>CM061257.1:163216934-164554434 GCA_030848825.1 Tadarida brasiliensis
AAGCTCTGGGGAAGGGACACACGGAAGGCCTGTCTCCCCGGGCACTGGAGGGCACAGCGTCCTTGGCTTCTCTCCTGCCTCTTGTCCTACCTCCCAGCCTGGAGCTGCCACTTGATCCAGTAATCAAAGGTCTCTGCCTGTCAGTGTTTCTGAGCTTGCTCCCGCGGTCTCGTCATCTTGCACACCAACTGACCCTCACATGTTCATTCATTCACCAAACAGACCTTTACTGTGGGCCACCATGCGGTGGGAGCAGGAGCACAGCGGTAAAGAAGGAAGGGAAATGAGCCCTGGCCAGTTTGGCTCAGTGGTTAGAACATCCGCCCGCAGACCAGAGAGTCCTGGGTTCGGTTCCCGCTAAGGGCACGTACCTCGGTTGCGGTTTGTCCCCGGCCCCGGTTGGGGTCGTGTGGGTGGCAACCAGTCGATGTGTCTCTCTCACATCGATGTTTCTCTCTCTCTCTCTTCCTCCCTCTCTCCCTGCCGCTCTATCTGAAGATAAATGCAAAAATGTCCTCGGTGAGGATAAAAAAAAAAGAAAGGGAAATGACTAGCCCGCATGCAGTGTGTGTATCAATACATACACTTTTGGGGGGGGGGGGCGGTTAGGAATCAAATAAAACTAGTTATATGTGTACTCAGTGACGTGAAGGACATGTGTTGCTGAGCATCGCCAGGAAGAGCCAATCTAGGCTTAGGGTTCCCTGAGAAAATGAAATCTCAGCTGAGGCCCAAAGGACGGAGAATTTAGGCAGGAAAAATTGGGAATGGAGGGCCATCCTGCTTTGAAATTTATTAAAAAGGAAGGAAATAAAGAAAGGAAAGGAGGAAGAAAACAAAGTTACCTATCCCATGGGCATTGTTTTATTCATAAGGTAAACGTCCTGATGCATTCACAAAGGGGTAAGAGAAATGGTATCTATCAGAATACCTCCAATTCAACTCAGCTTTAATTGTTCTTCACTTACTTTAAAACTGAATCTTCATTCCATTCCGTCTATAAGCTTGAGTCACACCAGAATTTCTGTGTATTTGCCATTCATTTTGCCAGTAAGTGGATATCTGCATAAAGGACTGGTTGATCTAACTAAATTCGTCAAAATAATTTAGTAAGATTCCTCCCTCCCAGTAGCTTTATACTTCATGTCATGTTTGAGTAATCAGGAACTATAGAAATAAGATGTATGTGATCACATGAACCCAGTGAGTCATGGCTTGGTCTGTGTAAGACACAGATTTCTTACCATAGAGGTGTTCTAGCTCTTTGGTTCTAAAATTGTCCAAACTTGAAAATTCCATTATAAATACAGCCCCTCCTTACCAATTGTCTCCTAGAACAACTAGGAAAATGTCTCTGTGGTCTTTGATGTCTATGGGCCAACAAGGTACATTGCCACTTAACCATTTGCTCACACGTGAGCAATTTTCCAGCACCCACACACAAATTTGAACATGACCTTATTTATAAAATCACAATGTTCGTATTTTTCTGGCAGTCATTTGACTTCTGTGGATGCAGGGACTCGGGAGAAGGGGTGGATTCATCGAGAGCAGCAGATCCTAGTTACACCGCTGTATAACTACCTCCTACATGTTCCATGTAGAAAGGTTTATTGTTGTCCCTGTACATACCTTGTGTTATCAAAAAGGGGTCAGTGTTTTACAGAATGAGCTGTCCTTGCATTAATGGTGTTTAATACCTTTGGGGGGAAAAAAGTGCTGTTGACCAAATGATGTAAAAGTCAAGCATATGATTTTCTCATGGAAGCCATGTTTATGTCCTATGGACTTATGCCCAACTATGTGATATAAATGACTACACACTACCTTGCTTAATGAACTAGATAGTCTAAGTACCTGGAGCACATACAGCTTTCTAAAATGCATGAAATGGAATAGTAGCACAGTAAGAAAATTTATGCATTCGTTAATTACATCTTCTTAATCCCTGCATTATATTTTTCTGGCTAAAGGGTGAAGGGATACATGAAAATAAGAAGACTCCCTTTACAATACTTTTGACCTGCACCTTTGGAGAATATCGGGTCCCTTGTTCACTCTTTGATACACGATGCTGCCTTCTGGTTTTTCCTGCACTTTCCCTGTAACAAGCAAAAGCAGTCCAGGTCTAGTTGTTGGTCCTTCCATTGAATGACCAAGTCTTTGTTCTTTCCTGAACAACCATCTCTTTACCACCATTGTTTCACCTTGAACCGACTTAGTTTGGAATGCATGAAACAGTTCCTGTTTACACTGAACATTTCACCCTCTGACTCAGCACAGTGTTGTTGTTTCACAAGGTCAAGGATGCCTCCGGGCTGTGGTTTACACGTAGCCAGACTCAAGCATCCAGGGTTGCTTCAGTCCTGAATCGTAAGGTGCCACCTTCCCATCCCAGCTCTCATCTTGCATGTTCTGCTACACAGTTGTTTTCAGCCATCACTGCTTTCCCTTCCATCAACTACTTTTCTAAGTTCTAGAACTCGTGTACCCAGATAAACATGTCTAAACCTAGAGACACATATTTATTTAAGTGACACTCCGATTGTACAAACATGTTGCTAATTCCTCCTTTGAAATTACCTTGAAAACTAATTTCCCAGCTTCAGAAGCAAGATGGGCTCATGAACTACAAGTTACTGAAGACCATTTCTTCGTGATAACCTAGTTCACCTCCCCTGCCAGCCCTCATCCTCTCAGCCCTCTGACTCAGCACTCCAGGTTCTCAAAAAGGCTTAGGGGTCTGTAGAGAAGGGACCATGACTAGCAGCCTAGGGGACCCTTTGGCTGAACCCTCCAGGAAGCAAACTTACTGAAATAAATCTGTCTGAGGGCTGTCTGCCAACTGCAAGAGCTGAGCTGATGTCATGGGTGTGACCTGCTTTGTATTGTGAATGTAAGTCATCAAATTTCAACTTGTTACAAGCAAATGTTAGGTCCACTGAAAACTTAGGTCCAAAGAATACGGCATACACAAAAAAGTAGACATTCGTTCAGTGGTGTGGCTTTCTGAAAATAACTCCTGCCTGTACCATTTTACATCTCTAACCTAGTTAATGTTTTAAAACATTTTTCAATGAAAACATGTTTCTTAATATTAAATTCCTCGACAGGATGGCCGTATGGAAATCTAATAAAAAGTGGGGGGAAAAAAAATCTCTGATGACCCAGTTCATAGAACTCCAAGTGACTGTAAGTCATACATTTTGCTCTCGCTGCTGAAGTGCTGTAGTTTGTCTCCTGGGGACAGCACAGAGGATTCCACCCCTGGACTGGCACCGGCCTGAGCAGTCCCAGTGCTCCTGGGAAGCCAGGCTGAGAGGGAGGTGATCTTCAGATTGCCCTTCCGTGTGTGGGAGGACCGTGATCCTGCTTTCCTCCTCAGTGGTCACGTCACCAAACCACCCTCATTTAGCCTCATCGTTCATCATCATAAGTTAAAGCCCCCAGAATCTCAGTTGTCGTTCCCTCTGCTCTAAATGTACTTCCGTTTGCCAATACCGCACCGGTGCTGAGGGCCGCGGCGTGGCCGGGCACTGCCCGTGGAATTCTAGCTGAATGGCCTCGGCGTGGGCCTTGCCATGAATTCGCCTCTGTTGAGAAACTCATCTAGGAAAAATACCCAGGTTCCCAGAAAGTTATACTGGGGAGTGAAGGGAGGCACCTTATACAGGTGATAATTCAAATTTGAGGTCATTCCAAAGAAAGATGTCCTGGCTTTGTTCCATCCCCCAGAGGAACAGGCAATGGCCCTTGGGTTCATGTGTGCATTAAAATGACCATCCCACTCCCAGCCGATGTGGCTCAGTGGTTGAGCGTCAACCCATGCACCAAGAGGTCGCTGGTTTGATTCCCAGTCAGGACACATGCCCAGGTTGTGGGCCTGATCCCCAGTGGGGGGCATGCAGGAGGTGGCTAATCAATGCTCTTTCTCTTTGATGTTTCTCTTTCTCTCTCTCTCTCTCTCTCTCTCTCTCTCTAAAATCAATAAAGAAAAAAAAAGACCAAAAAAATAAATAAATAAAATCCATCCCACTGTACAAAACATTTGGCTTGTCTCAAGGGAGTACCCCCAAATGCTGGGAACATCTTTCTCCATGCACTTCCTGTCCTAGATGTGGTAGACCATTAACACCTGTGCAAAACAAACCCACGTACAGTGACCCACGTACAGAATTATTTAACCGGAATGTGATGCTAAGAGCAGCTGGCCAGATTTTCTCACCTCGAAATGATGGTTTCACCCTGCCAGCTAACAGAACTAGCTCAAGAGAAAACACCATTAAAAAACAAAAAACAAAAAACAGCATAGTTAGGCCTAGGGGGCTGCACAGGTCTGGAAACCATTTATAATCGGGTTTACTGTGTCTGGGTGGCCAGCAGTATGGTGCTACAGCAAACATACTGCAGATAGGAGATGCCATTCCTGGCTCGGGCGACAAGACAGACATACAGACACTGTTATTTTTATTATAGATCTTGGCCAGCAGATTGTTTTAGAAACTTCATTGAAACTTGGTTACTGTATAAGACATACTTGGAAGAGCTGAGCTGAATTTTTATAACTATGTGGTAAGCAATAAGAAGAAACAGAGGGAAAGCATACCAATGTCAGTGATTATGAGGAAAGGAAAAAGGCCAAAGGAGGCAGAGGTGGGGGGACACTGGTTGAAAGAAAACAAAATGAATCAGAAGAGTCTAAGAAACACACTGTGCACAGCAAAGGAAGTGACAGAGCATCAGGGCGATGATAGAAATAATGCGATGTTCAAGACGAAGGATTGCAGAGGAGAATCCAAGTTTGGGGGCGTCGGTTGTAGTACGGAGGGCGGAAGGAGCCAGGGCAAAGGTTTCTGAAGAATGAATCCTCTGGCAAAGCTCAACCCCCCAACCACTGGCTTTCAGACATGAATATGTGGGAAAGAACACCCTGGGGTTCTTGTGTAAAATGCAGATTCTTTGACTCCATCCCAAGACGGCCTGATTTCATTCTCTAGATGGAACCAGGACACGTTTTTAAGAAGGCCAGGTGACTCTGTATTTTTTATAAGACACAGGTGTTCTTCAGACCTCCCTTTGAGAAAACTCTGCAAGCAAAGCAAAGATAATCTTACAGATTTTAACAGCAACTTACGAGAAGAGAACAGAGGTGCTTGTAGGTAGGAACATGCTGCATTAACCCAAGCAGGACTCATGGAAGATGGGCCTCGAATGACGGCTGCAGAGAGAGAGTGAGATGCTGCAGGGACAGGGGTGGGGAGAAGCAGTACAGCTCCTTACGTTTGCTTCCTGGGTGAAAATCCGCCTTTGCCCCTTGTGGTCAGAGATGCCCCTCATCCCAATTGAGACCAAAGCAATATCTCAAAGAAAGCTGTGGAAATAATTAAGCATGATAATTCTGATTGTCTTTCATTAGAGGGAGGCTCTGGTGCACTCCCGGCTTTAGGGTCACCCTGCATTTGTTACAAGTGATCTGTCACTGTGGCGTGGACACATTATTCATCCTTTCACCTCTGCTCTTCCCCTCCTCTGAGCGCAGCCTCGGCCAGGCCCCTGCACTTGGGCTGCAGAGTAAAAGAAGTCCCCTCACTATGTTCCTCCTGCTGCTACTCGAGGATATGTCCCTTCCAGGGGGAACGAAGATGGAGAAATCCTCTCCTTTCTTTCCTGCATGCCGTGCTGACTCCCAGGTGCCAGGCCATGCCTCTGCCGGAAGCACCCACCTTGCTGTCCCTTGAGAGGACTGGGGCCCTGGTGCTGCAGGAGCGGTGCCCGGGCAAGGAGCCCTTGGAGGCCTGGGATGCCAGCCTCCCCGAAGGAGGAGAAAGATGGTGAGGGGGTTGGAAAAAGCCAGGTGGAGTGTGGAGGGAGGAAACGGTCTGGACAAAGACTGTGGCCATCCCCTCTTCTTTGTAGGCGGACAGGCCTGCAACCATCTCTTTGCCTCTATTTGAATGTGTTTTTTTTTTCTTTATTGATTTGAGAGAGAGAGGGAGAGAGAGGGAGAGAGAGATAGAAACATCGATGAGAGAGAACATCGACTGGCCGCCTCCTGCATGCCCCCCACTGGGGATTTGGCCCACAACCTGGGCACGTGCCCGGACTGGGAATCAAACCGGCAACCACTTGGTGCATGGGTCGAAGGTCAACAACTGAGCCACACCAGCCGGGCTCTCTGCCTCTTTTTGACTTTGTTTCCAAGGTCTGTACCTGGGTAGAAACCATCCATTTACACCATAATGCCTTTTTCCTCTCTTTTCAGCACTAATTCAGGGCCCTGCTCAATGCCATCTTCCAAGTTCCCCTCTGTGCTGGGGCTCCTTGCGTGCCGCTTTGAATCATTAGTTGGCTACCTGAGCACTTCTAAGTTGGAGAGCAGAGATCTCTTATTCACCTCAGCATCTCCACAGCGCACAGGACAACACCCTCTGTGGACTGGCTAGGCAGGGAGTCTTCATGGAATTCGGAGTTAAATCATTCTTTCCTCCCTGGATCCAGTTCCTTAAGCTACTAAGTCCGAGATTAAGAAAGTCCCTCAAGACTCTCTCCTCTGGTTAGGGGAATTGAAATACACTTAAAATAAGCACCATCTCAATTAATAGAACAAAGTTAGAATACAAAGTCTGTCAAAAATGAGTGTGGCCCTTGAAGTCAGACCTGGGTGTCTAAACTGTCATTCATTCCTAGGTTCCTTAGGAGAATCCTGCCGTATCTCTACCCCTCTACGGCCTCATCACACATGAAGGGTAACCGCTCCCTTCTCCAAAGGTCATTCTGAGGGTTATAGGACAAAACTGATATAAAAGCACCTGATAGACTTAAACGCTCAATAAGTGTTATTCAGTTTCCACTTCTCTTTTAACTTTGGATTAAGTTGCTTTGGGTGGGTTTTTTCTTTTTATTTTCCTTTTTCTGGATTTTAAAATAATATTTCTAGTGTGTAAAAACACTGCGTAGCACCCAGAGATTCCGTTGATTCATCCACTTCACAGTTGTTATTGTAAAGTTTAAAAGTGACAAAGTGTGTCCGTCGCATGGGGCGCCCCACAGCTCAGCCCATGTAGCACCCGTCCCATCACGAATTGTTTACTGATGATCATCTCTGACTTCTGACAAATATGGTTAAAAATCAAAAGCTAAGCTTGGGAGATTCTCCTGCCACTTCTATTTGTATTTAATTTGCAAGAAAAATGTATGTGTAAATAGGAAAAAGACCTCTTCCGGTAAATACAGTCACTATGTGTATTTGTATGTGTTCTCATGCAGTTATCCTGCTGTCCTTACATGGTACTGGAATGGCGTCCAAGGACCCCCGTAAGCGGGACTATGTACTGGTCGAGAGCACACTGTTGCTTTCCCTTCTGCCGTAACCCGAGGAAATGGTGCCTTTCACCTTTGCATCCGGCACTTCCATATTACTCATGCCGGTCTTTTCTCACTAATTTTATGATTATAATGAGGCAGTGGTGCACTAGTTAGCACAGATGACCTTCTAATTGAAAGACTGTAAATTCAATCTCCATCGTTGGGCACCGACAGAAATTTAAATAAATATAGCTCCTAAAACCCTTGTGATGGGCTGCCTAATGACCAGGGGGTAGCGAGCCCAAGTCATCTGTCACAGGGGACCAGGGGCTACTACTGGGTGTTAACTACAGGAGTCATTAGAAGCAGGTCGCCCTCACACAGCAAAGTGCGATGAGGGCCCTTTCCCTGGCTTGCCTTCAGGCACCATGCCTTGCTCTTCTGCAATATATTCCAAGTTGCTTTTTTGTCAAAATGCTTCCTAAATAAGAGGGTGAATCCAAGGGGCGGCCCCATGCTCAAACTGGACCATGCTCACACAGACAAGGAAAGGCTTATCTACCAGGCCACCTTTGTCCACTGCCACTTAGAGATTTAGATGCAATGAGCTGCCCAGGGCTGTGCTGACATCCCCTCACTCGCTGTGTTCGCTGCCATTGCCCCCCACCGCCCACCCCCGTGACCTCAGACAGCGATCCAATTCAGGTTTCCAGAATGAACTGCTCTGAGGATCAAGAGGGGCATGGAAGTGGTCAGGCTGAGGGCATCCATGGAGCTGGGACTGCTGGCAACATTTGTACCAAATAATTGAGTACTTGCCCTTGATACATTTCTGACCTTCCATTTTGGCTTTAATGTTGTGTGTGTGTCTCTTATTGTGAGCCACCTTGAATCTCTTTTGAAAACAAGTTGCATATAATGTTTTTAACTCGCTGTTTTAAAATGTGTCCCTGGACCTTGACAACAAATGACCTAAAAATGGCCCCATGTTGCTGGCAGTGCCTTAAAGCTGGTTATTGGGTTGTCAGCGTGGCGCATCTTTATCCTGAACAGATCACACAAACACAATGGAAATTTCCCGTTGCCTTTAAAGTTTCGCATTCTGTATATTTGGTTGTTAGACAAATAGAGCGAGCTTTGCCGACTTCATTTTCATTCTTGGCAGCATGTTTTTATCATAAGGCAGATAGTCATTAATTTACAGAATCAACGCTGGGAACAGCTTTTGTGATCTCATATTAAATTTTCCCCTGAATCCGCCCCTTGGCAAAAATTACTCACATCGTTAAAAAATATTTAATTAGGCTGTAGTTTATACCCAGCTCGCTGGGGAAATGTTGGAATTAATATGATTTGCATGAATTCTGTTTCTCTTTTTCTGTCGGAGATTAGTTTTGAATTCAGTTCAGAGGGTCGCTGACACTGCCAAGGACTCTCAATCGTGAAGGTCAAACAGGTAGCAAATACCTCCCCTGGGCAGGTTCCCTGAAAAGACAGCTCAAAATTGCTTTTAATTATGGGTTACCTGAAAGGCTACTTGCTATTTTTATTTTTCCACAGATCTCTGAAACACTGCATGATTGGGAGTTTTAGATAAACCATTTTATTCCCAACTAAAACAGGCCTGTGACTGCAGAGGTAGCCGTGACTAGCTGTCTGATACCCAGATGGTTTCCCCAGCACCTCCCTGGTTTCTGTGGGTTATTCACAAAGGAGAAAAGTCCCTTCACTTGGGATTGGGATATGGATAAAGGAGTCTTGTAAGACAGTCAGCAGTGAGTAAATTTCCTACATAGCAATGCATCTGCTTGCTTAATTATCTCTCACAAGATAAGATACAGTGTTTAGTTATGCATTTCCTTGTTTTCTTCCATGAGTTAGGAAAAGAAAACCTTAGGGAATCCACAGTCCTATGCCACTTTTTTATTCAAAAGAAAATTTAATGGAATATTTAATTAATAATCTAATCAATCAATTAATCTCGGTTACATAAGTGTTGAAATCTAATTCTTTTTTACAGCTATATCAATAAAAGGAGTGGAATGGCTACCCACTTATCAGGATAATAGGAAACCGTCACAGACACAAAGAAAAATTGACATTGTATTAATTCTGCTACACTGGTCCTGAATTTGCCAGTGTTAACAAAGTCTTCTTTGCATTTTAGACAAATTTCTGTTCACTCTCTGGGTTTATCAGGTATATCTTTTATGTCCTAACCTTTTCTAATGATGAAAAAAAAAAGTGATAGTTAGGTTTTCTGATTCCCAAAGGTTTGGGCTTTGCAGCTCTAAGTAAAGGCACATTTCAGTAATAAAAGGGCATTTAAGCATTTTAGACATTACCTCTGTCTTTATTGTTGACGTTTAAGTTTAAAATATATAAACCATATGCTATCAAAATGTGTACAAGCCACACCATGCTGTTGATGAATAAATATTTATGTTCTAAATGATTTATATGGGGCTTCTATCAGCACGGGAAAGATGAGAGTCCGTTTGACCCTGGATTCTAAAACTTGGGAGTCAAGTCACGGAGGACGGATGCCAGGTGTGTCCGTTGCAATAACAGCTGTATTTGACAACAATATTAATGAAGATCACAACATGTTCCAGACTACTCCAAAGTTTTCTAAAGTGGAAGAAACTTACAATGGGAGAAAGGAGGAAGACTAGAACTTTCTCAATACGCATGTTCTGCCGTGGGTGATTCACCCACCGTCTCATTTAGTCCATAGAGCACCTTGCACGATGGAGACAATTCCTCCACTTGAAAGCCGAGGAAGATGAAGTTCAAAGAGGCAGAGTAGATCGACCATCTTTCTTGTTCAGTCCCTTCATTTTACACACACACACATACTGAACCTAGAAGGAATAAACAGCCCGCACACAATAACACAGTGAGTTAGTCTTGAATGAGACTGGAACCCAGACCTCCTAGCTACCTGCGTGGTCCTCTTTCAACCTATCTCAGGTATGTGCCTGAAGTCTCCCAAATTCATCCTGAGACCAGCTCAGGCTAAAAAAGTGTATTCAATAAAAAATAGCACCTCTGCTTTTCCTGTACCTTTGTTAGTTCACGTTGCATGATTTGTCGTATAGCAAGTCAACGCAACTTTTGCTTTCCCCGGGTAAAGCCAGATGTGCGTGTGGCTTTGTGAAGTCTCTTACATAGAAGGCTAGAGGCACGCCCTGCCCACGGGTAGAAGGAAATGCATGCAAACACTTAACAGCACATTCACATCATTCTTGTCTGAATATATGAAAACCACAACATGACTAAAAGACAGTTGGAGAGAGAGCTGTGTTTATCTTACTAGAAATCATACAAACGCCAGTAGGACTAGAGACACTCCCCCGGCCCTGGGAAGGGATGCAGGTGGCTTGGGAAGCCAGAAGAATCCTTTTCTATTTAGTTTTTTGCTGTTATTGTTGTTCGCTTTTGCTTTTTCTGGTACCCGCCTTTTTTGAAGAGCACAAAGCTATGAAGAGTCCCTATTTTATCCTCCTCAGATCTCTCCAAGGTAGCAGGCCTCAGCATCTCATCCCATGGTCTCAAAAAGCCACCAAGATGAAGGGAAACCATGGAATGTGCAACCAGTTGTTTGTCTGTCTGAACATAAGCACTGCACCCTCTTTCCTTCACTCTGAGAGGGGCTAAGTCATGAGAGCAGTTCCTGAGAATAGAGTCTAAATTCTGGGGCCACTACGTTTCTCATGTGATGGTTGTGCCCCAGCTGCATTCCCAGGGATCACCTCCCTTATCCCGTTGGGCTAAGGAGGCAAAAAATAAGCATAGTATCAAATTTCCACAGTTTTATCAGACTATTTTCATGAGTAGATATACTCGAAGAGGGTACATAGAAAACGCAATGGAATACTATGCAGCTGTAAAAAGGAAGGATCTCTTACCCTTTGAGACAGTATGGAGGGACCTGGAGAATATTATGCTAAGTGAAATAAGCCAGTCAGAGAAAGACAAGTATCCCATGATCTCACTTTTTTGTGAAATCTAATGAACAAAATAAACTGACCAACCAAGTAGATCCAGAGACATGGAAGCAGGGAACAGACTGACAGACCTCAGAGGGAAGAGGGGAAGGGGGGGTGGGAAAAGATAAACCAAAACGCTATATGAATGTAGGCATAACCAGTGGACACAGACAACAGTGTGATGAAGGCAGTGGATAGGGCGGGAGGAGGGGTCAATGGGGAATAAGGGGGGGGGGGGCATCTGTAATATTTTCAACAATAAATATTTTTTAAAAGTACAAGATTAGCATCTGGGGGGATTTCTAAATAATTGCCACAAGACTGTGGTAACCACGTGGCGTGTATTGATTTCTCTTATCAATCCTGATTCAGGGCAAAAGAGTACACAGGGTAATAATAATTTTTGTTATTATTTTATTATACCCACCATTTATTAACTGCTTATTATGTACTAAGCACATTACTCATCTCAACAACCCTAAGTAGTAAAATCTCCATTTTATAGCTGAGAAACTGATGGCTTGGAAATCACCTCTTCAGGGTCACGCAGAAATTGATTGACATAGCTGGATCCAAACCCTGGCCTCCCCAGCTCCCAAGTCCAAGTGCAGCCCCGCCTCCAATCACAGCCACATCTCCCACAAAGCAGCGCGCTGATGTGAGGCAGAAGCCCCGCTCGCCCCGACTGTGCACCGGTGGGGGGGGGGAGGGGCGGCCCGGCCCGTGTTCTGCATCGCGGGTCATGCCACGATCACAACCCAGGATTCCAGGGAGGAGAGAGGCGACATAAAGCAAGCGTTTTTGGGGTTATCAGTTTAATCAAATCAACAAATACTTATTAAGCACAGTGGTAGGTAGCTTGGGAACTATAAAGATGAGTAAGATATCATCCCAGACATCAAGAAGCCCACATTCCACAAAAGGATTTAATGTAAGTATTCCAATAGCTAAGTAAGTGTTAATTAAGTTCCTCTAGTTCTTGGAACAAGCCGTTCCATTTCCTGTACAAGTGTGACATGTTTAAGACTGCAGATGAAAAGTGGTTAAAGAACATTTTCCTCCAGCACACATGAACTTGTTTTAAGGAACAGGGGGAGAGAAAGGGGGAATCAGTGCAGTAGTTCCCCCCTTGTCCAGAGGTGATACTTCCTGACACCCCACTGGATCCCTGAAACTGCAGTTAGTACCGAACCCTATCCCCACTGTGTATTGTTCCTATATGTAATTACCTACGCTAAAGTTTAATTTATAAATTAGGCATAATAAGAGATTAACCATACTAGTAATAGAACAACTATAACAATATACTGTCATAAAAGTTATATGAGTGTTGTCTCTATCGCTCTCAAAGTATCGTATGGTAGTGTTCTCACCTTTTCACTTAAAGGGATCACTTTTAGGGCTTCTCTTTGACTTATCTGAATTACCGGCATCACTCTTGCACTTTGGGGCCATTCTTAAGTGAAATACAGGTTACCTGAATACAAGCACTGTGACACTGTGAGAGATTGGATAACCCAGACGCTACCAAGGGACTAATAGGCAGTGGATACAGCGTGGGTACATTGTACAAAGGGACCATTCACATCCCGGGCAGGACGGGGCAGGAGGGCCCAAGATATCACACTACTCAGAACAGCCCGCAAGGTAAAACTTGTAAATTGTTTGTTTCTAGAATTTTCTATGTAATATTTTCAGACTGCAGTTGACTGTGAAGAACCAAAACCTCGGAAAGCGAACCCGCAGATAAGGGGGGGACACTGTGTATATTTACCCTGTCTCCAGATTACACGATTCTGGCTGCTAATGGCAACAGTAGTCCCCACAGATATATTTTTCGCTTAAGATTATCCAACTACACATTGTGTAAAAAAAAATAATAATGTCACCTTTCCAGTGGGGAGTGGGGGAGGGGCGGGATGCCTCTCAGTCCGTGGAAAACATCCCACTCCAGATGAGGGAATTGACCATGGGACGTGTAGAAGGACGGGCTTTCCTAACCAGATGTTCCCTCTTACTCTAAGCACACACTTCTCAAAGCTCCTCCGAGTCTTGGGTATCGATCTTCTGGGATGCCAGCCACGCTGCTTCCCGGTTCCTCAGCCTGAAAAGGCAGAGAACTACGTGAGCTCCCTCTGTCACTCTTATATAAATAGACATTGTAAAAAATTGAGGGGAGTTTTTATGTACTTAGGGCATTTTGTGGGTGTTTTCTGAGTCATTCATCATCATCATAAGTGGTAGGGAGTGTCTCTTCAAGGTAACAAGTTAAAAATAAAGAGACAAAAAAGGTACAGTGACTTGTCCACTCTCATTCTGAGAATCGGTATTGATGAGGGAGAAGGTAAGAAAAACACACTTTCTCCCCCCCCCCCGCCCCCCCGGGCTAATGCTTAAGCCAATAGCTCATATTATGCCTGTTTTGTATTAATACTATCATCTTAACATAACTGGTCTTTCTACTTCTGTCTCTGTTTTCTATTTTGAAATCTTTGATTCCATATACCCCTTGAGGTACTGTAGATGGCAACAAGTCTCAGACCGTGCTTCCCACAGTACTTTTAACACGAAATACTGCTTTTCAAGCTAAACTTTTTTGAAAGATCAAAAACAGTGAAAACTCACAATGAGCTGCTCTAGTTGGAAAGCAGTAGTGTGGTACCCCAGAGACTCCTTAAACTGGCTCCCACAAGTGGGCTCCAAGAATCTGAATTTCCTCAAGGTATCTGCGGCGTCAGGGAGAAGTTGGGGAAGGAGACCGTACTGTCCATCAGAGTCCCAAAGGATCCATATCCCAGAAAGATCTAGGACCACAGCCTTTCTGTTCAACATGACACTCATGATCATCTCCCACTTGCTGTAGCTTATTAATGTCCTTCCGAATCAAACCCAAGTGTTTTGTGTGGTTCCTAATGGCTGTGCCACACTTTTGATTCTAAGTCCCAGGATCGATAAGCTGCCATATTCCTCTGGGACCTCAAACACTTACCAAACCCTTCTAAATCAGCTTATTTCTCAATAAAATGACAATGTCATTTATTTATTCACTTTCTCATTTATCCATTTGATTCCTATATGTGGAATACCTAGCATATACCAGGGCTTGTACCAGTGAATTAGACAGATACAGCTTCTGCCCTCAGGAAGCTTGGAGTCCAATGAATTAAAATACAGTTACACTCACTGATCACTCAATAAATGCCATATGCTTTGTTTGGCACCTTGTGTGTATTATCCCCTTTAATTTTGACAACAGTAAGGTTGGCAATCATTATTACTTTTACTTTTATAGTTAAGGAGATAGCAAAGTAATTTTCTCATGGTCGGTAATGACTTAGGTCCCAGGTCTTCTGCCTCTAGCTCGAATCTGCATTCATAACCAACTCTCTATTGGCAGCATGTAAAAAGTAACTTTCAGAAAACCTTTTGGAACATAGCCGACTTTGCCTATACCCTTCGCTGTAAAACTGGACCCAGCTATCCTGAACACCTAATGAAATCTTTCTAGTCCAAGAAACATACCTTGTTTGTCAGGCTATCCTGGGAGGTGCCTTTTTAAATTTTCAGCAGAAAAGGCAGGAATTCATCAGCCCAAAATACAGGACCTCATTTCTAAACAATCCGATTAAAACCAAGAGACTGAATGGTAATTGTGGACAGTCACCCATAGCCATCAGATAGTGTGGAAAGGCTGGCTGTAAATTCAACTAATAGGTTACCAGGAAACACACCTTCAACAATCTATTCATCTAAGGAAGCAAAAAAAGTAGCATTAGATGATAATGACTCATTAGCGACGTGAAATTGGGGTTCTCTGCCTTTGTTAGTGTCCGTAGTTACGTGGGTTGTTGAGTCAATAGAAGAGATGCTGAGAAAGTCAAAGGGATGGTTCTTGGTAGAAACAAGAAGACTTCCAGGTATAAAGGAACCAAGTAAGTGTCACGAAAATGAAAACGCCTGAGCTTTTTGCGTGGGGATTTGAGATCACCCCAGCTCCTCAAGGGCAGCCCTCCTGAAGCTCAGTGAGGAGTTGGGTTGTTCCACATGAAAAGAAAAAAAAAAAAAATGGGTGAGATCAGTAAAGGATATGCGAGATTACACGAGGGAGAGCCTTTCTGACCTGGAGTCTAGGAGGGAAAATGTTAAAGTAAAAAGGGGTGGGAGTAAATACCTGAGCTAACAAAAATGGATACAGTGGATGCTTCAGTGATGCCGAATGGGTGAGCTAAGAAAACACAGTGTTCTCCGATGAAGCCCCTGGTCCTCATTAAGAAGAAGGGTACTGAGCTCGGGAGCCCGTAGGAGTTAAGTCTGCCAGGTGCAAACCATCCCCGTCAGTCCATTCTCCAGCTCGCTCTTGTCACAACTCATTCCGAAACGCTGGAACTGTTACCCTCGAGGCTTTCTTGTTCTTTTATGGGTAAAGAAACAGTTGAGTCTTCACCAAAGTGGCCCATGAAATCCTTGAGTCATCCTTGTTTTGATTTTGTTTTGTGTTTTCATATTCCTCTTGGTATGGAGAGCATGAAATGTTCAATTTGCAGAAGGATTTAATCAACGGCAAATGTTTTGAATCAGATTAAAACACAAATACTTTAAGAGCTATGTATTTATTCTGTCCTGCTGGGTGCAGTCATTTTTATCTTGCTTCTGAAGGGCAGTGCAAAGCCATAGATGCGTTAATGAATTCCTTGCAACAGGCAGGGATGTTAATGGTTAATAATGATGAATGTTTACCTTAAAAATCCTGGGTTCTTCCTCAGAATGTGCCCACTTCTCCTTGACACATCAAAAATGAGAAATCATCTAGGAGACTGTTTTATTTGCCTGTGTTTTCAGGACAGCGTATTTACATACTCACGAAGGCAATCAATATAAGTGTGCCCAGGTCTTCCAAGGATCTTTAATTATATGTCTAAGAATGCATATGTATTTCCATGTAATACGTGTGTTTCTGCAGTGCCCCCCCCCTTGAGCTGACATGTGCTAAGACTCTTTGAAAGCAGTACAATCAAGAGTGTAACAAGCAAATGCACAATGAGTTGTTAAATGTGATGGCAAAATAAAAAAAAAATTTTTTTAAAGCTTCAGTCAGTATGATCAGTAAAAGAAAGAAAAAAAAAAAAAAAAAAAGACAGCCGGCAAACTGTCTATCATGTGATGAAATTTGACAGTAGGGATTATGGCTTTGATGGACCAGAACAGCTAATAGAAGAAGCTGACATTTTTGAAACCCTGCTAATTAAGGGTTCCTTCCTTAATATTAAAATAAAGTCTTTGTCTGGGTTTTATGGTTGGAGAATCAGGTGTTTTCATTAATATATGCCAGTCAGTCTTAATAAGCTTGGAGGGCAGAGGAAGTTATTATTGAGTGACCTTCTACAAAATAAGCATGTTGCTAAGGGCTCTAACCCTGCCCCGTTCAGACTGATGAATCTCATTTCCAATGCAAAAGCTGCACAAGAAATCCAAGTATTCTCTGTGCAATCACAGAAAATAATCCTTGTGTCTCTTGTAATGTCCAGAATTGCCACTTACTACACTACTACTGTACAATGAATATTACAATACATATTATTTTTCTAGCACAATTGTCTACATTTCTGAATTGCCCAGAATAGAAAAACTTATTGTGAAGACACTTGTATTGAAAAGTCAGCTCATTTTAATACTTTTCAAATAGTCATCTACTCTGTTCATGAATTACAATGCTCAGAATACATCTACAATACTGGCTTTGCAAAGGAGATCTGTCTATATTATTACATATTCATTTTCAAATAGATTTCAAACAGATTTTAAACCATTCATTGAAATTCATTGAAATGATAAATTCACAGTTGGGTTTTGATTGACTGTTAATCCAATTTTACTTTTGATAAGTTCGCAGCCACCCCCAACCTTTCTCAACCAATATATTTTTTGTTCTTCTATTGGTTTTTAAAGCAAAACTGATGGGGTATGGGGAAACTTGAAGGCCTTGATAACTATATGGAAAACTTGTCAGATGAACTGGTAAATGTAGTTGAAATCATTAAAGCACCACGTTACAGGCGATGTGTCTAAGTTCCGACGTCCATCCTATGGAAGTCGTGTTTATTGTCACTGGCTGTTGGGAACAACCTAGAGCAACATTTCGAAAGAGCCTTTCAGTTACTGAGCCCTACCACCTCTCAAGATGACAAGGAGAAGTGCAGATAGCCCAGGTGTTTGGTGTTTGGATGAAAAGATCAGCACCTTGAGGTTTGGTGGTGGCCCGGCCTTAGCTAGCTGCGGCTCAGCTTGCATTCTTTCTGCCTGTGCTCTGAGGATTCGCTGGCTGACACCTCTGTTGCTGGGCGTGGTCAGGTAAAAAGGCAGCATACCTACTAGAGTCTTTTTGGAGAAGGAAGGAGCTAAGTTAAAAATTGCAAAGTGCACAGTGTGTTGTGTGTTCGCCTGTGGGACACCAAACATCATCGACCATAAACAGAGTTGACTACATTGTGCCAGGTGTGGGAACAAATGAGATGAGAATCTTGGACCCGGGGCTTCCAGTATGTGGAGCAAGAAGTTAATTCAAAGCGTGACAGTTATTTCAGCCTACGTCTGTGGGAGGCTGGTGTCTTTGAGATACAAACTTAGGAAAAACAAAATATGACATGTCCTATAAGTGATTTATTGAAGCTGTTCTTCAGTACTTTAAAAGGAAAAAATGTTAATGAACACTAGCATCAATCCATCTCCTTTGGGCCAAAATCAATCACCTAGTGTTTATTGAGCCTCTACTAATGCTTTCCCGGTGTCCTGGGTGTAACCCCAAAGTCATGCAGCACACCACTCCTGCCCTTGTAAGTTCCATTGTAGTGAGAACCCTGCTGTCTTGGATTGCTCCCATTTTTTCATCAAAGCCACTGTCCCTTCTTGTGCTCTTCTGTGTGTGGAACACCATGTAGCTCCTCTCCCAGACTCGGTGCACAGCCAGATTCATCCATACCTGTGTTACTCAAAGTGTAGATTGTGGACTGGCGGTGTCAGCATCACCCAGGAGCTTCTTAAAAATCTAGAATCATGGGCCCTACCCCACACCCATGAAGCCAGAATCTCTGGGGCCCAGTGACTACATTTTAAGGAAGTCCCCAAGGGATCTTGAGAGAAATTTGAGAAGGAGTGACCTAGAATGCTCATATCAAAAATTGATCATATACTACATTGTGCCGTCATGTAGTTTTGTCATATCATTTAACTTGTGTTTGTCTTATCTCTCCAAAGTGGATTTAAGTAAAGTCGTTGGGGGTAGGTGCTGCGTTTTCAGGTTTCTTTTTATTCCCCACAATCCAAATTCGTTATCTTGTAGAGAACAAATGATTGATAAATATTTGATTGACCAAAGACTTTTTCATTAAATTGTAGATTAAATCTAAAAATGCAATCCTTTTATTCTGAAGACATTCCTCTATTTCTATTATGTTTTATTCTCTTCTACCTCTTCTCTTTACTATTATCTTCATGGTATTCTAACACTTCCTGATGTTCTCCAGGGATGCTACATCAGCACCGCCCAACCGAAGCATGTGCCAGCCACATGTGTGATTTCACATTTTCTAGTAGCCAAGAAAGGAAAAGAAAGGAAAAGGGAGGAAAGGAAAAACAATGAAGTGAGATTAATGTTAATGGACTGTATTACCATATCATTGATTCTAACATCAAAAATATGATTTTAGCCCTGGCCGGTTTGGCTCAGCGGTTGGAGCGTCGGACTGCGGACCAGAGAGTCCCGGGTTCGGTTCCCGCTAGGGGCATGTATCCAAAAAAAAAAAAAAAATATATATATATATATATATATAATTTTAATATGCGATCAAAATAAAATATAAGACATTTTGCATTCTTTTAATTTTTGTACAAAATCTGAAACCTGGTGTAATTTTACACGTGCAGCGTGTTCTGCCTCAGACTAGCCACGTTCCAAGTACTCGGGAGGTCCGCGTGGCTAGCATACTGGACAACACTGCTCTAGAGAATGTGCACGGATAAAACGCAAGGGTGTCTGAAATCCCTAAAATAAAATGCCAAATTATACGCATGTTATCAGAGCATTTACCGGGTGAGACAGGACACAGAATTTATCAGATTCCCAGAAGGGCCTGCCCCCCTCACCACCACCCGACTCCCTTCCCAAATATCTTCAGAACCACGGTGCTGCGTTCAGCCCCTGGAATGACTCATTTTCTCTACTTGCCAATTCTATTTACATTCCCTAGTCTAACAAGACTAACTCACAGTCTGTTATTAAACAGTTGTGAATTTAACTTATTCCTTTAAAATAGCACCTAGAGAGTGCTCGGGGTATTGACTTGCTTCATAGAAAATAACCTCCGACACTAGCACAGTGGGTAGTTACAGAAGTCAAAATAAAATAGAAGTGCGTGCGGCCTTTTTCTGGTGGTAATTCCCTGGGAGTAAGTTAGCCTAGATCCATGGGCCCACGTGGCATTCGGGCGGTTCCCAAGATGGGCTAAGACATATCAGCAGGGGAGGTTCTGGAAGGACGAGTAATTGATCACAGCACAGAGAATTTTATTCCTCCTTGTTCTCTTCGTTGGGTTATTAACTCCCAAATTAATTTCTTGACATGGGCTAACCACCCACTTTCTTTTTTTTATTTTTTATTTTTTTATTTTTTATCCTCACCCAAGGACATTTTTGCATTTATCTTCAGATAGAGCGGGAGGGAGAGAGGGAGGAAGAGAGAAAGAAACATCGATGTGAGAGAGACACATCGACTGGCTGCCACCCACACGACCCCAACCGGGGCCAGGGACAAAATGCAACCGAGGTACGTGCCCTTAGCGGGAACCGAACCCGGGTCTCTCTGGTCTACGGGCCGACGCTCTAACCACTGAGCCAAACCGGCCAGGGCTAACCACCCACTTTCTACAATGGCTAAGATATTTTTGTACACCTTGTGTTTTCTTGGATGGGATTTTTCAAGACCCCTCCGAGTGACACAGGAGGGGAGTCAGCTGCTCCCGCGTGGCACCTTTGACGGTGGCATAAAGCTCCAATCTGAGAAACCAGGAAGCCAATTGAGCGGGATCCTCTTTTTGGTTTGCTTTCTCTTAAACAGAAAGATCTTTTGAGGTATACAGTCAAATGATCTTTGTTGAGCCTTTCTGGTTTTGTTATTTTTTGTTTATCTCTCAACAACATCACTGAAACATTGTGATGAAGGCCCCTGGGGAGGGCTGGTGTTGCTAATCTTCCATCACAGGGTAGCCCCTGTAAAAACAATCAGGAATGATTAAGTGAATTATTTGTGTGTGTTTTATTATTATTTGTGTGCATTAAACATAGCCAATGTTTTAGTTTCACTGTGACTAGAATAAAATAAAATACGCTGTGTCACTTTCAAAAAACAAATGGAAAAGTCAACGCCACAATTACTGTTTTCTTTATCCATTTACCTTCCTTTAAAATAAAAGAGCTCAGAATCGAGGAAGGATTTAAATTTCAATATTACAATCATTTTCTACTTTGTCTTGGTCACATGACCAAAAGGAGGGGACAACATTTGCTATGAGAATAACAAAAACAAACAAAAATTGAGATACACCGATGCTGACGTCTGGCTAGGCATCACATGAATCTCAGTGTGTATCCAGATTTAAATGGCAAATTTTGAACCATGTAAAATTTGAGGATAATGGATTAACTATGCCAGTATCAAGTATTTTATGTTGATTGGTCTCCTTACCACCAAGGTAATGAAGAAGCTTTGAAAGTGACATCTTACTGTTCATTTGATCTTCAGAGGAGAGAGATTGACTTCCGTTAGTTTTAAGATTGTTAATGCTTCTTTCGTGGCATCATTTCACATTTTACTATGATGTAACCTTCAACCGCATCCTTTTCTCCTTTCCAGCACTGTGATAAATACTGGAAAGTTGGCCTCTCCTGCCCTACAGACACTTTAAAACTTCAAAACGATGGGACCTTGTAAAGCAAGGTTTTAAACTTGCTTGATTTAGTCACTTTCACAAATCTCTGGGTGCATTCCTGCCACGTCATGTCCCTCAGTATTATGGCATTCTCCAGGTTCTTCTTTTAACTGGCATCGGATATTGACATACCAAAACTATTCTAAAACCGCTGCTTCCATCTGAGAAATAACTGAACCATGATTACAAGAAGAAATGAAATAAGATTTCCTAAGCGGAAAACTGTGGGAGACTTCGCAGTCAGGATCTGTTTTATACACAGACTATGTCTAGACATATTTAAATATACTGACTTGGAATCTGAGTCTTTGTAATGACCTGTTTAACACTTTCGAATATTTAGCAATCAGTGTTGATTATTGATTGATCAATTTAACTATTGGGAATGATAGTCATAAAGGCAGACATACCCATTCCAAATAACTGTGCCTAGGTTTGAATTAGCATCTGCAATCGGCTTTTTATTTCCTCTTTTTTTTTTTCTTTCTCATTGCTGCAACACTTGCCTTTTTCTTTTTCCTCTCTGGGAACTAAGAAATCCACTGGAATTATCTTCTGACACTTCTTAATCGGAGTTCAGAACTGGTTATGCAGCAGTCTCTTTGGATACTGTGGTTGTATATTCTCAAGTCAGACGTTCCAGTGGTTATAGAGAAGTAGATTTTTTAAAAAGACGACAAAGAAGAAAAGTGCTTGTCTTCCCTGATTCCCAAAGGAGTCAAAATGTTATTTCTGAAGGTAAAATAAACACACATTATGTTATCTTTTAGCTCAAATTCTTCTAAGGGAGCCTCTGTTAACATATCTGTTCTTCAGAGTGGATTCGTTTTCTTATTTGACGGCATTGAAAGGAGTTTTCATTCTACCTCATGGTTCTGATATAGAGCCGGTCTTTCTCCTTGTTCTACTAATTTATACATGTATTTCTATAACAGACCCAAAGCTTTTATGCTTTTTTCTTCAGATAAGTCAGCAAATACATAGAATGAGACAGAGCAGTAAAGAACATCAAGATTCTGTCAAAACAGTTCATAAATATTCAGGAGAGTTCTGCAATATGTAGGAAGTTATGAAGATGGCATTAAGATACCAGTAAATCCAAAGAAAACCTATGCTAATCAAGCTATCACATCTTATTATATTTATTCTTTTATCACTTTATTATCCCTCAATAATATAAATGTGGCCCCCTCTCCCCCACCAAAAAAAAAAAAAAAAAACACACACACACACAAAAACTACAAACCGTAACCTGCCTTCGTGCGGTAGAGTTTCCATTTCATCCTGGGTCAGGATTTTCTAACCAGGATGTCAGGGTCTCCTGGTAGATCCAAAAAACTGACCTGGAAGTTAGGTTTCCAGACGACTTGCCACTAACCAGCTCTTGTCTCAGGCATGACCTTCTGTGCAGATACTGATGCCACCCCCGTGGGAGCGGGGCCCACCTGCCGAAGGACTCCTGCAAGGGCTTAGCCAATCGCACCTCCAGTTCTCTCGGTCATCTCGATGGTCTCAAGAAATTTTTAAAAACCCAACGTCTTACAAAAAATTTAGGAAATTTTACCTTAAATGGCAGATTTTGAAGGACCTCTTTTATGTGATAAAAATAAACTTTGTGTTATTCTTAAAACTGAAAATTAAAAAAAAAAAACAACCCAAAGAGATAGGTTTTATGATCTTTCTTTAAAGGGTGTCCTCTAGTATGGAGATGACCAGCTAGTAGCTGCTGATCCTCATGCTAACCAAACCCTCCCCATCAAGGCAGCACCGAATGCGGTGATTGGTGCTCTTAGGACATCACTGGAGTTCAAAGTATTTGTTCACCCCAGGGGGCCAAGCAAAGGCTATTGATGTGCTTGTTTCATGTTTGAGAAGCCAAATTAGTGCCCCATCCTATCTACCAGCAGGGCGCAATGACCCGACAAGGAAAAGTCAACCCAAACCACGTATAATATATTTACTTTTTTTTCTAGGAAACTTTACAGTTACCAAATTAACTGTGTCTGGTGTGCAAATCACATGCAAGCTAACCGCATGTGAACTAAATCCTGAGAAAGCCATGTGGTTTAGCTTGGCTGTGGGAGCTGGCATTCGTGGCTATGGTCTGCCCTGGAAGAATCTGTGGTGGCATCGAGTGGGGAAAGGCGGGGGGAAAAGAGTTGAAATGAAAATGCTTACTACTCATTGCCTGTCTCCTGTCCCTTATGCAGTCTCAGCTGTTTTCTAACGTGCAAGGCAATGTGAGAGGAGTTTCTCTTCAAGCCCCTCCGTGGGAGGGGAGGTGGACCCAGTGAGCCAGGCTGGCTGCAGCCGTGCTCACGTTTTCCTCCTGAGCAAGGAAGCCACGCAAAGGCCCGTGGATCTGTTCCTGGAGTTTAGTGAACAGAACATGTTTGTTGGTTGGTTTCTACCGCCATTTAAAGTGATCGCGTTTACTATAAAACAAAGAGGTTCTCACATTTGCCTTGTCATGTAATTTGCACTCACCAAAAGAGCACAATATTAGTGTGGAGGAGGAAGCTATACTTTCCCATTAAGTAGATCATAATTAAGGCTTGAAGATGGGACAGATAATCAAAATGGAATTTCTCTGAATTTCTACTGTTGGTGATTTGAAGGGATAGTTTAGAAGTAAAGATTTTTATCAAATTCAGATAATGAACTAATGAACTTAACAATTCACTACGGTTCTATCATAGATTGAGGGGAAATAATTATAAAAGATGACCATATTTATCTCAAAACCTGCTCTTTCCCCGAATTTATGCAGTCCTACCCTCAGCTGAACTCAGTTGGCTTCTGTAGAGGAAGGTATAGCTCTCAATGCTTATGGCAAATACTTATCGAGAAGAAATATATTATGGTGCTATATTGTAACTCATTTTACAGAGTAAGTAATGTTATAATAATAATGCCACATATCCTATGAAAGAACTAATCTAAACTTGTCTAAATCAAGCACAGATAAGGCAGATTGTTTTTCAGGCTTAAATGTCCATTTTGTTATTCATTCAGCAAACAGTTATGATAGAACTACCATGTATAAGACACTAGTCCTGGTTCTCCATGAGCAAAAGGTTTGGAAGAGTTGTACCTGAGGATTTGAGGGTACCAATTAACTGCAGGAATAATGGAGTGGAGCCCTGTTAAACTTTCTTATTTCAAGCTAATGTGAAGTAAAGTCTGCTCATGGAGTGAAAAATACCTAGTCTTGGTTTCTGCAGCCTATTCTGAGGCACACAATTTAGAGGCAAGTGGGTTCTAAGTCTGTCTTACCAAGTCAGTCTTCCTAAGAGAAAGAAGAGCCTGAATACTAAAAAAGCCAGTGTTTGCTTCAAAGTCTGCTTGACCCAGTCGGCTAGCTCTCAGGTAGATAGGCAGCCAAATGGGCTGAGCAGGGACCTCTGAGCTCCTCTGTCCTTTAAAAAAATTTTTTTTAAATTATGGCATGGAGGAGGGAGTCAATGGGGGGAAATCTGTAATACTTTCAATAATAAAGATAAATTTTTAAAATTATAGTTGACATGCAATATTGTATTAGTTTCAGGTGTACAACATAGTAATTAGACATTTATATACCTTACTAAGTGATCATCCCAATAAGTCTGGTACCCATCTGACACCATACATAGTTATTAAAATATTATTGACTACATGCCCTATACTGTACTTTACATCCTATTTTGTAACTACCAATTTGTAATTCTTAATCCCTTCCCTTTTTTCACCCAGCCCCCTCCCCTCTGGCAACCATCCGTCTGTTCTCTGTATCTGAGTTTATTTGTTTGTTTATTTTGTTTTCTAGATTCCACAAATAAGTGAAATCATATGGTGTTTGTCTTCCTCTATCTAATTTTGCTTAGCATAATACCTTCCTAGGTCCATCCATGTTGTCGCAAATGGCAAGATTTCATTCTTTTTTATGGTCAAGTAATATTCAGTTTTATTTATATACCACTTCTTTATCCACTCATCTATTGATGGACACTTAGGTTGCTTCCATGTTTTGGCTATTGTAAGTAACACTGCAATGAACATAGGGATGCATGTATCTTTTTGATTAGTGTATTGGATTTCTGCAGATAAATACCCAGAAGTGGGATCATGGGTCATATGGTAGTACTATTTTTAATTTTTTGAGGTACTTCCATACTGTTTTCTGTAAGAATTTGCAACACCACCAACAGTGCACTAGAGTTCCCTTTTCTCCACATCTTCACCAACACTTGTTGTTTATTGATTTATTGATAATAGCCATTGTGACAGGTGTGAGATGATATCTCATTGTGGTCTTATTTTGCATTTCTCTGATGATTAGCAATGTTCAGCATTTTTTTCATATGTCCGTTCACCATCTGTATGTCCTCTTTGGAGAAATATCTATTTAGGGCCTTTGCCCATTTTTTTTTCTTTTTTCTTTTTTTTTTATTCTCATCCGAGGACATTTTTCCGTTTTTTGTTCAGATAGAGTGGGAGGGAGAGAGAGGAAGAGAGAGAGAGAGAAACATTGACGTGAAAGGGACACATCGAGTGGCTGCCTCCCGCACGACCAACCAGGGCCGGGGACAAATTGCAACCGAGGTACGTGCCCCTAGCGGGAACCGAACCCAGGTCTCTCTGGACCACAGGCCGACACTCTAACTACTGAGACAAACCGGCCAGGGCCTTTGCCCATTTTTTAATTGTTTTTTGTTTGTGCGTTTGTTTTGGTGTTAAGTTGTATGAGTTTCTTATATATTTTGGATATTAATCCTTCATTGGTTGTATCATTGGAAAATATCTTCTCCCATTCAGTAGGTTGTCTTGTTTTGTTGATAGCTTCCTTCACTGCGCAAAAACGTTTTAGTTTGATGTAGTCCCATTTGCTTATTTTTTCTTTTGTTTCCCTTGCCTGAGGAGACATGTCCAAAACAATATTAATAAGAACAATGTCAAAGGGTTTACTGCCTATGCTTTCTTCTAGGAGTTTTATGGTTTTGAATCTTACATTTACACCTTTAAATCATTCTGAGTTTATTCTTGTATGTGGCATAGAAAGTGGTCTGGTTTCTTTTTCTTTCTTTCTTTCTTTTTTTTTTTGCATGCATCTGTCCAGTTTTCCCAGCACCATTTATTGAAGAGACTGTCTTTACCTCATTGTATATTCTTGCCTCCTTTTTCATAGATTAATTGGCCATATAGTTGTGGTTTATTTCTAGGCTCTCTATTCTGTTCCATTAATCTATGTGTCTGTTTTTATGCCAATACCATGCGATTACATTTACTATACTTTGTAGTATAGTTTGATATCAGGTAGCATGATACTTCTGACTTTGTTCTTCTTTCAGATTTCTCTGACTATTCATGGTGTTTGTGGTTCCATATAAATTTAGGATTATTTGTTGTAGTTCTGTGAAAAATGCTGTTGGTGTTTTTATAGGGAATACATTTAATTTACAGATTGTTTTGGGTAGTATGGACATTTTAATGATGTTAATTCTTTCTATCTATGAGAACAGTATATGCTTCCATTTATTTGTATCTTCTTCAATTTCTTTCTCCAATGTCTTATAATTTTCCAAGTATAGATCTTTTATCTCCTTGGTTAAATTTATTGCCAGGTATTTTATACTTTTTGATGCAATTGTAAATAGAATTGTTTTTTTTTTTTAATTTATCCTTCTATAGTTCATTACTGCTGTATAAAGTACAACTGATTTCTATATATTAATTTTGTATCCTGCTACTTTACTGAATTCATTTATTAGTTATAATAGATTTATGGTGGAATCTTTAGGATTCTCTGTATAGTACAGTATCATGTCATCTGCAATTAATGACAGTTTTACTTCTTCCTTTCAAATTTAGGTGCCTTTTATTTCTATTTCTTGTCTGATTGCTGTGGCTAGGATCTCCAATACTGTGTTGAATAAAAGTGGTGAAATGAGCATTCTTGTCTTGTTCCTGATCGTCAAGAAAAAGCTTTCAGCTTTTCACAGTTGTGTGTGATGTTAGCTATGAATTTTATTATTGAATGAATTATATATATATTAAACTCTCATTTGTTTATTTCCATTCTGGTCTTTGTTTTCTTCCTTCTCACTGGGCTTTATCTTCTTTTTCTAGTTGCTTTAAGTGTAAGGTTAGATTGTTTATTTGATATTTTTCTTGTTTCTTGAGGTAGACCTGCATTGCTATGAATTTTTCTCTTAGAACTGCTTTGGCTATGTTTCACAGATTTGGGGTCATTGTGTTTTCATTTGTCTCAAGGTATCTTTTGAATTCTTCATTGATCTCATGTTAACCTAGTCATTGCTTAGTACCACATTACTTAGCCTCCATGTGTTTCTGTTTTTTCAGTTTTCTTCTTGTAATTGATTTCTAATCTCATACCATTGTGATCAGAGAAGATGCTTATATGATTTCAGTCTTCTTAAATTTTTTCATAATTGTTTCGTGGCCTAACATGTGTTTTATTCTGAAAAAATGGTTCACGTGTACTTGAAAAGAATGAATATTCTGCTCCTTTGGGGTGAAGTGTTCCAAAAATATCAATTAAATCCATCTGATCTAATGTGTCATTTAAGGTGGCTGTTTCTTTGTTGACTTTCTGTCTGAATGATCTATCCATTGATGTGAATGGGTATTAAAGTCCCTTACTATTACTATATTATTGTCAATCTTTTCCTTCGTGCCCATCAATATTTCCTTTATATATTTAGGCACTCCTATGTTGAGTGTGTGTTTATGAGAGTGATATCCTCATGTTGAATTGATCCCTTTATCATTATGTAATATCCTTCTTTGTCTCTTATTATAGCCTTTGTTTTAAAGTCTATTTTGTCTGATGTAAGTATTACTACCCCAGTTTTTTATATTTACATTTGCTTGAACTATCTTTTTCTATTGCTTTACTTTCAGTCTGTATGTGTCTTTTAATCTGAAGTGTGTCTCTTGTACATAGCATATGTATGGATATTGGTTATTCTATCCATTCAGCCACCCTATATCTTTTGATAGTAGCTATAATTTATTTATATTTAAAATTATTAGTAATAGGTGTGTAGTTGTTGCCATTTTGTTATTCATATTTTTAATTTTTTCCTTCTTTTTCTTAAAGAAGTCCCTTTAACATTTCCTTTAATATTAGATTGATGGTGATAAACTCCTTCAGTTTTTTCTTGTCTCGGAAATATCTCTTCTTTGATTCTAAATGATAGATTTGCTGGAAAGAGTTATCTTAGTTTTAGGTCCTTGTTTTTCATCACTTTGAATATTTTGTGCCCATCCCTTCTGGCCTGCAAAGTTTTTGTTGAGAAATCAGCTGACAGTTTATGGAAGCTTCCTTGTAGGCAACTAACTTCTTCCTTGATGCTTTTAAGATTCTCTCTTTGTCTTTAACCTTTACCATTTTAATTATGATGTGTCTTGGTGTGGACCTCTTTGGGTTCATCTTGTTTGGAACTCTTTGTACTTCCTAGACTTGTATGTCTATTTCCTTTACCAGGTTAGGGAAATTTACAGTCATTATTTCTTCAAATAATATTTCAATCCCTTGCTCTCTCTTCTACTTTTGGTACCCTATGATGTGAATGTTGTTATACTTAATGTCATCCCAGAGCTCCCTTAACCTATCCTCATTTTTTTTAACTATTTTTTCTTTTTGCTCTTTTGAATGGGTGTTTTCTGCTTTTTTTTTGCTACCTTGTCTTCCAAATCATTGATTATATCATCTGCTTCATCAAATCTGCCATTGATTTCATCTACTATATTCTTCATTTCAGTTATGATAGTCTTTATTTCTGACTGGTTCTTTTTTACATTTTCTGTCTCTTTGTTGAAGTTCTCACTGAGTTTAATCTATTCTTCTCCTAAGTTCATTTAATATCCTTATAACCAGTGTTTGGAACTCTGTATCTGGTAGATTGCTTGTCTCCATTTTACTTAGTTATTTTTCTGGAGTTTTGCTCTGTTCTTTTATTTGGGACATTTTTTTTATCTCTTCATTTTGGCTGACTCTCTGTTTTTTTCTGTGTATTAGGTAGATCTGCTATGTCTCTCAGTTTGGGCAGAGTGGCCTTATGTGATAGATATCCTTTGGGGCCTGGTTACATGGTCTCTCCCTGATCTCCTGAGCTGGGTGTTCCAGGGGTGTCCTTTGTGTGGGTTGTGTGCCCTCCTGTTGTAGTTAATACTTGATTGCTGTTGGCATCTCTGTGGGTGGGATTGATCTTCAGGCAGACTGGCTGTGAGACCTGACTACAGTGGAGAGGTGTTGTATGGGGAATGGGGTATCATCCCACACTGCAGGAGTCACTTTTGCAGGGCTCTGGTACCAGTTGAGTTCACCTTTCAGGTGTGTCATTTGTGAAGCTGGTTGGGCGGTGTTTTGGTGCAGGCCAAGTTCAGCTGCCCCTGTGTCCAGCCCAGTGCCACCTGGTAGGAACTACTAAGTGACCTGTTGGTAGCCATTGTGCTGGGCTTAGAGGCACTTGGGAGAGGCTGTGATGTGAAACGAGGCTGGCTGCCACTTGTGCCAAGCTTGAGACCCTTTGGTAGGCACCATGATGGGAACTGAGAATAGCTGCTCCTTTTGCAGGCTTGCTGCTGCTTAGTTGAAGCTATGTCCCAAGCCAAGACTGGCCACCACTTATGCCAGGTGTACGGCCACCTGATGGGTGTTACAATGCAAGTTGAGACTGGTCACCACTTGTGCCAGATTTAGTGCTACTTAGCAAGAGGTACAGAGCATGCTAAGGCCACCTGCTACTTGTCAGAGGTTTGTGGACTTTTGAGAGATTACAGGAAAGTGCACAACATGAACCTAGGTAGGTCGCTTATGTGGAAAAGGCACCAGAAGGGGTTTAGGCCGGGCACATGAATTTGGTGTGGCAGGGCCTCAGGGAATCACCAGGGTTGGGTAAATGGTGGTAGCCAGGTTAATGGACAGCACAGATTTGGTGCCTGCCTGGGCCGTGCCAGCTGAGTAGGAGGAGGGCCCAACAAGGAACATTTGCACCTGCCAGCACCTGTGTCCCTGGAGAATTGCCCCTGCCCCTCCTGACCTTGTCCTGAAGCCAGTCAATTTAGTTCTGCCTGTATGTCCCTGGCACTTTTTGAGCTGATGCCCCCTGGTCTGGAGTCCAGAGTGAGTGAGTTTGTGAGTAAATGAGTTTATGCTCAGGATGTTTAAGAGGAGCACCTACGTCTCCAGCAGCCCTCCGTCTCACTCCTATGTAATCCCTGCTGGATTTTACAGCCAGATGCTAAGGGGACTCTTCTTCCCAGCACTGATGGGCTGGGGAGCCTGGTGTGGGACTGGGAGCCCTCATTCCTCAGAGGGGACCTCCATAGCCGAGATACCCCTTGAGTTCTTTATCACCACCATGGGTGTGGGACCAGCTCATTCCACATCTCCACCCCTCCTGCCAGGCTTGATGTGGCTTCTTTCTATCCTCAGTTATAGGACTTCTGTTCAGCTAGTCTTCAGGTGGTTCTGAATGACGGTTTTTCTATAATTCAGTTGTAATTTTGATGTGGTCATGGGAGGAGGTGAACGTAGTATTTACCAATGCCATCTGAGCTCCTCTATTCCTTACCTTCACTTTCATTCAGGAGATAACACTGAGCACCATGGAGAGAGGAGTCTGAGGGCAAGCAGCCTGGCAATCCCCTGGGCTAAGGATGCTTTGCCATTGGACTCTTGGGCCAAAGGAAGGCACTAAAGTAGGTAAACTAGAAAAACAAACCAGACAACTGTTCAGTGAGAAAAGAAGTAAACTGATAGCCAGTGTGCTTACAGCCCTGCTTCTATCACTGAACGCCTGGGTAAACTTGAACAAGCCTTGTAACATCTCAGAGCCGTAAAGTTTCCACCTATTAAATAACAGGGTATTAATGGATGGTTTTGAAGGTCTCTTCTAGCTCTAAAATTGAATGAAGTGAAAACAGTCTGAGAAGTGTTGACAGTGATCAATGAATATGGCATGTGATGATGATGTAAAATCAGGATGATCATACCAGTTCAAAAGACTGTTATAACGATTAACCGAAGAAGAGTGTGAAAAATACTTGTACATAGTGGTGGTAGCTGCTAGCATTGTTATTGTTGTGGTTGAGGCTCTAAACATGCGTCTCCTCTGCTGCACCCCCTGCTGACTAAAGTGATGTCCCAAAGTGACCACACAAACACTAAGAACTCGCCGAAGTTACACAGGAATACACGTCTGTGTGTCACCCATTCTTGTCCACCGAACAGCAGACAGCAGCAGGCATTCTTGTACTGCTGTTTCTCACAGATTTCCTGGGCTTGGTTTCATTGGAGTTTCAAAATCAAGCTTTGAGGCAGGTAAAGCAAGTTTTGTTTTCCTCCCAGCTCTCAGGGCACTGCCATGCTCCATTCCCAAGGAGTGGCACTCCAGGGGGTGCCACCCACATAGGGTGCTCCAGAGAGTCCTGCAGAGCAGCAATACTGCCCCCTTTCAGAATAGGAAATCGAAGCCCAGAGAGGTTAAATGAGTTGTCCAAGGTCACACAGCAGAAGAGAAAAAGATTCTGATTTCCAAGTCAGGTTATGATTTCAAGTATTTAGTGCTTTTCCCTACAGCATGTGACCTTGGCTACAATACATACATAAAGCCTGTGAGAGGGTCAAATCCTCAGTGCCAGCCTTTCCATCCAATATTAGGCTTTGGGGTACCTTGACCTCAGGATCCTATGAGATCATCGGAGGAGAAATTCCTCACTGTGCCATGGTGTGATAAGCTATTCTCGGGACATTCTTTAGTGGAAAGGAAATGCCTGCACATCCAAGCAAACCAGGCCGTGGCGACAGCAACGTACGCCCCTCTCTGTAAGACCGGCTTACATGATTATTCAATAACCGGCACCCCTAAAAATCTATTGCATCTCCCACCTGTGTTGTCATCTTATCCCGATCCATGGTCTGTGCCAAAAGCTACATTTCAGTATTAAAGAAAGGCTCAGAGTTTGAGAAAAGTGACAGAAATATTTATTGAAGTGGTGCACTTGGACTCCGTGCAAAATGAGAGTGACTTCCTCATAGTCACTAATCCCCAAACAAAATAACCATCAAGAAATATTAAAACACACATTTTATTAGTTTCATTTAATTTCCTAATTGCTCAAAGTCAGCTTACCCATTTACTGCTGTGTGAAATGCTTAGAGGCAAGGCGCACATTAAAGGGATTATTTCCATGTAATCCCTCCCTCCCAGAGGGTAGGAACTGATCACTTATGAATTCTGATTTACGCTCCGTAACAATATCAAATGGAGGAAATAGTTATTGTGAAATGATAGAGTCAGTAGTAGCCTAATACAGTAGGAGAGTGTAATTTAATAGCAGAGAGAAAGTACCTCATTTTCGGTAAAAGTTATGCAAGCCTTTTTCAGGAATAGTGATTAACCAAACTGAATTTAGCCTCCCCCTCTCCTGGCTGCACCTCTGTTAACTGAGAGATGTTGAAGAGGTGCAGCCTGTTACGATTTCCATCAGATGGGGTCTGGGAGTAGGTGTGACCGTTTTGCTAGGACATGGAGTTCGGGGATAACTGCTCTGAGCACAAGGCTCTCCGATGGCCTTCCTCCTGGGCAGGTGGAATTTGGGGGATGATGCAAATTATGCAGGAAAGGCAGATGAGGTAGGAAGGGGTTTTAGGTAAATATCATCCAAGAAACGTGTGACAACCCGAACTTCTGCCTGTGTCTGTGGTGCGTCATAGCTGGCCTGAGACCATTAAACTCCAGGGGACTGGGGAACCCATTACTGACAAGGAAAGGGCTCCTTCTGGTTCTGTCGCTGATACATCTCTCCCTGTCATAGTACCTATCACCCAGCTACACAACCTTAGGAGCGTTATTGCTATTCTTGGAAGGAGGGAAGAGTTATAAGATCGGAGGAGCCCAGAGGGAAGGCCAGTCCTTACAGCGCTGAAATGGGCAGCACCTGCATTTCTGGCTGATGCCCCCGATGTCCGTGTTCATTCTCTACCTACGGAGTCAGCCTACTACGAAGAGTATACAAAAGCAAACATTTTAAAGCCCCCGTGGAGATTGGAACAGTGAATTTTATTAGATTGAAGGCAAAACAAGCTGATACCAGCAGAAAAGCAAAATGGCTGCTCCAGAGCCCAGCTGACCTCTTCTGCATGGAAAATTCTCCATGTGATTATGGAGCTAATGAGTAATAGTTAATGAAAACATCATGCCTTTGCATATATTTGTAAGCAACACTTCTTCCATTTAAATTTACATAAAAGTAAGCTGGTACGTATAAATACGCATCTTGGAAATATGTGTGCTTTAAGGAAAAGACTCATCTGCTCTCTCTGGCTATTTCTGTACAAAGCCCCAACTTCTCCATGAGAGAACTGTGGCATTCAGTCAATCATCCTGGTTGACACCAGACACGTGAGCATTTGATGATGCGTGGACAAAGCAGCTGAACTCAAGGCAGGCTCACCCACATTTCACAGAATGTTTTGGCTTTATGCAAACAGCAGTGTATGTGGGGGAAAAAAAACTGGACTAAACAATTGCTAAATAAATACATGTGAGAAAAATCTTTCTCTTTCAATTTCAAGAATCCTTAAGCACTGGAGGATAAAGAGTCAGAACCAGGATTGTTTCTGGGGGCCGCGTATATTTCCTTTTCTGTTCAGAATCTGAATCACAATGGCGCTGAATATGAAAATGAAAAGCCTGTGACACCTCTTTCCCACTCTTTCTCTCCCCCTGTAGGTGGAGCTGACAGGCAGCAGCGTCTTTGACTATGTCCACCCCGGGGACCACGTGGAGATGGCAGAGCAGCTGGGCATGAAGCTCCCACCTGGGCGGGGTCTCCTCTCGCAGGGTGCCACCGAGGACGGAGCCAGCTCAGCATCTTCCTCCTCCCAGTCAGAGACCCCTGAGCCAGGTGGGAATTGCAATCCCAACGTGTGGGTTGGTGGGCAGGACCTTTGCCAATGATTGCACACAAGTTGCCAGTGTGAAGAGACTATAAATAGGCTTAATGGTATTTAACAATTCCATGCAGCTTTCTGTCCCATGCAGTAATTAAATAAGGAAGAGATTTGAAAATAAGGAGACATTTTAATAAGTATAATCCAGAGATCTAATTTCAGTTGAACAATAGATGTAGAAGGCACTCGTTCCTTTAGTTTCTCTGTCAAATTACTAAAGGGAAAAGATTCAAATTTGGAAAGCCCTCTTCCTTTCATTGTTATCGTGGCTAAATGTAATGCATTTATTTATTATTCAGCAAAATCTATAGCAGAGACTTTTGAATATGAGCTTGCAGAGAATTAAAAGTATTAGGGACTTGCAGAAATCTCGATTCCTTTTTTTTTTTTTTTTTTTTTTTAAGCATCAGAAGGTACTTGAAAGATGTGAACAGATAAATTAAGGCTAAAAAGAAAACAGAAATGGCTACATTTTAAACTGCCTTTCTACCCTCAGTATTTAATTAGATCAATTGTATAGAGGAATGAACAGAGGTGACATTCCTCATTGGGATTCCTTCCAGGACTCTTATAGACTTTGCATTCAGAATGTTCCCATTTTCATTGTGTTGTACTGATGATAATTTAAGTATTAGGGGAAAATCCATTTATAAATTAAACAAAATGACTTGATATCCATCAGTCCCCTAGTTCATCAAGCTGTTCAAACACGGGGAAGATTGGCTGGTCGGCCTGGGTCTTCCGAGAGCGCTGGTAATTAGATCTGCGAAGGATTTATTCTTTGCTGATTGGGGCTTTAAATTAATTGAAGTTCCACATTTGTGGTTTTGTCCTTTTTGTACTTTTTTAGAGGAGATATTTCATATTCTTGTGTGGTGGAGTGCTTGGCCAAGCAGCACTGGTTTAAATGTTAATTTTTCTCATGAGAAGTTTAAGATTTTTAATGAATCAAGGCCTGATTTGAAGTGCGAAGTTTTATTTGCTTACTTAAGAAATTATTTTTGCGCTCTAAAGATGCTTCTGCTTTACTTCATGTGTTGTTTTAAAACAGATTCATAACGCAAAAGCATTGTATAGAAATAAAAATGGGGGGGGAAAGTATCTAAAGATTACCATTAAAATAACTCTACCTACTTCTAAGAAAATACTTTAATTTGACCTGCCTAGAAATAATCAGTGTGTTTGCTCACACAGAAGGGGAAAAATATATTTTCCCTTTTTGGAAATAATTTAATTCCATCTAGAATCAATCCATTTCCTCATTTAGATTACCTGCAGCGTTTAGGGCATTATCTGTACCATGGGTGAGCATCCTTCTCCAGTGAGCTCCACACACGAGGAAAGAGAGTAGTTAAGACTACTCTTTACCATTTACAAATGAAGATTTTGTTGGGGGTGGGGGTGTCATATATTCTTATAGCATTGCTCACTGACCTAACTGAATAGATATGTCAGTGAGATCATTGGAACTGCTTTTTTAGTCATTAGGATGCTCTGGGCGTGTGGAGAAGCAGCACATAGTTTTCTGTTCTTTCATGTGGACTTGGACTGGGGAGCCTGGGTTGCTCATGACTCTTAAACAGTGGTAAGAACTCACATTTATAAACCTTTGTATGAACTAAGGCCCTAGAAGAGTGGACTCTGTTTCCCTGAATCACAAACTCCCAGGGTAAGCAGGATTTTCAGCAATCCTTTAATCTAGCCTCCAACCTATACAGCTATCCCCTGATGGCAAAACCAACAGATAACCTTCCAGTCTCTGCTGGAACTTGCTCCTGACGGGAAACTAAGCAACAAACAAGTCTTCCTACTCCACTGGGGAGAGGCTCTAGTAGAAAGTTATCCCTCATACCGAGCCAAAATCTACTTCGCTGTAACTTCTCCCCTCTGATCCAAGGTCTGTCCTCTGGGACCATGGTTCTGATTTACTCCTTCCTCCCCATCACAGCCTCCCAAATCTATGAAGGCAGATACACCAAATGCTCCCTTCCTTTCCAGGTCAAACAGTCCTAATTCCACAACCATTACTCAATGGCGTGTTCCTAAGACTCTCGTCACCCTAGTCACCCTCCCCTGGCTGCGCTTCAGTTTGCTGGTGACCCTCGAAAAATACGGTTGTAAGAACCGAGGCAGCCCTCGAGATGTACTTTGACGAGTACACAGCGGAGGGACTGTTGCTTTTCTCCGTGTAGGCTGCTGTCCCTCTGCTAATCGAAGCAGGTCTCAGCAGCCAGTTTACACGGCCGATTCCTCTGGAGCTTGACATCTCCACAAGCAGGTTCAGGGTGACGTCGCTTGGCAGAGACTTTGATCAGGAGGGGGAAAAGTCCATAGCCTGTAAACCAGTTCTGCAAGGATATCCTAAGCTAGAGTCCAAATCAAACTGGTTTAAGGGTGACTGTAAGCACTCTGATAAACCCCTGCCTTCTCTGCAGCCCCCGAATGCAGAAAACAACGCTAGGCGCATGGTGAGAACTCAGGCCTCCCTGAGAATCTTTTCATTCTGGATTTGAGAGTAAGATATCCCTTTCAAGTTCCGCTGTCATTTAACATTGAAGTGGGATTGAAAATTTACTTGGGTTTTCTTTCCCCTGCCTTCCCAGCCTTCCCTGAGCCAAGCTAACTAGTATAATTGAAAACTTCACCTTCTAAGCACATTGTTTAACAACCTGGGCTCATTAGCGACAGTCGCATAAGAAGGGTTTCTCCGCCTTGATGGAGAGTGTCTCTCCTGCCGTTAGAGAATGTTAATTGTACTTTGCTTTAAAAGTCTGCAGTGTGGGTTATTTTCAATCTTTGGCTTGAAAAGGCAATTAGATTGACTGCTCAAACACTGAGAAGCGGGGTAGGGTGCTACCTTTAACTGAATATCTCCACGAATGCAGATCATTGCTCCAAGGGACTTACTTTAAAAGTTCTTGTCAGGCGCTACATCCCCAAGCTGCTTATGTTTCTTAAAAGCTGAAAGAATTTTAACAGGATTTCCTAATTCCTAATAACACGAAGGAACATTTTTGAAGACTGTTGTTCATTGCTTCATAATCTTTTAAACTCTGGTAAAACACAGATTCTTTTTTAAACAGAGGTATAATTTGGTTGGAAAGGGATATCAATATGTGGTGATTATGAAAATGAAGGGACTAGTAGGTAGGAAATTTTTCAGAAGCTCTGATGTGTTCAGTGTAGCATTACTAAATGACTGAAATCTAAATAACATTTGGCATTATAATAAAAGGAAATAAGTGACTAAACCAGCCTAAGAGGCATGCTACTGTGCCATAATAGGAAGTCTGTTCCTTTGAACTGCCAGTCCTTTGATTGTCTTGTCTTGAACCACTCTCAAGATAATGAGAGAGAGAAAAATCTGTTGACTGGACAGCAAATCCAAATAATATTTTACATGTATGTACATTTATTAATAGTTTGGTGATATGATATTTATTTTAAGGAACCCTTAAGGCAGGTGTAAGAAAAATAAAAGGCTGGCCTTATTTTAAAAGTTATGATGCTCTGCCCTGGTGTGGCTCGTTTGATCGAGTGTCATCCCATGCACCAGGAGGTCACGGGTTCAATTCCCAGTGAGGACACGTGCCCAGGTTGTGGGCTCAATCCTCAGTAGGTGGCATGAAGGAGGCAGCCAATCGATGTTTCTCTCTCTCTCCTTCCCTCTCTCTTCCTCTCTAAAATTAATAAAAACATTTTTTTAAAAGGTTATGAAGTTCTAGTGTGCCTGTGTAGGGCTGACCCTAACGTTTTGGGAGAGAGAAGCACAGAGCCTCTGGAACGTGGTGTCTGGAGGGATCATTTTCTTTTCGTAGATCTGTGTGAACCTTTTCATTACTCTTAATGGTTCTGTAATCTTGGGATTATGAATGCTATCCTCTTGAAAATTTCAATGCTGCATCTTTTAAATGCTTAATAAACAGCAAAGCAGCTCTTTTAAGAAATCCTGGAGGAACTTTGAAAATCTCCCTATTTTGAAAACGAAGGGTAATATTCCTTAGATTAGGTCATAAAATTGTTGTTTTCCTTCCCTCCTCCTTCTTACTAAAACAGGTTGATTTTTCTCCAATTATAAAAATACTTCATGCTCATTGTAAAAAATTCAGAGGATGCAGAAAAGAAAAAGCAAGCAACATGACATTACCCCCAAATAACCACTGTCCGTGTGTCTATATGTCTGTCCTTCCAGACTTGTTTGTTCCTATATCCATGTACAGTTATGTGGTGGGGTTTCTTTGTTTGCTTAAATAAGATCATAACATACATGCTTCCGGTAGCCTGCTTTTCACTTAACCTCCCAGCCAACTCTCCCTGTCATGTTCCTCCCTTTAGCATACCATTTCCTCTCTGTCTCCAGTGGTTTGTTTCCCACTGGCTAACAATCAGCTCCCAGCTGTAGGACCACTGTCAGGGGCAACCTACCCGGGTCCTGCTTTGGAGGGAATTCAGCCAGGACAAGAGGTTTTTGCAGCTCATTGGAAGGGTGCAAGCTCCGAGGGAGAAATCAATACTGCACCAGGATTTAGACAATTTAGCAAAATGTATGAGACAGTACTTTGGGTGAAGAATAACTCCAGCAGCACGGTTAACCATCTGCTGACTAAAAACAGAGGTTCTGGTGTTTTGTCTAAAGTTTCAGGCAGATCTAGCCTGTTTTGGGGTGGGCTGGGAGGGTAATCAGTGTAGTGATATGATCTTTATGCTATTACGCCTAATGTCCTGGATATTTTAAAGGCAAGCAAAATTGAAGCAGTTGAGTACTTGCCTGGATGGAAATGATCTGCATTTTCTACATATGCCTCTGTGCTATGGTCAATTTGATCAGCCCCTGTTTCTACAGGAGCTCAATTCTTCTGAAATCACTGGACAATTTCCACAAGTGATATAATTAGAGGAACAAATGCATGTAAAAAATTATCTGAGGCTCAGATCAATATTTTGTTTCAAAAACTGCTTAGGTACGAGATACTCTTGTCCTTTTATGGGTCAATTATCTACCGTGTAATATAGGGTTGTTGGGGGTAGAGCGTTCTTTTTTTTTATTATTGGTTCAAGTTTCCTATCAATGAACTGAATTTAGAAGTCAGGCAAGGGAAACCGTCTTACTAACCCCAGCTCCCCCTGTCCCCAGACAATGTGACTGTATCCACAGCGCTTCCTGCTGTACTGCGGATGTCAGACAGAAGCTGTAATGGATTTAATATTAGTGCTGGCCCAGGTGCTGAGGGAGCTGTTAATAATGTCACTCCAGTTATTGATCTGAAGCCTTTCAAAATCAAAGAAAAGTGAGAGATCCCCTACTGGGGAAAGGCACACAGTGACTGGTTTTTATTGCCATGTCTACATGTGGAGTGGTAACTTTCTGGAATGATGTTATCACCATTCATCTCTGTGAGATTTTCGGAGTCATTATATCGTAAGATAATGTCATGGAGACTGCTCTGCATGCTCATGCTAGAAGATCAGGCTAGATTCTTTTAGGCACAAATAGTGTGGTAAGTACGACATCCAAGTGGTCAAATGATAGGGGGTTTATTAGCACTGGATTTATTCTCGACGACAACGTTGGATCCACTGGAAGGGGAGAATGCAAACTGTGTAGTCACTAGGGTGAGCTGTCCTTTATTCTGCCTTTTTAAAACTCCGATTCAAGCCATAATAGTAACACACTTGGGATGGAAATGAATTTGGTTCTTATAATTAGTGTACCTCTTCAGCACATGGGTGATTCTTCCATCTGAACGGCAGTTTGTACGCAATGAAAAGTCTTCTTTCCACAGTCCCCAACAAATAAATAAAATTAAAATGTATAATTTATGTTGAATGTTTATCAAACTGTAAACACACATTGAATTCTTTTCCATATTTATATAAAATCAGCAAAGATAAATCCATCAGATAAGGTACCACGGTTGTCTCTCCTAGATTGAATAGAAAATGCCTCTCTAACTGTGGCTGTAGCAATGGTCCAGATACGGTCCCCATGGCCTGAAACCGCCCGCCTCCTGTGAGTCCCCGTGTGCACACGGATGTGTCGCATCTGATAGTCAGAAAGCAGCCTGGCAAAAACTAATATTTTATAACCCAAAGAGATCATCACTTAGGCATAAACTCAGTTTTTATCCAAAACTTACACAAATTATTTATTTTCTTAGCTATGTCATTGTTATTTTGAAATGAAATAGAAATGATCTTTTACCACTCCTAAAGGAGGATGAAATACATGTTCCCAAAATAAGCCGGTACTATTCTAGGGATGGCCTTGCCAAATTCACAAGGCTTCTTTGGCCTCAAAAAAGCTACCTTGATGCAGTACCATTTTTTCCTGCAGACAGTAGGCTATTCTTAAATGTCACCTTTATCCCCAGCTAAGCTACACAAGATCACCCGGAACTGCCCCTGAAGGGAATAAATACTTTCCTGTGCTCTCTGCTCGTATGCAAGGCCGAGGCACACTTGTCACCTTTGTATGTGCACGCTCACACTGTGTGTGCTTGTCTGTGTCCAGGGAGCTCAAGAAGAGTGAGGTAAAGTCTCCTCTTCCCAGGAGGCTCTGCGGCCCAGTACCTGAGCTCCGCCCCAGTACCTGAGCTCCGCCCCTCCAGGCCAGCTCCCAGAATGCACAGCGCACCACAGAGGCTCCTTTGGGGCTCGGCGCCCTGCCCCGAGGGCATCTGTGTTGGTGGCTCACGTAGCTGCGGAAGGGCGGCCTCCCTTTTGTTCCCAGAGAAGATGCTGGATCTCGGCATAATTCTGCGTGGCATTCTGAAACTTTTTTCTTCCAAAATTAGAGCGCAGTGGTTGCGACTCACAAAGGTACAGCTTTTATATAAATTAATATAGTGGTATTTACAGGGCAGCGCATGGTGTGTACAATAATAGAAGCACGGGCCTCTTAGCAGAATACACAATAGGTTCACTCGGTTTATATGTAATGTTTTTTCCTAAACCTTCTATTGAAGATTTAGAAAATCGATTTTTTAAACCCATTATTTTTAACAGTTGCTTCATATAGCTTTCCAGGTCATAATTTTGACTTTCCTTTACCTATGGTGATACGGGGTACATTTTCGAGGTTTCTAAAATGAAACTCAAAACAAATTGTTAATGTATGGCCTGTTCTTTCCCATTGGATAATTAAAAATTGTAGATTCTATTTCTATAACTCTTGCCTTGAACAAAGCATGTGTTATTTGCTTTTAATACATACCACTGCACAGAAATTTCATCCCTGTCCAAAGTATACCATTCCGAATTCTTCTTCTGCACTAAACAGCAGACTTACGAAGGATCAGTTACCTGGCATTGACTGAGCTTTGCAGGGTGCACAGATCAGAAGAGGCAGAACTGGCTGGAAACCATTTCCACCCCTAGTGAGCAATTTACTCATGATTGCTTGGGGAAAATACTGGAAATATTGCTTCTGTGTAAAGTTTGCAACTTCCAGTCGTCAGCTCTTTGCCGAGCAGCTCTTCCTGAGTGCAGCTTTCAAAGCAAAGCTTGCTCGGGCCGCTGTGATCATGATTGGCATTCATATCTAGCTTGAAGTGTGCAGAGCGCCGAAACCACTGATCACAAGTGTCAGTTCACACCCTGTCCCTCTGAGGCAGGTCAGTGTATAATCCTTATGTTACAGATGAGGGGAAATGGGCAGGGGGAAGATACTAAGTGGCTTGTCCCAAACACAGGTTAGTGTATTAGCCAAGATTAGATTAAAGGGTACAAAATTAGAGATAGAGTAGGTTGGAAGCCTAGGAACTAGATGGAGAAAGGAGAGAGGGCCCGGGTAGAAATCAAACCAGAGGAATTTTCTCCAAGGGGCTTCTCAAGTCCAGAAAGACTCCATAGACACACATTTCATTGGGCTAAAACATATTTTTTTTTTTCTAAATATAGTCTCTCACTTAGGACTAAAATTATCTAATCCATTCCTCTGCCTTCATTCCCCTACTGAAACTCCAACAGCATCTGAATTGACTACAGGCAGAATTCAGCCCTGGGTCCCTTGGTCGACATTAGGCGCATGCCACCTCCACCAGGAGACCCGCCAGAACTGCCTCTGTGCGTTTGCTCTCGGCGCTGCCTTGGCCAATGCTGGGCCAGCCTCTCTGAAGTTTCTCCGGGCTCTTCCTTTCAGAACCAGTCCCCCAAGGCAGGCGTGAGATGGAGAAAGAGCAAGAAGAGCGATGGGGTCCATCAGGAGGTGTCACCTCCTGGAGGCATCAGCTCATGAAACACAATCATGGTTTCTTGGGACCCGTGGGAAACGTCACCCGACTTCTGTTAATTGACAAAGTTGCTTGAGAGAGGGAAGAACTTGTCTCTTTTCTCTAGATGTTATTAACCAAAGTGAATTCTCTTTTAAAATCCAGGCCCACCTCATAATAGGGATTGTCAGATGATTCAGTAAGTGTTGAGCCCATGTCTACCGTGAGTCAGGAGCACGGAGGAAACTCCCTGCCTTCCAGGAGCTGACCATCATGGGAGGGAGACGGACAGTCATACAGTGCAGAAGGGTGACGACAGTCAGGGCACCACGGTGCACGGGAAGGGTGAGATTGTATTCCCAGCCTCTGCTCTCAGCAGCCTTGCCAGACTTTCTCCGGTTTGAAACTGCAGCCCCAAAATTAACAGCCCGGGAACATGGCTTCTTTGGGCGCAGGTTGCCTGGACATAGCCAGACACCCAGAACCACGACTGTCAGGGACCTAGATGCACATTGTCAAGGGCTTTCTGGCTTTGTTTGTTTGTTTGTTTAATTAGCCTAAACAAACGCCTACTGCATGATAGGTTCTCAGAACCTATGACTTCTGACTATCGATCTCTCTGGCTCTGTAGGAGGGTTCTGAATGGGAGGTGGCCGAAACTGCCTCCCTTTCCCTGATGCCTGATTTTCTAACTGAAACTCAGGAAATGCTAGCTTTAGAAACTGACTCTTTCAAAGTTTTTTCTACTCAAGGTATAATTTGTTGCGAATACTCTAATAACATTAGTGATAATATTAATAGATATTTTATTATGTTTTACCTACATGTTCCAATTACAAGAATAGGCATGTTTTAAGTAATTTATTTCTCACAATGACCCTAAATCCAAAGTAGAGCTAGTGAAAGACGAACCCCACACCACAGTACACTGTGGCCTTAGGACCTGCTTTCTTCTGAGCACGTTGCGAAGGTGCTTACAGAGAACACAAGAGGTGGCAGCTGTGACCTCTGCCCTTAGAAAACTGGTCAGCACCAGGTTTATACACAGTCAACAACCAGAGAAAAAGTTATCTCGCCTGAGGCATAAAAACAACAAGTGGTGTAAGAAATCAGGGAGAGGCTCAGTGATCGAGGGTGGCTTTGAAGAGAAGGGATGCCTTGCGTGCCCTGCGTGAAAACCGACCTAAGAGCAAAGAGGTAGAGACGGTCATCCAGAGACCCATCCCAGGTAGCATTTGGGAGGCGGGAAGGAGCCCCGTCTTCCCCACTGAAGCAAAGGTACCTGGAGCCAGATCTTAGGGAGATGGACTGCCAGGGAAAGGCATCTGAGATTGGTGTGATAAGTTCTTAGTATAACTCACTAAACAGAGCGGTGACCCAATGAAAACATTATTCTATCACTTATAAATAATAAAAAAAAATAGCCCGGCTGGTGTGGCTCAGTGGTTGAGCATCGACCCATGCACCAAGAGGTCGCCGGTTCAATTCCTGGTCAGGGCGCATGCCCAGGTTGTGGGCCCGATCCCCAGTGGGGGGCGTGCAGAAGGCAGCCAATCGATGTTCTCTCTCATTGATGTTTCTATCTCTCTCTCCCTTTCTCTTCCTCTCTGTCTCTAAAAATCAGTGAAGGAAAAAAATTATTTTTTAATAAATAAATTTTAAGTTTGGAAGGATCCTCCCTTGGGGAGGCTCATATTATACGACTACCTACGGGCTCCTGAATCCTTTATACAGCATAGCTAGTAATATGCATTGCATATTTGCCAAATGTCAGGTACTCTGCTAAGCTCTTTATTTACATTGCCTCATTCATTTCTCACAAAATACTATGAAGAAGGTACCATTATTTTTCCCAATTTTCAGATGAAGGAACCAAAAAAAAAAAACAAAAAAAACAGAGCAGTTTTTTTACTTAGAAAAATCATACAGGTGGAGAGTCTAGGATTTGAACCCAAGCAGCCTGGCACCAGAGTTTCCATTCTTAACCATTCCGCCATGCTGCTTCCCAACAGCCATCTAAACTAGCTATCCAACCCCTACCTGAGGCCACCAGCTGGGAGCACTCTGTTATTGCTGAGATTATGGTGACTCCTATCTGCAGGTAACTTGTGTTCACTGAACTTAATACCTGATCCTTTATTTTTGCAAGAATGTGCAGGATGTGTTCAATAGAGCAGACTGGCAGCAAAGGAAACCATTCCAATGGCCATTGCTTTAATTCAGAAGGGAGTGAGTAGGTCCAGAGAAGAATTATTAAGTGGCCTTGCAACAGGGAGAAACGATGATTTGGAATAAGGTGATAGAAGAGGGTGGAAATGTACCTGTGGTCAGTCCTGAGCCAGGAGCTAATTATGCAAGTCTCAAGCTTCCACATAATTAGGATTGATGATACCATCTGCCCACTTTTACTTTTCTATCATTTGATAATAAAATCTGGAAAATTTTAAAAATTACATATGCTATTGATCATAAAATAGAAAGATGTAAACTCCCTAGGGTTCAAAGCTGTTCCTCTTTATGATTTGGTAAAATATCCGTCTGCTGGTTGGTGCCTCTTGCCTGTCCAGGAAGGTCCTCTTCAAATAAAAACACCAGCGAGAGCAGTGGCCAAAGTGATGACATCATGAACAATTAAAAGTCTCCTCTCCTGCCCTGGCTGGTTTGGCTCAGCGGTTGGAGCGTCGGCCCGCGGACCAGAGAGTCCCGGGTTCGGTTCCCACTAAGGGCATGTATTAATACCTGGGTTGCAGTTTGTCCCCCGCCCCGGTTGGGGTCGTGTGGGTGGCAGCCACTCGATGTGTCTCTCTCACGTCAATGTTTCTGTCTCTCTCCCTCTCTCCCTCCCACTCTATCTGAAGATAAATGCAAAAATGTCCTCAGGTGAGGATAAAAAAAAAATTTTTTTTTAAGTCTCCTCTCCTGTGTCCAGCCACCTCCTTATTAAACAGAGAAAGGGTTGGTAGATTTGGGGGAGCGCTTCTGTACAAGCAAGACAGATGCCCAGATGCCCTGGCCATAGGTACTATATATGGACCTAAATAAATAAATTAAGAAACTCATTTCACATAGGCCACCAAGCAGTCATGAGATGTTAATGACTTTTAGTCACTGCCAACCTGGACAAAATTCAAGCCAACGACCTATGGGTGAAAGGCTCTATATATCCCATTACCAATCCCCTGAGCCATCTAGTCGCCCCTGACAAGGTATTTTATCATACCCAGCACAGTGCAGTATGATAGTCCAAATTCCTATACCACCAAAAAACTCTCCTTCTACTATGTAAAATAAAAGAGAACATTTTAAAGAGAGGCAGAAGGCCTGGGCCCTCAAATAAAAGAACAATTGCAATAAAAAAAATAAAAAAAAACTTTTAGAAGAAGGTACACAGGGGTATATATGTATATATATATATATATATATATATATATATATATACACACACACATATATGTAGCATTGAGTGATTTTTTAAAAATTCCAATATTTTTTCATCATGTTTACTTCACGGCACATTTGATTCTGCCTCTGGATATTTAGTAAACTGACATATCTTGAAGTTCCATTAAAAAAGTCATTAGTTTTAGTTTAACATTTGTATAAAACCGATTCGTTAAACCCATGGTGTTTCTTTCCCAGCTTGTTTTTAAGTGTCATAAATAAATGACTTAAATGTCCCACAAGACAAATGTTCTTTAATCATCTAATGCACTCATTTATCCTAAGCCTTAACCTTAGTCCTAAATTAAGTCTGTTGCAAAAACATAACTTCATCTACAAACACCCATCAATCCTACATAGTTTTGATAAGCGAATTTAAAAAACATAAACAATCAGACACTTGTCAATCTGGGTGAAGCCGAGTCCCATTTAAGAGTTATTCTCCAGGAGCCGTATTTCCTGCCCAAACTACCAATAGAATTTTAAGAGAATGGCTGGTACTCGGGCCTTTGCTGAGAGTTTATATTGTGAAACTGGGGTGGGGGTGGGGATACCGTTTACCAGAGCATAAAATGAAACAAAGACGAAACAAAAAAGAAGCCTTGCTCTACAACAGATACATTCTGTTGTATTAGTTTCGGGAAACTGTTAATACTTTGACCATGCTGTAAATGCATTAAAATTTCATGATCACATATTTAGTAAATTGCATGTCATGCCTTTGATTAATTTTCATTTGTTCATGGTCCTAAAAATCTGTCAAAGAATCTGGCTGCTCAGAGCTTCTACATGAGTAATGACCAGCGGAAGGTTCGGTGCGAGGAGAAACCCAGTGAAAGTTTAATGGAATAAACACTTGACTAAAGTGGGTACTTAATACCTCATAACTAAGAATTGACGTAGTTTGGTGAAATCTCAGCTTTGACAGATTCCCAGTTTAATTCTGAATTAATTCGTGTGTCTTTCATTTACCAATGGTGCCGTTTCACAGTAGGGCCGAGATAATCCTCCCGTTTTTCCCCTGGCTTCAGAGTTATTGCCGCAGAGCCCCTTAGGGTTGTTGGCTGCTCCGCCCCACCCCCCGCCGAGGCTTTAAAAATTTTTTTAAATAGATAAGAGCATTCAGCAAATAGCTAGATTGAGAATAAACTCAAAAATTATCACCAGGGCCCTTCCTCTGGCACAATTTGTCAAATCTGCTGATAGGAAACAAATTCTATTCATAAAGATTTCATTTGGAGGGGGGGTGGACTCTTGTGATTTGGTAGCAATTCAATTATAGTTTTGTGAGATAGTGAGCCCAGAGAGGGAATCCAGACTGACAAGAAATATGACAGGACAGTTACAGAGTGTTTATGCAATTAAACTTTCACTGACAATACCTGCGGAATGATGAATGCGTGGGCGGAGGTGTGTGAGCGCAGGCAATGCCCCACAAGTATCGCCCATTTTTCATTATTACACAACTGTTCAGATCTTTCAAGAACAGCCTGAAGTGAGGTGGGGAAGCGAGTGCTGTTCTGCAGCATGTTAACCAAATGCCTTTTTTTTTTTCTTCATTCCCTCCCTCCAACGGGTCTTGATGTGCCAGATGATAAAAGAACATCTATTTTAGAAAAAAAAATGTTTCAAAAAAGATTAAGATTTACCCTGAGCTTGACATATATTAATTTTGGATACTAAAAGAGGGTGTTTTTTTTTTTTTCTATCTGCAACTTTATATCACTTCTCAACGGATAGAATAGTGCATAATTAAACTGTTGGGTTATTCATTTTATGCACGCAGGTGCAAAGGGCACTATAAAAGTAGGATTTTACTGATGGGAGATTAAGAAAAAAAGGAGAAACTTAAAAGCCTTTTGTAGAGAACCACAAAAGCTTACAGAGGAGATTAATTTGGTTGGGCAAAGTCTGTATTGTGGTGCCTCTGCCTTCCAAGGATATATGAAATCAGGAAAGTTACCGGACTTCAGAGCCTCTAAAAGACTGTGGGCTTTGTTCAGATTGTTAACAACCTGTATTTGGTGTCTTTACGTGAGACTGTCAGTTTTTTGGTGTGATTTTTATTTTTTTTTAAACCAGCATTGAAAGTATACAAATGTCTTAAAAAGAGCTTGGATTGAATTTGTGTAGACCACCTCAGCAAAATCAGCAGTGCCCAGGTAAAGACAGAACCAGTGGCAAAGCCTGGCACACCCCAGCACCAGGATGCTGCACTGGGTTGAGGGGACAGAGACAAGAGCTCCAGCCTGTGGCACAAACGCGCAAAGGGTCCAAGTGAAAACCATGGGTCTTTCCTTAATATTTATACATCTACTTAAATGAATGAGAACGTCCCTCTGGTAATCACTATATACTGTTGTCTGTGTCTATGAGGGTTTTTGTTGTTGTTTTTTTGATTCCTTACCCCAGGGAAAGGGGGTGGAGGGAAGTAGAAGAGCGTAAATAGGGGGGAAAATAGTTAATGAGAATTTACTTGAGGACACATAGTGATACCTAACCTCCAGCCATTCATTCATTCATTTTGACCGCTGGTAAGCTGTTATGAATATCAGTTTCTTGGTTTGGTATTGTTTTGTTTAATGGTTGAGGCTCCTTTGTTAAGAGTTGTATCTGCTTTGGGGACACTGAAGGCCTTGAACTTGGACAGAGAAATATTCAGTGGTTATGACCAACCTCCATTATCACTTCCTGGAGTTGGGTCCAGACCACAGCAGAGAGCTACCCTTGCCTCCCCAGAGGACTGCTTTCCTGGCTGCACGTGTGATCCAGCTTCCACACGCCCATCTGGAGGGTATTAGACATCCCACATCTACACGCTTGTTTACACGATCCCATCAATTGGGTAATTTCATTGAAGTAACTGGTCACTTCAGTATCAGCAAAGATCAGTCCATCTTATTTGTACTGCAAGTGGGTAGACCACACAATTCTGTCAAAATGATCAGTTCAGAAATCCTATATAAACCATGGTCTAAATATCAGAGTTTCTTACAATCCTCTCTTTTGCCAAAAAGCTGCACTCCATTATATCCCCCCAAAAGACTTTGATTTTGTCAAATGTGATTTTGAATATGCACTAAAATTGATAGTTAAGGAAATATTGTTTTCACATTACTTAGGTGTTAAAATTACACAGTGGTGTTCCTTTATTTTCCAAAAGCAAACCTAATCCTGTTAATTCAAAGTGAATAACAAACAGGACTAAGACTTTTTCCCAAGTTGTTACATTTATTCAACCTGCTTGTGTTTTGTTCTTCATCATAATTATTTCCAAGTCAAATCTGCACTGATTTCCTTGCGGACCCACATACCTCTGACTAACTTAAAGAATTGAGCTGGGATAATTCACACAATTCCTCGGGGGTCATGTTCACTGTTTTTTTTCAAGGACATTTTTATTACAAAGCTGATGAAATTTGCATATTAATTCATTTCTTTCAATTTTTTAAGATTAAATGTTGTCAACATGTATCAGTGCAAGGCTCTGACAGCGCCGATGAAATGGGTCAGTCAAGCTTGAACACTTAGAGTAATGCAGCCATCTGCAACCCCCAGCCCCTTGTGGAGTCTGTGCTACCATTGTAACTAGATTAAAAAAAAAAAAGTTTCATTCAATGCAAGATATTAAAACATTATCTAAGAGATGATATGTGTTAGTCTTTCCATTTACTCAGAAAGTGAACTTGACAACAAAATGGATCTAAGGAGATCCTTGCTGACTCGGAGTTAGTGTTCTGTCGGTCTTCATTAAACCCTGGTCAAGAAAGCCCCCCGAAAGTTTTAAATTTGCTGAAAGGAACTCAGGAGAGAACTTGAGTTGAATGTGTCCTCTCCTGGTGACGTTGACTAGGACTCTTCCCATCTGTGTGCTGGTTAAGATGTGAGAATGGTGAGAGCTGATAGAATGGCCAAGATCGGTTGTGACTTACTTCCCAGTGTCCTCGGAGGTAGACCCGCCCTTAATTTTTTACAGAGCTGATAAACACGAAGGTCCCTTGGTCACATCCAAAGCCCTCACAGAAGGGTGCCAGCATTTACGTGGAGCTCTTCGTTTCTGTCCACATATCCAACTTGAACATTAAGCTCTATTGATTTTCCCAATTTCCTTAAAGGCAAAAATCATGCCTCCATCAGACACTTTCAAAGAGTAAGACCACTTAAGTGAGAAATCCCTTTAAGTGTTACACTGCCTTTCTATGTGCACCCTGATGGCCTTTTCAGATCGTGTATTTCTCTGTGCAGAAGTCTCTTTCTGATGTACATATGCCTCTAATAGATTCCAGAGGCCTTGCAAAGGAAACAAATGTTGGTCTGGCTGCTGAGTTTGAGTAGCAAGGAGCCCTACCACCCGTCACTTCATCTGACCAGCAGAAGCATGGACAGTCCCCGCCCTGTACCTTGAGGTTCTTGAGGGAAAACTTCACAGAAGCGCATGACCCAACTTTTCAACTCCTGTCTCTGCTCAGAGATGGTCATCTCTGGGGAGCTTCTGTAGTTCACAGTATTTTAAAGAATTAAAAGCATTTTCTTCTAATAGAATTTATAGGTAAATCCGATCATATACAACCCACATTAGAAACTCTAATTTTCAAGGTCTTCATCCTTTGGCAATACATGTACACTGGTTAATTCCCAAGCAGAACATTCTCCATTATATGTACACCATTAGCTTAAAAAGTTTGTTTTCCAAAGTGAGGGGAAAAAAACCCCAAAAACCTACATAGTAAGAAGGGAACAACAGAAAGAAATGGTTTTATCTTGATTTTGAATTAAACTCCCAAACTCATATTGGATTGAAAAATCAAAATCAGACTTCACATTGTCAAGTTGGAAAATGTCAGATATGAAATATTTAAACTGTAGAATACAGTCTTTGACTTTGGGTTATAAAACTTTAATTTTGTGAGTTGGTAGCACTCCAGTAGTTCAATATTTTTAATTCTACAAATCCATGTTTATTAACTTTCAAGGTTTAAACAGTATCACCAAGTCTATTGAAACTAAATTATTCTGACTTGTGAGAGCAATAGGGTAGCTCTAATTTGTTTTCTATTTCTACATAAGTGACAGAGACAAAAGAAAGAACAAATAAAAGGCATTGATTGCCACACAATCCCTTCTTATCTTCTTATGCTTTCACAATGACCTAAAACTAGCTGATGATTAAAGCAAAGATTCAAGCCTGCAGTTTTAATTATGGAGTTTTCCTACGTAAATCTGGAGGTGCTTAAACAGGGTTACCCCATGTTGTTGTTTTTTTTTTTTAAAAAAAAGGCTTCTATAAGAGTATTGCTGGCGAGCTAACTGTATTCCTCTCAAAAAAGAAATATTGCGTTCTTCTCTTCTCCTTATTTAGGAAATGTGAACTGGTTATCCTTACCACGGTTTTTAAGACCTCTACCTCCATTTCAGGGTTGAAGGAGAAAGAATACCAAAATTATTTGCTAATAGCAGTGACACTTTCCATCTTCCTCCAATTAGTGCTCTTTTTTTGTGACTCACTCGGCACTTCATTCCTATTCCTGGTGATCATCTAACATGTCACTGCTAACTTAATTAGCATTTGTCAACCCCTACTATGTGCTAAGAAAATGAAGACAGTTGTGACATCACAGAAACAGCTCTGCCTCAGAGAGCGAAACCCACATTCCTGGTTCTGTCTCCACCCGGGCTCCCCTTGACCATATATTTCAACACTCTGAGCTGCCTTCCTTCCCCACAAAATGAAACTAGCATTTACTCATGGGGTTCTTGGAGGGCATTAGAGACTTAATATGAAAGTGCTTAAAAAAAAAAAAAAAACTGAAGTGTTTTAAACAGCTTATTAGAGAAACACATTTGGTAAATAGTGCAGCAGGAGTCTTTTGAGGTTATCTTGCGATTTTTCTGTTCTTCTGGGTGAACGCCGGTCTCTTGGACTTTTACACTCTAATACCACACCCATAGCAGCTGCTGTTGACTTCAACATCCAAGTTAGATTATCCAACACGGTTTTGATGAAATTTATTCCTCCACCTAACTTAATCTGTATGTAATTTCATTTGCTGCCAGGGAAGGAAAGTACATTTGCTGCAAACCCAAACTCCTGGTTGCTAGCAAGGAAATTCAGTATGTTTTGTTTATTGCTTTTGTTTCACATATAATGTATATGACTTCGTGATGATTTGTTCAGGGAGGAGAGGTTGAGGCGTTACCCTTGCATCTAGAATCTGCTGAACATGTGCTGTAAAGCATTACCTATTTCTGAGTTCCCCAAATCAACTTGGAATTCCAAGTTACTCTCCTAGGGGCAAAGCTTTTCTCTGTAAATGTATGAGCTGACAGTCCATGTTTCCTTTTTAATGATACATTTAGTGATGGGTCTTCTCTGAGCATTACAAAGCCTTGTCTTTCTCCTACTCCATGCCTATGAAGTCAGCTACTGCTATTCAGGGTCCAGTGTTCTCCACCGTCAGACCACAGGAGATTTGTGTTTTAAATGAAGATTCTTGTCACCGCCCCTGGATAGCCTGATGTCTGGTCACATCACTGCAACGTTTCTGAGCCATCTCTGCTGTCCTGATAAACCTGCTTCCCATGTCTATCAGACGGCAGTTCTGGTCACCTTCTCTGCGGGCCCAATGTGCCCAGACAGCTGCCACTCACGTAGCCAGAGCTCACACAACAGGTCATCAGGGGGTTGGGTGAACTTTTGTTCTGGGAATGACTGCAAGTTAGAGTGAGCAGATTTTGAATTATGTATTCTCCAAATCAGAAAACTTTGTCTTGACATAGAATTAATTACGGGGCATGGAGAGAAGTTGAAGGCAATATGTTAATGGTATCAATACAAATAAAAATTTAATCTTTAATAATATGCTAGTGAAATAAGCAACTAACCCATTCTCCAAAATGAGCCAGGTCAGATTGAACCTTAATCGCTCTTCTCAAGTGGTAGGAAAGTATGGTAAACTGAAACCCAAATGAATGTGGGGAAGTATACCTTCCATTTGTGACTTACCCACTAACCTACTAAAGCTTCACGAACAATCAGTCCCATCAGTCTTATGTCCGTGTGTACCAAAAACAGTAGGATTATCTTTTGTTTTTCTCTATAATATACTGATTTCTTTAATATATGGGTCTATTAATGGTAGTAAATAACATTTTAATGAGAAATTGTTATACTTATTAAGGAATTGTATAGTTAGTTCTTCGACCTAACGTAGGCAGGGTAATTAGGCATACGGGTCTTTCCCTCAATGTGTCTTTCTCTCAAATGGGTACAATTATGATGTGTGACTATTAGAACTTTTCATGCAGAAAGAACTCCCTGTGTTTAATACTTAAGAAGAATGTCTTCTTTCTACTCTACTTTGAGTGAATAGAGACTCACTTTGCAACTCGTACACCCACTGTCTGCAAAGCCCGGGGGCAGAGCGGCCCTCAAGGAGCTGGGGTCCTGATGGCATAGCAGGACGGTAAATGACAGGTTACACGACTTGTGCCTCAGTTACAATCACAGGGCCAGAGAGACCAACTACAGGGTGCCAACAGACATAACAAGGTTGATGTCCAGAGTTCCCAGAAGAGAATTATGTATTAGATGTTTTTATTCCCCTTTTTGATTAGGAAACAGCATAAAAGAAAGCTGTTGTTTTTAATTCCGTGAGTAAGTAGTCCGTGGCATTTACCGTGGCACTGGGCAGTTCCTACACTCTCTAGGAGGAGGTCAAATTTTGATGATTTCATTCGTCGAAGCTTAACTTGCCTCAAGAGATGGATCTCATTAAAAGGGCCTAGCCAGCCCTCAGAAGGTGGCCACAGGACACCACAGGAATGTCTTACGTTGTAAAAAATATGTTCTTCCCCAAAGGAGATAAATCACATTTCTAGAACTTAAAAAAATTGTTCTCATCATTTCAAGTCACGACATCCATCTTGCTTTTCAGGTAATTCTGAACTGGTAGTCACCTACCCTAAATGTTAGCTTTAACTTTTCTTCCTCAGACACATTTCACAAAGGAACCTTAAATATTCTAGTAGATTTTCCTGTTTCAAATAATCCTTTACAGAAAAAAATAACATATCTATGAATACTCATTGTAACTTTTTTGCTATTGCAAAAATAAATAGAATTGGTCTATAATTAATCTGTAGTGAGACTTGGCAAAATTATACCCATAGACTAAAATACTATACTGCCATTATAAAGACTATTGAAGATATAGATAGATAGATAGATAGATAGATAGATATATCTATATATCTATATCTATATATATCTATATATCTATATCTATAGATATATATATATCTATATATATCTATATCTATATCTATATCTATATATCTATATCTATATCTATATCTAGCTATATAGATATAGATATAGATATATATCTATATCTATATAGATATATCATTATATATCTATATAGATATATCATATCTATAGATATATAGATATATATATTTAATTTTTTTCAAAATTTAGCACAAGCTATTAAGCAAAAAGAAAAGAGAAAACAAGGGGCAGAACAACGCATGCACACCAAGAGAATAACTGCAGACACACGGCCTGCTGAATGCATGAAACATCTCTGCAGGGATCTGTAAGGAACTGCCTCTGGGAGAGATTCAAGGAAATTAGGGGTCAGAGTTGGGAGAAAGGTTTGTTTTCACTGCAGAGCCTTCCATATTGCTAGAACTTCTTTTTAACCACATGCCTGCTTTAATTTTTATTTATTTATTTTTATCCTCACCCGAGGACATTTTTTCATTTTTTGTTCAGATAGAGTGGGAGGGAGAGAGAGGAAGAGAGAGAGAGAGAAACATCGACATGAAAGGGACACATCGAGTGGCTGCCACCCGCATGACCAACCAGGGCCGGGGACAAACTGCAACCGAGGTACGTGCCCCTAGCGGGAACCAAACCCAGGTCTCTCTGGACTGCAGGCCAACGCTCTAACCACTGAGCCAAACCGGCCAGGGCCTGCTTTAATTTTTAATTGTTAGAAAATCATCTTAAACATTCAAAAGCTGGGATAATTAATAACATTAAAATATCATTAATTAAAATCAAATACTCAAGGAAAGGGGAAATAATTGTTTTAATAATATATTTTTATATCACAGTGTATCCTTTCGTAATGAAAACAACCCTGCTAAACTGTAAATTTGCATTTCCGATAGGCCCACTTTTCCTAAACCAAAGTGCATTCTCTGAGTAGGTTCTGGGAACTCAGGAAAAATTTGCCCTAAATCACCCCTCGGTGGGCTCCTCCAGCCTCGCAGACAGGAAGGGCGCCAGGAAAGCGCTGCAGGTTGGCTTCGCAGGGAAGGAGCAGGTGAATCAGCATGCAGCCCTCCGACCCCTGGCACCAGCTAGTGCCAGGTGTGAAAGGGGCACCAACAGAACGTCCAGGGCGGAGACCCTGTGCCTGAGCTGGAGTAATTAGAACCGTAGTTCAGATTTGGGATTTTTCTCTGAGGTTTCACAGCTTATGAAGTCAGCAGAACAGGGTTATTAAATCATAGCCTAGTACCAAGTCAAAGAGATGTTTCTAAATGTGGAAGACGGGGAAAATTCGAGCACCAGCTGAGCAGTCCTGTGGGTGAGGCGATGAACCCGTCCACCGCACAGCTAATGACCTGTTTGAGGGGCACAGCTCATATATTCCAAATAACAGAGGGGAAAGAATTCCAAATAGCTTAACATCATTAAACCCCAAATGCTATTGGATCCTTCCTCTGTGGCATCATAAAATACCTTCTCCAAGTGGAGAAGGGATAGCCTGGCTGTAAATCACGGAAAGTTTATGCCACCCCAGATGCAAACTTCGCACTAACTTGCTCACTCTGGGGAAGGTTCATGCGTTTGCTTTGTTTGGGGGTTTGGCTTGGTGTTTTTTTTAAAGCAATAATCGTCTTTGTAGGATGGCTGCCGTGTCAGCATTTATCTTGAAACTCATGGATATGAGTTCTGACTAGAGTCACCTTTCTGACAAGTGTTATTGCGACTGTGTTTTATATCCCTGTTCAGAATGGTTTCTAATGATAATGCTCTGTCTACCTCGCTGCCTCACACTAAATTATAGATGCCACGATGACAGGGCCAACTGCATCCGAGCACGGCGCTCGGCTCCCTCTGTGTGATGTCAGTCCCTCCACCCTTCTGTGCCTGGAATGAAAAGTGGGAAGCAAAGATATGCAAAACATTTGTGCTTAAAAATAATGTTCTGTCAGTTATTAAACAAGTGATATTTCATTTAATCAGCTCAAGGGATTATTTTAAATGAAAAGGCAGAGGATGATTTTATTAACACATTCCTGCCCCAGAGTCCTACTGTAATAATTCTTTACCTGCCTAAATTAAAAAGTTATAATTCAGTCTGTCTAGAGGAAGAAGTTCTGGGTGATTGGATTTTATTAGTTCTTTTATTTTCAGTTGCTCACAAATGGAGGTAAAGGCTGAAAAGCTTATCCTACAGCAGTGAGAATGTTTTAGCTACTTAATAAATCACCCCTTCTCTAGACGGTGATTGTACCCAGGGCTTATAAAGCAAGTGTGCTTCTGAATACGGTATTTTATCGAAATGGGGTCTGTCTGACCAATCCACTTATATATTTGAACCTCCCTGCAATTCATTCCACCACATATTTAAACCAACGTGGGAGATTTCGCTACTATCCAAAATATATTTCTAAATGTTCTTTAATTGTCAATGACCTATAAAGCACTATGCTGGGATCTGAAGGAGGAAGAGACAAAGGGATAAATAAAATCACATTTCTGGCCTTAATGGCGCTTATAGGCTGGGAGGGGAGGCACCCGTCTAAACAAAGAATCCAGGGAGTCAGTGGAACAAAGGGCAAAGAGAAGTGAATGGAAGTAGCTGACTCACAGGCCTACCCGGTCCCAGTGCAAGGGAGCATAGTCATTGTGAAGCCTTTTATGAATATGGTATGTTACAGTTTGCCAAGTATTTTCAAATACATGATCACGTTTGTTCTTTTGAGTTCCAAAACAATTCTGTGAGGTTAGGAGTATATTATTTCCATTTTTCAAATGATGAAACCACCGGCGGAGAAATACATTTTTCCTGATCATTGATCTCATGAACTTCAAAGTTCTTATTAGACTTCAAGTTCTCATTAAACGTATTAAAGCAAAGGTGGCTAACGTGGGGATCTGTTTGGTCCTCCCACGCCCAGCGGAACGCTTGAGGACAACCCTGTGTATATATGGACAAGAGTGCATTGTTCTTGGGAAAAGAGTTTGCTCAAATTCTCAAAGTGGGCCATGATTCCAAAAGAGAGTAGGAATTACTGTTCCCATAGAATACTTCATCAGTTTTTATGTCTGACTTTCCACTGATGTCACCAAATTGGTTTAATTTTTTCTGGAGACCAGGCTATGGCACAAGAGTGCCAGTTAGCATGGCGTTTGGACACAGCTCCACTCCCAGCTGCCCTGTCGCACTGATTTCCACCAAGAAAGGGTTGCAGCAGCTCTTTGAAGGCCTGCCTTCCTTCCTCCTCCCTCCCTCCTTCCTTCCTTCCTTCCTTCCTTCCTTCCTCCCTCCCTCCCTCCTTCCTTCCTTCCTTCCTTCCTTTTTCATAAGCATTTGTTGAGTACCTTCAGTGTTCCTCTTGAGTCAGTCTCTACCCACGAGGTACAGTGTGTGACTGGGGCATTAATTTAGTTATTCAACCCAAATTCTGTGTGCAGAGATCTCTACCAGATTCTCTGAAGGACATAAAAATGAAAAAGAAATGGGACCTTCCCTCTCGGATCTTAAAATCTAGTAAGAGAAGGAAATTGGAAACAACTGTGTGGAAGAAGCAAGACAAAATCAAGATGTTATGGTAGGAAAAAAGATTATCAAACCGTTCACCTTTCTAGAGGGGAGACAAAAAAACCACACACACGAGAACTTTCTGGAAAGGAGTATTTTCAGCTCCTTTCTGAAGGAGCTCTCTAGAGAGAATGTCCTCCATCCCATGTCAAGTGTCATACCCTTTCAATTTTTCTTTAAACATGCAGAGGGCTTCGGTCACCTAGTTCCTGCTCCCCGCCAGTATCCAGGGTGACCCCTGTCCCTTGGGCAGAGTTATCTTGGCTATATAAAGGAGGAGGGAACTTAGCCAGAAATGCATTTGGTGGGAGAGTGCTTTCTGTTGCATTTGGAACATACTCCTATCATTTTCAGTTCTTTTGATGGATCTCTCCAGTTGGAAAGATTTCAAAACCAATTTCAGGGCAGATGCAAATAATCCTAACAAATTATTCCATAAATATACCACCAATGGGAATACTCAGTGAGGTTAATAGCTCTTACTTAGCAAATAAGGAAACCGAAAAACAGAAGCTGTGTCCATGTGAGGGAAGTGGATTGACTCTGAATCCTGAGGTCTGTTTTGTTCTTCAGGTCAGCATAGAGGAATCCTGACATTCATTGGATTGGCTCAGGATCCACAGGGAGTCACCTCTTTTTAAAAGTAACTTATCAGTCTGGCCGGTGTGGCTCAGTGGTTGAGCATCGACCCGTGCACCAAGAGGTCGCCGGTTTGATTCCCGGTCAGGGCACATGCCCAGGTTGTGGGCCCGATCCCCAGTGGGGGGCATGCAGGAAGCAGCCAGTTGATGTTCTCTCTCATTGATGTTTCTATCTCTCTCTCCCTTTCTCTCTCTCTAAAATCAATAAAGGAAAAAAAATTTTAAGTAACTTATCATTTGCCAACTCCTGTTCTAGATGGGTGTGCAGAAGGTGAGGGAGGGCGTGTGCTGGGGAGGGAGATCGAGACCTCCTCCTAACTGGCAGAGGAGTGAGGATGAGGCCAGCTCTCTGAAGGGTGGACTCATCATGTTACAACAACTCTTACAGATCGGGCTTGAGAAAGCCATATATGGGAGTCAGTGTCTCTTGTCTTCTTTCACTGGAAATAGGTTGATATTTCTGTAGACAAAATATCAATCCCAAAATTTCCACTTAGAGATGTAAGTCACATTATGCGGCCTCTTATATTTCAAACTTTATGACTGAATTAGGACTTTCTGTTTAATATAGTAGATAATGAAATATAAATGACATCCTGAGTCAACTTATTTTCTTTGGAAATTGCCTTAGATAGAGGGAGGAAAATTCAGGTTTGGGGTAGGAGAATTTTCCTGTACTATTTAATGTAGACCTTGCAAAATGTATGGCCGTGTTTTGAATAGTATTATGACATTAAAAAATTCTCCTAGGCCCTGGCTGGTTTGGCACAGTGGTTATAGTGTCAGCCCACAGACCGGAGAGTCCTGGGTTCGGTTCCCACTAAGGACACCTACCTCGGTTGCAGTTTGTCCCCGGCCCCGGTTGGGGTCGTGTGGGTGGCAGCCAGTCGATGTGTCTCTCTCACGTCGATGTTTCTCTCTCTCTCTCTCTTCCTTCCTCTCTCCCTCCTGCTCTATCTGAAGATAAATGCAAAAATGTCCTCGGGTGAGGATAAAAATAAAAAAAAATTCTCCTAGTGCAGCCGGTGTGGCTCAGTGGTTGAGTGTCCACACATGCACCGAGAGGTCACCGGTTTGATTCCCGGTTAGGGCACATGCCCAGGTTGTGGGCCTGATCCCCAGTCGGGGGCATGCAGGAAGCAGCCAGTTGATGTTCTCGCACATCGATGTTTCTATCTCTCTCTCCCTCTCCCTTCCTCTCTCTCTAAAATCAATAAAGAAAAAAAAATTATTTATTTTTTAATTATCCTAGACTTAGTTCTTCCAGGATCATGGGACTTACTTTCTAGGTTGAGAAATGATAATGGTTAAAAATCCACAACTATCATTTATGGCAGGCAGTAATTAATCCATGATATAAAATTAACAGTAATAACAGCAGCAAATAACCAACAAGAACTTTCTAGGTGCCAGGCAATGTATCTATATTATCTCATTTAACTCTCACCAAACCCTTTGAGGTTGGAACTGTTATTAACCCCATTTCACATGAGAGTTAAAAATCCCAGAAAGGTGAGGAACTTCTCCCAAGGTTATACACCATTAAGGAGTGGGGCTGAATTTGAACTCGGTGCTCTGAACCCATAGCCCGCATTCTCCTCCACCACTCTGTATCTCAAGCCAGAGACACCTGACTTTGAATCTTGTTTCAGAGCTGGGTAACCTTGAATAAGTTATTTTATGTTCTAAGCCTCAATATCTTTATCTATAAAATTGATGTAATAATACCACCTCAAAGGATCATGTGAGGATGAAAGAAAACCCTGTAGAAAAAGCACAGAGTAAAACCCCATATTATGGCCCATTACTTTGCACATAAATGTTCAACAAAATCTAGGGGCTTTCTAGAGAAAAAAATAGTGGAAGCTTGTGATGACAAATTGCTTGAAGTGAAAAATTAGATGGCTAATATAAGTTTTGAAATGAAGTGTGTATACATATAAACTGTAATGTGTACACATATAATTTTCATCGCTGCAGATTACTCCATTGAACTTTTAAGTTCTCATTACAACCATTAATAGATTTTCAGGTTAAAATTAATTGTTTGTTAAGAACAAACTTTAAAAGTTAACATAAGATTAACTGAGCCGATCACTCTCAGAGCCCGGAAATTGGAGGCGCAGCTAGGGTTGTGGTTAAGACATTATTTTACTACTCCGCTGCAATGGATTGTGTAAAAAAAAAAAAAAAAAAATCTCAAATATAAAAATAAAAAGTAGTTCATGCATAAAGCATGATGCCCTGAAGCATATTAGATCTGTTTATCTCTTTGTTTAAAATGAATGCTACTTGGTGTAGTTTACATAACATGGCAGGGATCAGCTTGATAAAGTGTGTGTATCACCTGGGGAACACACCGGCTCATTTCCTCAACACCTTTCCACATGACTAGCTTTCCAGCAAGTATAATAGCAAACAAAGTTTTAATAGGTCAAGAGCAGAGGCTCTGCTCACGTTAACAGAAGGGAGACAGGGGCTTGACGCGCACCGAGGCTAATGACTGACACTTGCAGCGTGCATCTTTGAATGCTGCTTAGTGGGGAGCTTAGAAGGAAAGGCTTTTATACCAGCCTGAGATTACTTACAAGCGTCAGCAGAAGGAAGAGGGAAGGGGAGCACCGTCCCTGTGAACGCACACTTGAAACTGGCTGCGCTTGAGGGCAGGTGGCTCAGAACCCATTTCTCCAGCTCCTGTCTCCTTCAGCAACTCGCAGTTAACTCCATGGTGAAGTTGAAGGATTTCTGGCATCTTCTGTGTTCTTTAAAGCTGTCTGAGCTAAGAGAGGCTCTCATTTGTATTTGCTTGTGGTCTAAGTGAAGCTGCTACTTGGGGTCTGTGTTTGTCACGTCACATCAGCTTTGCTGAAAGCTGCAACGTGACAGATAAACATGATCTATCTGGGAACCTATTTTTGCCTACCAGGAGCGGGGTGGGAAGGTTGGGTATCTTTTTTTTTTCTTTCATGCTTTCTTTCTTTGCAGCTTTGCCTTCCTTGGGCAGTGTGATTATTTGTGAAGTTAATAGCATCTACAGAGTTCCTAGACCCCCTCCCCACCCTCCTCACCCCCCAGAAACACACAGTACGTTTTAATAAAGTTTTGGGAGTGTTCAAATGAATAGCTGTGTTGCTAACCCCGGCTTTGGCAGCCCATAACTGACAGCATGTGCTCAATCTTGTATTTATCCTGTCTGCATTACCGAGAGGGAGGCGAGGTCGGCTGCTGTATTTAAGCAGAAGAATGGACAGGCTTCCTTTTGTCGCAAAGTCTGTGTCTTTTGTGGCACGCTATAATGGAAGCATCTTTAATAATACAGGATGTGGAGAAGCTCTGTAGAAAAAGGATTGGGAGTTCATGCGGAGTGTTCCTTAGGCACTACCCACTGTAGCAAATAGGAAACTCTGTCAATATGTATCCAGGCTCCTGAGGGACGCAGATCCGTAGCTGAGTCACAGGTAAATAGATGGATTAGATACGGCAGTGGCGGGAAACACATTCTGGAAAGCAAATCCGCAAGAACAGGTTTACAGGGCCTGCCTTCTGTTTTCATAAGGAAACGGAGCCAAATCATCTGACAAGGGCGGAAATCAAATCATCTGTCAAGTTCCTCTACCTTTCATTTATCACACGGTTTAATGCCGTAATGAAAAATCGCAAATGAAAAATGAAGTGAATGACCAAGGAAAAACGCGTTCTCTGAGGATACAGTAATGTGTTATTAGCCTAAATCCTCCACCCTGTACACGTATAACTGCTCGGGGAGGCTCGGTGGTCACACAGCCCTTTTCATTCAAGTATGACAAATCCTGGGATGACATTAGCATTGTGGTTGGGAGAGCCCTCGGTATAGAAAAGCTTCCCTCCATCCGGCGGTCCTCTCAGGCCCTTGCGTGTTTTCATCTCATCTGCACATCAAAATCTGCGTGAGCACAGGTCTGCTGTGCGTGAGCAGGGGCCCAGTAATCCTGTACTCAGCAAAGAAATGCAGCAGGAAGGGAGAGTGCGACTCTAGTTTCTGGACCGTTCGCCGCGTGCCAGACTGAGCTTCACGGTCACCACCGAGATGCAGCTGAGGAGACTGACAATCAGAACAATGAAAGTAAGGTCTCCAACCCCTAAAAGTGGTAGAGGGAGAATCTGGACCCAAACTCAGTTGCTAGCACACCTATGTCCTCCCCACTGATCTTGTGCTTCCCAAAATCCAAAAAGATAGAAACGCCCCATAAAGTGGGTCCTAGGGAACCTGCGTGGGAGTGAAGAGAATCCAAAGGAACTGGGTAGATGGCTAGACAATCTAGCCAACGAAGGCTAACGTTTGCTGAGCACTTAGTACGTGCCAAGCATTTCTCAAAGTAGTGTATTAACTTGTTTGATCCTCACAATAACCCTACGAGCGGGTATTATTCCTAATATCATTTCCAGATGATGGACCCGAGGCTCAGAGAAGTCAGGAATTTGCCCAAGTTTGCACAGCTGGCCAGTGGGGAAGCGAGGAATCCACCCTCAGCAGCTGACTCCAGAGCCTGCTCCCCAACCACTGAGAACTCGCTGGACAAAAAGGACATATGGCAGCCCGCTGGGTTATTATAGGGAAAGGTTATTATTAAGAAAAGAGTTTAGCCCTGGCCGGTTTGGCTCAGCAGTTAGAGCGTCGGCCTGCGGTCCAGAGAGACCCGGGTTCGGTTCCCGCTAAGGGCACGTACCTCGGTTGCAGTTTGTCCCCGGCCCTGGTTGGTCGTGCGGGTGGCAGCCACTCGATGTGTCCCTTTCACGTCGATGTTTCTCTCTCTCTCTTCCTCTCTCTCCCTCCCACTCTATCTGAACAAAAAAAAAAAAAAAGAAAAGAAAAGAGTTTAGGAACAGCAATGAAATCATTCCATTTAAATAATACCACTCATTAAAATAAAATATCATTTATCCTCAGTCCTCCTGTCCAAACAGTGTAAGCTTGGGAAAGAGATAACATTTATTTTACACACTTGGTACAGTCTAGCAGATTGTGGTACTCAAATCAGTCTCTTGCTCCTAAGCCAAGATGATTAATAAGGCAGAATATATTTATTTCTGAGGAGCGGAGGAGTTGATTCTGATTTCGACAGCATATGCTGTTGAGCTGCAAAACAAAATTGACCTCAGCATAATTAGGTTGGACATGGTGGAGTGAGGACTTGAACACAAATAGTTCTATTTTGACAAGTAGAATTCAAGAGCGGCTGGTTTCTTTCTTTCCTTTTTTCAAAAGGAGGATGATGATTATTTAATATTTGTTGAATGAGTGCTGCACAGACCCAGGAACTGATGCTGGAAACCGCCTGGAGGGAAATGTTAGCAAATTAAAATCCAGAGAATCAGCACGGAGGTGGCTGAGGAATACCTGATTAGGGGAAGACTCTCCGCACCTGTCCCAGAACAACAACAAAAAGGAAGCGATAAGGCGAGAAAGACAAACCTGTGTGCTTCAAATCGCCGGGATGCAGCGGGGTGGAAAAGTAGGCTTTAAAAGAGGGAACTCCCACCCCAGTGAAGCTAATGGAAAGGAACATAAACTTCAGCAGACAAGATGGAGGGCAGGAGGAGGAAGAATAAATTCAAAGAACAAAGACATCAAAGCAAATGATCGGCCTTTCTAGGACTCCTCCGAGAGAAGGGGGCCTGGAGGAACTGCGCCCGTCAGGGTGTTGGGAGCAGTCAAGGCGAACGCGAGCACCGCTAAATCCTCACCTGCCTGTGGGCCTCGCGGTGAGCACCTCTGGCCTGGGGGTGGGGAGGGAAAGTGCACTTTTGGTGGTGGAGGTGCAGCTGGACATGGGGACATCAAAGACAGCTATAGTCGAAGTTCCAGTTCCTTACCGCACCAGGGCTCATGGCCCTCGGTTGGCAAGTCCTGGGGCCACACACACACACAAAGGTGACCCCAGTGCCACCACACCAGCTGTGATCACGGTGGTGGCAGCAGCTGCAGCCCAGAGCAGGCGGGTTCCCAGCAGACACCCAGCCTTAGGACGCAAGCTCAGGGCATACCCCTCAACCAGCAAGGCGACGTTCCGGAGAGAAACACTGCTGTAGTCGAATCAGCAAACTGGAGACGACCTAGAAGCTATGGAGTCCTTCGAAGGAGTCCCCCAAACCATGGCCGACAAGCATTCCGACTTTCAAAGGACTTTAGGAAAGAGAGAAAGATGATGACAATCCTCTCAAGAGGCTATTAAGCTAAATTGGTAACTATGGGGCAAGTGTTAAAATCCTGTTACCGCATCTTACAAACTAGTTAAGAGATGGAAAGCGCTGCGTGGGAGGAAGAGGCCACTGCTTTCCGTAGACGGAAGTTCAGTGCAGGAGCCCAGGGAAGATGCTGGTGGCAGCCGTCTCTGTCTTAACAACAACCTGGAAGAGAACGATGAAAAGCAAGATGGCAAAACTGGCTGATGAAAAAGAATGATTTAAGTGTATTTCAGTCGTGGACGAGTCGGAGAAAGTCCAGAAAGCACGGACACATGGTGGAGGCAGGAGCATTTAAAATATCCCAGCATAAACATTCAGCTGAAGCAGGCAGAGGGCCGTCCAGCTCAGAAGGAGGATGCTCACCTGTCCCTCCCGTGCTTGGCACATTGGGTGTGGTTCCCCTGACTGTTTCTTATGTAGGATTCACTGACGCTAAGGGTTGGTCACTGTGGAAACTAGTTTGGCCTCATGTGTAGGAATACTGAGGGGTCAGATCTGGCACTGATGGAAAATTCCAAGGGAGACAGTTTTACCCCCATATACTTATTGATCGAATCAGTGGACAGTTCTTCCCGACACCCTGCTGCCTTCCATCCTTCCACCTGCCTTTGGCGCGTGACTGAAGTTCTTCTCTGTTCACACACAACACAGCTGCTTTATTTCTCCGGATGACACCGAAGCACACTCTGTGTGTGCAAGTCATTGTCCCCTGCAGAAAGGCGGCTGTCGTGCGTAGGAAGTTATCAGCTTCTTAGAAGATCAATTCTAGCTATTTCAAATGTGAGGGAAATGCTGTCCCACCTCGAAGCAGGACAGCAGAAAGTGAAGTTACCCTCCCTGCGACCTCCCACACCCACTCTCCATGCCCGCCCCCGGAGAACAGAGCCGCCTCTGAAACAGTAACCAGGAGGGCAGGAGTTGAGGTTGACTTTGTGGCTGGACTGGAGGGTGTCAGAGGCCCAGCAGTAGTACAGGTGACAGGCTGATACTGTGACACCTACAGAGGACTTTAAGAAGTGCCTTCATGCCCATGTGATTCCCACCAGGACCCTGTTGCGGGAGCCCACATGTCACCATTTTATAGATTAAAAAACCAAGGCCCAGAGAGGTTCACCACCAGGCTAGCGAATGAACAGGAGAGCTGGAACTCCGTCTTGGCTGCTCTGATTACACAAGCCTTTCCCCTTCCACTTCACCGAGTAAAAGATGGAAGAAAGTAAGCCCATTCTTCTTCAGGACTGAAAAAAACCTTACAGACATGTGGGATGGTTGATATTCATCACACCCGTGATGTTCACAGACCCCTCTCCTGCCAACCTGCGACACACACACACACACACACACACACACACACACACAGCCACACCCTCACCCAGCCCAGCATCTCAGGTAAATGGAAGTGGCACCTTTGACACACTTGTTAAGGGGAACAAACCACTGGAGAGAGGTGTTTGCACATTCGACATTACGTTTAGGAGGTCTGTGGAGACTCTGATTTCTATTTGCACTTATCTTATGCTGGTGATTTTCATATTACATTAGCAAATTCACTACTCTCTGTTAATGTGAGATAGGAAGTTACTAACACAGTGAGACTTGACTTCACAACTTTGAGACTTTGGGGGCAAATACAGAATTCGCTAGCAGAACACCAATTCGAATCTCCAGTTAAAAACCGATCAGATGCAGGGACAGCAGGAGGTCCCACATTCCAGATCGAGAGTGGAGCCAAGGTTGCGGCAGGAAGTCTAGGATCCAAAAGGTCCGTAAGTGGGAAGACACAGCTTGAGATCTTACTTACGCTATTCTGAGTTAAAAGAGTATAATTTGTGGATTACATAGCTTCTTATCCACTAGACCCACTAGAACTCAGTTAAGCACGGGTGTTGAAATCCCCAAAATAATTGTCAAATCTTGTTTATCGACCAAGGCATTCTCCAACAGCCCCTCACCGTGTGCAGGAAAACAAAAACAAATCACGTAGCCCCGCTGGGAGCACCTTGCTCCTGACCGTTCTCTGTTCTAAGTGCCATCAGTGGGAGAAACATTCAAACCAGGAAGAAAGAAAGAAAAAAGAAGCCCTAAGTCTGAGCTTGGCCTCAGGCCACCGCACTGATGGCTGAGTGTCCCCAAGACATTCTGAGGGGCTAACTACAGCACTAACTCTTGTTTATTCTAGGCTTTCCAAATACAAGTGATGGAAATGCTTTCAGGATTCGGTAATAAGCCGGAGAAAGTGGAACCTATTTTATAAACCGAATCTCCTTTTCTACCTGTGCATTATACATATGTCATTTAGATCATCGGGTGGCCGGCAATTCCAAGGTCCGGAATGTATCCGAAGTGCCAAGGCTCTCAGGACGTCACCCAACCCTATCCCACAGAACTTTTGGAACAACTGCTTAAAAGTTCTGCTGGGAGCAAGCACACGTTCGAGCCCACGCACCTTCATGGCTGAAGCCCCTCTCTGTTATTATTTTTCTTTTTGCCAGGCAGGATTTATTGCCATCACATACGTGCATGCGTGCGTTGGATAATAAAACTTCCCTGATTACCTTATAACTGCACATTAAAAATTTACTATGATAAAATTAATGTGATTTTAATAATATTGTTTTAATATACAGAATATCAGGTGACAAGGAAAGAACTATTTGGAATTCAGTGTGCAGTACGCCTCTTTCGCAGCGGCCTCATAGCAATAGCTGAACCACCGGCGGACAAGCGTCGTCTTGTTAAAATTTCCGATCCGTGCCCCTCAGGGGAAATGGCTGGACCGGACAATGCTTTTGTGACTGTAATATAGAGAACTTCCCTGTATGACAGGAAGACTGAGCCAAATCAGTGTATATAGACCCCTGTTTCCTGTACACTCTTCCGTAAGATTCAGCCAGAGAACATAACTTCAAAGAATCTTTTGATGGGGAAAAAATGTTTTCATTCTCCAGTCCTATGATAGTGCTGCAGGATATGTACAGTTGATTTACCATAATGACAGGACCTGGCTAATGTCCCAAAGGAAGAGAAATCCTACTTTTCTCCTGCCACCTACCTGCCACATTTATTATTCCCAGCTAGTGGTGCGGGCCGGCAAGTGACGGGTTAAAGGGAGAAATGGTTGGAACATGGCAAAGAAAGATCATTAGACTCTCCGCGGAGTCACTTGCATAAGGCCTGTGACCCAGAGCGGCACCATTCCCATGGTCAGGTGCCTGCTCTCCCCAAACGCCAATAAAGAGAACAGACCTCCCAGCTCTGCAGGGCTGCTGAGGAGATCTGAGGGCCGGAGAGAAGTAACAGTCTGGCTCCCACTCTGTTGGGCAAAGACTCAGCCAAAGAAGTGCCAGGACACTGTTCTGACCCACTTCGGGCCCTTCCCTTCTGTTTGTTCCCAGGCAGAACAGATACAAAAGCATCACCATGGCTTGGTGCAAAGTTGGAGAAACATTCTGGAAATTGACATGCAAATAAGCACTCCAAGTCCTCCCCTTTGTTCTCCACATTCCCATCCCTGGGACCAGTAAGAACACCAATCAGAAGAGGTGCAGGGAGGGGAGTGCCTGGTGGTTTTGCAGCCAGGGTCTCCCCTGGGAGGGCTTGTTTCTCTACTGTGTCCCAGTCTGAGTTGGCTCAGGTGAAACTAAACACGCACCCACCAAAGGACCGAGAAGCCAACAGGTTTAGCTGTCCCAGATCCGTATTCTCTAACACACGTGCATTTGAGGGGCGTTGCCTATGAATGACCCTAGCTGCCCACAAGTCAAAAGATACAGACACGCTTCATGACCTGGGGTCATGAAAGAAGCCAACTGTTTCTACTAGGACAAAGTCAACTGTCCACCACGCCAGCTCCTGCACTCTGAGCAGGTGCACAACTTCCATGCGTAAGGACATTCAGGTTCTAAGACTAAATCCCTTTCTTTACCACTTAATTGTGGTTTTTAAAATCACCACTGCCTCTGATAACCTCCGAGTCAAGCTCCTACCAACAGATCCCAGGCATACTGGATACAGTGCTAAATGGAGTCAAGTGTTACCTATGAGAGTAGAGTTGCTGACTGATCGTGGCCTGCACTAGGCTGCAGGACATCTCTTTGTTTTACTTTATGATAAACATAGACCCTAAGAAAATTGGCCCATTCTTACAGCGGGCAGTGCAGACCACGTGTAAAAGGAAGGGGGCAGCGAATGCTCTGAATGCTGGGCTTTTTATAGAAAATCAGTAGATTTATTCTGATTCTAATAAAATTAAATTAAAAACAAACAAACAAAAAACCTGCTTCTATTAACACTGTGTGTCCCGCGCATCTCACCAAGAGGAGGCAGATTCTCTATGTTGTGCAGGTTCATTCACCATCATCATCTTCTACCCCTCCCAGTTATTCCAGAGCCAACCCTTCTTGAAAATGATCAACCCTCCTTCTCCCTCACTGGAGACATTCTTTGTCAGGAAAATCAAGCCACACATGCAAAGCTTAAGTTCTGTTGCTGGATTTGTTATCTACAATCTGCAAAGGAAGATTACTTTAATTCAGTATCAACTCAATTGACTTAAAAGGAAGTTGTCATCTCATGTAATAAGAAGTCCAAAGGAAGGACAGCCCTAGGTTGGTTAATTCAGTGGTGCAACAAGATCATCAAAAACCAGGTTCTTCCCATCTTCCTGCTCTCGTTTCCTCCACACAAGTCTCATCCTCAGTCTTGCTTCTCACTTAAGTTTGTAGCAACTGCCACAGCCTCACAGCCAAGTCCAGATGCAGAGAAAGAGCGTTTGCATTTTTTTGTGTTCTCTTTTTTTCCCCCAATGTTTTTTATTGATTTTTTAGAAGAAGGGAGAGAGAGAGAAACATCGATGTGAGAGAGAAACATCGATCGGCTGCCTCCCGCATGCCCCCCACTCCGATCAAGCCCGAAATCCGGGCACGTGCCCTGACCAGGAATTGAACTGGGACCTCTCAGTCATGGGACAGTACTCAATCCATTGAGCCGCACCAGCCGGGCTTTTTTGGTCTCTTTGTAAGCTGACACAAAACAAGCACTGAAAGCCAAGACATCCCCTAACTTTTCATGGTTGAGCTGCATCACTGCCAATGCAGTCATCCTTGGAGGCCTTCTGGACACCTCCTTCTCTAACTTCCCACGCTCAGTCTGGCAGCACTTCCTGTCAGCGGTTCGTTCCAAATATGCCCTGCATCTGACTAGGTCTCACCGCCTTCTCCACCACCATCTCACCCTGGACTGTGACAGCAGCCACCCCAAGGGTCTCCCCCTTCCGTCCTTCCCCCGTAGTCTCAGCACAAGAGCACACTCATGCCTCGGCTTCAGTGAACACTTCCACGTGGTTTTCGTCATCCTATTTGGTGAAATCCAAAGTTCTTAAAGGCTGAGTCTTTGATATGTCCACAGCACCTATTTCCTCATCTCTCTGCCTTCACCCTATCACTCTCCCTCCCAGACTCTGCTCTAGCCACGCCGGCCCCCTTGCTATTCCTTATACACACGATGCTCATTCCCACCTCTGGACCTTTGTACAGGACATTTCTTCTTCCTGGAACACTATTCCACCAGGTATTCAAGTGGTCACTGCCTTCCTTCCTTCGAGTCTATAATCAGATGCCACCTTCTCTGAGGTCTCTTCTGGTGACTACTGAAAACTATAACTCTCATCTCTCTCCCTACATCCCCAGTGTTCATCCTGCCTTATTTTTCTCCATAACATGTCCTACCATCTAGAATACGATATAGTTTACTTATCTTCTTTTTAACCTCCTAACGGAATGTAAGCTCTATGGGGGAGGTTTGTTTGTTTTTTCCTTTCTTTTTCCCACTGCAGTAACTTCAGAACCCAGAACAGTGACAGGCACCAGTAGAATCCCATTCAATACTTGTTGTATGACAAATTCTGAAAATGGTTTTGGCAAGTAGACCCACAATAGCATAAACTAATCATGATTCCTGCTTAGGACTGAGCTTGCTTCCCTTGAGGAATGTAGTCGGGCAGAGGGACAAATGGATACTTGGGGGAGATAAATATTTGGGTGGAAATGGAGTATTTATAAGGAAAAAAAGGAAAAGTTTGGGGTAAGCAATCAACAGTGCCAAATACACATCCCTTAATTGAGTTCCCTTTTTAAAAGCAAGAGAGAATTATCACATTTATCCTGAGTCCAGTAAAATACCGTATCTCATTAATTCTATCTTTTCCCACATTTTGATCCCTCTGATTTTGGGGGTGCATCTTACAATCAATGTTATATCGTGATCCTGTAACTAACTGGCATACTTTTTTTCTTAGTGCTTCTTAAAAGGTTGGGTTATCTGGAAATGGATGATGTCTTGGAGTCAGTGAAATCCCATAGTATTCCTTGAAATGTGGTATGCTTCTGAAATATGAAATAACACTAAGGAAGAAAGCATATTATCATCATTGTCCATAGACATATAAGCGGGCTGCTATTAAATGAACTGATTTTGAAATCTCTCATAATCTCTAGCAGCACTAGACATTCTCGTTTTCTCTTGCCTTCCTATTGGGAAGCTTTGATTTAAGATAATGTCTGAGCAGAGAAGCTTCCTTTGGCAGTCTCATTTGACCCACATTGTATGTTTTTATAGCCTGAGCCAATTAGTTAAAGTGACTTTGACTATAATAGAGACCTGTGACATTCCTCAATATTATTGCATTAGTCACCCTGGAACACTTTCTGGCTTATGTTTGTAAGCTGGCTCTGACTGTGCCTTCTTCGTCCCCATACTTATATGATAGGTTGCTGTCCTATAAAATAATGACCTTTGAGTCCTTGAAATTAAACCCTCTCTGATTGTCTTTATTTCAATAAGTCCTTGGCACTTGATGGAATGGTATGAATCACTTTTACTGTTCTGATTACTAATCAAGGATTTGGTTGTTTTTGTTTTGTTTTGTTCTTGTTTGTTTGTTTTTAATCTTTTAAACCTGTATTAAGCAGATGAGGGTTGGCCTCTGAGTCAATTTGGGTTGTGCTCCCAACTCTGTTCCTGGGGAGTGAAGTGAACATGGGCAGATTGCTTACCTTCCTCTGCTCTCATTTTTCTTGCTACACATGGAGAGATTATTCTAGATCATCTAGCTCTCCAAGTCTGTGCTGGATGGGATTGTGGTGCCAGGCCCCAAGTATGTTTAACTTGGGCTACAATTCCAGTCGCCATCTACGGCTGCATTGGAGGAGGGCTGGGCCTCATTAAACGCACTAACTTATCTATGAAATAAAATTAGATAAGAACTGACCTTGAACTCCTTGAGAGCAAGATAATGTGTCTCACTGATCTTTGTAACTCATCTCTAGACAGGCACTCCTTGAAAACAGGGACAGTATCATTATCATTCATTTCTGATCCCAGTGCCCCGCCGAGTGTGTGGACCTCAGAAAGGTTTGTTGACTGAATAAATAACTGAATGTGGTTCCGCAGCTACTACTTCCCTTTAGCCTTGGTGGAAACCTAGTTTTTCCTTCCTTCCATGCCTTGTTTGTATGTTGTTCTCTAGCATGTTTTTCTCGTTTTTTTCCCCCCATCCTTCTACCTTTGCATTTATTTTCTTTTCGTCTTTTTTTTCCTCATTGATATCATGTCATTTTTTAATTAATGTAAGTCCTAGCCTCTTTTTTGTGCTACAGTATACATGGCATAAGCATTACCATTTGGGCCATTTCTAAGTGTAGCAATTAGGTGCGTTCACATTGTGCAACCATCACCACCATCCACCGCCAGAACTTTTTCATCATCCTAAACCGATGTCTGCACCCATCAAACAACACTTTCCATCTACCCTTCCCCCATGCCTCCCGTAACCACTATTGTACGTCTGTCTCTATGACTTTGACTATTCTAGGTACCTCCTGTAAAAGGGATTCCACTCTCTTATATTCTGGAGATTTTCCCTTGCTCATCCTGACCCTTCTTTTCCTTTACGCCTTTCTTTTGGGTGGTGCTCACAGCTGCCCTCTCCGGGCACCGTCTCATGTTCTCCATGCCTCTCTGCCTCCTCGGTCACCATCTACTGCGGAGCCCTTCCTGCACATTCTCTTCTTTCTTATATCCACGTGCTGTTATATTTTCAATTCATTCTTTTGTCAAGTTGTTTGTGTTATATTTAAATGTGTTGCACAACATTTAAGGGCGGAAAGATGACTCTTGAAAAGTTTTGAAAGCAGGTTTCCAGAAAGGGCTAGCTCACAAAGTGACAGCACCAAACAGAGGCACCAAGCAGACGGGAGAAGAGATCTGATGTCGTTAGCAGCTTTGCCAGAGAAACCAGTGTTTCTGTTTGAAGACCACTGTAGGACTTCTGTAAACTTACGGATTGCCAAATAACCCAAGCATTCTCTGGCATTTTTCTTCTAGTCATATATATAGAGACGTATCTATATATATCACAAAGAGAGAAAAGCCAATTTCCTGGGTGAGAAAAGCCAGAAAGGAGTCCTAGGGTGCAGTTACAAAGGCACACTGACTCCTTCTCTCATGAGGTGTAAGTTAGGCACTAATTATTGACGTTCAGTACCAACTTTTCCCTAAAATCTGTACTGTTCATAGCAGGCTGAAACAATATTTGGGGGAACTTGTGAACAGGGCAAGCACCAATTCTTTAAACACACAAATGTAAGTACATAGAGTGAGATATTATTATAGAATAACAAATACACGTTTCATAAAATCTGGACAACAAAATAAAAATTAAAATGACTCCAAATTCCTACTCCTCTTTTGCAAACATTCTCAAGCATTTCTTTTCATGCTCCAAGATGCTGAAATATATTGCAGCAGGGATGAAAGAAAGCTAACAATTTTTAAGTAAATTACAGTGAATAAATCCAGGTTTAGATTAAGCCACAGTAGATAAGCAATAGTGGGTGTTTCAGAGTGCATGGTCACAGACAAGGGATCCTCCTTAAAATGGAAAAAATAAAAGTGCTTATCTCAAAGAGTGTTGTGACAACTAAATTAAATGTGTATGTAAATCACCTGGCATTAATCCTAATTCCCTGTACCTCAAAGCTGAGATGTACAAAATAGAATGGCTATTAAGAAAATCAAGCCTATCACCCAGGATATGGATTCAAAATCATAATGTTACAAGTTTTGGAATAGTTGCTTTGTTAATGGTTTTATATTTATTTTTTTAATACCCAAATATTTTTAATTCATGCTTTTTTTTCCCCCCCCTGTTTTTTAGGTCTGGGGAAAGCAAAGGTAATTGACACATGCAACCCAGAACCAGCATCTGGTTTGCAAACTCACACCCACAGTGTGGTTATCAGAGGAGCATTCCTCTGTCTCAATGTTCCTAGGTTCCAGTTCTGTGCATTTTGATGTTGCTTCATCTGGATAATTTTATGTTTTTCTCATCCCTCTTAGTCCCTTGTAGTTATCTTTTCAGACTTCTCTCTCAAGTTTCTTTCTTACTACCCTACATCGATCTTCCTTATTTTTATGCCCTGTTTAATTCCTTACTCTCTTTTTCTTGCATTTGCATTTTCTCATGTTCACATTTGCTCTATAGCACTTTCTAGTAAAACCAGTGACTGTGAAATTCTCTTACCATCTTGTAGTCAGGTTCGTGATACCTATCCATTTCTGAAATTTATCAGCCTAGAAATCTTTTACCCAAGGTCACGTTGATAATAATAGCACAACCAGGAATGTTAGTGGATATATAAGTTTTGAGAACAAAATAGTAACATGTCTATAGTTTTTTTCCAATATTAATCAGATTCACATTTGATATGGTATATCAGTACTTATAAGCGCTCACCAAATGTTTGCTGCAAATTTAACTTGCATTAATCGAAGTTTTCCTTCAGATGGATGGATTTGATTCTCCCAACAACCTCCTGACGTTAGGTAGGACATGTAATATGGTGCTTCATAGGGCTAAGGGAATGGATGATGGAGAGAGACATGATTGACTTATGACCGTAGAGCTGTTTGGTTGCTAGAACTCAAGCTTCCTCATTCCCAGGCACATGCCCCACCTCCATGGCACCCTACTGCTGTCCTTGTTTGTGACCATCACCTTGCCAGTGGTACCACTGTGATTACACCAGGATAGTATCTTCTGCTCTGGGACCTAGGGGACAACTGAGCGTTACCATTCTTTCCTGCTCCTTGATCCATCCACCCAGCAATCCTAAAAATAGATGTGAGGAACCAACCTGCAGAGATGTTAGCAACACCAGCTACAGCCGTGAACGCGGCCATTTACTGAGTGCTGGTCGTGAGCCAAGCGATGTGATTTGCGTGGATTAGGTTCATATATTCCACTATATGTGGCAATTTAAAGTGACTGCAATAGAGTTCTTTAAACACTATATGCAGGGTGGGGCAAACGTGGGTTTACAGTTGTGAGCACATGAAGCACAGAGTTCATTCTTGTATTATTGTTCATTAATTACTGCAGTATTTTCCATCTGAACAACTGTAAACCTACTTTTGCCCCACCCTGTTAATAACTATATGTCTTACCAGAAAATGTTATCTACCCAGATGGAGTGAAAATAAAAAGAAGCAAAGTCTTAGGGAGATTAAGTGACATCAAAGTGGAACCAAGGAAGCTGGTCTTCAAGTCCTTTCCTTCTCGTCAACGAATCACTAATCTCTACCATTCACCCTGCGGATGGACTGGTCCCCAATCAGCCCTGAGCTGGTGACATTAGGGAAGTAAATCTTTCTATTTAAGACTGCCTTGCTGTTTGTCCTCAATTCTAAAGGTCTTCTTTTCATGGAGAGGCACTATTTCTCCTCAAGGTATCTATGAGACCTCCACATAAGACCCTCATGTATGCCTGTGTCGATTGTTGGGGCACTGTCAGCAAATCATAGCAGAATTTGGGGATGTTATAATAAGAGGAAAATGCCCAGCCAGTGTGGCTCAGTGGCTGAGCGTCGACCCATGCACCAAGAGGTCGCCGGATCGATTCCCAGTCAGGGCACATGCCCAGGTTGTGGGCCCGATCCCCAGTGGGGGACATGTAGGAGGCAGCCAATCGATGTTCTCTCTCATCGATGTTTCTAATTCTCTCTCCCTCTCCCTTCTGTTCTCTCTAAAAAATCAATAAAGAAAAAAAATGTTTAAATAATAATAGGAAAATAAAGAAATCCTATGTTCAGGAAGAAGAAACACCGATGCAGAGAGCATATCAATTGGTGGGGGGAGGGGAGAAACCTTATTGCCAAATATAAATTCCGAACAACAGAAGGTAGTCATTACAATAATAATGATTATTATTATGACTAATATGACAAGAGGAACGCTCGGTTCTAGGTTCACGGGAAAGTTTCCCTTCATTCTTGAGTGATTCTTCTTTAGAGCCTCCCAGGAGTGCAAGCCTATAATTTTAATTATATCTTGGCATTCGCATAAAGCAAACAGCCTGCTCAGGTAGCATTTATTACCTGTTAGGAAGAATGCTTATGAATATGCTCCACCAATTCCAATGGCAGTGATCGGCAAGGAGCCTTTTCAAGGACAGAGGGGTGAGCTGGAATCCACGTAGGAGAGAAGTCGCTCATTAAGGGAAGGTTTGTTATCCAGGAACGTATAATTAAGGTAACGGTCCCAGCTTCTGTGACAGCCGACACTCGGGTAGTTGTTTGATTGCTGTGTGGGTCAGGGGTCAGCTCCCGCTACAAGATGTAGCCACATTAGCGTGTGAGTGAACAGGTTAGAGAGTAAATTACAGCTGCCTTCCTCGGGCACGTTATTGTCGGTCTTCATTGTTTTGCTTTTACTGTACGTCAGCAGGACTGTGGTTTCTGAAGACTTTGTCTGACAGGTTAGGCATCTTATCCTTTGAGTAAACAGTAATCTTGGTGTGAAGAAAGTGGGGCATTGGAGAATTTTGCCTATTCTTTGAGAATTCCACTCTTCCTTTTTAGTTTGCTCCAAGGGCTCATTGGGGATACATATATTAAGCCCTTTAAATAGTTCATAATAAATCTTTGTCTCAGGCTGATTCTGACAGTTTTTTAAAGAGTCTTTTAAGAGAGAATCCTCAATCATTTGTTAATCCATGGGGTGATCTTCAGACTTCGGGAAAAAAATAACAGCCAGGGCTCTTGGGTAGTGAAAATACAATGTAGGAAAAAATATATAAATATGGAAAATCCCAAGAATATTACCTTACTGAGATTACTTACATGTTCTGCATGTATCTAAATGTTTTCCTTCTTCCCCAACAAGCCAAAAAGAGAAAGAAAAATAACTGTCATAATAATGAGGAATTCTGTTGATAATTTTATGTTTCTGGACTTATGTACATCTCCTAAAATGTTAGATTTCCAGTCATGTAAGAGAGAATGTTCTTTTTAAAGCAAACTCATTCTCTTGGTAGAAAGATAATCTCTTCTTTGCCCTTGCTTCCCCTTTAAGACTACTTCTGTCTTCCCCTAAATTACTTATATACACACTGCTGTTTGCCCGGGTCGGGAAGAGGCATTCCACTTTTAGAGAAAGGGTTGTAGACACTGGTTAATAGTATCAACAACAACAACAACAAAACTTTAAAGGGCAAGACATAGCTTCCCGAATAAAGACCTTTCTAGGTGACTCTACATATTTTAGCTTGCACCTTAGATATAAGCTAGTTTGTCAAGTATATTTGTTGTTCATATTTTAAGGACTATAACATGGTTATAGCACCCAAAAATAACATATAACGCTTACCAAAAGAAAAGTAAAAGCAATTTTATTTCCCATGTAAAGCATGACTATAAGTAATCGTTACAATATCTGTGCATTATTTGTATAATGAATGGAAAATCATTTTAAAGTCTCTCTACAGAAGAAGAGAGCGCTCAATCTCAAGTGTTTTATGTATCAAACATTTACTATATCAGAGAAACTTATCTGAATGTGTATGGTTTGGGTTGTAACTGAAATGATTAAGGAGGAAACTAAGGAACGCAGGTCGTAGCTTTGAGTAACGCATGAGGTACGGCGACACAGACATTTTCTCCAAGTATATGATCTGAACCTTTATGTCATTTCTAAAATGTAGCTTCTCAAGAATACCAGGAACTTTATTAATGACATGCAAATGGAGTTTGTGAGAAGTAAATGCAAGAATGAAATGGAGAAATGGGCAAAGGATAGCCTACTGTTGTAGATGGATTCATTCTCACATTAGGTCAGATAAAGACCCAGAACAAGGGTAACCATAAATACCTGGAGGGCCTGCAGTTGAGAGGATTAACCACAGAACAATGAGGACAAATGCAGCGGGAGCATTCAGCCACCAGGCAACGAGGAAGAGGAGGTGCCAGTTTTTTAAATAATTACTTGGCATTATAGAATATACGATTTAGACCCAGAAGCCATCTGATACAATGTTAAAGTGCTGGTGTTAAAAATATCAAGTACATCATTAGAGAGCTATATCTGAAATAGGGAAAGGAGCAGTAATTAATATCAATCATAACAAATTTGCTTTGCACCCAGTTTGGAAAAAAGGCTGCTTCTACCCCATTTTCGCCATCACCATTAGCAATAGCTTTTATCTTTTTAAATGGAAGAAAAGAGGGTGATTCCACAGCAAGGATAATTACAAACTAGGTAAATGGAATTTTTTAAATGACTGTTTTTTTATTCCCACCACTTGGGAAAAGTCTGCAGAGCCTTGAAGAAAATATTCAAACGATATAATGTCAGGTTCAGGCATGGAAATGATGCCTATACATATATCAGGAGGCCTACACATATATTAGCTGACTGAGATTATAATGATGAAGTCCCGTCTTTCTCACAGTGAAGCAGGGCTACTTCTGGCAAAAGATGAGAAGACTTTGTTTAGGAACGGAGATGGAGCAGTAGCCACTGAGACTTATTGGATCATAAGAGAAAGGAAAATTTGCTTAATTAAAGACATCAAAAATTGACATTCATTAGCAAAATAACAGGTAGAGCTAATTATCAGGTTATCTCCCATTTCTGGCTCCTCTAAATTATTGCAAAGTATAAATAAAATGACTTAAGAATAGCTTCAATAAATAACCCCCAATCTTTTATTGATGATGAATTTAACACAATACTTAGAACTGAAAACATTTTGAAAATAACCACTTCAAGATGTGCTGGAATAGAAACATAATAAAACCAACCAATTCTAGCTGTCCAGTCAGGTGCTCCATTATGATAAAAAAAATAATGAATTCTCAGAAGATACGACTCAGGAGACAAGCTCTCCTCTGTCCTCAGAACACACACACTCACACAGGAAAAGTCAAGCTGGCCATTGTACTGGACCCCAGTTCTGAGAAGGCAAAATTGAAAAAGGCACATGATCACACCCATATTCATTTGGATTTTTAGTTATTGCTTATTTCTCTAACACGCTCCAGTGAGAAAGGTCCAGCCATTCAGAACTGTTTGTCTGGCCAACAAAAGTATCTCCAGCCAATCTCCTGAACGCCTTCATTCATTTCATGACCACATCACCGCTCGCATGTAAAACCCTCCCTCTGTGCCAGAGTCCATATTCTTTCAGGAGCAGGGTTGCCAGATTTAGCAAATGAAAATACAGGATTCCAAATTAAATTTGAATTTTATATGCAACATTTGGGTCATACTAAAAAAAACACAGTCTTTGTTTATGTGAAATTCAAATTTGACAAGGTGTCCTGTATTTTACCTGGGAGCCCTGATTGGGGGTTAACTCTGCTGTAACCACAATCTTTCCACAAACCCCACTCTGCTCCCCGCCCCCCTTGCTGAAACCTTGCTCCTGGCAGACCATTCCTCTCCAAGATCTCTGGGTTTTTTTGTTTTGGTTTGGTTTTTTTATCCTCACCCAAGGACATTTTCCCATTTTTGTTCAGACAGAGTGGGAGGGAGAGAGAGAGAGAGAGAAACATCCATGTGAAAGGGACACATCGAGTGGCTGCCTCCCACATGACCCCAACCAACCTGCCCTTGACCGGAATCGAACCCGTGACTCATTGCTCTGCGGGCCGACGTTGTAACCACTGAGCCAAACCAGCCAGGGCTCGAAGCTCTCTGTTAGCAGAGGCCATGATTCCTACGCCTCTGACTCTCCCAGCATGAAAGACGAGAGTCATGAGAGTTTGTTCCCACTGCCATTTCTGCACCCTCTCTCCCAACATCAGTGCTTAAAACTTTTTCTTTAAAAAAATATAGCATTCTGTACCTGTTCTCAGTGCTGTTGTCTGTCAACACCCACATCACGTACCGACCCTCCTGCGGCCGTCTTCTCACGTGGCGACAGGTGCCAGAATGAGTTTCCAGGATGGGTAACTACACACACGTCCTTGGCTGTCAAAGCACAACACTCATTCTTTGACTTCCCTTTAGCCACCCATTGGCATGACTGGATCTTGACCTTTAACTGTGCTTCGTTTTTAAGATGCCCAAAAAGACCTGTTACAAAGAAACTGAGACAACATTCTAAGGTACCAGAGCAATGAAAGAAGCTACAAAGGGGAAAATGTATAAACTTTTCTATATAAAATTTAAAGTCACAGGTGTATCAATGAACATTATTAACAGAAGTAAAAGGCAAACAAATGGGAAAACATCGCAAGAAATGTTTCAAAGGTAATATCCTTAAAATAGAATATGTATGTATCTCATTCAAGTTGATAAGAAACCCAATTGGAAAATAATCAGAGGACATAAATATATGATTCATTGAAAAACTTTAAATAGCCAGTAAATAGGTGTTAAAACATTATTCAACTTTATTACAAATAAACATGCAAATTCAAAACACACGAGATGTTTTTACATATTATCTTTCAGGGAGACCCAGTCAAGTATCTTTTCTGTATCTTCTGCTAATTTAATATTTTTTTATCAAAGGAGAACAAATATTTTAAGATGGCAGTCAATATGAACACCATCCACCATTGGTGATAGACACGTGAACTGACCGCACAACTCTTCTGGAAATAAATGTGTGCATATTAGCTGGTAAAAAAAAAAAAACAAAAAAAACAACTCATCCTCTTTAACCCAGTGATACTCTTTGTATATATCAACCCTAAGAAATAAGACAGTTGAAGAATAATTTTAAAAAAAATTCATCCCATTGCAATGAAATAGTACATAGCCAGCAAAATAGTCTATTTGAAGTCACTAGAGCTCCAACATCCTTTTACTTCCCCAAACACTATCTAATAAAAGTACAGCTATGATCCCATAGTGAGCTATGATTTTTTAATATTAAAAAAAGGGGGGGAAACATAGGGATGATCCCGATTTTCAAATATATAAATAAGGAATAAACAAGATCACAACAGAACATTAATATTAATAGTTATGTAGGTGGGTAATAAGGTTGCTGGGGATATATTTTAAATTTATTTTTAGCTAAGTATAGTTCAAACTTATATTTGTTATATTAGTTTTGGGTGTATAATATAGTGATTCAACATGGGTATTTTTTTCTTATACTTTTTTACATTTTCCAAATTTTCTGTGAACAGAAAAAATGGAGAGAGAGATAAACTTGTTTAAAAGCAATAAATATTCTCAAAAATCATTCTCTGAACAAAGCCCCCGATTGGCTGCCTCGGCCATGTCACTGCCCCCTGCCCTGTCACCCTTATCCCCAGCTCATCACTCAGTCCCTTTTCACTTGCTTGTCTCTTAACCCTCTGGGATCTCTCACTCTATTGACTTTATTTCATTCCCATTGTGCTGGCTCCCATCCCTAGGAAAACCTTGCTGTCTTGAGCATTGCCTGGAAAAACCACGAGGCCATTATTATTAGGGTACCCTAGAAAATCAGTGCACTTAAACTTAAGCCATGCAACTTCTAGCCACTGTGCAATCTTTTTACTTATTTTCTACTGATTCTAGTTGCTTTGCCCACATGGGCTGATTCATAGCTTTATTTCACTCTCAAAAACCTTTCCTTCTCCCACTTTCTTTATCTCAGCAAACAACCTTTACTCTATTAAATTGCTCAACACCATTCCCATCGTTCTCATTCTCCCTCTCTCTCTCCCTCCCTCCCTCTCCCTTTTTTCTCACATCCTCCTTTTTTGTTCTTCCCCCAACTTCAGAGGCTACCTTCTCTTCCTTTGTTACCGATTAACTATCTGATAAGATTTAAATTCTCCAATTATTAGTGTTTCCAGTGTAGACAACTTTAAGCTTAGTCCTCTCAATCAGTAAATATATTCAAGGTCTCTTTAGTTTTATCACCAAAATTCACCAAAGAGAATAATATCATTTCTTTACTCACTATCCCACTCTGATACTGAAGCTGCTTTCTCTGGAGATCCCCACAGAACGACAACACCAGTGGGTGTATCTGAGAGGTAGTGGACACTCGGAACAATTCTGCCTTTAACTCCTCCCTTAGTTTCCTACATGTAAAAATAAGTGATATAGCCCTGGCCAGTTTGGCTCAGCGGTTAGAGCGTTGGCCTGCGGTCCAGAGAGACCCGGGTTTGGTTCCCGCTAAGGGCACGTACCTCGGTTGCAGTTTGTCCCCGGCCCTGGTTGGTCGTGTGGGAGGCAGCCACTCGATGTGTCCCTTTCACGTCGATGTTTCTCTCTCTCTCTCTCTCCTCCTCTCCCTCCCACTCTATCTGAACAAAAAGTGGAAAAATGTCCTCGGATGAGGATAAAAAAAAATAATAATAATAAGTGATATACTGAAGACAAATAATTTGATTTTGGACAAAAGTTTAAAGAGTAAACACCCAAAGAAACAATACAATTAAAAAATGGGTAGAGGACCTAAACAGACATTTCTCCAAAGAGGACATACAGATGGCCACAGACATATGAAAAGATGCTCAACATCACTAGTCATCAGGGAATTGTAAATTAAAACAATGAGATTCCACCTCACACCTGTCAGAGTGGCTACCATCAATAAGTCAGCAGATAACAAGTGCTAGAAGAGATGTAGAAAAAAGGAAACCCTCATACACTGTTGGTGGAAATGTGAGTCAGTGCCGCCACTATGGAAAAAAGTGTGAAGATTCCTCAAAAACGTAAAAATAGAATTGCCATACAATACAGCAATTCTACTTCTGGGTATTTATCCAAAGAAAACAAAAATACTAATTCAAAAAGACACATTCATCCCTATGTTCGTTGCAGCATTATTTACAATAACCAAAATATGGAAGCAATCTAGATGTCCTCAAAAGATTAATGGATAAAGAAGATGTGTTGTACCTATACAATGGAATAATATTCAGCCATAAAGAAATGAAATCTTGCCATTTGCAACAACATAGATGGAACTAGAGGGTATTATGCTGAGTGAAATAAGTCAGACAGATGAAGACAAATGCCATATGAGTTCACGTATGTGTGGAATCTAAAACTAAAACAAAATAAAAACAGACCTATAGATAGAGACAACAAGGTGATGGTTGCCAAAAAGGAGGGGAGTAAGGGGATGGGAATAATTATTTTTTTAAAAAGAAGATGATGCCTTTATCTCTCTCTCTCTCTCTCTCACACACACACACACACACACACACACACACACACACCCTCCAATCTAACCTGTGCCTGTGCAGAAGAGGACTGTTTTAATACTTTTAAATATTCAAAACATCTAAAAAAGTTCAAGGGGTAACATTTCTAGAATTTCTTTGTCACTAGTTCATATCTATCAAAACAGTAGTTCTTCTGTGAAGCCTTTTATCAATCTGTAATCACAAAATTGCAACACGAACTGTAAGCGTGGAGGTGTGTGTGGTGTCTTCACCCAGAGACCCACCCTGTCTCAGTCCCCTCTCAAATGCCATCTCATCCGAGAGGCCCCTGTGACCACCCACAGTGTGGCCCTCATCCCTCCCTGGCCCGACTCTGCTCTTCTTTTGGTATTAATCACTACCAGAAACGGTCATGGAGTTCCCCCCTCCCAAAGATAAGCACTGTTATAAATGGCCCCAGCGCATCATACCCAATAAGTATTTAATTTAAATACCTGGACAAAGACTACATGAGTTATAATAAAACATGGGATATGTGCTTACATGTGCCATTTAAAATGCCCACATTGTGCTGAGTGAAGGCAAGAAGGTCCAGGGACCGGCAGATCAGCCTTTGGAGAAGGAGGCGCGCTCTGGTCCACAGGCTGCGCGCAGAGAGGGACCCTCCGTGTGTCAGTGGCTTGAAGCGCTACCTGATTTCCACCCCCGCGCCCTAACTGCCTCTCATCAGAGGGCATTGTTGCAGTTAGTCAGAGGGCTTTCCCGCAATGAAAAGGCAGAATGCATATCTGTGAAGTGCCTCTGGAACCAGACTCCTCTGTGGAACTCCTTTTTAAAATACAGCAGGTCGGCAACATCTGCGTCTGAGATGGAGATCTGGCCAGAATGCTGAGAAAGTAAACATGGCCGTTCACCTCGATGCTGGCGACCAGTTCCTGCCCCATGGACGGGCTGCACCGGAGATTCATGTATATAAAATAGTATATTAAAGTAAACTTACAAAAGCAAAGAGCAATCATGGCAACCATAATTTTTTCTTCCTCTTTGGGAGTCTAATTTTAAAAGCATTAAAGAAGACAGCTGCTCATGCTGTGATATGCACTAAACAGCCTGAAGGATGGAAAAAAATATATTTGTAGCTCATAATAACTATTGACCTTTCTGATATACAGTGTTCTCTGTGTTAGCTATTCGGTTCTATCAACAGTGAAGATTGAACATGACTTTTTAATAGAAAACATGGGGTTTCAAGCTGCCTTCGCCAAGGTGTTTATGTATTGTTATTTTGTTTTGTACTACAAAGACCATGCCTGATGCCCTTTGTCTGACATCATGTTTGTGGTTTAAAAAAAAAAAGGAAGGAAAGGGAAAAGAAAGGGAGGAAATAAAAGAAGGAAACAGAAGAGGGGGGAAAAAAAGCCTCAATGTTATTGAGTATGTTTTATATGAGGAATTGGCTCGTAACCACTTTATAGTCGTGATAAAAGCATCGCCACACTCGATCCCATGCGCAATATTGGTAATGGAATCCAGGCGGCATCCCAGGAGGATGTGCTATATTTTTCTCCCAGAATAGATCCCTCAAGTGGCAACATTTATAGGGAGTCTCCAAGAAGATTTAAAACACTCGCTTGCCGTGTTCGCATGGCGTGTTCTCTGGAGTGCACAGCCTCCTGCAGAATGGCCGCATTCGATGTCATGGACTCTCAGCGGCTCTCTCTTCAATACCCAGGTTTTCCCCCTGAACTTCCCTGTTGCTCAGGAGTTGTGTATAGAAACACCCACTGGTAACAGCTTGACTCTGACACTGTGTGTATTTCCCCAGAGTGGTACCATCCAAACACCAACTGCGGAGCAGCGGGCGGCAGCTGAACACTCTCGCTCCCTCGGGGGACAGCCGCACCAAGTAGCAGCCCCTGCGAGGCGCAGGGAACCTGAAAGGCAGCGTTGTGTGTTATCCTTCTCATCCGAGGCAGGTGGATATTGCCAGGGAGTTTGTGCTGACAGGTGGCGTGGATTGGCAGATTATTTTTTTCTCTTTTTTTTGGCGGATTATTTTTAATGTGGCTTTGAAGGAAGTGTATTGCATCACTATTGAACCACAATTATTTTCACAGCTAGGCTCTAGAGTTTCAGTTAATGATTCACAAGTTTTTAAACAAAGCTGAAGACTCACAACTGAGTGGGAACAGGAATCAGCCCTAATGAGACTAAATAAATTTGGCTTTTTCATGGCACTCCAGAGAGAGCGTGGAAGCAGATGGAGGCTGGTGGCTGAGCTGGAGCAGAATGGCTGGGACTTCGTTTGCCTGACACCAAAAGTGGGGTACCGTTGTGTCCACAGGAAATGGCGACACCGCCTCACCGGGGCCGAGGATCCAGGCTAGTCTGCTAAGGACTGTTAGCCCCATCAATGTCGCCCTGCCACGTGGCAGAGGACAGGCCAGTGAGATAAAAACCAACCCTCAGAAGACAGAGAACAAAGCATCCTCTGATTCTGGGGGAAATCAGGCCAATCCTCTTTTAACTACCAAACCCACTGGTCCATGACTCTAAAAATAACACTTTGCAGAAAACGCTTCCTTAGAGATGAGTACAAGGAGAAGACATAATGATGTCCTCTCAAAAAACAAACAAACAAATCTAGATGTTCGATGTGAAAGAATGGCAGGGGTAAAGTCAATAATTCTTCTTAAAAGAAAGCATCTGAACGTTACTGATTCAACCTGCAGACTGCATGCCTGCTTATGTACAACACCGTCCTAGGCACCTGGGTGGACGGGGGGGCTGGGGAACAGCGGAGAATAGATACCAAAGACAAACAAGACATCAGGCCTGCTTGGCAAGATCTCCCAGTCTTGTAGATGACACTGTTGATAGCACCTCCTGCAAATTGCACATTTTAAAAAATCAATTGAGCATTTATCTTTGAAAACACGGGCCCTGCTTACAAAAGTCAGCAATGCAGGTAGTTTCCCTTGCACGTGTGAATTCTCCAGGTATTGACACATTGGGCACACCTTCCTTCTGTCACCTGAGTGTTACACACATACATGGTTGTCACATAGCAAAACAAGGCTATGATTTTTCCAAAGAGTTTCTACATGGATGTTATATTAGTTATCTATCATTGCATAACAAATTACCCCAAATACTGACAGCTTTAAACAAACAAGCGATTTCACTTAGTTTCTACAGGTCAGGAATCCAGTAGCAGCTTCTATCTGAGTCGTCCAGCTCAGGGTCTCTCATAAGGTTTCCATAGAGACGTCAGTCAGAGCATACCCCTCTGAAGGCCTGATTCAGGCAGGAGGGTCCACTTCCAAGCTCACTCCTGTGACTGTTGGTAGGAAGCCTTGACCTCTCCATGGGACTGCTGGAGTGTCCTCACGGCACGGCAGCTGGCTTCCACCAAAGTGAATGACCCGGGAGAGAGCAACAGGAAGCCACTCTGCCTGTTGCGACTGAGTCATACACTGCCAATCCCATCTTGCGCTGTTAGGAGTAAGTCACCAAGTCTAGCCCACGCATGAGGGTACGGAATAGGCTCCACCTTTCGGAAGAAGAAGTATTGAAGAATTTGTGGCATTTGAAAATTAATACAAACATCATCCTAGATCAATATAAAATCCACTGGGAGAGTTTGTGTGAGAAAAGATTTATTTTTACCATGCTTGGCCTACTCCTTGGAAACTAAGTTGAGATCTCATTACCTGAAAGTCAACATTTAATGAATATTAGTTAACATATTAAATATATATCAATATATATGTTTGTCGATGTATACTCTTTGCTTGGTCCAAGGAGCCATGCTCGGTGACGAAAGGTAGACCTGCCTCGCCCTGCTGCCCTGGAGTGCTGGCATAGAGATAAAAGGAGGTCTGGCTGTGTGGCTCAGTGGTTGGGCATCGACCCATGCACCAAGAGGTCGCCGGTTCGATTCCCCGTCAGGACACATGCCCAGGTTGTGGGCCAAATCCCCAGTGGGGGGCACGTAGGAGGCAGTCAATCAATGTTCTCTCTCATTGATGTTTCTATCTCTCTCTCCCTTTCCCTTCTTCTCTCTCTAAAAAATCAATAAAAAATAAAAAATAAAAGATAAAATGGGGACATAAATAGCTGGAAGAACAGTACATTGGCAACATCATAGCCTTTGGAGCCAGACAAACATATGTCATGTCCGTGTGCTCTGTCGCTGACTCTCTGGGTCAACTTGGACAACATTCTGACTCCTTCTATATCGTGATAAATATTGGGTATTTGTATCAGTCAGTGCAGGCTAAGTTATGTTGCAATTAAAAAAACAATTCCCAAATCACAGCAAAGACTGTTTCTGTGAGGGCTGGCTGAGCAGTCTTCATTCTGAGACCCAGGCTGATGGAGGGAGCAGAGGGAAGGTTGATGCCATCAGAGCAGAGGGAAAGAATAAGCAGCATCTCATGACTGGCTCTTCTCGAAAACTCCACCAGAGGGGACACGACTGGCCACAGAAAGTCACACGACCATGCCTCCCTTCCAAGTGACTGAGGAAGAGCAGGAAAACTTTTGCAAGAAAAGAAACAACTTGTCATATACTTGACACACGCTGGTTCTGAAGTCCTCAAATGTATCACTGTCTAGTTGAGCTAACAGCATGTGCCAATGAGACAGTTTGGCTTTGTCGAGATAACTGGAAAATGAACCAACATCTCCTCCCTTGTCCTGTGAAAGTCGTTTTGGTTATTTGCACGTGAGTTTGCCCCGTGTGCACAGAAACAACATCTGGAGAAGGCAAGATTCACTGAGGCGATGAAGCGGGAAAAGAGTGTATGTAACTTCACAGCTCACTGACGTGCCCCAACTCCACTTCCCCTTTAGATGGAAAGAGACTTGGTTCACAATTGAGGAGTCGTGGAGTTTTCTCAAAAGTTAGCATTTCTTACGTTTTCTTTTTTCTCCCTTACACATCAGGCTTTGGTGGCAATTGGAGGGTCCTGACTCTAGAATTGCACGGGAAACACAGGGAGGTCACTAAAAAGATGCTGTGATCTCATACACTCGCAGAGACCCTGGAGGGAAAGTGCTGGAATGGACCTGCCGGAGAGAACTAGATGTCCCTCCACCTCCTCCTGCCCCCACATAACCATAAGGAAGCAGCAACTCCAAAATCAGCTGGGGAGCCATACACGGATGTGGAATAACACAGACATCGTTTCACATTGTGGCGGCATTTGCCAACATAAAAATTATTACAACTTTTGCTGTAAATTGTTCTGTAAATTTTACAAAATATGCAAAAACTGACATTTCAAGCGCTGAGATCATTTAGATGTATTTAAAAAGTTGAGGCCCTTGACATTCAGCAAAAGAGAGGATCTTTCTTTATCTGGCTTTGAGGTGCATGAGTCTTGTTTTTGTTTCTGTTTTTAGCTCCTTGCTTGTAATTCATAGGTCACAACTGGCCACATCTGAGCCTTGGCCACGTAATCCAGTTTTACCCATATATCTCTCCTACGTCTCAGGCCGCGGTTATAACTTCTCTGAATCCCAAATTTCTTATCAGAGCATGCAGCGATCACGGCGTGCCTCAGAAAGTTGGCAGAAAAGCCTTTGATATCTAGAAAACACTCTAAAACGTGTCTTTGATATAGACTGGTTCCCAGTCTTTATATAGCACCAGCCCTAAGCATACTCTTCACATTACTCCATCCTCTCTTCACACTCCCCCCAACACACACACACACACACACACACACACACGTACACACACACACACACACACGTACACACACACACACAGGCATGTGCACACACACACCCCTTCTCTATTCAGGGCCGCAGTCCTACCGCACGTCATCGAGGCCATGCTGCCTGGCCCTCTCCCAACAGAACCTCCATGGGAGTCGTGCTTCTCACCTGAGACACTTAGGAAGCTTCCCTTCTGCTCTCCTCTGTCAGGGCAGGCTGTTCGTCTCTGTGCAGGACAGACACCATTGTCAGAGTGGGGTAACCAGAGCGCACTGGCTAGCCCTTGGGGAGACATGGCCATGGTGTGTGTGAGCCTGCACGCGTTGCTTTGATAGGGACGGTCTGGCACATGACTCCCGCCCCTTCCTCAGAACCGGAAAGTCATATGGAATTGAAAGAGAAATCATCATCAGAAATCAAACTTTTCTCTAAGTTGCTCCGTCTCCTCCTCCCCAATGCCCCCACCCCCACATACATTCTTGAAGTAAAGCTTGAGGGCCAGTTTAGATTTGAAATCTCAGCTTCAATGGGGCAGAGCCTGAGCGTAGGGCTCCTCTCACACCAGTTGCCGTGGGTTGAATGGATGCTACCCTGTAGGTTCAGACGATCCCTGTTGAAACACATGGAGGTGCTGTGTTCACTGGGTCAGGGCGGGACGGGATGTTCCGCCTCCACAGCTCCTGCAAAGCTCGTGTCTCCCTCCAGCATTCAGCGTCAAACACCCACGCTACGACCTCTAGTGTGCACACCAAGTGTCTCACGGTGCAGTTCCACCCCCTGAGCACAACAGTCATTTCTAAGGGTGTCTCAAGGACTCACTCTTCTACAGGTGGGTTGTTCCTTCCTTTCCAGGGTAGGCTATCCAGGACCCTAGCCCTAAAACAGATTTCACTTCTCTGGGAAGTTGCATTTGTCCTCAGCTATTGCAAACACGCTCTGGCTGGACAGAGCTGAATTTGTAAGGCTGAGTTTGTGGTGTGGATTCTGATGGCGGCACGTTAATTCAGGTCTCTGAGGACCAGAGCCCATAAATGTGGAAGGGGACCTCAGTAGATGGGTATACTTTCCCATTTCCACAGGGATGAAAACGGCTATAAATTAAGTCTAACCTTAAATGTATAATCTGTCCTTGGGAGAAAAGAAAAAAAGGAAAAAAAAAAAAAAAGAAGAAGAAGGATATAGCATCTTCAAGCTCTCGGCATCCCTTACGAGAAAAAATTGGTTCTAAGGGTCTCTGATCTTGTGTTTTAGTAAAATAGAACTGCACGGCTGACTGACAGTTCTGATCTAAAGCATTTACGTTTAAGTTTTGATCTCTCTGCTTTTGATTAAAACTAATGAGCTCATTTAATTCAAAATGGGAATCTCTGATAAGAGAAATAAGGTTGATGTGATTGGATTAGAGGGGCAAATTAAACTCTTAGAGCAGAAGTTTGTGCTTATATAGTGTATTAAAAAGCTGTTGGCGTATTATGGCGTGTTAGATGATGAGAAAAATTTCATAGTAATTCATATTTAATCAGAAGAAATGAAAGTACTAAATATAACATGGCTCTGCTTTTCCCTCGAGTGATAAAAAGCTGTACATTTAAAATGACATCAGATCCATTCTCTCTAAAACAAAATTAAAAAAAAGAAAATCTTAAGAGAGACACCTAAGAAAAGGACACCTGTCAGTGGTTCCATGACCCTAGAATAGAAATGCCATAAACATAGGAAAATATCGTCACATTAAGACAGGAATGATGCAGGAAAGGCCCCAGACCACAAATAGCAAGGTTTCTCTTTTTATAGGAGCTCTCACTCTTCTTTCATCTGAGCCTCAAGTTCAATGTAAAAAAACAGAGATTTCTTTTCCTTAGAAATATATGGAATACATCTCATAATTTCCATTTTTAAAGTTTGTTTTGCCTATTTTTCTTTGCTTTCAGAACTATTTTCACATACTCTATATTTAATTCTTAAATCTTTACCCCCCCACCCCAGAGAATATCAGTGTTATTTTGGAGAAGATCAGAGTAAGGGCAGCGCAATAGAAATTCTACTTGTTGTTGAAACTATTTTTGTTATTGTTTTAGAATAAAAAACACTTCGAAAGCACTGTTAGAAGAATAAAATTGGAGTATTTATTAGGCTTAAAAGGTCCAAAGTTAATTTTTTGCAGGAAAATACTTAAATTCATATAATACCTTAGAAGCTTGATTTTAAAGAAAATAGATTTATGTTGCCTTCTAGCTTTTTGAATAAATGTGTTCTTAGATCGGCAAGACTGCAAACTATCATGTTAAGTTTCATAGGTAAAAAAATGTCTTCTACTTAGTCTACAAAGCTGCAAAGGGAAAGAGTCCTGCTCAAGAGAGGAGACTATCGTTTTCTCCCATCAGAGGCAGAGAAGCGGGAGGCCAGAGACTGTTCTTGTTTGCAGGAGGGCAGGGTACAGACCGCCACTGGTGACATCAGTGGGGAGTGGGAATTGTGAGGAGCATCTGTCTGTTTCCATCTGTCTGTCCATCCCATTCTCAGCCCTCTATCTTGAGTCAATTGAGAAGACTTTGTGCTTTTTTTTTTTTTTTCTTTTTCTTTATTGACTTTTTAGAGAGAGAGGAAGGGAGAAAGAGAGAACATCGATTGGCCGCCTCCTGCATGCCCCCCACTGGGGGTCAGGCCCACAACCTGGGCATGTGTCCTGACCGGGAATCAAACCAGGACCTCTTGGTGCATGGGTCGATGCTCAACCACTGAGCCACACCGGCCGGGCAAGACTCTGTGCTTCTTGTTCCCCTCAGTGAAGAAAACCAACTCAAGAGGGCAAGGGCCATGACAGTCTTGGGGTTCTCAGAACCCCCGTAGGTAAATGAGACAAGACAGGATTCTCAGAGAGAACCAAGAGCCAGCCATCCTTACGCTTCCTCAGAAACGTCTCTGCCAGGGTCTTAGTTGATCCCACGAATCTGTGGGGTCTTCTTTTTCATGGCAGTTCCCTCCACGTGCACCGGCCAGCCCTCCAGATGTGCTGTCTTTACTTGCTCACTATCAGACCCCATTTAGGAAGCTGCTGGAAGTTAAGAGGCCTGAAAAGCTCTTGCTAGAAACTGGAATGGAGTTACTTTGGATCCGTTAATTTTTCTTTTTTTATTTTCTGCAAAGTAAACATTTTCTAAATGAGGTACGTTGATAACTTGGCTCTTAGCTCTCATCAGTCGTTTATTTTTGGTGAACTCAAGGACTGCACCTGAGCGGTAGCCGTGAGTGGCTGTGCGGAGATCTAACTCATGTGTATGTGTTTATCTTCTTCAGTGGAGTCAACCAGCCCCAACCTGCTAACCACTGACAACACCCTTGAGCGTTCCTTTTTCATCCGAATGAAATCTACGCTGACCAAACGCGGCGTGCACATCAAGTCATCAGGATACAAGGTAAGCTGGGCTCCAGGAGGGGAAATCGTTCTGTCTGAGGTCCATCCTGGATCATTTTCATTGAGTTTCCCAGCTGCTTTCGGGTCCGTATAATTAGAGTTATATAGGGTTCTCAGCTGCCTTTCTGTCTCAAGGTAGGGGCTTTGTTACACCTCAGTCTCAGTTCAGACATTGCAGGTACACCAGATGCCTCAATATAGTGTCTTTCGTTAAAACACTTGTGAAAAAGGCCACAAAGACTTCAGCACATGCTAGAAATTCACTGTGTTGGAAAAGGTGAGCCGAATTTAGATCAGTCCTTAAAATGAATGTTCTAGAATGGCTACTTCTAAGAATTCCACTTCTCCCACATAACCCTTGAAGTTCCCCTTTCTCTGCAGAGAAAGACTGTCCATTTTAATAACGTGTTGGCCACTGAAATTCATACATGGAAATAAGAAAATCAGGTTAGACATCAGGAATCTTATACCTAGCACACATAGACTAGTCAATATACAGGGTATATGTTCCCTACAACAACGAAGACCAAGTCTGGAGTTGTAGTCTATATTATTATATCATTTTTAGTTACTATAGCAACATAAATTAAGACCTGCGAAATTTATGAAATGCCTTTGGCAATGTGAATCATATCAATCTTCCAACACACTAACCCATCTCTGAAACAATGTTTACTGTATGTGGGAGGACAAACAGAAATAGAATGGATTGAAGATGTGGCCAGCACGACCTTTCCCAATGTCAGAGTTTAGGGTTTGTGATGGCTAAACTCTTTAGGGTGACCATTGTCAGAGAGGGTAACAGTCATTATCATCAGGCCTTACGAACCTCATATAAGTCATCAAGAGACTACCAGCTGCGTCAGAGTCAGGCACTGTATTTGACCTGAATTCTTCAGCGAAAGAAGACAGGAGGTGGGCCATCAGGCCCTTCCATGGAGCACCTGGAGCTGAGCTGGCCCAGCCTGAAAGGCACGCGTGGGGCAGCCTTGACCTTTAACAGGGCTCGAAGCAGAGGACAGGGTCTGGGCAGCACCACCTGCACTTCACCCTGCAGGAGGCCTGCTCCGAAGCGATATGTTGGAGGAAAGCACACCTGACTCTATCCTTAGGACCATCTTGTATTTTCCTACCTCGCTAAACACAATACATTTATTAGTTATTATTGGGTAGCATTAGCATATTTGGATTTCTGTGTGTAAATTATGGGTTTCATGATGTTTGTCATTTGAGTGCAAGAAAGATGCATTCTTTGCATTCCAGCTCTCAGAGCTGTGGGGTTTCCTCCCAGGGATTTCTTTTCTGCCTGTCGGCATTCTTCTTCGCCTTCAGTGGTTTGTACTGGTTAGTAGGGGAGCTATCCCAGGAGTGGGGAAGGTGGCACAGGTGAGGTATTACTTGAAAAGCAATATCTGGTACAATTCAATGTCATTAGATAATTTAATATTCTGGGGGAAAATGTATAACTTTCACATCATAAACTAGAGATGTAAAAGCTCTGTAAAATTTTGGACCTGCGAAAGAGTGGGATGCATGGATAAAAACAATAATATGGGGAAGTAGTTTGGGTTTCAATCTAGGCAAGAAACCAAGTAGCTTGGGTTCTGTTTGTTTGCTTTGCCGTAGGGGCACCTCAGTAAGGTTGTTTTTGCAACATGACCTGAAACTGGGCACATTTTAAAAATATTAACAGAACATTCATTCATTCAACAAATATTCATTGACCTCCTACTATGGAGCCGGTTGTAGATTCTGGAAACCCAGCATTAAACAATAAAAAGTATCTGCTTCCACGGCATTGCATTCTAACGGAGACAGACGATAATAAGGGAATAAATTACGAAGGTGACTTGAGAGAGCGACGATGGCTACATCACAGTAGCCAGCGTTCATGCACACTGCCCTGCAGTATGCTGGGCAAGGTACCGTGTACAGGTGTGAGCCCTCACAGTCCCAGGAGAAAGCACTTCATTGTTTTCATTTTACAGATGAAGAAACTAAGGCTACAGAGGTTAATTGCATACCCAAGGCCACAGGTTGAGACAGAGCTAAGGTTTGAATTCTTGGGATTCTGGCTCCACACCCACGCACCTAACCACAAGGCTACACTATTACACAGACAGTGCAGCAGGGTAATGTGAGGGGGTGACCGGTGGGGACCACTTTAGGTAGGAGGGTTACCGAAGGCCTCCCTGAGGAAGTGACATGTCACATATGAGTGGTGAGTCAGAAGGGAACATCAGGAAAACATATGGAAAAAAGTATTTCTGGAAACCCTTGGGTTTAGGATTAAAGACACCTTGCTATAAGAAGGGGCCTTTGAGAGCCCGGGTAGTGTGGCTCCTAGTTGAGCATCGATCCATGCACCAAGAGGTCGCCGGTTCAATTCCCGGTCAGGGCACATGCCCAGGTTATAGGCCAAATCCCCAGTGGGGGGCATGCAGGAGGCGGCCAATCAATGTTCTCTCTCATCGATGTTTTCGTCTCTCTCTCCCTCTCCCTTCTTCTCTCTCTAAAATCAATAAAGAAAAAGAAATTTAAAAAAAATAAAAAGAAGGGGCCTTTGAGAAACAAAATATTGAAAAATACAGCCTTGAATGTCCAGGACTGGAAAATATTTAGGAGCTGTTCCCATTTCCATCCACCATACATGTTAAAGTGGTTGCACTCCCCTGACATAACCCTGTCAGTATGTCTTTCTCAAGATAGTGTAAAAGTCTCCCTCCAATGCCTTGTCCCCTCCCCAGAACTGCTCACAGAAGAGGCAATTCATCCCGTTTCCCCAGTAAGATGAATCGTCCAGCAGACCCAGCCCCTCCCCTCCTCCTCCCTCCACGTGAACTTCCCGCGTTAATTAACCTTGTCTGAAAGTTAGTGGAAGAGCTGTGAGAACCCCTGACGGGACCCAGCTGAATAACATCCCGATTTATCTGTTCATTCTCAGTAAATAAATCTAACAGCTTATAAAACATTCCAATAAAACTGGTAATCACCCACCACCACACAATAAACACAAATAAAAAGAAACAATGATGATAATTTCTCCATACTCCCAGTGTTCCCCCGAATTTACTACCACTGTGTGTATCTTTCTTTTCCCTTAGTTAAAGATCCAAGATGTTAAGCGTTGCTCAGTGCAGGTCACTGTATTTCTATTTTTTCTGTAACCTTGGCACCAGGACTTTTCTGACTTTCTCCATCATTTTATCTGTCACTCTTTCTTTAGTGTTATGGCCACTGACAGTAATAATTATAATAAAAGTACCACTTATAGACTCTATGGCAGACACTATACCAAACAATTTACACTTATTTTAGCTATCCACACATGATTTAAAGACTTTCTCTGTGCCAGGCATTGTTATTACACCCATTTTGCAGGTGGTGAAACTGAGGCCTCGATAGGTTCAGTAGCTACTGAGGAGTCAAAATTGATCCAGGCAGCTAGGCTCCAGAGTTTGCCCTCTTCACCCCTCTGCTTCACGGCTTAACTGATCAAGTCCAAAGAAGGGCTCAGCATAAGCTGAATCTCAACATCCAAAAATTAATCCAAGTCTTCGAAAGAAAAACCTGTTGTCTGATTAAGACCTGCCCTTGTGGCTCAGCATCTCCCTCTGCACTAGCTTACAGAGATTTGCAGAGATCTGCCTTCCTTTCCAGGGACCATAAAACCCACTCAGGTACCCCTGACCCCGAATTCTAGCCAAGGAAGTGCCGTCTGGATCTGCTCATGCAGGTAGAGAGTGTAACCTAAATTGCTTCCAGCCCCAGTCCTCAGGAACGTTGCAATGAAGTTCCCCGACTGTGAGCTGGCGTTCCTCCGTCTTCGTTTGCTTTGAAATCCACAGTAGCACTGTTATCCGGACCAGCCGCTGTTTATGTCTCGGGGGCTTCCTTGTTGTTTAGGTCTCATTGTTGGCCATGTAGCTGAGCATAACACAGCTCTCCTTTCCATCGCGTTGCATCAAGATTCTGCCTTTTTGATGAGGTCGATGTCTGGGGGAACTTACCAGCTATAGCACAGAGGGGAAAAGGAGACACGCAATCAGGGACATTAGGGAAGTGAAGACTAACTGGGTCGCATCCTTAGCTCCTGTCTTTGGAAGATAGTTTCCTTTGGCGTGGGACTGGCAGATTTCCAGTCTGCTCTTCAATGCCTGCCAGCAACACTATTGTTTCTGGAGTCCTTATCCAACCGCATTATGATGTCCTAACTCTGACGGCATGGGAGAGCCTCCTGGACGGGGAAACGCAGACAGGCAGAGGAAAGCTCTGTCATGTTTATGTAATACTGAGGCTGTCTCTAAACTCTCCGCAGAGACGAGAATCTTCAAATGTCGAGGGCCCCTATTATGACACATACAGGTTCCTGGAGAGCATGGGAAACTCAAGATTCTAAAAAATAAACATCCCTCTCCCGGGATGATTTGGATATGGATTTGCCTATAGCCAAGGGTTGAACTAAAAGACTTCTGAGATCTGTCTCGCCTCCTTATAATATAGTCATAAAGTATAAGCAATAGAGAAAATAATGTGTAGGTTCACTAGTTTATTGGGACTGCTGGTATACCTCAGCTTTAAGACTATATCTAAACATGAAGTAACAAGAACAAAGAATTAGAGGGAAGATTTTTGCCTTCTCTAAGCACAAACATAAGTGTCTTTGAAATTAGAAAACCTTCTTGTTCACTTTTTTAAATGTGTGGTTGTGTTGGTTCTGTGGACTGAGACAGTGCCATAATTTTAACAGTGATTTGTTTTCTTTTGGGTGTCAGAGATGCCTTTAAGAATTTGATGAAATTTGTCAAACCTCTCAAGGTGAATTCATTTTTTAAAATTTATCTTTATTCTTGAAAGTATTACAGACGCCCTCCTCCCCGCTCCCATCCCCCCAATTCAGTTTGCATCAGGAAGTTCCTGAATCCCTGCAGTGTTTCCCGTGATATCAGGTTATAAGACCCTACTTAATGTGAGCTCTTTGATACTTATTTAAAAAGAACAAAATGCATCTTCCAGAACATATTTTTTCCAACATCACAATAGCCCTTTCCCTTCTCACTTCTCCCTCCCATTTGTGCATTTAGTGTTGATACACAGTGAGGTCCTGTTGCGAACGGCATTGACTCCTAGACTGTAAAAGTATAAAACTTAGATTTACATGTTGACCCCTCTGTGCAGATAGAGGTAATCAGAAAAAGTGTACCTCAGGAAATGTTTTATAAAAATTATACCTAATATTTAAAATCATATCTGTTGTTTTCAGCATACATAGTCCTCCTTTTCTTCCTGTTCACTTAGGCGTGCAACCGAACTGTATCACTAGGATTCCCAATGTCAAAATCACAGCTAGGTACATTTTAAAGTTGAAGGCTTTTCATAGGCAAACGTATTCTTGACTGAATGTGTGTATTGACAAGCTTCAAGAGAGCAAACTAAAAGGGAACTATTACTATTTCGACGATCTGGAATTTTAGTTCTTGGTTGACTTCTTTAATAAAATCCACACTACATAGTAGAGTCCACAGTACACAATATCAACCCCTCCTTCTTGATCATCTGCCACTTTAATCCACTGCCAAAATCGGTGGAATCCACCTGCTTCTATTTCCATTCCTCCAGTTTAATATCCTTTTCTGGATCTATTGTGAGAAATTCCCAAATTACCACACAGAAAATTTTACTTCTCCGTTCTGTCCTGCACCTGTTCCCTGGAGTAGCTTCCCACCGCCGCTGCCATCATTCACTCCCCTGCTGCTGAGTCATCGGCGGTTCACAGTGTCCACGCGTTCAAGAACCTGGCTCCAGCCTACCTGTTCCACCACTGCCTCCAGCATCCTCCTGAACGGTTAATACTGAGGCTCCAGGAAACCCACCCAGCTGTCTTTCCTGAAATACATTTGCATATTCACACTGATATGCCTTTGATAGGGGTCTTTTCTTTCCCCAAAGTACCTGTCTGCCACACTTCCACCTGGGAGATCTTAACCAACCTGGCACCCACGGAGCCACGTTTTTATTTTCACCTCCACCCCCACCCCCAAGCCTTGCGTTTTCTCACAGGAATGGTACAGAACCCAAACAATTTCCCTCGGGGTCAAATCAGGTAACGCAGGCGCCGCCAGCATCTTCTCTCCATTTTATGAAGCACTTTTATATAATTTCATATGAGCCTCACAATAATTCTTTTAGGCAATTACCTTTTTTTACCTCTATTTTCCCAATTTTGAAGGCAGATGAAACTGAGGCACAGAAACATGACTTGGCTCGTCTGGGGTCAGCAACGGTGAATGGCAACACAGAGAAATTCCAGATCCTCCCATTTCAGATGCCTTCTTCCCAGAGCACTAAATTGGATGCTGGCTACATTCTTATTCTGCTTTCTTCCCTCAGCACCTAGCCCAGTACGCCGCATGTAGCTGCCACCCAGTAAATGTTGGTGGAATCGAGTTGCATGCTCTCTCTTTTTTTCTGAGAGAGCAATGAAAGATGTTGACAGTACCAAAGTCTATAAATACCGCTAGTGATCCAGCTGGTCGACCTCAGTGTCTTTTAGCTGTGGCCGCTAGGACAGCCATGAACCCAGACGACTGTACCGTGACGTGGCTCACAGTCCAGCCTCGTGCCTGCCAGATCTTGTTCGTCTGTACCAGTCCCTTAGTAAAATCTGAAGGTACCACAACCACAGCACTCCTTTGAGCCATGGAGGATTCCTTTCAGAAAACGAAAAATAGAGTCATTTTAACACTACTTATTCATCATGACTTCCAGCAGGTGTCTGGAGATTACCATTTTCTTTCTATTAAATCATCTTTCAAGACCCTTTTCCTGGATGTTCACATTTTGAGGTTCTAACTTGCTGACAATTAGAGCTGTATTTGCTGATATCCTGCCTTCTGGCACAGTGCCATTTCTCAAAGATTGCTAAAAATATGTGAAGTGTTATTATAAGTACGCTGGTTCTTTCTTTGCCCCAGAGGGTAACTGTACGCAGTGAATTTTCATTGTCCCAGGGAAGTGTAGCTTGGAGGTGCGCCCAGCACTAATGTAAGGGGCAATGTGGCGGTGGCCCTTCTCTGGAGATTTCTAAGATCATACCCCAAACGTATCCTGGAGGAGTCTCTTCTCCTAGACAAGTGTGGACAGGCTAGATGCCATCTGGATGTTTCTTCCGATCTGACATTCAGAGATGATCCAGGTGTCGGATATATCCGTTCTTCTCCTGACGCCTTTGCCTCAGCTCTGTGTTGTCTTGAAATGATGACCACAGTATTCCAAGCTGTGCACAATGCAACTGTCTTGTCAAATCAATAGATGAATTTTCAGAGAGACCAAAGATTCTGTCAACCCATTCAGGCTTTCAGTCAACTCAGACACCCAGAATAAGTTGAAGGAGAAAAAAAATTTTCCAGGGTACAACTTACAGGCAGAGGTTATCGTGATGAAAAACGCAAATAGAGGCAAAAACCAATGAGATCAGACTTTTAAAACCTTGTTACCGCTTTGTAGTCCCTGTTCACCTCTGCACAAGTGTCCGTTACAACGTGGTTTCCAGTGTCGTTTCAAATACAACTGACAGTGTTTCTGATCTTAAAGAATTCATTTCTCATCACCAAGGCATGACAGTAGCTCTACCCTGGGGTGTGTCATTTCTGCCGGGACCAATCAGCTGTTTTACCAACTAGAGGCATCGTCACTCGCCATTCTGTGACGTGTCTGTAAATTCTAAGTATATCAGTAAATATAGCCCAAGTATTTTGCTAACTTACAGGTACTTCATTTTTTATCACACAGATTTTAGAAAGAAGGTAGAAGTAACAGCATCCCATCTTGGACTAATGCTAGAGCTTTTCGGGGTGGGTTTATGAGTCTTTGGTATCTGAGAATAAAGTGACGATCTCTTTAAAAATGACGTCATCGGTGCTAAAATTAGCTCTTCCTCTAGAATGTCTTAACTAACGAATGCCTTGCAAATTGTCATTAATGTCTCTGTAAATATATTCTCAATCTGATCGATTTTAAGTTATAATCTCTCTATTAGGAGACGTTTTAAAAGAAAAATAAACAGACTTAGGCACTACCAAGTGAAGAGGAGCACAGGTCATCACTTTTCTGGCCCCTCGCTCTTCCACGTTCTGAGAGGCCCTAACAGCAGCTGCAGAGACCCACCGTGTTTTCCCCCAAAGTGATCTCTCGATCAGCGGTCTGAAGGAGCAGTTACCTAACTCTTTACAGATTTCAAGGGCTCCAGATACATTGTCCTGTTTGACCCTCATTACCGCAAAGCTCCTAGAGAGTGATTAAGCACCCAGCCTGTGATGTCACACAGCCGAGGTTTTGGACTTCGTCCTGCCGTTCCTGGCTCTGTGACTAAGTAAGCACGTATTCCTCTCTTGTGAAGTGGGAGTACCAACAAGGCTGTTGTGAACAAAGGGAGATCATGCAGATAAAGCACTGCCATGGTGCCTGGCCCGCAAAGAGCATGCAATACCGGGCGTCTGTACATTCCACTACATTTTGAAAATGAAATTTATTTTAATAAACACTGGCTTTATAATTAGTCAAAGTCGTGTATACATTTTGGGGGGGACACCCTAATATGTCCACATGTGAAGTTTCATGTTTATGGCACTCGTATTGTGAGGTTGATAAAGGTTACTCTAGACAAGCACCACCTGGGCTTCCATACCTCTGCATGTGCACCTGTGGCTATGGGAAGTAGTAAGTCATCAATAACATTTCAGATTATCTCCTGGAAGTTATATGAGCTCTAGAATTATAAACGATTTCTTCCGAATATAGAAAATGCATTTATTTCTGGGAAATTTCTCTCTGCTTAAGTGTCCTGAATATTGATTTGATTATAAGAGACACAATATGACTGAAATACGTCATCTGTCCCTTTAACAAAAGGAGCACATACCGAATGATTTTCTTTGGAATTGATTTAGCGTCATGGCAAGACTAATATTGCCCTTTAATGCAAGAAATGAAGGAGGGGCAGGGCCAATTTGATGTTGTTGATCTCTGGAATAAATGCAGCTTCTAGGATCCTGTAGCCCACAAGACTCCACAGTTTAGTAAAAGCATCTACATGCATATAAATTGAACCCTCTGAGGAAGGCAAACTACCACTGCGCGTGAACCCAACTGCATCTCAGAGGTACTACACGGCACTCCAGAGGGGATTCTGCTGACTCACCCCAGGTAAGGGAAAGGAGCCAGGATTCAGGAGTTCATGTAGAGACTTCCAGGGGCCAAGGAAGTGATCACATCTTTCCCATCTCTCTGTGAATGCCCTCCCCCATCAGACTAAAAGAATGGCCTCATTGCAAAGTGTGCTTTGAGTTACAAGAAGAATCTTCTTTAAACAAACAAAGAAAGTCATCTGTGTAATCAGTTCTCAACCTTTTGTAGTAATATTCAAGGGAGAGGCTTTGGACTGCTGTCTTGAGTGTGTGTGTGTTTAATCTGAACTACAGGTGGGCAATGGCTCTCTCTAGGCTGACACTGGAGATGTCACTTTCAGCTCACTGCTGGCAGTGATCTGCAGAAACAAACCATGTAAGTTGTCATTAGACTGGTAACAGTGTTTATTCTTCCCTTTCGCCAGGGCTTTTGTACCTGCCTCTTATTCTCCCTGGTGTATGTATTGTCCTCAAATAAACCTATGGGTGACACTGGCATTTCATTCAGATTTCTGCTCAAACATCACTTCCCTCACCACTTCCAGAGTTCAAAACAGCTCACGCACACCCATCCAAAACAGCTCACGCACACCCTCTGCATCCCCATTATCTGCTTATCCTGCTGCCTATTGTTCATAGCAGTTGACATCGTGACCCTACTTCATAGTGAAGCAGAAGCTCCTAGAATAGTTGGAGACATAGTAGAAATCCAATCGACCTTTGTTTAAGAAGATAAATGTATTTACAAATATTGAACATCATTTGTGCTCAAGTCAAAACATATTCCCTCCCTGGGTGATTTGCAGGTGAGAATATGCAACCACTAAATTATATAATTTAAGTTTCTAGGCTTTATTGCTAGTAAGAGAAGTTGAAGTGTCCTTCCTTCTCCTTTTAAAAAGGCTGCACTAATCATTGACATAGTCTGTGGTATTTTTCATGCTTTCATATTCAGTTCTTTAAAAATCAACATGTGTTTACTTCACTTGTACCCCCACTTGCACCCAGTTCTAGTGACTAGAACTCTGGAAGCACCATCAACAGTCACTTGATTATTACTTGGTAGCTCTGAATATATTTACTAGTCCTCAATAAACCATTGTCAAATGTCCTTCAAACTCATGACTCCTTGGAGAAGTCTTGAAAACAGAGTGGCTTAATAGGGGTACACCTGCTTCTGGGCTTCTGTGTCATTGATTCAAACAAAGTATGCTAAGTCCTTCCTGAACATCGTCAATAGATTCAGCGACTTGAAGTGAAAGTTGTAGAACAACACCAGTTTTATCATCAGCTAATTGATATAAACAAGTTCCTACACCAATGTTATAACAAAACAACACCGTAATAAAACAATGTTGCACTAAAAGCTGTTCGAGGACCTGCTGTACACAATCGGACTTGATTTCAGTGTTCTTGTCATCTGATGGTTGCGGTTACATCCTCCTTAGCTCCACTCACTACGTTAGGGTGAAAGCCCGTTTGGGACACTCTGGCTGGAATGAAATAGAGGATCTGCCTCATCAGAAGCAGCTCCTGACTCTTGGGAAGACAGAGGCGAAAACCTGCCCAGAGGTCCCAGTGAAGGCTGCCTAGAGTTACCAAGAGCTGCCCATGGCCTTGTGCCTGTGCCGGTTTGAGAACCTGAAATAGTGTAGGAACCATTTAACCAAGTCATTCCCACAAGGGAGAAGAGATCTGGGGACTCTGTGATTCTTAGGGAGGGCTCAGTGAACTTTTGTACCTTGTCCTACATAAAGACAATGGATAGATTAGATCTGAGAAATCTATCTATATCCTAAATTAAGGGCAAAAGTAAAACGCTGATTGGAGAGTAATTCTCTGTTGCTTTATTCCGTGAGCAGTGACAAATTTCTTTACTCACTTTGACACACTATGGACTCTGCCTCTTTTCATGCCACAAACACACGTCATGTCCTTATTAAACTTCTCAGTCTTCCCCTTTAATTTTTTTTTGCAGTGGGCTTCCTGGCGAACACCTTTGTAAGTGTTGTCAGAAGTGGTTGTAAATTTCCATTTGAAGGGAACTGCAATTTATAATCTGCCTGGAACAACCCTTCAGGCAAATGAGTCCTGGGTAAATGTCCTTTAAACCGCTGAGTGGAATTAATAACATTATAATTGCCATACTCCTCAAAGAGAGGAATCATGGAATAGAAAACATTCTTATTGTTGAATTGCTATTTTGTTATAAACTGCCATCTTCTCTGTGGAATACATATTTTCTCTCTTTCCACTGGGCAGATCTGGCGAGTGATAGTTTGCCTGTGGACCCACAGTAGCCCGACTCCAAGCACCTGGGCACATGGAGGAAGGTTGAGTTCTGTGGATGTCATCTCTAGAACACAAAAGTGACAGTGCCTCAGACCTCCATGTTCTCAAGCACCCAGAGCCCTGTAGGTCAGGCACCATGATTTACAACCCAGAGTCAACATGGATTGACAGCAAGCCAATCAGCAGGTGAAAAAGAGTGAAGCCCAGAACCAACAGATATTGTCGTACCCTAAGAGCCCATGACATATTTTGGCCCCCAAAGAATCCTTTCCCTCCTGCGTACTTAAATCTTCCCTCCTCATCCTGCCATCCAGTCCTAAAAAATGTAAAAGGACGGCGCTCTGCTAGTGAAAATTCATAGGCACCTGCTGTTGATTTCCTTCCCGCTTAGAATAATTTCTACGCCGCTGTGAAGTCTCAGAGTGACTCTGTTCAAAGGACCGAGCAGTGAGGCTCAAACAAGAAGGGCATCCAGCAATGTTTGGGTTATAATGATATCAGCGATTCCTCTTTTTTTACAGCATCATTAGTAATCTGTCATTCTAATCATAATAATTCCCTTTTGACATCATGGAGGTGAGGCGAAATCATCACTGACATAAAAAATGAGGTGATATTTCAGCAGTATTATTTCACCGAAGATAAAATAGAAAGCTTTATTACTCCCCATGCCTTTTTTAAAAAAGCTGAACAAGGCATATGCTGACCCTAGAGTTTATCTACTTCGGTTCCTTCCAGACTGATCTGAAATAACGAATTTTAATTGTTCCAACCAGAGTGTCAGATTGTGCTTTCCCCCCAAAGCTTTGCATCTACATAATGGAAACTTCTTCAAAAACAAGCTTTATCAGATCACAATAAACTGGGAAATCAAATGGAAAAAAAAAGTCCAGTGTAACCCAGAATGATCTATAATTTTCCTTCCTCAGCATCACCTTTGTTCAGAGTATTTAGGAATTGATTTCACTCAATCATGCAGTCAATACCGATTGTGTACCTGTTGTGTATTACACACTCTACTGGGTACTAGGAAGACAAAGATGGATAAAACAAAGTCCTTGGTCCAGAGAACAGTCTAGACCTAGGCAGGCACAGAAGTAGTGACTGTGAGGCAGTGTGACGTGTGCCGTAAAGGAGACGTGTTCCAAGAGCTACGGGATTAGGTGAATAATTCTGTCAGGTGGTAGAGGAGAGGATCTCAGAGAGAGCATCATTGTAGCCAGACGTTAGGGAAGGAAACTCAACGCAGAGGGATCAGTCTCAGCAAAGACATGAAGGCAGCGAGTGCATTGAGCAGAAAGGAATCTGTTCCTTAGGAGACGCAGGGGTGAAGACATCTAATCTGACTAGGCAAATGAAGATGGAAGAGTCTTCGTTTACTGCAGAACCAGCCCAATGGGCTGATCAGCTTTCAGGGTAACAGGATGAAGATTAAGATTGCTACATTCTCACAACACTTGCATTTATTGTAAGAAAAAGATTACTAGTTTCTAACAAGGAGACCAAGAAGGTTATTCTCAGCCTATAGGGTAAGGGAATACGTGGATTTAAGTAAGTCATTGGATAATTCCTTTTGGAATTTTTCTCAATTTATTTTTCCTGTCATCATTCTGGCCTACGTGAATGCAGGGACTTATTTTCCCCCGTGAATCTTAGGTACTGGTATAAATAGACATTCTGAAAGGAGGAATATGACTTTCCTAGAGCCAATAACTCAAGAAAGAAACTAAAGTCGTTATGCATTGAAATCTTAGATTGTGAAATGAATCAGAAATAGGAAGCATCATACAGGCCTCAGTCACCCAAGTCTGACAGTGGTCTATACACTGTTAGGTATCTGAATTCTTCAGCATGTCTGGGTATTTGGAACCATGTAAGCAAAGCTTACATTTCAGGCAGCCTAAAGTTTCCCTTAGATTGACCATTTAGCAAAACTCCTGGTTTTAAGGATGATGACTTTGTTCTCATTAAAAAATTACTTGTTCTTCAACTCATTTTACTTCTAATTCTAATTGGTTATTCAGCCCTTTTATTAAATGTTGGAACCTTTATAAACAGTGTTATCTGAGCACATAATCCCGTTGTTCCAATAAGATCTTCATATGTCAGAGCTGTTACAGTTCATCTGCAATTAAAGAACTGTTGTCATATGAACAGTAACCAATGGCATCAAATCTGAGTTATAACCATGCAAGCATTCAACATTTTAAGTGATTTAAAATTAAATAAAATACAGTACATAGCTACTGGATTTTCAATAAGAGCAAATTTTCACCCTTTTTCTCTCCCTTTCTCCAGAACGTATCAATTTATATTCCTGGATTGATGCTTACTTTAAAAAAAACAAACTTTTAACAAATAATAAAAAAAAGACCATCTTTCTTTTTCTCTGTTTTTGCATAGTCTGCATTTATCTTTCTGTCAAAGATAATACGAAACTTCAGTGCTTTGTGTTGCAGATCATTAGCTGAGCTACTTTTAATCTGCTTGATTTTATTTATTTTTCTTTCTCAAACATCTTTTTCTTCTTTGAATAATCAGTGCTCTGGGCTGTTCTCAGATGCATCTCCTTCTATCATCCCACAGCTAGCGGAACCCTGCGGAGCACACTCCCTAACCATGCGAGAGCCATTGAAGAGGGGACCTTTTGTTTAAGTCCACTCTCAAGATAGAAGGGGAAATCACATCCCCAGTCGGCTCTCGACTTTTTCATGACCAGATACGGAGGCTAAAAAAGAGAGCTGGACGAACATGGGTGTATGTTGGGTTTCTTTGCACGCACTAAAGCAACGCAAAGCTCGTGCACAATAAACAAACATGCATTATGGGTTGCTTTCAGTCACTTTATAGACATGTGCATTCATAAATTTCGATACGGTTGCAAGAAGCCGACTTTGATGGAACCAAACTCACAGACAAGCTTTCGATGGCTGGAGCAACCCACAGTCTAACTTTATGTTGACAATTCATCAGCTCTTCTCCGTCAAGGAAAATTGTTTTTTAGTGCTTGCCTATTAGCAATCACACGCATAATATGAAATTGAGTTTTGGGGAGGACGGCCTGCCATCTGTCTTTCTGATATTTCTTTTTTTCAGCGCTTCACGCTCAAGTTCAACTCTCTGCGTATCAGAGTGCTGTAAAACAGGATTCACCCATAATGTGGGCACTTAGCAAGAGAAATGGGCCAGATACCGATGTAATCTTATAACTTGCAGACTTTTAAAATAGAAAATCATTGATACCGCAATCTGTGCGTTATCCTTTGAGTGCACTTCAAATTCTGCCTGCCTCTCAAAGCCAGCTTTGGTACGGCCGGGTCTTCTTACAGAACAGCTTATTAGTGTGCTTCGAGAAGTGTTAAAACACATTGATAAAAATAAAAATTCAAAGAGAAAGTGGAATGCATTGTGAGTTTAAGAAAACGGAGCTCTAAAAGGATTGGTGTGAAGAATTGAAAAGATGTATTTCGTTTCCCTTCCGAGTTCCAATATGCTAAGATTTTTATCAATAATATTGTTTTCCTGCAACAATACCTGCCTCGGGGAAAATCTGCTCTGTAGCTGTCAGGATTATACTTCTCAAAATATGCTTAAGATGATTCTGTTAAATGGATAAAACACAGTACACTTCGCACTGTGGAAGGATCACGCCAAAGAACATTGCCAAGCCTTTCGTGTGTAACTGCATTTGTGCGGTGGGCATTTATTATGCTATAAATTCCATCGCTGATTTGGGCCAGTTCAGATTGATTCTGCAGTAACTGTAAGTAATGAACCTTCCAGTGTCAAAGAGGGGAGGGAAGGAGGAGAAACAGAAGTAGCCAGTACCCTGTGACTGTGGAAATTCAAATTGGAGGGTTCATTTAGTCACAGCTTTTATAAAATTATGCAGCAAGTACCCTACAAAGCAGGAAAATAGACGTCCAGAAAAACCTACAGGCTCCTTGATCTAACTCCAGCAACTCTGATGGGCAGACCTGAGGAGAACGCTCTGGGGAAAGGAAGTGATTTTTTTTTTCCTTGAGCCTTTTCTTTTCAAACGTGTTACTTCTCATCATTTTTACTTTTCCATCTAAAGTGTGGGCAGATGGCCATGCTACAGAAGCAACGAAATATGGAGCTCTCTCTCCCAGGGCAAAGCTGGCCGTTCCTGAAGCTGGGCCTCCCTTGCTCCAGGACGTGGGGCTGGGTGGACCCTCAGCCCAGAAGAAGCTCCCAGGGGTTGGTTGGGGTGGGACTATCTATCGTCAGTTCAGACTTCTGTAAAGAGGAAAATTGGTTTTCCTGCGGTTGATTATTGAGCCTAGGAAGACACCAAGGTAGCCAGCGAGACAAATAGCAGGAGAAACACAGAGTTGGAAGTGCCCCGTGACCCCCCTAAGGCGGTGGCTGGAGAAAAAGGGGGTAAACCAAAGAAGCTGAGGCAGCAGTAATCAGTACTGCGGTAAAGCAGTACCATCTCAAATTAGAGGCTTGCTGGTTTTCTAATATTCGTTAAAACTGAGCACTAAGGAAATAGGCAGGGTGTGGGGGAGGGAGGAGAGTCTGAGCTGGGACCATGAAGACCAGCAGTGCTGGAGCAGAGAAGAGAAACTTTGGGCAGCAGGAGGGCAGAGAGGAATATGGAAATAATGACATTAAAGACACATTTCACGTACTAGGGAGGCCAAGAAAGTCCTTGTTTGAGTCTTGCCCAGTTCCCCCGCTCTCTGACTTCATCGTCATGGGATGCTTAGGAGCAGGGGAGGGGAAGTGTTTGGAGAGACAGTGGGCTGGGGTCAGGCCCAGAATGTTGTCCCTATGAGCACAGGGAGGTCATGGCCTCACTGGGAGGTGGGTAGGCACTATTTTGTGCCAGTCCTGGGGTCTGTGTTCCTAAACCCACCCCACTGAATTTTCAGAGATACAGAGGCACAGACGGATAACCCATCAACACATCCTCCCTGTCCGTTTGTCCCCACAAACACATACCACAAGTGTTTTGAATCACAGAATCGTAGAGCTGAAAGGTCCATAGATGTGGTGTTTGACTATTGTGAGGTAGGGCTGACAGAATGGACCATTGGGGCCTCTTTAAATATATATATGTCTTATCTGGCTATTAATACCTACCATGATATGTCTTGTGTAAGAAATCCAGATACAGTAGGGAAAATCTTGAGATATGGGCACCCAGAGTTAGCCAAGTGGAGAAGCCCTGAGCCAATCGTGGGGGTGGGTGCTGGACAACACAAGCAGGGTACCAGGCCCCAAGTGGACATTCCCAGCTCCAAAGGACACCTGACAAAAGCCTCTTCCTGTGCGTATCACTTGTTACTATTAGCATTACTGACACTTGCCATCAGTTAGCCCTCCCAGCGTCTTCTTGGATGACTGTCTGGGCACAGAGTGAAAGAGAAGGCAAAAGGGATCACAATGCAAAGAGATACAATGTTCTGCCTTAAGTCCTTTCTTTATGAATGACTAGGGGGTAATAAGGGGTTTTGGAAAACTGTGAATCATTTTAGCCCCATCCATCGAGAAAGACTTGCTTCTAAACTCCGGCTGATGGTACTAAAGTACACCCCCACACTTGGGCTACTTCTAATCTGGTTCAATCTGCTATTTCCAGTGGTCATACTGGAATTTAAACGTATCATTTAGAAAATCAGAATTATTAAGGACTGAAATGCTAGTGAACTTTCGGAGCTATTTGGAGTATCTTCTATGGGTCAGAGAGGAGATATAAAATAGGGCTGTCCATAGAGAGAACATGTTTATTTGTCCTTCCAAATTAACTAGGCAGTTCAGTAGACATATTTATGACTGGTTAAGACTACCACAGGGTCAATTTGGTGAGTTGTAAAAAAAAATGAACCATTCATTGAAGAATAAGATATGTGTACAGAAGTTGGGTCACACATATCATTGGAATCTAAACTCTCTCCAGCTATCAGCTATGTGATGTTAATTATTCTAGCCCAATAGAGCTACCAAACAGAAACTGGTAAAAATTACCCGTAAATTATTAAAAGCAGAAAGTAATCTTTAATACAGATATTTATTAGTAGCTTTTGTATATGTAATGACTAATGTGAAAAATAATCACATTAAAGGCATTTTTGGTGACTTCGAAGAATGTACAGAGCCCTGGCCTTAACATCAACACATAGGTTTTAGTTCTAGTGTTTCCAATTGGTATGTATTTGACCTCAGGGAACTCATTTAGCCTCCCTGAGTCTGTTGAAAGGGAATAATAGTGCCTCTTCTGAACTATCATGAAGTTATCATGAGGTCAGTATAAGATGAGTGAAAATATTCTGTAAACTCTAAGTCTCTGTTAATATCTAATATTATCTTTATTGGGTTATAACTATAAAATCTAGGATTTTAGCATTTCAGAAGATAGTGCCTTAAATTATGTTTAGCACTAGGAATGTGTCTTTTCCCCATTTTACTTCTGTGCTTGGTATATATATATATATACACACATATATATATATTTGTGTGGGGGAAAAAAATTTTTTTTTAATTTATTTTTTTTTTTTATCCTCACCCGAGGACATTTTTGCATTTATCTTCAGATAGAGTGGGAGGGAGAGAGAAGGGAAGAAAGAGAGAGAAACATCGATGTGAGAAAGACACATCGAGTGGTTGCCACCCACACGACCCCAGCTGGGGCCAGGGACAAACTGCAACCAAGGTACGTGCCCTTAACAGGATCCAAACCTGGGACTCTCTGGTCCACGGGCTGACGCTCTAACCACTGAGCCAAACCAGCCAGGGCAAAAAAATAAATAAATGAATTTAAGAGAAGCCTTCAGATTATCCACTTTATTTCTGAAGAGAACAAAGGGCAGAAAGTATGTTCATAAAATAAGAGGAGGAAGGTATCTGAAGTTCCCGCCATGGCTCCACCCCCACAGTGGGGGCAGTGGGTGTCCTCACGGGAACAGATTGGGGAGTGGTCCTGAATCCACCGTCCATGTGACCAGGCTGTGTAAGGACCTGTGGGCATGACGAAACCCTTAGGACTACTTGTCACTGTCACTCACTTTGGTTAATGTTAACATTAGTTGTCTAGTATTCATATTAGCCTGTTGTAAAGTTGTTACTGTATTGTGTATTGTGCATTTGGTATTGTATTGTTTATTGAAACCTTATATATAGCCTTCTTTGCTGGTAATCAGTTACCAGAGTCAATAACTACTAATATAGAGACTCTAAGTTCCTTGAAGTAAAATGGTAAGTGTGTTCTCTTCAGGGCCATGATGTCCAAACTCACTGGACATCTTCTATAGTTCTAATAGGGTGACATCATGACGTATCCAATTGTATTCAGGGAGTAACTAACTCCCAGGAAGAATCTTACAGATATCTTACTTCCTAAAGGCAATTTCCTATTGAAATGTTTTTGAGGCATGCGGGAGAACTGAACAGTTTTAGACAGCTCAGACTTATCAAAATAGGAATCGAGAGTGGCCGAGATGCAGGGTGGTCGGTGGAAAGGAGCACTGAACGTCAGAACCTTCTCAGCTGTGTGCTCATAACAAACACTGCATCTCCCTTAGCCTCCAGCTCCTGACTAATACAATGGGTGTACTCATACCTGCTCTGCCTACCTTAGAGGCAATTGGAAGGGTCAAAAGAAATAAATTAAGGACTCTGTGAGCTCTCATGCTGTAGATGGATGGCAGTCAGCCATCAGTTGAGTGTCTGTGTTCTGTGAGGTATACACAGAAATGAAAGACACATTCTGTGCCTCTAAGGAGAGAGACAGAGACGAGGAAACAACCTATGAAGGGGCATATCTAGTACTGACTAGGTTGCAAAAACAATAGTAGGAATTCAAAGGGATGAGGAAAAGCCTGGCTGGTGTGGCTCCGTGGTTGAGCATTAACCCATGCAACAAGAGGTCGCCAGTTTGATTCCCAGTCAGGGCACATGCCCAGGTTGTGGGCCAAATCCCCAGTGGGGGGCATGCAGGAGGCGGCCAATCAGTGTTCTCTTTCATTGATGTTTCTCTCTCTCTCTCCCTCTCCCTTCCTCTCCCTCTAAAAATCAATGAAGAAAAAAAATTTTTTTAAAATAACAAAGGGATGAGGACAGCTTTGGGCTGGAGTGGCCCAAGAACAGCAAAAGGGATTTGACATAGATCTTGAAGAATGGGTATTATTTTCACTGATGGTGGGGAACAGGGAAGGAATTCCTAGCCTGAGAGCCGGTGTGAGCAAAGATATGGAGAAGGTAAACACAAGGCAGAGGCAGGAGATGGTGTGCAAAGCTTTTGGAGTTCAGGGAAGGAAGCTATGAGGTCGTGAAGGTTGGGACTAAATTGTCGCAAGACTTTCATGAAAGTGAAGTGGTCTAGTTTGAATTTTATTCCAGAAACAATCAAGGTTCTTGACTAGTAAGTAACAATAATAATACTTCATAGATCAACATAGGGCTACACGTTTTCAAGGTATATTTCAAAGCACTGCCTCGTTTGGTTCTTTCAGTGAGAGGTGGCAAGGATGACCGTGTCCACTTGACACGTGGGAAACGGGGGCTCACGGGGGTCGAGTGGCTGCTCCAAGGCTGCATAAGCAATGAGGGGGATCATATCACTACTAGTCTGTTTTCCTAAATTAAGTTCCTAAATTCATCTTTTGGAAGATGAATCTGGCAACAAAACGCAGGATGGACCAGAGAGGGGAAAAAATAGAGAGACGAGTTAGGAAGCTGCCCACCAAGGTGTCCAGATAGAAGATTTCAATAGTGCGTGTTAGTCTCCTGGCTCTCAGAACGGCTGTACCACCTGCAGCGAGATGTGGGCGAGGAAGAGTTCACGGGCCTTGATGATTGAATGCATCTGGGAAGTGAGAGGCAGAGGATCGAAGACCAGTCCCAGAGAAGTGACATTCTCAATAATTCCAACCTGAACCTCTGACGAAGTTGATGGAAGGGTTATTAAAATAAAGAGAGGTCCAAGGTTCAAGAGTGACGAACAAGCTGAACACTAGCCTCACCAACATTCATTCTTTGCCCTCCTCCAGACAGGCTGCTGGCCATTCCTCTTATTCACTTTCCTGTTATAGCCCTGATCACACTCGAATTAGGTATAGGTAGGTGCCCTGTGAGCTCCCTAATAATTGCGATAGCCCAGTGACTGGCACAGAGCAGTGCCTGATAAAAGTTCATCAAACGTCGATATCAACTGAACGAATGAATGGGTGAGAGAGTGAATGAATGACTGCCCTCACAATTTTCTTCCTAAAAATCAGGTCAAGTCATAGGATATTTTCCCAAAAAGTCTTCAGCGGTCTCCCCTGTGTCTATAAAATACAGTCGCCATTCCTTGGGACAGCAGCATAGCGTTCCACAGCCTAGCCAGCTTGACCTGCCCCAACACTTCCCGGCCTGCTCCACGCCGGCCTCTGCACTCCCCTCAGTCTTACAGACAAAAAGCAGTTTTGTGTCTCTGTGCTTTTACTTAGAGTAGTTCTCCGACCTAAACGCCAATCAAATTCTATTCGTCTATAATAATTCAGCTCAAATGCTGCTTCTTCCAGGAGCACCCCCCGCTGAGCCTCATCAGGACAGTGCTCCCCATTGCTCCCCCCACTCTCTGCATTCACAGGTCTCGTTCAGGGCTTGGCTCACATGTCCATCTCCCTGACAGCTCTTCCTCCGTACGGCCTGGAGGAGTGGTGGCACCTGGTAAGGTTTTATAGACGGGGAAATACGGAAAAATGGCGAAAGAGCTGCTTAGGGAAGAAGGTGATGAGCTTAATTTTCGTGTTCTCTTATAAAATGTACCACTTTTCTACAAATTTCTCAGTAAAAAGTAACATTCATTTAAATACTGCCTATTTGAATAAAGAAACTGCTTCCCTTTCTCTGCCTGCTAAGATGCAGGGTAGTTTTCCTGAAAATCCAGGTGTTTTTGTTTGTGTTTTGAACTCCTTCCTCAGTGGAAAAAGCCCACTCAGACAAAAGGAAGAAACTGACATCTTTCGGATTGACAGATGTCAAGGGACACTACCATCTAATTTCCTTGTTGATTAATTTGAAGGTAATTTCCCGGTAACCCAGGCTTCCAAAAATGTATTTTAAGTGGCATGTTGGTAAAAGAAAATTAATTTCTCGGCGTTAAACTTGCCAGCTTTTGAATTAATTGCATGAGCACAACAATCAATTAATAAATGTTAAGCAAACAAGGGAAAATCGGTCAATTAAAAAATGACAAAATTGATTCCAAGGCTAGATAAACCAAAAGACCGTTGTCATCCTCACTTCTGAGTTTGGACACCCTGCCTCTGTACCATCCGCCTCCCACTTTTTACACAGCATTCACATTGCTGCAGCTTTATTATAATTTCTTATAAATAAATTACCAGCTAAGCCTTCTTCGCCGCTTTAGCGGGATTAAGGAAATCAAACGCAAACAGCAGTCCTCTAGTCGCGACTAGGAGAAGGTCATTGCTTTGTGAAAGTGTGCAGAAGTGTTTCTGAAAGGGAAGCCTTTGCAAAGTGGACCAACGTTCTCTAAATATTTGCCAGTGCTCTGCCAGGAGGAACTTGCCTGCATTGTCTTCCTTTCTCCGGGCCGTACACTCAGATGTCTCCCCAAGACCAGGGGAAGGGGAGTGGCCGGGGTTGGGGTAGTACCTGCCTCCTCAACGTCCACCTGAACCTTCTGACACTCAGCACTGCCCATACTTTCACATCTGGGGCTGAATGTGCCCTGGGACACATGGACGTGCCGTCCTGGCCTGGATCTGGAAAAGACAGAGGCTTTGGAAATGATGTCTAATGGCAGCATATCAGGGGTAGAATCTGTCTTGGGAAAGTGTCTGCAGGCTGCGTCGGCTTTGGAACTGGGGATCATCGTTGCTGTTGTTTATCTGGTCTGCTGTGCTTGTCATCGGTCCCACCTCAACAGGGTGTTTTATCAGAAAATACCCTCACTGTCCTCTCAGACGTGGACTAAAGAAATCAGGGGTTGGAGCACTCACACCCCTCATTTCCCCATTTAGCCCACGGCATTTGTCATAAAATTTCTGAAACTATATTTTAGCAAATATAAGATCTCTGAATCAAGTATGAAGAAAATGAGACTAAAGGAATACATTTAAACTTCTACGTGCCACTGACTCTTCACTTGAATGTTGACAATGTTTCAATCTTAATGTAACCAAAACAAAACTCACCTCTCAAAACATTTTGCCGCCCGGCCGGTGTGGCTCAGGGTTGAGCGTCACCCATATGCACCAAGAGGTCGCCAGTTCGATTCCCAGTCAGGACACGTGCCCAGGTTGTGGGCCAGATTCCCAGTGGGGGGCATGTAGGAGGCGGCCAATCGATGTTCTCTCTCATCGATGTTTCTCTCTCTCTCCCCCTCCCTTCCTCTCTCTCTAAAATCAATAAAGGAAAAAATAAACTAAAAAAAAACATTTTGCCACCCACCATCTCAGGAAGTGTCACCATGCTCCATCCTGGGTCTCTGGCCGGAAGCCTAGGAGTGTCCTTTGAGACCACTCATTACCTCAGACCCCACATGTAACACACCAGCACATTCCATCAACTACCTCAGTGTATCCACAACTCAGCTGCTTCCAACTGTTCCCTCCTGGGCTTCCACTGTCTCCCCCGCCTGACCTCTGCAGAGGCCTCCTGCTTGGCCTTCCTGCTTCCACTTGGCCCCCGGACCAGCCTTTTACAGCAATAAACATTTATCAGATCTCCTCTCTCCCCTTGGTCCATCCTTTTCACCACTGTATCCCCACAGCCCAGAACAATGTCTGGCAATATATGAATCTCAGTGATACTCACTGAATGAATGAAATCATATCGTTTAGATGAGGTGCACGAAATGCTTCAGAAGCATTCTAATAGATGAGAAGCATTATCTGACCAGGTAGAAACCAGGAGAGAGTAAGCCACCTGCCTCTGGATCTGGGTGATTCACACGTCTGCCAGTCTACTGCTCATCTCATCCCTCCCTCCAGAAGTGTTCCGGAAAAGGAGATGTTGTTGGGGGTGGGGTAAGTGTGCCCAGATCGCCTGAGGCCTCTTGTTCAGGGTTTTGTCTTTCCAAACCAAAGCTGGAACAAAAAAGTCAGGGGCTGATGCCGGTTATGTAAACAGTTGCACTCTTACTTGGCAGTCATGATAGCACGAGTCACTCCAATCAGCAAAAGAATCATTACTTGTTTTGCTAAAATCCCCAAAACATCGCACAAGATGTGATATTTCAGCACTAATGAGGTTGTGCCTGAAGAAGTGTGATTTTAATTGTGATAGATTTAGAGAATCCATTGCAAAACTGCAGGAGAACAGCATGCTCTTCCCAGTTCCAGGGAAAGTGCATTAATATCCCATGTTTGTGTTTTATTTAGTCTTTGCTGGCTGTGTGGAGAATCACCTAAGGTAATGGAAGAGCTGGTAGGAACGACATCAAATAGAACTCTATAAAGAAACTTTATTTTCTCCTCCTACACTTCGGCTTGAGACTGCACAACAGAGGAATAGTTGCCTTGAGTTGCCTTACAAGCACTGAATTGATTTGCTTTGCCACCGACAGTTCTGATCCCGACACAACCTTTCCACCACCTCCCGTCCTTCCGAGGTTGAAAGTCACCCCTTTAGTGCACTGCCTCACGAAGCCTTGACACTGGCAGATGGAGGAAAGGGGTTTCTGCAGAATTTGACTCCATTCTGAAGGCCGATCAGTTGGGTGCGAAAGCTCCTGGTGGACGTCTGCGTAGGAGCGGCGTTGCTGATTACTTCATTAGAACCCTGTGCACTTCAAGAGCCATATGCTTTCAAGTTTCTTTAAATGGTATTAGGGGAAAAATATCCTCAAGGCATTATTTTTAAAGGGGACTTCAAACGTTCCCCAAGAAAAAAAAAAAAAGTATAGCACGTTTAAGCTCGGGGGGATTGCAGGAGAAATCTTACTTAGCAAGACTGGGAAAGGAGCAGCCTTGTCAGTTTCAGGGGAAGCGAGTGTTGGTCTCCATCAGGGATGCATCTGAAACGTGGATGGAGACAGATGCAGGAAATCTCCAAAGCCTTAAATCCTTCCCATAAAGTCCTTCCCAAAGAAGACGATGACTTGAGGAAGGAAATATTTTTTTAAATAGTTTTCGTTCTTATATACGATGGAATAAAGAGAACTGAACATTCTCCCCGTATGTTACAGAGCACAAAAGTCTACAAGTTCTGCCCATTTCCTGCCACACAGGAGACATTTCTAAAACGATTCCCCTCCTTGTGTTACATGGATTCAAACTCATATTTCAAAGACCTGGGAAGCAAGGCTGCAGATAGGGGTAAAGCTATTTATTTTGAGTTCCCCTGCAGAGGGTCTGCTCCAGAGGTCAAATCAAAGAGACACTTCAAGTTTAAACCCTCCTTTTCTAAACAGATCCCAACCTGATCTCATTTAATGCACCGATGTCTGCTTTCTTAGGCATTATAGTTGCAGTATTACATATCAAAAGGGCTCTTGAGAAATTCCCTCGAATTGATCATTCTAATTTCTTATGTATAACTACTCTATATTCACTCGGAGGACAGCTGCATTGTATGCTAAACCATGAATCGGAGAAATTGGTCCCTTTGTATGTAGGTTTGTATTAAATTGAGATGCTCTCTTTTTTCCCCCCTGTTTGTTCCCACACTTGAGTTCCTGGTGTCAGTTTGTATTTGGCTTCTTGAGCATATTAAAGTTTTTCTAGTGCTTATGATGTTCTTGCCAAGAGCACACTTGCAGCAATCTGCACCAGACCAGTCTTTGTGCCAATTACTTCAAAAAGTATTCTTTAAAATAAAAAAGAGGGAGGGGGATTTTTTTTTCTTTCTTTCTTTTTTTTTTTTTTTAGGGAACTTTCAGGTTCTGGTGTGGTGGCTTCGATTTTAATTTTTTAGTCAGTCTTCCTGAAGTGATGACTTAGAGGCTCCAGATGGTGCATCTTTGGGTTGTTTTTCTTTTCTTTTCTTCTTTTCTTTTCTTTTCTCTCTTTTAAAAAGCTTTCTGCAAAATGGAAGTCCTGATACAGACATACGAGTAGCGGGGGAAGCAGTATGGAGAAAACCGCTGTCGCTGCTGACACCACACCCTCATCTGTTTAAACAGCTTTGGAAAGGAAACTGCTAGAAGCTTGTTAAAGAGTTTCCAAATGTGTGACTGTAAATGACTAGCTCTAATCATGGCTGAATCAACCAAATGCAGCAAATGGGCTAGAGACACGCACAAAAGCCATATTAGTGTTTTGAATTGCATACGCAGAATGGATAATAACCGGCATCAGTGCCGTGGGGTCTTCTGAAGGTTAAAATCTTAAGTTTGATTGAGTCATTTATATAGAGAGATATAAACACATTTGGGAAAACAAAAGAGGAAAGTGAAAGGGAACACGTCCTCTGCGGTGCACTCCTGAATAGTAGAGAAGGGATTGGGCAAGAGACCAGGAAACCTCCCTCTTCCACCCGTGTCTGTGGGCGCTGGCCCATCCGCACATCTGTAAGGAGGGCTGCACGAGGCAGCCTGCGAGGCCCTCCAGCTCCGCACTCGGTCTTCCTGGGGTGCTGCACACAGAGGCCTTGGCATGGCCGTGGAGTCATTCACTCCATAAAAGGTGAGACGTTTTGAGAGGCATGCCGCTATTGGAAATCACTCGGATTAAGGATGAAATTTAGGATTGCATTAAGCAGCCTTATAAAATACCAGCTACAGAGTTTGGAGGGCAGGTTAAGAAACATTTAAGAAAATGTCCCATGCTAATCCATGCGAAGCACGTAACATCCGGGCCTCTCGCAAAGAATGGGAACCACGATAACAGAGATGGGAGGTGTAGAGCTTAGGGCTTTGATGATGGGTCAAGGCTTCGTGTTCGAATATCGGATTTAATAGACACTACACTAAGGAAAGGTCTGCGAGGCCACATAGTGAAGCCCACTCGCTTTTCCCGGTGAGGAAATCAATGCAGAGACAGGAGGTCCTTGAAGTCCGACACAGAAGTACGCGGGGCCTGAGTGTGCCAGGACAACAGCAGTCCCGGCTTCGAGTCTGCTTCTGGTTTCATGTACGCACGTGGGTGTAACGGGCCTGGCTTAAGAGAACTCTTTGTCCTGTCCTTACTGTAAGAGTCCCAGATACATACGGTAGCCTCCTGGGAGGTGATCATTTTTAGGTTTGATCTTTAATGGAGTTTTATGTCTAAATAGGGGGAAATATGGGGCTTTAATTTTTTTTTTTTTCCAAAATATGTATGACCCATCTGTTTGCTTTCACATTATTTATCAGAAATGCAATTGTTACTATTTGTGCGTTTCCCCTTTAAGGGGATGGCTGCTTTAAAAAAATCTTTCAGCTCTTGAGACAGCAGAGTTGCCCTTCCACAAGGACCAAGGTTCTTCCCATCCACCTGGATAATTGTCTCGCGTGCATCCTCTGCAACCAAGGAAGAGAGGGGTAGCTGACTCCCACACCAAAGAGATATTCCTAGGGTTTCCTTTGTTATCAAAATGCAATCATTTATTCTCCTGCGGACCTCCAGGCCGGGCGGAGGGGATGGAGTAAGGCTGCCTCGACGCCGTCTCCGGACGGCAGGGCGCTCCCCGAGGGGCCGTCTTCGTGCAGAGAAGCAGCGTCTCTGGTACGCAGCTGTCTTTGTACATGTGTTGCGGTTCCCAGAGTCTTTGTATAAATTCCCACAAACTCGGGAAACGAAGGCTCAGGAGACTGGCAACACTAGTTGTTAAACTAAAGAAATTTAAGTAAAACACACATTCAACAACTGTGCTAAGCAAGGGTACGGAATAGAAAACATTTGATTTATAGTATATCTTTCCTAATAAGAGCTCGTGGGTTCCGAAGAAGATATATAATACGATGTAGTATTTCTGGGGGTGGGATGGGAGTAGGGAGCTAGCTTCTATTCCTTACCTCGCAGGGGACTAGTTCTGATTTTTTTTTTTTTTAAACGGTGTCGGGAAATACAGTTGTAGTCTGTTACATTAAGAACTGCCTCTTTACCCTCAGGACAGTGGCCCTAAGCCACAAGGGGCCGCTGGGGGCCATGAGGGTGATACCCCCTCCTCCACATCAAGTGATATAGGAATAAAAAGTTGCCCTCCACAGAGGTACAATGGTCCTCTGTCCTTCTCTAGGAGACTTTAATAAAGTAACTGAATCAAACGAAATTTGATCAGATGTGTCTAGTTCAGCCTTCTTGCTTTGCCCCTTAACAATTTATCGAGGGGTTTCTACCCATGGTCCTGTTTTATTAAATGATATTGGAGGTGTTCCACTCTCTGAGAAAATGTGGTTTATATCTTTGGCATACATTTACATAATCTCGTTAAGGAAATCTCTCCAGCTTAAACTATCCCAATAAAAAAAACCGTATCTTTGGTAGAAGAAATACGATTTTCTCTAAAGGGAACAGGAAACAGATATGGAGTCCAGACACATTTTGAGAAGCTAAGGCTATAATTGTGCTTATATATATTTTTTTATGTTATGTATTTGAAGTTTGTTAACAGAGATGGATGAGAAGTAATTGTTATGTTTGGAGGATACAGTCATGTAAGAATAGAATGCTGTAGCTAATGTATTTTCAATGCGGGTTTTTAAAATAATTTCTTATTTGTTGCCTTAGAAAATGTTTCTATATTAAAAGAAAACAAAAACAAAACAAAACAAAAAACCAGGGTGATAAATTACCAGCAATCTCTCAGCTCCCCACTGGAGCCATCAAATTAAGGGTTAACCTCCCAGGATTCCCCTGAATTAATCAGGAGCTAAGCTGGGGGCTGGCTGGGCAGGGGGAGGGGATTGGCGGAGCTCGACCTCCCCCAAGAGGCTTGCAGCACCGCAGTGCCGCCCACTGTGGCGTGGCCACTGAGAGAAAGCGACCATTGCACAAATAAAGGAGCTTTGACAGGGCTCCCGGGCTGCCCCCTCAGGCAGCCCCCTGCACAGAAAACATGCCCTGATCCCACATCAGCCCAGGATTCCCGCTGATCGTGCCCAAGCTCCCATTTCCAAATGGACACAATGGCTTGTGTTCTATAGAGTAGGGATTTTTTCAGGCCAGGTGAAATGCAAGTGTATGTGCGTCTTGCTTTGCTCCTTTAGGAGGCAGTCTGGGCTGAACTCCTGGGTCCTCTTTCTCCATCCATTCAGCTCTCGATAAAGATAAAGCTGCAGGTGGACAGACTGTACGGCCAGCCCCGAAAGCAGACGTCAAGGATGGCTCTGTATTGGCATCCAAAGCATTTGCAGCACTCAGTGAAACGCAGATCCCCAGGTCTCTCCCTCGATCTAAAGAATCTGACCTTTGGGGAGTGGGACCTGGGAATACGCATGATCAATAAACTCGCCGGGTGATTCTTGCACACATTCAAATGGAACAACCACTAATCCTAGAGTTGTTTTTGTTCAGAACAAATCCCTAATATCAGCCATAAGTGTGTTAAGCTCTCCTATTAAGGAACAAAATACGTCTTCCCTTGGGTACCGGCCCAGTCAGTTGTAGCTGTGTGTGTACTGGACAGAGCGCGTGGGCTTCATCTACAAGAGGAGGAATGCCCACGCTCATGCTGTGTGTGGGTCTGTTTCTCCTGCAGGCCCTTAGTATCTCAGTGACAGAATAGAACTTAGCCCCTGGTTTCCTTCCCTCCTCAGCCTTCCGTGGGGTGCCCTTCCCTATAGCTGCAGGTCTGTCCACCTCCTAAGTGTTCACTGAATCTTTCAGGAATCAGACCAAGTGTCCAGACCAAATGGAAGGTTACAAGTCCCTGGGAATTAACCATCTAACTGTAGTCCTATCATCCACAAGGATTGGCTTCTACCAGGGTTCCTTTTTCTTGACTTTGGCCAGGAAGCTTCCCCCAGTACCCAGTTCTCCACTATCGAGCCCACCTCACATCGAGCCCTTCTGACACCCTGAGACCCTTTCTGATGCTGGCTGGTCTTCTCTCCATAAGTGCTAAATCCTGCCCGCATCAACCCAGCCCAATATTGAAGATCCCTGACCTTAGGCAGTTCTTAGGGACAAACTCCTGGAAAGACAGCCACCACCACGGGGCTCCTGAGTTGTAGCCAACTCTATACCCTGGAAGAGGTCTACACTGTCACTCACTCCCTGCCAAACCTCATTTCCCCCTGAATCTCACCTCCTCCCAATGTCACCTCTGCTTTTGGAAGTCAACTTTTCCCTCTTCAGTTATTTTTTTTTTTATCCCTTGTTGTTAAAGTCCCAATGTGAATTATGACAAAGTCTACTAGAGTAAAGTCAGTTTCTAGAAAGAAAATCTGAGATTCCGGAAAGGAAAGGGAAATGGCATTCTACTCTTTTCCTGCCCCTCAGAGGGCCCCAAGGTACCCCCTGCAGTTAGGAGCCCTCTTCTCCACAGTGGTTGCCTCTATGCTTTGTCTCAGCTCCACCCCCCCACCCCCCCACCCCCACCCCCCCAGGCCTGTGCAAAGACCTTGGTGGCAGGAGTCAGACAGACAGGGACAGAGAGACCTGTTAGGGCAGATTCTCCAACCTATGAATCAGTATGGACTACATCTGGGAAAACCCACTCCCTAAAAATTTGCATGAAGTCATTTACATGAGGTTGACATTCTTGTGCTAGTTGAGATTAAGTTGTTATTCCATGGGCTAGATGTTTCAGTTCGGAAGACCTCGATCAGCCCTTATCTTTCAGCAGATGTGAGCCACCTCAAAGCCCCCATCGCTGAAAAATAATTAGCTGATTCTCCCACCTGAGCTAGTGATTTGATGATCTGTATGCTAAACCAGACTTCTCCAGGGGAATAAAAGAAAAAAGACCAGAGTGCCAGAAGGAAGCTTTTAAGGTAAATTCAGATCCCCTTACAGGACAAGTGAAAACTCTCTGAAGATGCTCTAAACCCAGGGAATCCATAGTTCTTTCATGCCCGCAGCATTTCCGTTCACCTATTTGCTTCGCCCTATTCTCGCCTTCACATTATATGTGGAAAATAATGCACATAATACTTAGCACTTCCTTTTGATAAGGAAAACGTTTCCTATTACTCACACTGAGATTTCTTCCTGAAAGATGGAGACTGGCTTCCAGATGCATTTTTCTGACATAGACTTTCCTTCTGTAAGATTCCACAGAGGGGAGGCTTTACCAAGGTCTTTGCAATGGGCTTGCTCGTGAGAAGATGTTAGTGGAGCACATCTCAGTGTGTGTCACTAACAGATGACTGAAAGGAGCATATGACAGGAAGAGGAACATATATTTGTCCAAGAAACGTGGCTTGTTCACCCTCCCACGCTCATCCTGAGCTCTGCAGACCTGTGCGCACAGCCTCCCGCACATCCCCTGTAGCAGAGAAGGAAAAGTCAGACAAGGATTTCTTCAAGGTGGGACTGATGAATAATGCTAATTTGGACATTTTTATCAAAGACGGTGGGATTTCAACTCAGAAACCCTGTGCACTGTGCGTCACCGCCGCTGCATCCCGGCAGGGCTGGGGAGAGGGGTTTAGAAAAACACAGGCTTTAGCATTTTTGTACAGCTCTTTATGATAAAACAAGAACAATGAAAGGAAGCTCAGGGAGGATTGAGCTCTTATACGACATTGAGCTCAGGAGCAAAGAATCCCTTAGTTCAGAAATCAATTTTGAAGAATGTGTGTAGATTTAAGAGCAGACTAAGGTGAACCTTGAGAACACAGAGGCAGTTTTTACCTGGTATTGGCCAAAACAGAAGCAATCTTCCAACTCAGCTATGACGCAGAAAGAGCCTATTGTGTGATTCTTGAAGTGTACTTTGCAGGTATGGGCTTGCAGTTTACTCAAACTTCCGCCCCCACCTGGAGGAAAGAGGGTAGGGTAGTGCTGCGGCGTGGAAGGGCCGCTCTATTGAGCATTAGCTCGTAGAATTTTCTAGAACTTAGTGAGACCCGAGGCATCATTGCCTGCTTCTTAGCCTCCATGTTATATCCGAGGAAATGCTGCCCTCACCAAATGGCTTGCCAAAGCTACCAGATCCAGGACGGAAATCGGATGTTCTGTTTCCCAATTCAGTGTTATTTCTCCTCCACAAGATTCCTTTCATTTTAAAGCTACTCTGTTATTTTTATAGTTTTAGCGGCTCTTGACATAACAACATAATATTTGTATTTGGGCTTATATGTTTGTATTCAAAATTATTTTCCATTCACCTACTTTATAAGGACGCCATCCCATCCTTTGGGATGTCACCACTGGGACTGGTGACAATATGGCCAGCTTGGCGTGTATATCAGAATGGAACTGTAGGTGGAGGAAAAGGGGATTTAGAGCTTTGAGAAATTTTTATTTTTTTACAGAAGTAATTATTATAGAGCAAGAGAACCTCAACTTAGAGAAAAACTTAAGTTGCCTTAGGCTTCAGATACTTAAAAGGGAGGAAGGGGCGGAAATGCCTTTAGTGTCCTCTCATCTTTCTCTGTTTTCTCCATTAGTAATTCCATTGAATTGCTGCTTTTAACTATCACCTCCAGAAAAAAACAAATTCCCTAACTGAACCTTCCACCATCATTTCTTAAGTAGCTAGCCCCTTTCTTCAACTATACCCTGGACACGTTGCCAGGACCTCGGCTGCTCAAATACAGAATGAATTTCCCCAGGAAAACCTTTGTCTCCACACTGCTTGTACCCACCGCTGGTAGTTCCTGTGCTCCCAGTTACCGTTTGGTCTGTCATCGTCATCATCATCACCCTAGGAGACAGGCGCAGAATCACGGTGCTCTCTCGCCTCGCCCGTGCCCATTGCCAGTCTCTTCTGCTTTGCCTGACCCTGCCATTGGGGCCCATCCCTGTCTCTCCTCCTGGTGACACCAGCTGTGCACCTGGAACCTAGGGCTGGCGGGCTCCCTTTTACATTCTTTTGTTCGAGTTCTTCTCTCGATCTGAAAACCTGTTCACCATCCTATGACCATATCTTATGTCAACAACGTGTTCTAACGCCAGTCTCTCATAGCCTTCCTGATCCGTTCGGTCCAAAGTACTTCTGGTCCGGCTGGTGTGGCTCAGTGGCTGAGCGTCGACCGATGCACCAAGAGGTCACCGGTTAGATTCCTGGTCAGGACACATGCCCAAGGTTGTGGGCCCGATCCCCAGTGCGGGGCATGCAGGAGGCGGCCAGTCGATGTTCTCTCTCATCGATGTTTCTATCTCTCTCTCCCTCTCCCTTCCTCTTTCTCTAAAATCAATAAAGGGGAAAAAAAATTTTTAAAAGAAAAAAAAAAGTACTTCTGCCTACCCTGAACTCCCAAAGACCTCATTCTCTACGTTTCTTACGGCGCATATTTGTTACTTGATAAGAGCAGTACTTGTTGAGCACATACTGTGCCTCAGGCATGGGCATCGGCACTTCACATGCATTTTCACTGAATCCTCTCAGCAGCCCTAGAAGACCTACAAGGGCCTCTACCCCAGAGGTCCCGATTTAATTGGTCTAGGGTACAGCCTAAACATGGGGATTTTTAAAGACTCCCTGGGTGACTGCAGTGTGTGGCAGAGTGAGAACCTCTGGTGTAACTCCAAACCCATTAGCCAGCTAATCTCCAGGAGTAGGTATCACATTTGGAGCTTTAAAAAACAAATGCTGGACTCCGGCCCAGTCCTACCCATTTGCAATCTCTGGGGGACAGAGCCTGGAAATCCGTGTGTTAACAGAGCTTCCCAGGTGATTCTGTCACATGGCCAGGATGGAGAACTACTTTCTCGATCAGACACTGTGTCATCTCCCACTATTACTATATTTCGGGTGGTTGTATATGTCTACTCCCACTATGTAGTCCATAAACTCTTTGAGGACAGATTTACATGTGAGTCACCTTGATCTGTTCCCTGGCACTTAGCAAGATCCCTTGTACATAATATGTTTTAGAAATTAAAAAAAAAAAAAAAAACAATAAATGCCCTTTGGTGACCTTATTAAGAAACAAGGAACACCTTTATGGAATACTTATTATCTTCATACTAGGTTTTTAATCTCTAAAATACTGACCTGGAAACTAAGCAAGTCATTTCAATTCTCTGAGCATCACAGCTGCGGGGCAGGATTTGAACCCAGATACTCTGACAGTACCCCTTCCTCCATCTCTCTGGCCTTAAAAGCAACTATAAAGTGAAATGACTATCTGTGTGTTTGGATAGATGCTGTCAGACATGTTTCTAACATTTGAGCATAACCTGTTACATGGGGGGAAAAACAGTTGGAAAAACATTATCAATTTAAAACCAACAAATTAATGATGTGACCTAAGAGATATCCCTTTCTCATCAGTCCCAGCCTCTCTCACCCACAAATGTCATATGAACAAACACATCCTCCGATTGACAACTATTTAATTATTATTTGGTAATTTTCTTAGTTTTCTTTATCTTCTTCTTAGGTTGTGCTATTTCTCAGACTTTTTAAATAACCCAAGCTTCTGATTATCCGTAAAGTCTATTTAGAGGTTTATATACAGATTACTGAAGGCAGTACATTGGCATAATGTTTCACTCAATATGAATCTGCACATAAAAACGTAGACAGGGATAAAGCTGAAATGACAAACAAGACCTAGAAACCTGGATTCTAGGCTCTTTTTTGCCATTTCCAAACCAGATGACCCTAAACGGGGGAATGAACTTTCCAGAGGCTCTTTCCTCACCTAAAAAATGGGAGGGAGAAGGACCTAAAATAGACCCTCCAGAATTCTCTTCCAAATATTATTGTTTCAAAGAATCATAAAATTTCATAATTCATGACCAGGCTTTTGGTCAAGATTAAATTAATAATTACTCCTTATCCTTATTATTCAGTTGATATTTTAAAAGCGGATAGAATCATGATGAAATTTGCAGACTTCTTTACAATTTAGAAAGCGTTCACCTCCTTTAGTTTTCATCCTATAACCGCGGAATGGTCACTCTCCCCATTTCACGGAAAATGAAATTGAGATGTATTAATAGAAAGGTTAAGTGACTGACCCAGGGTAACGAAATCAGAAACCAACAAATCTAGGCCGCTACTAGACCCATCTTTGACCCCCAGCGACACCTCGATGGCCACAGGCAGAGCTGGAGATGGGGTCGGGTAGATCTGACGGGCGGCAGCTCAGCCCCGTAGTCTGTCTGCCTCCCCAAAATATTTTCTAGCCCAGGCACCTATAAATCACTTCAGAAGAGAATACCAAGCAGGGATTTATTTAGCATATCATTTCTGCCTGTGTATTTTCTTGCGCATTTATAGATCTGTGTTTTTCCAAGAAGCTGAGTGTGCCTGATAATACAAGACAGATAATGATAAATGAGCATCTATGTAAGCCTCACGGGGAGGAGGACCAGGAACTGTTAACACCCCTCCTGTGAAGTTAGTCCCATTTCTTTTAGCTATTTCTTTATTAGTAAATGAGGTCTTGCAAAAAAAAAAAAAAAAAATGTGTCTGTGATGGTGTTTTAGCATCCTTGCCTCTAGGAACATTTTCAAATATTCATAAAGTAGCTTGTCCAGCCAAAGCTTAAAGCAAAGGTGCAGTAAGTATGAATTTAGTTAACTCCACATGTGGGTGGTCGAGAAACTGCTCCTGAAATAACCTAAATAATCCTCCTCATTGGCGTTTCCAGATGGGCAGCTCTGGGCGCCAGTGTGAAGGGGCACGGGAAGAGGTGTGGTTCAGAACAGCCAGGACTCCGAAGGGCAGAGGAAGCTTTGATCCTGCCTCCTGACTGACAGTCGTGTGGCTGGCTTTGGGAAAACTGAATCACTTAAGGGAAACGAAAACAAAGTGAGAAAAGAATTACCAGTCAAGCCCCTAAAAGGGAGAGCAGACACTAGATCTTATTGCTCTGGGAGGCCAGAGACCCACTTCCCACTTCGGTTCCTTATGGTAAAGAAGGAAAAGGAAAATCTCAAAAGATGGTTTGGTGCTCAGGGTTGCATTTGGAAGGCAAACTCAATGTGGAGGCTTGCTTAGCTACCAAACTGAGCTCCGGGGTCCAGTGAATTACAGCGATTACCTCCACGACCTGGTCTTAGAGGGCCACACTGTAGCAGCATCCTCAGAACACAGCTAGAATACACACACACACACACACACACACACACACACCTGCCTTCACCCCCAAACATACACCCAACTTCTATCATCCCAAAGCAGTCACACAAATCCTTCCCACTTTCCACCCTTTCATGATTTTGTTTCCCCAAAATATCATTTCATGAAGTTAACACCTTGGCTCATCTTCTACATGCAGTTTATAAACAAAGAAACTTTTTCAAAAGGCACCTTTTGTTTGGTTCTCGGTGGCCTGAGCTACCTAGTGTATAAATTGGCTAAGAAACTGAAACTCAGCCCTGGCCGGTTTGGCTCAGCGGTTAGAGCGTCAGCCTGTGGACCGAAGAGTCCTGGGTTCGATCCCGGTAAAGGGCACGTACCTCAGTTGCAGTTCATCCCGGCCCAGGTCAGGTCGTGCGGGAGGCAACAAGTTGATGTGTCCCTCTCACGTCAATGTTTCTCTCTCTCTCTCCCTCTCTCCCTCCCTCTCACTCTATCTAAGATAAATAGAAAAAAGAAAAAAAGAAACCGAAACTCATAGCCCAATAGTCTCCTTCCTGTTTCTGCACAAGTAACCAAAACGAGCCCCCAAAATGGTGCAAATCTTCCCGACCCTGCTTTAGGAGGAGGTCAAGGAATAAGGAATGAAAGACCAAGTCCTCTGACCTTCAAGCTCACGGGCACTGCGATAAACCACGGTATCGCTGGTTATTCAGTGCTGCCTATGAGTATCTGTGCTCGAAAGGGCACATTCACGTCATTGTCACTGAGCCTCTGGCCTTTTGCAGGATGAACCCAAATGAAGGAGAGCTCTGGGCCTCACTTCTGAAAGAATATGGCCATGTAATCCCACTCAGTGCAGATTTGGAGACAGACATACATCATCCATTAACAAGGGCTGATCATGCAAATGTTTCCTTTTGCAGCTCAGTGCTTAACTTTCTTGTCATTTTATCTGGTTATAAACTTCCTCTAAATGTAAAAAAAAAAAAAAAGAGTTCCTGAAAAATAGCTGTAGCATAGCATAATAATAATGCTGCCTTGAGAAATGCTCAGAGTATAATATTTCTCTTTTGTCGCTTGCCTCGAGGATACTGAGGGCACTTGGACAGCCGTTATGATTACAAAAGATACAAGCTAATATTGGCTGTGCCAGATGTGATTTTGTACTTCTCAAAAGAAACACTGTTACATCCCAGATGTCAATCTGATTGTGTCCTGTACCTACTATTCTATTACAGGTGATTCACATAACAGGCCGGCTACGACTGAGGGTGTCACTGTCCCACGGGAGGACCATCCCCAACCAAATCATGGGTCTCGTGGTTGTGGCGCACGCCTTGCCTCCCCCTACAATCAATGAAGTCAGAATCGACTGCCACATGTTCGTCACGCGAGTAAATATGGACCTCAATATCATTTACTGTGAAAATAGGTACTTGGTTTTTGTTTCCATTTGCCCGGCTGTATGTTGCACATTGCTGAGGGTTGGTGTTTTCAGCAGGCTGAAGGATTTTACTCTCCCAATGAGGCTCATTATAAATCCTGATCTTATTTTTAATGGCTGCTTGGACTGACACCAAACATGCTTTTTACTTAAAATTTACACTGCTGCCCTGATTTACATTAGGGATAACAATGGAATTAATTGGGATACCCAGACATCCACGTGCTATAAGTAAGGCCCATTTTGGCCAAAAACCCACGGAGAGAGCAGGGCTGAGACATTATTGGGGAAATGATGCAGTAAAGGGTATTTCCTGCCCGGCTGGTGTGGCTCAGTGGTTGAGTGTTGACCCATGCACCAGAGGTCGCTGGTTCGATTCCCGGTCAGGGCACATGCCCAGGCTGTGGGCCCGATCCCCAGTGGGAGGCATACAGGAGGCGGCCAGTCGATGTTCTCTCTCATCGATGTTTCTATCTCTCTCCCCCTCCCTTCCTCTCTCTCTAAAATCAATAAAGGAAAAAAAATTTTTTTTAAAGGTTATCTCCTGATGCCTCAGCCAGAGCCTCTTCCTGACCACTGCAAGGGCCCAGCCTCGTGACAGTCAGCGTTCAGACAGGCATTAAACACATTGCCTTAATCAGCTCAGGCTGAATAACAAATTACCACAGACTGGTGGCCTAAACAGCAGACAGGTATTTCTCATAGTTCTGGAGACTGGCAAGTCCAAGGTCAAGGTGCAGGCTGGCTAGATTCCTGGTGAGAGCCCTCCTTCTGGCTTACAAATGGCAGCCTTCCACTGTGTCCTCACATAGTGAGAGAGAGCTGTGGTCTCTTTTCTTTATAGGGACAGCAATTCCATCACAGGGCTCTATCCCATGACCTCATCTAAACCTCATGTAAGCCAAAGGTTCTAACTCCTAATACCACCACACTGGGGGTAAGGGCTTTAATATATGAATTGTGGGGGACACATACAGTCCACAAAACATATAGAGAACTAATGAGAATTTCACACACACCCCAAGAAAAGAAAAAAGGACCCAAAAAATTGCATCGGGATTCTGATCCTGATATAGGTCATCAGACTGATCTAGGGCTTTCTACACATAGACGAAATAAAACTTTGTAATTCTCGCTTTCATAAATTAAATTTTTTTTAAGAATGACTCATTGTATAAATGACTTGGCAGTCCTTCCTCAGGATTGAGCTTTTGTAAAAGGACTTCCTAGCCTTTGGTTAAAAGTTCACTTTTTCCATTAAGCACAAAGCAAGGGACAAGGAAATGGGATGATGCCCCTTCAGACCTTTCACCTAGAAGTCACCAGCCCATCAGACTAATTTCAAGGGGAGAGAAGGCCGGTGGGCGGGGGAGAAAGGCCTGTGCAGGCGCGGGCTGTGGAAGGAGGTGGCGGGGACACTGTCCGCCCTGGTGCCACAGGAAGAATTACTGAGTCAGTTCTGAGAAGATGCTTTTCTGGCGCAGTGTGTCAGGCATGGACACAGCACATGTTCCCTGAGCCCCGTGAGCACCTAGGGAGGGAAAGTGAGAGAGCGGAGTGCTCCAGCGGCCGGTACCTGACCTCTCCTGCCACCGAGCCGGGCAGCAGCATCGCATTCGGGGCGTGGGAAGTGCTAACCGTGTTGAGGCCGAGTTAGAAATGCCTACCGTTTCCGGGCAGGATTTGATTCAGAGGAAAGATTTCACCAGTGGGAGAAGATACTGACTTTTAATGTTCCGTGGGGTGGGAGATATCATGAACCTGACACTATTATTTAATAAGTAACTTGAAATCGTTTTTGAAGTTTTGGTGACATCTATTAACACTTTTGTCATCGTGACTGTACACTTGGCTATATCTAAGGCATTCTGGAATGGCCACAGAATGTCAGGAAATTCAGCTGGATGATTGGCTAGCCTTGGCAAGTAATAATAAAGATGACTAACATTTATTGAACACTTAGTACACACTGGGCAATGTGCAAAGCTCGTTATACAGAGTGGGGCAAAAGTGGGTTTACAGGTGTTCAGATGGAAAATAATACGATAATTAATAAAGAATAATACAAGAATAAACTCTGGGTTTCACGTGCTCACAACTGTAAACCTACTTCTGCCCACCCTGTCTGCACCCACCCAGTTAAACTTCTGGACAGTTCTGTGAGGCGGGTCTTGCCATTGTCGCAATCCCCCTCAGGCAATTTCAGCTGAAAGAGAAAGGTTAAGTGACTTACCCCAGGCCAAGATTTAAACCCAAATCTGCCAGATTCAGAAACCCTACACTTAGCGATATCCTGTGGGCTCTCCCTGTGTTCCTTGTCTCCTATTTTAGTTCAGAAGTCAGGCTAGAGGGTAAGAACTGGTCAGAATGACCACCAAGAGGGTCCTTTCACACACATGCACCCATGAAAAACACAATCACAGCCTGGCAGGTGCGGCTCAGTGGTTGAGTGTCAACCCATGCACCAGGAGGTCGCCTGTTTGATTCCCAGTCAGGGCACATGCCCAGGTTGTGGGCCCAATTCCCAGCGGGGGGCATGCAGGAGGTGGCCAATCAGTGTTCTCTGTCATCGATGTTTTTCTCACTCTCTCTTTCTCTCTCTCTAAAATCAGTAAAGAAAACAGACACAATCATAGCCCAGAAAGCTATGTATTCACTCATTTAAAATGTAGAATGCTAGAGACCCAGGGAGGCAGAAAGTCAAAGGGTGAACTATGATATTGCTTCTCGGAACCATGTGTCAGCCACCACCAATCCCTCCAAAATGAAAAAAAAGAAAAATGGAGACTCATCTTATTTACCTAACATTTACCCAGTGATTGCCCTATCCCATCCCCAAACCATCACTTATTTTTCATTCCTGTGATCACAGATGAATTATTTTGACGCGCCCCATGGAACCCAGCACCTACCTTATGGTGCCACTCTAGTAACTGAGATTATTTTCTGTGACCACTTTAAGGGATTTCTTCCTTCCCATTTAAAAAAAAAAAAAATGTTCCATAACCCCTTATTAGCCAATACAATACAGCATAATTTACCAACTGAAGGTGATAGTAATTATTAAAAAGACCTGTGTGAAAGGTAATTGCATATTTGATCTAAGAGAGATGCATACCATGTGTCAGGAGCTATGCTCCGTTCATTTTGTTAATCCCCTCACCAGCCTCATAGGCTGCTTACAGATCAGGAGACTGAGGCTCAGAGTACAAGCTGCCATTGGATTCGGATTCTAATAGAGGTCAGACTGGTCTGGGGCTTTCAACACAGGTAGTAAGAGGTCTTTGAACACTGAACTGGTCACATTCGCCACGGTAACAGGCTCTGGTACAGAGAAGTGGTTCAGTCGTTTGGAAGGATTTCATTCAAATAAAAAATAAACAAGAAACGTCTTCCCTAAGGAATGAAGTGGCTTTTTCCTGGGGTTTATTGTTTAATTAGGGAATTGCTAACTAGAAAGCAAAGCCGATCCTTGACTCTACAGACCGTTCCTCTCCCCCGGTTCCCTAGGACAGCCTCCGGCAACGCTGACTTCTAATGCTTCAGAGGAGCTGGTAAATTTCAGAAACACCAATGAGGGCCTTTTAATGACATCCTTGTTCCCTCATTTGCAGAAAGGGGGTGTAAACTGTGCAGGGAAAGCAGCTAATGGTTTCAGGAAAATACCAACCAATCTGCTTTGTACCAGAAAACCAAGGAATCCTGAGAAAATGCTCCTTTCTATGGCCCCTTTTAGTCATGTCTTACCAAGAATTCTAGCTTGGCCAAATATATGATTTATATTGCTAGACACTGAGAAATTCACTCCACTGGGTAGTGTGTTTTAATTATACTCTATATTATTCTGCTTTTGTTTTTTGTTTTTTCTTATTTCCCTGCCTTGGGAGTCAGATTTAACTCCCCAGCAGTGATCTCATGAGTTTCTTAAATGTCTCATTTCTAAGGACTCACTTCGTATTTGAATAATTATAAGTCACAAACCACATAATGCACAGGGACATTAAAGAGAATACGTTAAACAAAAGATGCAGTTTATTTGGGACTGACCGAAATGCATCTGTCCTTGGAAAGGGAGGAGGAGAATAAGCATGGTGACGTGTTTGTGGAAACCAGGCAGATTCTCCCAACATGTTTCCAATTTTGTTCCATTTTCCTGTGCTCCTGCCTGCGGACACTGACGTCTGGACAGTCGATGACACAAGCTTATATACGTGTGATGTCGAGCACAAGGCTGGAAGAGCTTCTGAAACGGTGTAAAAGTTTCTGTGTGGAAGCCACCACAAAGTACCAGTTAAAAGGGCTGGGAGCGAAAGCTGAGCTCCCAGATGACTGAGACTGAAAAAGATAATACCCTCAGGCATCTGTGTGTCTCGGCATTTAAATTAAATCCCTTGAAATGCCAGTTTGGACTTTGTGCCAAGAAGCAGTTGAAGCCCTTTTTCATGGAAATACCCAATAGAAGACCAATCTGTTTAAATGAAAGGTGTCTCTAATCATTTGGTATCAACATAACATGTTTCTATTTTATTATGTAACCTTGAATTATCTTGGCCTCTAATTAGGATCTTGCATTGTTCCTGATGCTCAACAATTTCATGGAATTATGTTGTCTAAATGTGTATTCTGATACAAAAAGAAAAAAAAAACACTATCTAATTATTTAAACACCATGGCTTGATCTAGCACATTTTCTACTTTTGAAAAAGTCTGTTACCCGTTAAAGAAATAATCTTACGTATAAAGGGTTTTCCCTCAAAGTGCCAAGTCCTCCCGGATACCCTGGGATAATGAAAATTGCCCGTCGATGTATTTCTAAGTCATTTGACAGTTTCTGTATTTTCTCCCCTCCTGAATTCCAGTCTGTTGTTCTCATTGTAGGATCAGTGATTATATGGATCTGACCCCTGTAGACATTGTGGGGAAGAGATGCTACCACTTCATCCACGCCGAGGACGTGGAGGGCATCAGGCACAGCCACTTGGACTGTAAGTACCTCCCGTGTGTGGGCACAAGCTGGCTGGTTTGTCTTTCTGATGCCTCTGTGGTTTCAGCGCCGATTTCTCCCTTCAGTCTCCTGTGTACATTTGAGAGGACTGTCAGCACGCGGGGAGAAAAAGTGAGTCATAAATCACTTCAACTTGTGCTGGGATTAGATGGAAAGTTGGACCTCGGGCCCGGAGAAATTGCTGGGTCTTCAGGCGCTCGCCCGGGACTCCGTGGTCTCGTGCGCTTTCTCTCCCACCAAGTGATGGCGGGACGTTCGCCTTAAGTGCTTTCTTGACCCTTTCATTTTCTAGAGAGCAACTTCCACTCTGAAATGTGTGGTTTCAGTTTCAAAATAGACAAGGGAGAAGACAAGTTCAAACAGGCCAGCGCCTATAAAATTCCTGCTTGACTAGCCACAAAGCGGGCGGGGGGAGCCGCGTGCGGGGGGAGCCGGGTGCGGGGGGGAGCCGGGTGCGGGGGGGAGCCGGGTGCGGGGGGGGGGGAGCCGGGTGCGGGGCAGAGCGCGGCGTCTCCTGGAAAGAGGGTCATTCAGAGCAGGGGCGTCCCAGCCCGGACTCCTGGGACAAGGAAACTCATCTCAGCTCTTCCAGTCCGGTTCCCAGCTCCTGACCTGCAGGCTGACCTCCAAGGCTCCATTTGTGGCATTTAAGCAGAGCAGGACCAGCAGTGTTCGGGCTGGGTCCACGCAGAAACCTGCACGCCAGCGTCCTCGTGACGTTTCCCCTCATCAGGCTCAGCGGGGCTGTTCACACTGCGCGGAAGGGGTCCGACAAGCCCATAGGGCGACAGGCATTGATCTGGTAGACCTCTTAGGGAGAGACTCTCTCCTTCCAGCCAGAGGTCCTTTTTATGACCAATCCATAGACTCTTCCTAAAAGAGGAGGGCCCTACCAGCCTTCTTCCTAGAAGGTTCTGAACCCAGTCCTGAACTCTGGTTTTAAATACATGCAAGGTGCCCTGGTCCATTTGGCTCAGCAGTTAGAGTGTCGGCCTGTAGACCAAAGAGTCCTGGGTTCGATTTCGGCCAAGGGCATGTACCTCGGTTGCGGTTCATCCCCGGCCCCAGTTGGGGTCGTGCGGGTGGCAACCAATCCATGTGTCTCTTTCACATTGATGTTTCTCTCTCTCCCTCCCACTCTGTCTGAAGATAAATGTAAAAATATCCTCCGGTGAGGATTAAATAAATAAATAAATGCAAGGTGCCACAAATGAGACGGTCCATCTTGAAGCTGAAGCTTTTTTGTAGTAAAAGTAGCCAGATGTCATTGGTGTTTTCCTCCTCTCCCCTTTCTCGCCAAGGTTGAAGAGGGCTATTGTCTGCTCATTTCAAACTCAGATCTTCAAAAGGGCGATGCAGAGACAGTAAGCTAGACAGAGTCTCAGAGTGGGAGCATCTTGTCCTGTAATTCTAACCCTACATTAGCAACAGGGACCTGGGACCAGGTTCAGTGGCAAACGTTGTATATACCATGTCTCTGAGAAGAGCCTGCCTGCAAGGCTGCTCTCCAGCAGATTCTGCTCCCAGCGCGGAGTGCGTACCTTGGTATTGCACACAGGGGTTTAGGGGACACACTTGTTGCTGCGAATGAATGGGTGTTGTGTATTGCAGAAGCAGATGGCTCTTCAATTAATTGGGGTGGGGGGGGGAATGATACTATTTCCTGAAAGGAAACATCAGGGGTTTTTGTAGCTGGGAATTTACAGAAAATGGAGAAAAATCAGAATCTTTAGAGGAAGCTATGGATATATTTTTGGACTAATATATTCCAGAGAACCAGACTTTAAAAAATGAAAATATATTGTTCGTAGGACACTGTCATAGACCTTGTGTGGGGGGAGAGAGGGGTATTTTTTCATTTGGGAATCTTAATTAAGGTCTAAATTCAGAAACCTGATGCTGACAAAAAAGAACTTTGTCATCTTTGGTTATTATTTGGAAAACATCATGCTTTCTCTCTGGGATTTGAGTTACAACTTGAAGAAACCCAATTTCTCGGGTACAGTGAGCCAGGGCAGTTCATTTCTTCCCATAAAGCAAAGGTCTCCAACAAAATATGTTTGATGCCATTCTTTCCGATCTACTTTTATCTCATTTTCAGTAAACGGAATAATTTAAGAGTGCCGAAAATAAACAACTCTGCCATTCCCTATTGTGCCAGTCTCCTAATTTCTCTGGCATCTTGCCAGCTAATAAACAGAGAAGGTATGCTTGCAAATTCTGTGATTTTTTTTCATTACTTGATATTGACATACTGGCTATTGCTTTATGATTTAGCCTACTAACAATGATTGAGTTCACTCTTTTAACTCATACACATGACTTCTAATTTTAAATTCTTTTAATAACCTTAAACACATGAAAAACAAATAGAATGAGCTGATCATTCTGCACAGTAAAATACACTTCACATACTTAGCTATCACACTGCGGAATAACTCCACAATGTCAAGTAGCACACAATTAGTAAAACTGTAGGGGTAGGAAAAGGAGTGTTTTGATCCTGAAGAATTTTGATCCTAATCAGATTGAAATTTCATCGTTCTTGTAGTGCTTAATATCTTCAATCACACACACACACACACACACACACACACACACACACACATCAAACTGATGCCAATGTCAAGTTTTGCATTCTGTGACCGAAATAAAATGCTAAAATATACAAATGCATCTCGCTTTGTACAATAAACATTAGCATCATTATAAAGTAAGATTGAGTCTAAAATCGTGTGATGGAATGTCCCATGTTTACCTAATTCTCTGACTAAAGCCAGCCCAATAACAAAATGACAGAGCATGTGATAAGTCTTGGTTGTGTAAACACAGGGAAGAAAGGCACAGAGCCAGCGCAGCGTCCTGCTTGTCCACAGCCCTAGGCTATTACTGGAGGATGCCTCAACTGTGCCTTCTTGGCAGGAGAAGGTCATGGTGACAGAGAATCAGCTCAAGAATAAGATAGAATTCTAAAACAAAGGCATGGTTAAAAAATAAACCACATTAACTATTTAGCTTTTCTTCCTGGAGCTATTGGCACAATTCCTGGTTCTGTCCATGAAAGACGGTTTTTAGTTATCTAATAATATTTCTGATACTTTGATATCTGTCTTATGCTTCAGTTTATGGATAAAACTTAAAAAAAAAAAAAAGACTCAATAGACTTTGATAACCCAGAATGCTATCTTTATCACACATCTCTTTTCCTAGCATAGGCATCTGCAAATCCTTAGGTGAACTTGTCTCTAGAATGAGAAAAGTAAAAGGAAATCTCAGCTGCAGCAGCATTTGACGACTTTGATAAATTGAACCAAGGACTTTGGACCATCTCCTCTCCCATTAGGTTAGCACGAGATGCCTGATAGTTCACTGGGTTTCAACAGAAAGAATCGCTGAAAGTCACGTGATCTAGACCAATGTGGTGAGTAGTGAAATTATACTGGTATTCCAAAACCAAGGGAGTTTTAGGTCCTCTTTTTTCACACTGTGAGCAAAATCCTCTATGATTTTTTTTTTCTTTTTGTCACCTTTTTTCTTTTGAGTCACTGAACTCAATCTCATTGATTCTTCAGGCCAAATTGACCAAATCAACATGTCAAGGTTTGAATTTCAAACCACTCATATCAGCCATTATTTGAGCGTCTTTGCCTATCACCCTCCAGTTCTCCGTTGCTCAGGAGGTGTTGACCTGGAGATGATTAGTCAAGTCTCCCTAGAGTCACACATTCCAGTCACCTAGAGCACCTGTGTCACTCCCGAACAGGAATGGAGTAGCACAGCCATCTACTACTCTACCTTTACCAGTAACCTGAAAAATAGGAGGGCAACCCACAAACGCTAAACCAGACAGAGAAACTTGCTCTCCATTTCTCTTTAGTCCCTTTTAATCCAGCCTTTTGTCTACAGAAGATGCTGAATTTGTCTTGAGATACCCCTAGAGTTCTTTCCTGGTCAAATCTGCCGCAACTCTCTAAAACCTGCAAAGAGTGGCCTGAGGGGAAACTTCCTCCACCACCAAAGCTCAAGGGACTTTGGGACTTTGCAGAAAAGAAGCCAGAGAGTAGAGAGCGGGTGCAGCCTTCCCTCCCTACAACCACGCAGGATGTGGAAACTCTGGAAGGGTTATTTCAGAACCAGAGAAGGACTTCCAGCTTGTCTATAAGATCTTGTCAAGTTAAAAAACATGGTCTGCCCAATATATTTGGAGGGTGTTAAAAAAAAAAAAATACAGTAGCCTAAGTGTTTATTTCTTAATTACTAAATTCTATACTTCCTAACAAAACTAATACACAGCTACCTGGCGTAATGCATTCCATGCTGTTTTGCATCAATAACCCCTACACTTTCCTCCTGAAGGCGTCTCATCGCCAATGCAAGCCGACTGCTTAATGCAGGACTAATTAGTATATCCCCTTCCAGTCTGCAGGCCCTCCATTGTAATTCCTTCCCAGCTCATTTTTTTCCACAACGGAGCATCAATCAAAGTAAGTGCCCTGCCTGCCTCGGAAACACAAGATGTCCTCCATGCATTTGTCATCTGCCACACAAACAAAGGGGGGATTTAATTGTTGGCTTGGGTGTGCTGCCATTGCGCTCGGGAGCGGAAGCTGCGAGTGGAGGGAGAAGGGAAGGCATCGCTTTGATGGGTGGGCTAAAGGCAGAGAGCACAGGGACCCGCTTCTGCCTTCTGATCTTAGCCTTTTTCAGGGCTGACTCTTCGGGGATTTAGCTGCCACCTAATCATTGGCTGGACTTTTTTCCCCAAAGCAAATGATGTTTCCTCTTCTTCCATATGAATATGAAAATTCCCATGAAAGGAAGTGCGTGTAATAGCCACCATGTCTGTTTTCCGAAAGCCAGGTCAGCCCTGATCGTGTGGCTGTCCACTAATGAAAAAGACTGTCACATGACACCAATAAAGCCAGGTTTTTATGCTGGAGTGAACGAGTATTATTATTTTATATATTTTTCGGGGTGGAGGGCAGGGTCAGGGAGGGGTGGCAAATGCTGATCTGGGCTTTTCAAGTCCAAGGACAGGCAAACACAGAGAACTGAGACCAGCAAGGGCCTCCCCACCAGCCGACTGTCCCTGCGACAGTGCGCTGCAGAAATGCGACTTTCAGGCCTCCCCCCAGGCTTCCTGAATCTGAATTCGCAGTTAACAAGATCCCAGCTGACTCAATTTATGTTAAAGCTTCAGAAGTACTGACTAGACTAGTATTTAGAAGGCATTATTTTACATGGAGTAAAAGTAAATCCGAATCGACTAAGGATGTAAGGACTTCATTTTCCAATTGGATAAATGTATTAGTACTAGTAAATTATGAGCGGTGAATTGGCTCTCAGGGTGTCTCAATCAATGTTCAAATGAAATGAGTATGTGATTATTTGCTAAAGCAATCAACTTCTTTACAAAGATGTAAAGTTTTGAATATCCGGGGAGAAGGTTCAGTATAAAAAATAGTAATAGTCAACTTATCGTCAAAAGGCCTTCAGTTTTTTTCCCCAGGTTAATATTTTCCTGTGTACTTGATTACACGTGTGAACATTCCTGTTCCATTTTCCTGTTTGAGTTCATCGAATATTTGTGAGTACTTATTATATACAAAGCTCTGTGGTATTGCTATGCAGTTCCAAAAATAGCTAATATATGGTCTCTCCCTTCAAGGAGCTTGCGTACTAACAGAAGAGGCAGCATGAAACAGCCAGTTTGGAAAAGGTGGCATAAAATGAGGGCTATTAAGATATATAAACAAGACACAGACACCCCAGAGGTGGGGGCATCCAAGGAAGGATGGGGAAGTCCCACGGGAGGCACATTCCCCTGGACCTTGAAAGAAGATGGCAGGAAGCCAAGCAGACGGCAGATATGGAGGGGAGCGGGGCGGTTAAGGGCATGCCAGGCTTAGACCTTCCGAAAGGACACAAAATACAAGCACACACAATCTTTCCTCTCTGCTCAAAGAGTTAGCCAAAACTTTGGTTTGACTGATATATCCTAATACAATCCTAGCATGGATTCTTGGGGGTTTTTCTTATTACTATGTTAATTAGTAGCTGCTTTTATTATTTAAAAACAAAAGAACACCTGATATTTGAGAGAAAATAACCCATAGCTCTTATAAAGCATTATCAGAAAAACAAAATACTTCTGAATCATCCATTTTAACCTAAAACAATGAACTTAAAATCAATTCCATTACTACTTATAATGGCATCTTGTTCTTTATCTTGCATAAACTGCATATTTAAGAAATATTTTCCTTAAAATATTGATTTAATGACACCCTGCATATCTCAAAAAACCTCAAACTTTTTTACACATAACAGCAGCATACGATTTAATTTGCACATCTTTATTTATTTATTTTGATTTTTTTTTTTCTTTATTGATGTTAGAGAGCAAGAGAGAGGGAGAGAGAGCTAGAAACACAGATGAGAGAGAACATCGACTGGCTGCCTCCAGCATGCCCCCCACTGGGGATTTGGCCCACAACCCGGGCATGTGCCCCGAGGATAATGGAACCCTGTGACCTCCCGGTGCATGGGTCAACGCTTAACCACTGAGCCACACCGGCCAGGCTGCACATGTCTTTAGCATACAATGTTTTTTTCCCCTATAGAGTTCACTGAGGATGAGGTTACTGGAACCCTTTTATGAACATCCATATCCTGTCTGACTTCCTCGGATTTTCAGTGGGGCTAGAATGCTCCTAGTTACAAGTAACAGAAAACCCAAGTGAAAAATGACTGATACTTTCTCTGTAATTGTCTTAACTTTTGCTTCATGATCAAAAGGCAGCTGAAGCGCCACCAATTGTCAGTCCTTCACAGGGCAATGTCCACAGTCAGGAAAGGGTCAATCGTTACTTTGTGTTCATTTTGGAAGGAAAAGAAAAGATTCCCACAGGCCTTCCAGGAGAGAGACACCCCCTTATGTCCAGCGCTTCCCCCAATGCCCAAGCCTAAGCCACACAGTGGGAGGGGAGGAATTAACAGGACTGCTTTAAACAACCTCGGTTTATCCCCCAGAGACTTGGGAGGAGACCATCAAACACAAAACCCCAGATCAGAGTTGCAGCCAGAAGAGCTGTTCAGTGAGTAGTCGACAGTCAGGCTATGCAGGAGAATCTAACGTTCTCACAACTAAGTCCTTGGATTTCTGAAACATCGACAGAACAAGTCAACCAATGGAATTTGTCTGGGCTCCTTTAAATGTTACCGGCTTTACAGAACACTAGTGTTTGTGTGCCTATACCTCACCACTTTCGTATTTTTTGTTAAAGATATTTAGTGGAGCCCTGGCTGGTTTGGCTCAGCGGTTAGAGCATCGGCCCGCAGACCGGGGAGTCCCGGGTTCGATTCGCACCAAGGGCACGTACCTCGGTTGCAGTTTGTCCCCGGCCCCAGTTGGGGTTGTGCAGGTGGCAACCAGTCAATGTTTCTCTCTCTCTCTCTTCCTCCCTCTCTCCCTCCTGCTCTATCTGAAGATAAATGCAAAAATACTCTCGGGTGAGAATAAAAAAATAAAAAATAAATAAATAAAGATATTTAGTGGACTTAATGAAGTGACTGCATCCAGAAACACAGGGTTCCCGAGGATATAAAATAAATCTGGGTGTAAGATCCACCTCCTCCCTTTTGCCTTTCTGGAGTTCCCCCTACATTCCAACTTAACCTCCCCAAGACCCCCTTACTCTTCCATTTTAAAGGGAGGACAAGAATTCACCCAGGCCACCCTCACTCCCCCACCCCACCCTCGCTTTCCTAGACCTACATGCCACTTTCCGTCATGGTTATCGCTGTTATACATTCATCAGTGACAATAACTAATAGAGATCTGTCTCCCATTCGAAGGCAAATAGAAGTAAATCCTTGGTTTCAGAATGCAGAAAACGTTCCCAACCATCTCCCACAGCACAGAGACCTGCCCCGGAGTCTCACTGCCCAGTGTTTCATCACATTCCAAACTTGAGCCAAGCACTGGCGAGGGAAACGGAATCGCCGCGACTAAGTGAGACTGCTGTAGGAAGACAGGCCACGACAGGTGCCTGGCACAGAGCAGGCACTCAAAACAATATTTAGTGAGGAGTGAATAAATCCACCATGTCCCTCATTTCCTAGCCATAACTCTTTCTTAATTCCATGCTGAAGAGTTTACTGCTTCTCCTTTATATAGTCAATCCCTGCTCCCCACCCCCCTACCCCCGCCAAAAAAAAAAGGGTGGATCTAAAAAATCCTCTGTCCTTAAACTATTTTAGGTGGAGAAAGGCAGGAACGCGTGGTACTGAGGTTCCCTGATTGGGCTGAAAACAGCTTGAAAAAAATATCTGAGATCTCAGATGTCACTCGTGCCAGCAATTACTTTGATCCTTCCTGTCCTAGAACACGATACCATCAGTGTTTAAAAGCTTTGGTCTCCAATTCAGTACATTATCATGAAGAAAAGGGGAATTTATTTTTCAAACTTAACCAATTGACATGTTCTAAATCAATGAAAAGTTTTCTGCATGATTCAATATTAACAGTTAATAAAAATCTATCAATTGGCTGGGGTATAGGAAAAAACCTCTTGTGAGGTTATAAATCACACAGATAGCAATTCAAGCAGGGCCTGTCGTTAGTGTATTAGGGGGAAAATCCATAGATGATGCATAGTTGTTCCCAGAACATCCACAGGTCTTCTGTCCTTAAGCTCGTAACTCAGATTAAGTATCAAATATCATTAAACGTTACCAAATATTGCTCAGCACATAGATTCGGAAAAAAACTCCCTAAAAACCAATTCGTGGATGCCTGCTATTTAAGACATCTAGCTCACTAATTGCAAAATCTATAGGAAAGTCTGCACAGCATCAAAGCCTTGGTTGATCCTATGAGCAATTCTAAATGAAACGCTGTCTCCCTTGCAAGTAAATAAAACACTTAATGCAGTTTCTGGCTCTAGTGCTGTTTCTCCTGTGGGTTTTGAAAATGACCTTCCTGAGAGCATCAAGGACTATAACTTTTTAGATAAAGAAACTTGTTCTTGTTTTAAGTCTGTGTCAGGTTCATTCCCCTATAAGCCCACAGTTTTCAAAAGCAGAGGAAAAAGTAATCCAGAATTTTTTTAAAAAATTTTAAAAAAGCCCTGTTTCCAGAATGAAGTTGCCTGTCAGCCTGCCTTGGGCCTTAGGTGGAAAAGCAGAGATTAAAGAGTCAGTATTCTTTTTCATGTTTCATCTGCCAGTTTTGTGAATGTAGAAAGAGAACCAGTGGCTACAGCTAAGCACCCAACTGTGGTATCAAGTAGAAAGTGTGATACACACACACACGCACACACACACACACACACACACACACACACGTCACGTTAGTGAATTCAAAAATAATTTTTGAGTTTGGAGCACAGGGCGCCCGCTCTCCATCCTCCACAGCCAGTGACGGGGGTACCCCCAGGAGGGGTGAATGGCGCAGATGCGTCCTCCTATCGCCATGATGATAATGAAGCTCTTTGTCCGCTGTGTGAATGTGAAGTGCAAAATCTCCGATGAGCTCACCATTTCCTATTTAGTCCATACTTACCTGAATACACCAAGCGCTGCAGCTTTTTAATGCAAACCACTCAAATGTCCTTTTGTGAGACACTTTGCTAAAAGGCCGCTTTTGATGCGCGTTCTCCGTCTCCTCTTCAACTCGAATTAGACTGCTTCCTTCTTTTTCAGACACAAGTAACTCACTATTTCGAGTCCTTGGCTTTGATTTGGTGAAACGGCCCAACAGGAAGAGACCATGTTCTCTTTTATTCTCCATATTTCTGAAGGCAAACTTGGACCGATTTGTTTTGATTTACGAACAGAATTATGTTCCTGCCCTGGACACAGGCTTTCTTTATGTCCTTTCAGTCAGTCTGTCTCTGCGGACCAAGTTTTCCCAAAGACACTGAAATGCCTCTGTCGGTAACTGTGGAGCCATGGCCGTGCGCGTCAGCAAGAGAGGCCATCAGCCCGGCTGGTGTGGCTCAGTGGTTGGCGTCGACCCATGCACCAAGAGGTCACCGGTTCAATTCCCAGTCAGGGCACATGCCCAGGTTGTGGGCCAAATCCCCAGTGGGGGGCGTGCAGGAGGTGGCCAATCGGTGTTCTCTCTCATCGATGTTTTTTTCTCTCTCTCCCTCTCCCTTCCTCTCTCTCTAACCAATAAAGAAAAAAAAATTTTATTTTTAAAGAGGCCATCAGATTCGGGGTGGGGGGCAGTTTTTCTCTGCAAGCAGTACATTTCTTGCATCCCCACCAGTAAGCTCAAACCAAGCGACCTTGTGACATTTTTTAAAACATATTCAATATTAATGAGCATCCAGTCTTTGGCCAGGGGAAGGGGTCGGGGGCGGGGCGGGTTGTGTACTTGAGGTCAAGGGTCACGTGTTCGGTCACGTGTTCTATAATGTTCGCTCTCTGCACTTTTCTTCCGATTGGACTGTATCTGCCACCCCCTTCACGGTCAGGGGTGGATGGTGTTCTGATGCTAACAGTCAACTTGTCACATGAGCAGGGCTGCAACAGCTCAACCAGGAGTTTGTATTCTTCTCACAATGAAGTCGCCTCTGTCCTCTGAAGAACACAGTGTGCAACTCAAAGGCACCGTTAGCTGGGAAGGTAGGGTGACACTGATGCCAGGCTCCTGGTCTTCCGCGGAGCAGTGGCAGCCGTGGTCACACCCTAGACTTCGAAGTGGAAAGGAACACGTTCTTGCGTGCTAGCAGAGGTCACATTCCACCTGGGATCCCTTGGGGTTGTGAGTGAACCTGGGAAAAGGTACCGGTCCTCCCTGTGAATTCCTGTGTACCCTGTGACACCTAAGAAAGGCCACTGAAGTGTTTGGGATCCTTTAATAACAAACAATCCCTACAGTACAACTTTAAAGACATAATTCTACAGATGCCGTGACGTGATTAGTGAATTCAATGAGGGACACACAGGTGGCGCTACCAAAAACTTCGGAAAGCTAAAAGTAAACTTTGGCACAAATCAAAAGGAAGGTGCCAAGTTCTGACCACATCATGCTGTAAGATTAAACATATGACCCACACACATATCCTCTCTCTCTCTCTCTGTCTCTCTCTGCTTCCTCTCTTTATAGCTTGAGCACACTGTTATGAAATTACTCCCGGGCTCTTTTCAAGGGACAATTAACTATATTTTAAGGACTTTCACAACAAGTGACTTACATCACGCTTGTTTCTGTTTCCCCCCCCAACAACAACAACAACAAAAAAGATTTTATGAACTAGACTGATACACACATCCCCTCGTTTCTCTCTATCTCAAGCTAAAACTCAAAAATAACAACAGCAGCCCCTGGATTAGAGAGAATCGAAAAAGTTTTTTTGTGTTTTTCAAGTTGTCTAATTTATTACAAACTAAAAATCTCTTTCAATCTGGAACCAAGGTGTCTCTTCTCCTTGAGCTGATTAGGACCACATGAGCTCGGGAAACGCTGTCAGAGCCTGCCTCTGGCGCAGCTGGGATGATCCACCTGATTTGCCAGCACGATTTAAAAAGGGGGGGGGCTGCATCCGAAAGTCATAAATTTATATTCTGGAGCCCCAAGAAAAAAGGATTTCTTGTTCCTTTTGAAAGAAACAACATTCCGAAGATGGCGGCGTAGGTAAACGCGGTATCGCGTCCTTCCACAACCACATCAAAGTTACAACTAAACTACAGAACAACCATCATTCAAAACCGCCTGAAATCAAGCTGAATGGAAGTCCTACAACTACGAAATTAAAGAAGAAGCCACATCGAGACTGGTAGGAGGGGCGGAGGCGCGACAGGCTGGTCCCACACCCACGTGTGGCGGATAAAAATTGGGATACCTCGGCTGGGAAGGTCCTCCCAGAGGGCTGAGTGGTCCCCGTCCCACACCAGGTGCCCAGCGCAGGGTCCCAGTGCCAGGAAGAGAATCCCCATAACTTCTGGCTGGAAAAACCAGCAGGAACTGAGGCTGAGGCGGCTGGAGCCCCCGGCAGCTCCTCTTAAAGGGCCCGCGCACGGACTCACTCGGTCTCCCACCCTCCAGGCTCCAGCGTGGGGGAGGGAGCCAGAAAGGCACCAGAATCATATGGGGAAGAACTGAGCTGTTTGGCATTGGAGCAAGGGCTGGAGAGGCAGCTTTCTCCTGGAGGGACGTGCTATCAGAGGCCTTTGTTCCTTTGGTGAGCCCTTCCTGAGCCGGCAGACGCCGCCATATCTGGGACTCCAGCTACCTGGCTCACACTGTTGGCCCCGTGCTGGTGATTCCCTGAGGCCCCGCCCCACCCAACTTCCAGGCCCACCCAAGCTGTTGCCAGTTGCTTCACCATAGGATTGGCCTGTCTTGGAGCCTGCTTCAGCTTTTCCTAAAATCATTCAAACAAGCAGCATCTGGTCTCAGCTAGCCCTATACCTCTCGCTAAGTAATACATAGAAACAAACACAGGGAGGCAGCTAAAATGAGGAGACAAAGAAACAGGTCCCAAATGAAAGAACAGAACAAAACTCCAGAAAAAGAACTAAGCGAAATGGAGTTAAGCAACCTAACAGATGCTGAGTTCAAAATACTGCTTATAAGGATGCTCAATGGACTTAGTGAGAACCTCAGTGAACTTAGAGAGGGCCTCAAGAGCATAAAAAAGGACCAGTCAGAAATGAAGGAGGCACTAACTGAAATAAAGAATAGTTTACAAAAATTCAATAGTAGAGTAGGTAAATCCAAGAAGCAAACCATCGATTTGGAATATAAGGAAGCAAAAAACACCCAATCAGAACAGCAAAAAGAAAAAAGAATCCAAAGAAATGAGGATAGTGTAAGGAGCCTCTGGGACAACTTCAAGCGTGCCAACATTCGCATCTTGGGGGTGCCAGAAGGAGAAGAGAGAGAACAAGAAATCGAAAACCTATTTGAAACAATAATGGCAGAAAACTTCCCTAACTTGGTGAAGGAAACAGACATACAAATCCAGGAAGCACAGAGAGTCCCAAACAAGATGAACCCCAAGAGGCCCACACCAAGACACATCATCATCAAAATGCAAAAGGTTCAAGACAAACAGAGAATCTTAAAAGCAGCAAGAGAAAAGCAGTTTGTTACCTACAAGGGAGTTCCCATCAGACTGTCAACTGATTTCTCAAAAGAAACTTTGCAGGCCAGAAGGGAGTGGCAAGAAATATTCAGAGTGATGAAAAGCAAGAACCTACAACCAAGATTACTCTATCCTGCAAAGCTGTCATTTAGAATTGATGGCCATATAAAGAGTTTCCCAGACAAGGAAAAGCTAAAGGAGTTCATCACCACCAAACCATTATTATATGAAATGTTGAAGGGTCTTCTTGAAGAAAAAGATAAAAAAATATGAACAAACAAAATGGCAATAAATACATATCTATCAACAATCGAATCTACAAACAAAATGAACAAGAAGAACAGGAACATTCTCATAGATACAGAGAACTTTTGTTGGGTACCAGATGGGTAGGGGCTGGGGGGAGGGGTGAAAAAGGTGAAGGGATTAAGAAGTATAAATTGGTTCTTAGACTGACAAACCTCAAAGGGAAGGGGGGGTGGGAGGTGGGAGGAAATAAACCAAAGAACTTGTATGTATATATGCATAACTAATGGACACAGACAACAGTGTGGGGAAAGGCAGGAGGGGGGCGGAAATGGGGAGGAGGGGGGCAATGGGGGAAAAATGAGGAACATCTGTAATACATTCAACAATAAAATTAAAAATATAAAAAAAAAAGAAAAAAAAAAAAAGAAAAAAAAAAATAAACTGGCAGTTCCCAGCCAAAAAAAAAAAAAAAAAAAGAAACAACATTCCATCGTGACCTCTTTCATGAGGCCTCCTGAAAAACAGAAGAAACTGGGCAATACCCTGGTCATCACTTTATGCTGTTGTGGGAGCTAACTCCGTGCCTTCTCTCCGGTTACAGAGATTCCCACCGACACGTGGGGTCTCATTCAGAAAGCACTGATCCTCAGGAAACAGCCACGATCTACGACCACACTAGAATGTTCACCCTTTAAGAATTCTGTTTGTCAGGCTGGCCCAGGGCCAAGTAATAGATCAGGTCAAACTTTTCTTCGGCAGACCAAGAGTGGGCTCCCAGATCTGCTCTGTGGCATTCACCCCGGCAGGGTAAGGCACTCGAGTAACTCCTGACTCCCCAAGGAACCCCTCAGCCGTCCCTTCACAGCCACTTCCTCACACCAACATTTACCTGGCCTGACTCTCTCATGAGCTCTCCTCCCTTTGCTAGATGGCCCTTGGCCTGGGTGATAAAGGCTGTATTAATGTATACGCGGGCCCTAATAAATTTGCATTTATCTTTTCAGGAAACACAGATGCACTTAAACAGACCAAGAGTCATATTGCCTTCACTCAAAAAGATGATACCGAAGCCTTGCAGCCCCTTTCATAGCTTGTAGGGGGATCCCGCCAGGCAGGCGCATGGCTGCTGGCTGTGCGTTTCAGAATTGAGCCTTTGTGTATTTGATTGTTTTTAAGTAACAGAAGTATTAGGAAGAGGGGGTGATCTTTATGTTGGTTCTAACTGACCATGATTCCTTTCTCACGCTGACCCTTTCTATGCAGTGTATTCTGAGGATATATATGTAGTGTAAATTTGCCTGCTTTTGGTCAAAAATGCAGAATCCCCAGCCATCTCAGCGTTTTCTTCATGTGCTTAAAAAAGGGTGGGGGGCTTCTTAGCCTCTTTCCTTTGTTAAATAACTAGAACCATTTGAAGTTATTCCTTGTTCCAGATGCACAGCTGATAGCATTAGACACCAAGCCCTCACTGGGGAAGATCCGTTTTCTCTGTGAAAATAGTGGGCAGAGCTGCATAACCCAGCATCCCTCTATTCATAGTCAACCAGGTTGAGAGGATCTGGATACCGCGCATCTTGTGCGTGCCACGGCGCTTTGACAGAAGAGCTGTGTGGCGGGCGGAGCTGTGTTTCACTGCTCTCGGCTTCACCACGCGGTCCTGTAGCCTGGGCAGCCATGCATGCAGAACGGCAGAACTTACAGTCGCCCACAGGAGACACAGTGCTACCTGTGGAGCCCGGCCACCACCAGGAGGTGATGGTTCTGGGCCTTACAGACACCCAAAACTGTGGAACGGTTCCGGGATAGAACTTGCCATTACCTGCAGCGCTCGTCAAAGCAAGGCTTTTCCAAGCAGCTGTTCGGATATATAATTATTCCATTTGACAACCACCCATTGAGTGTGTTGTGAGGAAGAGGGAGGGTTGGGAGAGAGGCATGGAAGTTTATATGTGTATGGATGTAATAGGAGGAGGTTTGATTCTGGATCACTTTCGGAGCCAGGAAGGGTGGCTCAGACACGACGGGAAGAGCGCAACGGCCTTAGATACAGCTCTTTTCCAAAGTGACTTCCCTTTACTCATCTACCTCCCCCCACCCCCCAAAAAATCAAAATGTACTTCATGAAACTATTGTATATGAAGCACTTATTAGCCGTAATTAAATGGACAATATGAATTTACTACGTCTTTAGGACTCTGGCTTGTTCTGGTTTAGAGCAAGATGATTAATGCAAATACATATTACTTGAGATAACCATTTAGCAGCTAATTTAGCCAAATTTATTACAGCAGTTAGAGCTTTTTCATTTTAGCAGACGGAGACAAGGACATGCCAAAAGTGGGAGACGTGGACGAGTGCACACTGCCCTCTAGTGGCCAGCCAGCTGGTGTGCTTCTGGGGGGTGTGGAGTTGCTGCCATGCGTATCCAAGCAATAGCAGAAGGTTTTGCACGTTTCCGGCATCTTTTTAAACCATTCCCATCCATAGCACTTTATTTCAGGGATGATTTACTGCACTTCCCCCTTTTACTAGCTCAGGAGTACCCAGATACAAATCAAATCAATTTCGACTTGGCAAGATTTTGGTTAAAGTATCATTTTTAACATCTGCATTTTAAAGCTCTCTTTCAGTGGGTATTTAATGGCACCGTTTCACATTACTGATTGTTTTTACTTGTTCCTTCATTTGGGGCCATATTTCAGAGTCTGTGTGGAGCTGTCACTCTGTTTGGCTCCAGCCAAGTCAATTCTGTGCCTCCCTTAGGCCAGCGTTTCTCTCTGACTTGGTTGGGAAATTTATTTTGTTCCAACACTCCGTAAAGGCTCACCAGCATTTCCCCTGACTGACCAATGTAAATTTAGTTCATACGTGGACTATAAATCCTGTTGCACAAGATCAAAAGGTACAGATGCATAAGGACGCCGGTCGACGTTGCTCGCACAGCGCTGCGGCGAACGATCCAAGACGGAGAGGTAGAGCATCTTCGGAACCACTCAGACATCCAGAATCCCAAAGAGGTCTACCTCGGTGCTCTGAATAAATCTGTACACATTTGCCTTTGTGCCATCCGATGGCAAACCCACTGACAACATCCACACCGCATTAGGTGTTCTGTGAGCCACAAAGATGCGTAGTCCCTTTATTTTTCCTTTCACACCATAGCCGCCCAAAATGGAACAAAGTCTTGCTACAAACGCTAGTAACCCTCACTAGGGAGACGCCGCTCCACTGAATTGTTGATTTTATTTGTTCGACTAATGGCATTCTGCATTAAGCATACGGAGGGGCACCCTGGCTTGATGCGCTCCTCCCCTTTCTAAGCCTGGGGTTTCGCGGACATGGCAATGGTCTGGTCACAGTCTTAATACGCAGCGCTTCTGTTTGTTTTGTTCTGTTCCCCCCAGTGCTGAATAAGGGCCAGTGTGTGACAAAGTACTACCGTTGGATGCAGAAGAACGGAGGCTATATCTGGATCCAGTCTAGTGCCACGATCGCTATTAACGCCAAGAATGCAAATGAGAAGAACATCATCTGGGTGAATTATCTTCTTAGGTATATTTCTCATTCTTTTCTGTTTCTGTTTCAGTTGTCAAATAGGCGGCCTGGTGGTTAACAACTGACATGTTGTGTTATCTTTTGATAGTATCTGGTGTGGAATTATGTGGAAATTCTGCTTTTCTTTCTACAAGATTCAAAGGAATAGGAAAAGATCAAAGATATGTTGGAAGGGACTTCCAGGGCAGATTCACAGCATTTTCAATAATTCTTGGTCCGTCAACATTGGGGCAGAAGTTGCTTTGGTTTCTCCACAAATGCTCAGGCCATCAAAAGAATACAGACTTTTGCCTAAAGCTGAAGCCTTCAAAAGCACCTCCTTCTCCCCACCGCACCTACACATACTCACACACTCCAGTCCTTGTAAAAATTAAGCAAAAAGGGATGAAAAACAAGTGGCAGGGTACAGTCTAGTTCCCCTGCATTCCATCCCTTTGAAGCCCTCAGCATACTGCATAGAGCTTGATTCTTTAGGCACTCACGTTTTGATAAGCAAAGTGACTTCTTTGCTAGAATCAAGATCATCTCAGTATAAAAATGAAAGCAACCTTCTTTTGCCTGTTCTGTGATCTCAGGCAAGTTTTACAGCAGTTTTACTGTGTCCTCAAATTTACATCCATGAATGTGGCCAAGCTCAACAGCTTCCCAAATTCTAGCAAGCAACACCATTTCTCAAGCCTTCCTCCTTCCTGCCTTTGGGTTTCAACTAGCAAAAAAAGAACCAAGACTGAAGCCTGGTGGTCTGCGTTTGGGGGCGAGCTTTGCAGGAGGCCCTCCACCAATGCTGCCACGGAGCTGTCTGAACGGTCACCGGCTCCCTCCCACCCCTGTCATTCCAGTCTTTGGCTTCTGTTGGCCTGCAGCCACCAAGCATGGTCTGAGGGCCCACACATGGTCTGAGTAGGAAAACGTCCAATAGGTCTTATGAATGGAAGTTGTTGCCCTTTGGCTGATCATCTAGACAGGGAGCACTTGAATCCCATTTTTCTCTGCGACAGCCAAATGGAGCTGAGATGCCGACAACCATGGCTCGTCAGCACACTGACCCTTCAGAGTGTGTTCATGCGCGTCGGCGATGACTGGGAGGCATGACTGCCTGCTACCAATAGCATATCAATCAGACGCTAATGATTATTGCTCTAGAGAGGGCTTTAATGTGCACCACTTAAAAGAGTCTTCATTTATCTACTTTCGTTTTCCTTTTTTGACCTCTTCTACTCTACATTAATTCTCTCTAAAGGTATGTGTATTTAATGTGGATTTCTCCAACCCTGATGTTCACGCCATCCTGTGTTTGTGACATCAAGAAATCCTTTTACAGAGAGGTTTTGGGACAGCAGCAGTATGCCACGCAGAAGGTTATTAAAACGTACATGCCAGAGAAAACAGAGTAAGGTACTATGGCATTGGCAGCCTTTCGCTAGGCAAAAACGGAGGTGTGCCAAGGAGACCCATCGTTATTAAGAATCAGACACAGGTGACAGGGACACCACGGGTGAGAAGATGTCTGTGTCCCGTGCTGATGCATCCTAGGGTACTAACACCATCTATAGGGTCGTCACTCCTATTCAGGGAGATTTCTTCCTATTTGGAGCTTTCTTATTGCACCGTCCGCCTCATGACTTCCCACTGTGCCTCCAAATGGAGGGATGAGAAGGGTGAAGGAGAGGTCAGTCCGTGTAACTGTGGATCAACACTATTAGTTTAGTGTAGGGCCACATGGTACGAACTCATGCGTGCTTGGTGATTCCAGTCCATCTAACTACATACGGAGAGGAAGGAATCAGTTTGGGTACCAAAGACAAGTCTTCAGGCCCAAGAGCCTCAATCTCAGCCATGCTAGGCCTGTTTCAGCTAACCTAGAGACTCACCCTGAGCTCAGTAGTAAAAGGCCATAAGTTGGATGACCAGTGACTTGTGAACCCCCCTGTCATCTGGACCAAAGGAGACTAACAAAGATGGGCTTTCGCAGAAGAAACTCTACCAAGTGGTAACCCATTGGTATGACTCCTACAGGCTAGAGTTCTACTAAGAAAAGGACCTGGCCTTGTTTCTCGTTCCCACATTCTTGTCCTTCGTTCTTCCCTGAGCAGTATTAGCATGCTCCCTCTTCCTGCTCAGAACCCCTCACCTCTGGGCCCCATCCAGGCTTGTCCTGCTCTGTTCTGAGTATTACTCCCAGCCTTCCTGTCATTCCCTCGCGGTGCTCGGTAGAACTGCACTCAGAGTACTCAGAGACTGCATGAGGGCTGAGGCTGCCCTCCCACCACTCGTCGCATCTGGTGTTCCAGAGGCAGCTCTGCTGCTGAGGCTAATTCACACTAAGGAGTGAATGCCTGACCACCCACCTTCATGAATTAACCCTCCCACAGACATTTGCCATTTTAGTGACTGAAACGGCGACTCTAATGTGGGAATTTCACTAGAAATTAGCAGATGAGTCAGTAACCCTCTGGTGTAGGTCTCTGTTGGCTAACCATCAGGGGAGGGTTGAAGAGGCATCTTCCGTTCGGAGGCGAGAAACGCTCCTCGTGGCACAAATCACAGTGGCCCGTGCTGCTCATACTTTAAGCCCGCCTGGGACTGGCATTTCTAGAAGACAGCTAACTCAAGCTGACCGAATGCTCTCTCTTTTCCAGAAGAGGCTTGTTTCTTTAAAAACAGAACAAAAATGAAACACGTTGGTGCGAGTGGGGTTCGATCCATTCTGTCAGGGCTCTTTCACACTGGGGTTCTCCCCGCTGCAATCAGATTTCCAGCTAACAAGCTACAGGTGTACACCACATGAGCAGATGAAAGTGTGATTGTAATGGGTGTGTTGACAGTTCAGTAGCCATAATCCACGAATCCCAAGGTGCACCTGCGCGTCTGTCAGATCTTAGGTGCTGAGGGCTCTGTCCCCACCCCCACCCCCAGCTTTGGAGCCTTCTGAACAACTGAGAAGCTCCATCAAGGAGCCAAGACAAGGGTACTGAGGCAATGGACTCATTAGGAGCCCAAGAGAAGACGGGGCCCACCAGGAGGTATGGAAGTGAATGGCTGAGAGTACTTCTCCTCCTCCCTTCCCCCCAGGTGTCATACTGGGAGGAATGTCAAGTAGCACAGTTCCCTGGCCCCCAGTGATACCTGATTATTTAAAAGCTTTTCAGTGGCTTTCATGTAGCATTTGGGTATTCAGTCATTGTAGCAGGGTGCACCTGCACCCCAGCACATGCAAGCCAAGCTTCTGTAAAAGTCCTGCGATGAACTGAAATGATTTCATGTTTAGTCTTTTAAACTCTCTAAACTCCACACGTTTGGGGCAAGAAAGTGGGAAGAAGATGGTCGAAAGCAAACCAGCCAGAATGGGTGTCCGCACTCCTGATGAATGCCTCCCCTCCCGCAGCAACCCTGAGTACAAGGACATACCGATGGACATCTCACAGCTCCCCCACCTGCCGGAGAAAACGTCGGAATCCTCGGAAACATCGGACTCTGAATCAGACTCTAAAGACACCTCAGGTATTACAGGTATTGCTCCTTCTCCATGTTCTACAGCTATGGCTTGTCTTTCCAAACGTGAGGGGTGGGTCACGGCCAAAGGGCCACCGTTAGAGCATAGCAACTGGTCAGATAGGTCACATCAAGTTATTACTGAGTCTCTCTCTACACACACATATATACATATACTGTACTCACACACCACCACATACATATGGACTCACATATGTGTATATATATATACATATAGTACTTACATATATGTATGTGGTAGTATATAATATATACATGCATTTATGTGTATAAATATATACATATACATACGGTGTGAAATATATTTATACATGTATAGGTATATTGTAGTATATGAATACATGTACACAAATCTACTTCATGCCAGCCCTCCACTGGCATACAGAAGGGGCCCTGCCCTAACCCCACAGCTAGCCCCGACCTCTTTACCAGAAACAGATAGCAGGGCTGTCTCTGATGCTCCAAGGCAGACTCTGACTTTGCACCCGGAATAGTCACATCCTCACCAAGCTGGACTCGAGCCTCTTTGGTGAGATAGTTAATGCCATCGGTAAATGACTCAGGGTGCTGGACTGTGACTCATTTTCCAAATCTATGCATAGAAAACCCATGCTTTCCCATTTCTAGTTATTTTGGGAAGTACATTTTGAGTCCTTTGGAGCACAGGAAAGTTAATATAAAAATTTACTTTTCCTCCGATCCCCAGCCCCCTTCACAGACACACACAGAGCCAGGGAGCACAGAACTCACAGAATCGCTCAGCTGCAAAAAAAACCCTGAGCCTCTTCTAACCCGATGTCTTCCGCCACGGAAGGAAGGCCAGCGCAGTTACATGATTTGTCCAAGGGTCTAGTCCAGGCTGCCATCCAAAAGCATCACAGCAGAGCCATAAAACCTGCATCATCCCTAAACCTTCTAAGGTTGTATTACTGGGAAAATCTATTGTCCTAAAATGTGTTGGATGGCTCAGGTTCCAGCACCACTCCCCATCCTCAGGGTACCTGCTCTCCAGGTTTGTGAACACATATCTCTCTGCTCCAGACACAGCCTCGGGGAAGCGAAGGCAGTGAGGAGCACTCACAGAGAATCTGATTGTTTTTCTATCTCCTGAATTGCATTTCTTTGAAAGTTCTGTACTGGGGCAGAAGTTCTTGCATAGACAGCCTCTGCTCCTCATTTATACCGTGGACAAAAAAGACAAAACTTCCCTGCCCCATGGAGCTTATATTCTAGTTGGAAGACATAGAAGTTAATAAAAATAAAACATACAGTGAATCAGGTGGTGGTAAATGCTATAGAGAAAAACAACTTTAGGAACAGTGTGGTTTTCAATGAACAAATTGTTGCCAGTGGACGGGTGCAAGTCTTCTTTAGAAAATCACCCTGCACACTACCATTTTTCTGTGTCACTGACACCTTATTCCAGGTTATTTACTCTGACTCCCCGAGTTGTTTCAGGCCCTCTGAAACATTAATGTGCCAATGAATCACCTGGGGATCTGATTCAGTAGGTCTGGGTTGAGGCCTGGGATTCTGCATTTGTTTTGTTTTGAGGGTTTGTTTTGGTTGGTTTGGATTTTGTTTTTTTGGTGGTTGTTTTTTTCTTTATTAATTTCAGAAAGAGAGGAAGGGAGAGGGAGAGATAGAAACATCTATAAGAGAGAACATGATTGGCCGCCTCCTGCACCCCCCCCCCACACACACACACTGGGGATCAGGCCCACAACCTGGGCATGTGCCTTGACCCGGGATCTAACTGGCAACCTCTTGGTGCATGGGTCAACGCTCAACCACTGAGCCACACCCGCCAGGCTTGGTTTGGGTTTTTTTTGTTTGTTTGGTTGGTTGATTTCTTTTAATATGTTTTTATTGATTTTTGAGAGAGAGAGAAAGGAAGAGAGAGAAAGGTCGGTGTGAGAAACATCAATTGGCTGCCTCCTGCATGCCCCCACCCCGACCGAACCACACGGGCCAGGATGGCATTCTGCATTTGTAACAAGCGTCCAGTCATGCCAATACTGCTGGTACATGGACCACACTTTGCCTAAAGGTCCAGCGAATCTAGGCCCTCGAGAGAAAAAGCCAGGGCTTTAAGTAACCAGGGTGGTGGAAAGTCTCAGGACAGGCAAGACAGCTCCCCCACAAGCCCCCCGCAGGTGAGAGATGGGTCTTGCCCTGCTAATGTGGTGTCTCCTTTGTCCCCTTTCCCTGTCCCTACCACCCCCACCCCGGCCGCCGGCCCCACACAGAGGACAACGAGAACTCCAAGTCCGATGAGAAGGGGAACCAGTCTGAGAACAGTGAAGACCCGGAGCCCGACCGGAAAAAGTCAGGCAACACGTGCGACCAGGACATGAACTGCAACGACCAAGGCCACAGCTCCAGCAATCCTGACAGCCGCGACAGTGATGACAGCTTCGAGCACTCAGACTTTGAGAACCCCAAGGCGGGTGAGGAAGGCTTCGCCGCCCTGGGCCCCATGCAGATCAAGGTGGAGCGCTACGTGGAGAGCGAGTCGGACCTGCGGCTGCAGAACTGCGAGTCGCTCACGTCGGACAGTGCCAAGGACTCGGACAGCGCGGGCGAGGCGGGCACGCAGGCCTCCAGCAAGCACCAGAAGCGCAAGAAGAGGCGGAAACGGCAGAAGGGCGGCAGCGCCAGCCGCAGGCGCCTGTCCAGTGCGTCGAGCCCCGGCGGCCTGGACGCGGGCCTGGTGGAGCCCCCGCGGCTGCTGTCATCCCCCAACAGTGCCTCGGTGCTCAAGATCAAGACGGAGATCTCGGAACCCATCAACTTCGACAATGACAGCAGCATCTGGAACTACCCGCCCAACCGGGAGATCTCCAGGAACGAGTCCCCCTACAGCATGACCAAGCCCCCCAGCTCCGAGCACTTCCCGTCCCCGCAGGGCGGCGGGGGCGGTGGGGGACTGCATGTGGCCATCCCCGACTCGGTCCTCACCCCGCCCGGCGCCGACAGCGCAGCCGCCCGCAAGACTCAGTTCAGCGCCTCGGCCACCGCGGCCTTGGCCCCCGTCACCTCCGACCCTCTGTCACCCCCGCTGTCGGCGTCCCCGCGGGACAAGCACCCCGGGGGCGGCGGCAGCAGCAGCAGCGGGGGTGGCCCCAGCACGTCCAACTCCTTGCTGTACACTGGGGACCTGGAGGCCCTGCAGAGGTTGCAGGCGGGCAACGTCGTGCTCCCGCTGGTGCACAGGGTGACCGGGACCCTGGCGGCCACCAGCACGGCCGCGCAAAGGGTCTACACCACGGGCACCATCCGCTACGCGCCCGCCGAGGTGACCCTGGCCATGCAGGGCAACCTGCTGCCCAACGCGCACGCTGTTAACTTCGTGGACGTTAACAGCCCCGGCTTCGGCCTCGACCACAAGACGCCCATGGAGATGCTCTACCACCACGTGCACCGGCTCAACATGTCGGGACCGTTCGGCGGCGCCGTGAGCGCGGCCAGCCTGACGCAGATGCCCGCCGGCAACGTGTTCACCACGGCCGAGGGACTCTTCTCCACGCTGCCCTTCCCCGTGTACAGCAACGGCATCCACGCGGCACAGACTCTGGAGCGCAAGGACGACTGAGGCGCCCGTGCGGGCTGCGCTGCGAGGCGCTGGGAGGCATGGTCGGCGTTTTCGTTTTAGACCTTTAATTCTAGCACTTTGAATTTGAGCAGGTCAGCGTCTTCTCTCAACACCACGGTCCCTGTCCCATCCCCTCTTTCTTTACCTTGACTTATTCTTTCCTGTAAAGATATGTTTATTTTTGGCCTTCGGAGGGTCAGATGACCAGTTGCCTGCCATTTTGTCTTCTTCTAAGATGTGTGTTGGGTTGTTCTGCTTTCCTTTGCATCTTTATTAAGATGTCTTTAATGTGTGTATGCCTCTGCCATAGAATACTCAGTCTTGTGGTCAAGAGATTTCTCAAGTGACAACCATTGGGTTTTCTTCATAAAGATCTTGATGTGATCAAGATTGAAAGAGACAAGCATAAACAATGTGCCCTGTTTGACTAAGTCAAATGAAATGGGGTGGCTTTTGTTTTTGTTCCTAATTCCTTTAAAAAATAGGGGGATAGTATTTTAGAATTTTATGCAGAATTTAATTCTCTTTTTATGGTTAAGATTTTAAGATTTTCTTACTTGCACATAAAAATAATTTGGGTTCTTAAACTTAATTTCTGGCCTGTGACTAGAATGTTTAAAAAAAAAAAAAGTTGGACTAAATGTTAATTACTGAAACATTAACTTAATTTCTAAAACCATGGTGCTATCATTTATTAATCTGTAATGTCTTCATACAAAATGCAGCTCCTGGGCTGGGTTTTGGGGGAAAAAAAAAATGTGTTCTGTCCTGGTCTGGAGTCCATTGCTGCAGTCTCCTTGGTTAGTTAAGACAAAGCCCTCATTAACATTTGCTGCAGGACTTAAAATTTTTTACCTCCCAACTAACAAACATAGCCTCACATTAAATTTAATGGGTCATTAAAGCCCTTTTTAAAGGGGCTTTTGGAAAACTCAATCAAACTGATTTGAGGAGCGGTTTAGGTACATACTGCCTTTTGTTGAGCTTTTATTTTCCTTTTCTCAGTCTAACTGAGGCTAATTTTTGCGACTTCAATAACACTTCACAGTAAAAGAGGGAAAATATTTAACATGTTTTCATTTCTTGCTAAAAAAGGAAGGTTGTATTTTGAGGGGACTGATTTGATTTGATGGAATATTTTTTTTTCCCCTTTGGTTCTCTTATTTCTAGGTTGGAACCAATACAGTTTAAAACTAAAGAATGGGTTAATAAGCTTCAAACAGATAACTGCAACTGAAAACTGCACATTAAGTACAAAAACAAAAAAAAAAGAAAAAGAAAAAGAAAAAAATATCCTATTTTGTCTTTGTTGCCAGAAATCAGTGTAGTGTCAAACACTCCAAATGACTGTCAAGTATAAATTCTTCCACTCCATTTTTGGCAGCTGTTTGTTAAGGCATCTAATAACAGATGTGAGAACTGTAACGTGTGCAATGTGTACGTGTCCTTGGCTGTCGTCCATTGCAGTTTCAATGTGTGTTTCTATATGCAGTATATACTAAGCTAATGTAGTTGTTTTGTCCTTTGTCTTCTCTGTGCTCTATCTCTAGTCCGGAGTGGTCCAGTCCCATTCCTGCAGTCCTAGTGAATCAGTGATTCTTGGGGTTAGTGGTTTTTGTGTGGTGGCCTTCCTCTGTAATGTCACCCCTATGCTGCTTCTACTGTCTGTGAACCTTCCGTTTCACTTTTTGAAATTCCTGCTGTTGCTTTGCTGGTGTATATTCCCCCGACCTCTCCTTTCTTGCCCTCCCCCTCTCCTCTCCCCTTTCCCTTCCTTGTCTTTCCTTCCCTCTTCTCCAAAATCTTTTTCATTCTCAGAGATAAAAAGACTCTTAACTAGCTCAAGGTTAATGGAGCCATTTTTCCCACATGGAATTCTGGGTATGACTCTTTCTTCGGGAGTGCAGCTCAAAGCACTGAAGAGTAATGCTCAGATATATTAAATAAATTGATGCCATATAGCCTCAGTTGTTAACATTCCCAGAGTCCCTTGTGCTCTACCTATAAGCAGTGGGTGCTTTTCTTTGGTTTCCTTCCAGGTTGGCTGATGGAGCAATATATAAAGCAATTGCCAGTGAGACAGAAAAGTATTTCAAAGGTCAACCAACATTTTTTTTAAAAAACAGAAGGGGAGGAATAATGGAATGTAGAATTGTCATATATATTTGTTTATGCGTGCAATGCTACTAGAGTAACTTGGCTGTCCTTTGAATATCACTGTGTTGAGTGGATTCCTCTAGGACCTTTAATTCCATGAGTTGGGCCCCAACCACTGTGGAATAATGACAAAATAAAGTTAACTGCCACAGATTTTAATAGTGAGCTTAGCTGAAGGATTTAATAGGTTTAGAATGTGAAGAAAGCTAATCACGAAATTTAAAGATTAATTTTGGAAGCTCTATTCTAGCTATCGAACAATCAAAGGAATGCACCTATCAGCTACAAAGAACAGCTAGACAGCTGTTTTTTTGTTTTGTTTTTTTTTCTTTTATAAATGTTTCTGTGTTGTGTCAAAATGATTTCTGGTGATTTAAACTAACAGATAATCACAGCTGCTGTCTAAATCCATAGTGTTAAAATTACAAAATGAAAAAAACAAAAAAAAAAACAAAAAAAAACTTCATTACCTGTGAAGACTGTGTCTGTGTTTTTAACTATTTCTTGTACAAATATATGAAAACTTTTATGAGGAGACTGGTGCCAAGTAGCTGAATAATGGGGAAAGGGATATTCTGTTCGTAAAAATCTTAGCAGTGTTACCAACTCTACCACATATATATATATATAAAAATTAAAACGTTACAAAGCGACAGCTATGGTACATTCGTTTTGTGTGAAGCTAACCGGACCTAACTTCCTGAGTGCCTGGCTTATTTTGAAACATTTTTTTTTCATTGACCATTGATAATGCTGCAAATCAGAAATGTACATACTTCATTTACAACAGGGTTCTTTTTATACTTTTGTAGATTCTCATACATGTCACATACATGGTTGTCTTTATGTAACTTAATTTTTTCATCCACAGGTGCCATTTTCATAATAAACTTCTCTTGGATTTGTTACTATCTGGCATCATTTCTTTTACATGTAACCATCCTAACTAATGAATGCTGGTAGTATTTGTTTAAGCAGGTACCTTGGTCATTATTCTTGATTAAAATCAAAAAAAGGAAAAGTAAAAAAAAAAAATTTTAAAGATGCATCCATATTTTTGCTAGTTTTGGAAAAAAAAAAAAAAAGCATAGCTTGTGTACTGATGAGGCTGACAAGGCACAGATTAAGATGCTAATCCAAATACTACACCAAACTTGCCACCATCCTGAATTTTCAGCTACCCCAACTCATCGTCATACTGCGCATTACTGTGCACATTATCCAAGCTGAACAGCAGGCCTGCGACATTAACCACTATGGGACGTGTGCATTTTTTATTAATGCACAGTAAGTGATGACAGTTTTCATACATTAATCATTTAAAATGCACTCAATACTTTCATTTATTACAAGCTATAATGTATAACCAACTATTCCATTGCTTATATCTTCTCTTTATACTAAACACATGTATTCTTTCTCTGGACAAGCCGAGTAAGTCATGGTGGTGCTGTGTGTTTTAAGACAGGTCAGCTGGCTAACTCAAAAAGAGAAAGAAAACTTCAGCACTATCTCGGAGATAAGGATATAGATGGGTCACCTGTTAAGTCTGTGCTGTCCAGAAAATGAAGAGATAGGAATGAGTTCAACTGAAAGAAAAGGCAACTACTTTTGTCCAAAACCTACCAACTGGAGTAAATATTCCTCTCCAGTTTAAGTCTTCCGTGACACTTGCCAATTTGAAGGCACTTTTTATTAATGGAGGGTTGTTTCAGACTGGTGGATGTGAAAATGTGTTTATGGTTGTGGGGCCCAAGGTTTCTCTTTTATGGGTCCTTGGAATAAGCACTTAAAAATTAGAAATAGGAAGAGAGGGTGATTGAGGACACAGAACTGGGTTCTCCCAACTGTTTCCAAAATGTATTATTTCTTTTTGTTCTTTTTTTTATGATGATTTAAAAAAAATTTTTTTTAATGTTATTGATTTGAGAGAGAGAGGAAATGAGAGGGAGAGAGAGATAGAAACATCGATGAGAGAGAACATTGATTAGCTGCCTCCTGCATGCCCCCCACTGGGGATTTGGCCCACAACCTGGGCATGTGCCCTGACCAGGAATTGAACCAGTGACCTCTTGGTGCATGGGTCGACGCTCAACCACTGAGCCACACCGGCTGGTCTCTTTTTGTTCTTGAGGAGAATATAGTATAGCAAGATTTAGAAGTTAAATATATATATGTATAGATATAGATATAGATATAGATATATAGATATAGATATAGATATAGATATAGATATAGATATAGATATAGATATATTGAGCTAGAAGCTCAATCCAAGTGTTGAAGCCAGATTTCCCAAAACAAGCTGTCAGTCAGCATCAATGGAGCTGGCTCTTGGTGGGGGTCTCCAGAGCTTTGCAAAGTGGAGGCTCTAAAAGGCAGAGGGGCAGTTGTAGGGCATGGGCCTGGGCTGACCCCTGTGGGCTGAATGACAATGCTGATCAGCCACAACACTCTCCTTCAGCCCTGCGATCCAGATGTGGTGGCAATGGAGGTTGAGAAGGAAAGTCAGACATGGCAGGGGGTGAATTGAAACCCTCACAGTATTTGGAGCTTCTGCAGTAGAAGTGGTAGAAATCCTGGATTCTTACCCAAGGTCAAGCCTCCCTTCACGTTGACAAGTTCCCTGTCCTTTATGTGTTCCCATCAACACTAAAAATTGTCCCTAGTGAAATAAAGAACTTCTCTCAGCCAGAAAGACATTCTGGGCTCAGACCCACTGACAATCGTGAAGCCTAGTCACTAGTGCAGCCCGAAGCTCGCAGGCAGGGCAAGCCCGGAGCTCCCCAGAGGACCAGGACCTGTCCCTTGCCAGGCTGGCTGCAAGTCATTTGTCAAGGCTCCAGTTGGTAGGTGATGCCAGCTCTCTGCACCTTTTCTCCTTCCCAGCCAATACCTATACTTGTTTGTTTGGCAAAGAGGAACAAGACAAAAGGTAAAGCAGTAGGCAGGACAAGAGGGAAGACATGCACTCAGCGGAGCATCAAGAAAGTGGTTTCCGTCCTTGTGGACTGTAATTCTCACCCATCTTCGCCTACTCCTAGATGAAGCCTATTTATGTGGAACTTATTTAAAACAATTTACAATCAACTTGGACTATGCATTGCATTAAAGGTAAGAGATGGTGTATATTGTCAAGCCCAGAAGATAATTTGTTCAAGCCAAGAAGATTATTATCCAGGTTCAAAAAGCAGAAAGATCTAAGGACTTGGGAGAAAAGGAAGAATACCTTTGCCAATACCTCATATCATGTAGTGAAAAAAGACAAACTTTTCTTGATCATGGTTCCCACAGAAGGATAACAACTAGCAGGCTTAAGAAACAATTCTGGAATGCTAAGGTAAGTGAACACCTTAGCTGTTCCTGCTTTCCTGTGTTTCCTAGGAACCATTATAAAAAGGGGGGCTGACCTGGTAAACTCCCCACGGACACAAATCATGACTTGTTCATCTTCATGTCCTCCCACAGTGCTCAGTTCAATGATTTACAAATAGTCTTGGTTCAGTAGAGATCTGCTGAAGACTGATGGACGAGGACATGTGAAAAATGACAATGAAACATAACTTGTCAAGAAGCAAAGATTCCACTAAAAATGTTCATGTGGTTTGGCAGGATGGCTTGAGTTTCTATCAAAATGGCAAAATGGGTAGAGCTGCAAGTTCATTCATTCCTGCCTTCTCAAGTCATCCATATGGCTGGCCAAGAGTTGGCCATCGATAAATGTTGGTTGGAGGATGTCTGTGTGTGTACACAATACTGTGTATAGCAATAAATTAGGTAAAGCAAATAGAGAAAGGAGAAAGAGGAAAGAACCCAAGCATTTGATAACTGACTTAGTAAACTTTGACATCTCATCCCATAGACAGCTAAGCAAATGCATCTTAGATTCACAAGAAGGGTACCATTATTATAATAGTGTATCCTCACAGATGAGCATTGAGATACAGAAATTTAATTGTCATCCAGAGAATCTCAGCAATTGAGATGGACCCTCTCAAGGAGAAATCACAACTCCTTAATTCTAGTGGTGAGGATCTTTCTAGTCCTCTATTGGGTTTTAAGCTGAAATCTTACCTCCCGAGTTAAATGGACTAAGTCTTAATTCTCTTCCTTCTGAGTGGCCTTTAAATATGCGAAAATGAATATCAGAGTTTCAGTAAGTCTCTAGGCTAACTGTCACCTGTTCTTTCCATTGTTGCTCAGTGGCATTGTGGCGGATCTGAGTTATCCTCATCTAGGTGCACCAGAATTTGACAAGGCCCCTGTATTTGACAAGTTCCTAGGGCTGCCTTATCGCCACAGACTAGGTGGCTTGAAGCAACAGACATTTATTCTATTCTCTCACTGTTCTGAATTAAAGGTGCCAGCAAGATTGGCTCCTTCTGGAAGGCTCTAGGGGAGTCTGCCCTATGCTTTTCTCCTAGCTGCTAATGGTTACCAGCCATCCTTGGCACTCCTTAACTTGCAAATACATCACTCCGATCGCTGCCTCTATCATCACATGACCATCTTCTCTCTGTGTGTCTCTGTCTTCACGTGGAGTTTTACCCACTCTGTGTCATTCTCCTTTTCTAATAAGGACACCAGTCATCTTGCATTAAGGGCCCACACTACTCCAGTATGGCCTCAACTAAGTATATCTACAAGACCTTATCACAAGAAGAAAATGGAATTAAGTTCATATGCTGAGGTACGAGGGGTTAGGACGTCCTTGTTGGAGCACACAATTCAACATATAACAGCCCCTATTAAAATGTGGCCCTTTGGATCAATTACAGCTCCAGATGTAATCTGGTGTCTGCACAGGATGGAAGTCCCACCGCACTCTTGCTCAAGACTCTCAATTCTTAATTAAAACAGCCTGAGTCCACAGTCACTTCCTAGCAGTCAGATCAATCTGTCACCTCATCTTGAGCCTCTAGTCAACCAGAACACCTTGGTCTTTTCACAAACTTTTGTTAAGGTGGGTCTCTCACCTCCCATAACCCTCATGCAATGCTGGCATGTGCTCAGGGGAGAAGCAATTTAAGGGGGAAAAAGTGCCCTGGTTCACTAGGCGTGGAAGGGGAGCAAGAGCCTGTCCCTGTGAACATTTCTCCTTTTCACTGTACTTTACATGCCCTCTGAGACCACTTCCCCCAGCCCTCCTGGAGAGGACAGGCCGGGCCCCAGAATTATGCAGCCCTGGGGTACAGGTACATCCATACAAACATCCCCAGTAGGTTGCTTCTTTGTAAGAAACTGAGGCAGGGGAAAAACAACCATGAGAAGGAAATTGAAAGAACCAGAGGGAGAAACTACCATATCAGTCATTTCAGGAGCAGAGCTGGGTAAGAGGTGCCATGACTCCTGTTACATGTGGTGTAAAATCATCCAGAGTTCAAGGAAGACTCATGAGGCCAAACACATTAACTTTCTGAGATTGAGTAGGCCTCCATTTGTCCACTTTTATGGATCAGAATCAAAGAGAAATTAGTGTCAGATCGTTTCGCACTTTTTCTGGGGACGAAACACAGCTGTTTTTCATTCCTCTGTTCCTCATTTCTATTTGGCAGTCATGAGATCCACGAACAGGAATGACCTAGATAATGTCCCTACGTTGAAAGAATTTTTCTAGAAAAATAAAGTTAATTTCAGTTAAAAATAATAATACATGGAAACTGTTAAATCTACTTTAATGGGGAAAAAAGGGAGCAGAGGGTAAGGAGGAAGCTCTTGCTTGTGCTGAAGAAGTTCTCAGATTTATAGCGGAAGTGTCAGAAACAGGATGTAATATCCGTGTGACCCCCCCCCACCTCCCCCAAACAAAACCATTATGCCCTTGATGAATTATTGACTTTAGAGTTTTATCTGTGCCATGAATAATCACAAACTTGGGAGTCTCGGGGCACAGTTCATAAACAAATAATTATATCACAATGATAATTTTTCAGGAATTACAACATCAATCATGGCCATGTTATTATCAAGTACATTTTCTGGTTGCCTCTATTCATCAAACCCTCCTCCTTCTGCACCACACAAGCAAAACTCATCACCAGATTGCCTCTTATTTACACATCACTCAAAGCAGGACAGAACAGGCACACACAGAATGGGCCAACCCGGCATTTATGAGAGATGAGTTTTCATTAAGAAAGTCCAAATTAAATGCATTGAGAAAGATGGAGAGGGGGAGAGAATTAATTATCCCAAACTCCCCCACAGAGGTGTCTTTGAAAAGATTTTGTTCAGAAGATAAAAGCAGAAGGAAGGTTTATTTCATTGCAGGCAGTTCTAATAAAGAAAAAGGAGTTCGTCTCTCAAAACCAAGGAAATAGCGCAACAACGTTTCACTTTTTGAAAAGAACAATGGTTAGACGTGTGCACAGAGCTTGGCCCCTATTCTACAACCTCCTCCTTCAGGTGGAAGAGGCGTGGAGGTGGGGACAGAACTTGGGGAGGATAGAAATACCTTATCCTGGGTCTGGGCTAAGCCACTTTCCTAGGACTGGTGCAGAAGGAGAACATGTCCAAACACAATGACAGGACCGAAAGCGCCTCGGCCAACCTACTTCACTGTGCTGTTCACCATCACTTACGGCCAAGGCCTCAAGGTTCAGCTCCCAGTTCAAAAGAAAAACAAATAACTGGCAAAGCAACACAGAGAAAGTGCCCTCTTAAGATAAAAGGTCGGATGATAGGGGTAACGTTAATGCTTGCCTTTAACTCCTTGTGCACGAGAACTTTTTCATTGGCCCCCGTTTCCAACCGGCAGGGTATGCAGGCCACGCACTGTCACTCAGAACGACCACCAGGGAGGACAGTCCAACCCCCAGAAAGCGGATCCCAACCCCAGCACCTGCGACAATCCAATCTCCTGGTCACACTTCACTCTTGAGCACAGCCCTCAGGTACATATGGCTGAGCGTAGATCAGATTCTCTTCTCCTTGAGCTTAAAATGTGTCTAGAACAGCGGTTCTCAACCTGTGGGTCGCGACCCTTTTGGGGGTCGAACGACCCTTTCACAGGGGTCGCCTAAGACCATCGGAAAACACATATTTCCGATGGCGATTCATAACAGTAGCAAAATTACAGTTATGAAGTAGCGACGAAAATAATTTTATGGTTGGGGGTCACCACAACATGAGGAACTGTATTAAAGGGTCGCGGCATTAGGAAGGTGGAGAACCACTGGTCCAGGAGAAGGAAGGGCTAGTGCCCAGCAGTGAGCACCACAGGTGGGGGAGGCCGTGCTGCGCCAGCAGGGGGGACGGGGGGCTGGGCACAGCCTGGTCTGCTCTAAACCACACCATCGGGCAACCAGCCTGGCATCTTGAGGTTTCAAGGACCCTGCATGATTTCAGCTAAAATATCATCTGCACTCTCCGCTACTCTCTTTTAAAAATCTTTCCATTTCTTTTTTTTTTTTTTAAGATTGAAAGATCTCTGTAATTTTATTAACCAATGTCACCCCAATAAATTTAATTTTAAAAAGATTGAAAAAATAAATAAATAAAATGGTGAACAAAAGAACGGAGAGTAGGCTGAGAAGACCCACTAGAACAATAGTTTTCTTGGTTTCTTAGAACACGTTAAAGAGAATATTCTCTTTTTTTTCATTGTAGACAGTATGACAGCTGTGCCCCCTCTTTTCCCCCATTGACCCACCCCCCTCCCTGCTCCCCCCTCTCCTTCGTTCCCCAACCTCATGTCTGTGTCCATTGGTTGTGCATATATGCATATCATATATGCAGTTCTTTGGTTTATAATCTTCCTATTTTTTAAATGTACTTGGACTATTGTGAAATAAACCTGCCTTCAGACCAATCTTCACATATAAATTCATTAAAAAGAGGGCAAGAGGAATGGGCAGGAGAAAGACAAACAGCTCCCAGTCCACAGCCCAGTGTGACTTCTAAATATCCCAAAGCGTCCTTCTCCCCAATATGATGCAGCAAGCAGGCCGAGCCTCTCTCCTGCTCCCTTCTTCCTCGGTGGGTGTTGCTTGCCCTCACGTCCAGCCCAGCTCCCTCCACCCATTTGGCCCTGTGCCAGCCTCCCTGCCTCCCTCCCTCTAGCCCTGAAGGACCTCCTCTGGGGTCTGCTTTGTTTTTTCTCCTGTGGGGCAATTTCACCTCCCTCGGTTACTCTCCTTATCCTCACCACCCGTCACCCCACCCAGCATAGTGATGCTCTAAGCCGGCCAATAAACCAAAGATCCTTTGGGGAAATCTACTCTTTTTGAGAAATATGTGGAGGGAGTTGATTACAAATTCTCAACATTTTAATTTTGGATCACATTGTGTGATCCAAAAAACACACATAATCCCTCTTGTGGAACTGCTAAGAGCTCTGGGCTGCCCATCCACTCCCTGGTGGAGACACGCTTCTGGTAGAGGGAAGCTGAGCATGAGGAGAAAAGGAGAAGAAATGCGGAAGCTCCCAGGAGCCCTAGAGCAGTCTGCACTGGCCAGAGTCCTCGTGGCCCAAGCAGCTTTGGAAGGATCACATGACTCGTCCAGAAGTCTCAGTTCCCACAAGCCTGGACTTCACAAACCTCAGCCCACACCTCGGCTCTGGAGTCCCGTGGAAAAACAAAAGACTTCTAACCATTAAGAGGACATTTTTCCAAAATATAAATCTAACTGCTATTTTCTTAATAGCATTTCCCAGGATGAGGACACTCGCAATTACTTTTCATTTTTAACATTTTAAAAAATTAAAAGGAAGCCGCAGATTTATTTCTCTAGCATTTACACTGGACTTCCCCACATGCTACACGGCATATTTACAACGAGTTGCCCAAGTTAGAGACATTTTTCAGACATTGATTAATCTATAATTCTTTGAAGTAAGGAGGCATTATTATCTCCACTTTACAGATGTGGAAACTAAGACACAGAGGTTAATGACTTGCCCAGAGGTCAAGCATCCAGTCGATTGCAAAGTGGGTTTTAAACAGAAGCTCCCCTTTCTGCTCGAGGCTTAATTCAAGTCTGTTTTCGCTCCTCTGCCCTGTTGACATCAGCGCTGTCTCCTACGTCTGGACACCTCTTAAATTTTGCCTGCAGGCTCTTAATATGCTTCTGGAAAGACCCGAGCTTCCCTGGCCGCCTGTCACATGTGCCCTCTTCCTATTCATGCCTGTGCTCATAAATAAGAAATGACAATTCCTTTCTGGGGTATTTTACTATGACTTTGCATCACCAAATAGTACTATTATTTTAATTTTTTTTATAATAAATATAAGCCCTAAAGTCCTATCTAAACCTGGAATCTTGTGTTGGGTTTCATTCTGGCAGCTGTCCTGCAATTAACATGGTGAGACTCTGCCCCAGCCACACCGGGAATACAGGGATGAGTCAAGGATTACCCCCTGCCCTTCTTGTTCACAAAGCGGAGAGGGAGACGAATGTAAAAGTTAATCATTACAACAGTATGACAAAAGGACATGACCGACACACAGGCCGGGTGCTAGGGGTGCAGCAGGGGATGGCAAATCACGCTATGACGGCACAGAAGTCTCCCGGGAGGAGATGATGCTTAAAGCAAGTCTTGAAAGGAGAGTGGGAGTTAATCATTGGGTGCCAGAGGAAGAGGGGTTTCTGGAAGGCACAAGCAATATCCTGGAGGCAGGAGAGAGCTTGCAATAATTCGACATGCTAGAGTGTGGCCACACCTACATGCCGTGTGTGCAGACCTGAGCGGAGGTCAGCTGACAAGTTCATGAAATGGGTTTAGCTGAAGCTTTGCAAGCCTTGCCCTGTGCCCTCATGCAGGGCTGGTCCTCCCAAAGGAAGAAGTACTTGTCCTCACATAAAGCCCTGCTCTGCTCACCAAGCCGTCCTTCTGCATCCACTGGGCTTCACGTGGGCAGATTTTCTGTTCACACAGCAGTCCTGCGAGGGACCTGCCTGAGTGTTATACTGAGGAGTCTGAGTGGCATTCCACAGGTGAGGGGGAGTGCAAAGGATTTATTCAGAGGAGTAACATAATAGAGTTTTTGTGTTGGAAACGTCACTCTGGTGGCAGTTTGAAGGACAGCAGGTAGGAAGTGGTGGTAGTTATATCCCACGTGATAAAGGATGAGGGCCTGGATGAGGACAGTGATGGGGGTGAAAGCAGAGGGGTGGATTTGGGAGCCTCGAGGAAGAGGTTTGGGTGATTGTTTAGATCTGAAGAGAGATGATGGAGAGAAAGAAGTAAAAGATGACTCCAAGTCTCTAGCTCAGGTATGTGGGTCAATGGCCAAGACAGGGAATACAGGAGGAGGAAGGAGAGATGTAAGAGAACCAATGAAGAGGAATGAAGAAATCCAGTTTAGATGTGGTAAGTGGTAAGTGCTCATAGGGACTCTAAGGCAGAAATGCCCAGTGAGCAGTAGGAAAATAGCTCTAGATCTCTGGAGAGAAATCTGTTTTAAAGATACAGTATCAGGATTCCAAAATGGCGGCGGAGTGAATGGAAGCTACACAGACCATCTCCCAGGACCAAACTGGAATTACAACTGAAATAAAGACAAATCATCGGGAAAAAGCAACAGAAAAGCAGCTCGCGAGGACCATACAACCAGGGACACTGACTCGATCCTGGTAGGATTGCGGAGGCGCGAGACGGGGGCCGGGAGCCCACGGACAGCAGCAGCCTTAGCCGTGAGCAGCGCTCCGCCCTCGGGGTTAAAGCCCGAGCCGGCTCCACAGCGCAGAGCCGGGACAGAGCGCTAAAATAGCCGCAGCCACTCACCTGGGCTCCGGCAGAGGGAGGGCGGACTGGACTGGAACTGTGTGGGGACACTCGCGATTTGGAGGGCGCTCAGAGCTTTTGCTGAGTTGCGGCCACGCAGGACTGTGACCTGGCCTTCTTACTCCATCCCAGGGCTCTGGGGAGAGGCGGAGGCCCCTCCCTCGGAGATCCAGCCACACCCAGTTGGGCCATTGAAATACAAACTGAGGCTCATTAACTACTAGCATCTGCCCTACCTTCTGGAAATCCTCTCACGCTGAACACCTGAGGGAGGTTTTCATTCAACTGAAAACCTAAGGCTCTTCAAGCAACCACGACTAATAGCCTCTAGGCAAAAAGCTAGAGGATAACTTAACCTTTGCTGGGCTTGCAAATCTACCCTGGAAAGTAAGACTCCACAGTGGTGTTTAAAGTGGGTCCTCCCACGCTCATCCAAACCCAGTAGAGGGAGCCACAAACAACAGAACACCAACATCCACAGGAAAATTTGGCAGGCTCCAAAATCCACTGAGATAGCCAAAATGGTGAAACAAAGAAACAGATCCCAAATGAAAGAACAAGAGACCTCTACCGAAGATGAGATAAATGAAAAGGAGTTAAGCAAGTTAACAGAGCTAGAATTCAGAGCCATGATATTGAGGAAGCTCAACAGCATGAGTAAGGACATCAACATCTTGAGTAAAGACATCAACACCATGAGCAAAGACATAGAAACACTGAAAACCAACCAAGTGGAAATTAAGAAGCTGCAAGAAGAAATGAAGAATGACAAGCAGAAATGAAGAACACATTGGAAGGACTAAACAGCAGAGTAGAGGAAGCTGAGGACCGGATCAGTGAATTAGAAGACAGGGTAGAAAAAATCAACCAATCAGAAAACCAAAAGGAAAAAACAATGAAAAAACAGGAAGACAGCTTAAGAGAACTGTGGGACAACTGAAAACATAATAATATTTGCATCATTGGAGTCCCTGAAGAAGAAGAAAATGAGCAAGGGTTAGAGAATATATTTGAAGAAATAGTGACAGAGAACTTCCCTAATTTGGTGAAGAAAGAAGGCAATCAAGTTCAAGAAGCACAGAGAGTCCCAAGTAAGAAGAACCTAAACAGGCCCACACCAAGACACATAGTAATTAAAATGCCAAAAATTAAAGACAAAGAGAGAATCCTAAAGGCAGCAAGAGATAAGCAACAGGTTACCTACAAAGGAACCCCCATAAGGCTATCAGCTGACTTCTCCACAGAAACACTACAGGCCAGAAGGGAATGGCATGAAGTAATCAAGGTCATGAAAAACAAGGATCTGAATCCAAGACTACTCTACCCAGCAAGGCTGTCATTCAAAATAGAAGGTCAAATAAAGAGCTTCTCAGACAAAAAAAGGCTAAGGGAATACATTAGCACCAAACCAGCACTGCAAGAAATGTTAAAAGGACTGCTGTAATTAGTAGAAGAAATAGGAAGAAAAGTAGAACCACACTAAACAAAAATGGCAATAAATAAGTACATATCAATAATCACCTTAAATGTAAATGGATTGAATGCTCCGATAAAAGGACACAGAGTAGAGGATTGGATAAGAAAGCATGACCCATATATATGTTGTTTACAAGAGACCCACCTCACAACAAAAGACTCACATAGGCTGAAAGTGAAGGGATGGAAAAAAATCTTCCAAGCAAATGGAAAGGAAAAAAAAGCTGGGGTAGCAATACTCATATCTGATAAAATTGATTTCAAAATGAAAGCCATAACTAGAGACAAAGAAGGTCACTACATAATATTGAAAGGATCTATCAAACAGAAAGATATAACCTTGGTAAACATATATGCACCCAATATAGGAGCACCAAAATATATTAAAAATCTTCTGGAGGACTTCAAAGGAGAAATTGACAGCAATACAATCATAGCAGGGGACTTCAACACCCCGCTGACATCACTGGATAGATCCTCTAGACAAAAAATTAACAAGGAAACAGAGACTCTAAACGAAGCACTAGACCAAATGGATTTAATAGATATTTACAGAGAATTACACCCCAAAACTACAGAATTCACATTCTTCTCAAGTGCACATGGGGCATTCTCAAAGATAGACCACATGTTAGGACACAAACGAAGTCTCTACAAGTGCAAGAAGATTGAAATCATATCAAGCATCTTCTCAGATCACAATGGCATGAAACTAGAAATCAACTGCAACAAGAACATGCAAAGTCATTTGAACACATGGAGGCTAAATAGCATATTAAACAATGAACGGGTTACTGAGGGGATCAAGGAAGAAATTAAAAACTTCCTGGAAACCAGTGAAAATGAATACACAACAACACAAAATCTATGGGATGCAGCGAAAGCAGTTCTGAGAGGGAAGTTCATAGCACTACAGGCCTACCTCAAGAAACAAGAAAAATTTCTAATAGACTATCTAACCTCACAACTTAAAGAACTAGAAAGAAAACAAAAAGGAAACCCCAGAGCAAGTAGAAGGAAGGAAATAGTAAAGATCAGAGCAGAAATAAATGACATAGAGACCAGAAAAACAATTCAAAGGATCAATGAAACAAAGAGCTGGTTTTTTGAAAAGATAAACACACTGATGGACCCTTAGCTAGACTCACCAAGAAACAAAGAGAGAGAACCCAAATACACAAAATCAGAAACAAAACGGGAGAAGTAACAACTGACACCACAAAAATACAAAGGATCGTTAACAAATACTATGAACATTTATATGGCAACAAATTCGACAATCTAAGTGAAATAGACAAATTCCTAGAAACACATAGTCTGCCAAAACTGGACTGGGAAGAGATAGAAAACTTGAACAGACCAATAACAGCTAAGGAAATTGAAGATGTAATCAAGAGTCTCCCAGCAAACAAAAGCCCAGGCCCGGATGGCTTCACGGGGGAGTTTTACCGAACATTCAAAGAAGAACTAACACCCATTCTCTTCAAACTATTTCAAAAAATTCAAGAAGAAGGAAGACTTCCAAACTCGTTTTATGAGGCCAGCATAATCCTAATTCCAAAACCAGAAAAAGACACTACAAAGAAAGAAAACTACAGGCCAATATCCCTGATGAACATAGATGCCAAAATCCTAAACAAAATACTAGCAAATCGGATCCAGCAATACATCAAAAAAATTATTCACCATGACCAAGTGGGATTCATCCCAGGGATGCAAGGCTGGTTCAATATTCGCAAATCAATAAATGTGATACACCACATAAACAAAATGAAAGATAAAAACCACATGATCATATCAATAGACGCTGAAAAAGCATTCGACAAAATCCAACACCCATTTCTGATAAAAATGCTCAGCAATTTGGGAATAGAGGGATCATATCTTGATATAATAAAGGCCATATATGAAAGACCTACAGCCAACATCATACTCAATGGGCAAAAACTAAAAACATTTCCCTTAAGAACAAGACTGGGATGACCACTTTCGCCGCTCTTATTTAACATAGTACTGGAAGTCTTAGCCACAGCAATCAGACATGAAGAAAAAATAAAAGGAATCCAAATTGGAAAGGAGGAAGTGAAACTGTCATTATTTGCAGACGACATGATATTATATATAGAAAACCCTAAAGACTCCATTAAAAATCTACTAGCCTTAATAAATGAATTTGGCAAAGTAGCAGGATACAAAATTAATGTCAAGAAATCAACGGCATTCTTATACACCAATGATGAACTCATAGAAAGAGAAACTAAAAAAACAATTCCATTTACCATTGCGGCAAAAAAATTAAGATACCTAGGAATAAACTTAACCAAAGAAGTAAAGGACCTATTTGCAGAAAACTACAGGACATTGAAAAAAGAAATAGAGGAAGATATAAAAAAGTGGAAGCACATACCTTGTTCATGGATTGGAAGAATTAACATCATTAAAATGTCCATATTACCCAAAGCAATCTAGAGATTCAATGCAATCCCCATCAAAATACCAGTGACATATTTCACAGAACTAGAACAAATATTTCAAAAGTTCATATGGAACCAAAAAAGAGCCCAAATAGCCACAGCAATCTTAAAAAAGAAGGACAAAGTAGGTGGGATCACAATACCGGATATCAGCTTATACTACAAAGCTACTGTAATCAAAACATCCTGGTACTGGCACAAGAACAGGCACATAGACCAGTGGAACAGAACAGAGAATCTGGAAATTGACCCAAGACATTATGCTCAACTAATATTTGACAAAGGTGGCAAGAGCATACAATGGAGTAAAGACAGCCTCTTTAATAAATGGTGTTGGGAAAACTGGACAGCTACATGCAAAAAAATGAAACTAGACCATCAACTTACACCATACACAAGAATAAACTCAAAATGGATAAAAGACTTAAATGTGACTCGTGGATCCATAAAAATCCTAGAAGAAAATGTAGGCAACAAAATTTCAGACATCATACGCAGCAGAATCTTCACCGATACATCACCTAAGGCAACAGAAACAAAGGAAAAAATGAACACATGGGACTACATCAAACTCAAAAGCTTCTGCACAGCAAAAGAAACAACCATCAAAACAGATAGGGAACCCACTGTATGGGAGAGCATAATTGCCAATGATACAGCAGATAAGGGGTTAATCTCCAAAATATATAGAGTGCTCATACATCTCAACAAAAGGAAGACAAAGAACCCAATTAAAAAATGGGCAGAGGAACTAAATAGACACCTCTCCAAAAAGGACATACAAATGGCTAACAGACATATGAAGAAATGCTCAACATCACTAATCATCAGAGAGATGCAAATTAAAACAACAATGAGGTATCACCTCACACCTGTCAGAATGGCTGCCATGAACAAATCATCAAACAAGTGTTGGCGAGGGTGTGGAGAAAAGGGGACTCTAGTACACTGCTGGTGGGAATGCAGACTGGTGCAGCCACTGTGGAAAACACTATGGTGTTACCTCAAAAAATTAAAAATTGAGTTGCCATTTGACCCAGTGATCCCACTTCTCGGAATATACCCTAAGAAGCCTGAAACACCAACCAGAAAGAATACATGTACCCCCATGTTCATAGCAGCACTATTTACAATAGCTAAGATCTGGAAACAGCCCAAGTGTCCATCAGTGGATGAATGGATAAAAAAGCTGTGGTACACATACACAATGGAGTACTATGCAGCTGTAAGAAAGAAAGATCTCTTATCCTTTGAGACTACATGGAGGGACCTCGAGAGTATTATCCTAAGCGAAACAAGCCAAGCAGAGAAAGAAATATCACATGATCTCACTTATTTGTGGAATATAATGAACATAACAGTCTGAGGAACAGGGTAGACGCAGAGATGTGGAAGTAAGGTATAGACTGACACCCTCAGAAGAGGGGGTGGGGGGAAGGGAACAGATAAACCACAGAACTTATATGCATGTATGCATAACTGATGGACATGGACAACAAAGCTGGGGACGGGGTGGGGGGATGGGGAGGAGGGTGTCAATGGGGAAAAAAGGAGAAACATCTGTAACAAAAATAAATTAATAAAAAAAAAAAAAAGGAGGGAGAGGAAAATAAAATAAAATAAAATAAAGTAAAGATACAGTATCAGCCCGGCCGGTGTGGCTCTGTGGATTGAGCATCGTTCCATGCACCAAAAGCTCCCGGTTCGATTCCCGGTCAGGGCACATGCCTGGGTTTCGGGCTCGATCCCCAGTGGGGGGCATGCAGGAGGCAGCCAATCGATGTTTCTCTCTCACATCGATGTTTCTATCTCTCTCTCCCTTCTCTCTCTTAAAAAGTCCATAAAAAAAGAAAACATTAAAAAAATAAAGATCCAGGATCAGAGACATCAGGTCTCGGGGATGTTGCACAGGAGAGAGGACAGGGCCAAGAATGGGGCGCTAGGGGGTGTCAAGGGAGAGGGCAGAGGAATATGAGCCCGTGACACAAACTGGAAAAGTAAGAGGCCAGAGGGATAATGTGTGTCACAGCCATCAGCGAAAGAATGGGCTCCGAGAAGGCAAGAATCAACATTACCAATGGCGCACAAAAGGTACTAAGGACTGACGTGTCAAATCATTGTGGCGAACGACGACAGCAAAGGATGGCTACCTCTACAGAAATTTGGCAAGAAAGGAAATGAAAGAGAAACGGTTCATTCTTAAGGAGCAACCTTATATTTGACGTTGATTGGCGTGATCTTTCCTTGAAAAAGTACAATCCCTTCACCACTCCTACCAAACAGGTACTGAACAAAGAGACTGGAGGCAAAGGCTTACGCTCGTGAAACTACCATGTCACCTTCTTCCTGTGTGCATCACATGGATTCTCCCTACAGCCGAGGCTCTGCAGCAGACACTGAAGTCAGGCAAGACCCTGTGCATGCACTAAGGTCAGACATATGGGACACTGCCTATGTGTCAAGGACTTACTTAACTCGTACTGACATTCCTCCCCAGAGAAATTAATTGACTTTGTTTGACATGACTGCCTGATAATTCACAGTGGCTCTTGTGTGATATTTATATCTTTAAAAGAAAACTCATTCCAAGAAATAGAAAGCAATGAAGTGTATAATTGATACTTTATTTCATAGAGAGAGGATGAGTTTGTTTTCAAACCTGGATGAGACTGGGGTTGAGTCATATGGAATCACCAATTCCAGTTAAGCCACTATAACCAAATACCACTGTAATAAACACAGTCGGTTGACTACCAAAATTCATGCACCTTTTCCTCCTGGGTAACAGGGACCAAAACTTTAAGCAGACACAGGGCTGCCCAGAACAAAATTTTGTATTTTCCAGCCTCTCTTGCAGCTAAGTACAGCCATATGACAAAGTTCTAGCTAATGAGATCTGATCACAGGATGAAAACTTCCTAGAAAGCTGATACCCTGGGACAGCACCTTTCTGTTTGTTTTTCCCCTGGAATTCAGACATAATAACTGGAGTTCCAGCAGCCAGGTTCGATCATGAAGATAGAGGAGCAGAGCTTAGTTCTCTGAGGACCATACCCTGCCATCCATGGACTATCTCCTTTTGAACATCTTTTCTATTAAACCAAATAAACTATCTTGTTTAAGCCATGTTATTGGGTGGGGGGAGCTTATGTACTACTACTGAATTCAGTTCTTAACTGATGTATCTATTCTATCAGATTCATTGGCTACTGGCTGTTCATCACTAAAGAAAGTTCCCTACTTCTTTCCTAAAGACCATTTTTGACCTTCATTGCTCCTAACATATTCTAACACAAGGATGGGAAAGCATGAGAAATCAAATATGGGGAAAGCTAGAAGCTTCAACATTGGAGGAGAGATGCAATGAGGTCCTTTGACTCTTTAGCAAATGCTGACAAGTGCAAATTCTGGCTAACTCTGCACATCCAAAGAGAAAGACTCCCACAGGAAAGATAAGCACGTCACAGTCAAAAACTAAAGCAATTCTGGCTGCACAGACAATATATGGAAGTTCCATATCCCATTTGTTGCAAGGTGGTAACCACATACCTCAGAAGCATCGCTGAGCTGTTTATAAACACCAGGTATGGCCACAGAATCCCCCAAAAAGGCAAAAATCCTCTCGAGTGACAACTCAATCAGAAAACTCCCCCAATAAACTTTGCTATCAGATTACAGTGAAAGGTTTATGGGAACAGTGCTTGCTGGCATGGATGGAATTGGGAAACCTTAATGGAAGCTGGACTAGTAATGAAAAATGTTTAAATGATGGTATTAAGCAGCCACCAGTCATCTGGAGACATGACACACGCCCGGCTGGGTGAGAACGTTGCCTAATGTGCGGAATCAAAAATTCTGAGGACAAATTAATTAAAAATTAATTAAGAAAGAAAACATCAGGTGATCACAAGAAGATAAAAGCAGATACCATTTACCATATGCCAGGCACTATGGTAAACACTTTACATTCATTCTCTCACTATATCCTTATGAATCAAACATAGTAGATACTATTGTTATCTCTGGCTTACAGATTGAGAAGCTGAGACTCAGAGAAGTTAGCTGACTTGTTCAAAGTCTCATGACTACTAAGAGGCCAAGTCTCCCTGGTCCCAAAACTTGATTTTTCTTTAATCATTATGCTATGGGCTATATTTATTTTTATGTGGAAGGAGAATTGGAGGTGAAAATTTTTCCTGAAAGGTATAGTACCTATTTTTTCTTTTAAATACTTTGTGAAACTGAGACTTTTAAGGCAATAAATAGATAAATAAAAGCATTACTAAAAATAAAGAGGGCTTCTTGATAAAATATTCACCAGAAATTTTTAAATGACATTTATATTCTCACATAACACAGTCTAAACATTTATAAAGCCAAAGATTTCAAAACTACAAACTCATATCTATAGTCATGTGGAAGATTAAACATACCTCTTAGAAACTGAAAGAAGAGCAGGAAGGAAAAAAAATATACAAGTGTGTAAATGATTTGAACATGATTAATAAACTTTACCTAGTGTGCATGTATAGAGCACTGCACTCAATAATTGAAATACTGAACTTTTCAAGTTCATATTAAACATTTATAAAACTGATTATATACTGGACTTCAGCAAGTCTCAACAAATGTCTAAGGATTAAAATGTTCAGATCCAGTATGTTCATTCACCATAATAAAATTAAGCTTGAATTAATAACAAAAATAGCCCTGGCTGGTGTGGCTCAGTTGGTTGGGCGTCATCCCCTGCACCAAAGGGTTGCTGGTTCGATTAACAGTCAGGACACATGCCTGGGTTGTGGGCTTATTCCCCTGGCAGTGGTTCTCAACCTTCCCAATGCCGCGACCCTTTAATACAGTTCCTCATGTTGTGGCGACCCCCAACCATTAAATTATTTTCATTGCTACTTCATAACTGTAATTTTGCTACTGTTATGTCTTAGGCGACCCCTGTGAAAGGGTCGTTCGACCCCCAAAGGGGTCGTGACCCACAGGTTGAGAACCGCTGCGAGGGTGTACAGGAGGCAGCCTATGAGTGGTCTGCTCTCACACCAATGTTTCTCTTTCTCTCTCTCTCTCCCTTCCTTTCTCTGAAATCAATACCAACATATTTCAAACAAATATTTTAAAAACTAAGAAATATATAAATAAATAAAAATAAAAATGGTGTTAAAAAAGACATGGTACATATATACAATGAAATATTATTTAGCCATAAAAAATGAAGGCAATCCTGACATTTACTACAACATGGATGAACCTTGGGAGTTTTATGCTAAGTGAAATAAGTAAGAGAGAGAGAGAGAGACAAATACTGTAATATCTCACTTATATGTGGAATCTTTTAAAAACTGAACTCATAGAAACATAGAACAAAGATTTGTAGTTATCAGACAGGCGATGAGGGATGGTGGAAACAGGTGAAGGTGCCCAAAGGTACAAACTTCCACTTATAAGATGGATAAGTTCTGCCCCAGCCAGAGTGGCTCAGTTGGTTATAGCATCATCCCATGCACGGAGGGGTCGCAGGTTCAATTCCTGGTAAGGGCACACACCCAGGTTGCAGGTTCAATCCCTGGTTGAGGCACAGACCAAAGGCAACAGATCAATGTTTCTCTCTCACACTGATGTTCTCTTTCTCTTTCTCTCTCTCTCTCTCTCTCTCTGCCATCCCCCACCTTCCCCTCTTTCTAGTACCAAGGAAAATCATATCCTCAGGTGAGGATTAATTAATACATAAATAAAAAGGTAAGTTCTGAGGATGTAATGTACAGGATGGTGACTGTAGTTCACAACACTGTACTGTATATTTGAAAGTTGCTAAGAGTAGATCTTGAAAGTTCTCATCACAGGAAAAAAAATTTTAACTATGTAAGTTAATAAATTAACTAAATTTATTGTGGCCATTTTATGATACATATATCAAATAATTATGTTATACATCTTAAACTAGTACAGTGTTATATGTCAATTATAGCTCAATAAATTGGTGGTGAGGGAGAATATTTAAACTGAACCACCATAAAAGAATACCAAGTATTGGGCTAAGAGTCAGGAAACAGATATTAATAATATTTCTCTTACTCTGTGACCTGCTGCAGGTCAATTCACTTCTCTGGAATTCAGTTGTCTTAACTCTAGAGTGAGGTAAGTTTGGGCCAGATGACTCCTCAGGTCCATAGAGAAGAAGTTCTCTTATCTGACCTCCACCTAGCAGACCAGTGGGATTCACTGATATGCCCCATTCTTTTTTTTTTTTTTAATCCTCACCTGAGGACATTTTTTCATTTTTTGTTCAGATAAAGTAGGAGGGAGAGGGAGGAAGAGAGAGAGAGAAACATCGACGTGAAAGGGCCACATCGAGTGGCTGCCACCCGCACAACCAACCAGGGCCGGGGACAAACTGCAACCGAGGCACACGCCCCTAGTGGGAACCGAACCCGGGACTCTCCGGACCGATATGCCCCATTCTTGATGGCTGATCCCCAGGACATACTGCATTCTTACCACTGTTGGGTTCCTCTGAGGCTATGAATAACAATTTCCTGCTTACAAAGAGTCAGTAGAATTTGTACAAACCTGTTGTGCTTGTTATTTTAATGTATTTTATTTAGTTTTATATAAATATTCAAACATGAGAATGAAAAGGAAGAAAATTGTTGTTTCCATGAGAATTAGGATAAGTTTTATACAAATGATTTCATAAAGGAGAGTTACTTTAAAATTTTGATGTTGATGACTGTAGAACATTAAGGGAAAAAAATAAAATTTTAGATGGATGCTGCTCTCAGATTGTGTCCGAGACATCTTTAAGTTTGCCCCTCTCTTGAAATCAACTAAAATCTGGACAATGAAGAGAATACATTTTTGGATGTCATTTCGGCAAGAATAATAATGTAGGAGTATAACTGGTAGACTTGCACTAAAAACAAAAAAAGCCCGGAATCTACATCAAAATGTAAATGAATATATTTAGATGTCTTCATTTAATATGAAATGTTATAGGAACATACGCATTGGGCTTTCTGTGTTTTTTAAAAAATAAATTCCCTGTTTCACCTAAATTTTTTGATTAAACTATCAGTCTTGATTTTGTTAGATAACAAGGCTTCTTTTGTCATTTCATACCTGGGATTAGGTTTATGCAAAATAAACACAGGGTTTGGTAAGGCTCACAACTTCAACTAACATCTCGGCATTCGGAAAGGGCTTAAATGTTGATTCTTCAACCCTTGTTTCTGTCTTTTTGTCACATTATCTGGCTTTTCAGAAGAACGTGTCCATCTGAGGCAAGTGAGACCACAACAGGGACAAGCCTTTGAAACACCCACGCAAATGAACAGCAGAGCAACTTCACCTCTGAGTCCTCTCCAGACCTCCATGCCCCATGCCAGCTCAGTGTCCCGCAGTCACCCTTACTTCTACTGCAGCCTCAGTACGATCAGGTCGTACTACAGCAGAAAGAACATTACACTTTAAGTGAGACAACATAGGTCCTGAACAAAAAAATGACCTTCGCAAGTGACCTTTGCAAGAAACTGTCTGTTTCCCCATGCTACTCTTCTTGTTTCAAAACATGAAGTGAAGGCACCTGAGACCTACAAAAAGGTTTTCATAAATTGTCTCCAGAGGTATTTGAAAATGTATCTGGTCTTAACACATTTTAATACAGATGAATTAACCAAATATGTAACAATGTTTAATGTAGAAATAAATGGAGAGGGATGAAAGATGGCAGTAGAATCAGAGCTGTCTAGGAGAAGCCTGGCTCACTCTTGTCAATGTCCAGGGGCAATCAGACCCACAAATACTGACTCATACTAACTAATATGCACAGAAGTCCTGAGGAAGGCATCAGGCTGGCAATATATTAATTTAAAGTGAGAAATAGAATTGTCACACAGACTGGAATTATTCAGATTGGCATAACAATCTTCTTTTCTCCCTGTAGTCTGGGAAAACCAAATGGTAATCAGAAGCCACTCATTACCATGAGAAATCACTGTGAAAGACTCAGAAATATTTAAAACCTATATATTTTCTTCACTCTCTCCCTACATGAGCAGACCTTCACTGGAACCAGAAAATTGTTGCAAGGACATGGAATCAGAAAAAGGGAAGTCAGATGAAGATCATGTCTTAACATCAGGCTCACAATACGCTCTTGCCTTTGGAACTGGAATTCTGGAAGTTTGATTTGATCTCTCCTTCTCCTGGGAAAGAGCTGGTGTAGGATAAAAGAAAGCTGGTATGGAACCCTTGGTGATTTCCTTTTCTCATTGCTGTTGCTTCCCACAGTTGGCCACGCCCTCTGCTTTGGACACATTGTTTCTTTAACTATGTTAATACGTTTGTGCATGTATCCAGGGTGCATCTTACAGCCTTGACACCCATCTGCCTCTTCTCTGCGACTGCACACCCCTCCTCTGCTCCATCTGCCTTGACCTCGCATTGTAACTCTACTTCCCTCGCTCCTTAGTTCCAGGAGACATAGTACGGCCCCCAAACCCAGCCACCCGGACTTTCTCTGGAAGAGACACACCTGTCTGAAATACAGGTTCAAAACTGATTTCTGCTTTGACTTTGATATTCCTAAATATTCACTAATTGTGTCAGTTTCCCTTCTAGATAAACAAATCTGGACGCTTTCAAACAAAGAAATTCCTTAAATTTATCAAACAAAAATATGATCTCATTCATCAGAAATTGCTGTTTTGTCAACACATTTTGTTCCCACTTTCAAACAGGCATTGTTCAATATTCATGTGTTAAAATAACTTTAAATAAGTGACATGTTAGGCCCACAGATTCATGTACAACCTCACTGTCACCCAGGTGTCCTGCTATCCCCTCCTCATCGTCAGTCACCTTAAAATGAAAGTTCATTCAAACCAAACTAATAGTGAGCTATGTAGAATTAATTACTGAAAAATTACCTGAGGTCATATTAAAATGGCAGATTAAAAGACCTGACTAAATTGTTGTCCCTTGGTACCTAACAGAATTTTAAAAAATATAGTAATAAAATATAAGGCAAAAAACTTTTCATGACAGCAACCAAATACAAAAGGGTCAGAATTTAACTCAACCAGCTTCAACACAGAACATTTTTGGAACAAAGAGAAGAGGCCCCACACAAATCCATTTCTCAACAATCTCTCATACGTCCCCCCCCAAATTTAAACTGTTCATTTTTAACAAAATAGAGAGTAGTTGACATCAACGTTTCCCTCTCCTGACAGGAACGATTGCTAGGGAAAATACGTATGAAATGCAGACATGAATGGCAGGGCAGCCCTGAGCCAAAGTGAGTTACCCAGAGCAACACACACTATGGAAAAAACACGAAACGCGCCTCCAATGCTGTGTAGTGACCCTGGCAGAGGACACATAAAAACCTCAGAGGGCCCAGATCGCCTCGCACACACAGCTTACCTCTTCATGAGCCCTCTTTACCTCACCCCCAACCGAAGCCCAGGATCCTACCATTTTCTCACATTACCAAAAAGTAGAGACTCAGTCTCATGTTGTAGCTTAAAGGAAAAACAAATTGGTTTGGGACGTTGTGAGAAGAAAGTTTAAAAGTCATCCAAACTATATCAGAGGAAACAGAAAATCTAGACAAAGCTTCCCAAACATGAGAAGATGTAAAACAGGCAAATAAAAATAAGCCAGGAAAGTCCAGCCGGTGTGGCTCAGTGGTTGAGCGTTGACCCATGTACCAAGAGGTGGCTGATTTGATTCCCGGTCAGGGCACATGCCCAGGTTGTGGGCCAAATCCCCAGTGGGGGGCATGCAGGAGGCGGCCAATCGATGTTCTCTCTCATCCATGTTTCTATCTCTCTCTTCCTCTCACTTCCTCTCCCTCTAAAATCAACAAAGGAAAAAATAAATAAAAATAAGCCAGGATGGAAATTGTACACACAAATACAGAAAGAAAGAAAAAAGTGCATTGTACCATACAGCAACTAAATGAGAATTTTTAAAATCAAGAATCTGAGGGACACCCACCTGTTCTCTCATTCTTGCCAATGATCAGTCATGGGTGGCCAGAGTAAGTGATTTGTTTTCTATTGGCCAATTTTAGAGAATCATGATTTTTGCCATTTCCATCTAAATAAGCTTGAAAATTCACTTTAAGAATTTATTTTTAAAGGCTGAAATGGTGAACATCGATGAGAGTGTAAAGATGGTAATGAAGTGGGTAAGAGAGAAAGCTCCATTGATGGAAGACATCAGAGGGGGAAGAGAAGTTCTCACATTGGAATTTGCCTCAAGTGGATATTGTGGATACACCTATACATTACAAATAAAATAAAATAAAAGAATTTGAGGACAAAATAATAGATTGGGATGAAAAGGTAGGTTGCAATTTCAAATAATGTTCAGGCAACATTATTTTTTTGATTGATTGATTGATTTTAGAGAGGGAGAGAGAGATATAAACATGGATGAGAGAGAACATCGATTGGCCACCTCCTGCACGCCCCCCGCTGGGGATCTGGCCCACAACCTGGGCATGTGTCCTGACTGGGAATCGAACCAGTGACCTCTTGGTGCATGGGTTGACGCTCAGCCACTGAGCCACGCCAGCTGGGCTGAAGCAACATTATTTTTAAATTAATACAAAAATTAGAAAAGAAAGGAACAGAGTAAGTTCCTCTGAAAATTAATTCCTAACAATAGGAATGACTAGAGATAAATATAGTAAATGCAGAAGAAAAGATAAATATAAAGAAAAAAATGAAAAGACAATAGATAAAGACATAAAAAGAAATTGAGATAAAGACAAACAGGATTCCTGAAGTATACCCCTCCTTCCCCAATGAAACAAAAGATGTATTCAAAGATAAACTATAAAATAAAAAACTGAAATAAAAAACTAAAGCTACAGAATCATGTTCTGGGCATATATGCATAGATGACACAGAAAGTTCTAATTGAGACAAAGCCTAGTTACATTACTGATCTCCAGAGATTAAAAGTAAACGAAGAATTATTCAGTATCCAAACAGCCAAATCAAAATCACCTAAAAAAGGAAGGAAAATTTAAGATACTTTCAAACTTTAATGCCAGAAGACACTGGAGCAATGTCTACAGTGTTCTAATGGAAAGAACTAATAACTTAGAAATACCCAACCAGTACTTCATCCGGGTACAAAGGGAAGACATTTTGACATATGAAAGAACTCAAGAAACACATAGGAAACAGCTTCTTGAAAAGTTTTTATGATCTTGAAATCCAACCAATTAAGAGATGCAGCAAAATAATTAATTCAAGAATAAAGGTCCTGGCCGGTTTTGCTCAGTGGTTAGAGCATTGGCCCTCAGACCAGAGAGTCCTGGGTTCGGTTCCCGCTAAGGGCATGTACCTCGGTTGTGGTTCGTCCCTGGCCCCAGTTGGGGTTGTGCAGGTGGCAACCAGTCAATGTGTCTCTCCCACATCGATGTTTCTCTCTCTCTCTCTCTTCCTCCCTCTCTCTTTCCCTCTCTATCTGAAGATAAATGCAAAAATGTCTTTGGGTGAGGATAAATAAAAAAAATTTTTTTTTAATAAAAAAAAAATAAAGAAGGCCCTGGCTGGTGTGGCTCAACTGGTTGGAGTGTCGTCTCATGCACTGAAGGGTGGTGAGTTCGATTCCCAGTCAGGGAACATACCTGGTTTGGGGGTATGATCCCTGGTTGAGGCGTGTTCGGGAGGTAACAGATTGATGTTTGTTTCTATCTCACATCAATGTTTCTCTCTCATCCTTCCTCTCTATAAAATAAAAAAAAGAAAAAGCAGAAAGAAGGAAGGAAGGAAGGGAGGGAGGGAGGGAGGGAGGGAGGGAGGGAGGGAGGGAGGGAGAGAGAGAGAGAGAGAGAGAGAGAGAGAGAGAAAGAGAGAAAGAAAGAAAGAAAGAAAGAAAGAAAGAAAGAAAGAAAGAAAGAAAGAAAGAAAGAAAGAAAGAAAGAAAGAAAGAAAGAAAGAAAGAAAGAAAGTTAAATTAGGTCAAATGGTGAGAGGATCCAAGATGGTAGCAAAGTAGGTGGAAGCTACACTCACCCCCTCCAGGACCAAACTGAAATTGCAACTAAAATATAGAGCAATCAACCTGGATAACCAACTGAAAACAAGCTGAAGGGAAGCCTTACAGCCAAGGATTTACAGAAGATGTCACATGAGACTGATAGGAGGGGCAGAGATGCAAAAAGGGATGACTCTGCACCTACGGACAGTGGCTGAGATTCTGGAGGGATATCTCACATGTAAAGGTTCCCCCTTAGAAGTGTGGGGTCTCAGTCCTAAGCTGGGCTCCCTGGCCCAGAGCACCAGAGATGAAAAGAGGCACCTACATAACATCTTGTTATGAAAATTGGCAGGGATCTATCCACCAGGTAGAGATAGGAGTCAGCTAGAGACACAGGCACCCTCTTAAAGGGCCAACACACAAAATCTCATTCACAGCCATTCACCCTGGGCTCAGGTGGAGGGAGGGTGGAGCAGACTAGAGTCACATGAGGAGAGATGGGGGTTTGTGGCTCTGGGGAGAGAGCTGAAGGGACAGCCACAAGGACCCCTGTGCTGAGTCTCTCTCCCACACTGCAGACTCCATTGTTCTTGGGTGAAGCACTCCCCTCCATACAGTATCAGCCTGGGGAAATGCAATAGCCCTACCCTCTGGACTCCTTGTCACCCTACCCTATGGAGCGTGCACCCTGCTGAGTAGTCAGCTGCCTGGGCCAGGGTGTAGAGTTTTAGGCAGTCTCAGGGGGTGTCAATGACTTAGTTGTGTGGCTTTAGGGCAGGGGCCATTCCCCCAACAACACCATTTCCCGTGAACCTGACTGGTGCCTCCACCTCATGGGAGATCTGCTAGCCCCACTCTCCAGGCTCCTGGCAGGCCCAGCCTCCTGACTCCTGGTGGTTCCACCCTGCTGAGATCAGGCTCCTGGCAAAATCTGGGACAGACTGAGTTGTGTGGCTCTAGAATAGGGAACATTGTTCCCTGGGATGTCTGACTGGTTAAGAGCCTTCCCTTCACATGGCCAAATCTTGGTTTATTTGTGCCTGATAAACTCTGCTGGCCTCACCCTGACAACTCCCTGAGACCCTGCCCTACCACAAAGGTGTGTGAGCACCCAGTGAGTAACAGCTAGACTCAGGACACCCTAGGATATTTGCTGAGTAACATCAGACCCAGCACCGGCACCAAGTTTGAACCTGTATCAATCTCGTAAACACCACTTGACCCTACTTAGTGACTCACTAAGAACCTACTTCATGCAACTCCAGTACCGCCAGAGACTCTTTCAGTGGCTGAGCCTAACAGGCAACCAACAGGTGGAGACAGGTGGAGGTATACCTTGGGACTTTTGCTGACTTTCCCTGGGCCTGGTGCTGGCAAAAGTACAGCTTTGTCTTTCCCACACACATCCAGGCCCAGCAGAGGCAGCCACAAACTGTGGATCACTTTGTAGCTTCAAACAGGTGTCCCAGAGCCAGTTACAGACAGCATCTGACATTGGCCTGCACCAGAGTCCCCCCACAAGAGACCCCAGAACCAATACACCCAATGCCCAGCTTCAGACAACATCAGAGCAGGATCCAATTAGCTTCACAAGCAGCATATCCAAAGGGAGATCTTGGCAGGCACCAGTCCCAGCTGAGGCAAATTCCACTGCTTGTGGTCAGCAACTGAACAGCAGATTGCACACTGTGTTTGGTGTTGATCCTCATAGTCAGCCAGACTGAGGGTTTACCCCAGCATGAACAAGCCAAGAGCAATCAAGACTCAATTACAACAGGAGGGCCCACATAACCCACACAAGGAGCATTCGTGGAGCACCCAGCTCAGGTAATAAAGGAGATTGGCCACTGGTCCCACAGGATCCCTACTAAAAAAAGCCACCCTACCAAGACTGAGAGTCATAGTAGATCAATCTAATACATAGAAACAAACACAAAGAGGCAGCCCAAATGGGGAGACAAAGAAACATGCCCCAAATGAAAGAATAAGAGAAATCTCCAGAAAAAGAGATAAAGAAAATGGAGGCAAGCAATTAATCAGATACTGAGTTCAAAAAAAGGTTTACAAGGATTCTCAAGGAACTTAGTGAGAACTACAAAAGCATGAAAAAGAACATAGCAACCATAAAACATAACCAGTCAGGAATGAAGAACACAATATCTGAAATAAAAAATACACTAGAAGAAATAAACAGATTAGATGAAGCATAGAATTGAATTCGTGATTTGGAAGACAAGGTAGAAGAAAACACCCAATCAGAGCTAAAAATAAAAAGAATTTTTAAAAAATGAAGGTAGTTTAAGGAACCTTTGGGACAATATGAAGTGTGACAACATCTGCATCATATGGATACCAGAAGAAGAGAGAGAGCAAGGAACTGAGACACTCTCTGAAGAAATAATGACCAAAAAATTCCCTAACCTGGTGAAGGAAAAAGACATACATGTCCAGGAAGCTCAGAGAATCCCATACAAGATTAACGCAAACAAGCTCACACCAAGACACACCATAATTAAAATGCAAAAGATTGAAGACAGAAAGAGAATCTTAAAAGCTGCAAGAGAAAGACAGTTAGTTACCTACAAGGGAGCTCCCATAAGACTGTCAGCTGATTTGTCAACAGAAACATTTCAGTCCAGAGGGATTAGAATGAAATATTCATAGTGAAGAAAAGCAAAGACCTACAACCAAGACTACTTTAACTAAAAAGACTATCATTTAAAATTGAAGGAGCCCTGGCCGGTTTGGCTCAGCGGTTAGAGCGTCGGCCTGCGGTACAGAGAGACCCGGGTTTGGTTCCTGCTAAGGGCATGTACCTCGGTTGCAGTTTGTCCCCGGCCCTGGTTGGTCGTGCGGGTGGCAGCCACTCGATGTGTCCCTTTCACGTCGATGTTTCTCTCTCTCTCTCTCTTCCTCCCACTCTATCTGAACAAAAAATGAAAAAATGTCCTCAGGTGAGGATAAAAATAAATAAATAAATAAAATAAAATAAAATAAAATTGAAGGAGATGCCCGGCCAGTGTGGCCCAGTGGATTGAGTGTTGTTCCATGCATCTAGAGGTCACCAGTTTGATTCCCAGTCAGAGCACATGCCCAGATTGTGGGCTTGATCCCAAGTAGGGGTGTGCAGGAGGCAGCCAATCAATGTTTCTCTCTCATGTATGTTTCTATTTCTCCTTCTCCCTTCCTTGCTATCTAATAATTAGTTTAAAAAAAAAAAAAACATTAAAAAATAAAAAAGAAGTAAGCCTGGCTGGCCAGTGTGGCTTGTTGTCCCATGGACTGAGAGGTCCCAGTTCAATTCCCTGTCAAGGCACATGCCTGGGTTGCAGGCTCAACCCCCAGTAGGGGGCATCCAGGAGGCAGCCAATCAATGTTTCTCTCTCACATTGATGTTTCTATCTCCCTCTCTCCTTTCCTCTCTCTCTAAAATATCAATAAAAACATACTTTTTTAAAAAAAGAAGTAAAATTGAAGGAGAAATAGGGAACTTCTCAGACAAATTAGGAACACAGTAGCAGGCAGGACAGAGGTGAAGGTGACAGTGTGAGTGAGTATGTGCAAGGGAGTGTGTGTGTGCATGTGAGTGTGAGTGAGTGTCTGTTTGGGTGGAGACTCAGGGCAGGGGTTTGGGGATTTGATGATAGGGGAGTCACCGCTAGGGCTGCCACCACGCACTGCTTGGCCCAGCACTTCTCACCACTCAGGATTGGAGAGTGTGGCATTTTGGAGGATCTACAAGGTCCTCACCTGGAGGAAGCTGTGGGGAGAAGCTGCAACCTAGTGCCCCCAGCCCTGCTGCCATGACCTGGCACACCTACCCCACTGCCTCAACAAGGCATGCCCACCTCACCACCACAGTCCAGCCTTACCACCAACCTCCATGCCGGGCCAGGCTGCATGGCCCTACTACCAGTGGTACAGTCTTGTTTTGTCTTGTTCTTTTCTGTCAGCACCTGTATAAAAGCTGACATGATGAGGTTGGGGTTGAGCCTTATAGTCAGTAAGCCATGAGGGGAGCCCCCCCCCTCAAATGGGGTATAAACAATAAAGACCCAATTATAACAGAAAATCCCAAATAACCCATACAAGGGACATTCCTGGAATATCCAGCTCAGGAGATCAAAGAGGCTCCACCACTAGGTCTCACAAGACACTTTCTACATAAGGCCAACCCATGAAGACTGAGAGGCATAGCAGATTTACCTAATACATAGAAACAAACACAAAGAGACAACTAAAATGGGGAGACAAAGAAACAACACCCAAATGAAAGAAAAAATAATTAAAAAGCAGGAAGATAGTTTATGGAAACTTTGGGACAATATGAAACAAAACAACATCCATATCATAGGGGACCAGAAGAAGAATTTACTCAAGGGATAGAGAACCTGTTTGAAGAAATAATGACAGAAAATTTTCCTAACCTGGTGAAGGAAAATGTCACACAAATTCAGGAACCACAGACAGTACCAATCAAGATGAATCCCAAAAGACCCACACCTAGACACATAATAATTAAAATGGCAAATGTTAAAGACAAAGTAAGAATCTTAAAGGCAACAAGAGAGAGATAGAAATTACCTACAAGGGAGTTCCCATTAGACTATAAGCTGATCTCAACAGAAACACTTCAGGCCAGAAGGGAGTGGCATGATGTATAAAAAGTAATGAAAAGCAAGGGACTGAATCCAAGACTACTCAATCGAGCAAGGCTATCATTTAAAATTGAAGGTGAAATAAAGAACTTTCCAGACCCCCAAAAAAGGTTAAAGGAGTACATTACCACAAAACCAGCATTGCAAGAAATGTTAAAGGCACTACTTTAAGAAGAGAGAGAAAGGAACAAAGGTAAAAAAAAAAAAAAAAAAAATGGCAACAAATAAGTACTTCTCGATAATAACCTTAAATGTAAATGGAATGCATGCTCCAAAAAAAGGCATAGGGTGGCTGAATGGATAAGAAAATATGACCCTTATATATGATGTCTACAAGAGAGCCACCTTTGAACAAAAGATTCACACAGGCTGAAAGTGAAGGTATGAAAAACAATATTTCATGCAAATGGAAAGGAAAAAAAAAGCTGGGGTAGTAATTCTCATATCTGACAAAATAGACTTCAAAACAAAAGCCATAGCAGGAGACAAAGATCACTAGATGATACTAAATGGATCAATCCCACAAGAAAATATAACCCTTGAACATATATGCACCCAATACAGGAGCATCTAAATATATTTTTAAAAACTCTTGTGCTCTGGACAGTTTGGCTTAGGGGTTAGAGCATCTACCTGTGCATGAAAGAGTCGTGGGTTTGATTCTGGTCAAGGGCATATGCCTTGGTTGTGGTTCAGTCTCTGGCCCTGGTCAGGGTTGTGTGGGAGGCAACAAATTGATGTGTCTCTCTCACATCAATATTTCTCTCTCTCTCTCTCTCTCTCTCTCTCTCTCTCTCTCTCTCTCTCTCTCTCCCTCCCTCCCTCCCTCCCTCCCTCTCACTTTGTCTGAAGATAAATGGAAAAGTATCCTTGGGTGAGGATTTAAAAAACAACTCTTGATGGACCCTAAGGGAGAGATACACAGCAATACAGTCATAGTAGGGGACATTAACATCCCACTGATAAAATCAACAAGGAAACAGTGGCCCACAAAATCTTTGGGACACAGTGAAATCAGCCCAGAGAGGGAAGTTCATAGCATTGCAGGCCTACTTTAAGAAATAAGAAAAAGCTCCAATAAATCATCTAACCCTACAACTAAAAGAATTAGAAAAGGAACAACAAGAAAAGCCCAGAGTAAGTAGAAGGAAGGAAATAATGAAGATTAGACTAGAAATAAAAGATAGACTAAAAAAAAAATACAAAAGATCAATGAAGCCAAGAACTAATTCTTTGAAAAGATAAAAAATATTGATAAACCTTTAGCCAGACTCATAAAGAAACAAAGACAGAGGACCCAAATAAATAAAATCAGAAATGAAAGAGGTGAAGTAACAACTGACAGCATAGAAATACAAAGGATTGTAAGAAAAAACTGTGAACAACCATATGCCAACAAACTGGACAACCTGGACAAAATGGACAAATTCCTAGAAAAATACAATCTTCCAAAACTTAATCAGGAAGAAGCAGAAAACCTGAATAAGCTGATAACAACTGGTAAAATTGAAGCAGTAAAAAAACAAACAAACAAACAAACAAAAAACTCAAAAATAAAAGTCCTGGACCACATGGCTTCACAGGTGAGTTTTATCAAACATTCAATGAAGAACTAATACCTATCCTCCTTAAAATATCCCAAAAAATTCAAGAGGAAGAGTCCCAAGCTCTTTTTACGAGGCCAGCATTATGCTAATTCCAAAACCAGGTAAAGACACTACAAGAAATGTACCTTACAGGCCAATATCCCTGATGAACATAGATGCCAAAATCCTCAACAAAATATTAGCAAATTGCATCCAGCAATACATTAAAAAGATCATACACCATGACCAAGTGGGATTTATTCCAGGGATGCAAGGTTGGTACAATATTAGCAATAAATGTGATACATCACATAAACAAAATGAAGGGTAAAAATCACATGATCATATCAATAGATGCAGAAAAAGTATTTGACAAAATTGAGCACTCATTTTTGCTTGTCTGTTTAGTTATTCCTCACTAGAGAATATGTTTTCCATTGATTTTCTAAATTATTTTTAGAGTGAAAGGGAGGGAGGAAGGGGGTGAGAGATAGAGAAAGAAACATCAATGTGAGAGAGAGAGACACTGATTGGTTACCTCCTACGTGTGCCCCAACTGGGGCTGGGGATCAAACCTGCAACCCAGGCACATGCCCTTGACCAGGAATCATACCTTCGATCCTTTAGTCCATGGGTTGACACTCCAACCACTGAGCCAAACCTGTCAAGGTCAGAGCCCATTTTGATAAAAACTCTTGGGAAAGTGGGAATAAAAGGATCATACCTCAACATAATAAAGGCCATATATGACAAATCTACAGCCAAAATTATACTCTATGGGCAAAAACTAAAACTGTTTTCCTTAAGAACAGGAACAAGACAGGGATGTCTGGTTTCACAATTCATATTCAACATAATACTGAAATTCCTAGCCGCAGCAATCAGATAAGAAGAAAAAAATAAAAGGCATCCAAATTGGAAAGGAGAAAGTAAAATTGTCATTAGTCACAGGTGACATGATAGTACACACAGAAAAACTTAAAGACGCCACCAAAAAACTGCTAGATTTAATAAATGAACCTGGCAAAGTAGCAGGATTAAACATCAACATTCAGAAATTGATGGCATTTTTATACACAATAATGAACTCTCAGAAAGAGAAATTTAAAAAACAATCCCATTTACTATTGCAACAAAAAAATAAGATACCTAGGAATAAACTTAACCAAAGCAGTAAAAGACCTGTACTCGAAAAACTACAGGATATTGAAAAAAGAAATAGAGGAAGATACAAATAAGTGGAAGCATATACTGTGTTCATGGGTTGGAAGAATTAACGTCATTAAAATGTCCATACTACCCAAAGAAATCTATACATTCTACACAATCTCTGTTAAAATACCAATGGCATATTTCACATATCTAGAACAAAAATATATTCCAAAAATGTATATGGAACCAAAAAGACCCAAAATAGCCACAGCAATCTTGAGAAAGAAGAACAAAGTTGGAGGAATCACAATACCAGATATCAAACAATACTACAAAACCATTGTAATCAAAGCAGCCTGGTACTGGCATAGGAACAAACATATAGATTAATGGAACAGAACATAGACCCAAGAAATTGACCTACACCATCATGGCCAGTTAATATTTGAAAAAGGAGGCAAGAACATACAATGGAGTAAAGACAATCTCTTCAATAAATGCTGTTGGGAAAATTAGAAAGGTACATGCAAAAAAAATGAAACTAGTCCTGGCTGGTTTGGCTCAGCGGGTAGAGCATCGGCCCGCAGACCAGAGGGTTCTGGGTTCGGTTCCTGCTAAGGGCACGTACCTCAGTTGCAGTTTGTCCCTGACCCCGGTTGGAGTCGGGTGGGTGGCAACCACTCGATGTGTCTCTCTCACATCGATGTTTCTCTTTCTTCCCCCCTGTCTCTCCCTCCCACTCTATCTGAAGATAAATGCAAAAATGTCCTCAGGTGAGGATAAAAAAAAAAAAAAAAAATGAAACTAGACCACTAACTTACGCCATACAAGAATAAACTCAAAATGGATGAAAGACTTAAATGTAAGTCATGAAACAATAAAAATCCTAGATGAAAACAAAGACAACAAAATCTCAGATATCTCACCTAGCAGAATTTTCACCAATACATCTCCTAGGGCAAGAGAAACAAAGGAAAAAATAAACAAATGGGAGTACCTCAAACTGAGAAGCTTCTGCACAGGAAAAGAAACCATCATCAAAATGAAAGGAGAACCCACTGTATGGGAGAACATTTTTGTCATTGATAGATCAGATAAGGGGTTAATTTCCAAAATATATAAAGAACGCATACACCTCAACAAAAGGGAGAGAAATAACCCAATTTAAAAATGGGTACAGGACCTAAATAGGCACTTTTCCAAAGTGGACATACAAATGACCAATAGATGACAAAATGAAAAAATGCTGAACGTCACTAATCATCAGAGGGATGCAAATTAAAACAACTATGAGGTATCACCTCACACCTGTCAGAATGGCCGACATCAACAAATCATCAAACAACAAGTGCTGGCGAGGGTGTGGAGAAAAGGGGACTCTAGTACACTGCTGGTGGGAATGCAGACTGGTGCAGCCACTATGGAAAACAGTATGGAATTTCCTCAAAAAATTAAAAATGGAACTACCATTTGACCCAGCTACCCACTTGTAGGAATATATACTAAGAAGTCCAAAACACCAGTAAGAAAGAATATATGCACCCCTATGTTCATAGCAGCATTATTTACAATAGCTAAGATCTGGAAACTGCCCAAGTGTCCATCAGCAGGTGAGCAGATAAAAAAGCTGTGGTCAATTTACACAATGGAATACTATGCAGCTGTAAACAAGAAGGGTGTCTTACCCTTTGTGACAGCATGGATGGACCTAGAGAATATCATGCTGAGTGAAATAACCAAGTCAGAGAAAGACAAATTCACATGATCTCATCTATATGTGGAATCTAATGAACATAATAAACTGATGAAAAAATAGGTCCAGAGGCATGGATGTATGGAACAGACTGACATATCTCAGAAGAGAGTAGGGGAGAGATGGGAAAGATTATCCAAAGAACTTGTATACATATATGCATAGACAATGGACACAGCCAATACTGTGGTGAAAGCCTGGGGTGGGGCTGGGGCTGGAAGGAGGAGGGAAAAAGGGGATGGATAATTGGGGCACATCTGTAATACTATCAATCAATCAATCAATAACATTTAAAAAATAGAATTTCCCAGATAAGAAAAAGCTAAAGGAGTTTTTTTGTTTTGTTTTGTTTTTACCACTAATCCAGTATTACAAGAAATGTTAAAGTTTCTTCCAGAACAAGAAGGGGGGAGGGGGTGCCGAGGAACATAGATGAAAAGAATAAAATGGCAATAAATACATACTCATCTATAATCACTTTAAATGTAAATGGCTTAGGGGTTTCCAGTCAAGATTACAGCTTAGGTAAAGGTAGTACTCACATCCTCCCACAACCACATCAAAGATACAACTGAACTACAGAACAACCTGAAATCTAGGGAAGTTCTACAACTAAGGATATAAAAAGGAAACCACATTAAGACTGGTAGGAGGGCTCTGGCCGGTTTGGCTCAGCGGTTAGAGCATCGGCTCATGGACCAGAGAGATCCGGGTTCAGTTCCCGCTAAGGGCACGTACCTTGGTTGCAGTTTGTCTCCAGCCCCATTTGGGGTTGTGTGGGTGGCAGCCAGTCGATGTGTCTCTCTCACATCGATGTTTCTCTCTCTCTCTCTCTCTCTCTTCCTTCCTCTCTCCCTCCCTCCCTCCCTCCTGCTCTATGTGAATATAAATGCAAAAATGTCCTTGGGTGAGGATAAAATTAAAAATAAATAAATAAATAAAAAATAAAAAAGACTAGTAGAGGGTGGAAATGTGGAACGGCTGGTCCCACACTATGTAGTGGATAAAAATTAGGAGGGCCACCCTGGCCAGTTTGTCTCAGAGGTTAGAGCGTTTGCCTGTGGACCAATGAGTCGTGGGTTCGATTCCCACTAAGGGCACGTACCTCAGTTGCGATTCGTCCCAGCCCTGGTTGGGGTTGTGTGGGAGGCAGCCACTCAATGTTTCCCTTTCATGTCGATGTTGCTCTCTCTCTCTCTCTCTCTCTCTCTCTCTCTCCCCCACTCTATCTGAACAAAAATGGAAAAAAAGTCCTCAGGTGAGGATAAAAAAAAAAATCGAGAGAGACACCTCAACTGTGGAGGTCCCCCAGAGGAGCAAGGGGTCCCACCAGTCCAGGGTTCCAGTGGTGGGAAAAGAAGTGCCCATAACTCTGGCTATGAAAACCAGTGGGGATTGTGGCTGAGGGAAGCTGAGGCTTCTGGAGTCCCAGGCAGTTCCTCTTAGAGGGCCCACATATGGACCCACTCAGACTCACTCCCTCTGAGTTCCAGTGTGGGGGCAGCAGCTCAACTGGCACCAGGGACATACAGGGAGAAAATGAAGTGTCTGGCATCGGGGCAAGAGCTTGAGGGGCAGTTTTCTCCCAGACAGAAGTGCTGACAGAGGCCATCATTCCTTTAATGAGCCCTCCCCACAGAGCCGGCAAGCGCGTGCCATATCTGAGTCTCCATCTACCTGGTTCACACTGTCCACCCTGCCCTGGTGATTCCCTGAGACTCTGCCTCTCCAATTTGCAGGACCACTCAAGTTATTCCCAGTGGCTTTTTCATACGAATGACCTGTGTTAGCTCATGCTTCAGACTTCTAAAATCACTCAAACACCATCTGGCCTCACTGTGCCTTGTACCTTTCTCTAAATGGCCCTAGGCCTGGCACTAGTGGCAGCCAGCCTTGGTTCTCAACTTGGCCTCTCCTGGGCACCTCCAAGCCCAGCACATGTAGTAACTATCTGGAGATCAGTTTGTAGCTCATGCTGAGTGGCCCACACAGCCAAATGTTTGCCTTAGTCATTTTGAAACCTTCGAGGGACCTCTCAGACACTAGTATCTCTTGTGGTGGAAAATATTTATTCAAACTTCAATTTTTTCTTTGGTTTTCCTTGTCCTCTTTTCCCTTGCTGGAGAAAAGGAGGCCGAAGTTTTGCCTCCCCCTGAAGTGGTCTCATCGGGACTCTTTTCCATAGGCCAGGCCCCACAGAGGGGTCCTCTCCTCCGCTAAGATCTTTTTCTCCTAAGATAACATTTCTCTTGGGGTAATCTCAGTGGCCCTGGCTGTCTGTAGTCACATATTATGTTCTTTAACGACTAGAGGTGTTGATTGGACTAAAAAATTTCAATAAATGCAATGCCTCTTGGCTATGAATTACAGCTAAGAAAATACTAACTCTCCTTTATTATATTGTGGGCTCACAATTCAGTATTAAAACAACTATCCCAGAAGCCTTGCGTATCTCACAAGATGAAAGGCTCTTGCCTTCTGACAAACACGGCATCACTGTCCCTATTTTATGACGTGTGACGGTACAAAGGTGAAGGAATGTGCCCAAGGCAGAGGAAGGCAGGAAAAGTGAGGAGCAGATGAAGGGAGAGTACTGGTCTTCAGGCTTATTCTCAAAGACAATCATTCTGTGCACTGGGAATAAGACTCCCCCGGGAGCAGGTCCAACATCCCTCACTCGGTGTCCCGGGAGCTGCCGGTTGAGACATTTTGAACACGTGCTTCGGAGTCTGACTTGGGTTTTATACTCAGCTGTCCCACTTTCTAGCTTATTACTTCACTCCTCAAAGCCTCAGTTTCCTCCTCTGTAAAGCAAGGAAAGCAAAGGTATTAGCTCACCAGGTTGTCGTGAACATCAAGCGAGATGAAACATGTAACGCATTTCACAAGGTCTTGGCCATAATAAGTTCTCAATTAATGTTAATTACAGTATATGTCAAAGTAATAGCATATTTACTACCTCTCTCAACCCAGGTTTTCTCCCAGGGATGACTTGTTTGTACAGCCCTGAGGTATTTGATGGGTGCAGCTGCCGCTACGTGAGCATCAAGCTATTTGGATGGTGAGAGCCATAAATTTAAGTGGAGAGAAGGGGTACCACCTGCACCCCTGTTTTGATTTAGATTTTACCAGCAGAGTACCCTCTTGAGGCCTGCAGAACAGACCTGCACATATCACATTGTGAACTTTCTCTGGGAGGCAGAGCCTGCCATTCAAAAGTTCTTTCTTCTGTATTGATTAAGGAGACCCAGGAAAAACTCGGAACATGTGTTGGAGGGCTCCACAGTCCTTCCTTCCCAGAGCCCAGCTCTCTGCCAGCGCGCTGTGGGTGGCCACCAGCCAGACGTCAGTTCCCTCCCCCCTCTCAGGATACCATAAATATTGTCGTTACCTGTTAGTAGTTTTATGTGTAAAGGGTTGGAAAGCAATGCAGAGTTCACTACCACTGTCCAAGGGTTAGGAACTATCAACTATGAGCCCTGGCCAGTGTGGCTCCGTGGTTAGAGCGTCGGCCCATGGACCGAAAGGTCACAGGTTTGATTCCCGGTCAAGGGCATATACCTGGGTTGCAGATTTGATCCCCACCCCAGTTGGGGTGCATGCGGGAGGCAACCAATCAATGTGTCTCTCTCACATCAATGTTTCTCTCTCTAAAAAAAAAAAAAAAAAAAGTCAATGGTAAAAGTATCCTTGGGTGAGGATTAACAAAACAAAAAGAAAGAAAGAAAGAAAGAAAGAAAGAAAGAAAGAAAGAAAGAAAGAAAGAAAGAAAGAAAGAAAGAAAGAAAGAAAGAAAGAAAGAAAGAACTATCAACTATGATTTAGAATCTAGTTGCTAACTCTTAAATTAAAATGTCTTGACTATAAACCATTCCATTCATGGACTGTTTGCCTCTCCAACTTGAGAAACAAAAAAAAAAAGTATTTGCTATTATTAAAGACTGTGGCAATGGCCAGGAAATGGGTCTCCTAATTAGACATGCAGCATCATTTAGCTTCTCCCTCAAAGTATACTTTGTGACTCCAACTCATCGACCAGCCCCAAGCTGCCCACAGATCAAATGCCCACCACAAAACTGGCAGAGATGTCCAGAAGCCACAAACGTTTCGAAAACACCTTAATGAAAAGCCACTTTTCTGCCAGATCCGTCACATTTGGAAGAGAAAACAAAGTACTTGGTTGCTTCTAATAAGTACAGAGAGCCTGAGAAGGGAATGACTTTTTTCTTCCCCGGCACTAAGCTCCAAGACAATAATGTCGAAATATGGCTTTTATCTTTAGGCATTCTGTTACTGAGCAAACACTGAATTCTTGGCTTTACACTTTCCGTGTGTCTCTCAGTCACCGACCCAGAAATGAAGATGAGCGGGATATGCTGGAGGAGCCGGACCACCGCATGAAGTGGTTTATGACAGAGGACGATGTACGATGAGAATACAGAACCCTGATGACGATAGGGTCATTTATTGGTTGTGAATAAAATTCACGAAGTGTGAAGCTGCAAACTGCGCTGGAGGGAATCGGCAGGGAGGCCGTCAGGAACAGCGTGCATGACACAGAGGTGGGGAAGAGCCGCCTGACCGAGGCCAGAGTGGACGGGAACAGGGGTGCAATTTGGAAGGGGTGTTGACCTACTTCTGCTTCTGCCTCCTCAGCACGTGAGGCCTGTGCAGTGACTGGGGGGTGGAGGGAAAGGCCTAGGAATTCAGAAGGCTGGTGGTCCAGAGCCAGCTCTGCCACTAACGAGCTATGTGACCTTGGGCCAGAACTTGGGAGTGAGGGGGATTCCTTGATGTCCTTCTTCTGCAAAAGAAGAGGTTTTATTCATTGAACAACACTGCGGTTCACAGTGCTGAGCCTAATAATGCCACGATGAGTCAAGTGAGGTTGCATATTTACTGGGAAGGCCCGCGCTGTAGACACCCTCACTGCAGGCCCGGCTGGTGCAATGGAATACACAGCCACCTCATTGCTGGGTCTTGCATTCCCAGCATCCTTTCGGAGCCCAAATTCTATAGTTTAAACTACAAAATCATATTTCCCAAGCACCTGAGATGCTGACAAACGTAGGCTAAAAAGCAGCAACCTATGAGAGGCTTTTCAACACCTAGGCAACGTCTAGGAAGGCCAGGAGGAAAGACCTGCAGACCTGAGACGTCATTTGCTTATTGCTGGATGATTTACAGACCGGAGGGAGCCAGCAGCCCCAGAAGTGCCTTCCCCGGTGTTCTCCCTCACCAAACGACTGCAGAGACAGCTCGGAAACCCACAAAAGGGTTTTGCCCAATATTCATGGGGATTTACACACCATAATCTCACAAAATGAGAGCAGAAGAAAAGCATCTCTTTGTTTTATTTATCTTTCTGCAACCCAGAAGCGAGCTCACAGGAAGCCCTTAATGACAGAGCTTCCTACGAGGTGGTTCCAGAGCATCCTGGCAGGTAGTGATTGAAGAAGAGAGACTGTGGCTCCCATGTAGGTTCGTGACTAGGGAGTCTTGAAGTAGACGTCATCTTGACGACTTGGTGAGGTTTCATTTGAAAAACACAGGATCTGTATTGTTTTCTAATGCTGCCTAATAAATTACCACGCACTTAGCAACTTAAAATAACACAGATTTATCATCTCACGATTTCCATGTATCGGGAGATCCAGTATGGGTTAGCCAGGCCCTCTGTCCAGGGTCACTAGACGGAGGACTCCCATTCCTACAGGCCACAGCAGATTTCTGGCATGTGACCCTCTCCATAACATGGCAGTTTGCCTTTTCTGGATGCACAGGAGAATGTCTCTGACTACTTCTGTCTCTAACCTCTCGAGCCTCATTTAAGAGCTCACCTGATTGGGTCAGGCCCACTCGGGACAGCTCCTTCTTCATTGAAGTCAACTGATCAGGGACTTGAATTACACCTGTCAAATGTCTTCATCTTTGCCATATAAGGTAACATAATCATGGGAATAACAGCCCATCACCTTTGCCAAATTCCATTGGCTAGAAGCAAGTTACCAGTTCTACCCATACTGAAGGGGAGGGGATCATACACAGGCATGGTCTTTGAGAGCCATTTTAGAATTCCGCCTGCCACAGAATCTCTCTTCGTAGCCTCTTACGTGGTTTGGTTGACTTCTGTTGGTTTCATTGAATAGGATTTTCTGCTCTTGCTGGGGAGTAGTCTTCCAGGAACAAGTCTCTCTCCCCCATCAGTACTGTGCTCAGATTTTATCATTACTCCTCTGAAGTTTGGGGAAAGGAGGTGACAGGAAATGTTTGCCCCCCTACTCTATCAACTTCCTCTTTCTTCTGCTGCCCTTTCAGGAAAAAGAATAAGTCACAATATAGAGCTCTCACAATCAACTCAAAATCCCCCCAGTTTACATGAAATTACCCTAGAGAAGGTCACCTCACACAGGGAGATCTTTCTGCTGAAAGCATGCCAAGCAGAAGAGGTTTGGGCCCCAGGGGAGACCAGAGGGGGCTCAGCCAACAAGGCATTGCAAACACAGTGCCAACCATCAAACTGATATCTCCTCTTGTTTCAGAGCGAAACCAGCTGCTTGTCTGCTCCGCTCTGTGCCTTACCAAGCCACCTGCAGCCCGGATCAGCAAGCTTCTTGACCTTCCCCCACACTCTAGTGCCGAAGGACTTGACTTCTAGATATCATTTTTTCAACAGGAAAGAGGTTTGGGGTTAACAGGAGTCACGGCATTTTCACAAAAACCCACTTTGTTTCTGCGATTATTCCTGGCACTGTTCCACGCACCTGCCCCTCCACCGCCCCTTCTCCCTGGTACTTCCGGATCTTTTTCTGCACCCCTCCTGCCTTGCTGGCTGGGGTTCCGCCATCACTTCAACCCATCGCTCAGGCTTTCTGCTATCCCCTCCCTGGGCCTGCCTCCAGCACTCTCCTTAGTCCATACCACATTGATTTTCTAAAAGGAAAAGCCCTTTGCACGAGTGAGTAAATGGTGCCAAATCACCCAGCAGGACTGAGAGAGAATCCTCTATGGGAAAGAAAAAGGGAGAGAAAGAAGAGAAGGTGGAGAGAGAAACACATCAGAACCACCCTAAGACAACAGACAAGTCAATTGCATTTCTGTAATACAAAACTAAATCTTAGACCAAGACTGCACCGGACTTGGGGCAGGGAGAAATGTAGACCTAACTACTGCAAATAAAAGGCACTACAAAGACAGCATTGTCGAAGCAGCAGTTTCCACGGGTTCAGAGTGCTGTGCTGTCCCAGCATTGGCATCTCCCTAGCCAATAAGAGAAAAGAAGTAGTTGTCCTTGGGCATCACCCAGTTTTTAAGAATGTGGGTCAGGTGGGCCTGGGTTTGAATCTTAGTTCTGTTACTCACTGACCGTGTGATCTTTATCAAGTCACTCATCTGCTGTCAGCCTCAGCTTCTCCTTCGTAAAATGGAAGCAGCGTACTCACCTCACAGCTGCTGCTGTGAGGATCACATTAGCTATATGGTCTGTGACAGGGTTAGCACAACGCCTGGCATGTAATAAACGCCCAGTAGCTATTGTCACTGCTGTTATTAAAACTCCCTGGATGGAGGAGCGAGCATCCCAGCATAATGCTGCTTGGCTTGACTCTCCTGCCTCACTTAGATGTTGGGATCAGACCAGCTTCTTTGTTTCAATTTATGGGAGAGGACTTTTTTTTCCAGATTAAGAGTTTCTGAAACTTACACATTAAAATAGTCACTTAAGGCAGGAGCCATGGAAACACGCTTAAGGCATCTGCCCCCAGATCGGGGTCTTGGAAGTGGTTTTCGTTGGGGATAAAGTTCTGCAGTAGCCAAGCTGGCAACTGAAGCCCAGAGTAAAACCTGGGGTTGTTATTTCTGCATCTGTGCAACTGATATCCAAGAAGGTCCAAAGAAAGAGGAACATTACAGGAGCAGCTTCCCTGGGATTACAGTGAGCCGATCCTCTCCATGAGCTCATCTGAAAACCTGAAAGGGAAGCGTAAGGAGACAAGAGGGGCCATTTCTAATAAAAATAAATACGCTTTAAAACCTTTTGAAGATAAAAAACATTGTTGATTTAGAAAGATTTCAAGCATACAGTCAGCAAGTGAGATGCTAAGTGTCTCTTCTGTAATAATCCCCGAAACGTAAACCAAGTCCAAGCCCTTTAGAGAAGCCACACACGTTAAGTCAGACCCTGTTCCGTAAACACACACACTAGCCCTTTTCACAAAGCATCCGGCCGCAGGTCAGGAGCCCTGCATTCCAGCTCAGGTCAGAGGTGTCCAGATATGAGGCAACTTATTGAGAGCAAAGGTAAGGTTCATGTTAAAGTCTATCCATAGCTTGGTTCCTACTAAGTAGAACGTCGAGAGCAGGAGTTTTCAGATTTAGCGTGCCTTCAAAATAAGCTGAGATGCTTGGCATCAGGACCCACACATTCGATTTGTATTCATTCAACAAAGATAAAGTGAATGGCTTCTATGTCAGGCAGTGGGGATACAAACAAGGTCTCTAGCCTCACAAAAGCTCGTTGTCCGACGGGGATACGGACAAAACCAAAAACATGCGATGCCACTGAGGTGTCGTCATAGAGACAGCTCTCCCTTTTCCTTGCAAGATTGTCCCAGAAATCAGGACGTTAGGCCAAGGAAAGACAAGAACCAGCATTTATCCGACAACCATGATGTGCCAGGCTACTTACAAACATCTGCCCATTGAACCCTGAGGCAGGAATGTTCTCCCCAAATCACAGAGGAACAAACTAACAGTTTAGCAGGTGAGTTCCTACCCTGGGTCGGAAGCCCAGGTCTTTCTGCCTCCTAAGCCCATGTTCAGAACCACTGGCTAGGCCCTCAGTGACAGTGACTTCATTCAAGGCTCTCCAGCTATGAAATGGCACTAGAGTTTGGGTCAGCTGGATTGTTCAGCGGGTCAGCACATTGTTCTAGGGCATGGAGAGAGAGCCTACTGAGTGAAAAGAACACAGAGATTCATGCAAGAGAATGCTTTGGACAGAGAGATGGTGAAGCACAAGGCAGCTCCCCTACCACTGGCCTGCAGGGGTTTGAGTGGATACCCCTCGGGGTGTGGGAGAACTTGGCCACAAGGGGGCAGAGTGTGCATTGAACAATCACAACGAAAATCCCAGCAGCCCTTTGTGAGAAAGAATCCTAATGCCGCAGCTTCCTTAGCTGTTCCAGTGCTGATAAATATTTGCTGTCCTCCTCTCCAGACAGGAAGCAGATAAGAGATGTTCATGCCAGAACATGTCGCCTGGTTACTGTACCTCAGAACACAATGCGTGGGAAGAGGCTGATCAGCTCCATTCATTTCCAAAATTCTTAGAATTATAAAGCGCATGCAGTTTAATTAACCCTAGGACTTGGAAAAATAAAGCCTCTTCAGTACATTACAACATAATCCACCAGCACGAAGTATACAGGGATGGGCAAAAGTAAGTTTGCAGTTGTAATGCAAAGAAATAATACAATAATTAATAAATAATACAGGAATAGGAAGAGATAAACCAAAGACCTTATATGCATATATGCACAACCAATGGACACAGACATTAGGTTGGAGAAAGCAGGAGGGGGGTGGGAGTGGGAAGGAAGGGGTCAAGGGGGAAAAGGGGGGCATCTGTAATACTTTAAACAGCAAAAAAGAAAAAAAGAATACAAAACTGTACACATTCCTCAATACTCATCAAAATGTACAGTTAAATAAGAGCCTGAGGAACAGGGTAGTCCCAGAGACGTGGAAGTAGGGTACAGACTGACAATTGCCAGAAGGGGGGGGGGAGCGATGAACCACAGAACTTATATGCATGTGCTCATAACCAATGGACATGGACAACAAAACTGGGGACGGGGCAGGGAGGGTGGGGGAGGAGGGTGTCAATGGGGGAAAAAGGAGAAACATCTGTAACAAAAATAAATTAATAAAAAAAATGTACAGTTAAAATTAGTGAATGTTACTGTGTATAAAGTATACCTCAATAGAGCTGCATTTAAAAATACTAAAACAAAAAAAAAGGAATAAACTCTGTTTCACATACTCACTACTGTAAACCTACTTTTGTCCACCCATATAGTGCAGTTAAAAAAAAAAAGAGTAAGCCCGTAATGCCCGTGTCACATAACAGCCACACAACAGCTGAAGTAACAGCAATAGCAGGGGGGTGGGACTCAGCTTAGGGTTCAAGTCCTGGCTCCATAGCTTACCAACTGTAACCTCAGTCAAGTCACTGAACCTCTATGAACCCAGTTTCCTCGTCTATAAAACAGAACCTACCCAGTAGGTTTGTTGTGAGAATCAAATGGGTTACTACTGACAATAAATAAACACTCAGCAGAGTTAAAGGACATTACTTGTAGCTGCTACTCTGTGATCATGGTTGTGTTAATAGAGTTCTAGCTGCACAGGAATGCCACAGAGCAAGCAGAGCCTTTGTACAGGTGCCCTGCCTCACTGCTGTCACCAGTCCCCTGCACTGTACCCATCGCCCCCCCTTTCCCGCAGATGGAAGGCCAGCCCATCTTCCCCCTCTTCTCTGGCCGCCTCCATTCCCACACCGAAACCTGCTCCAGTCCCTTCTGTATTAAAAACAAATATTAGTTAACAAAACCCAAAGCTCCCCCACACCTCACAGGTCCCTGGATTCCCCTACCTTTCCCCACTTTGCAGCAAAACTTCTCCGTGGAGCTTTCTACAACCCGAAGTCCGCCTTTCCTCCTGTCCACTTACTTCTCGGCCCGTCCCCGTGGGACTGCACCCCGCGTGTGCTCTGGCAATGCCGCCCGCTGGCCGCACGACCCCTGAGCGCCTCCCGTGTTCTTCTCACTTGGCTGCTCCGTAGCTGGTGACCCAGGTGACCTCCTGAAAACACAGCAGTCCCTCAGGCTCGGTAACACCCAGGTCTTCCTCAGTGTTCACGGCTGGCTGTGCTTTCTCTCCCCAGCTCGGAGACGCCAGAACTTCCAGGCTGTCTCAGGCCCTCCTCTTTCTGATTCTGCTCCCTGCTCGGTGCTCTGTCCACGCCCAAGGGGCCAGTGGCCACCTCTACACCACCACGTTTCAGAGTGTCGCCCACACACATTTCCACCTGAACGTCTCATAGGCGCCTCAGGCTCAACTGCCCCAGCTGAATTACCTCTCCTACCACCTGCCACCCACACGAGTGGACCTGCTCCTTCAACAGTCTCTCGTTATAACATTTGTACCCACGCAGCCAGGTATTTGAGTCAGAAGTTAGCCAGCTCCCTCACCGTTTCCTCTCCCTTACCCCTCGCACCCCAATTGTGATTCCTGTCCATTCCACCGACTAGATTTTTTTTTTTTTCCAAACCTCTTCCTCTTATTTCTCCACTGGTCTCAGAAATCTAAGCGACCATCACCTTTTGTCAGCCCTGCTCCATTCTCATCTTTATACTCCAGGGAAAAGAAAAAAAAAGGTTTTAAATGCCAATTTTACCATGTCCTTTCTCACCTTTGAAATCCTGTATTGATTATAGTTCTCTCGATAAAATCCAGAATCCTCTAAGAATTATAAACTTCCCTTCCTCCTCTGGCCATCTCTCCAGCCACGTCTCACACCACTCTTACCTCTCCTTCTCCTTTCAGCTTCCCGAAGTCCTCTTTCCTCTCATCTCAGAAAACACAACTGGTTACTAATTGTGCATCTATTATGTGCCAGGCCCCATGGGAATTTCAAAGCTGTATCAGTCGCAGCCCCTGCCCTCCAGGATCTTACAGTCGTGGGGAAAGAGGAGACCAACTGGCATTTATACCCATCAGTGTAAATAAAGTCAAATGTGTTAAGTAGCATTACAAATGGACATACCGGGCTTTCGGAAGAGGAAGTGAGTGGAGATGCAATATACAGGGAAGGCTTCAGAGATGTGGTCGGTGCATGCCACCGTGTGGGATGAGGCGGACTGGCTGTTCCCGGATCTGCGTGGGAAGACCAGAGGTCTAGAGGCTGAGTGAAAGCAGGAGACAACAGTTATGTCAGGCTGATCAGGGAGAAACATATTGAGAAAGAAGTGCGTTCAAATAGTGCAGAAGCCCAGGAAACAGAGGCACTTTGACAGCCAGAGGCCGTTGTGAACCTTTGAGAAAGCAGTTTCTGCAGTGAGGCATCTGTAGGAGCCAGAGCACAGAGGGAGAGGCAGCTGGTAGGAACATGAAGGCGGGGCTGTAATGTTCTATGTCAGGAAGGTTGGTGATAACGGAAGAAAGAAGCCTGAGAATTTGCTTTATCACAGCTAGGACGAGGCAGGCTGAGTCCCAATTGGGATGACATCAAACTAGCATCTGTTGCCTCAGAACATAGGGAGTTGGTGAGAATCCTGGGAAAGGAGAACATAAAAAACGAGGATGGTTGACATCTTAGGCTCACCTGGAGAGCCCCTGCCCAGCCCCAGGGACCAACAGGAGGCGGGGACAGTGAGCTCCTCTCTCAGCAACAGCTGTAAAAACTGCAGAACGGCAGAAGCTGATTGTAAAACTTAAGCAGATCAGACACTATAAAATACTTTGTAATGCGCCATTGAGGCGACCAAATAAGAGGCCTGAATAAATTTATATTCCAATTGCTAAACATTACAGTCAATTTAAAAACCCACAAAAGTTTTGCTGAACAACTGTATAAATTAGAATGGATCTGTCGCATTGCACAGGACCTAATCGACTGAGACATAAAACAATCGGAGCAACTCCCCTCACCTGTTAAATCATCTTGAAATAGATCTGCCAGCACAACTCGCCTTTTTTTTCCCTTTTAAAAAACACTGAAGTAATTCTCAAGTTCGTGGGAATTTTATTTCTTATTTATTTGCATTTTTCCCCTCAAGACAGAACAGACTAAAAGCTGTCAGGGTCAGGAATGTATCACCCCGGGACCAGTCTTCTTCCCTCGGAAGTTTCCCACCTGACTTTTGGGGATGTTTCTCCTCCACTGAGCAAAAATGGAATGGGGAGCTGGTGGATATGTTATAGAAGCTGAAATCAACATATTCACATGCATATTTGTATACTATTGCATGCACGCACGCGCACACACACACACACACACACACTGCAAATTGAAGAATAAGAAACTAGGCCAAGAGCCAAAGAAAGAAAATTCTGTGTCTGTTCCTGTCATAGATATGATGTGATAACTTGGGCAGGCTCCCATTCCCACTGTTCCTCTGCTTCCGTTCCAAATCATTTGATTGATAACAATTACAAAGCATGCACTGAGGCAGTCGAGAGGCGAGGAAGAATGATCTTTTTTCCCTCAGGTATGTATTCACGTTACTAAAGCAGGAGTTAAAGAGTAGACAAAGTCCAGTGCTTAGGTAAGCACTTCTCACAGTACTATGAGATAGATATGATTATTTCATCCCCATCTTTCAGACCTAAAAACTGAGACCTAGAGAGGTTAAGCAACTTGTTCACCATCAGACAGCCAGTATGCAGCCGCAGTGGGATTTGAACTCAGCTCCCTGAGCATACCGTACAGGAGACAGCTGCAGTGCGTAACTCAGGAGCAGATGTGACACCAATTCCCTCTTCCTCTAAAGAGGGCCCTAAAGTGGGGGGAAGCTGAAGCTGAGTTCCTTATCTGTTTCTCCCACTAAATATTAGAAATTCTGGAAAGTCGCTCCATCTCCCCACTCGCGCAGCCTACTCAGGATGCTGTGTTCAAGCAGAGTGAGAGTATTGTATGGATGGAGCACAAAGTCTTAAAGATCATGCGAGGAGAGAGAAGTTCAGTTACTGCTAACTGAAAAATTCCTCTTGGGTTCTTTTGTTCAAATCCACCCGCCCTCCCCCCTGGTCCTCACCAAAATAAAAAATAATAATAAAAAAATATACATATATATAGAGAGAGATGAATCAAGTTCAACTTCTTTAAGCCTGACCACAGAGCCAGCTTACGCAGTGTTTGCTCTTGGGTCACAAGCCTACCCCTGGGCCCTCAGATGTAGGGAGGTGGAGCGGGAGGGTGGGACTTCTCAGTGTGTGAATGCAAGCTGTGGGCAAGCCTATGAAATGCAGAGAGAGGGTGGAGGGCGGGCTGAAAGGGACAGGGCGACCTATCTAATTGAGAGCTGAACTATCTCGCCCAACTGTTTCAATGATCTCACTTAATGTATGGATGGGAAAAAGAAGACTCAGGAAGGTCAAAGAACTTGCCCAAGGTCACCTAAAACTTTGTTGTGGCTGAACTAGGACTAGAACTTGAACTATCCCGTTTCCCAGTCTAGTGCTTGGTCTTCCAGAAGTTAACTGTCCAAGACAGCAAGGAAAAGAAGGCACTCAGGACACCACTCAGCAGAGCACAATCATGTGACAAGGAAAGGTAAAGCTAACTCAGGTATGTCCATGATGGTGAGACAGAAGCTGGCCAACCCCCTCCAGATTCTGAGACAGGCCAGGAAGCCAGGACAAGTGGAATAGGGAAACTGAGGCAGAGAGCTGAACCAACTGGCTGAGCAATTTACAGCAGATACAGAAGGTCACCTCCCTAGAGATAACATCTAGGCCTCAGTTGTATTTCAGCTCCAGACACAGAAAAGCTGCAAAACCAGGTAAGCAACACCAGGACCAGCTGCAATGACTAATGACCCCCTGCCCTGACACTGACCAATCAGGAGAGACCATGACCCTGAAAGAGCACACCTGGAAAACTGATGAATATGCTGCTGAAACCCTCCCCTGAGACCTCCCCTAAGATTCCTGCCTGCAAGAGAGAAAAGCCTCAACAAAAAGGACACAGAGCGCTCTCCCTCTGGGGAGCAGCCCACGCCATTCCCTTTCCCTTCTTCTTCCCTCTTCTTCCCCGACAGGCACGACAGGCACGCATCTCCTGAACTCTAAGGGACCCCACAGGACTTGCAACCAGGGGAGCAATGGGCAGCGGCAGCTCATCCCAGGCTAATTCTCTGAACCTGTTCCCAACATCTCTTTTTCTCTGACTTCCCAGTGAGCGAAGGCAGCCCAGCCTAGTCTTGAACCTGCTGCTTCTTCTGCCCTAGGCCCTTCCTTGTTTCACTGCCCCAGCTTTAATAAACATCCCCTCATAGTCACCTGGACTTGTGTTGTGAAATCCTTCCTGCATGAAGTCAAGAACCCACACGCTACCAGCTGGCCCTAGGCAGACCCGCTCAGGGCCAGGTCCCCTGTCCAGGAACAATTCCACTCTGTGTTTAAAACCCGAGGGGGAATTAAGAGGACAGGGTGTGCGTATATGTGCTTTGGTGGGGGTAACAGTATTTTAACTCTGCCAAATCCAAAATAATTATAGATAGGAATTCTCCAAATTACAAATCCAGTACTTGCTGCTGTCATTTTTTAAAACACCACCTCTACGGGAAGTCATAGTTGGAACCTAATCCCCTTTGTGACACTTGGGGCAACACCAACATGTTGGATTTATTGAGATATCCCACCTGTCTGTCTTCTGAAAGCAGAGAAGTTGCTTTCTCTTCTTTATTTTTTTTTTTTTATCCTCACCCAAGGACATTTTTCCATTTTTTGTTCAGATAGAGTGGGAGGGAGAGAGAGGAAGAGAGAGAGAGAGAGAGAGAGAAACATCGACATGAAAGGGACACATCGAGTGGCTGCCTCCTGCACGACCAACCAGGGCCGGGGACAAATTGCAACCGAGGTACGCGCCCCCAGCGGGAACCGAACCCGGGTCTCTCTGGACCGCAGGCCGACGCTCTAACCGCTGAGCCAAACCGGCCAGGGCACTTTCTCTTCTTTAAAGGATGGCAGCAAACCCTCAACCTGCCCAACTATGAGAGCTCTGGACATGTTTACATACTTGTTTATTTAAAGTCGAACTGTTTTCAGGTATCTCAGGATGGGGCAAAGCGAGTGTCAGCTATGAAGACTGGCTTGTAGGTACTGGGCGAAATGTCCCACAGGGGTGACAGGGGATTCTTTTCACAGACCACAGCTTCCCAGAGGATCTCCATAGACAAAGGCAGTATAGTTCAGAATGACCACCAGCAACAGGAAGTCCCAACCTCTGTCACTTGACCTCTCTAAAGGGTGGAGAGGCAACATCCGAAATCCACAGAAGCAGCAAGATGCCATCACTGAGAAGGTGAACAGGGTCGCAAGGCAGCAGCTACCGTGGAGATGTGCAAAGCTCCAGGCCCGGGGCAGGTAACCAACAAGAACGAGCCGAGGCCAAGCAGAGAGACTTGGAGGCTCAGGTCCAAGGGACAAGTTGAGGGTCCAGCTGGAGCTCTCCTTTCCTACCTGTAGGGCTAGTTTCCTACCTGGGCCTCTCCCAAGCAGCCTCAGATTTCTCTCCTGACTGCAGATCCCTATCTGCCTACAGACTTCTCACCTGGGTGTTCCACAGGCACTTCAACTCCACGTGTCAAAATGCATCAACCTCCCTCCAAAACTAGCTCTTCCTTCTTTGAGTCCTTTATCAGAGAATGGGATCACCATCCACCCCAGTAGGCAAATGAGACCCCTTAAAATAGTCCTAACTCTATCCTGTCCCTCACCATTGATGCCGAATTGGTCCCAGACATATTACTTTAGCTCTATCCCCTCCCCACTGTCTCAGGTCAGGCCCCTCATCATCTCTCACAACTATGGGAGCAGCTTCCTAACTGGTCTCCCTTCCAAAGCATTTCCGAACCGCCACCAGAATGAGCTCTCTGGAACGAGTCTGACCATGTCAGCTCTGCTACTTTGTAAACTTCAAAACAACAAAGCCACAGAGGATGGATTTGGAAGTCCTTGTGCTCTTGTTCACACCATTTTCCATTTCTCAGCCCGGCAAACTCCTTCACAGTCTTTCTTTTTTAAAAAAAATTTTTTTTTCTTTTCTTTATTGATTCTAGAGAGAGGAAGGGAGAAGGAGAGAGAGACTGAAACATCGATGAGAGAGAACATCGACTGGATGCCCCCTGCATGCCCCCCACTGGGGATTTGGCCCACAACCTGGGCATGTGCCCTGACTGGGAATCGAACCGGCAGCCTCTTGATGCATGCATGGGTCGATGCTCGAGCACTGAGCCACACCGGCCGGGCACTCCTTCACATTCTTAAACATCAAAGTCAACCGGCATCTCTACCGTGAGTCTCTCCAACTGCTTCCTTCCCCTTCCCTGCTCTCCTTAGCTAATTAATTCCATGTGTTTCTGGATGCCCTTGGGCATTGGAGGCAGTCATCACAAGAGGGCCCCACTGAGATCCCTTTCTGGCCCCGGAGGGACACAGGCAATAGGAAGGCCTGGGGAATTCAGCCAGCCAGGCAGGAACCTTGGAGTGAGACCAGGGATGGGCCTAGCAGTCAGTCTTGAGTTTTTTCTAGAAACAAGTTTTAGAGGCTGAGACACACATTTTCTGCCTTTCTCCACCTTCATCTGAGCTCACACCCGGTATTACTACAATTCTTACCACTGTTTGGCAAGGACATGGGAATGTGCTTGCTGTGTCCTGGGGATGATGCTAAGTAATTTCCACATGCAGTTAACTCTTGCACAATATGGGGGGGGGGCACACCCCACAGGGTTGAAAATCCACATATAACAGATCAGCCCTCCACATCCAAGGATTCTCAACCACAGAGCCAAAACAGTGGTTGAATCCACAGATGTGAAACCTAGGCCAACTATATATTTATTGAAAAAAATCTGCATGTAAGTGGACCTGCCCAGTTGGTCCGGTTGTTCAAGAGTCAACTGCATTGTTTTATTAAAACTCACACCAATCTGTCAACACAAGAAATGTTCAGCCCTGGCCAGTTTGGCTCAGTGAGCGTTGGCCCAGGGACTGGGGAGTCCCAGGTTCAGTTCTCACTAAGGGCATGTACCTCAGTTGCAGTTCGTCCCCGGCCCCAGTTGGGGTCCTGTGGGTGACAACCAATCAATGTGTCTCTCTCACGTCGATGTTTCTCTCTCTCTCTTCCTCCCTCTCTCCCTCCTGCTCTATCTGAAGAAAAATGCAAAAAAGAAAAAGAAAAAAAAAGGAAATGTTCAAACTTGTAGAGACATTTTATTAGTTTATTTGAGCCAAACTGACAATTGTCGGGAAGCAAAATATCAGTGAATTGAGTAAATACTCCAGAGAATGGTCGTTTTGCACCTTATTCTATATATTACATTCAAAAGAGGAGGTGTAAGGGGGTAACAGGAAATCCACTAGTGATAGATCAGGGGGGTGGGAGAAAACAGAGTGGGGAAACCTCTGGGATTGGATAAAAAGTAAAAGGAAGGACACATACTTCTTTTACATTGGTGGGCACAGGCTAGTTAACAGTCAACAATTAACATGGTAACAATAACAATGGGGGGGCTCTGTGGTCTCCTGCTCTCCTGCTCCTGGGAGACTGTGCCCTGAGGGGTCTGGAAAAAGGAAATTACCCTGACATTCCACAGGTATGTTATTGCAGCTGCAGAAGGACAATAGACAGGCACAGTTAAGGTAAAGACTGACCTTTGTCAAGACCACACCAGCCTAGGACAGGACTACCAGCTTTAATTAGGAGGTTTTCATTTCAGACCATCCTATGTGGGTACTTCCAGTCTCTGAGTTTGTAAGGCCGCCATGCAGGCCTTCCCTGAGCTTGTCAGGTTTAGTATGTGGCCCCTTTTTTTGGTCCACAAATCCTATGAGGTAGGTGTTATTATTATCCTCATTCGCCATCGGAGGAATCTGAGATCAAAAGCAGATAAGTAACTCGCCCAAGGTCATGACAGCCCATAAACAGTGAAGTGGGAACCACACCCAGGCCCTCTGACTCTGGAGCCTACATTGCAAGCCAGGGAACCATATAGGCTGCATTTGTTCAGCGCTCTAGCCCCACCGTGTTCTTACTGCTCACGGAGCTGCACCGGACCTAACCGTGCTCAGGCTGGGTGAGGGGCGGCGGAGAAGCACAAGAAAGTCCGGGTACATATCCGTTCTTGGGGTCAGGGCTCCCCTCTCTGAAGAGGCCACAGGCAGATGGGAATGGGCATGGGCATGAATGAGGGAGAGCGCACAGCACACACGGGGTCCCTCTGGCACTCTGGTCCAGTCCCGCGCAGCTGCGCTGGGCTGAGGTGAGGAAGGAGGGGAGACCGGGAGTCGGGGGGGCTGGAGAGGGACCAGGCCAGAGCGTGAGGTGGGCCTCCATCCTGCGGGCAGCAACGGTTACTCAAGGATGCTAAGTAAGGGAGTGTCTTGACCAGTCTTTAAAATTTGGCTTTGGCTTCTGTAAAAAAAAAAAAAAAAAAAAAAAAAAAAAGGATTGGCAGAAAAGGAAAGGGGCCTGCAGACAAAGCAGGCAGGAGGCCATTGCGACAGTCTAGTGAGAGAGAACGGAGTGATGACAGGGTAGGTGGAGGCAGATGAGTCGAGGATAGGGAGACGGAATGGACAAGATCTAGGGACTGACAGGCAAAGAGGGAAAGGGGAAATCCAGAAGGGCTCCGAGGTCAACTTCGTGGAGGCTGGTGCCCTTTGTTAAAATGAGGAGCCTGGCGGGAGAGCAGGGGGGAAGGAGGACCTGCAGTAATGAGTTCGGAGTGCAGCCCTGGGTTGGAAATGTTTGTCCACAACTCACTGGAAATGCTTAAAGGGCAGCAGGGTACACTGTGTGCAACCACAGGGTGCTGCTGTGCCCGCTTTTCTTCCCTAATCATCTAGGGGCAGGGTCTATATCTCAACTGTGTTTTTAATTCTCAGTGTCACCAGGTCACTAGGCCGCTTAAATGCTTGATGAGCAGACACAACTAAGAGTAGATTGAAGGGGAGACCCACAAGGGAGAGGAAGGAAGGAAGAAGAGGAATAAACACCAAAACCACCACCAAAAAGCGGGAAAAGGACTGAGACTGTGGTAAGTCTAAAACCAACTCTGATTAGTAATAATAAACTTGACAGAGGTCTAGGAAATAAGGTCTTTTTCACAAGTGGTTTTAAAACTAGTAGCACCAAGAAAGGATGGAAGAGAGAGACACGTGGTGATTGATCCAGTGTTGAAATGGCACAGTTGTATAAGAAGATTATATTTCTCATGCAAATTTACTGAAAATGAGTCAGTAATAACAAAGCTAGATCACAGACAGTACTAGAAATAGATAATTTACCAGCCCGTGTGGCTCAGTGGTTGAGCGTCGACCCATGCACCAGGAGGTTGCCGGTTCAATTCCTGGTCAGGACACCTGCCCAGGTTGTGGGCCCGATCCCCAGTGGGGGGCATGCAGGAGGCATCCAGTCGATGTTCTCTCTCATCGATGTTTCAGTCTCTCTCTCCCTCTCCCTTCCTCTCTCTCTAAAATCAATAAAGAAAAAAATTTTTTCTTAAAGAAATAGGTCATTTATAGTTATTAGAGCTCAGACGAGCTGTGTGCCTGAGACATAACCCACCCCTTAAGCTTCCCTGGCCTACCAGTTACTGGCTGCCTTAAGGACGCATCTAGAATGTCTCACCTCGATGGGCTCTGAAGCTACTTTCTAAAGGCTGAGAAAGTATTCATTCCACTTCAGAAACTTTGAAAGTGGTAGAGAAAAATTAGAAGAACGTTTCAGAAATAACACTATGGGGTTGGATGGACAGTGGCACTGGGCACGAAAGGGACCACCACAACGGCATTTATCCAGGGTGAAGAATAGGAGGGCCGGGTGATGGGATCCAGGTGCAAAGAGTTGAAGGGTTGGTCTTTCTCCCCCATTTTTACTGAGAGGGATATTTAAGCCATTAATCTAAACTTGTTATCCTTCATTTAAAACCCTTCAAAAGGTCCCCCTGCACCCTAGGGTCAGGTATAAACTCTTCAGGCTGGATGAAACTCCACGTGTCTCCCTCCCTCCTCTCCCCCCGCCACCATGATCAGGTCTTACGTCTGCTACCTTGTTCAGCGTGAAACTAAGACTAAGGCACACTCGGGAGGGAGGTGGCTGGAAACTGGACTCACTTTCTATTGCTGTGTAACAGATTGCCACAACTTGGCAGCATAAAACAACACATTTATTATCTCAGTGTCCAGGAATCGGGAAGAGTCTGGGCACAGCTTAAATGGGTCCTCTGTTTAGGAACCCACAAGGCTGTAATCGAGGTGTGGACCAGGATGGGGTTCTTCTGGAGGTTCCGCTGGGTAACTCTTTGCTTCCTCGTGCTCATGTGGTTGGGAGCGTTCAGTTCCTGGCGGCCATAGGATTCATGGCAGCTTGCTTCTTCTGATTCAGAGACACAGAGAGAGACTCTAGCAAGATGCATGTGACAATCTTATGTAACCACATAAACAATGTGATCAAACATATCCCACTGTTTTTTGCCATAATCCATGGGTTACAATCAAATCACAGGTGCTGCCCACACTCAAGAGGAAGGGATCATACAATGGTGTGCACACCAGGAGGTGGGGATCACAGGGTCACTTTATGCCCATCCACCCACGGGGCCTATGGTGTATAGCCTACCGGCTGCACTAAAGCTCCGGAGAGTCTTCCCAACAAGGAGGATTAGGGTAGAAGGAGAGGATGGACATGTCTGTCATCTTCCAACACAAATGTCAGTCTCAATGCTTTAAAGATTATTTGATTATTTTTCTCTTACTAGACCTGAAAGTCTTTGGAGGGAGGTACCATATTTTTTATACTAATTCTAGCATCATGCCTGGCACACAGCATTCCCTCACCCTAAATGTGTGGCAATGGACAGACTGGTTTTGAATATACAAGCATCAATTTTAAAATCCATACAAGTTATCTTCAACGTGGTGTTTCTCTCTCATAAGGTTTGTAAAAGTTCTGGTACTTGTTTTGCCCATCTCAACCCTTGGATGCAAGCACAGTTTCAGATTATAAACTGTCTGCCCTGGCTGATTTGTCTCAGCGGTTAGAGCATTGGCCCACGGACCAAGGGGTCTCGGGTTCGATTCTCAATCAAGGGCACATGCCTCGGTTGCAGGTTTGATGCCTGGCCTGGTCCGGGGTTGTTAGGGAGGCAACCAGTTGATGTGTTTTTCTCTCTCTCTCTCCCTCCCTCCTTTCCATTCTATCTAAAAATAATAATAACTTTTAAAAAAATCAATGGAAAAATATCCTCAAGTGAAGATTAAAAAAAAAAACTGTCTCAGAAATCCCATCTTTTATATGTTAAACAACCCCACTTATGTAGTGATATTCTAGTTAATGTTTCCTTGATCACAAATAAACTGTCAATGGCCAAGTTTTGTAAACACTATCTAGAGGCCCTCTACACTATAGGAAGGGAGAGGCTCATGGAGATACCAGTGTACAGATTTGGTCAAATTGTAAATCAAATGAGGACGGGTGGGGAAAGGTAGGACTTTGGCTCTAGCTTGCCAGCTTACTCACACTTACCTTGGGGATTTATAGCCCTGTAGACCATCCCCACCTTCCCAATGAGAAGACATGCAAAAGTCTTTGCAACATGAGCCTTTGCAAGGAGAAATGAGAACCATGTTGATATAGACACTCTGGAGCTATTTCTCAGGTGCAAAATAAAAAGTGGAAAGTAAACCAATTGACTTAACCTTCCATGTTGGGTGTTTAATATGTTAAATATTCGACACAAATACTTCATTTGCTGTTTCCTTCTGGGCTTGTGCCAATTAAACATCTATTACATGGTACCCGTGTAATGCCAATTGGTTCAATCCAATTGCTATCTTACAAACCAGTGGGTGAATGTGGTCGGCAGGAGTATAAGATCTGTAGAGCAGCATGACAAGACTTACAAATTAGAAAAGGCTTATAAACCATTACATTTCTGTAGCTCCTGGGAAATCAAGCAAATTGAAAACTCACATTCACATGTGACAAAGATATTCTTTGTGTGCACCCAACTCCACTTGTAACCAAAAAGATTTTCAGCTTTATTCCCCATCCCAGAGTTCTAGCAGAATAAGAAATTACAGACATTCCTTAAATGTTGTTACGGTATACAAAACCAAACCGAAAGCTCTGCCCGCATGAAGCTAACAACCTAGAAGGAGAGCCATGAGATACAGTACTCACCTAAATAAATATTGAGCAATCTTGAGTGTTAAGTATTATTGCCCGGCCGGTGTGGCTCAGTGGTTGAGTGTCAACCCATGCACCAAGAGGTCACCGATTTGATTCCCGGTCAGGGCACGTGCCCAGGTTGTGGGCCTGATCCCCAGTGGGGGGCGTGCAGGAGGCGGCCAGTCGATGTTCTCTCTCATCAATGTTTCTATCTCTCTCCCCCTCTTCCTTCTCTCGCTCTAAAATCAATAAATAAAATAAAATAAAAGTATTATGGTAGGTAGGCTGAAAAATATCCCCTCAAAACTATCCACATCCTAATCTCTGGAACCTGTGACTGTTCCCTTACGTGGCAAAAAGGACTGCAGATGCGATTAAATGAGGATCTTCAGCTAGATTATCCTGCATTATTGGAGTGAGCTTTAAATACAAATGCACGTATCCTTATGACAGGGAGACAGAGGGAGATTACACACACTCACACACTCACACACACACACTCACTCATTCACATGAGAGAAGGCAATGTGATCACAGAGGCAGAGATTAGGGCACACCGCCACAGGCCAAGGACTGTGGACAGCCACCAGAAGCTGTTAGAGGCAAGGAATAAACTCTCCCCTAGAGCCTCACTCAGGGCCCACTACCCTGCTGACACCTTGATTTCAGCTTAGAGAAACTGACTTTGGATCTCTGGCCTCCAGAAATGTCAGGGGGATAGATTTCTGTTGTTTTAAGCCAGCAAGTCTGTTACAGCAGCAATAAGAAACGAATGCAAGTACCACGAAGAAAAGCACTCAGGAGGGTTTAGAGTGTAACAGAGGGAAGGGCAGTATGATGGATGGGGAGTCAGGGAGAGGCTGAGACAACATGAGAGCTCTGAGCTAATGGTGAGAAATGGCTGACTTAGGAGACTGGGTATGACCACTGGTTTGGATAGGAGGGGGGTCATGGCATTCCTGATAAGGATGATTTTATGGAAAGGTGGGACCCGTCTGGAGTAAGTTCCAGAGGGAATGAGGGGTGATGACCTGGAGACAGAATAGAACAGAAGACACTTTTGAGTAGCTGTGCTCCAAAAGGAGGGCAGAGAAAAGGGACAGTGCCCGGAGGGAAGCATGGGGTCAAAGGCCCATTGACATACTATGTTTAATTTAATACAACGATCCTGAAAAAAAGATCCACTGCGGTCCACAGAGGTTCTGGGATTTGCCCACAGTCATATAGCAGAAAAGAGACTGAGCAAAAATTCAAAAGTTTTCACTCTCAGTACAAAATTCTTTATGCTAAAGTAACAAAAAAGATAAAAATGGCTTCTACCTGGAGGAAGGTGACCTGAGCCGGGGTAGATCACTGTGTCACCTGAGCCACTACACACCAGCAAAGACCCAGCACCAGGTCTGCCTCTGGGAGTCCCAGGGAAGACTGAGACAAACATACCTGACCAGACTCTTGGTCAATAACCACAGGTTCAAGGAATGAATAAAAAATAAGACTTGTCATCCTCATGTATTTCATGAGAGACTCCAAGGATTGTTAGTGAAGAGAATAAATATTATTGTCAGTAATAAAAAGAAAATATTTTGATTATAAATGCTAACTGACTAGACAGAGTAGACAACTGAAAGATCTATAGCATATGTTCTGGTTTTAAAAAGAGTGAATATTTTCAGAAGAGCACCAATAAAGGTAAACTGAAGAGAAATACGAGAATTTTAATTTAACAATGAAGTCAATCGGAAGCACCCAGTAGGTGTTGTGATTATACTGTGTGTGATTCAGCTGGATATGCAGGATTCTGCAGTGATCTTTGAAACACGGAAGGAAGTGAGAGCTACTTCAGGCTCGTATTTCACAGTCGATCTTTATGAGGTGTAGATGACATTACCTACTTCCCAGGTTGTTGGGGAGATTAAATGAGATAAAGATGTATGAACTCCTAGCCATAAGCTGTCCATAGGAGGCCAGCAAACACATAGCATCCTCTCCTATCTTTCTCCTCCTCCTTTCCCCTTCTTCTTCTTCCTCCTCCCCCATCACCACCACCACCAGCCACAGGCCCTGGGAGATCTGGCTCTGCCTACCCCTGTGATCCCATTTCCACTCACTCTTCCTTTTGCTGATTATGCTCCAGCTACACTGACCATCCTTCTGTTCCTTGAACACACCCTGCTTGCTCTCACCTGAGGATTTCTGCTCAAGCTGGAAAGCTCTCCCCCAAGATCTTGGCACAGGGGATTCTCTCTCTTCATTCAGATATGAGCTCAAGTGCCATCCTCTTAAAGAGACATTCCACAACCACCACATTAAATCCCCTTCCAGTGGTTCATCTTAAATCACAGCACCCTATTTTCTTTATAATGCTCATTTTCTGGAATGAGCTTTGTCGTCTCTCTCCATACTGATGGCAAAGACGTGATCTGTCATAGTTCTTGCTTCTTACCCAGCACCTGGCATAGTACCAGGTGCAGAGTAGTGGCAGTCAATAAATACTGATGGAGTGAATCATTATCTATGTTGTGTGTATAGGTAGCTGTGTGATTATAGGTAAGATGTCTGGGATCTCTATTCCAACTCCCTGTCAGTGAAGGGTGATAAGGATCTCCCTGTATCATGAGCATGCAATGAAGTGCTCCAAATCAAGCACTTAACAATGCTAGCTACAACACAGTATGCTCTCAATAACTGTTAACATGTATTTCCTGTCAAACAAAATTGTAATCATATGGTACATCCTATAATACCACACCCACCCACCATTAGCAAACTCTCAGGACTGCAGTAGCAAAATCTTAAAAAACCAACATATTCGCCCAGCCAGTGTGGCTCACCAGTTGAGCATTGACCCATGTACCAAGAGGTCGCCAGTTCAATTCCTGGTCAGGGCACATGCTCAGGTTGTGGGACAAATACCCAGTGGGGGGCATGCAGGAGGCAGCCAATCGATGTTCTCTCTCATCGATGTTTCCATCTCTCTCTCCTTTTCCCTTCCTCTCTCGTTAAAATCAATAAAGAAAAATTTTTTTAATTAAAAAAAAACAAAACACCAACATATTCTAGGATACCCAGCTGTAATGATACACAGTCATCAGGGCCCTGAGATTTTACCCAAGTTAAAGGTTATATATCTAATCTAATGCTAAAAGTTTTTTGGTAAACATTTCTAATTTTGATTATGAAAATGAAGAGTAAAAAGATATCCAAAATGTTGTGAAAACCTGCCACTTGAGAACCACTTAATGGAAAAATATCAGTAAACCCCAAGCTCCAGTGGCCTGGCTGACCCCCGCCCCCAACTTGACTGTTCAGCAAGTTGCACAAAATCAAAGTTTTTTATACAACAGGGTTATAGGTCAGCTTCTGGGAACTAATTTTCCCAAGTCAGAGAAAATGCTCTAGAAGTTACAACGAAAGGCGATCCAACAGCAATTTTCAGGAGTATTGAAATGTATTTCCAACCCTCAGGACCTGGGCATCCAGCTGTGGACCTGACATGCTGAGGACAAAGCCCTGTTGACAATGAATCAAAGAGCTAGAATGTGTGGAGCTTCTCATAGATTCAGAAGCCAGAGACTTCCAGCCGAAGCATTTGCACGGAGCCTCACTCTAACCTCTAATGACAGATGAGTCTAAGTCTGTTAAGTTGCTTTCTTCACCTATAAGTGCCTTTTCCAATCTTCCTTTGAAAGTATTAGGAAAATCTGCAGGAAAATGGGATATTTCAGCAGCTCATGCCCTTCTAGACATGGTTTCCTCAGCGCTGGAGCTCTTACCTAATACTCTTCATACCCAAAGTGGCTCATGACCTTCTCAAAATCCTGGGGCCACAGAAGAAACCAAGGCCCAGAAAAGCGAGGTGACTTGCTCAAGGCAGAACTATGGCTACAAACAGGCTTCCTGTTTCCAGATTCAGTGTTAAGTTCATCTCAGTCATTGGCCACTGGATTTTGTCCATCTGTGACCCACTGGATGGGGGGACTATCACACAGAACACCCTCCAGTTCTTAGGTATAAATCTCTTGGTCTGTCTGCAGAGCCATTTGGAACAGGATGACTCAGTCCAAACTCAGGTGTAAAAAGAAGCACAATGTTCTACTTTCTTTAAGTCTTTCTGAATGCTCTACTACTGAGCTATTATTCGGTCTCAGTTATTATTGGGGCTTCCTTTTCCATACTCCTCCCCCATGGTTGGGCCAAGTGCTTGAGAGTTTTATACACCACCAAAGCTTTCATATTGCCCCTGTAGTTATCAGTTCACATTGATTATCTCCACCGCTTGAGATGAGGCTGGAAACTCTCATTCCTAGGACCCAACCTTCCTAGACTATCAGCAGAGGACCTGCAGAGCCCCTGTGGGACAATGCCACAAAGCACAACTGTCCTCTCTATCCACTGAACTCATTCACCTGCCAACCATCTACAGCCTCTTGGCCTCTGGGACAGCTCACCTCCCCAGCATTCCCTTCTCTCCCCTCACCGCTGGGGTCCCCAGCATTATTTTTTCAAGAAGCTTGGTATGTTAAGAAAAAGAGAGAAGAGGAAGTGACTTCAGGTAGCTTTTTGCTTTTTGGTCCTGCAAAAACCATTCAGGCAGAAAATACTGGGGATCTAGCTACCTAATTAAAATTCAAAAGAAGAGAAAAATATTCAGCGAACAAAATTCAAGAGAGTATCTTAAAACATTAGCCTGCCTCATCATCCCAAGTCATACTGCCTCAGGCTCCCTGGTGCTCACATTACAGTTTCCTAAAAACTAATGAAAAAGAGCTTTAGCTAGACACCCAAGACAACTTGACTTAAAGTATGCATCCTTTGTGCACACACAGACACACACACACACGATTTTGGAACAATACACTATTTGTATAGATAGATAGATGATAGATAGATAGATAGATAGATAATTTATATATAAAATATTTGAAGAGTTCTTTAGGGTTGTTTCCCAAAGTAAAGGTAACATAAAACTATGTTTAAATACTGCCCATCAAAATATAGGCTGTGCTATTACTTTGTCTCACTCCAGAGCTGGTCAGGAATATACACCCCAGTTGCTGTTAGCTAAGCATTTCATCAAAAAAGTCTCTATTCCAGAAGTAACTATTACAAGCTCTTCAGTTATCCCTTTCTCATCAACATTGGGCATTTTTTTTAACACACTGCGTGCTCAAATTGGGTTCTCCTTAATGAAAGCAGTCATATCCAACATATGTGCAGTGGCTAACCTATCTGGGAGACATGCCCCAACCCTTAAGTGAATAGGGTTGAAGAATCTGGACCTGTGCTGTCCATTATGGTAGCCACTAGTCACATGAGGCTATTGAGTAATTGTAATGTTACTAGTTCCACATGCTAAGATGATAATATTTTGGAGATTTCAGGTTGTACAAAATATATTATTTCAATTATATATGTTTGGTTTTACTATAATATGGCCATTGAACAGAACTAGTCTTAAAGACCCTTTCACTGTGGGGACAGTTCCCTGTGTTTGATCCCTAAATGGTCTTGGGTCCTGCTACCGGTCCAGTGGATTCTGTGTCCCCAGCAGAACTATCTGACATAGCTGACCCCTGCCGCTGGACTAGTGACTTATGTAACTCAGCACTGTCATAGGCATAAAGTGGATAAAACAGAAGTCAAAGCATCAACATTCACAGAGCTTATGGAAGAGGTTCTTTTGTGTCAATTTACTATAAAGTGACCATATGACAAGATTTGGTCAGAAAACTTCCTTTCATTATAACCTGGTAGTAAAGTTGCAAAGAAATAGTGAAACCTCGCCTACTCCAGAGTACTGCCTCTAGATCAGAGACTCTGGCCCTGGACCCGGTGCCTTTTTTTTTTTTTTTCCTTTTATTGATTTTAGAGAGAGAGGAAGTGAAAGGGAGAGAGGGCTAGAAACATCGATGAGAGAGAACATCGATCGGCCACCTCCTGCATGCCCCCCACTGGGGATCGGGCCCACAACCTGGGCATGTGTCCTGACCAGGAATTGAACTGGTGACCTCTTGGTGCATGGGTCGACGCTACCACTGAGCCACACCGGCCGGACTGGACCAGGCACTTTAAAGGGCCCTTGTCTCGACTTTCCCAGACACATCTCTCTCCCAAGGCAGCTGCATGTGCCAGAGCCCTGCAGCCTGGTGGGGCTCCGTGCAGTGCTGCTTCGAGCTGATGAAAGTAGTGATGTAATGTGGGGGACCACAAGATGCATGGCAGTAACCAAAGCATCAAACGCCCCAAGCTGGATTACTGCCTGGTGCAGGCCATCGCCCTGGTGACTGATAGGCACGGCTGCAGAATTGTAAATGGACTGTCTGTTTGCACTAAAATGGGCTGGAACTTGAAGGCCATACATCCATCTTCTCCATCATACTAAAACAAAGGTGCAGCAATTCCTGGAAATTGTATTTATATCATATATATAAACTGGAAGGTTTATAGTGATCTATAGTGACATATAAATTAGATTTATAATACATACATTTATTCTATATCCTAGGGGAGATCCTTAACGTAATGACCTCCCATGTATCATGCCTCCTTATATCTATGCGTTCGCAAGTCTCTTCTCGCTTGAGTCTGGCCTCGGTGTATGACTTGCTTTGGCCAATGGAACATCAGCCAATGTGATGGGGCAAGCAGAGGCCAGGCAAGTGCGTGCACCCTGCAGCTTGCTCTCTTGCTGCCCCAAGGCCATATGCTATGAAGTGCAGGTGTTTGGAGAGAGAAGCCTAGACCGTCTTAGCCGCACCCAGCACCTACCTCCCACCTCACCCACCAGTTGAATGCAACAAGTGAGCCCAAATGAGATCAACAGCAGAAGTTCCCAGAATTGTAGGAAATCATAAATGTTGTTATTTAAATGCTTAAACATTTTTAAATGTTGTGTTTTAGATGTTGAAACCACTGGATTTAGGGGTGGTTTGTTATGCAGCAATAAAAATCTCATATAAGCCACGAATTAAAGACAGACATGTTCCCTGCGCTAAAAGGCTTCTCTGTATCCCACCGGCACCGGCATGGGAGGGTATGAGGTTAGTGCTAAGCATTTATGAATTGATTAACATAAATATTGTGTATGAAAAGCTGTATTTTAATATAAAATGAGGTTGATAATCTGCTTCATATAAAGATTTCCTGTTAAAATTGAAAATATGATTCTAAGTGTAACATATTTGATTTTTAGAGTTTTCATGACTACTTAAGGAGGTAGCCATGAGTTAAATTTACAGCTTATATGAACTGCCACGCAAATATATAAAGTCAGTCAAATTCTAATCTTATTTTTAAAATTTTGTTACCTATAAGGGACAGAAAGCCCTACTTCCTGAAAATCTAAAAATCATTCAAGTCAATTTAATATTTTGTCATAACAGAGAAGATCTACACTTCAGTTAGGGAAGTGAGGTCTCCCAAGCACAGAGCTAAGAGTATATAAGTAAATGCAAAATGAATGAGCACAGAATCTAAGTGCTCTGAGACTTTAGAAAAAGGAGAGACTAATCTGGGCTGGAATCTGTAGAAAGAGTCTTAGAGAAAAGCAGCTTCGAGTTTAATGTGGCAAACGGAGCACGTTCATTCCCTTCTGATCCTGCCTAAATTTACAGTACAGAGGATTTGTTTTAAGGCATAAAATAAGGACAAAGAAAATAAGAGAATAGGCAATAGTGACAGATTTTTTTTGTACAAATAGTATCGGACTTAGCAGACTAGAGAAAGTTGAATTGTGAGCTGGGAATGGGAGAAACCCAGAAGCAAGCCAGTCCACTTGGCAGGACCACCGCCCTCAAAAATAGACTCAGGGAACCGGAGGCACCAGGGATCCCTGAAAGCAGGGTGTAGCAGAAATGCTTTCACAGCTTGAATGCTGAGAGCTGCAGCCTGACCCTCCTCAGTGCTGACCCATTGGACAGTGTTTCCTGACCCTGTCCGGTCTGAATCTCTGGGTTTGGGCAGCACCAAGTACAGCTGAGGTCAGAGGTAGCGTCTGACAATAGGAGTGTTCCGTGGAAAACTTCATATCAAATCAGAGACCTCAAGTTCCCTTTTTCCTTGTCTCCAAGATCACGAGCAGCTACCTGGATATTTTAAAGGCAAGAGATGAAGGGTGCCCTCTGGAAAAAACAACCATTCAATAGAAAAGACCCCTAAGGATACTCACAGTCAAAAGCCCAGACTACAAATAGAACTTGGGTCAGATTTGATGACCCTTACTCTTAAATAGGAAGGAATGGCCCAAGAATCACCAGATAGTTCAGGGCAGCTTCTAACATGAAAGAAAAATAGTGAGTCAGACAGACAAAGATATAGTGCAGGGAGCTAGAAAAAAAAAAGTCGGAAATAGTTCAGTTAATTATCTTCAGACAACCTTGAAAAATATTTCATATCCATTATGCTATACAGAAGATGCTAAAAATAAAGAAGAAGAAAGAAAGAAAAGAAAAGACAGAAAGAACTTTCAGAGAAAAAGAAGGGGAATGAAGGCATGGGAGGAATTTTATAAATCCAAATAGAAGGTTTGGAAGTCAAAGTAGCAACAATGTCCCAGAAAACAGAACAAAATGAAATGAGATGGAAAGTGAGAAAAACAAAACCTGAAATTAGTCCCAGAAACCAATCATTGAAATAAAAAGAGTTAGAGGAAAGAAAGGGGGAGGAAGTGATGAAAGGAATAAGAAGGTGTTCAATAAATAAAGAATAGCTGTTTCCAAACTGTAAGTACACACCAAGTTGTAACAGAATGAATGAAAAAGGTAGAATGCGAAATCTTAGAAAAATGTTCGACAACAAGTTTCTTTAAACTCTTCCAGAGATTGAAGGGAAAGAGCAAAGTAAAGATTAGAAATTAAAATGGCATCTGATATACATTTAACATTGGAAGTTAAAATAAAAGGAAACAGTACATTTAAAATTCGGAGGAAAAATGACTTGCAACCTAGAATCTTATATCCAGACAGACCATCGAGTCTGAGGGCAGAATAAAAGTACTGTCAGATAGATGAGATCTCACAAAGTTGACCTTCCTTATAATTTTCTTCAGGAAGGTATTACAGTCTGTGCTTCAGCAGAACAACAGAGTAACCACGGAAGAGGAAGATGGAGAGTCCAACTGGGGGAGAAGCACAGGGAATCCCCAGGTTAGCAGCAAAAGCAGATCCTCGCGCCCAAGGACGGCCACTGTGCTGATGGCCCAAGGAGCGGCCGGTCCTGATAGGAGCCAAAGGACACAACCTTCAGGAGGCCTGTCTCCCAGAAAAAGAAATGATTACTTAATATGTTCAGACACATTGAGAGATGCTGCCTTCTGTTGGAGTGTTTAGGGGTTCATAGAAAATTAAAAGTAACCATTATTAACTCACGGGAAAACAAAGAGTTATACCAGCATGAAAATGCAGTCACAGAATATTGCATGGCTTGGCTCAAATAACATTTCCATAGGCTTACTAATAAAAACACTGAACACTGGGCTAATCTAAAGGCATGACAGGAGATTCCAAAATGGCGGCAGAGTGAACGAAAGCTACACAGACCATCTCCCAGGACCAAACTGGAATTACAACTGAAATAAAGACAAATCGTCGGGAAAAAGCAACAGAAAAGCAGCTCGCGAGGACCATATCGATCCTGGTAGGATCGCAGAGGCACGAGAGGGGGGCTGGGAGCCCACGGACAGCAGCGGCCTTAGCCCTGAGCAGCGCCCGCCCTCGGGGTTAAAGCCTGAGCCAGCTCCACCATGCAGGGCTGGGAGAGAGCGCTAAAACAGCCACAGCCACTCACCTGGGCTCCGGCAGAGGGAGGGCGGACTGGACTGGAATTGTGTGGGGACACTCGGGATTTGGAGGGCGCACAGAGCTTTTGCTGAGTTGCGGCCATGCAGGACTGTGGCCTGGCCATCTTACTCCATCCCAGGGCTCTGGGGAGAGGCGCCGGCCCCTCCCTCGGAGATCCAGCCACACCCTAGTGGGCCATTGAAATGCAAACTGAGGCTCATTAACTACTAGCATCTGGAAATCCTCTCAGGCTGAACACCTGAGGGAGGTTTTCATTCAACTGAAAACCCAAGGCTCTTCAAGCAACCACGATTAATAGCCTCTAGGCAAAAAGCTAGAGGATAACTTAACCTTTGCTGGGCTTGCAAATCTACCCTGGAAAGTAAGACTCTATGGTGGTGTTTAACGTGGGTCCTCCCACACTCATCCAAACCCAGTAGAGGGAGCCACAAACAGCAGAACACCAACATACACAGGAAAATTTGGCAGGCTCCAAAAACCACTGAGATAGCCAAAATGGGGAAACAAAGAAACAGATCCCCAATGAAAGAACAAGAGACCTCTACCAAAGATGAGATAAATGAAACGGAGTTAAGCAAGTTAACAGAGCTAGAATTCAGAGCCATGATCTTGAGGAAGCTCAATAGCATGAGTAAGGACATCAACACCTTGAGTAAAGACATCAACACCATGAGCAAAGACATAGAAACACTGAAAACCAACCAAGTGGAAATTAAGAAGCAGCAAGAAGAAATGAAGAATGACATAGCAGAAATGAAGAACACATTGGAAGGACTAAACAGCAGAGTAGAGGAAGCTGAGGACCAGATCAGTGAATTAGAAGACAGGGTAGAAAAAATCAACCAATAAGAAAACCAAAAGGAAAAAACAATGAAAAAACAGGAAGACAGCTTAAGAGAACTGTGGGACAACTGGAAACGTAATATTATTCGCATCATTGGAGTCCCTGAAAAAGAAGAAAATGAGCAAGGGTTAGAGAATGTATTTGAAGAAATAGTGACAGAAAAATTCCCTAATTTGGGGAAGAAAGAAAACATTCAAGTTCAAGAAGCACAGAGAGTCCCAAGTAAGAAGAACCCAAACAGGCCCACACCAAGACACATAGTAATTAAAATGCCAAAAATTAAAGACAAAGAGAGAATCCTAAAGGCAGCAAGAAATAAGCTACAGGTTACCTACAAAGGAACCCCCATAAGGCTATCTGCTGACTTCTCAACAGAAACACTACAGGCCAGAAGGGAATGGCATGAAATAATCAAGGTCATGAAAAACAAGGATCTGAATCCCAGACTACTCAACCCAGGAAGGCTGTCATTCAAAATAGAAGGTCAAATAAAGAGCTTCTCAGACAAAAAAAAGGCTAAGGGAATACATTAGCACCAAACCAGCACTGCAAGAAATGTTAAAAGGACTGCTGTAATTAGTAGAAGAAATAGGAAGGAAAGCAGAACCACACTAAACAAAAATGGCAATAAATAAGTACATATCAATAATCACCTTAAATGTAAATGGATTGAATGCTCCGATAAAAAGACACAGAGTAGCAGATTGGATAAGAAAGCATGACCCATATATATGTTGTTTACAAGAGACCCATCTCACAACAAAAGACTCACATAGGCTGAAAGTGAAGGGATGGAAAAAAATCTTCCAAGCAAATGGAAAGGAAAAAAAAGCTGGGGTAGCAATACTCCTATTTTTGCTGATAAAATAGATATCAAAATGAAGGCCATAACTAGAGACAAAGAAGGTCACTACATAATATTGAAAGGATCTATCCAACAGGAAGATATAACCTTGGTAAACATATATGCACCCAATATAGGAGCACCAAAATATATTAAAAATCTTCTGGAGGACTTCAAAGGAGAAATTGACAGCAATTCAATCATAGCAGGGGACTTCAACACCCCGCTGACATCACTGGATAGATCCTCTACACAAAAAATTAACAGGAAACAGAGACTCTAAATGAAGCACTAGACCAAATGGACTTAATAGATATTTACAGAGAATTACACCCCAAAACTACAGAATACACATTCTTCTCAAGTGCACATGGGACATTCTCAAAGATAGACCACATGTTAGGACACAAACTAAGTCTCTACAAGTTCAAGAAGATTGAAATCATATCAAGCATCTTCTCAGATCACAATGGCATGAAACTAGAAATCAATTGCAACAAGAACATGCAAAGACATTTGAACACATGGAGGCTAAATAGCATGTTATTAAAATAATGAATGGGTTACCGAGGAGATCAAGGAAGAAATTAAAAACTTCCTGGAAACCAATGAAAATGAACAAACAACAACACAAAATCTATGGGATGCAGTGAAAGCAGTTCTGAGAGGGAAGTTCATAGCACTACAGGCCTACCTCAAGAAACAAGAAAAATTTCTAATAGACTATCTAACCTCACAACTTAAAGAACTAGAAAGCAAACAAAAAGAAAACCCCAGAGCAAGTAGAAGGAAGGAAATAGTAAAGATCAGAGCAGAAATAAATGACATGGAGACCAGAAAATCAATTCAAGGAATCAATGAAACAAAGAGCTGGTTTTTTGAAAAGATAAACAAGATTGATGGACCCTTAGCTAGACTCACCAAGAAACAAAGAGACAGAACCCAAATACACAAAATCAGAAATGAAAGAGGAGAAGTAACAACTGACACCACAGAAATACAAAGGATCGTTAGCAAATACTATGAACATTTATATGGCAACAAATTCGACAATCTAAGTGAAATGGACAAATTTCTAGAAACACAGAGTCTCCCAAAACTGGACCGGGAAGAGATAGAAAACTTGAACCGACCAACAACAGCTAAGGAAATTGGAGATGTAATCAAGACTCTCCCAGCAAACAAAAGCCCAGGCCCGGATGGCTTCACGGGGGAGTTTTACCGAACATTCAAAGAAGAACTAACACCCATTCTCCTCAAACTATTCCAAAAAATTCAAGAAGAAGGAAGACTTCCAAACTCGTTTTATGAGGCCAGCATAATCCTAATTCCAAAACCAGAAAAAGACACTACAAAGAAAACTACAGGCCAATATCCCTGATGAACGTAGATGTCAAAATCCAGAACAAAATACTAGCAAATCGGATCCAGCAATACATCAAAAAAATTATTCACCATGACCAAGTGGGATTCATCCCAGGGATGCAAGGCTGGTTCAATATTCGCAATTCAATAAATGTGATACACCACATAAACAAAATGAAAGATAAAAACCACATGATCATATCAATAGACACTGAAGAAGCATTTGACAAAGTCCAGCACCCATTTCTGATAAAAACGCTCAGCAATTTGGGAATAGAGGGATCATATCTTGATATAATAAAGGCCATATATGAAAGACCTACAGCCAACATCATACTCAATGGGCAAAAACTAAAAACATTTCCCTTAAGAACAGGAACAAGAGAGGGATGCCCACTTTCGCCACTCTTATTTAACATAGTACTGGAAGTCCTAGCCACAGCAATCAGACGTGAAGAAAAAAATAAAAGGAATCCAAATTGGAAAGGAGGAAGTGAAACTGTCGTTATTCGCAGACGACATGATATTATATATAGAAAACCCTAAAGATTCCATCAAAAATCTACTAGACTTAATAAATGAATTTGGCAAAGTAGCAGTATAAAAAATTAACATCAAGAAATCGATGGCATTCTTATACACCAATGATGAACTCACAGAAAGAGAAACTAAAAAAATCCCATTTACCATCGTGGCAAAAAAATTAAGATACCTAGGAACAAACTTAACCAAAGGAGTAAACGACCTATTTGCAGAAAACTACAGGACATTGAAAAAAGAAATAGAGGAAGATATAAAAAAGTGGAAGCACATACCTTGTTCATGGATTGGAAGAATTAACATCATTAAAATGTCCATACTACCCAAAGCAATCTATAGATTCAATGCAATCCCCATCAAAATACCAGTGACATATTTCACAGAACTAGAACAAATATTTCAAAAGTTCATACGGAACCAAAAAAGACCCTGAATAGCCACAGCAATCTTGAAAAAGAAGGACAAAGTAGGTGGGATCACAATACCGGATATCAGGTTATACTACAAAGCTACTATAATCAAAACAGCCTGGTACTGGCACAAGAACAGTCATATAGACCAGTGGAACAGAACAGAGAATCCGGAAATTGACCCAAGACATTATGCTCAATTAATATTTGACAAAGGAGGCAAGAGCATACAATGGAGTAAAGACAGCCTCTTTAATAAATGGTGTTGGGAAAATTGGACAGCTACATGCAAAAAAATGAAACTAGACCATCAACTTACACCATACACAAGAATAAACTCAAAATGGATAAAAGACTTAAATGTGACTCATGAATCCATAAAAATCCTAGAAGAAAATGTAGGCAACAAAATTTCGGACATCATACTCAGCAGAATCTTCACTGATACATCACCTAAGGCAACAGAAACAAAGGGGAAAATGAACACATGGGACTACATCAAACTCAAAAGCTTCTGCACAGCAAAAGAAACAACCATCAAAACAGATAGGGAACCCACTCTATGGGAGAGCATAATTGCCAATGATACATCAGATAAGGGGTCAATCTCCAAAATATATAGAGTGCTCATACAACTCAACAAAAGGAAGACAAAGAACCCAATTAAAAAATGGGCAGAGAAACTAAATAGACACCTCTCCAAAAAGGACATACAAATGGCTAAGAGACATAAGAAGAAATGCTCAACATCACTAATCATCAGAGAGATGCAAATTAAAACACCAATGAGGTATCACCTCACACCTGTCAGAATGGCCGCCATCAACAAATCATCAAACAACAAGTGTTGGCGAGGGTGTGGAGAAAAGGGGACTCTAGTACACTGCTGGTGGGAATGCAAACTGGTGCAGCCACTGTGGAAAACACTATGGTGTTACCTCAAAAAATTAAAAATTGAGTTGCCGTTTGACCCAGTGATCCCACTTCTAGGAATATACCCTAAGAAGCCTGAAACACCAACCAGAAAGAATACATGTACCCCCATGTTCATAGCAGCACTATTTACAATAGCTAAGATCTGGAAACAGCCCAAGTGTCCATCAGTGGATGAATGGATAAAAAAGCGGTGGTACATATACACAATGGAGTACTATGCAGCTGTAAGAAAGAAAGATCTCTTATCCTTTGAGACGACATGGAGGGACCTCGAGAGTATTATCCTAAGTGAAACAAGCCAAGCAGAGAAAGACAAATATCACATGATCTCACTTATTTCTGGAATATAATGAACATAACAGTCTGAGGAACAGGGTAGACCCAGAGATGTGGAAGTAGGGTATAGACTGACACCCCTCAGAAGAGGGGGTGGGGGGGGGAGGGAAGAGATAAACCACAGAACTTATGCGCATGTACGCATAACTGATGGACATGGACAACAAAGCTGGAGACGGGGTGAGGGGATGGGGAGGAGGGTGTCAATGGGGAAAAAAGGAGAAACATCTGTAACAAAAATAAATTAATAAAAAATGAAAAATAAATAAATAAATAAAAACAAAACAAAAACAAAACAAAATAAATAAAGGCATGACATAAATCTATGATAGAAGGGGGAAGTGTGAGGGGTGATGGTGATGGTTAGGGGGAGGGGCATGATATAATCCTAATTTTTAAAGTATAAAGTCAACAATCTTCCAAACTTAAATCAATCAGGAAATGGTAGTATAAGCAGCTACCTAAAAATATAGAAATAAATATCCAAGGAAAAAGCTTCAAAAGTCAAAATATAATTACCTGTTACATGAATGGGAAAGGGGGACAGGGGACTATTTGACTAAAAACTATATCCATATAATCAATGAAATATAGTTCTAATTCTTTTTTAATTTAAGGGAAACCTAGCAAGCTATGATCTAGCTAGGTGCAAAGAAGCCAGTTCTGCTCAATCCTGTTATGTTTAAGGTAAAATGCTAGACCACCCAGTGGAATAGATGGATCTTGGCTTGGAATGATACTTATGAAAAAGCAGAGAGGTTGATTTTTTTTTCCAGCCTTAAATAAGAAGCTGGATTTGAGAAGCATGAAAAAAGAATAAAGCAACTCTGGAGAGAAAGAACAGCATGGAAGAAGAAATGCTTGGCGATGAGCATGGCAAGTGGCCAGACCCTAAGGACCTCAGCCTTGCTAGAGGACACTGCATTGGGGAGCAACATTAGAAAGGGGAGTGGGGCCAGATTCTAACCTGAGGAGTTCGCAAACCCTGGGCCTCTGAGCCAACATCTAATCTGTGGCTCCTGTGGATGCTGATATCTCAGAGCCACGCACGGACCAGAAAATCTTGAAGCCTTTGAAAGCAGACTTGCTGACACCTGACCTCACCTTCCATCACCCTTACATGTTTTGTGGTCTCCCTGTCTCCAAGCTCAAGAATTCATTGTGAAACCACCAGAATTCCAGCAGGATGACTTCTCGGTCCTAACAAGTCATCTACACCAAAGTCAGGGCCCTGACAGGGAAGGAGTAGAATGCTGAGACTTGGAACAGGGATATCTGGGTAGACACACTTAGCAACCTTGAACCTCCAAATGTCCCTGGATCCTTCGGGCCTCTAAAGGTTGCTCATTTCCCCTATTCAAGGATAGCAGCCACGCCTTGTTTGAAGACAATGCAGAACCTTCAGTGGAGGCAGGTACCTGATAGAACAATGCTGGCCCTCACCAGGATTTGCTCCCACATCCCATCTTGGACCAAGAACTAGGGTCAAATCTCAGCATGGCCCGTCTGCAGAAATGCAGGCCTGCTAAGGGAGGACAAGGATTATGCACGGAAGGAGCTGCAGGAGCTAGAAAAGGTATACCAGCAAGGCAGGCAAGAATTTGACTGGACCTGAATCTGGAAGATGCTGAATCAAGGGGAGCAGAATATAAATCTAGATAAGAGAGTTCATCAATATGGGGATACTCTTTCATGACACAAGATTTAACACCTGATAAGGCACCAGGGGCTTTTCCTAATCCCCTGCTGGAATGGCTCTTAGAAGCCTACTAAATGCAATGACTCATATTAAATGAAGAAGAGATATCAGAACTACTGTGGCAGACTGTGGGAGGAAAATTAAAAGTCTCATGGAAATGTGCATGCTAGAATGGATTTATTGTAATCCACCATACCAGAAAACCCACTATATTGCTTGGGAGATTCCAGAGGTCCTTCTGGTTATCAACACATTACAAGTGTGCTGGTGACAAGTGCCACTGGCATCAAGAAGTTCAGCAGTTGCTGTCCTATCAGAGGATGCTGTTTCAGTATAGGTTTCTTGCAGCTGCACTTAATTTCCAGAAGTTAGGTGGTCATAATTACCATCATGGGCAGCAAAGTCAAAATCGTAGTCAGTGGTGACTGACATCTAGGGATCTATAGAACACAGTGTCCATTGAGGCAAGATATAGAAATAGCCAAGGGAGTATTGCTTAGCATTATTTAAAGAGACCAAGAATGTATGAGTTGGAAGTTAAGATCAGCTACCCCAATAGAAATTCATGATCCTCTGCCCAATTTCAAGACCCAAGTCAATTCTCGGATCCAGAATCCACTGATTGAAAGAAGGGACAGACAAATCAGGGGCAATTTGAGCACCAAAATAATAACAGTAAGGGATGGACTTCCGGTCAAGATGGCGGCGCAGGTAAACGCGGTATCGCGTCCTCCCACAACCACATCAAAGTTACAACTGAACCACAGCACAACCATCATTCAAAACTGCCTGACATCAAGCTGAATGGAAGTCCTACAACTACGAAATTAAAGAAGAAGCCACATCAAGAGTGGTAGGAGGGGCGGAGGCGTGACGGGCGGTCCCACACCCACGTGTGGCGGATAAAAATTAGGAGGATACCTTGGCTGGGAAGGTCCTCCCTGAGGAGTGAGGGGTCCCCGACCCACACCAGGCGCCCAGCTCAGGGTCCCAGTGCCAGGAAGAGAAGTCCCCATCACTTCTGGCTGGAAAAACCAGAGGGAACTGACGCTAGAGCGGCTGGAGCCCCCGGCAGCTCCTCTTAAAGGGCCCGCGCACGGACTTACTCGGACTCACACCCTCCAGGCTCCAGCGTGGGGAAGGCAGCTTGAAAGACACCAGAGTCATATTGGGAAGAACTAAGCTGTTTGGCATTGGAGCGAGGGCTGGAGAGGCAGCTTTCTCCTTGGCAGACGTGCTATCAGAGGCTTTTGTTCCTTTGGTGAGCCCTTCCCTGGGCCAGCAGATAGCCGCCATACCTGGGACTCCAGCAACCTGGCTCACACTGTTTGCCCCGCCCTGGTGATTCCCTGAGGCCCTGCCCCACCCAACTTCCAGGCCCACCCAAGCTGTTGCCAGTTGCTTTACCATAGGATTGGCCTGTCCTGGATCCTGCTTCAGGTTTTCCTAAATTCTTTCAAACAAGCAGCATCTGGTCTCAGTTAGCCCCATACCTCTCATTAAGTAATACATAGAAACAAACACAGGGAGGCAGCCAAAATGAGGAGAAAACAAACAGGTCCCAAATGAAAGAATAGAACAAAACTCCAGGAAAACAACTAAGTGAAATGGAGTTGAGCAACCTAACGGATGCTGAGTTCAAAACACTGCTTATAAGGATGCTCAATGGACTTAGTGAGAACCTCAGTGAACTTAGTGAGGGCCTCGAGAGCATAAAAAAGGACCAGTCAGAAATGAAGGATGCACAGTTAGAAATGAAGGAGGCACTAACTGAAATAAAGAATAGTTTACACAGATTCAATAGTGGAGTAGGTAAAGCCAAGAAGCAAACCATCAATTTGGAATATAAGGAAGCAAAAAACACCCAATCAGAACAGCAAAAAGAAAAAGGAATCCAAAAAATGAGGATAGTGTAAGGAGCCTCTGGGACAACTTCAAGCGTGCCAACATTTGCATCTTGGGGGTGCCAGAAGGAGAAGAGCGAGAACAAAAAATCAAAAACCTATTTGAAACAATAATGGCAGAAAACTTCCCTAACTTGGTGAAGGAAACAGACATACAAGTCCAGAAAGCACAGAGAGTCCCAAACAAAATGAACCCCAAGAGGCCCACACCAAGACACATCATCATCAAAATGCAAAAGGTTCAAGACAAAGAGAGAATCTTAAAAGCAGCAAGAGAAAAGCACTTAGTTACCTACAAGGGAGTTCCCATAAGACTGCCAGCAGATTTCTCAAAAGAAACTTTGCAGGCCAGAAGGGAGTGGCAAGAAATATTCAGAGTGATGAAAAGCAAGAACCTACAACCAAGATTACTCTATCCTGCAAAGCTATCATTTAGAATCGATGGCCATATAAAGAGTTTCCCAGACAAGGAAAAGCTAAAGGAGTTTATCACCACCAAACCATCATTATATGAAATGTTGAAGGGTCTTCTTGAAGAAAAAGGTAAAAAAATATGAACAAACAAAATGGCAATAAATACATATCTATCAACAATTGAAGCTACAAACAAAATGAACAAACAGAACAGAAACATTCTCATAGATACAGAGAACTTTTTGTTGGTTACCAGATGGGTGGGGGCTGGGGGGATGGGTGAAAAAGGTGATGGGATTAAGAAGTACAAATTGGTTGTTAGACTGACAAACCTCAAAGGGAAGGAGTTTTGGGGGGGTGGGAAGAAATAAACCAAAGAACTTATATGTATATATGCATAACCAATGGACACAGACAACAGTGTGGGGAAAGGCAGGAGGGGGGTGGGAATGGAGAGGAGGGGGGCAATGGGGGAAAAATGAGGAACATCTGTAATACATTCAACAATAAAGATAAGTTAAAAAAAAAAAGAAAAAAATTTTTAATAAAAAGACGAGATGAGAGTTGCCAAAAAAAATGATAGTGAGGGGTTATTAAATAAAGTAAAAAAAAAAAAAAACTGTGGGGTTACAATGATAAAAATAAATAAAGGAGGAGGGAAAGCTGTATCTTGCTGTAGAAAGTCATCATAAAAATGTAGAGGGAATAATGGCATCAGAAACCACCATTTTACAAGCATCTTGGCTCAGACAAGAATCACCAATGATTGCTAAACTACTCAATGAAAGTTTGATAAAAAATAGGAGATAATATTCTGGTAGTCTCAGGTATCACCCCCTCCCCCAATATATTTAATAATTACAGAGTACACAATAGAAACTGGCAGGTACTACTTTAGCCAAATAATCAAACTTAACATCGCCAGTAATGGGACTAAGCTACAGCACGTGTCTCTTGCTGTGATGTACTGTGATGTAACCCATGCTGAGGAACACTCGACAGAATAATTGATCTGTACTCTTCAAAAATGTCAATTTCATGAACTACAAAGGCAGACTCAGGAACTATTATAGATTAAAGGAGACCAAAGAGATATCACAACTAAATGCAATGCATGACCTTGGATATTTTTTTTACTATAAAGAATGTTATTGGGACAATTGGTAAAATCTGAATAAAGTGTATAGTTTATAGTATCATATCAATGTTGTCATATTAATAATATATTAATATTAATTTTCTGATTTTGATCATTGTACTATGGCTATTTAAGAAATTCCTTGTTTTTAGAAAATATACATTGAAGTGTTTATAATAAAGGGGAATCATGCTGCAACTTTGTCTTGAACAGTTCAGAAAATGAGTGTGTGTATATCTATCTATTTATCTATAGAAAAAAGCATATAGATAATGTAGTAAAATCTTAACATATGGGGGATCTGGTTAAAAGATATCCAGGAATTTTTTGTACTATTCTTGCAACTTTCCTATAAGTTTTAAATAATATAAAAAAAAATATATATATATATATATATATATATATATGAAAGAAGTTTCACTATCACAACAAATATATATAGTAATGATTCCCAGAGCCTTTCCTGAAAGAGATCTATGATCATTTACTCAGATAACCATATATTGGGGAGAAGTTGAGGACCCAGATCTTTAAAGGTGATCCTGATACCCAAAAAATCAAAGCACCATCCTGACCTCCTGTTACAGCAGAGATATTTGGGATCAAGTAATAATGGATTTCTGACCCAATCCTACCCATCTCACAGTGGGCCTTCTAGGTCCATGGGGTTACCTAGTGGTCATTTTTTAGTTCCTAAATATATGAATAAAATAGACATATTAACTTATAAAACTCTTACACTGGACACTGGTTTCTTAAATAGGAGAATTAAAAAATTGTAATAGGTAAGGTCAAATGGGAGCCCCTGAAACTACTCCCACCTTTAGTCCAAATAATAAATTGAAACTCAGTATTGCTTCCCAGGGGGGATGAGAGAGATTAAGGTCACTCCGACTTAAATGGTGCAGTAGTGATGATCCATATCCCCATTTATATTCTCATTTATTTCACTCAAATGTCCCCCACAAAAGACCTGATGGATCATGTTGAATAACAGTGGACTACCATAAACTTAATCAAGTAGTAGCCTCAAGAGCCGTTATTGTGCCAGACATGGTTATCTTTACTAGAGAAGATTAATACAGGCTATAGAATGTGGTACACATTAATCTGGTTAATGCATTCTTTCCCATACCTATCAAGAGAGAAGATCAGAAGCAGGGTGCATTTCTACATAGTGGACAACAATGTCCATTCATGATCTTGTCCCAGATTATTAATTCTCCTGTTCTCTGTCATATCATAGTACCAAAATAACCTAAAACATCCAGACATTCTGGAACCTAGAATACCCAGACATTCTGTAGAACGTCACATTGATCTGCTATACTGATGACATCATGTTAATCAGACTTGATGACCTGATGTATTCTTGATATCTCTGTAAGATATATGGGTTCCACAGGGTGGAAAATAAACTCTGCAAAGATTCAGAATCCTGCTACCTCCAAAGTTTTGGGGTCCAATGCTCTGGGGCATTCCAGGATATCGTCTCCAAATTAAAGGACAATTTATTATACCTTGTACCTCCTCCCACTAAAGAGTAAAAAATACCTGATAGGTCCCTGTGGGTTTTGTGGGTAGTATTGTTCATACATAGGAACATTGTTCTCACACTTGTATCAAGTGATTTTTTTTCCAGCTTTGAATGGGACCGAGATTAAGGAAGGGATTAGTAGCAAGTTCAGACTGTAGTACAAGCAACCCCAACACTTGGGCCACACTATTTGGCAGATTCAATGGTATTCGAAGTAGAAAAAGGTAACGTGTGGAGTCTAGGGCAAACTCCGAGAGGAGAGTCACACACACATCACTAGGGTTCTGTGTGTATAGGATATAGAGGGAATTATTCACCATTTGAGAAATAGCTCCTGGAATGCTAGAGATGAAACATCTTATTATGGGATATCAAGTAACCATATATGACCATGTACCATAAATGCCCATCATGACCCACATAGACTCAGAAGCAATCTACCATGATATTGAAGTGGCACGTCTGGGACTAGGCTCAGGCAGGTCCAGAGGTCACAAATCAACTGCAAGAGCAGATGACCCAGATTCCCACGGCACTCACCACTATTGCACTGATCCCTGTCCCTTGGCTCACACCTATGACCTTATGGGGGCGTTCCCTGTGATCAGCTGACAAAAGGAACCAAAAACATAGGCTTGGTTGTTGGGCTCAGATCCCTCAGAAATGAGTTTGGGTCACCCCATCAAACAAGCCATCTAGACCATCAGAAATGATAGCTGAGAGAGAGGAGAATCTAGAAGGAATGGTAAAGAGGGAGATGATGAGTATTAGTTGTGACATCAGGACCAGTAATACCAGTCGGGCTATATTTTTCCCACTAACCCTCCTCTGTATGTTTTCTTAGAAACTGTGACCAACCAGAATCCTTCAGGATCTATGTTTTAGTGAGATAAATAATGTTATCCTAATCTGAGTAGGGTGGACTGGAGTAGATGCTGTTAGTGTCCCACTCAAATCTGATTACCAGGCTGTGTACCCATCCCTCAGCTGCTGCAAGTATTGCCTAATAACTCATAGGCACCCCTTTTGTGGAAACTTGTCCTCAACCAAGGGGAAGTATCTTGCCCAGAAGACTACAACCCCTCCCTCTCCACCTCTATCAACACTGTTAAAGATTAACAGGGTACGGGGTATGAGACAGTGTGATTTATGCTCCAGACCATTCCTCACCCACCCCATGGATGAGCTACACTTCCTTGCTTTGCCTCTTTCTCTTCCTTATTCCACACCATTGCTTGCCCACAGATTTTCCCCCTGAAGAACAAACACTTCTTTAATAAAATATGTGCACCTGAATTCTTGTCTCAGGCTCAGCTTCTCAGGTAGCCAACCCAAGACATCTGTGGTACTAGTAAGACTCAAAATTTGGAAGTCTGTGGACAGAGCATTTTCACTATCGATTTTTCAAAAGGTTTACCTTAAGAAGTTAGCAGTTAAACAGCATTAGTTTAGATTTTCTCAGTGCTATTTACTTATTTTAAGTGAGTTTAAAAACAAATAAGCCAAAGACAGTGTGTTCAATCCTAACATGCCAGGATTTTCACGTCACATTTTCTTTTGATTATCTATGATGTGACGGCGAGGAGAGGAATGGAGAAGAGGGTGGGAGATCCCATGCTCTCTCCATCCTCGCCTTCTCCACCACCCCATCACTTCTATCCTGATGCTCCACTGAGTATGTCCATCTTATTCCCAAGAGTTTCTAAAAATATGACAAAAGCATCATTTTAGAGAAATTAATTTGGAACAAAAAAATTACAACACAACAAAATGGATTGGGGCTAAGGCAAGAAAAGGGAGACCAGTGAAGAGCCTGGTATAGATAAGAGCCAAAATGTAAAGTGGTGAAAACTTAAATTTTTATGGTAGCTGCAGGCAGGCACAGGAAGGAATAGAAGAGAGAGTTATTTTATGTAAACCTAACCCAAATGTTCTCAGGCCCCACCATCCTGTGGGCTCAGTTACCATTAAGGTAGCATTAATAGCCCAGTTTTTCTGGATTATAACCACACCTGCTAGTATAAACCTCATCTTCCCATTCATGCCTGGTCTACTCAAAGAGAGCCTCATACATGCTCAGGAACAAGTGTGCTCATGTCCTTGTGCCTCAGCCTTCTCCTCAAGGTTGGCTTCCTTTACACCACGGGAGGACGGTGCCTCAACACTGTCCACCTGAGGCTCCCTGAGCACTGACTGCTGTTCTCAAGGCTTCAAAATCCTTGAAGTGGCAAGAGTGCTCCTTGATTCTCAGCTGAGATCACAGTAGAGCCACACACACTGAGGAGACGAACGCTCCCCCAACCCCAGTCTGTTCTCCATGGGTCCTTGTGGCATCAAGAGCAATGATGAAGACTTTCTTTAGAGTAGTTAATAATGTTGATTCATATGCCAACATCTCATTCACTGAGTACAGTATTCCTCCCTTATCTAAGATTTTGTTGTCCACAGTTTGAGTTACCCATGGTCAACTGTGGTTCAAAAATATTAAATGGAAAATTCCAGGAATAAACAATTCATGTTTCAAATTGTGTGCCTCTCTGAGTAGTGTGATGAAATCTCATGCCATCTGCTCCATCCTACATACAATGTGAAGCATCCTTTGTCCAGTGTAACCACACTGTGTACTGTCCCCACCCATTAGTCACTTAGTAACCTTCTCCATTACTGGATCGGCGGTCGAGGTATCGCAGTGCTTCTAGCAGCCTAATCCCGCTTCACGATGCCTACATCATTCCCCTCGCTTCCTCTTTCCACACAGGCATTGTATCATCTCACATCATCACAAGAAGAAGGGTGCGTACATACAAAAGAATATTTTGAGACAGAGGCAACCTTTACCTAACTTTTTTTACAGTGTTTTGTTATAATTATTCTATTTTATTATTAGTTACTATTGTTAATCTCTTACTGTGCCTAATATAAATTAAGCTTTATCAGAGGTATGCATATGAAAAAACATAGAATAAATATACGTAGTACTGTCCACTGTTTCAGACATCCACTGGGGGTCTTGGAATATATCCCCTGTGGATAAGAGGGAAACTATTGTATTTCATATGGGTATATGTTGCCTAACCAACTCGATTGGACATTCCTTCAGGGAACCTACATTTTCTGTATTTTCCATAGTGTATGTAGTGGTACAAGGCATGTTGATCATGTTCCAAAAAATCCCAGTTGAATGGTTAACCAATAGAAATCTGGACAAGGTTCCTAAGTCATTGCTTAAAGAGAAGAAACTCATTCCATATGTGATAGAAGTTATTGTTAAGTGAAAGTGGAATCTGTTAACTTGATCATATGATCATGTATTATTATTGGGGGCTACAGTGTGCTGGCACCCAAGACCTATGACAGAGTTAACCTAGAAATATAAAATAGCCGAGATAGATGGTCAAAGCACTAGAATGACCCTTGGGCATATAGGAAGTGACTGCACACTCTCAGTGGGTATTTACAACCTACAAGACAATAGTCTGCCAAAAGAGGTGAAGCCATGGGAAACAGAAAAGGGGGAGCTGCAGAGGTGAATGTTGGCAGTTCCTACTCCCAGCCTTCAGACAGCTGGGAAAGGTACCCCACATCATATTTTGAAACAAAACAAGAAGAAGTTTTTTATATGCACATAGGTCCTAAGATGAAAGCTAATGGAAATACACTATTTTGTCCAGTGGCTGGTTGCTCACATGATGACAACACATTGCTATACAGCAACAAAGCTTCGGCTTTGATCACTCGATTGCTATTAAGTGACTCCTTCATAAAAAGTATTCAGCGAGGTACTTGGTTTCCACAGAGACTTACAAAACCAGGCAAAATAAAACATGCTTGCTAATAGCTACAAAGTCAGCTTGTGATGATTTCCTTGAAATTCACAGCGTAGTACTGTATAATGGGAAATTAAGACAAGGATAAAATGGAAGTAGTATTTAACTTTGTGTTGAACAGGTAAAAGGACAGGATAATCGAGTCCTTTGCTTCTAAAACCAGCTCATTGGTTGTCAGGTACACTCTAGTCGCTAGATCAAGAGGAGGTCAAAACAAACCCATCACCACAACCGAGTCAACTGTTCAAAAAGACAAATTCAGCTGATAGCAGACCAAGGGTGTTGCTGTTATACCAAAAAATAAAAAACGTTCAGCGCTTCACAAGAGAAGGTCTGGCAGCAAACAGGCTCCTTGGGCGGGTGCAGTACCGGAGGGGCACGGAGCCACCCGGAAAGCCCCTGGATTGAATGGGAAGGCGGTCGAGGCAGGAGGTTCAGCTCAGGCAGGTAAATGCAGAGGTTGAGCTCCCTTGATTTTTTTGCCTCAGAAAACTGGGCCATTCCGTTACTACTAATAGTGTAGGCAGAGAAGCAACGACAAGAATACTCTGCTTTTGAAGAAAAGTCCCCCACAGGAGAGCTGCTTGGCTCAGTGTAGGTGGAAACAAAGAGAAGGTGCTTCCTCCAACACTTTTATCTCCTTGCTGCCTAGCAACTTGCCCAGGTGGAGTGTGAAGAGGGAGACTTCTAAGGGAAGCTCAGGAACAAGCAGGCACCCTGTCTGCACTGTCATCTCTAAAAAGCATTAGTGACACCACCTCTGAGGGGCAGCCCTGTGAGAGAGCGGGCGGCCCAGACCAGTAAGGTTGGGAGAAAGGTCTTACCTTTCCATGGGTCTTCATGGAGAATCTTATTTCCGGTTGGCTGCCTGGGCTTTCTCCGCAGACTGCCAAGGGGAAGAGGAAAGCTTCTGTATTATTTGAAGCCAAAGCAATATTATGGTTTGAAAATAAGCCAGAGTACCTTGTCCTGCTGCCCTCTCATCCAGTGTCTGAATGTGACAGTCCCTGTGTCGGCTGTGTCAACCCAGTGACCTGGAACACCACTTGCTCACTCCATCACCGACTCCTCCAGCAAAGAGCTTCCTAATCTTCCCCAGCCTGTGGCTCTCAGGGATGCTGAGAACAGTAAGAAAGAAAAAAGGGGAAAGGATAATTAAATAGAAAAGTATCTCCCTGAGCAGAAATGAGAAGACTTCACTAACTACAGAGCAATATTTAAAAAGAAAAACTAAAAATACCTAAATCCAAAATACATGTATCTAGAGATATTGTGGAGAATTTCTGATTTTCAGATCTAGTCAACTAAAAAATATATAGAGAAAATTAACAAAGATGATTTAATACAGATCCATACATATAGAAATAACTTTGTATTCTTTAGAAAACAGACATTCTCAAATGCTTCTGGAACAAATTGTGTTTGGGTATTAGATTACTGAAATCCTTTAAGACTTATAATATGCAATAAAACTGGAAGTAAGTAAAAATAAAAACAAATATGTATACACTAACCATTTGAAGATTTTAACCCAAAAATACATACATAATTCTTGATTCAGAAAAAATAAATAAATCCTAAAGTTAGAGACTATTCAGAAATAATGAAAACATTATTTACTAAACAGCAAGCATTCAATTGTTACTTGTGTGTCAAATACTTTTTTAACTATTTTATATCTAATCCTCCTAGTAACACTATCAAGTAGATGCTATCATCTCCATTTTTCAGGTGAGAAAACTGAGGCCCACAGAGGTCAAATAACTGGCCCAAGGTCACATAGACAATGAGTGGCCGAGTCAGAATTTGCACCAAGGCAGCCAGGTTCTAAAGCCCATATCCTTAACCTCTATACTGTGTAACTTCATATGAAAACCCACAGGAATTGTCAAAGAAATAAAGAGAAAAATTCACACCCTTAATAATTATTTTATTTTGTTTTTTACTTGTAATTCTGGTTTTTGAAAAAATAGTTTTATTGATTTTTAGAGAAAGAGGGAGAGAGAAAGAGAAACATTGACATGAGAGCAGAACATTGATTGGCTGCCCCCTGCAAGCCCCCATCGGGGTGTTAAGTCCACAACCCTGGGCATGTACCCAGATGGGGAATTGAACCAACAACCTCCTGGTGCATGGGACCATGCTCAACCAACTGAGCCACACTGGCCAGCCCCCTGAATAGCTTTTTATATTTAAGAAATAGATTTGTGAACACCAGATTGCAACATGATGGCAGATTTAGTAAATGATCCTATTGCTTCCTTCTGCAGGAGGGGTGGCGGGGTGGAAGGAATGGAAATGGTGATGCCCTGCCAGGGACTGACCAATGTCTGTGTTGATGGTGTTGAGCTGAGATGTGTAGATCCATGTACACACATAGACACAAGGTAAGGATTGGTAGGAACCATGGCTTTGACTAGCAATGCCATGAGTATTATAGCATCTGTGCATCTCTGATGATTTTGATGCCAGTACCTTGTTAAAGCTGTAAATGGGGGGACTTCTAGGATGAAGTGTTAAGAGCCCAGGTTGTGTGTGGTGTCAGACCTTAGTTTGGGGCTATGGATGGCCACCTGCTAGTTTGATGACCTTGGTGAAGCCATTTAACCTCCTTTCTTCTTACATAAAATGGGAAAAACCATAGGCACCTCCAACTCTGCCATCTCCTGAGGTTGAGGAAGGACTAACTTACATAGCACTTACTATGGTTTCTGGCACGGCATAGCTTCATTCTCTTGTTTTATATATGGTCTTTACCCGTACATCATTGAGACTAAGAAATGGCTGCTAGTTGACCCAAAATGGAAGAATTTCCACCCTCCAAAAGTCAGAAATGAGGAAGAAATAAATTGTCAGAGGAAACCATCAGATTTCTCTGTAATAATGGATGAGGATATTTGGACAAGTTCTTTTGAAAACAAAAACAAACCTCAAATCCCTGAGTCAAGTATTTAAAAATAAAGGAAAAACAGACATCTTTCTTAAAAGTTAGGAGAGCTAACAATGTAGTCAGAAGTAACCAGAACAAAAGGAACTCCAGAGATAAACGAGCACAGAAGCCACTTGTGTCTGAGATGATCCGTTGCTCTCACTAGACTTGAACTTGCATGTAAATATATCTGCAAGCAACAGAAAGTTCCCCAAGTGATCTTGCATAGAAGAAGAACCAGACCTGGCCAGCGTGGCTCAGTTGGTTGAGTGGTGTCCCATGTACCAGGAGGTCACTGGTTCAGTTTCCCACCAGGTTATGGGCTCAACCCCCAGTGTGGGGCATGCAGGATGCAGCTGATTCTCCCTCTTCCTCTCTCTAAAATCAATAAAAACGTATTTTTTAAATACTTTTTTAAAAAGAACCAAATAGAACTTCTAGAATTGAAAAACGTGATAACCAAAGTTAAGAACTCAGGGGATAAGTGGACAGTAGATCAGGTACATTCATGAATGAGGATAAAAATCAAAAGAAATTATCCAGCATGTAGCCCAGAGAGACCAACACAAAATACAGAAGAGCTGATAAAAAGGAGTTACAGATATAAAGTCAAGGTATTCAACTGGGGTCCCCAAAGAAGACAGTGAGACAGAGACCACATTTGAAGAGATAAGGGCTGAGAATTTTCCATAACCAATCCAGATCCAAGAAGCTCAATGAATTCCAAAATTCAGAATGAATAAAAATAAATCCACACCTAAGCAATTCATAGGAAAGTTGCTGAAAACCAAAGACAAGGAGGATACTCCTAAATGAAGTCTAAGGAAAACCAGCAGATTTTCTTAAGAGTGTCAGACTGACAAGACGGAAAACAGTAGAAAGATGTTCTCTTATATGTTAAGGACTACTGTCCACCTAGAATCCCATTCCCAGTGAAAATATTTTAGAATCAAGGTAAAATAAAGACAATTCCAGAAAACAAAATTAGAGTTTGCCATCCAAATGCAGGAACATCTGACAGGTACCCTGCAGGCAGAAGCAAAGATGATCCAAAATTGGAGATCAGAGATGTGAGAAGGACGTGTGAGTTCACCTAAATAAACACTGAATGCATGAACTAGGTCTTACCGGTTTAAATATCAAAAGGTCGTCACATTTTCCAGGAGGAGGGTAAAGTTAACTTTAGACTTTGATACGTGGTGTAATTTTTAGGATAACATTTAAAAAGGAATAGAAAAAAAGAATGTATAATGCCTAAACTAGTAGGAAAAATAGAATTATAAACATAATTTTAAGATGCAAGAAAAGAAAGAGTGTAACAAAAAAGGATAAGGACAAAGCACAAAATAAAAAGTTAGATTTAAGCCCCAATAAAACAGTGATCGCATTTAATTTCATTGAAATGTACAAAAGAATGAGGAAAATCTCCATGAGCTGATGATCTAGGGTGATTTTCAGGATTTATTTTTAAGTGAAAAAGCAGGATACCAAAACAAACAAACAAACAAAACTATATGTCATCCTTTGTGTAAGAAAATAAAAATAGGAATACACACATTTATTTTGGTAAAATTAAGCAGAAAGCATAAGTAAGAAATAAAACCAGTGGCCTATGCGGTGGAGGGGTTGGTGTCTGTGGAGTAGAGGAGATAGGGAAGGCAGTGAGACTTCTGAGGATACCTTTTCATACAGTTTTGACTTTTGAACCATGTTAATGTTTTATGCATGCAAAAAAATAATAAATTGAAACAAGCATGGGGAAAACTGGAAAACTGAATGCAAATAGAAACAAAAGAACCCAACCATAGCTTTGTTCACATTGATACATAATTACACAGAAGGCAAAATTAATCTAAATTTCTGAACACAGTACTCTGACAATACACCCTCAATGGAATACAGCTTAGTCTGAGGACAAAACGAAAAATGCAAAGAAACCTTAAACTTGACTTGTTAAGTTTGTTGTTGATGAAGTAATTATGAAACACTCTGAATGTATTGCAGGACTGAACAAATACATTGTTGGAACCCAGGTTCTCGCTGTGGGAGGAGAGAGGTACAGATATCGAATGTGGACAGGAGAGAGAAAACCCCTGCTGTGCTAGAATGCAATTGGGGGCATCATCGGTATAAACTCATATTTCTTAGCTCTTGCCACAGAAAGGGCCTGGAAGCAATTACTTCTCTGTGCCAAGGAGTACACCTACCATCCAGATCTTAGTTTTGAATGCTGTTTCCCACTCTAGTGGGACATTATGATGTCTGGGAGGAATGACTGATTTCAGGGCTGAGACAGGGGAAATAAAAAGGAAGCTTGTTGTACCAGAAACTAAAGAAGTGCTTGAAAACTTTTGGGTTTAGTCAAAAGGACACACGAGTGTGAGAGCTCACCATAGTCACCGGGGACCATTTAAACCTCAAAATGAATAATAACAGGAATAGATTGTAACACCGAAAAAACAAAATAATTCATGAGTCCACCCTGATCTTAAAATTTTATTTTAGGCTTGGCTGGTTTGGCTCAGCAGTTAGAGCATTGGCCAGAGGACTGAGGGGTTGAGGGTTCAATTCCTGGTCAAGGGCATGTACCTGGGTTGCAGGTTTGATCTCTGTCCCCAGTCGGGGTCAAGCAGGAGGTAACCAATGTCTCTCTCTCTCTCTCTTTCTCTCTCTCTCCTCTCTCTCTCTCTCCCTCCCTCCCTTCCTTCCTTCCACTCTATCTAAAAATTAATGGAAAAATATCCTCTAGTGGGGATTAACAAAAATATTTTTTAAATAATAATAAAGAAATTTATTTTTAAAGGATGGGGCAAGAGAAGAAAGAAGGAAAAACTTTCCCTTAGAGTAGAATGACTACTAATAAGTGCAGAAGAAATGACAGAAATAGAACATCATTATTTCCCAAAAGGAAGAAGCACCAATGGATAAAATATTGGGTAAGAGATTGTCGGGGAACAGATTGTGGAGAAATGTGACTGACACCCACCTTAACCAAGAGATCAAGTGTGTCCATAATAATGGGACAAACTGTATCATGCACCCCTAACACTGCATCATACACCTCATTGAGGGAACACAACATTGCCCGTCTGTGTGGCACTGACTGAACTGTCTACCCGACCTAATTGTGAACAGGGGAAGAGTCAAATACAAATAGAGAGATATCTTGCAAAACAACGGAGCTAGATCCTTTAAAAAAGAAAAAGAAAAAAAAGAGGCTGGGGACCTGTCCTACCTTACAGTGAAAACCAAACGCAGTTCATGACCCTTGGTTGGATGCTGGATGGGGAAAAAATTTTTAAAGACCTTTTTGGAACAATTTGGAATATCAGAATGTGGACTATATATTAGATGATAATACTGTACCAATGTTAAAATTTCAGAGTGGATAATTTATATTCTGTTAGGAGAATGTCTGTGTTCTTGGCATAAACGCGCAGTCAACTTTCATCCAGTTCAAAAAGATGTGTGTGTGTGTGTGTGTGTGTGTGTGTGTGTGTGTGTGTACGAGGTGGGGGAAAAGTAGGTTTATAGTTGTGAGTATGTGAAACACAGAGTTTATTCTATTTGAAAAATTATTTATTTATTGACTGATTTTAAAGAGAAGATGGGAGAGGGAGAAAGAAAATTTGTTGTTTCACTTATTTTTGCATTCATTGGTTGATTCTTGTATGTGCCCTGACCAGGGATTGAACTTACAGCCTTGGCATATGGGGAGGATGCTCTAACCAACTAAGCTACCCAGACAGGCCCAGAGTTTATTCTTGTATTATTATTTATTCTTGAATTATATATTTTTCCATACGAATAACTAAACCTGCTTTTGCCAACCCCTGTATATACATATATTTATGAAGTTTATGTATATATACATATGCTTTTTTAGATAGAGAGGAATGGAAAGAGAGAGAAACATCAATGTGAGAGAAACATCCATTGGCTGTCTCCTGTTCACTCCCTACTGGGGATGGAGCCCACAACCCAGGCATGTGCCCTGATCAGGAATCTCTCAGTCCATGGGACAATGTTCAATCCACTGGGCTGGGCCATATACACATATTTATATAGGGAGAATGTAACAGAGTGTTAAAGATCGGTGAGTCTAATTATTGTTTATTATTTTTGTAAATTTTCTGTGGATATGAAATTATTCTAAACAAAATGTTGGGGAAAAATTAACTGAAACTCTTAGTTACTTAAAAGACAAAGAAGGTCCCAGCATATGTGGTATATGCAAGAGCCACATACTAAAAGATTGAAAATAAAGATTTAAAAAGAGAGCTCAAGTGGCTCATAAACATTAGACGAGACACATGTTAAACAAGTAGTACCAGAAACAGTTCTCATAATGATTTTTCAAAAAGTTCAACTCGCAAAGAAGGTATTTAAAATTCCCAAATTGTATGTGTCTAATAAAATGGCTTCAATATATAAACCAAAACTGACCCAACTACCAAAAGAAACAGAAAAATGCACATTCATAATGAGAGACTTTAACCTAAATCTTAGTCATTGATAGACCAAGTAGCCAAAGTAGCATTCAAATGAGAGGAGGAAAAATCCAGATATGCAAGGACCTGAAGTTTGGCACCTTCTAAAACACTATAAGATGTTCTCCTGCTAAAGAAAGGTGGGGAAATGCTCTGGTCTGTGTGGCTTGGTTGGTTGGGCATCATCCTATGCACTGAAAGGTCACCAGTTAGATTCCCAGTCAGGGCACATGCCTGGGTTGTGGAGCCCCACCCCCAACATCAGTTGAGGCTTAGGAGCCTAGACACACCCCCAGCAGCAGAGGCTCAGAGCGGACAACCATCCCCAGGCAGCAGCAGCACAGATTGGCAGTTGAGACCCATCCCCAGCAGCATCAGCAGAGGCTATTCAAGAGCTGTGCCCCAGCCCAAGCAGCAGCAAGTCTCAGGCAGCCGAGACCCGCCCCTGACAATTGCAGCAGTGGATTTGGAGTAGAGCCCCTCCCCCAGCAGCAGCAAAGTCCCAGGAGTGGAGCATCCTCAGCCCTCAACAGCAGCAGAGGATTGGGAGCTGAGAGCACGCCCTGGCAACAGTAGCAGTAGCAGTGCAAACTTGGAGCTGACACTTGCCCCCAGCAGCATCAGCAGCTACTGATCAGGAGCTGAGCCCCACCAGGCAGCAGCACACCTCAGCAGCACACCAGCTGGACCCACCTACCCCAGCAGAACACGTGCAATACCCACACTTCCAACAGTGCCTACCACAACAGACCAATATGAGACACCAGTTGTCAATCTTCCAGGACCCACAGCAGGCAAGAGGCACCACACACCAAAACAGTCTGGGAGGCACAGCAGCCTTATTTGATACACACCGACCTGCCTAGACATTTCAACATCCCTCACCAGGCCTAGAACTACCAGCCTGCTAAAATGGTGAGACAAAGAAACAACACTCAAATGAAAGAAAAGGAGGAATCACCAGAAAAGGAACTACAGGAAATGAAAGCAAGCAATTTGTCAGATAAGGAACTCAAAGCAATGATTTTTAAGGGTGCTCAAACAATTTAGTGAGAACTATAACCAACTTAATGAGAATTATAAAGAGCTCAGTGGGAATTACATCAGCATAAAAAAAGAGGTAGAAGCTATGAATGAAAATCAAGTGGAAATAAAGAATGACATAGCTGATACAAAAAATACCTTAGAAGGTCTCAATAGTAGATTAGAAGAAGCTGAAGACTGAATCAGTGAGTCAGAAGACAAGGTAGAAAAAAAAAACACCCAAATAGAGCAGCAAATGGGAAAAAATTTAAAAAGCAGGAGGAGAGTTTAAGGGAGCTTTGGGACAATACGAAACATAACAACATTTGCATCATAGGGGTACCAGAAGGAGAAGAAACGGAGAAAGGGATAGAGAACCTGCTTGAAGAAATAATGGCAGAAAACTTCCCTAATTTGGTGAAGAAAAAAGTCACACCAGTCCAGGAAACACAGGGAGTCCCAAGCAAGATGAACCTAAAAAGACCTACAGCTAGACACATCATAATTAAAATAGCAAACATTAAAGACAAAGAAAGAATCTTAAAGGAAGCAAGAGAGAGACAGAAAGTTACCTACAAGGGAGCTCCCATTAGACTGCTAGCTGATTTCTCAATTGAAACACTGCAGCCCAGAAGGGAGTGGCATGAAGTAAACATAGTAATGAAAGGAAAGGGTCTGAATCCAAGACTACTCTATCCAGCAAGGCTATCATTCAAAATTGAAGGTGAAATAGAGCTTCACAGACACAAAAAAAAGTTAAAGGAATTTACCACCACCAAACCAGCACTGAAAGAAATGCTAAAGGAACTGTTGTAAGAAGAAGAAATAGAGAGAGGGAGAGAAACACAGGCATAAAATAAAAATGGCAACTAATAAGTATCTATCAATAATAACCTTAAATGTAAATGGCTTAAATGCGCCAATCAAAAGACATAGGGTAGCTGATTGGATAAGAAAACACGACCCATATATATGCTGTCTATAAGAGACCCACCTCACAACAAAAGACTCACACAGGATGAAAGTGAAGGGATGGAAAAAAATTTTCCAAGCAAATGGAAATGAAAAAAAAAGCTGGTGTAGCAATACTCATATTTGATAAGATAGACTTCAAAACGAGGGCCATAATAAGAGACAAAGAAGGTCACTACATAATATTAAAAAGATCAATCCAACAAGAGAATATAATCCTGGTAAACATATATGCACCAAATATAGGAGCACCAAAATATATTTTAAAAATTCTGGAGGACTTCAAGGGAGAGATCAATAGCAATACAATCATAGTGGGTGACTTTAGCACCCCACTGACACCACTGGATAGACCTTCTAGACAAAAATTAACAACAGCGTCCTTAAATGATGAACTAGATCAGTTGGACTTATATGATATTTACAGAACATTTCACCTCAAAGCTGTAGAATATACATTCTTCTCAAGTGCACACAAGACATTCTGGAAGATAGACCACATGTTAGGACACAAAGTGAAGTCTACAAATTCAAGAAGATTGAAATCATATCAAGCATCTTCTCAGATCACAATGGCATGAAACTAGAAATCAATTACAATAAAAACACTCAAAAACATTCAAACACATGGAGGCTAAATAGCATGTTATTAAACAAAGAATGGGTTATGAATGAGATCAAGAAATAAATAAAAAACTTCCTGGATGTCCTCTCTCATTGATGTTTTTATCTCTCTCTCCTTCTACCGTCCTCTCTCTATAAAATCAATAAAGAAAATTAAAAAAAAAAAAAAAACCCAGTTGATGTGGCTCAGTGGTTGAGCATCGACTCGTGCACCAAGAGGTCACCAGTTCAATTCCCAGTCAGGGCACATGCCCACATTGTGGGTCTAATCCCTAGTGGGGGGCATGCAGAAGGTGGCCAATTGATGTTCTCTCTCATCGATGTTTCTATCTCTCTCTCCTTCTCCCTTCCTCTCTCTAAAATCAATAAACAAAAAAAAAATTTTTTTTAATTCCTGGAAACTAATGAAAATGAACACACAACAATACAAAATCTATGGGACACAGCAAAAGCAGTCCTGAGAGGGAAGTTCATAGCAATACAGGCCTACCTCAAGAAAGAAGAAAATGTTCTAATAAACTATCTAACCCAACTTAAAAATTTAGAAAGAGAACAAAAAGAAAAACCCAGAGTTAGTAAAAAGAAGAAAGTAATAAAAATCAGAGCAGAAATAAATTACATAGAGATGAAAAAATATATATATATATACAAGAGATCAATGAAACCAAGAGCTGGTTCTTTGAAAAGATAAACAAGATTGATCAACCTTTAGGCAGACTAACCAGAAACAAAGAGGGAGAAACCAAATTAATAAAATTGAAAATGATAGAGGTGAAGTAACAACAGACACCACAAAACTACAAAGGATTGTAAGAAAATACTATGAACAATTATATGCCAACATATTTGACAACCTAGGCAAAATGGAAAAATTCTTAGAATCATATACTATTCCAAAACTCAACTGGGAAGAGTCAGAAAACCTAAACAGACCAATAACAATTAAGAAAATAGAAGAAGTAATCAATAAAATCCCAGCAAACAAAAGCCCTGGTCCAGACGGCTACACAGGGGAGTTTTACCAAACAGTCAAAGAACTATCACCTATTCTCCTCAAACTATTCCAAAAAATTCAAGAGGAAGGAAGACTTCCAAGATCTTTTTATGAGGCCAGGATAATCCTAATCCCAAAACCAGATAAAGACAGTACAAAAAAAGAAAATTACAGGCCAATATCCCTGATGAACATAGATGCCAAAATCCGCAACAAAATCTTAGCAAATCAAATCCAGCAATATATTTAAAAAATTATACACCACAACCAAGTGGGATTTATCCCAGGGATGCAAGGCTGGTACAATATTCGTAAATTGATAAATGTGATATACCACAAAAACAAAATGAAAGATGAAAATCAAGTGATCATATCAATAGATGCTGAAAAAGCATATGACAAATTTAGCATCTATTTTTGATAAAAACTCTCAGCAAGGTGTGAATAGAAGGATCAGATCTCAACATAATAAAGGCTATATATCACAAACCTACAGCCAACATTATACTCAATGGGCAAAAACTAAAAGCATTTCCCTTAAGGACAGGAACAAGACAGGGATATCCACTTTCACCACTCTTATTTAACATAGTACTGGGAGTCTTAGCCACAGCAATCAGACAAGAAGAAAAAATAAAAGGGATTCAAATTGGAAAGGAAGAAGTGAAACTGTCATTCTTCGCAGATGACATGATATTATACATAGCAAACCCTAAAGACTCCATCAAAAAACTACTAAATTTAATAAATGAATTTGGCAAAGTAGCAGGACACAAAATTTACATCAAGAAATTGACAGCGTTCTTATACACCAATAATGAACTCACAGAAAGAGAAACTAAAAAAACAATCCCATTTACCATTGCAGCAAAAAAATTAAGATACCTAGGAATAAACTTAACCAAAGAAGTAAAGGACCTATTTGCAGAAAACTATAGGACATTGAAAAAAGAAATAGAGGAAGATATAAAAAAATGTGGAAGCACATACCTTGTTCATGGATTGGAAGAATTAACATCATTAAAATGTCCATACTACCCAAAGCAATCTACAGATTCAATGCAATCCCCATCAAAATACCAACTACATATTTCATAGAACTAAAACAAATATTCCAAAAGTTCATATGGAACCAAAAATGACCCCAAATAGCCACAGCAATCTTGAAAAACAAGAACACAATACCAGATATCAGGTTATACTACAAAGCCATTGGAATCAAAACAGCCTGGTACTGGCACAAGAACAGGCATATAAGTCAATGGAACAGAATAGAGGACCCAGAAATAGACCCAAGACATTATGCTCAATTAATATTTGACAAAGGCAGCAAGAGCATACAATGGAGTAAAGACAGCCTCTTTAATAAATGGTGCTGGGAAAATTGAACAACTACATGCAAAAAAAATGAAGCTAGACCACCAACTTATACCATACATAAGAATAAACTCAAAATGGATAAAAGACTTAAATGTGACTCGTGAATCCATAAAAATCCTAGAAGAAAATGTAGGCAACAAAATTTCAGACATCACACGCAGCAGAATTTTCACTGATACAACACCTAAGGTAAGAGAAACAAAGGAAAAAATTAATACATGGGACTACATCAAACTAAAAAGCTTCTGCACAGCAAAAGAAACAACCACCAAAATGCAAAGGGAACCCACTATATGGGAGAGCATAATTGCCAACAATACATCAGATAAGGGGTTAATTTCCAAAATATATAGAGTGCTCATACAACTCAACAAAGGAAGACAAACAATTCAATTAAAAAAAAGGGCAGAGGACCTAAATAGACACTTCTCCAAAAAGGACATACAAATGGCCAAGAGACATATGAAAAAATGCTCAACCTTCCTAATCATCAGAGAGATGCAAATTAAAACAACTATAAGGTATCACCTCACACCTGCCAGAATGGCTGCCATCAACAAATCATCAAACAACAAGTGTTGGTGAGGGTGTAGAGAAAAGAGGACTCTAGTACACTGCTGGAGGGAATGCAGACTGGTGCAGCCACTGTGGAAAACAACATGGTGTTTCCTCAAAAAATTAAAAATGGAACTGCCATTTGACCCAGTGATCCCACTTCTAGGAATATATCCTAAGAAACTTGAAATACCAATCAGAAAGAATATATATACCCCTATGTTCATAGCAGCGCTATTTACAATTGCTAAGATCTGGAAACAGCCCAAGTGTCCATCAATGGATGAGTGGATAAAAAAGCAGTGGTACATATATACAATGGAGTACTATGCAACTGTAAGAAAGAAAGATCTCTTATCCTTTGAGATGACATGGAGGGACCTGAAGAGTATTATGCTAAGTGAAATAAGCCAGTCAGGGAAAGACAAGTATCACATGATCTCACTTATTTGTGGAATATAATGAATAAAATAAGTTGATGAACAAAATAGACCCAGAGACATGGAAGTAGGGTTCAGACTGACAAACTTCAGAAGAGGGGGTGGGAGGAAGGGAAGAGATATACCAAAGAACTTAAGCATATAAGCACAACCAATGGACATAGACAACAATGCTGGGGGGCGGGGGGAGGGAGAAGGGTGTCAATGGGTGAAAAAGGAGAAACATCTGTAACAAAAATAAATTAATTAAATAATAATAATAGATTAAGCAAAACAACAACAAAAAAACACAACCCTGAATTCAAAAGAAAGACACCAAATACAAAAAACAATCACAACCAAGGAAACAATTCAAACAAACAAAACACCTCTCGAAATTCATTATTGCAGAAAAATAACCCTAGAACTAATCTCTGAGATTATCTTAATATGAGAGTTGGATGGAATAGAAGAAGGAACTGCACACATGAGTATTTTGTGCAAGACAGAGCTGTGGATTCTGACGAACTCTAGACAATAGATACACATAAAAAATGTAAGGTTAACCCCTAAAAAAATAGTGTATTGTTTCTGAACCACTAGAGTAAAAAAAAGCAAAAAAAAAAAAAAAACCCACAGGAATAGGAACAAAAGCAAATAAAAAACTTGATCAAAGACAGGAAAAGAAGACAACAAGAACCAAGGTAAAACAAGGCATGCCAATCTGAACACTTCAGGACTGAAGCAGATGGTTTGGATGGGGGAAAGCAAAGCTATTGACAAGAGATAACCCTAAACTAAAATCACACTGAAAAATGTAAAATAAAGGGATGAAAAAAAACATATACCAGAAAAATGCTAACTAAAAGAAGATGAATAGAACACTCTCCATCTCAGACAAAACTGAGTTCAAGGTAACAATCACTAAGAGAATTCAAAGAGGGACAGTTCTACTTTTGAAAAGTTACAATCTACAAAACTCATTATAGTCCCAAAGAGTTATGCATTGTCCCCAATGATATAAGAGGAAAACCCAGTAGGTCTAACACCCTTGGAATCCACTCCCATACAGATTTCCCAGGTGTCTCCTGATGTATTAGTAGTGTCACAACTCGTTCAGTGTGTAAGTTATTTTTTCTCAGGTCATAGTAGATTCCTGTCCTTGGAGCATGCTGAGAATTGACCCTATGTATAGGGTAATTACTGGTAATAAGGGATGGTTGTGGCGGGTCTTGACAAGAGTCACCAACCCCTTTCAAGGATCTACTCCCAAATAAGGGTATCACGGAGTTTTCAAGCAAAGAAAGGCTTGTCTCTTCTGATATCTAAGGGCAAGATACTTACACTGGGCGAGGAAGTTTGAGGTGAGTTGGGGGCAGGGAGTCTCAAGATTGTTAGTTTTATCAAAATCTAACCAGATATTCTCATTCCAAGTTTCAGATTTCCATTCTTTTCCAGTCAATACCCTCAAGTTTAACATGAGAAACTTGGTCACACTGTGACTTTCCCAATCATCATTCAATAACCCACACAAGTAAATGTTGTATCTTATTTCAGCAATATCAGGCCTGTGGCTACTGACATTCAATAGTCAGACCTTGACTTGAGCTGTACAGAAGGGCCTGAGCCTGTCAATGCTCAAGTATACGCAGGAACACCCACCCCGCATCCCAGTCCTCATAGTCATCATTACTGCCATAACAGTCCAGTCCAGCCATTGCTTGGGCTTCTGAGGCATTTGTTTCCATTGACCAGTTCACCACAGGTGATAGCTTCATTAGTTGTGATGCCACTGCATGGCAGATTACCCGCACCCCATTTCCCACTGGCAAGGAGCTGAGCCCTGCACATAACCCCAGACTAATCCCCAAACACCATGTGTGTGTGTGTGTGTGTGTGTGTGTAGGGGGATCTATCTCCTGGGACCACCCCGTGTTCCGATTCTATATCAGTCAGAGTCCAGGTGGGAGATAGAAATGACATAGGAATTTCAGCATGGAAGGTTAACAAGAAGAACAATTTACAGTCTATACAGATAGATAAAGAATACCCTAGAGCTGAGGAAGCGTGACCAAGGAAGGAACAAACTAGGAAGGTTGGCTCCTTCCCCCGGCTGAGACTCACATCCTTCCAGAGGACCAGGCCGCAGCCCTCTGGGTGATGGAGAAGCGCTCTAGGTGCCCAGGGACGTGCTGGTCCAAAGTGGGTGCGGGGAGGTTGCTGGTCAGGAAGCCTCCTGCTGGGTGCCACAGGCAGAGCACATGGGCTAGGGACAGGCAATAAAACGTGGGAGGTAGCCACTCAGAGCCCTATAACATCCCACAGGCGATCACGGGGCAAGCAGAACAAGGGCGCACTGCTAACAGGAAGACACCCCTTTCCTCCTGCAACGTCCCTCCAGCAACCTCTGCTACAGTTTAACATGTGCCCAGTGGCAAAGGGAAGATGTTCCAGTGTCTAGCCTGCTATACAGGCAGTGAGGGAGGATTCGGAGCTGAGGGCAGTAATTGGTAACTTATTCACTCCCCACCACACCTCCTTTTCCTCAGCCAGCTCCACAGCTGTCTGGGGCTCTCCACCTGGAACAGCACCCTACATCCTCATTCCCAGTGGAGCTGAGCCCCGGGCAGTGCCGCCTGAGGAGCGCCACTGGAGCCACCGGTTAACCTTTACCCCGGGCACCATAGTTCAAGGACAGACCCCAGGGGAAGCCCTAGACATGTGCCACCCTATTTCTCTGAATATTCCCTGGGCAGCTGCAGCAATCACTCCCGTCTGCATCCGGCTGTGCTGTTATCCATTCTTGCCCATTTACCCGGTAGTGACTCCTGGAGCCATGAACGGCCAGGCAGCGCTCTCAACATCCAAATTCAACAGATGAGCATTTGTCCTTCGGGCACTAAAACCTCCAAGTTACCAGAGCCCTGATTCACACGAACAGGGGACGCTATGTGAGCGAGTTTATATAAGCATTAGAGGGAGTAGGAGAAGGTTACAGAGGAAGCCGAGGCACGGGTACCTTGTAGAGGTTGCACAGTTAGAAACAGCTACCCTGAAATTCAGAACAGACCTGAGTCCCAAGGCCATGCTTTTTCCAATAAGCCACGGTGCCTCCCTACCATCTGCCAAGCTGCTATGAAGTATGGGTGACCTTAAGCAACCCGTGCTCACTCAGCATGGAGGAGAATCACCCACAGCTCACAGACAACACCACACCCAGAGTTGTGCTTAGCTGCTCACAACGTTCCCTGCCTGTTTGTGCTGTTCAATACCCCCCAAGCGGCACTATCTACCCAAGAATGTCCAAAGTGTCTCACCTTGGTAGCTCGAGTTTCCTTCCCTGATCCCAAGCTTGAAAATACTACACGGTGCCTGGCTGGTGTGGCTCAGTGATTGAGCATCGACCCATGCACCAAGAGGTCACCGGTTCGATTCCCGGTCAGGGCACATGCCCAGGTTGTGGGCCAAGGGCATGCAGGAGGTGGCCAATCGATGTTCTCTCTCATCGATGTTTCTATCTCTCTCCCCCTCTCCTTCCTCTCTCTAAAATCAATAAAAAAAAAAATTTTTTTTTTTTAAGAAAATGCTACACGGAGATCTAGCTCCTTTCTCCAGACCTTGGGCAATGAATTGTTGCACTTCATACCCTGTGGGCAGGGGACATAGTCGGGCTCCAGTGTGATCTTGCAGAAAAAAAGGGATAAGTGGTGGGGAGGAAGTCAAGCTTCTGAGGGGGGAACAGCTGACCTTTAAGGACGCCTCCAGGCCCAGCTTGGCTGTTTTGCCAAAGGAGCAACAGCTCTGAAGGAGCTCAGCCCCTGCAGGTGGTTACAGGTCACTGACGCCTCTCCTTCCAGAGGTGGTGGGCGTGGCTAACAGCCCAGAAATAGCTCTGTGTCGCAAAGATCCTGGCACAGGAGGCGAGCGGGAGAAACACAGGGCTGGGGTTTGGGGAAAATACTGACTAGTACCTGTGATAAATACGGGGTAGTTTTTTTCCTAAGAAGCCCCTGGTCATATTCTAATAGGGTAAGAAACAACCATGATATAATTGCTCTCCTGGAAGCTGAAACTTGACAATAATATTACTGTCATTTGTATAGATCACCCCCAAGACCAGGCTCCGATGATGTGGGTTTGAGAGACATGATCTACTTTGTACCAGCTCCAGTGCCCAGTCCGGGTCAGGCACTGCTCACCCACTCACTCAGACCTTGGGAAAGGGGAAAACGTGCCCACAGCTCTGCCGCCCCACGGGGTGCCACCCCCTCGCCCCACCCCCCACGCTCCGGGAGGGAAGCCGGGCCCCCTCTGCTTCACTTTCACCTCCGCCTGCCTCTGACTTCCTGCGGCTCGCGTTCCTGCTCAGAGCCAGGATGTCCGAGAGTAAACCTGCTTCCAGGTCAGTGCACGTGTGAGGAGGCAGACGGGCAGCCTGCCACTATTTAGTGCATGCTTTAGTAAAACAGCTTTCCCCTTTTGTTAAGTGAGACTAATTGCAATGACTTCACTTCCGTTTTGAACAAGGACGGAAAGAGCAAATGTGACCATGTGTGACCTGGAGGGGCCTGCCCCACCCTCAGGCCCTTGGGAGAGAAGCAGCCCCAACAGACCTTGGGGAACCAGGTGATGCCTTCCCCCTCCCCCATCCACAACACTGATCAACACCTGGCCACAGGGCAGTCAGTCCAGACTTTTGGTCTGGCCTGAAAGATAAACTTCACAAATCATATTCTTTTCTTGGGAATTCAAAAACTGAAAGCAGCTGGAATTCATGTAACTGGCACGTGACAGGAACGTCACACAGCGAGGGTCTCACGGTCCAGCCAAGAGCAGGAGCGGGGCAGGAGAGAGAGGTGGGGGCCGCCCTGAGTGTTGCCTCAGCCCCTCGCTGCCCTCTGGGCTCCCACTGCTGGTCCAGTGAGGCGGCCACTGTTCTTGGCCATGCCATTTCCTCTTGAATCCAGACACTACGAGAGCACTCCCTAGGCTGAGCATGGTGGCCGACAGCAGAACCTGGAGCAAAATCCTGTCCTCCAAACCAAAACCGCTATGTCTGTCCTCAAAGCAGGGGTGGTTATGAAGATCCTGCTCATCAGAAGGGAGGTCTGTCCTGTCCGAGGCCAGCAGGTGGCTGGCAGCCTAAGAAACCCATAGCAGTGCAGGAAGGCCATCAAGGACGCTTCCCACCCTTCCCTAAATAGGACAAGGCTGCAAAACCCACTGTAAAGGTCAAGCGTGATACAGTCTTCAAAGGGCTCGGAGGGAGACTGGCTCCTGAAGCCTCACTCCCTGGTCAGTGGTGCCTGGAAGGAGTGGAGTGGGGCTTTTCGGAAAGACCAGAGAAACCACCCTGGTCTGGCACACAAACCAAATCCTTGAGTGGAACGAATGCAGTCATTTCACAGTTTGGTTGGTCCGCATCCACGTGAGATAGAATGAGTCAGGGTGTGGCCATCGGAGCCAGGAGAGAATCTCTCTGAAGCTCTTGGGGAAGATTTTGTAGGTTCCTGTGGATAAAGAAATGCAGTGCTGGTGGCCATGGGGACAACACGGGCCACCACACTGCAGTAGGGAAGGAGGCCAGTTGCTCCCTCAGACAACCCCTGGGCAGCACTTAGGTTTCATCAGGGATGTCCAAACATTGTTTGCACACCCCAAATGAAATTAATGAAAACAGGTACACCCTGCAAAATTTTAAGCTGATATCTAAATTTTTCATCTTAAGCTTAAATATTTGCAAAGAATACAAATTTTAGTTAAATAATCAACATTTAAAAATAAAACTGTTCCATTAATCTCGTCAATACAAAAGTAAAACTGGCTAGTGAGATAGAATATAACTAGAGGATGAGGTGAGGAAAAATCCTGTTTAAGGAGCTGAGATCTAAGCCACCCATAATCATCCATGCAAAGCAGTGAGGGAAAAACACTTTAGGCAGAGGGAACAAGTGCAAAGGCCCTGAGGCAGGAATAAGCCTGAATTGTTTGAAGAACAGAGAAATGCTATATTAGTGGGAACAGAGCAAACAAGGGAGAGTGGTAGCTGTGAGGTGTCGGCCGGGGCTGGGTCATGTAGAACTCAGGAGGCCATTTATGTTGACTGTCTTCTCTGTGTCCAGACACACTTTCCCCTCTGAGCCCCTGCACTGAGACATGGGAGCCTGACCTATGTCTCTGTCAATGGGCTCAGCTAACTGGTGACTTCTAGATGTGCTTAGCCCAGGGTGTACTCTAGCAGGTCTGAAGAGGGAAAAGCAGAAGGGTGCGGTGTTTGTTTCCCTGGCACCCTTTCGAAGGGTCCCATAGGCCAGCGGGGTTCCTCCAGCAATGACCCCAGCTCCTGTCCGGGAGCACTTCTACCCAGCCTCTGTTCCCGGTTATGCTTCTTTGCCCTCCTGTCTTGTTCCCCTTCATGCCCGCAGTGGTGCTGCACTCTCTCTTGTGGTTTACACCCTCCCGACCTTGGTAAAAAGTCCCTTTATTTAACTCTCCTCCAGTTATCCGAATTTGTATGTGCCATCTATTTCTTCCTGGGACCCTCGTTGGTACATGACGGAGGGCTTACATTTTAGTGGTAGTCTTCTTAGGGCTTTTGATGTTAGTCTGCCAGCCTGTGAAGGTACACGTGGATCTCTTTTTTGTTTCTTTTGTTTTTTGTGTTTTTATTTATTTATTTATTTATTTTTTAAATCATCACCCAAGGACATTTTTGCATTTATCTTCAGAAAGAGCAAGAGGGAGAGAGGGAGGAAGAGAGAGAGAGAAACATCGACATGAGAGACACACATTGACTGGCTGCCAACCGCACGACCCCAACCGGGCTGGGGACAAACTGCAACCAAGGTACGTGCCCTTAGCGGGAACCGAAACCGGGACTCTCTGGTACGTGGGCCAACACTCTAACCGCTGAGCCAAACTGGCCAGGGCTGTGTGTTTTTTTTTAATCCTCGCCTGAGGATATTTTTCTATTTATCTTGATAGAGTGGGAGGGAAGGAGAGAGGAAACATCGATGTGAGAGAGCACGACCTGACCAGGGCTGGGGACGAACCGCAACCAAGGTACGTGCCCTTGACCAGAATCGAACCTGCGACTCTTTGGTCCGCAGGCCGATGCTCCAACCGCTGAGCCAAACTGGCCAAGGCTCTGTTTTTTTTTTTTAGCTTTTGTTTCCAAGCGCCCATTCCAGTGTTATAGGAAATGCATAGTGACCGTCTACGGATGCGTGACAGAGCTAAGTGATACTTGAAAGACGACTGGTCCACTGAGAACCAAATGCAGTCGGAGGCCATGAAGTTCAAGTCCCGAGCACATTCCCATGCACGACCGTCTCTGGGGAATGCAGCCAGTCGCTGCAAACTCCATTCCCCTCTCAGGTTAAAAACGTTCTCTTCACCCTGGTGTTAGTTGGAAAACTTTCAACCACAACCATATTTAGTCCTATGTGGGGAGGGGGAGTGTCAGGGCAAAGGCGAAAAAGGAAAAACAAAAGAATGTATATGTACTTAACCATAGCTAAGATCGGTTTACTCCCAACATACTGGTCTGGGAAAGCCTCAGTCCGAGATCACGTGACACACAAAACAAAACAAAACCCTTTCCCTTCACTTGGGTGGACACTGGCTGCTTTCATTCATCTCAATCCAAGAATCATCATGTCAAGTCATGGCTCAGTCACGCTGCAGGAGCCCTGAGTGGCTGCAAGGCCACTGCCATGGGTGGGAGACTCTGTCCCTTCTAATCACTGCAAGCCACAGCTGCCTGTTTTTTTTTTTAAAGCCTGTTTCCTTCATCAAGATAAGATAAATTTACAGACAAAAGGAAATTTACAGATCGCCCAGAGGGGAAGGAGAAGATAAGAGTGAATTGCCCAATTTAAAATAGGAAGGAACATGGGCAGAGGAGAAAGTTTCCCTGACCTCAAAAGCGGAGCCAGGTTCCCAGCACCCTGAGCAGCTGCTCCGGACCTAAAAGTCTGGTGCTGATATATTGTAACCGGACATTCTGCTCACACCTTCTGAGGAAGCCAGAAAAGGCAGAGAAAAAAGGCAAAGAAGGCTCATGAAAATAAGAACCGAGAGGAAAGGATGTAGAGGTTGGTTAAAAATAAAACCTATCAGATGAGAATTAAGTCCTGAGAATGTTATCTCTCCTCACAGGAGGGTGGAAAAAAAAAAAAGCATGTCAAGGAGAACACAGGCCACAGGATGAATAAGCACAAAAATAGGAGGAAATGACCAAGCAAACGTGCCAACAGGCAGGGGAAGGGCCTCTCTTGAGGTGCTAACTTTCCAGGATTAGGCAGATAACCAAGGGGAAAGAGACATGTTTTTCCCTCTATACATGTTTCAAACTGTTTGCTTTTGGTTTTCCATGTGCATTTATTCCTTTTCAGAAAAATAAAGGTCTTTGGAAAAGATTCTTGGGAATTCCTACTTCCCTGCATTTTCATAGGAAGGTAACCTGGTCCCCAGTGAATGACTGCGTCAAAATGCAGATGCTGCCCTGGCTTATCTGCAGCTTGCTACTTCTTCCTCCATCCTCACCCACCCAGGCACCTTCTCACCCCCAACCCCCATCACCACACCCAATAGCTTTTCTGAGATCTGGTTTGAGTTTGGGCTGCTCTCAAAGCTCTCTTTAAAATGGGCCCACCACACCCAGACCCTGTTTTCACTCCCATTTTCCCAGAAGCGAATGATAAATGAAATGCTCCTTCCATCCCAAGTCACCTTCTACGTCTACATCCCAGGCACCATCATAAGGGATATGCTGTTCCCCCCTATATAGGCAAAAAAAACAAAGACTACTTGTTAAATTAATTTTTAATGACCCAGTATTTATCTCCTCCTAAAATAATGACTGTCTCTCCACAACTGCTCCTTAAATCTGTCTGCAAAGTGGTGACAATAAAAACACAACAGCTCGACTTCTTCCGGTCAAGATGGCGGCGTAGGTAAACGCGGTATCGCGTCCTCCCACAACCACATCAAAGTTACAACTAAACTACAGAACAACCATCATTCAAAACCGCCTGACATCAAGCTGAACGGAAGTCCTACAACTACGAAATTAAAGCAGCAGCCGCATGGAGACTGGTAGGAGGGGCGGAGGAGCGACGGGCTGGTCCCACACCCACGTGTGGCGGATAAAAATTAGGAGGACGCCTCGGCTGGGAAGGTCCTCCCTCAGGACTGAGGGGTCCCCATCCCACACCAGGCGCCCAGCTCAGGGTTCCAGTGCCAGGAAGAGAAGTCCCCATCACTTCTGGCTGGAAAAACCAGCGGGAACTGAGGTTGAGGCAGCTGGAGCCCCCGGCAGCTCCTCTTAAAGGGCCCGCGCACGGACTTACTCGGGCTTCCACCCACCAGGCTCCAGCGTGGGGGAGGCAGCTTGAAAGACACCAGAGTCATATGGGGAAGAACTGAGCTGTTTGGCATTGGAGCGAGGGCTGGAGAGGCAGCTTTCTCCTGGGCAGACGTGCTGTCAGAGGCTTTTGTTCCCTTGGTGAGCCCTTCCCTGGGATGGCAGACGCCGCCATATCTGGGACTCCAGCAACCTGGCTCACACTGTTTGCCCCGCCCTAGTGATGCCCTGAGGCCCCGCCCCACCCAACTTCCAGGCCCACCCAAGCTGTTGCCAGTTGCTTTACCACAGGATTGGCCTGTCTTGGATCCTGCTTCAGCTTTTCCTAAATTCTTTCAAACAAGCAGCATCTGGTCTCAGCTAGCCCGATACCTCTCGCTAAGTAATACATAGAAACAAACACAGGGAGGCAGCTAAAATGAGGAGACAAAGAAACAGGTCCCAAATGAAAGAACAGAACAAAACTCCAGGAAAAGAACTAAGTGAAATGGAGTTAAGCAACCTAACAGATGCTGAGTTCAAAACACTGCTTATAAGGATGCTCAATGGACTTAGTGAGAACCTCAGTGAACTTAGTGAGGGCCTCAAGAGCATAAAAAAGGACCAGTCAGAAATGAAGGTGGCACTAACTGAAGTAAAGACTAGTTTACAGAGACGCAATAGTAGAGTAGGTAAATCCAAGAAGCAAACCATCGATTTGGAATATAAGGAAGCAAAACACACCCAATCAGAACAGCAAAAAGAAAAAAGAATCCAAAGAAATGAGGATAGTGTAAGGAGCCTCTGGGACAACTTCAAGCGTGCCAACATTCGCATCTTGGGGGTGCCAGAAGGAGAAGAGAGAGAACAAGAAATCGAAAACCTATTTGAAACAATAATGGCAGAAAACTTCCCTAACTTGGTGAAGGAAACAGACATACAAGTCCAGGAAGCACAGAGAGTCCCAAACAAAATGAACCCCAAGAGGCCCACACCAAGACACATCATCATCAAAATGCAAAAGGTTCAAGACAAAGAGAGAATCTTAAAAGCAGCAAGAGAAAAGCACTTAGTTACCTACAAGGGAGTTCCTATCAGACTGTCAGCTGATTTCTCAAAAGAAACTTTGCAGGCCAGAAGGGAGTGGCAAGACATATTCAGGGTGATGAAAAGCAAGAACCTACAACCAAGATTACTCTATCCTGCAAAGCTGTCATTTAGAATCGATGGCCATATAAAGAGTTTCCCAGACAAGGAAAAGCTAAAGGAGTTCATCACCACCAAACCATTATTATATGAAATGTTGAAGGGTCTTCTTGAAGAAAAAGATAAAAAAATATGAACAAACAAAATGGCATTAAATACATATCTATCAACAATTAAATCTACAAACAAAATGAACAAGCAGAACAGAAACATTCTCATAGATACAGAGAACTTTTGTTGGTTACCAGATGGGTGGAGGCTGGGGGGAGGGGTGAAAAAGGTGAAGGGATTAAGAAGTACAAATTGGTTGTTAGACTGACAAACCTCAAAGGGAAGAGGGGTTAGGGGGTGGGAAGAAATAAACCAAAGAACTTATATGTATATATGCATAACCAATGGACACAGACAACAGTGTGAGGAAAAGCAGGAGGGGGGCAGAAATGGGGAGGAGGGGGGCAGTGGGGGAAAAATGAGGAACATCTGTAATACATTCAACAATAAAGATAAGTTAAAAAAAAAACACAACAGCTCTAAGATGTTTCTCTAACTTTAAAAAATGAATCACAAAATGATCTTTATACATTTTCTGAAGAACCTCAGCCCTCAGGAGCATGAGCAGCAACACTTTCCAAAAAAAGCTGACTTTTCTAAGTGCTAAGTTTATCAAAGGTCAAACAAACAGGATTCAAGTAAGAAATCTGGTGCTTTTTCAACTCTGTCTTTCATAGTATTTTGGCAAAAGTGCTGTGTTTTAAAGAAATTAAAATGATATCCTTCTACAGGCCACCTAAAAAAAGATTAGGTAGAGGTCACCCAAGTGCCTTTGAGAATTAAACATGTTTGTAAATCTCCACTCAGTATCACCCAGTGGTGATAAAGGTATTCCCTGAGATGCTAGGGCCTTGCTCGGTCTCTTCCCTTAGTTTCCATTTACCGGATATTCTCATTTGTCAGTAACAGAACTCCACTGACATCTCAGCTCTACCTTAAGCCCAAACTGGAAATGGTAGGTGTATAAAGAAGAAAAAGAAATGTCTCCTTTCCTCCCCCCAGAGTGCATCGACATAGGGACATAAAGGTGGCAGCTTACACACTAGCTAGATGTCCCAATGCACTGTGGCCCACTGGGTGGTCTCCAAATTGCACCCAGGAAATCCAAATCTGTTTTCACTTCCAGATGGCCCACATTGCTTAACTCTGCTGTATTGGTGACAGCACAAACCCTATAGCTCAGGCCCAGCATTAGCCAAGAGGCCGCTGTTGGACATATACCCAGAGTTCCTCCACAATCCTGTTCCGCAGGCAGGAAAGATCCCATTGCAAAATCAAGAAAGAATTCAAATATGAACTTGGTGTTTTCTGTTCATGTGGTTTATATTGAAAATTTGACTTTCCTTTAGGATGCTGGGCATGAGATCCTTCTTGATGATCAAAACATTATATAAAAATATCGCGTAGCCAGCATTTTTTTTAAAGCTCCCTCTCTCCCAACTCCACTCATTCCCATGTTTGTTTGGCATCTCCTCTGCAAGTAGCAGACACCAAAGACAATACTGAGGAGTTGGAAGTCTTGAGTCAAATCCTGGTGTGCCACCTCATCACTGTGTAACCTTTGACAAGCCACCTAACCACTCTGAGCACAGTTCCTTATCTGCAAAGAGGAAGAGCTGTCTCAGAGGCTGCAAAGAATAAACACGTGAGCACGAAGCAGGCATAGCATACAGGTATTCTGAGTACGTAAGAGTCATCTTTCCGATTGTTTTATATCATGACTCTTTAGCTATTGAACTTGGTCTTGCAACTGTAAAGGAGATAGGCCGTGATAAATCCAGCCTCTCAAAGGGCCTACCCTATCAACACAGTGAAACAGTAGCATATTTTAAAAATCACATTTAGCCCTGGCCGGTTTGGCTCAGAGGTTGGAGCATCGGCCCACGGACCAGAGATACCCGGGTTCGGTTCCCGCTAAGGGCATGTACCTTGGTTGCAGTTTGTCCCCAACCCCAGTTGGGGTCGTGTGGGTGGCAGCCAGTCGATGTGTCTCTCTCACATCGATGTTTCTCTCTCTCTCTCTTCCTCCCGCTATATCTGAAGATAAGTGCAAAAATGTCCTCAGGTGAGGATAAAAAAGAAATAAAATAAAAATAAAAAATCACATTTGGACAGTAGATTGGGTTTGAAAGTAGATTGGGACTTTAATATAAAGGAGCATATATTATCCAACAGAGTTCAACTGTAGCCAGCTTCATTTGGAAAAGAACTATTTATTCCCACTGTTTTGACAATAGTCACTAACCACCTAGCTAATCAGTATTCTTGTCATGCCATTCAAAAGATTCAAGACTGAAGCTAAGTCAATTTTGTACTATTTTCATTTGAAATAACTTTACCAAGAACATCCCTTGTGCTTGTCCTCGTAGTTATCAAATATAAAAGTACCTGACATGTCCAAAATCCTACTTCACACAAACTGCTGACCCAGTATGGCATTTCTCATCCTTGCTTTCTGAAACACAGGAAATTTGAAGACTGAATGGCCAAAATAAATTAGGATGGCCCAGCCACTAAAAAACCTGAGTTATTTAAAGAAGGAAAAACAAAATCATGTCAGAATGAATAATTCGTGATTCAGACAGTCTAGCGTTTAATTGGTATTAACTACTCTACTGAAGATCTATTTAATGCACTTAGGTAAGACCTCTTATTTCCACGAAATTGGATCTTTGGTTCAAAATTTAATCTCCTGCCAAGGACTCTGCAATATATAGGTGACGTAACACTGAGGTAGGCTCTTAATATTTCATTGCCAGGAATATAAAGAAAATTGATTAGATTATTTGACAGATAATATTGCTTTAGCAAGGCTAAGTCCTCCCCTAAGTGGGCTGTCACAGAGAGAAGCAAAATAGCAGACACTATTATAGTTGTATTTTCCAGGTTACTCTTCCAGAACTCAAATTCAGCCATGAAAAAATCAGTGCATTAGAAGTTGATTTGATATATAGTTTATTAGTTTATAGGACCTTTGTCTGGAAGGAGCAAGCAAGGCCTAAGAGGTCCAATATTTTGGCAAGTCAAACTATTGACCAAGATGAAAGATATAAGACATATTATCGGAACACAATATTTCTTCAGAATATTCCCACTGTCATTCTTATGATGTTAGTAATCATGGGAAAAAATCTTAGTTACAATTTTATAGAATATAAAATTCCTATGAAACAACCTCCTTTCCTTCTCTCTTAATGAAGTTTTTCAAAATTGTTCTGAAGGAGGAATGTGCTCTACCCAATATGAAACTATTCATGTAAGTTACTCCTACAGTCCCAGGACACCAAAGGGCATGATTGTCCTTTGTTCAATTTTCAGGTTCACAGTGGTCAATGACCTGTTCAAACAGGTAAACAAATATGAGATGACACAATGACTAAAGCTTTCTAAAACTCTCAGCCTAAATGTATAAGTCAACAAGGAGTGATGCGTGTAGAAAAATTCTAGCGTGTCCTTCCTGCCAAAGATGAAGAAAATTAATCCAATTATTGACATGTGAAGGTAGGAGAGTAAGTTTATTCAAAAGTCTTTACTGAGTCTTTACTGTGTGTCAGGCACTATTTTAGGTGCTGGGAATACATCCCATTGGTTAAAAACATACAAAAACCTCTGTCTTCTTTGTGCTTACACTCCAGAGGAAAAATACAGGATAATAAACACAATAAATAAAATTACATAGTAAGTTAGAAGGTGATAAGTACTGTGAAAAAAAGAGAGAGAGCAGTTATGAGAATGAAGACATTTCACTAGACATTTTCTAAACCAGAAAAGGAAAAAAAATAATAATAATAAGCTTCTTTCTTTCAAAGTCTATATATCCATAAATGATCAAAGAAAATATTCCTGGCTCTTTACAGTTCATGGGATTTTCAAGCAAGTAATTAAGGGATTTTAAAAATATGAAAATGGAATTGAAAACTAGGAAGAGTAACTTTCATAAAGCAGGCATTCAATACGGAGTTCCAGGCTCACTGCAGCGGTAGAGCCCTCCACAGTCCTCTCCGAGTCCCTGATTCTGGCCACACTGTCAACCACAGTGGATCTGGAGGGTCGAGTCTGTTGAAAAAGGCAACTCAGGACAGAAAACGGGAAAGAACTCAAACAGCTTTTCAGGATTTTTTGGTTTTATTTCCATTTCCTTTTTTAAATACAGCACCCCAGTTGTTAAAATTATTTTCTTATTTTTTTTAAAAAAAAGGGTGAGCTCATTAGAAAGGAAAACAGAAAAACGAGAATGTCCACATTTCCAACTCCATCTTGCTCTCAAAATGTTCAAGATGCACACACGTTTGTAGCATATCGGCCGATCCAGGTCTTTCGACACCGGTATCAGAGATTGCTGACTCTAAACTACCAGGTTAAATTTTTCCCCCTTTGCTTTAAATTCAAATTCCATTTCAACAAAGCAACCAAACAATCAGGAATTCAGTCCCCCAAGTAAGAAGTGAAATAGAAAATAAATGGTGGTGTCATTTTTTTTTTAATCAGAAAGTCATATGTTCAGTAAAATGGGGCAGAGGCAGAAAGTCCAGGTTGTAGAACCAGGAATGAGTGTCTGTCCAGGGACACTTATAGATGGATGACTGTGACAGCAGCCTTTTCTAGAGGTAATGATGTCATCAGGTTGTGTTACTTCTCCAGAAACCCAACAGCCCTGGATTAAAAACATCTGGCAATTGTTCAGATGACACAAATTCCTGTTTCTTGCTGTTAAGGCTTCAGTGATGCCTCTCTGTGGCACCTGTCACCATTGTTTCTTCTTTGCAAGCCTCCTCCTTTCAAATCAGGAAGTGTACATAAAGTGCAAATAAAATTTATCCCCTCGCCCATGCTTCTGGGCTCTCGTTTTGATAGGCAGTATTACCAAATCTATCAGTTAAACTGCTGGCCAGAGAGGTGGTCTGCAGGTATTTTCGGAGTTAGATAATGAGTTCATCTGGCAAAGACAGTGTCGAAGGTGGATGCAGTCTCGGCAGGAACACACAGAGTACCATTCGCAAGTCAGGGATGTGACTGATGCAAGCAGTGGGGGGTTGCTCATCACCAATTCACTGAAGAGGCCTTCTTTGGGTTGCAACTCTTAAAAAGAATTCAGAAGCCGTTGCTAAAATGAACGAGGCCAGCAGATTTTGGAGCACAGTCAGTCTTCAGTGAGGGCAGACTCTGTTTTTCCTAGATTGGGGACAGAAAAGAACACGAAGAGGGTAAGGCGCCAGATCTGATAAGTTTAATATCACAAATGTCATCCAAAAAGCCTCTGGTAAATACTTCCCTTCTTACAGAACAAAACTGAGCCGAGTGCCTCCTGACGGGGCTTAGCAAAATACGCTTTCTTGGGTGTCTGACAGGCATATAGTCCAAATGGGTCATGAGTTAGGCAATGTCTGTTTTTACGGCAGGATTTCTTAGATTAATTTTTCTTGGTTAATATGCCAATGAGCACTGTGACTCTTCAAGAAAGGGATACATATGTAACATTCCCCATATCTGGGGGGCCGGGAATTTACCTTCTCATAAACCACCTTGGCAAGACTACCAGGATTAGTGCTTCGGGACAACATATTTTGGGAAATGCTGCTTTATAATACCAGTTGGAGAGGACAAGGGTGTGATTAAGTCATTTTCAGTTTATAGTATATGAGCCCAGTTTTTATAGTGGGAGTCATAGTCCCACACCAATATAGTAAGTTAACCATTCTAGCGGGGTTCCATTGTGTTTCCTTTGCAATGTGCCAAAATCGTGGACACCATTTAATGTTACATTGGATGGGTGAACATTAATAATAAAAAGTTAGCAATTTCCCATCTATAAACTCTCATGCAACCAGTGGGCATTCACAAAGGATGTCCTTTGCATGTTTCTGATTTTCCCAGCAGACCTACAGCTAGGGTTTCGGGATTAAGCCCATCAAGATGTCACTACATATGAAGCTAAGCCACAGCTGAGAATGAACAGAGTAGATGAAAATATATTTTCAAGCATTGAATAAAAGTCAAGGATTGACTTGACCAAAAGTCACAGAAAATTATCAAACACATACTAGTTAAGTTCCTGAATTTCTCTTTGGCTTCTGCTCTTTCATCAGCATCAAAGTACCAAACAGTCATAGCATATCTGTGAAAGACAAGCACACGTAAGAAAAGAGGTTTAAAAATGCTACCAAAACATAAAAAATGTATACTACAAATCTCTCTTCAATGTCATTTGTAAAGCCAACGCTTAAAGTGTTTCCCATTATTAGAATGGCATCCCAATTTTAATTTAAAATAAACTTCTCTGGTTTCAATTCTACATAAATGTAATAAAATGTGTAAAGAATTCCAAGTGTGCACCAGGCATCCATGTGGCCAACGGGAGTTCAAACGATCATATGAATATATCTGCCGCTTCCTCAAGGAGCTCAGCCTCTAGCAGGGAAGATGGGCAATTTAACAAATAATGTAATAGGCTGTGTAATACTCTATACAGACAGGACTAGCCTGGCCAGTGTGGCTCAGTGGTTGAGCAACGACCCATGCACCAAGAGGTCGCCGGTTCAATTCCCGTTCAGGGCACACGCCCAGGTTGTGGGCCAAATCCCCAGTGGGGGCATGCAGGAGGCGGCCAATCAATGTTCTCTCTCATCGATGTTTCTGTCTCTCCCTCTCCCTTCCTCTCTCTCTAAAAAATCAATAAAGAAAAAAAATTTTTTAAAGAAAGGACTAGAAGGGAATCATTCTGCTAAAGGCTGGGAGACCCAGCTTGGTGGGGAGAGCACAGAGAAGAGGAAGTAATATCTGAGTGAAGCTTTGACGAATAACTTACTTAAGTGACAGGAAACCTGAAGCTCTTGGCTTGCTTTCTTTAGTTCTGGACACTGAGGCAAAGATGCAATGGAACAAAGATGCCCTCAAGCTTTCTACTGCATTCTCAGTAATAAGCTTTATCCCATCTATGGGCTAGACTGGAAGAGGAGTCGTTTTACGTATGAGTTTTCAGTGTTTCATTTCATAATTATTATTAGCTACTCGAATGTCTATAGCCCTTGATTTTTTTTTTCAAGGGCTTCCCATCAGCGTTCACTAATGTTTCCTGTGACTCCGGCCATCAAGGGACTGTGGAATAACGAGGGAATTCTGGCACAAACCTCAGGGTCCAATTATTGTACCCCATTAAACAAGCCACAAGCAGGCTTTGGTGGTAGAATTAGTTACCTGCTCACCTAGAGCACATTCCAATTTGACATTTAATATGCGACTCTGTGTGGGGCTCAGATTTGTGATTTCTGGAAGGGGACACATAAACCTTAAGAACTTTACACGTGCGGATGTAATTCAATGAATTTAATTTAATTAGGCTTGTTAAGGTTTAGTCAATATCCTTCTGCTCATGTTTTCACCCCCTGCCCCTAGCTGCTATTCCCAATTCAAGCTGCACCCCACAGCACTCCAGTGCTGCCTGGTTTACAGCTTTGGCCACAAAACAAAGGCAAGTAAAAGAATCCAAAATTAAGATTGTATCAAGAGTTTCTAGATTAATACTAAACAACACTAAGTTGTTCAGTTACTCTACAAATCTTCCCATGCATGATCTAAGGACAGGATTATTTTAAATCCAGTTGTTGGGATAGGATCGGTACTGTGAGCCCAAACCAATTTTATGCTAAGAAAAGGGTAAAAAATAGTACACGTCAAACAAATTCCTCTTTCTTTTCTCAAGGTTCTTTCTCTGCATTCAAATGGCAACTCATGAACTCCTCCGGAGTTGACCCAACAGAATTCCTGGTGTGGGACAGCCAACATTCTCGGGAAGTAGTTTAACATTAGGTTTTTGAAAGGAGGGGTGGGGAAGAAAGGAGAGAAGAGAAAAACACCTTGGGAAATTTAGAATCCAAAAATATGCTCACCTAATGGAAAACGACTTAAAAGTTCAAACTGATGTTAGGTATACTAAAGAATCCAAAACTTCCACTTTAAGAAAAATTAAAATGGACTCCAAACAGGTTTGCTATCAGCTTGGGGGTGTGGTTACTCCCTCATATACATAGGACACAAAGTTTAGAGAATTGTCTGGGAGCTGAGGTTTGTACAAGAAACTTCTCAAGAGGAACCACGGCCCTGGCTATTACCTGGTTGCATAGGAAGGCTGGACTTCATGTGGGTTCCTGCGGTCTGACCAGAAGAACAACAGTCTGTCAAAAATGGGTTCCACATCCGCTACGAATGATTTCCCTTCTGGAAATATCCGCAGGACTCCGCCGTGTAGCTGAGGGCCACAAAGAAGGGAGATTATTTTCTGGCCTCACACATAGTTAATTAACAATGATATTTAAGACTTGTCTAAAAACAAAGACATCTTCCAACCTCCACTCTTACTGCCAAATTTTTACTTCAGTCTCATACTTTGTATTAAATTTAATTTCAAACTTGGCTAGAGCTATTTCCTTCTTCGCCTCATGCCAAAGGAAGCCTTCCCACCCCCACAATCATGAAGCCCATGGACACAACATGGAGTTCTATTAGGTCGAATCGTACAGAATCACTAATGTGACAGATTTTGACCTACAAAAAGACCCCAGCAAATTCATATGGCTCAATCTAATATCAGCAGCTTCCTAGGATATTCCTCCCACATAATAATCCTTCCTCTTCAATTAGAATTTGCAGCTTTCCTCTGAACTCCACCAGCTCCGATGTGGAGCTGTGACCTTGTTATTTTTCTGAACTCTCAGACCACATAATCTGTACCTTTTACTACATGTATTTCTCCCTTCATTGAATTACTTTTCCATTTTACGTGCATGCCCGATGTATCCTACTAGAATAACCAGAGCAGGGTAGAATTCAGGCCTCACACATCCATGTTTCCCCAGAGCACAATGCCAGGCACTAGCAGGCCCTCAAATATTTGCTGAATGATCTCATATTTTGCAATTTATCACTAACTTGACAACTTGACTCACTTGCCTATACCAGCACCTTTTAAGTTTTTAAAGGACAACTAAAGGATAAATTCTAGTCATGTTACCAAATAGGGAGAAGAGACAAGCCTTGCCGCTGATTCACTGGTTTCCCAGGTTTCCTTTTGCTGGCCCCAGATAAAATATCCCAGCCCAATGACAGCCAGCATCTGCCCTAATGAACAGGAAATGGACATGCAGAAGGTTCAAAAGCCAAATAAGCTTGCAAAGTTCTGACTTCTCAGACTCCTAAATCATCCTTAACTTTCAGAAAGCATACAAATTCCAGGCAAATGTTTGTAAGTGTGCAACCAGACTTCATATCTCTATCTATCTATATGTTCAGAAATATAAAAATAAACCATAAAGCCTTTGGCATTCACAAACCATAGTAAGCCATGGCAGGCAGCCACCAACAAGATGGATCACCCCAAGAGAGAGGACTGTGTGGGAAACCTCGCTTGGGATGGTTTTATATCCTACATTTCTATTTTTGTGGAATTCTCTCAATGTTGCTGCTGGAAGGGAAAAGTGTATATCTTATTCTGCACTGAGAGTCATATCAACTCTGGATTACACTAAAAATGTCAATCCCTAAAATAACAAATTACCTTCTCTTAATCAACCACTCTTTCCATATCTTAATAATGATCCTACCTAACCCCCATCAAATCAATTTCCGATCCATTATTTTCATCTCATCAACTTTAGTACTAATACCATTGGGAGGGATATGGAATAGACAAGATTCATCAGTGGGAATTATGAACGCTAAACTCTCCTCTAAGTCATGTGACTTCTTTTCCTTTAGTTTCTAACCCCACACTCTATTCCCATCACTCCAACGTACCTTGGAATCCCAATTCTTGTTCAGATAGTAGATGCAGGTGATGCAGCGGCCGTCACCGTTGGGGTTGTCTACATGTCGAACGTAACCTGTTCCATTTCCTGGGTAGCAAGCCACCATTGCCTACAGAGAAATCCCGAGAAAGATGGTTAACAAAGCTAAGACAATCTTCTCCCACTGGTGAACAGCTGAGTAACAGAGTCTCCTAGGGTACTATGTGACATTTATAGGGAGCTGCTGGCTTCTTGCACGTACGGAACATAAATGTGGACTCTTCCGCCTACAAAATTTAATGGTCAAGTCATATCTATGGCTCAGCCCAGTAGAAAATGGTTCAACAGTATTCCCATGGTTGTAGAACATTTCAGACAGTAACCCATACCCCACCTCATTAGGATGCCCACCTTTCTTCAATCCTACTTTTAAAAATAGCGGGTTCTGGCTTCTCACCCTAGACCCACAAAATCAGAATCACTAGGTAGGGAATTTAGGGATTACGCCTGTTTAACAAGTGCCCCTGAATTACAGAATCACCCGCTGTCTTAGAATGAGGGCTCGAGATAGCTGTATTTACAAAGAGGCAGAAACCAATCTCCAAGGAGGAAAGGTTAGGCTTGCTTAATAAAATGCTTAGGAAAGAAGGGAGAAGGAAGGGTCAATGGAAGCTTTGTCCTAACTTGTTAGCATAGAACCAGTAAGGTCTGGTTCATAGAAAAAGCCACAGATACATCTTATGTTTCTCAGTGTCTGTCTTCTTCCTATTGATAATTATTAAATCAGATGATAACCCTAAGTTCTCTTCCTTTTTCCAAGTGCTACCTGTATCAATCAAGTGGAGGAATAAAGCAAAAAGCTACACTAAAATTTCTACTGAGAATTACTATTAACAGGGTAACAAATCTCTCATTGTTCCATGGAGAAATTAGAGCAAAGAATAGAAAAACAAAGGCAAAGTGAAAAAAGCTAGTTCTTTTCATGGACACTGCCATATTTTTAAAATATTTTTATAGAGATGAGCTATACACAGCAAAGATATTGGAATTGGCAACATAAGATCAGAAAAGGGATATTTTTCCTGTTTGGATCACTTATGTATGATTCTTAGTGCCTGACACATAGAAGGTATCTGTTTAAAATCTGATATAAATAAATGAATAAATTAGTGAATGACTCTCTCCTCCGAAGAGTATGTGTGTATTCTACGTAGATCGTTATAGATTTCTATCATTTTGAAAACCTATCTTCCAATATACATGTAGCAATCCAGTCCATACTTTCTCTTGTAACTGGCAGGATTGTTGTATTGCTAAAATAATCAGTCAGGTAGAGGCCCAAACTAATGTGCTAGGTGTAGCTCAATGAATCAGCCTCAATGCGTGGGTGTCAAGTCACCCCCAGTGGTAACATGAAGACATGAACTGGGCATGTAGCTTTAAAGGCTTCACACATACTGCATGTTGATTTCATAAAAAACCATACCTCTAAAACAATAATAAGGCTGAATGGTAACTTGGCTTTATGGTAATCTTAAAGCTTAAATCACCGTATCTATCAAACTTTATATCCCTATACAGCTAGCAATCCCCACACCCTGCACCTTTGAACATCTAAAAGGTCAATCCAATGTCATCACAGAGGTAAAGTTAGGCTGTTAGCTTGAACATCTTTCAGAAGGTGGAGTTTTGAGGTTATTGCAATCAAGATAACATGATGTTACTGCCAAGCAAAGAATGGCTTGTGGAAAGGTGACTGGCAGCACACAGAAATGATGGGCCTAGCTGGGGAAGAAGAGATAAATGAAGTCACCTAGAATGACTAGGGAATTACCCATCCCTGGAAGCAGCTATTAGGATTATAAGAGACACCACTGAGCCAATAATGAAAGTCATTTAAGCCACAAATAATTACAGGCTGGATTCCCTACCATCTCAGCCTCTCCCCATTGTGAAGCTCTAAAAAGAAAAAGCACTCCATCGTTGCTACATAAACTTATATTCTCAAACAGCTCAACTCTAGGGAAGAGGTCAGTGGTCCGGATGCCTGCCATCTAGTTCACACTGCAATGAATCGTGTGATCCCAGGCTTCGTTTCTTTTCTATAAAGAGGGTCTGGGTTACATGGCCTCCAACAGTTCAAGAAGATCTGAGACTCAATCTAAGCATCAACTTCCCCAAAAAAGCAAGAGAGAGCTCTTCGGGGCATTATGAAGTGCACATCTGCCTCAGGACTCAACGTAGATTCAAATATTGAAAAAATAGATACAAACTCACAAAAGTACATCCTTTATGAACTGCTGCATCTATAAAATACACACAGAGGAAGGGCAAGCACATTCCAGGGGACTTACCAGTTGGACAAAACCTCTAAGTATCAGCAAAGCATCTATCTGATTGCTCAAGGGAGAGGAATAGAGAATTTCTCTGGCCAGAGTGAATCCTCACTCTTTCTCCTGGTTCCTGAAGCCTCTGCATCAAGTTTGAAACAATGGAAGGAAATCACTGTGGACCTCAGTGGGCCTGTTGAAACTTCATCCAGTCAGTTTTATCAGTGTTTTCTGGACAACAGCCATAGGAGATGGGTCTTGGCTTGGGCACGTTCCCAGCCATTTGCTGGTCTTTGGCACAGTCTAAAACCAGGAGGCTAAGGATGCACTCAGAAGCAAGGAACACGTCAATAACGAGTCACTCATTTCTGTGCCAATTTGTGCACGGGGCAGAAACAAACCCCGGAAGCTGATTGGGTCAACTGAGTTGCTATCTCACCCTCATCAAGCCCGGGAAGGGATTTACAGTGTATTAAGGAGGAGAATGCTTCAGGACAACAACAGGGCCAAAGTACTTAATTATCAAGTGACAAATAGGCCAAGCAATGACACTGACACAGATCAGGAAGGTGTCTCATTTGTCCAAGACTTTGTATTTGCCAAAACTCCGACTGGCTTGATATCTGAAATGTCAGTGTGATCTACAAAAGCATATACAACATAGTCTTATAGTTCTATTGTTGGATAAATCCACAAGTGCCCTTAAGCATTCACCATTCCTTCCTTTCACCCCAGCGTGGATCCCCTCCCACCATCCTCAGAGGCCTCTCCATAGCTCTGTAGCCAAAGGAAAATGAGCCAAAGGATGAACCCTTCCCAGGCTCCCAGGCCGGCTCCAGACCAAAGATATGTACTCTAGATACCAAGGCGGCCACGTTCAGGCAGGGAATATGTATGTATTCTTAAAGATGTACACAGATATATAAATTTTAACAGCCCAAATACAAGTAACAAAATGTGTTCCCGAAATGCTACAGTGGAAAAGAAAATAGTTATTCTATTAGAGTTATTGGTAAGTTGACTTCACACACACACAAAAAAACAACAAAAACAAAAAACAGATTTCATCAATCCCAAAGGTAAGTTGAAAAACGAAAGTCCAGGATTTCCATTCCAATAGAAATAGAGTGTGCTTGATTGAAACTACAGCTTGATCGCATGACAAATCATTTTAAAACATTGGTGTCAGCAGCCTCCACTGTCCATTCAGCAACAATGAGCATTTTAGACTCGCAAGGGGTGTATCTGTCCCACCCCTGCCTCCAGTTAGGCTCACTACTTCTCTAATAACAATAAAAAACACAGATGTTTATAGAAATGTATTTTATACCACTCATGATTTGGGAGTTAGATTCACTAGTATGACTTGATCTTGAATAAGTTATAGTAAAGTGCTATTTTACATAAATTTTAACTCAGCAAATTGAAATAGTAATCAAGTCTCACTTTATCCGCAACATGTGTAATCAATGGGAATCCATTTTTTAAAATATGGCAAACATAGCAGAACTTCAAAGCTGTCTGGATGAGTGACCTTTGAACTGCTATTTTGGTCCCTCGCCAAATGCTAAGACCCCTCTAATTGCTATGCAGAAACACCAGCCAATCTTTGTAAGGATTTGTTTTGAATTATGAAGGTCTTGAACACAGCATTCTTTGAATACGATGCAACCTAAGTACAAAATAACCTGTACACTTCAGTTTTCTCATCTGTAAAATGGGTTCATGAGGATCAAAGGAGGTACTCCTTATGCTGCTTAATGTTAGCTATTTTTAAAGCTGATGATATGCGTGGTTTTGTTCCCCTCAACTGGGGCTTCGGCAATGTCTCCCCGTCAGGGATCTGATTCTACTTAAAAGCTGTGTAGCTTCAGATCCAGAGCTGGCAAACTCAAACAGCTTTTAGAGCGTGTGAGTAACACAAATAATTGAAGCCAATCATGTATATATACGTGTGTGTGTGTGTCAGAACTCTGGAGTGCGTGCTATGCTACCCACACCAGGGAACTTACCCTCCTTTGCAATGAGGGCCCAGTATTACAAAATCCTCAGATTTTAGGATAATAGCAGACAACCAAACTGGATTTGTGGGTAAACACTCCTGAATATTTTTATCCCAATTTTTAAATGAGGGCCACAAAAAAATTACATCAGCCTATATTTTGAGATCACTGTCTGAGATCTCCTAAGAAACTGAGCCATCTTGCATTAGCTCCTGAGCTATAAGTGGGCACCTTTCCCACTCTCTTCACGTTTGCTGTTCAAAGGCACAGCCTCGCCCTTCAGTGTCATCCACAGTCCACGTGCCTCCCCCATGCCTCCCTCCCCTCACGTCCCTCCCCCGTGTCCACTCTGGACAAAGCAAAGGGGACCCAGGATCCTTCCCTCTCCACCAAAAGGCACTAACTACATGGAGAAGTAGATGTGGAAAGAGTTGAGAAGAAATACACAAGACTATGCACCTTCTTTGGCTTAGAAAAGCAGCCAAGCAACTCACATAGTGGAGAATGTAATAGCTGAAGTTTTCTGGCCAGAAATGGATCTAATTTATATTCAGGTGACAAGAGCCTAAGTGACAAACTTGCCAATGTTTCTAGTCAGCTGCGGGTGGTTTGTGTTCAGCTCTTTTTTTTTTTTTTTTAATCTTTTTTTTTCCTTTATTGATTTTAGAGAGAGAGGAAGGGAGAGGGAGACAGAGATAGAAACATTGATGAGAGAGAACATCAACTGGCTGCCTCCTGCACGCCCCCCACTGGGGATCGGGCCCACAACCTGGGCATGTGCCCTGACCGGGAATCAAACCGGGGACCTCTTGGTGCATCGGTCGACACTCAACCACTGAGCCACACCGTCCAGGCTCAGCACATATCTTAACACACACATTTAATGTGGACAGTGAGCAGGGCAGCGCGTGGTTGTCTACTTTCTGCCCCACATTCAGAAAGGAGCCTACTGCGGAAGGGGCCCCATCTGGTCAGTCTGTGGAGGGGGGAGCTGTTAAAAACGGGAACAAAGGCACTGCGTGTGCTAGCAGCAGCTCTAAAATTGAGATTTCTCCACTTGAAAAGAAAACCAAAAAGTAGAAAACCTTTACGTAGTCAAAGTGCCACAGGCAGGCACACCGTAGGGAAGGCCGGGGAGAGAAGAACGGGAGAGGACCGATCTTTGCAAGTTTTGTTCTCTAAAAAACAAACAAACAAAACAACGAAAGATAAATCAAGCCAAAATGTCATTTTCCATTATTTTCCATTTGGCTGTGACAAGGAGGGAAATATGTGAACTCCAAAAATCCTCTGCAAAGGGAAGTAACTTAGATCCCCATGGAAATGGGGAATTACTGCTCTAGCCTTTCCCCATCTTCCTTGTTCAAGGGTATGTACTTTTCAAGGACCCCTTGTGAGACACACTGGTGTCACTTAAATTACTACAGTCCAATATTCACAAGGCATCCTCACAAGATGATGACAACTCTGCAAAGCTTTCTCTAAGAGTCTCAAGAAAATGTCATTAAACAGAGTTAACATGGCTGCCAGCCTCCTTTATATAAAGATGAACAAAAAAAAGTAAGCTCTCAATGTGACGAAGAAGAAGACATAAGCAATTTAAAAAAATTTTTTTCTGTATTGATTTTAGAGAGAGAGAAAGGGAGAGGGAGAGAGAGATAGAAACATCGATGAGAGAGAAGATCGATTGGCCGTCTCCTGCATGCCCTACACTGGGGATCGGGCCCACAACCTGGGCATGTGTCCTGACCGGGAATCGAACCGGAGACTTCTTGGTGCATGGGTCGACACTGAGCCACACTGGCCAGGCAACACATAAATAATTTTTATATATCCATTCTAACTTCATCTAGATTGGCAAAAAGAAATTAGCTGTAGCTAAAGTAGATACTTTAGAGAAAAAAGTAGGGAACTATGTGCAAACTGTCATTCATTATCTTGGCATCTATCTTGTTGGTTAAGAGGGGCCCAGCTATTTCCTTCCTCCATGTGCCTCTAGTTAAAGATTAATGTAACAAAATGAGGAAGAAATAGGAAATATGCTTTTGGTGGGCACCGACATGAGCTGTGTCCAGTCCCCACATTCCCCTTCCCAACGTCTCAGCAACTGACTAGACAGTTCCGAAGATTCAGAACCCCGATCCAGTATCTGTCAGGTAAGGACAGCAGGTGCTTGAATGACACGGTTTTGTCATAACATTGATGAGATGTCGTGGGAACTTAACTCTTGTTTACATCCATGAGCCTATGGTAAAATTGGTTTCATTGGAAGTCACAGAACCTACTGACAACATTGAGGACTTACTGTAATCAACCCCCAAGTGACTCATCGAACCCCGAGTTACTCATCAAAATATTTTCTACTGTTCTATTTCTAGATTGAGAACTACTTCTGCCTTCCTCATTTGCCCAACATCCACACTCAAAATTCCTCTCTCTGAACCTACGTACCCAGAACACTGCCTGACACACATAACCTCACCTCCAATTCAGAACAATAATCACCGTGCCCCATACCTGCATTGGTTGTAACGCTGGAACCTGCTGCGGCTCTGGAAGTGGGTCTGCGGCCCCTCCTGGTCAGGTGAGGGCATCTGAGCAGGGAATGTACCATCTTCACTTGAAAACCTGTCCCCAGGTAGACCTTCTCATCAGTGCCCTTGTTTCTCCTCTACTATGAACTCAGTCCAAGATTCAGGATCATCCAAACAACCATCCACAACTGCCAAGACTGAAACTTTCTATTTCGTTTTCCTCGCTCAGTGAAAACAGTGCCATGGGATTCTTACCTTAAAGAGCTGGGCGCCCACCCCCACCCCAGAAATGTGCACGCACACACAGTCCAGAGGATTCACAGACCTGTCAAGTCTAACTGTTCTAGATCAAGATCCTATCCCAGGGCATCCTGCACTCTGTGCATGAACTTGAGTGAATCACCCTTTCCCAAGAAGCCACTGAAGCTCTCAGAGGCCAGGAATTTAAGAGACTATTGTCATTCCTCCCTAAATTGTGGTTAATTCCTCCCCTTGGAGGGGATTCAGCCAGAGCCCTGCAATTAAGCACAGTAAACAGGCCCCGGGAACACTGACATATCAATACAGGCCGCTTGGGTTTGGGAAGGCAGCCCTTCCTGCTTGGCCTGGCTCTCCGCCAGCAGAGTGACGGCTGAGTGACAGGGCTACGTGCGCTGCGTGAGGGTGGCAGCCAGCCCACACCCGAGCACACCGCCCTGGACCGCGGAGGGAACAAGCACAGGAGAGCAACCTCCTCCCCCTGTCACTACCCCAGTCACCAGAGAAATGTTTTGAATAAGGGCTTCCTTGCAATTATGAAATCAGTAAAAGTCAGCCAGGCTCAGGGTTAAGGACATTAAGAGAGGCATTTAATCACACCCATTCTGATGCCTGTCCCCAAATCGGAACAGCTGCCATTTCCTGAGGACCCACGTAGCCAGGTGGCACTTTAGGGTGGCGCTTTACACACATCAGCTCATTTAATTTCCTGGTTATGGGGGGAAAGGTGAGCTGCAGCCATCGGCATGAGTCACTGCTCACTTCTCAGAAGTCATTAACCCTGGAAGTTATCATATGGACCTAGAACTTATCTTCCTTCTATAGCAAAACAAATTCATGAGTAATTCTGAAGTCTCCATGGGGATAGGGAGTCACAACACTTAACTTCCTTTGATGAGACAAAACAGCCTTATCTGAAAAATGAAACTTTACCTGCAGCTCTCTAAAGGCTCTAAGTGTAACAGAAGAATGTTTGTGACTGCAGGATTGTCCGAACACGGCTGTCTTCAGATTCCCATCTGAAACAAATCCCAACAAACTTTAGAGAATCTATGGTAACTTAAATACAAACGGTAAGACACGATTTTTTTAGTAGGTAATCTACAAAAAATATAGTTACCAATCAAAACATGTCTTAAAAAATGCATGGAAGCAATATTTTTAAGAGAAACCAGGAAAACACTTCACCTGCAATTCCCAATGAATTCTAACACTACTTGTTTGGAACACTGCAACTATGCTGGAAAAAATAAAGGTGAAGAACTTTCTAGAAAACCACATCTTATATTTACTTATATTTGCATTTCAGCACTTGGAGAAATACATCTGCTGAATGAAAAAATGACACCCAGCCAATCAGTTGGAATTAGAACTTATGAAATTCAGTAAGCATATCTATTTACTGAACAAACATTTGCATGGTGCTTACTACGTGCCTGACACAGGTCTGTGTGCTTCACAAATATTACCTCATGCAATACTCATTATAACTCCATGGGGCAGGAACCATTACTACCTCCACTTTACAGATGAGGAAACTGAGGCAGGAGGTTAGGTAGCTTGTCTTTTTTTAAATCCTCACCCAAGGATATTTTTTCCATTTATCTTCAGATAGAGTGGGAGGGAGAGAGAGAGAAACATCCATGCGATACAGGCACATTGACAGGTTGCCTCCCTCACAACCCCAACCAGGGCTGGGACGAACTGCAACCGAGGTACATGCCCTTGACTGGAATCGAACCTGTGACTCTGGTCCGCGGGCCGACGCTCCAACCACTGAGTCAAACCAGCCAGGGTGGTAGCTTGTCTTTTCAAACCCAGTCAGTCTGGCTGCAGAGCGGGAGGCCTTAATCAAGTCATGCTCTACCAGGACAGCTGACTTCATGTCTAACATTAACCAGTTCCCTCATTTTTGAGAGAACTAAGATCTGCAGTTCTACCTGAAGTATTTGACTCCCTCTCACCCTGGGCCTACATCCTTTCCATGATGATAGAAACATCACAAAATGCAAAAAAATAACAAAAATATGAAAAATGAGTGTGCTTGGGATTAAGTCAGTGAACTAAAAGCCTGGGCTGGGGGGGAGGGGGAGTGAGCCTGGAGTTGGGGGGTAACAAAAGGAGCAAAGGAAACGGACCCTGAATCCTGCGGCAAAGCAGCTGTCCGGCTGTCTTAGCTTCGGCTGCTCGCACTGCACGGGCACGATCCCACCGGACACTCTCTGTAGCCCCTGCACCGCCTGTATCAGCCTCACACGCCATTGGCCAAAAGCGAGCTCCAGTCTCATCCCCGGGCTGCTCTGCCCCCGCCAGTTTCAACGGAAGGAAAGCAGCCTCTCCGGGACCTTTTCTTACTAGCTCGGGTCAACAGCAGGCAAGGATTTCAGATTTGTTTCAAAGTCAGAAGATAAATGACCCATGAAGAAACAATTTTGAAGTAAATACTAAAGTGGGTTTCCCTTGGGATGACAAGGAATGAGATCAATTTGCCTCACTCGGGTGTAAAAGTTGTGTAGGAGACATCTTAACTCTCTACTACCACAATAATTAGCATGCACTGAGTACAGAACTTTCTAAAATTATGTTAATTGGAATACAATGAATAGAGACCCTCTGTGGCTTTCAGGAGGGGTGAGACCCAGAAGACCTCTTAGAGGGGTAGAAAGTAAAAAGCCCTTCTGAGAGAAATGTATAAAGTATTCTGGGGAACAGAGAGGGGTCTAGAAATAAAGGTGTGCCTGCCTCTGAGTCTCGGGGCAGGAATGGTTAATTTCATTGCCTTCATGTTCCTCCGCGATAGATACAAACCCCATTTTACAAACAGAAAATGAGAGACAGAAAAAGTAACTTACAGGACATTATAGACTTAAGCATGGTCTTTCCACCACTGAACACTGCTTCTGAAATGTCAGGAAAAAGTTGTTAACTAGCCCTGGCCAGTGTGGGTCAGTGGGTTGGAGCCTCGTCCATATATGGAAAGGCTGTGAGTTTGATTGCAGGTCAGGGCTCATACCTAAGTTGCAGGTTCAATCCCCAGTCAGGGCATATATGGAAGGCAACCAATCGATGTTCTCTCTCACATCAATGTTCCTCTCTCTCTCCCCTACCCCCTTCCCCTCTCTGTAAGCATATCCTGGGGTGAGAATTAAAATAATAATAATAATAAAATTGTCAAAATAGGTACTACTATTTCCAGAGTGACCATGACTGAAATGGTCTTCCTTCACCTCCAAGATAATGCAACAAAGGATTCTCAGATGATTCCTGTGGCTTTCCAAATACAGGCTCAAATCCTTATCTGGGAAATCAAAGCCCTCTGTGCAGAAGTAGGAAAAGGTAAGTGATAGCCACTTTCCAACCTCTACCTAGTCATAACTCTGATTCGTTTGTCAGCCCTCCTAACCACACACACCCCCCTCAGCTTTCTGGAGCCTCCCCCCTGGGGATCCAGGAGGGCCAGAAACCACCTTAGGCTTCTGTGTGGTGTTCACAGTTAGCACATACTAGACGCTCGATGCAGAGGGAATCATCTGCTCACAAGACACCATTTTCCAGTTGGTGCTCATCCAAAATCACTACGATTCTTCCTCGTCTTCCTGGTGCCTTCAGCTCGGGCTCCTTGCAGGACTGTTAGGTACGCTGGAGGAGCAACACTCTGCAGTCATTAGCAAAGACTTCCCCCTCCATTCAACACAACAGGAGAGACTCAGTGCCAAATTCCACTCCAATTCTGGTACTGGAAAGTTAACTTTATTGATACAAAAATATAAAAGATTGTGTGTGTATGTATACTTAATACATTGATGTGTGCTGGTTGGTTTTTTTTTTCCTCCAAAAAAAAAAAAAAATCCCAAGAAACATCTGTAACAAAAATAAATTAATAAAAATTGGAAAAAGTAAATCCCAAATGACCTAAAAGCACATGCATGTTTTAGTTTCAGCAATGAAGAAGCCCAGCTCTGATCAAATGACTGAATCGGATTTTCTCTGCAGCAGAGACACTGCAGGCAGATACAGCACCATCCCCGTTTAGCTCCCCTTATTCATTTTACTCAGTGGTTCTCAGGACTTGAGAGTTTCTGTTGCACTGGGTTTGAGGAGAAGCCCAAGAACCCGTATTTACACACGTTTCCAGGTGATGCTGACAGCCACACTTGGAGAACCACGGCCATTCCTCCATGCTAAAGGCAAAGGGGAACGGGTCAGCTGCACTGTGAACTCGGGCAACAGGGGCTGGTGGGCAGAGCAGGAGGCCCGAGGAGCTCCTAGGGCACCTTCTGGCACGGCAGCAGTGGATTCCTGACGCTGACGGGAAGCATTCCAGCTGTGACTCGGTCGCATTGCTGAGGATTACCGGCAGGGCAGGCGTGCTCCCTGCGCTGTGCCTGCTGGTAGAGTCAGCTCTCTCCAGAATGCAACGAGAGGCCCTAAAAGCACCTATCTGCTCTCTCAGCTGAAATACAGTCTCACTTTTCATGTAATTCCTTATAATCCTGGAGGTAGATGTTTATTGTTATATCCATATTATATAAGACAGGCTCAGAGAACTGACTTGCCCAAGAACATAGTGAGATGACATAAAATGTAAAATGTCCATCCCAGGGCGTGATGGTAGGTACTGACTAAATTAAAATATTAAATTAAAAATCGAACTTGTTCCTAAAGAAGTGGAAATTGAGGTCCTGAGATGCCACTTTCCAGGGGCTGAGCTGGGACCAGCAGCCAGGGCTCTAGCCTCCTGGTCCACGGGCTTCTTGCTTCTCTGAACCAGACCTGTAGGAATGAGCTGCCAGGATCCAGGGTGGCTTTCCAGGCCCAAGCATGGGATTCCAAAACTGAGGGAAAAAACCTTACAAAGCTAAAGCCCCTCCTTTAAGATGGTCCCTCATAGCATGTTAATGTAATAAAACAGTTAAACACTTTGACATCAAATTAGGGACCAGGTTGTAAAACTTTTTTTTTTTTGACATCCTGACATCCTTGGAAATCAAAGTTCGTTTTGAAGATGAAATTAAGTCAACAAACACCTATGCATTATAAAGGACTGGCTCAAGGCACTAAAAGTATATATTAAGCTTATATTCTATATATATATATATATATATATATATATATATATATATATATATATATAAAGTACATATAAAATAATCTCTGCCTTAAAAGCATTTTTAAGTCAATGTGGGGTTAGGGTAAGCGGCCAAAGAAATAAAGGTACCGTGGCTGCCTGGATTGAGCCACACACCGAGCTCTAGGGAGCAGCGGGGAAGACTTCCTGGAGAAGGCATGAAGATGGGTTTTGAAGAGCAGAAGACAATGGGGAAGCTCAGGGGGCCTGGCAAGCCAGTTGCTAGCATTGCAGGGACTGGGAGGGAAGGGAGGCGGTGAGCAGGAGATTAAGTGTAGAAAGGTCAGTGGGTCAGAGGGGTCAGGTGGGGTCAGATGTGCAGGCCTCAAAGGGCACCCTAGGAAGTGCACAGCGTGTACAGTAGACAATGGGGACAGAGCGCTCTTGGGTTTTTTCAGCGCGGAGCCTGCACGATGAGAGAGGGGTTTTGGACCATTTACACTCTGACAAAAACACATGAAAATGGATTACAGGGAGAATGAAAACAAAAGGGAGGTGATTTATGGTTAAACTAAGTCTCTTTAAAATACTTGCCTCCTCAAGGATTTGTACTACGAAAGCAAAACCAAATTTAGTTTAAAAAAAGACAAAACTTGAGGTCCTGCAGAAAAACTAAAAAAAACCCAAAAAGCCAAAATAGCACAAAATAGGCCAAACTTTGACCAATAATATTGCACGTTTCTGCCTGAATCTTCAACATTTTGTCATTTAAAAATGTTTTATTTATCTACTCCAATCACTCAAATTAACCTACAAAACAATATGAACAGGAAAAAAGCCATCCAAAAAAAAAAAACAAAGAAACAAAACAAAACCAAAAGAGACTGTCAGTTCTGTGTGGGGTACTGAGATTTCTGGTGATCGTCCCTCCGGTTTGACGAGATAGATGAGAAGAAATGGGAGGGGAAGTGAAGGGAGGGGCACAGGCAGATTCCAGTTCTATGTCTGGAGAACGCAAAACAAGCTCCTAAGATGTTCAGACTGTTTAAAACAGTGTGTCTTTCCTACTGCAAGCAATACTCAAACACAAGAGTATCACCCAGAATACTTCAGAACAACCTCAAGTTCCCCTAGAGAACCAAACCTGGATGTCACTGACACCTGGAATTGAGTTTTTCATTTTGTCTTCTTTCCACTGGCAAATAATCAAGGCTACTATTGTATTCTTTGATTCTTTGTATTTTGAAGTTATTTTATATGATAACAGTATTTTGGCCTCATTTTGGAAGGAAAACAGTATTTAATATGAGATGGATACATTTACTTCAGAAATTGAGAAACATGGATTATTGTATCTCCTCAAGAATCAAAAACTGTCTTGACTTAAGGAGGTATTGACATTGTACTGAACACGGGGGACACTCAGTAAGTAGGTACAGAATGAATCCAACACAAGTCTGAAAGCCTGCATTATACAACTGCAGACCCACGTGTCTGTAAGGCTGGGACAGGGTTGGGGCAGGAAGTGAAAAATATAACACTCAGTCAATACCAGCTCACCCAAAACAAAACTAGGAACTCATCCACAAATCCTAATATCAAAAGAAGATACAAAATTAAGGTAAGTGCCATACTGGTTTAAGATTGAAATAATCGAGGGAAGCAGGGTATAAATTCTACGTATAATGAACGGAGCTAACTAATCTCTCTTGGCAAATGGACACACAGCACAGAATCCGAGCCAAATCAACGGCTCCTGGCAATCTGCCAAAGCCGAATTCCTTAGTCTGGCATCATAAAATGATTTGTCTGTCGCATTCACAATCCCAGTGCCTCCGAATTCAGCTACCCGCCGGGCACCCCTGGCACTTGCCCAGCAGAGTACATCTGAACTATCATTACTGTCAGAACATGTGCATTTGACAAACACGACAGAAAAATGACACCCACTTCTTGGAGCAATATTAGTTAACAGCTACAAAGTGCTGCTACAAAGCAATGATCAAGTCTGTGGCTGTAATAATTAACAAAGAATTAATAACTTTCTCCACAATGTGAACCTGCAAGCTGCCCCTTAGTATTCAACAGGCACCGGTCAAAAGGTCATTTATTTTATCTGAGGCTGCAAAGGTGAGTCAAAAGCAGACAGGTCTTGCCAAACTGAGCGAGGGCAGCCCACAGGAGAGATGCTCTCTGAGCTTTTCAATGAAATGCAGGACGCGGGGCTGCTTAGAGATGCTTCTCAGAGGTGCTCTGCTCATTATGGGACAAAGCCCACCCCCACCAGTAAGCTTCATCAGAGAAGTCTTCCATACATGGTGTGTTTTCAGAATAGAGCTGTACCATGCAAAGCTGCTTATTATTTATACAATCTGAAATTTTTCTAGCCAGAGTCGGGAATCAGGAAAGAATTTACAAAATGGCTTTGGGCTGAGTGAGGTCAGAAAAGGAAATAATGCATGACACCCGAATGCACAGACAGGCTTACATAATGCCACGGTAGGGTGTTTGTCAATTGGAAGTTAGAATTATATTGGAAATTCCCAAGTAAAATGCTGACGCAGCTGAATTAACCCGACTCTGTCTCCCCGTCTGCCTGACTTATGGAGCAACCCCAGCCAGGCTAACCCCTCTCTATTAAAGCACCTTTGCTCGGACCCAAACCCACCCCAATCCCTTCTCAAGAGCTTGTGCAAGACCTCATCTCTCCAAATATAAAAACTGCTGAATGACTGAGTGATTGGATAGATGTGATTTCTGATACCTCTTTAGCTCTAAAAACCCGTATCGTGAAAGTCCCGTATAGTTTTGGTCACTTAATTTTAAATAGAAAAAATGGAGAAAGCCCAAAGAGAAACAAAAATGACTAATGAGTATAAAAGTAGACTGTTTAACCAGGAGAAGAGGAAGCAAAGTTGATGACAACTATTTCATGACACTCCACTTTCAGCCTCCTGAGGTGGTTTCAGAATCACTTTTCACCTCCCTCCCCCCGCCCACTTACAGGTCTCCCACAGTACAAGACATTTAACAATTTGTCAGTGAATAAATTCAATGGATACCCCCTGACTTCCCACTTCACTGCAAGCAGATAGAGTTGTGGTTGAGTGGCCAGTGGCCCAAAACTGAACAAAAGAAATTATAAAGAACACACACACATACGCACACCACACCTCTCTTCTTTTCTTCGTTCCCAAGTGTTCTTCAACAAAATGCACCAGAAAAACACTATGAAAACCACCCAGTGGAGAAACTGGTTTCACTGTCACTGGGGCTGTATTCTGTAAATTATTTCCTTGGATTAATTTCCTTCCTCCAAGAGCTAAGTTATTTTTAAATGCAAAACCTTTTATAGGAATCTCTCCACATCCTTACAGAAAAATGTTCCAGTGTTTCCAACGCAGGACCTCCTCCCCCTAAAACACCTCATTCACAGATAGATTTTTAAGGTTTTAATGGCACAGATACCGTTTCTGGGGTCCGGTCCTCAAACCCCGTGCACTTCTCATGGGTCCCGGCAGCCACGTGTGTGACATGTGATTCCGCCATCCCCAGCCAAGGCTGACGGGTCCCCTAAGCCATGGCAAGGCCATCATCCTTTCTCCAAGGGAATGAAAAGGAGATTCTAGAACGTTGGTCAAGTGTCTGTTGATCGCAAACTGAGGCCAAGGTGGCGCCACTGTGGGGAAGCCATGCTGAGCCAGGTGCATGGAAAAGCAGAAAAAGCTGGATGGAAAGTTCAGAGGGGAAGAAATAAAGGGCAAGGCAGAGAAGCAAAGGTGGGGGCCATGAAGCCCAGAAAACAACTAGCACACCAGCCGTCCTGGGTTCAAGGCCTCCCTGGCTCACAGCGCATGGCTCCAGGGTTCTGTGAGCATGACTGCATTCCCGGCACTTGGGTCCTGAGAGAACCGGGTCTTCGAAATGCATGATCCCATTTCTGCTTCAAGCAGTCTGCAACCACGAAAAGCTCCACTGAGTAATGGAGATTCCTGACATCACGTGAGCAGGATGGGCCCAAACTGTTACTGCTGAACAACAAAGGAACAAACCCACCACTTGGCAACACGCTTTCTTTTATTCATAACTTACTGCTGTTTCATCACTTCTCTGCATTGTTTCCAGGGGAGGGCTGACTGTCTGTTCACAGTACAACCCCCATAACCTCATGGTCCAGAACTCCTCTAAGTCAGGGATCCTAACAAGCAACCTTGTTAACAAATACTCTCCCAGCCAGTAACAGCAGGAAAATATTAGCACAGCCCTCCACGTTCTTCCTCGAATGCACTTAGTTGACCCACCAATGTTTGGGTGTTGTCTTTTTTCTTTTCTAGGCTTGAGAATCAAGTGTGAACTAGAGGATCCTACAATTCCAAAGTGTAAGTGAATGTTAAGCCCCATGAGGCAGGGATTTTGCCTGTTCACCCCTGTACCCCCAAGTCCTGTACAGTAGCCCACGCTGAGTGAGCACTTGCTGAATAACGAAAGGATGAAAAGTAGGAGCATCATAGCCAAGAACACAGACTCTGGAGTCAGACAGAACTGGGTTAGAATCCCAAATCTTCCACTTACAGCCTTATAACACTTGTGAAGGGTCAGAATTCTGCTGAGAATCTGATGTACGTTATCTCATTTAATGCTCTCTCTCTGCAAAGCTTTAAGGTATTATTATCCCTCATTTTACACTTGGTGAAAATTGAGCAACTTACCTAAGGTTACAAGGTCAGTAACCCCCCACCTAAGCCCCTAACTTTTATTTATTTTTTTATTGACTTTATTGGGGTAACATTGGTTAATAAAATTACAGGTATACAACTCGATAATACATTATCTGTACATTGTATTGTGTGTTCACCACCCCAACTTAAGTCTCCTTCCCTCACCATTTACCCTCCCACCATACCCTGTTCTATCTCCCCCCACCCCCTTCCCCTCTGGTAATCACCATGCTGTTGTCTGTGTCTATGAGTTTTTTCCTAACTTTTATGATAAGCTGCTTCTTACCACTGACTTTGTGACCTTGGGCAAATGATTTAATCACTCAATTTGCTGAAGATTGTGGTTCTGAAGACTAAGTCAGACAGACAGTGTTTGTAAAGTGCTTATTAGTACAGTGCCAGACAGAGCAAACTGCTCATTAAAAGGTAGCTATTACTATTAGTTACTCACTAGTGAGTCTACAGTGAGAGGCTTCGAGCAGAAGAACATTCAGTTCTATAAATTACACGTTCTCTGGAAAACAGCCATTTTCTAGTCAGCCAAAGCAAAAGGAGCAAATTATAACTAATATTTATCTTGGATATGGTCTAAATTCTCCAGAAGGAAGTAACAGATAAATCTTTTGATAGCCTGAGAGCAATGATCATACTTGAAGTTAGGGGGCGCCATACTGCTGTACTACATTATAGGAAAACACTTCCCCGGAGAGTCTTCAGCACTAGAGGACTTTTCTCCAACAAAGTGGAGGTAGATATATTCAGACCTGTAGTAACTCTTTTGGCAGGGAGGGGGGAACCCTTTAATATTTCTTTCCATACTCTAAAGCAATTTCAATTTCAGTATATATTCCTATTTTTTCCCAATGACTTTGCTATTGCTTCACTGAGATAAAAGGCATTATTACATTACTCAATGACCTTTAAAAATCCAGAAAAAGAGTATTTAATTAAGAGCAATACACTAATAAGCATAACCCCAAGAAATTTAAAGTACTGCGCTGGCCAGTTTGTCTCTGGGGTTAGAGTGTCGGCCGTCGTACCAAAGGGTCTCCGGTTCAATTCCTGGCTGTCAAGGGCACATACCCGGGTTGTAGGTTTGATCCCTGGCCCTGGTTGGGGTCAGGAAGGAGGCAAGCAATTGATGTGTCTCTCACATCAGTGTTTCTCTCTCTCTCTCTCTCTCTCTCTCTCTCTCTCTCTCTCTCTCTCCCCCTCCTTCCCTTCCACTCTATCTAAAAATAAATAAATAAGTCAATGGAAAAATATCCTCAGGTGAGGATTAACAAAAATAAAAACAAGAATAAAATACCTGAAAACCAATCAGTCCAAAATAAGTGTATGTGTTGGGAAATGTTGAAAATGGGTAATGGGAGCTCATTATACGAGCCTCTCTAAATTAATATATGTTTAAAATTTTTCATAATAAAAAATTACAAATAAACTTTAAAAATAAACTTATATGTTCTACTTTTTAAAATTTTTTGGATGCAGCAGAAAATGATCTATTTCACTACTCTGGGAAGCAGCACAGAGTAAGGTACTCAGTTGAAGGGAAAAAACTAAGTAAGTTGAATTAAGGTGAAACTAATATAAATCATGTAGAAATGGAATGTGTTTTTGCAATGCGTTAATAATGAACTTCAAACAAGAGACGCAAGGCCACAGACATTACTAAGGAGACTTCTTTATACAAGCCAATCAAACTTAAAATTGTTTTACTATAATGATTGTTTGCTCAAGCCTGGTTTGCATTTGGTTCTAATTGGTGGGGAATACCCCAATCTAGGGGTGATTTTTCTAAAGGGAAAGAATGAAGAACTTCGTGCCAAAACAGCCAAAAGAGAGCTGGAAATCTAGGTATGGGCAAACAGATGTCTCTTCAGTGGACAGCAGATGAATTTTCTCTTTTCAATTCCCAGTCACGGTCTGTTAACTGAAAGGGTTAACTGAAAAGTTACTTGTTCTACCCAGAAGATAATCCATAATTGAAAAATCATATCTATAAATTTTTTTTTCTTAGCCAGACAGACACAGTGCTTTACATTCAGTTTGTGGAGTTGAATTATAGCCTGAAACCCTACCACTGTTCATTAAGTCAAAGCGAAATAAAAACACTTAACATTCAAACATGTTAGTGACCTCTTTCTGCCAATTAATTCTGACCTCCCTCAGAGCGAATTCCTAGAATGCTGGGCAAGGGGAGGGGGGATTCCTAACACCTAAGTTTAAAAGAAAGTTTTCAAAACTGGCAAGAAGTCATCTGCTCTTCCAAGTTGAAGCTGCAAGCATCGCCCCAATACTGAGGCTAGCCTTCCCTTCCCCTCTCCCCCACCCCCCCAAAATGGGCAAGGTGCAAAAATAAGACTAATCAAGACAAAGCTTTCAAATCCACCACAAGAATGATGGAAGAAGAGTAAAGAAACACGAACATCAACCTTCTACTGAATCCCCCTAACTCTGAATTTTCCCCAAATCAAAGAAAAAGTTAGAAAGCAGCATTGCCTTCTAAGATTTACTTTTTGTGTCTCATTAATAACGATGCCTTCAGATATTCTATTCATGTCCTCCTAGCTTGAAAGGTATACAGCAATGTATTTCTCCTCCACTCCATTCACCCACTCTAACCCCTTCATTTCTACACATGTCCAGTCTTCACCACTTGCCCTATATTAAGAGTGTTCCTCTCAGCTTATGGGACAAATGAGACAATGGTATGTTATCACAGAACCAATCTTAAATTGGGAAATACTACCTATATGGTTAAAGAATGGTGCATGGGTGAATGTTCACCTTCCTTCTCACGCTAGTATGTTTTGCCATGCTGTGCTCAAGTAAAAGGTTTCTACAGTTCTGAGTGCCCCTTGACCAGCCCACAATAAAAGAAATGCAAATCACTCTGAGAACTGCCGCTGGAAAACAGGCTGGATTCTCATTTGTAGAAAAGACCGAGTAGCTCGACTACTGCAAAGTACAGGGTACAACACGTTCCCATATTTCTGCCAATCTACCTGTAAATGTTTCCAAGATAAATTTCTACCCGGGGAGTCACTTTTGGCTGTGAACAAAAACATAATTTCTTTCCAGAGGTACTTGACTACCCTCTCCTGATCACATCAGCTGATAGTTAGGAAAGGGAAGGTGGTGGTATAGGCTCAGCACCAGGGGAGAATTTTCACAATCAAGTAGATGATGCAAGTGTCCTGGGTGCAGCAAGCCAAGGGCAACACTCAAAGGGAAGAGGAGCTTTACTCTTTCACAGGGCAACCTCTGCCCACACCTGCCGAACTCCACAAACCAAATGCCATGTTGCACAATCACAACTGTCTCCAGAATTCTTTAAAAGTGCGTTCATGGGAATCCCCTTTGAAAATCAATGAAGGGCAATACTAGGTGACTTTAAAGTAGACATTCAAGATCATGAGTTCAGGTGTGTCTCGGATCATACACAATTTTTCTAACAACCTGTCCCTCGTGTGGACCTTTGAGAACTTCCATATCTTAAAATCAGACCAAAAAGCCGCAGTTTGTCCAGCTTGTACCACCCCCCAGAGCCATTATTTCAAAGTTATCAGAAGGTCATTACAGTTATACACCTAAGTCCCTTAGCACAGATTTTCCCTGGGGGTAGGAGTGGGAAGACCAGACTGACTTCTTTCTCGCTTCTTGGTTAAAAACTCAAGTTCGCGTTAGCCCTGAGAAGGCGACCGACAACGGACTCCGAATGTCTCCGGTCCCTGCGGGCTGCAGCAGCGGTGGGGCGCCCGCGCGCGTCCTACCTTGGACCTCTCCTTGACGTAGTATTTGCCCAGCCGGCTCCCGCAGTACAGGACCAGCCTATCGATGAGGGACAGGAGAAAGTTGATGGCCTCGCAGCCCTCCTCGTTGCCCCCGATCCACGTGATCTGGTCGCCCCTCAGGTGCCGCTTGGAGACGCCGGCGCGCGGCCCCGCCAGCTGGCCGTCCCGCAGGACTCCGTTGCTGTGCAGCTGCTTGACGCGCTCCAGGACGCAGTCGCCCACCACCTCGCCCAAGAAGTTGTCCAGGTAACAGAAGCCGACCTCGTGCAGGCAGGGCACGATGTACTCCAGGGCAATTTTCTCCAGATCCAGCCTCATGATGTGTCCCAGGGGCATCTCGCCCGCAGAGCCGAGCTCGGGGACCCCCAGCGTGCACCGAGAGAGAGCGACCTACGCGCGCGCAGCCGAGGCGCGGGTAGCGTGGCCCCGGGTTCAGCTACCTGCGGCTGCCCGGGTACCCGAGCCACCGCGGCGCCTGGGAGACGGGAAAGTTACTCGCAACTCTGGGAAGAAGGGATCCAGTTCAAGGACCAGCGGGAGTAGTGGGGAGCTCCACGACCCAGCACCAGACTGACCCAGTGAGGAATCGGAGGGCCCCTTTTGGAGACGCGGAGCAACCAATGGTGCGGCTGCGGCCCCAGGCGGGGGAAGGCTGAGGTCCAGCCCGGCAGCCGGCCAACTTGGCGCGTCACGCGCCCCGCCCAGGCTCCGCCCCGGGCCCGCCTCCGGGACAGCCCTTCCCCCGGCCGGTCACCGGCGCTGGGGTCTACTGCTCGCCAGCCTCGGTTGTTTGTGACTGGAGGAGGGGCTGGCGAACAGATGGGATTTTTAGAATGCTATAGATTTGCATATGTTTTGCATAAAATCCAAGAACAAACTTGAAAACCTGACTCCCAGCTCTGAAAACATGTATGGAATTAACAGCACAGTTTACTGCCACATTCTGGTTGCTCACCTCACAGGCTTTTGAACAAAATAATAAACCCAGGAACAATTATATATATATTAAACAGTGGTCTCTTTCTAGCCTCACCTGATGCCTTTCCTTATTCCCTTTTCCTCTGTTGTCTGACCCAGGTCAGGAGGTTCAATCCACGGAGAGACTGAGAGGAACCCCGTGTTAACTAAAATCAACAAACATTCCCCTAACCCCTACTGTGTTCAAGACCCTCTGTGCTCAATGAAGGAAGGTGTGCCTGATGAAGAAATGCTAGGTCATATCTGATTGAACCCTGAAAATAGCATATTTTGCTTTGCTGGATGTTTTCATCGACTTATCTTTCAAGTTTACTAAAATATGGTGTTCTGAAAGTCTGCCTTCAAAATTAATCACATGCTCATGTGACAGCCAGTTTAGGTATGTCTCCCAAAACACAGACTATGTTCTCATTTCACCTTTCCCACGGGAAGCTGCAACTACGTGGGAGGGATGGGCATCACCTAGATTTTTTTTTTAGTTACCCAAAGGTGATCTGATTGCTTTATGGATTTTTTTTATTTCCTATTGAACACCAGAGATCAAAATCAGGACGGGGGAAAGATTCATACGTTGCCTGCAAAGCCATTTTCGCATTTTTAATTTTACATTTCTTTGTACTCAGTTTCTTCATTTAAGTTGGACAGAAGAATGTACAGGTCTTCCAGGTATCGTTTATTTTGTACACACACCCCTACAGCTTTTTCACTTTTATTCTCCTTCCAGTAATCCTCTCCCATCTGCATCGGAGGGGAGAGATATGAAGTGAGGGATGGAATGAAGTCCAGGCCAAGCACCAGGAGTAGAATAGAAAAGGAATGCCACTGCTACGTGATGGAAAGAAGCAGACAGACGAATGTTCAAGAGGAGCGGTCAACGGGAAACCGGTGAAACTGCTGGTTATATTGAGAGAGGTTCTCTGCCAAGACAGTGATCAGTTGGCACCATTGGTATGACCTTTCAGCAGGAGGTGCACCAACTAGGGTAAAGGCTTGACTAGCCAGCCTCAAAGAGCTGTCTAAATTCCCTCAGCCGCTCCATGATGCCAGGAGCCCACATCCTTGGACCTTCAGCAATTAAGTAGGAGCTAGTAGGTGTCTGATTGGACCTGGGTAGGCTGTGGCTTCCAGTTTGTGCAGCTTTGAGGACTGTTGTCGACCTCCAAAGTAGATACCCCTGAAGAAACCAGCTTTTAAAAGGGGGGGAGGAGGGGAATGACAGATAAACCTTGGTAGATGGCTGAAATGTTTCTAGCTGAAGGTTCTTTATAGATACACCTGCGACTCCTAGGAATTATTAGGAGGGAATCTACAGAGGACCCAAGATCTGCAGTCGCGGGTAGTGGAGGTGTGTTAGGTGCCACTGAGACAGCTCTGACTCCTGGCTGCTCCATGAATGAGTGACGTTCACAAGGCCCTGCCCTCAACAACCTGTGCACGCATATGGTGATGAGTAAAATACAGAAATGTAGATACCCACCTCCGAGAATGAACATGTCAACCCAAGATTTTAAATCCCAGGACTGGGTAAATTTGGCTTATTAGTCAAACAACACTTTGATAATTTTAGAGTTCTAAGTCATCTAGTTGTAATTAGAGCACTAGTCTATAAGCACATTCTAGTGACTGATAGCCTTGAGCTGTTCTAGATTACCTTGGTTGCAAAGTCTGGGCAGTTCAGAACGGTATTTAATCCCTTGCCACCATCCCTGCTTGGCAAGGGCACAGATTAATCAATCAAGGGCCTCCCAATCAACTTGGGGCTGCCAGCACTGCACTTGGCTGAGGAGCTTGAGATACTGTGACGGGCGGAAAGCACAGTGTGTGATTACATGGAGGGGTGCAGACAGGCTGGAGCCGTGCACGGGCTCGGAGCCGAAGCATCAGCGTGGCAAACCCCAAGTTAACTGCTCGAGTGCATTTGTTTTAGTTATTTGCCCATTAATTTGTGCCATTGTAATAAGGAATATTAAAATACTTTTCATATTAATAACTGAAACAAATTAATTCCCCTGTAATTTAATTACAACATTCATTGTCTTCCAGTATACATCTGCAATACAGATGCAGCCATTTTCAAGCATATGGATGAGACAGGGAGAAGAGAAGGGTGTTGAATTTCTTTGCCTTGGAATTTGAAATGAAAGGGATACTCGTAATCACCTAGTCCAATTTCATTTTCTTACAGATAAGGAAACCAGGGCCTGGAGGGGCTGGACGTTAGGTAACTTTCTCAAATAAGGTGTCTGGTGAGTGGACGAGGAGGCCTGGAATGCTCTGCATTTTCAACTAGAACAAAGACAACGGCACTCACTCTGGTCCTGTTTATGGATGTGTCTTTATGATGTAAGGTTTACAGAACATAAAGTTAACCTTTATAAAATGAACAATTCCATGGCACCTAGCACATTGTGTTGCACAATCTCTGCCTCTACCTCTTTCCAAAACATGTTTACCACGTGGACAGAAAGCCCTCTGCCCACGCAGCAGTTAGTCCGCAGTTCCCCAGCCCTGAACAACCGCCAGTCTGCTTCCAGTTACTATGGACTCACCAATTCTGGATATGCCCTGTAAGTAGAGTCATAGGATAGCTGACCTTTGGTGCCTGGCTTCTTTCACTTAGTAAAATGTTTCCCAGGTTCATCCCCATTGCATCATGTATCAGCACTTTGTTCCCTTGTATGGCTGAACAATGTCCCATTGTATGGATAGACCACATTTGTTCATTCTCTCATAAGTGAACGGACATTTGGTTGTTTCCACCTTTAGGTTATTGAGTCCCTGCTTTCAGTTCTTTTGGGTATATCCCTAAAACTGGAATTGCTAGGTCATATGGTAATTCTGTGTTGAACTTTTGGAGGAACTGCCAACCTGTTTTCCAAAGTGCTGTGTCATTTCACATTTCCACCAATAATATGGGAGTATTCCATCACATTTGTTTTTATTTCTCACAAAAGCTGCCTCTCTTTCTTCTGCCCCTTCAACATCCTGCCATGCCCTAGGCTCCCTCCCTGAGTGTTCGTTTTTGTGTTTTTGCCATGCCGTATCATCAAGAGGTTTATCGTTACAGTGAGGTTTGTTGTTACATTGAATGACTTCGATGTGGCCAAGGGCTATCTAATTTATTAATTTATCAAACAAACACTTTGTAACACCATATTCCAGGCACTGGGCACAAAGTGTTACAAACATACTTTGATTAATTCATGTAACACCGCCACGAAATAGGTACTATTAATATTCCCCATGGTGAAGATAACAAAAATGAGGCACAGCGAGAGAAGCTGAGGACCTTGTCCAAGGTCACACAGTGAGAGAGGAAAACAATGATGGACAAAACTGAGAGATTCCACTGTAGCAAAATCAGGGGGGGAAAATATTTTGAGCCATTTGCTGGGCATGGCAACATTTTTGCCCTTAAGTACTTTAGTTTTTATCCAAAATGTGTTTATTGGGATGGTTCCCCACTCATCTTGATTCAGGGTGCTTTTAGCGTTGCTTCCTTCTGAAGGAACATCCTTCTGGAATCCTGGCTTTTCCTCCTGTGGCCGACAGAGGACAGTGGAGCAGCCTGTTGTGCAAGTCTAAGGACGGTGGCAATTTTATAGCATCCTGGGCATTTCACACCCATGAGGTAGGCACTGGGGCTGCACACCAGGCACTTCTTGTGTTTCCTCTTCTCCTCTTCTGGAGATGATGAAGGGGATCCTTAGCGAGAGGACTGTTGTCGTGGGCAGGTCATCACCACTGGAACTCCCCTTTAGTCCTCTTTTTTGTTATAACTCTTAATTATAACACTCTCACCTGCTATGACCACTTCAGTTATCAGTTTCCTTGCTGGCACTTGGTGAAAGAGGGAGATAAGCAAAACTTACCATAAATGACTTAGTGGACCACATTGAGGGGAGCCTTTCAAAATACATGTTAGGATTTGCTCCCTGCTCCATTCTAGTTATGGCCCCGTGTTTCCAGGAATCCCACCTTCCAGGGATGTACAGTCTGATGAGATTGGTAGTTGGTAATGAGCCACCCCCACTGGGTTGCATGGCTCACCCCTCAGGATACAAGAAGCGCATTTAATTTAAATGGAGCTGGTGGAACAAGAGGACAGCGCCTGGCGAGCTCCCCGCTGTGAACTGGATTCAGAGTAAGATGCATCTGACTATATCCCATGCCCTGTGGAATCAGCCATCCTCCTCCTTTCCAGGTCTAAGGAGAAAGGAAGTGACTTTCTGTGTAGGTTCTTAATTACTTCTAAGCACAGGGACAAGTTTAAGCCCCTCTCATTAGCTCTTTGATAATTCTGGCCATGTACAGATTCCGGGTCGTGTGGCATACCAGGAATTGCATTAATAGTTTCCAATTCAACTCTTGTTTAAACTGAAAATGTCCAAAAGCATTCACTCTGGCTAAAAACGTGACATCATCCTGGCCGGTTTGGCTCAGCAGACCAAAGGGTCTCAGGTTCGATTCCCAGAAGGGCACGTACCTGGGTTGCAGGTTCGATCCCCACCCCGGTCATGCAGGAGGCAACCAATCCATGTGTCTCTCTCACATCGATGTTTCTCTCTCTCTCTCCCCCTCCCTTCCACTCTCTCTAAAAACCAATGGAAAAATATCCTCCAGTGAGGATTAACAACAAAAAACAAACGAACAAACAAAACATGGCATCCATTGTAGAAGTACAGCAGCATCAAGTTTATATTAATATGGAGAATTTTAGAGAAACTTTCATGCTTAATTTTATAAAATTCTTTGCAAAGTTGTTTCCATTTATTAGAATTTCATATCTTAATGTATCTTATTTAAAATAACTTTTTAAAATTTTAGAATAGTTTTAGATTTACAGGAAAGTTGATTTCACAGAGTTCCTATGTCCCCCACACCCATTTCTCCTGATATGTGACACCCGTGTGGTACAATGTCATAGTTTATGAATGAATATTGATATATTTTTAACTAAAGTCCTTTATTGTATTCTGATTTCCTTTGTTTTTACCTAAGGGCCCTTTTCTTTTCCAGGACCCTAGTGAAATTGCACTGTGGTTGAAATTAGTTCACAACATTTTCGGGAAAGTCTTTTCAGTCCTTTAGCCCTTGTAGAAACTCTAAAGCAGCGGTTCTCAACCTGTGGGTCGCGACCCCTTTGGGGGTCGAACGACCCTTTCACAGGGGTCACCTAAGACCATCGGAAAACACATATTTCCGATGGTCTTAGGAACTGAGACTCGCTCGCTCCTCTATCCGTCTCCAGGCAGGCCCGCCCACATGCAGATGCGCCCACATACAACATGAGGGACTGGATTAAAGGGTCGCGGCATCAGGAAGGTTGAGAACCACTGTTCTAGAGATTTCCCAGGGTATGAAGGATTGGATACCTACAGAACACGGCTTCCTCCGTTCCTAACCGCCCATTGCAGTGGCTGAGGCTTGGTGGCAACATTGGGAGGCCCTCTCTGTACAGCCAGGAGTCCCCAGGAGTCCCCAGGATTCAGGCTCTGGTCCCTCTTTCCTGTCTCTGGCCTGTGCTGGGAGGAGGGAGTGCGAACGCTCCAGTGCCCTGGGGGTCACTGTCCCACCAAACCTCAGCTTTTGTTCACACATTTGTCTCCTCCCCAGCTCCATGGAAGGAGCTTGATTGGTCTGAGGCAGTGGGTCCATCAGAATCACCTGGTAAGTTTACTTATTTATTTTATCCTCACCCCAGGACATTTTTGCATTTATCTTCAGATAGAGTGAGAGGGAGAGAGGGAGGAAGAGAGAGAGAGAGAAACATCAATGTGAGAGAGACACATCGAGTGGTTGCCACCCACACGACCCCAACCAGGGCCAGGGACGAACTGCAACCGAGGTACGTGCCCTTAGCGGGAACCGAACCCGGGACTCTCTGGTCCACGGGCTGACGCTCTAACCACTGAGCCAAACCAGCCAGGGCTCACCTGGTAAGTTTATTAAAACACAAATTGCTGACCCTACACCCACAGTTTCTGAATCAGTAGATCTGGGTGGTGCCTGATACTTTACATTTCTGACAGGTTCCCAGGAGCTGCTTCTGCTGGGGAGGGGAGGGGGAGCATATTCTGAGATCCATTTTTCTAAGCCAATCAGTATTATCCTGGTGACTGTCAGCCTAGCAATGGGCAGGTCACTTAAACCAGCCGAATCCAATGGTTCTCTGCCCTGACTGCACATTAGAATCACTTGGGAGCTTCTAAAAACTACCTCCAGCTGGGCCCCACCCCAGACTAATAAATTAATTTTTAAAGATAAGACCTAGGTGCCCTGGCTGGTGTGACTCAGTTGGAGCATTGTCTCATACACCCAAAGGCGGCAGGTTTGATTCCGGGTCATGGCACGTACCCAAGTTTTGGTTTGAGCTCTGGTCGGGGCGTGTACAGGAGGCAACTGATCAATGTTTCTCTCTCATGTCAATGTTTCTCTGTCTCTCCCTTCCTCTCTCTCTCAAATCAATTAAACATAAAATTTAAAGGTAAGGCCTAGGTACTGACAGTTAAAAATAAAATAGCAAATAAATAAACAGGTAAAAAAAATAAAAATAAAATAATAGCAATAAATAAATAATTGAAAAAGCACTCCTAGTGATTTTAATGTACAATGCATGGCATTGAAACCACTAGTCTGCTTGAACTTTCTGAAAAGAATTGATATCAAAGGGAGAGGTCTCTCTCTTTTCCTTTCCTGCTGAACATGGAAAAAGGAAACAGGCGGCTCTGTGGCCTCTGGCAGCCATCTAGTCACCACGAAGGGAGCCAGTCTCGGGATGAAGCCAACACCCAGAAAGGCGGGACAGAGTGTTGAAAGGACTTGGGACCTTGGTGACATCACTGAGTGGCTTATCTCACTATTCTGGGAGCCTGGCCTACCGCTGGACTTCCAGTTATGTGAGATAGTACATTTTTTCATTTTTAAAGCTGACTGAAGTCACGGTTTTCAGCCACTAGTAGTCAAAAACATCCTAACAGGTAACACCAGAGAAAAGGTCACCAAGTGGCCATAATAGTGGGTCTACTCTTCAAGACACTTTGTCTCAGTGTCACCCCTTCTGCACACTCCAAAGAACCAGCTTTCTCATCAGAGGTCTGATCCATGAAGACAGACAGAGGGGCAGCAGGACGGTTCTGGGGCAGTGGGTGGCCGGCACTCCTCTCCGGACCGCATGTACACTCCCAGCTTGGAAACTGCACTGTTTTCTGCTCCCCAACAAAGGAAATGCACAGCATAGGGAGAGTCCTGGCGTTTGACCTTAGGTTTAAAATAGTTCGTTTTCTCTTTCTACCTGAGCCAATAATCTCATAATAGTCAAACTACAGGTTACAATTGTATTCTTTATAAACTGTTTCCTTAAATTGTACATTTGTTCTTAAGCAATAAGTCCTCTTTTCACATTTATAATAGGAAAATGTTGGTAGAACATAAATACTCAACACCGGGAACTGGTTGGAACAAAGTAAATGTCCGGCAAATGTTTTATTGCAAAAATTTAGCACCGTGGGTTACAAAACCGAGCATAGAGGAAGAGTCCCTTTTTGAAAGAGAGAGACCCCGAGATACCGTGAATGACTATTTCTAGGTAAGTGGGAATATGGCAGTTTTTAATGTTCTGTTTGTGTGTATTTTCAAATTATTCTCTAATAGGTATATAGTGCCTTTGCAGAAAAAAAGAAATGTGAGTTTTTAAAGAATATGGGAGTCGTTGGCTTGTTGGCACCGAGTACCATTCCCGCCATTGTGTGCGCTGTCGGAGGGGGCTGCGATGCTGTGACTTGCATTTCCCAGACTCCTCTGCCAGCTGGCCCAGTTAGATGCTGCCAGTGGGAAGCACTGATGGGAAACTGGATGAAATGAGGGAGAAACCCTTTTTTTTTTTAAAGCTTCTGGCAGTGGCTGTGGCTGCGAAGAGCGGCTGTGGGCTCCAGGAGCCTGAGCAGTTCCAGCAACAGCATCAGCGTCTGGGGCACCGGCCAGCTGCAGCAGCATCGGCGACTCCACGCGGTGTCAGATGCCAGACACTCCCGGGCGATAACATCGCCACCGCTATTTTCCCCTCCAGCCTTAGGAGTGGTCTTTCCTTCCTGCAGATGTTCCCCTCTAGGCTACCACACCTTCTCCTTTCTGTTTCTCCAACCTTTCCAACAGTTTTGTAACTACTAATAGTCAAGAACGTTCTAACAGATAACCTAATTTCCTGAGGATAAATGTCCTCTGAAATAGAACGGTTTCTATTTTCCCAACTGGACACTAACTGACATGCCTACGTATTGCCAGTTCCTACAGGGAATTCACCGACAGCTCCTCTCGATTCTGTAATTCCAACCTTTCCTCCTCTGCCTGTCTGCACCGCCACCACGGCCCTGACTGCCATCACCTCCCACGTGGATCGCTGCAACAGCCCTCTCTCGAGTCCCTGCTTTTGGACTTGCCCCGCATCAGTCCATGCTCTACACAGAAGCCAGAGCAGTCATCCTTGGACATAAATCATATGGATCTCCCTCCTTTGTGAAACTCTACACTTAAAGCCCAAAGTCATTAACAGGGTCCCTGAGGCCTGGGGACCAGCTCATATTGTGCCTCATCTTCTTCACTCACTGTGACCCATACCTCTTTTCTTTCAGTTCTTGAGACAGGCCAAGCTCTCTCCTACCTCAGTGACATTGCATGTGGCATCTTCACCTTGGAACACACTTTCCCCTGCCCTTTATAAAGTAGCTTCTTCTCGTCATTTCCTACATGTTATTTCTTAAAAAAAAAAAAAGCCCTCCTTACTGCCCTGCCAAAAGTAGGCATTGACCTTCTCGGCTCCTTGTTTATTTCCTTCAGCGTGCCTATCAAATCTTGGCTTTGCTTGGTTTGTCTAAATGAGTTTGTTTTATGTCTATTTCTCCCAGAAGTCTGAGGGCAGGGACATGTCCATAGTATTTCCAGTGCCCAGCACAGTGCCTGACACACATCAGATGTTCATTATACACAGAAATCAAGGAAATCAGATTTATTCTGATAAATTCTTGATTATTAGATGTTTAAATTATGTTTCCCTAGAGAATAAGCCAAAAGTTAATGGAAATCTAAAAAGTAGAAAGAAAGAAAAATAAACATTTGAGAAAAACAGACCAACTTGATCAAAGATGTACAGCTGGAAAATCTTCCCATGACATAGTAGCAAAATGTTCTCCCAAATCTGATTTGGTCCCAATTCTGTTGACAAACTTGCTTTCGCCGAAATTGACTGAACTCCCCTAGCTAAGGCTGACTCAGGTCTCCACGCTGGGTTCTGAGGCACTTTTAAGGCTACGTGTGGGACAAGCAGAGAATCTCACCTAGGACTGGATCTAATTCTCGAAACACTTTCAGCTCTTGAGTTCTTATATCCTTCAGTTAAGCATTCATTCATTGAGTCAGTCAGTCAACAAATGTTTTCTTACATGCTTTCCACGTGCCAGGCACTGTGCTAGGTGCACATAAATAAGCACAATGATTTCAGGTAGTGATTAAGTGCTATGAGAAAATACAACGGTGCATGTGGTACGTGGTGGAGGGACACCATCAGGTCACTGGTTGGAGAAGCTTGCCGGAGAAGACAACCCTTGACTTGAGGCCACAGTTAGTAAAAAGGAGCCACAGGGGCCACATTGAGACTTTCAAGGCCTTAAACAGGATAAGATTGTGACGTACTCCCTCCTTCCCACCCACTCCCAGTCGATTCAAAATAGAAAAAGCCAACCAAGGCTTAAATGTAGTGCAAAGAATGTCAACTAATTTCTGATACCTGCACCCACACCTCCCGCCCATGACAACTACTTGAATAGTTTGGGGCAAATATCTAAAATCAAATTTGTTCCGAAATGTTTTCTCACTTTCAGGGCTCTTTCTTGGCTGGTTCTCCAAATATACATTTCCTCTGTTTACTGAGTTATCTAATACTTGGAGCCAGCTATGAAAAGTCTGACGAAAGAACATTCCAGGAAGATGCAAGAGCAAAGGCAAAGACCCGGACATAAGAATTCGGTACATGCAGCCTGTGGGCCAAAGACAGTTTTCCTGGGACATGGCCACGCCCATTCTTTGCATAGAGTCTGTGGCTCCTTGCACACTTGCACAGACCTGAGAGCCTCCTTTCGCTTGCTTCCAGCACAGCCCATCATTACAGTACGACAGCGCGGGCCAGGCAAAGCCTCAAATACCTACCATGAGGCCCATTACAGAAGAAGTTTGCAGATCCCTGGGTTTTATTTATTTACTTTTATTTATGAAGTAAGATCAAAAGCTGCTGTGTACTTTTCAGCTGTGGAAGGAGCACAATTTTATTTTACTTTTTAAAAAGATGATGTGGGAGAGGAACAAGCTTTCCTCTATCCTCAAGATTCTCCTGGCTGGTCTGGAAATCAAATAGGCATGAGACAGATCAGCAAGAGAAAATAGCCAAATTTCATACATACGGATGTATGAGAACCCCACATACATGAGAGTCAGAGACCACACATGCCCAAGAGGTTCAAAGATAGAAAGAGGGATCAAGGTATGTAACACATCCTAAGCCAGGAGGTAGCCTCATGGGGTGATCGGCTTATACATTCCAAACTGGGTGGGTCATGGTGGGTAGTGATGCCCAGGCCTATAACTTCCATAGTAGAGGGTTTATCTTTGCCTTAAGCAATCCCTTTCCATCTTGTGCATCTGGGTTAACACACCTTTGAAATGCCAGAGCCCTTGGAGGTGTAACCACCCAAAGGAACACATTATCTTGCTGCCCATATACCATCCCCATTTATTGAAAATGTTAGATGTTAACCATCCTGTAATCTAATCATGGAAATCCATCCCCCTTGCTTTCTCCCACCGCCTTAATCTACCTCCAGTGGATTCCATGTAATCTCCCTTACATTCCCTCATCTAATTCCAAATGTATAACCGCAAAACTGCCATCCTCTGCAGCATGTGCTCAGACCACGGAGATGGTGCTTTCGGGCATGTCCTCAGTTTGGTTCATATAAACGCTTATAACATCTTCTATAGGTTTGGACATTCTTACGTTGACAGTTTGATATTCCATTTAGTTTCCAGATGTGTAGAAAGTCCCCCAGGGCCGCTGCCAGCCATTAGGATAAGTTACACACGGTGAGTGCCAATGTCATTCTCCAGCTTCTCCTGGTGACAAGCTGCTGGGAACCTGGGGAGGTCAGAGGCAGAGTTCTGGGGCAGTGGCCCCTCTACCCCTTATCACAAGGCAGTCTTCCAGGGCTTTGCTCATGAGCCTAACTGTGTGGGCTTCCCTGCTCAAGAGCTGAGGCTGTGTCTGAAGCAGGCCTGTGTCACTTTAGTGTGACCCACAGCAACATGGCCTCTTTCCCTCACCTGAGAGCTCCGAGTCCACCACCTGTCTGGTTCCACTCTGCATGTGTCTTCTTCTCCAGCATTGGCTCCTACTGGGAAGGGAAGGGAAGGGAAGGGAAGGGAAGGGAAGGGAAGGGAAGGGAAGGGAAGGGATGGGAAGGGAAGGGAAGGGAAGGGAAGGGAAGGGAAGGGAAGGGAAGGGAAGGGAAGGGGCTGCAGACAGTGACGGAGGTTGGAGTTTCTAACAAAATTTCCTTGGCTGATGGAGAATGGCTGGTTTTTATCATATCTCTTTTGATCGCTCTCTCTATAGCTGTATATAGGTTTCAGTTCAATTTTTTTTTATTGCTTTCCTCTAGTCACTGTGGATGTGAGTTGGAATCTTCAGTGTGGGACTGCCCGAAGTAGCCTCATTTTTTTAAGTCTGAAGGGAAATCAGACAGAACCTGAGAGTCACCACAAAATAATGTTACTAATAAAAAGAAAATTTCATAGAGTGTTTTTAGCTATTTTATAAAAAGAAGGAAGGAAGGAAAGGAGGAAGGTAGGAACAAAGGAAGGAAGGGAGGGAGGAAGGGAAGGAAGGAAGGAAGGAAGGAAGGAAGGAAGGAAGGAAGGAAGGAAGGAAGGAAGGAAGGAAGGAAGACTTAAGAGAGTAAATGGAATACAGTAGAGCTACTCCTCAGTCCACCCCCTATTTTTCATAGTTCCCTACCTTCTTTACTTTTCAAAAAAAAAAAAAAAATGTGGTTAAAAACAACAACAACCATGTAACTTCACTTCTTGATTTACGTGCCAGTAGCCTTTCCTGCCAGCCTGCTTTACTCTCCACCCCCCACCCCTACTCCCAGAAGCAGCAGGTGTTTGTCTGACAACCGGCCAAGGGGGACAAACAGAAAGCGAATGCCCAGGTGAGTTAAAAGATAAGCACTGTTAAGAGGCTGCTTGCCTCCAAGAAGACTGATCGGCTTAGAGAACGAATGATCTGGGAACTTCAGTATAATGTCATCTTCTTGCTAAACATGGCACAGCTGTGTTTCAAATCAGAGGTCAAAACAGCCAGGGAGAAGAAACAGCTCTGCAGTTAGGGTGGCCGCTCTGGGCTCCTTCGGGCCCCTCACGGGCTGGGAGGACTGGGCTGACAAAGGCAGAGGGCGCCCTGAAATGAGGGAAGGCCGCGTGGACCTCGCCGCAGGGCAGTCACCTGAGAGAAGAGCGGTTTGGGAGCCTTAGGTAGAAGGTGTGGGGATGGGGGCTGCTCAGGATTGGGGGTTGGTGGGTCGAGCACAGAGCGGTGCGAATCTCAGAGGAATGGCGCATATCAGAATCACCTGTGGAACTTTTCCAACTTCTCAAATTTGATCCATCCCTGTCCCCTGTCCCGCTCACCCCTCCCACCTCTCCACGTCCTCCTCCACCTCCCCTCGCTGGGGTGTGAACCTCTGCTACCAGCAGGAACGTGCACATCTCCCAGGTGTCCTGGGGCCCAGCGCCTACACAGATTTTGTGAAGCCTGCAGCTGATACAATTTAGGGGCCCTCTTTTAGGAAAAATTACAAAGTAGCACATATAAAAACGCCTGCAACCCAATACAAAATGCACTCAAAGCACTCCAGTCCACAGAGAAATCTGCGTCCTTCTTCTCAATAACTGACGCTCCTTGATTGCGTGGAGGCACTGTGTGTGTCCGTTCCCCGCTGATACGCCGTGCATTGTCTCCAGGCTCTTGTCATTGTCTAAAACACTGCCAAGAGTATACATATATCAATCCCCACGCTTGAGAGCATATCTGTAGGGCAAATTTCTAGAAGTAAAAATCACTGGATGACAGGGCTTGTGTTTGTAATTTTGATAAATATTATCCATTTACTCTCTATAGAAATTGTTCCTGTTTACACTCTTATCAGCAGGATATGAGGGTACCTGATTCCCACACCCTTGCTGATACAATATATTGTTTTCTCTTTATTAATCTGATAGATGAAGCATTTTCTCTCTCTCTCCCCCCGTAGGTGAGTTTCAGTACGTTTTCATATGTTTGAGCAGCATATGTAGGTTGCTTTTTTGGTGAATTGTTCATACATTTGCCCTTTTTTTTTTTTTTTTCACTTTAAACCAATAACCCAATTGGTCTTTTTCTTACTGAATTGCAAAAAGCCTTTATATTTTAGGGAAATTAGCCCTGTAATATTGATATGCAAATCTTTTCTTTTTTAAATAAATTTTTTATCTTAACCTGAGGATGTTTACTGACTTTAGACTCTAAGTGGTTCTCAACCTTCCCAATGCTGCGACCGTTTAATACAGTTCCTCATGTTGTGGTGACCCCCAACCATAAAATTATTTTCGTTGCTACTTCATAACTGTAATTTTGCTACTGTTATGTCTTAGGCGACCCCTGTGAAAGGGTCGTTCGACCCCCAAAGGGGTCGTGACCCACAGGTTGAGAACTGCTGTTAGAGAGAGAAGCATCAGTGTGGGAGAGAAACATCTATCAGTTGCCTCCCATACAGGCCTAGATGGGGGAACTAACCAGCAACCTGGGTATGGGCCCTGACTGGAAACTGAACCCACAGTCTTTTTTTTTTTTAATCCTCACCCGAGGATATTTTTCTATTTATCTTCAGATAGAGTGGGAAAGAGAGAGAGAGAAACATCGACGTGAGAGGGACGCATCAACTGGTTGCCTCCTGCACAACCCCCACCAGAGCCAGGGACGAACCGCAACTGAGTTAGGTGCCCTTGGCCAGAACCGAACCCGAGACCGATGCTCTACCGCTGAGCCAAACCGGCCAGGGCTGAACCCGCAGCCTTTTGGTGTATGGGATGATGCTCCAACCAACTGAACTACCCGGCCAGGGCGACACGCAAATCTTTTCCCCAGTTTTTTAATTGATCTTTGGCTTGGGTTCCGGGGCTTTGCCTTCAGATTGTTCTTAATGTCATCAAATTTGCCTCCCCAGAGAGGGTTATTTTAGCTATGGTGGTCAGGAAAGGTTCCTCTAGAAAGGCAGCACTTGAGCTGAAACCTGGAAGCGCTCACACGCATCGCGCGTCTCTGGCAGAGCAGACCAGCCTGGCCCGAGGCTCTCGGGCAGGAACTGTGCAGGGACGTCAGAGGAACTGAGAGGAGCCCCAGCAAACACAGTGCACAGGAACGGGGAGACCTAGACGCCGCCCCAATCAGGAGGCTTCTGAAGGCCAGGGAACCAAGATTCCGTTAGCTTTAGGGCCCAGAGGGGACCAAAAATCAACGGGGAAAAACGATAGGAAGGCAGTTCTAATAATTACCACTGTCCAGCGTGGAATGCGCACCAGGAATATGCATCAGCCTCTGTCCCTGGAACTTTTCAGGCAGAAGTGTAACAGCTGGGCGGAAACTCTGGTGGGAGCTCAAGCATTCGGGGGAGCTGGACGAGGTACATTTATTGTACATGCCCCTGCTTTTCTCTTTCCTCGTGGTTTCGCTCCTCCTTTTCTGTTTTTAAAGTTTATTTCTCCCTTCCAGCCTTTCTTTCTTTCTTTCTTTCTTCCTTCCTTCCTTCCTTCCTTCCTTCCTTCCTTCCTTTCTTTCTTTCTTTCTTTCTTTCTTTCTTTCTTTCTTTCTTTCTTTCTTTCTTTCTTTCTTTCTTTCTTTCTTTCTTTTCCTCTCTCTCTCTCTCTTTCTTTCTTTCTTTCTTCCTCCTTTCCCTCCCTTTCCTTCTTCCCTCCCTCCCTTCCCTTCCTTTCCCCCCACCTCTCTCTTTCTTTTCTCCTTTCCCAGGTGACAGCAAGGCCAATGGTTTATTCTTGGCTCCACTGCTAGCATTAAAGGCCGAGGTGATATAGCGTTTACGTGGAAATAACGTTCTATTTTCAGGATACCTGTCTATAGCTATGCCTTGCATGCACCCAGCACTAGAACCCTCTTTGACCCAGGAGTCCCTGAGGGCAGAAACTGCGTCTTTTCCCTCCTTTGTTGTCTCCTGGTGCAGAGAAGTGGATCCAAATAAATAGGTGATGTTAATCTGCATGCACAGGCTGTTTCTTCAAAATGGCTAATTGCAGACAGTATGCTTTCCTCTGAACAGCTGAGATCTAGGAACAGTGAGGACAATGACTAGTCCAAGGAATCAGGACAGGAGGTGGATTTGAGGTAAGCCACAATCATGGATGGGGCCACTACGTCAGAACACAGTGGGGAAGGTGCTGGGGGTAGGGGGGACAAGAAAAGACAGAAAACATCCCTGAGATTTTTTTAAAGATTTTTTATTTATTTGTTTATAGAGAGAGATGAAGGGAGAGGGAGAGTGAAAGAGAAACATCAATGTGAGAGCAAAACATTGATTGGCTGCCTCCTGCACACCCCGCACGGGGGATGGAGCCACAACCCGGGCATGTGCCCTGACCGGGAGTCAAACAGCAACCCCTCAATGCATGGGACGATGCCCAACCAGCTGAGCCACACTGGCCGGGGCAATACCCATGAGATTTCTAGCACAGGAACACCTTCAAACTTCTAGACTGACACTGTTACACAACACTAGATGTGGGGAGATGACAGGGTAGGATCTGAAACTGAGAAGGGATGAAAAATACACAAAGAGGACAGAGCAGGCTGCTCTGGGAACCTGGCCAGAGTGGAAGCAGCCCCATCGGCGGGTTGGGGGGGAGGGACAGAGACCAGTTTGCAGCCGTGAGAGCCTTTGCCAGGCCAGGAACTGCTAAGTGCTTTACATCTTTTGCCTCATTTAATTTCACAGCAGCTCTGAAAGTTACAAATTATTCCCCTAGGGTTACAGTTGTGGAAACTGAGGCCAAGTAAAGGTGAGTGACTTCCCAAAGTCACACAGCTGGTAAGTGATGCACTGGGATGTCACCCAGTCTGATTCTAAGGCCCCCCTCTTTCACTCCCTCCAGAAAAGAAGTTCCCCTGTCATCGCACGGACGTGGCGGGCAGCCCAGGGAGAGACTAGGAGGTCTCCAGCTGCACGTAGGGTGTGCCTTCAGCCCGGCGACCTGGGCCAGCAAAGAAGCTCTGCTCTTGGCAGAAGCAAGGAAAAGAGAACCACAGTGACAAGTTTGTGTGTCTTCTCTCCCTGGCCAAGTCAACATCTTGGTTGTTCTAGGGTCATCTTTTTTTTTTTTCTTTATTGATTTTAGAGAGAGAGGAAGAAAGAGGGAGGGAGGTAGAAACATCCATGAGAGAGAACATCTGGCCACCTCCTGCATGCCCCCCACTGGGGATCGGGCCCACAACCTGGGTATGTGCCCTGATTGGGAATCGAACCAGCGACCTCTTGGTGCATGGGTCGACGCTCAACCCCTGAGCCACACGGGCTGGCCTCTAGGGTCATCTTTTAACTAGATAATATCTCAGTGTTTTGTTTCCTCAAAGGAAGATATCAATGTACTTAGTTTGGATGCACTGATTAATTTCCAATTTCTAATAATCCTGGGGCCACATTCTCTTGATACATCTCCTTGTACAGGGAGCAACCACACCAATTTGGAATTGGAATCTTACACAAAGAGGGAAGCGCCCAATAAAAAAATAAATCCTAAAATCCCCCCTTTTTTTTTTACCTGAAACTAATATAATACTATACATAAACTATAATTGAAAAATAAAAAAATTGCCCTGGCTGGTTTGGCTCAGCGGTTGGAGTGTTGGCCCATGGACCAAAGAGTTGCAGGTTCGATTCTGGTCAAGGGCACGTACCTCGGTTGCGGTTGGTCCCCAGCCCTGGTCAGGTCTTGCGGGAGGCAGCCAGTCGATGTGTCCCTCTCACATCGGTGTTTCTCTCTCTCCCTCCCACTCTATCTGAAGATAAATAGAAAAATATCCTCGGCTGAGGATTAAAAAAATAAAAACATTATTTTAAAAAATAATAATTTAAAAATAAAATGCTTTTTGTTACCCACCATGGATGTAGCTGGAGATGGGAGTGGGCCTGCTTCAAACACATGGCCGTACAATTAGACACACACACGGAGAGCCCTACGTTCTATAATCTGCTCACTGTTTATATTACAAAACATATTGAATACAAGCACAAAGGCAAACGTGCAAATGGGGAGGAGAGGCAAGCAGCCCAAAGTACACCAGAAAGCAGGAGTTTGCTTTCTGCTTTTTAAGAAAGTGATGAATCCATTCCGCGTGAGTCCTTGCCTGCCATGTTTTTCTTATCAATGGGCACATAAAGTCTGTCTACAAAGCTGTTATTGTGGAACCAGTTCGAACAAAGGAAACATACAGAACACAGAGACCATTATGTGTGCAGGTCCTGAATTAGAGAACGCCGAAAAGCAATAGAAGATGAGAGTGCCCGCTGACTTATGACTGGGCCCTCAAAGAGGTTTCCACTTTTAAGGCTGTGCATTTTGTCTCGCTTTCTATTAGTTATCACAGCCCCAGTTATGCCACTCACGTGGTAAGTGTGTGAGACTTGGAGTCAGTCCCATCCCCTCCCTGGGTCTCCGGATGCTCACCTCTCAAGTGAGGGGCACAGATTCACTAGGCTCTTCAGATACCACCTCCCATGGTTCAAAGCAAACTGTACATCCCACTGCCTCTTCCCATTCATTTTACGGTCTAAGCCAGAGCTGGTGGATTTGTGAGTAATGCTAGGACTCTATAGGAGAAGGAAGCATCTGGTCTCTGTGCTTTTCTTGAAGTAATACCCATACGCTCCAGGCATAAAATACCCCCCACCCCCCAGGCAGGGGTCCTTCTGCACCTTCTCCCTAAGGGGCAGGCAGGACATGGGCTTTGTGACTCAGGTATCATAAAAGTTAATTATCATAAAAGTTAATTATCTCAAGAACCAAAATACTACGGCTTTCTTTTCTTATCAATGGGCACATAAAGTATAGCTATAATTTTATTCAAAATCTATCCTAGCTTAGTCATAAGTAAATCATCCCATATATAAAATCACCTAGAATTTAGTTCTTTTTTTTTTCAGTTGCCCACTTTTTTTAGTTCACAATTACTTGTATTTGTCCTTTGACATTAATGATGATAACAGACAGTAAACTGTCCACTGAACCTACACTTGCGTAACTTTTGCCAAGCATATCCATTTGATGAACCTCGACACTTGGTTAGAAAATGTATACCCTCATAAGCGCAGGTTTCCTCAAGACAAACCACTTTCGAAAACAAGTTCGGAGTTTTTGTCTTTAATTCCTGTTTTAGACTTGTTATAAACATGCAAATTTATTTCCCAGTTGATTCAATCTGCCATCTCTAAATCTTTAGGGAGAATTACAGAAATGGAGATAAAATCTTGGTAATTTATGCAATTTTTATCACTTCTACTGATCCCATAAAAAGACTCCATCTGTCAAATTATCTTCTTTAAAAAAAACAAAAAACCTTTTATAATTTTCTTTATATGAGAATGTTGAAAACGAGTAGTTTAAGTATCTGTGTCATGAAAACTATTGACGTTCCAATAAAATCTGTTCTTTCTAAATTATCTGTTCTTTAGCCTCTTTTGAGAGGAAACTTCAGCTTCTATCATTTGTTTATAATTTGCTTGTGCAGCTTGGGATTTATTGCTTTGAGTGAATATATTATGGCATGTTTGGGAAGTGTAGAATAAAATATTCTTATGTTAACATATTCTGTGATTTGGATTCCAATCCATAATCAGTACATCTTTCTTTTTAAAATTTCTGCTGCCTCGGTTTTATTGAAAGCACAAATAGTAAGCATAAAAAGGAAGAGAAGCCTAGTTGAATCCCGTCTTTGATCATATATTTTAAGCCTCGTTTCTGTAATCACAGGCTGCATGAACGCCAATGCACCTGAGCATCTGAGCCCCGCTAGAGAAACACTGTACCACCACCGCCCGAGTTTTCTGATTTCTGATCTCAGTCGGGCTCTTGCTGCAGCTTCACTTTTCTCTTGAAGGACCCACCTAAGGATTGTGAGACAAAATACAGAATTCCCAGTAAAATTTGAATTTCAGGTAAACAGTGGATAATCTTTAGTTAAGTCTCATCCAATATTTAACATGTTCTATATTTGTCTTTGCTAAATCTGACAGCCCTACTCCGACTTTGTCTCATGAGGGTGTCTTTGACAAGAACTCCCTCAGCTTCCTGCTGGCTCGTCTTCAAACGTACCTACCTTCGGATACCCAGTGACCTGTTACCGGTCTCTCTCCCACCGCAGTGAGTGGCCTGTTCAAGACCAGCCTCCACGCTGAGCTCTTGACTGCCCCTGCCCTGGCCATCTGTGTGAGATGTCCGGACACCAAAGTGCACAGCCAGAGGTAACATTGTAGCACGAATGCATCCAGCAATCCAGCACCGCGATGCATGTGTGGGGTGGACGAGAAGCAGTTTGAAGAGAATGGAACCAGAAGCCAGTCCATGGAAGAACTCTTCTGAATTTTACAGCTCAGGTAGGAGAGAAACCTGATGGCTTCACCAAATTTGACAACAATCTTAAACACTTACATGGCATCATCAATAATTATTCTGATGCTAAAAGAACCCTTTTCTAAACTATCAATTTTTACAAGTGCAAACAATTATGCTAGAGGAAAGATTGAATTACCTTCCTGTTTACTCTATGCAAAGTGATAATTAATTACAAAATCATTGTCATATGAAGAGGTGATTAAAAACTAGGAAGTCAGCCCTGGCCGGTTTTGTTCAGTGGTTAGAGTGTTGGCCCTTGGACCAAAGAATGGTGGGTTCGATTCCCACCAAGGGCACCTAACTCGGTTGTGGTTTGTCCCCAGCCCTGGTCAGGGACATGTGGGAGGCAACCAATTGATGTGTCTCTCTCACATCGATGTGTCTCTCTCACATCGATGTTTCTCTCTCTCTTCCTCCCTCTCACTCTATCTGAAGATAAATGGAAAAATATCCTCAGGTAAGGATTAAAAAAAAACAAAAACTAGGAAGTCAACAATTTAGGGGGGAAATATGTTAGAGGTATTTAAAAGAGTTAAATTTTTTTAAATTCTGTGACTTTTTAGATTTTGTATGCTTGTGGTATTTGCCAACTTTTAAAAATTTATAATTATTGTCATTTCTTGTCTCATTCTAAACAAATATTTGTTTTTGTACTTTAATTTGTATTTAGAATTTTGAATTCTTTTTCTTAAAATTGTCCCCACTATTATGTGAACTCCGAGGTCTCATTCAAACCTGGGTTCATCCCCGTGTGGAGAAATGCCAGAACAGGAAACGCAACTGCGTCACCATCCATCAAGGAACACAGGCATAGAGCCTACGCCAGGTGGGAAGGGGAGTGGACAGCGGATCTGGAAAACCCCTTGAGGGAAGCGAGCAATGAACTTGATAAATTGCAGAAATGATAAGCAGATGCTTTTTTGGCGGTTCTTGACACATTCCTGGAGTTCTCTTCACTGACAAGTCGGGTTCATTTTGGGAGAAATGACTCCTCTTCCTTTGCTCAGCCCTTAAGTCATATTCCTCAGGATTCTGTCCTTATTCTCCCCTCCCTACTCCACACTACTTAACTGCGTGATCTCCTCTATTCCCGTGGTTATAATCAACACCTGTATCTAATGGCACTCGACTCTCTATATTTCTAGGGCTCACCTCTCTCTCAAGCTTCATATTCTTAAGAAACCTGAGGTTTTCCCAGCTCACAGTGACCACTCCAGCTGCCTCCCTCCCAGGCAGCATCTTGTGTCATGTGCTCTTGCCTCCCAGCCACAGTTGGTTGGGTCAAGAGAAGTTATCTTATCAAGGCTGGGTCAATCAGAGGCTCTGTTGCTATAAATTTGGAATTGGGAGAGAGAGAGAACAGAGCAATAGACTTTCCCTCTTCAGAGAACTATAAATGGAAGAGTAAGGTGGAGCTATGGAGCGAGCCTCTCCCCCAGCAGAGAATCAATCAGGAGAGGCCAGGGTGCAGGAAAAGAGAAGAATGAGCCGAAGTGCAAGGAGAGGCAGATATGAGCCACCACGAGAACAGAAGCTTTCCAAGAACCCATTGGCAAGACACCTCTGCATTTGCTTCACAAATTTCTCACTTTAGCTTAAGTTAGCGTGAACTTATAACCAGAAAAGTGCTTCTAACCAACTGTTAGATAGAGCCACTAGGTCATATCGTAAACTCCAATTAATCAATCCGAAAGCGCTACCAAAGGGGATTCTCTTCTCCAAACAGAGGAAACCCTGCTCTCAGAACTCATTTGAGGACATCTGAGAATTTTTTTTCTGGGTACAATTTTTGAAGCTCACTTCAATTTGACTACAGAAAATTGGATTGTTAAATATCATACTGGCTTCACGACAGTCATTTGGATCACAGGCCAGCTGTTTCTTTATGGATACATAACTTCATGTAAATTGGACTTCCCTACAGGAGACTAAGATTATTCCAACTTTTCCTGGAGCGATAGAATGAGCTACAAATTGATAAAAATTACCGTTATGAGGTTTCCCAATAATAATTATAGGAAATATTTTCTAATGTGGCACATTATATTGGAATACATGCAAATAAGCCCTCATTTAATTTTTTAAAGAGCTGCCTTTACCTAATGATGCAACAATATAGCATTGTTTTGATAACCATCATTTTCTAAAATCACTATACAACTGCATGTTAAAGAGCTTTAAAATGTAAAGAAAAATAGATTCCCATAAGTATAAGATGTGTGATAGAGGAGTTCATTTCAAAAGTGTTCAGGAAAGGGAAACTTTTATTTTATTTATTTATTTATTTTTTATTTTTTTAAATCCTCACCCGAGGATATTTTTACATTTATCTTCAGGCAGAGTGGGAGGGGAGAAAGAGAAACATCGATGTGAGAGAGAAACATCAATTGGCTGCCACCCGCAAGACCCCAACCGGGGCTGGGGATGAACCGCAACCGAGGGTACGTGCCCTTGGTCAGAATCGAACCCGGGACTCCCTGGTCCGCAGGCCGACGCTGTAACCACTGAGCCAAACTGGCCAGGGCAGGAAAGGGAAACTTTTAAAACTCTCCTTAAAAGATATATGTGCTAGAATACTTATTGCCGCCTTATCTAAAAATTGGAAACAACCTAAATGTCCAACAATCGGATGTTGGTTAAGTACATTACAGGATTCTGTGGAGCTCTTTAAAATGATGATGTAGGCCCTGGCCGGTTTGGCTCAGCGGTTAGAGCGTCGGCCTGCGGACCAGAGAGTCCCGGGTTAGGTTCCCACTAAGGGCACGTACCTCGGTTGCAGTTTGTCCCCCCCCCCCCCCCGCCCCGGTTGGGGTTGTGTGGGTGGTAACCACTCGATGTGTCTCTCTCACATCGATATTTCTCTCTCTCCCTTCCTCTCTCCTTCCAGCTCTATCTGAAGATAAATGCAAAAAAAAAAAAAAAATGTCCTAAGGTGAGGATAAAAAATAATAATAATAATAATAATAAATGATGATCTAGGATTATAACTGTTGATATGGAAATATATTCAGTGAGGGGGAAACAGGTTATAAAGCAGCAGGTTTCAATCCCATTTTTGTAAAGTAAGTAAATACATACAAACATACGTACATGCATATATACTGCCTGAATCTGCAATTTCAAACGATGTCTGCAAAGTGTAAATGACAGTCCTTCCCTTTAGGTGAAGGAAATATGGGTGAACTATTTTAATTTCTGTATTTGTTTATTATCTGGGTGTTGTTGTTGTTTACAATGCAGACATATTACTTTCATAATTAGAACACGTGGTAATACTATTTTCATTTTGAAAAAGATCTCTTTATCCCTGAAGGGTAGAGTTAAAGGTTTGAATGTGGAAGGGTTTGATGTAGAGGCTTCCCCAACCCACCTCCCTTCACGGCCAAACGCCCACCGCCAGTGCCTGACAGTCACTCAGACTTCACTCCCGAGGAACTGACTACTTTCCAAGGGTAACAAGATGATTCTGATGAGCAGAATTCCACTTACGACAGGAATAGAGTCTGGAGAAATATAAACTACTTTGGGGGCTCTGGGGTCCGCTGAGCCCCCGAGGTGGGGTGTGTGCCCACGCTCAAGTGTTCGGTATGAGACAAGGAGAGTAATTTGGTTCTTCCGGAAGGGAGAGGAGGAGAGGTTTGCAGAGAAAGAGAAGGGAGTGCATTCACAAGACGGGGAGATGCTGAGGCCACGACAGCCATCTCCGAGGGGGGTTGGCAGGACGTCTTTCTGTTTCGTGGACTATGGAGGGTTTTTTACTGTGACGTTAACAGCCCCTTTCTCCCACTCTAATTTTTTGGTGTGAAAATCAAAGTTGGGGTGACTGATATGCTGCCACACAGACATAGCACCACTGAAAGCAGGCACCGAGGGGCGGCGTTAACCGCAAGGAAAGGCTCTGCCGAGCCCGGGCACAGCCCGGGACTTCCACCGGGCGGATGCGGGTAAGTCCGTTTGACGTGGATTTCCACAGGCAGAGGCCCCAGGTGACATCTGGGTCACACAGACAGATCCTCCCACTGATTCACAGCTCTCCTGCCTCCTGGCCACTCAAAATCCGCTTCTGTGTCTCTCCATTGGTTCGGTCCTGCTCTGTGACAGCACAGTCTAATCCCTGTTCCGAATGCAAGATAAAGGAAAGATGATACCCTTGAAATAGTAAACCAGGGTAATTTCACTCCCCTAAGTGGTGCTGTCCTATGACCCCTCTCTCATTGGATCGGGGGTTCAGTACTTCAGGGGAAGGCTGAATGCCTAACTAGAACAAAGTCATCACTCAGCTTAGATTGTCAAAGTAAATCTCTTCGTTTCACAGCAAGATAATTCCAGGCTTTGTTAAAAGAGAAAAGGGTTTTTCTAAACTCTAAAAGTTTTCTTTTTCACCATCTAACGGGCAAAGCTCTGGGGTCTGAGCACAGAGCTTTACAAGAATGCGAAGGCCTGCACGTGGGCACGCGTGGACCCTGGCCGCACACGAAGACTTCCTACGCGGTGCGTGCTCACTGGGAATGTTAAGGGAACACACTTCTGAGGCTGTCAACTCCATGTGTATTCTTTCCTAAAATTAATCTACCTTTAGAATTTGCAGGTTAACCTGCCTTTTCAAATTGTTCCTCCTTCTTTATAGGAGAAAATCGTACCTCTTACTGCCGAGGATCCTACACTGGTGCATCGCCCCAGGGTACAAAAACCTCTGGGTCAGCAAGTGACTGGACAGGTGGTTCTCTGAGGAGCGCCAGGTGAGCTCACAGGAAAGCACTGCAGGGCCTCAAGTGATCCAGACTGCCGTCAGGCACAGCTCATTGCCCAGCTATTCATCTTTGTTTCTACGCATTAGAATTCAGAAGTGATGTGGTTGCCATGAGGACTTGTATTGAAACGTTGACTTAAATTGAGAAATAAAATCAAGACTTACCCTGACAGAAAGTACAACTGATTTGGCTGATTGGTTAGACAATAAAAACTGACTTTGCCAGTTAGGTTCTGTGTGAATGTTTTCCATACATGAAATGAGCAAAATCTAATGTTCTGAGGTTTTCATAAAAAATATGCTTAGAGCATATATTCAATACAAAATACACCAGCGATCACATCTTTTGCAACCATTAAACTTATGATAAAAAAAAATGTAGATGTCAACAAAACTGTTCAGGTTTTTCAGAATTCTCTCAGACAATACGAAAGGAAAGGGTTTGCTGAAAACCAGTGCAGAGAGGCAGGATGGGATGGACAGGCATTTCTGATCGGACATGCAGGTGAAGGAAGAAGGGAGGAGAGGTGAACCAGGGGTCAGACATGAGGATGGGAGCTGTCCTCCCCACACCATGGGCCAAATGTAAAGATCCAAGAGCCGGTGGGGAATAGGGAGTACTAGGAATAAATAGAAAATTTGGGAGAATCGCCCAGCTGGTGTGGCTCAGTGGTTGAGCATAGACCCATGCACCAAGAGGTTGCCAGTTCGATTCCCGGTCACGACACATGCCCAAGTTGTGGGACAAATCCCCAGTGGGGGGCGTGCAGGAGGTGGCCAATCGATGTTCTCTCTCATCGATGTTTCTATCTCTCTCTCCCTCTCCCTTCCTCTCTCTCTTAAAATCAATAAAGAAAAAAAAATTTAAAGAAAATTTGGGAGAATCTGGAACACAAGGACTTGTTTCTTGCCCTCCAGGAAATAGTAGCTCAGGAAAATTTCAAGCATCTTAGTCCCAAAACAACGTGGTGTAACCATGGACATGGACATGGCAGCAGAGGAAGAAACACTGAGAAACACCAGGCCTGACTGCCCACGCTGGTCACATGGTGTGAAGGAAATTCCCAAATCCCACACGACCTAGTGATGGGGAATTAGGAATGGCCTGACATTTAGGGGAAGATGGCCAAACCTCCTGGGCACAGGCCTGCTCTCTTCCCCATCTCCTGCCTGTGCCTTGATGTCATCCAGGGAGAAGAAAGGAGTCCGGACCCTGAAGGAACTAGTTTTAAATCAGCCTTAGAACTCCTACCCTGCATCTGAGATTTATCAAATAATTTAGACATGCAACAGCTTTCTCATCAGAATGATATATAGAGTCATTGAGTTTCAGAGCTTGAAGGCACCTGAAAGATTGGCCCTCCGCTCTCATTTGACAACTGTGGAAACGGAAGCCCAGGGCCACAGAGTGAGTGGCCGATGTCTGGGAGGCAGCACTGGAAGTGGTGATTCCCACTGGCTCATCTTAAGATCGGATCTTCGCTAGTCTTTATGGTACCAGCCTTCTGATGCTTTTCAGAACATCAACTCCCCCCGCTCAGTGTGGATGCTCCTTTGCCTTTAGGCTGACAGAGTTTCCAGGAACACCTGACAGTTTACACTGTTAACTGTACATGAATGGAAGAACAGTGAAACAAACTTCAGAAGTGTTGGTATCAGGATCATGAAAACACTTTATAGCAGTGCTGCCCGGAGCCCCTTGCGCAGTTTTAGAAAAAGGTTGTATATGAGCACTGTCCAGTACTGTGGCGACTGGTGACGGAGCCTGCGGAGCCCTAGAAGTGAGGCAGGTATGACGGAGAAATTGAATTTTTTATTTTATTTAATTCAAATTAATTTTAACTTATACATAACTCCATATATATAGAGAGAGTATATATATATATACTCTAAAATGTTCATAAAAATAAGAAAGGTTCCTCTTCTCCTTTGTCACAATTATCAGGAATTTGTTGGAAACTCACCATTTTTGGCCTACATACCAGTGGTTTTCCTCATATCTTTTATCTAATTTAAAAAGAATTTTTTTTTCTTTATTGATTTTAGAGAGGAAGGGAGACGGAGAGAGAGATAGAAACATCGATGAGAGAGAACATCGATTGGCCACCTCCTGCATGCCCCCCACTGGGGATTGGGCCCACAACCTGGGCATGTGTCCTGACTGGGAATCAAACCAGCAATCTCTTGGTGCATGGGTTGATGCTCAACTACTGAGCCACACCACCCGGGCCTTTTATCTAATTTTTGAGGAGACGGTGCTTTTTGTTTGTTTGTTTTTTATTGTGCTAAAATAGTGGTCATTCTCTGGAAGAACAACCATGTACCTTTGAAGGCCAAAGACTGAGACTTAATCTTAGTCTCTGAACCAAGACTTACTGGTATTATTTATTTAATGTTTTATATACTTTTGCTGTGCGTGTGATTTTGAATTGTTTAGTAGTCACATTATCAGCTGTAATAGCTTTAACCCCTAAGTAATTTTCCCCTAATTTCTCTCCATTTTCAAATGATATTTGGTCTATAGTACTACTGTATTCATGATCTATTGCTGTGTAACAGGTTATCCCAAAACTTAGTGGCTTAAAACATCTACATTTTCCTTATCACGGAGTTTCTGGGGTAGGGAATCCGGGCACAGCTTAGCCGGGTTTCCTGGCTCAGTCTCTCATGAGGCTGCTGTCAAGCTGTCAGCCAAGACTGCAGTCAGCTCAGGTCTTGACCAGCTCCTTCCTGTGGCCGCTGGTGGGCTCAGGTCCTGGCTGACTGTTGCTAGAGGCATCAGTTCTTTGCCACGGAGGCCTCTTTGTAGTGCTGCTCACAGTATGGGGCTGGCTGTGTCTACCCTCAGTTCCTCACCACGTCGGGCCTCTACATGGAACAGCTCACAGCATGATATCTTGCTTAATCAGAGAGAAAGCAAGAAAAGCCAGAGAGAGAGTATGAGCCAAGAACCCAGTCTTTTGTAATCTAATCTCAGAAGTTGACATCCCACCATTTTTGCTGTATTCTGTTTATTAGAAGCAAGTCATGAGGTGTAGCCTGCACTCAGGGTGAGAGGACTAGACAAGGGGGTGCATACCAGGTGGTGGGGGCCGTTGAGAATCAACTGAGAAGTTGCTCTCTATGACTACTTTAAAGAAGTCTCCTTGTGCTCTGGCCAGTTTGGCTCAGCGGTTGGAGCATTGGCCCTTGGACTGAGGGGTCTCAGGTTTGATTCCCGGTCAAGGGTGTGTGCCTGGGTTGCAGGTTTGATCCCCGGCCCTGGTGGGAGTTGTGCGGGAAGCAACCAATCATTGTGTCTCTCTCACATCGATGTTTCTCTCTCTCTCCCTCTCTCCCTTCCACTCTATCTAGAAAGCAATGGAAAAAGATCCTCAGGTGAGGATGAAAAAAAAAAAAAAAGAAGTCTCCTTGCCTAGCTGGTCTAGTCCATTTTGAATCTTAGCTTCAAGGTCAACGCTACCTAGAGTCAGAGTGTGGGTGAGTCCAACCTCACCCCACTGGATAGCAGGAGAAATATAACCAGAATCCAAGTCTCCTAAGTTCCTGATCAGTCCTCTGTTTTCTGTGGTATGTGATGCTTGGTTAGGTCACCAGCACAGACACATGGAGCCCCACAATGCCAAGCAAAAGCATTTTCACATCAAAAAAATAGGTACTAAGATTTTTGAGCAAGAGAGGGCTATGACAGAAGTGATTTTAAAGAAAGATTAGTGTGATGACTATAAATGGATTAGAGAGAAAGACTGGAAATTATCTTAATTCTTATTTGTTTATAATTAGCATATCTATGATCTAGAGTTTGATATTTTGTTATTATAAAGACATCCCATGTGTTTTCATAAGTCCTAATAAAATCATCTTTCAAATAATTATTTGGGCAAAATAACATATATATTATATATATTATAATACATATTATAGAATTATATATATATATATATATCTCAAGTAAAATACTACATTGAAAAGTCTATAATCAAATATTATAACACACAAATTTTCACATGTGTACACTGAAATAAACACTAAGAGTTATTTTTAGTGTATTTCAGAGATGATGTTTTCTACTAACATAGGGGGCTCCTGGGAGAATCAGAACTTGAAAACCCTGAGAAGATGCTGTTGTCTGTAAAATGTTTTAAAGCCCCACTAAGCCTCCAACTCCAGCCACGACAACACACAAACTAGCATGTAAACAAGAGGATGGTGTGACAAAGTCTTCTAGTTATCCATCAATATTCATCCTCACCTTCTTTCAGCAGTAAATTTTCTGAAGTTTAGCTGGCCACGTTGCCCCATTAAGACTACATTTCCCAGCCTTCCCTACAGTTAGGTGCAGCCGTTAAGACTAAATGTTGGCCAATGGGGTATGAGTAGAAGTGATGTAAGTCATTCCTACTTGTGTCTTTAACCGGCAAAGTATGTGCTTCCCTTACTCCTTCGGAGATGAAAGCTCCCATAACAGCCTTGGACCGTCTACCTCTGGAAATTTCCATGACTGTTATACACTTCTTTCTTGTGTAAGCCACTGAGTTTCAGAGTCTCTATATTACAGCAGTTTATACTATAACTTAAGTACTGTAATTATATATCCACCTCTTTTATCTTGGTTCTCTACCCAAAGAAATAATACATAGGTGCCTAGACTAACGAGTTAAGGAAAAGGGATGTACTGGGACATGTTAAATTCTTGCTTTCCTCTCCTACTTACCCAGGAAGCTATCAGGATCATAGTGGCAGCAGCAAACTCCTAATTCTTTTTTGCTATTTGTCTTTACCCTTGCTTCTTATTTGCCAATAATTAAAGGAGCAATAGTATCATAAGCTCAGACTTGCTAATGGACTAAGGATGATTTTAAGTTTCCTTCTCTCAAGTTTGATCAGAGTTAGGAACTAGAGAGCTATTTAGTTTGAGGCTGATAAATGTTCAACCTCTGAGTCTTTCAGGAAACACAAGCCCCAATGCCATGGTATAAATGCTCCCATTATGGCCGATTTCAAGCCAGCAATCTGATGTCACTGAAATAAGGTCAGGAAGAAATGTTCACGGTTGACCTTGCAAGCTAATACTAGCTGGTTTCAGAACATTGGGATCTAGCCATCGGTTACCTTAACCTGGGACTGCTTCTGATGTCCTGTCTTGGCTACACTATGGAGCAGGATGCTAAATTTACAGTGATATGTGGCAGAAACAGTCAAGACAATACTGGGGTGGTCCTGATGATCTCTGAACTGCAGCTGGGGCCTTGCTTTCGCCTGATCCAAAGCTCCTGCAGTAACAGTTCATCCTTTTGGTTCAAGTCAATGGTTGGTCGACTTGACTGCACATTGGAAACATGGAGAGTTTTAGAAACTAGCAATGTCTGGGTCACAGCCCCAAAGATTCTAACTCGATTGATCTGGGCTGGGAGTGTTAAAAGTAGATCATTTTAATGTGCAGCCAAGGTTAAAAAAACACTGGTTTAAAGTAATAAATCTCTTATTAATGTGACAGAGGGTTGGTATTATTAGTTTTGGTTTTGGCAAAAAGAGGAAAAGTCAACCTACATGGCTTGGCCAAAAAGGGAAGACGTCAGCCCTGGCTGGTTTGGCTCAGTGGTTAGAGTGTCGGCCCGTGGACCAGAGAGTCCCGGGTTCGGTTCCCGCTAGGGGCACGCACCTCGGTTGCAGTTCATCTCTGGCCCCTGTTGGGGTCATGTGGGTAGCAACCAGTCGATGTTTCTCTCTCTCTCTTCCTCCTTCTCTCCTTCTCGCTCTATCTGAAGATAAATGCAAAAATGTCCTCGGCTGAGGATTAAAAAAAAAAAGGGAAGAAGTCAGTAGTAAGGTCATGGCGATTTCCTTAGTGAAATCGGGAAGGTGGAAGAGAAGAGCTCTGTGCTCTGCCTCCTCTGTGGGTCCAGAAGAGAACCTTAAGTATTCCTTTTGAATCCGTAAAAACACTAGGGATTCTTCCTTTTTAATTAGGAACATAAATAAGCATAGGACATGCTGAAATCCTAGGAGATTGTAATGGATCCTTTAATCATCTCTGCTATGTTTTGACTCTATATAAAGTGGTATTATACATTGTGATATCTGGTTCAATTTTTTCTATCTACATTAGATTTGTATCTATTCTTAGAAGCAGATACTAAATTTACTGCTATTCAAAAATCAACAGACATCGAGGTCATGTAGTTTTAGACCATTACGTTGACCTCTGAAGGAAGTTGTAATCAGAAGTTTACAGATTGATAAAATGGCTAGTTTACTGGTTAATCAATGTCATGAGTATTATTTCATCCATACAAGTGTATCTGTAAACACACAGATGATGTAAACAAAATGATAAAGATCGGTTGCTCCCAGTCATATTGTCAATAGAGGGGCAGCGTGAGATGGATGGAGAAACATGAGCAGGAAACCTGGTGCTAGGCTTGACATTGTGCAAGTCTGACGCAATTTCCTGAAACATGAAAATGAGGTCATAGGACAGGGTGGCTTTGGCCCCTTCAACTTTAATATTTGATCAGGTATCTCGAACTGAAACCATCAGTGGTGTCAATGAACCAAATCGCTTCAAAGAATGGGTTCTTTCCATTCGGTTTGTCAGATATTGACAAACTCTGAGAATGAGTGTATATGTCTAGGTTCCTTTTTCTGAGTTGCTATTCCTTCTAAATCAGATGTTGTAAATAAATTTCATCTTCAGGTCCAGTCTCACTTGATGAGCAGCGGCCTCCCAAAGCATTGTGCTGAGAAGGTTTCTGAAGCCAGGTGCAAGCTTGGTGGGACTTAACAGCGCTGTGATTTGTAAGCAGTGATTGTCTTGGGACTAAAAGGGGTGGAATAGCAATGCTGAGTCTCATGTCCCATCCCTGGCCACAATCTTTTCATTTAGACTGATGTTTCCTTCATCTCCCATTAAGTACTACTTTCTTTATTCAATTTTTAAAAACTGATTTAGGAGACAGAGAGAGAGGGACATCCATTTGTTGTCCCACTTGTTGATGCATTCACTGGTTGCTTCTTGTACGTGCCCTGACCTGAGATCAAACCTGCAACCTTCGCTTATTAGGATGACACTCTACCACTTTCCACCAGAAAAATGTAGTCCATTGGCAAAGCAGTAATGGCTCTGAAGGTCATTCAATGAAAACATTTAGCTATTGAGTCTTTGACCAGCAGCTTCAATTAGGTTACAACTTTGTAATGATCAAATAATGATCAGTTGATTCACTTAAACAACTAAACTATTTAAAGGGAGAAAAAGAAAAAAAAAAAACTTGGTGATTTAATATTGTTTTGGCTAAAACAGAAAATGCTTTTAGATTCTTTTGCTTTTAAGCCAGTCCCATTAGACACAGTCTAAAAGATAACAGAAATCGTGACCTTCCTTTTCTTCCACCAACTTAGGTCTGGATGGCTGCGGTTTTCTCTTTAGGCTGTATAACACTCCAGCATGATCTGAAAAGTAATTAACTACTTTAGAAGTTAATCCAGCATATACTTTGAAGCAGAAGCAATTCTATCCCTAATAGTTGCTTGGCAGATTGATTCCTCCTTCTGGCTCTCGAAACTGTATGTAGTAATTGCCCCAGAATTTAAAAATCTCTGGGGAATTTCTTGTTCTACATTTAGGGTACAAATAGCTAATGACTTTGACACTTTGCTGTGTGTGTGTGTGTGTGTGTGTGTGTGTGTGTGTGTGCGTGTTGGAGGGGAGGGGGCAGAGCAGTGCCTAAAGGATCACTGTATGGAAAAGAACGATGTCTTCTCTTTGTAAAGACCTAGGAAAAAACCCTTATTTGGCCGGATTGTAAAACTGAGTGTGAAAACTAGTAAATTGACAATGTGTTTGAATGTATGTTTGTAGAGAGGAATGGACAAGGAAAGACTTCCCAGCGCGGGTGCTCTTGCACTTAGGAGCTCTGGTTACAGACGTGCCTACGTTCGTGTTGATTTGGGTGATGCTGCAGTTTGTCAACCAGTGTTGTGACAGCTATCTTCTGAGCATCAACTTGGCTTGATCAAAAGATTTCGTGATCAAAAGATTTTACTTTCACACTGTCCTCATATTTCTTCATTTTATGCCTATTACCTTAATTTGATCATTCGACTGTGTTCTTCACAGCACCCTTCCTAAACTGTGATTGAGAGTGTGGGTCAGGCCCTCTTCCAACTTCTTTCTCCTCCTCCAACTTTATGGTCTCATGCAGACACACAGGGAAGCCCTCACTGGATAGTCCGGGGATTGACTCTCATGAGGGTCCTGTTTAGTTTACATTAGTTACTTATATCCTGTCCCCCTTCAAAACTGGGGAGGGTTCCGCGGGGGTTTTCAGCTCTCATCAGTTACCCATCAATCTATACAATTCCTTGACTTGTCAAGCAGCTTTCGATATCTTAATGGTTTGAAATAACAGAAAAGTAATTAAAGTAATAAACGATTCCCAAACCAGAGATCAGTCGAAAAAGGAATCAGTAAAAAGGAATGATTACTTACTTGTGCTAAGAAGAAAACAAAAACTTAGGCACTGCTTTCAAGTGGGTTGCAGTTTGGTTGAAGAGGACGACTCACCCTCGAGAGACAACAGGTTCCGCGGGAGTCACTTGGTTACTAAGTCCTAACGGTGCTCTGTAAGTTGGGAGGGTGGGGGATGATCCCTGGGATTGGTTCATGATTGAAGGCTTCAGAGACCAGGTGAACTGAGTCTGGTGTTAAAGGAGAACAGGTTTGGAAAGGCAGAGGGAGAAGGGCAGGCTTCCCCAGTAAGGTGTCAACAGGAACAAATGCACAGAGAGAATACCCAGCGTGGTGAATGCAGTGGCCAGCCTATCTACAACAGGGGAATTATGTGAACTTGACAGAAAGGGGTCCAATTATGGTGGGCTTTTAAAGCTCCATTGAAAGGCTTGTAGTTGATATATTAGAGAATAAGGAGCCACTGAAGGATTTTGACCTAGAGAGTGACATTATAAAATGATGTTTTCATTCTATTCCTAGCAATGATATATGAGATGAAGTAAGACTGGAGACAAGGCAGTGGAACAGACTTGGCAGTACAGCAAAAATGGGGCATTCCGGCTATGGTGGGGCTGTGGGCTCAGAGGCAAGGGGTATTTCAAAATTCAACCAGTCTTGGTGTCTGGCTAGCTGTGGGATGAGGCCAGAATAAGTCAACGGTAAATTTGAAGGTGGATAAATGGGGGGCAGGTGGGAGGCAGTGGCAAAACCAGGGAAGTTGGAGGCGGAACTGTCTTTAAACAGTTGTAATTGGAAATGGCAGTGAGCAGTGTAAGAAGGTAACACTGTAGGAGGCTGAGTCTAAGTCATTTAACTCCACTAACCAGGAGAACAGTGCCTGATTCTCGGTGGTAAGAATGTGAGAGTATTTCGTCAAGTGCTATCCAAATGTATGCCTTCGGCATTTTACTGTGTGTGCATCTCTTTCCCAGCTGCACATGCTGCTGTAGAGGGTGTAAAACTCCTCGTAAATTTCCCTCCGGAATGTGCTGAGATACATCACTTCCGGTGGCAGGGACCAGGCTGCGAGGCCGTGCAGCGCGACAGGTAGGAGCTGGTGATGAGGCTCCGGCCCAAGGCAGTGGCAGCGCAGGGAGAATCAAGTAGAATTACATGCTGTTTAGGACAAAGAAATGATAGGACTTATTGACTGCTTGGATGTGGGAAATGAGTAAGACGAAGGATTCTAGGATGATGTCCAGGTTCCTGGGAAACTGGTCGAGTGTGGTCTAAATCACTGAGATAGAAAAAATGGGAAGGGGAGCAAGTCTGATCAGGGAGGAATGTCATTAACTTTGTGGTAGGCAGAATAATGCCCACCCCCTCCCCCCAGAGATGTTCATATCCTAATTCCCAGAACCTGTGAATATGTTACCTTCCATGTAATGGGGGGCTTTGCAGATGTGGTTAAATTAAGGATTTGAGATGAGATTATCCTGGACTGTCTGGGTAGGCCCATTGTAATCACAAATGTCCTTATAAATGAAAGAGGGAGGAGGCAGGAGAGGGAGAGTCAGAGTGATGTGATGTGATGATGTGATGTGACGTGATGTGACGTGACGTGACGTGACGTGACGTGAGGAACATGGGCCATTGCCGGCTTTAAAGACAGAAGGGGGCTACGAGCCAAGCAATATGGGCGGCCTCTACAAGCTGGAAAAGGCAAGAAATGGATTCTCTCCTAGAGCTTCAAAAAAAACCAACACAGACCTGCTGACACCTTGGTGTTAGCCTAGTGAAACCTGTGTTGGACTCCTAACCTTCAGAAATATAAAATAATACCTTTCTGTTGTTTTAAGCCACTAAGTTTGTGAACATTTTTTTATTGCAGCAATGGAAAACTAATACAGACATATTAGAATGTGAAGTACACAGGAGTCATCCAAGCAGAGACCTAGGACAGACCTATGTGGAGACCTGGAAAGGAAGTATATAGATTTGAGAGTCGTTAGCATATGCTAATATATATTGTATTCTAACATCTCTAAAGTCAGGATGTGTCTTACAGTCGATAATATCTTATAATTGTTATTGTCAGGCAACAGATATATTGCCTGTACATGTCCAGGTCAGGTGACCGCACTGGACAAACGTGACCCCTGGACATTTCAGTCAACAAAACACAAGGACTATTTGAGAAAGACATGTGATTCCTGTTTGTTATCTGAAGATTTTCTGTGAATACATTTGGTAAGATCAAGAAAGAGCCAAAAGAAGAACGTTCAGAATGGATGTCAGTGACTTCAGAGAAAATCTTAGAGAAATTAGTAAAGAATTCTTGTAAGTAATGCTGATTTAGCCATACTCTTGATGGAATAAGAGAGAGCACAGTGATGGAAAAACAAAGATGTAGATAAATTTGAGTCAAAAGGTAGCTCTGAAGAGTTGTTTCTGAAAAATCCTAAATAATACATTAATCAATATAGTGTGCTTGTATTTCCTTTTTATACATGCACAAAATCTAAGAGCTTTTTCAAAAGTTATGAAATAAAAATTGTAAGTGGTAAGAAAGCATTGTGAGCGCCTAATTAACACCATGTTTTACTCCTGCCATTCATAAAACAGTGGTGAATCTTACAATTGAATAGTGTCTTGAACTTGACTGTGTTCATATTCATATAGATAGGTAAACTGATTCAGAGAGGACATATAAAATAAAAAGAGCAAAAGACCCAGGGGAAAATTCTCAGAAATAATAATACTGAGTAATTTAACAATATATAGCTAGAGCCATAAAAATATTTATATTCCTTAATCCCATTTTGAGTCATTCATCCCAAGAAAGTCATCCAAAAGAAGAAAAAATAATTATATTAGGTAATAGGAGTTTCCTGCCATGAGAAAGTGAGTTTGGCATGGAGGACAGTCTCAGAAGCTGGACGATGACCCTGAGTCCAGCCCTCTGTCACTGGCAAGTACACCGTGACTCATGCCAAACAAGAAACAGAATCAATCATTATTAAGAATATCAATGGGAGAAAAAAGGGGGAACATCTGTAATACTTTCAACAATAAATATTTTTTAAAAAGAATATACTAGTCGCTTTGGTAAGTTAATGACTTTTATGTTCTGGTCATCTTTTTCTATCTCCAGAGGAGTATACAGAGCATCCAGACTTTTCTGTATAATCTCACGTTTATTTTTACCAAGAGAGAGGAGATCACTGGGTCAGTTTGATCCCATCCGACACGGCACCCTGCTATTGAGCAGAGTCCCTTGCAGTCACTTCATGGGCCTTTCTGATATCTAGGCTAAATGTGTCTGCCTTTTGGCCCAGGCACAGATCTTCTGGCCCATTAGTATCTAGCAATAGGGTTGGAAAAGTCACATGGGATAGAGTGTGACAACTTTGTGAAGAAAGAATTGCCTGAGACTACTTTCCTCAGAGGCAGGCTATGGCCACGGCACCTGGAATTCCATGCACTGTCCAGAACTACATTAGTTGGGAAGGGGGAGGGGTGCACTTCTTATTACAGAAAGAGGGAGAGAGAGAACAATCTAGATATCTAAATATCTTAAAAATATTTTAGTACATTCGCTCAATGTAATTTTATTCACATTTTAGAGATGACAGTTACGAACAACAAGAATAACAAGTAGCAACATGGAAAAGGGGACTACAATATTGAACACAACTACCAGTGAAATTTCACCAAAATATATATTTATATGAAAAATGATCACAGTTGTTAGAAAATGGGATTATAAGCAACAATTTTCTGTATAATTTGAAATTTGTGAGGCGTGATTTTATTATCGTAATAGAAGGGGAAAACATAATTTGAACAAATAAAGCCATCGATCCAACTTCATAAAAGATACAGAATCTAGAGTTGCAAACTACTAAAATTTTAAATAATTAATAGGAACTATAGGACAGGTGACCAATAAAGTTCTGATATAAATAAATCAATGATGCTTTAAAATGAACTCATAACGACCCAAAGCAGATTCCATTTACCTTCATCTTTCTTTCATTCGAAGTAAATTTGTTACCAGTACTATGGTTCTTGAAAAAGCCAAAACAGATTCCTCTGTAATTTCTATTTAATAACATCTTGGCCTCTTCAAAGACCTGAAAGAGTTTTCACATATAACAAGCTTCTTTATCCTAACAATGGGATAGTAATTATCAGTCCCATTTTAGGAAGGAGGAATTGGTAAAGACCTGTCTAAGGTAACCCACTCCCAAAAATTCAAGTGAAAAATATAGTTAGACTTTTGGCTACTTAACTAATAATATCAAATGCCCAGCATCTGTACTCATCTAGTATTGCTGAATAATAGTCTTCCAGGTAACTGAAGCCCATGCCTTTAGATACCAAGGACCCCCTTCTCCTACATTTAGGATTATTCTCTTTCATCAATGCATTAAAAATTTCTCTGCCTTCTTAAACAGGATATATTGAACATAAGTTAGCTTTTTAAAAATTGAGTGCTTCAGGAAGATGGCGGCATAGGTAAATGTGGTATTGCGTCCTCCCACAACCACATCAAAGTTACAACTAAACTACAGCACAACCATCATTCAGAACCACCTGAAATCAAGCTGAGTGGAAGTCCTACAACTACGAAATTAAAGCAGCAGCCACATCGAGACTGGTAGGAGGGGCGGAGGCGCCACCGGCTGGTCCCACACCCACGTGTGGCAGATAAAAATCAGGAGGACACCTCGGCTGGGAAGGTCCTCCCTGAGGACTGAGGGGTCCCCGTCCCATACCAGGTGCCCAGCTCAGGGTTCCAGTGCCAGGAAGAGAAGTCCCCATCACTTCTGGCTGGAAAAACCAGCGGGAACTGAGGCTGAGGCGGCTGGAGCCCCCGGCAGCTCCTCTTAAAGGGCCCGCGCACGGACTTACTCGGACTTGCTCCCTCTGAGCTCCAGCATGGAAGGGAGGCAGCTCAAAAGGTACCAGAGACATACTGGGAAGAACTGAGTTATTTGGCATCAGGGCAAGGACTGAAGGGGCAGCTTTCTGCTGGACAGACATGCTGGCAGAGGCCTTTGTTCCTTTGGTGAGCCCTTTCCCCACACGGCCAGCAGACAGCAGCCATGTCTGGGACTCCAGCAACCTGGCTCACACTGTGTGCCCTGCCCTGGTGATTCCCTGAGCCCTGCCCAACCCAACTTTCGGGACCACCCAAGCTGTTTCCAATGGCTTTACCATAGAAACAGCCTGTCTTGGATCCTGCTTCAGATTTTCTTAAATTCTCTCAGACAAGCAGCATCTGGTCTCAGCGAGCCTCATACCTCTCGTTAAGTGGCCCCAGGCCTGGCACTAGAAGCAGCCAGCCTTGGTTCACAACTTGGCTTTGCCTGGGCACCTCCAAGCCCAGCACAAGAAGCAGCCATCTGCAGACTGCTTTGTAGCTTATGCCTGGTGGCCCTGAGTAGAACACAGGCAGTGGCTGACCTTGCCCCAGAGCCAGCACACCCAGTGGACAGCTTCAGAACACTGTGAAACACCACCACCCAACCACCTCCACAAGTGACACACTCAAGGAATGGACTCAGTGGGTACCAGAGCCCTGCTGAAGTAACTCTTGCTCTGTGTGGTGGGCCCCTGCACAGCTAATCAGACAAGGTAGTCAGAGGTCGGTGGATAGTGGTCACAGCCCATCCTTGCAGCTTATCAGCCTGAGTAAAACCCTCTCATTGGTGTGCCAACAGCAATCAAGACTCAATTACAACAGCTGGGAGACCAGGGAGTCTGTGCCTACAGGACATCTACTACAATAGGCCACCCTAGGAAGCCCAGAAGACATAGCAACTCTATCTAAAACATAGAAACAAACACAGGGAGGCAGCCAAAATGAGGAGACAAAGAAACATGTCCCAAATGAAAGAACGGAACAAAACTCCAGGAAAAGAACTAAGCAAAATGGAGATAAGAAATCTAACAGATGCAGAGTTCAAAACACTGCTTATGAGGATGCTCAGTGAACTTAGTGAGAACTTCAATGAACTTAGTGAGGGCCTCAAGAGCATAAAAAAGGACCAGTCAGAAATGAAGGAGGCACTAACTGAAATAAAGAATAATTTACAGAGATTCAATAGTAGAGTAGGTAAAGCCAAGAAGCCAACCATCGATTTGGAATATAAGGAAGCAAAAAACACCCACTCAGAACAGCAAAAAGAAAAAAGCATCCAAAAAATAAGGATAGTGTAAGGAGCCTCTGGGACAACTTCAAGCATACTAACATTCGCATTTTGGGGGTACCAGAAGGAGAAGAGAAAGAACAGGAAATTGAAAACCTATTTGAAACAATAATGACAGAAACTTCCCTAACTTGGTGAAGGAAACAGACATACAAGTCCAGGAAGTACAGAGAGTCCCAAATAAGATGAACCCCAAGAAGCCCACACCAAGACACATCATCATCAAAATGCAAAAGGTTCAAGACAAAGAGAGAATCTTAAAAGCAGCAAGAGAAAAGCAGTTAGTTACCTACAAGGGTGCACCCATAAGACTGTCAGCTGATTTCTCAAAAGAAACTTTGCAGGCCAGAAAGGAGTGGCAAGAGATATTCAAGGTAATGAAAAGCAAGAACGTACAACCAAGATTACTCTATCCTGCAAAGCTATCATTTAGAATCGATGGCCATATGAAGAGTTTCCCAGACAAGAATAAGCTAAAGGAGTTCATCACCACCAAACCATTATTATATGAAATGTTGAAGGGTCTTCTTGAAGAAAAAGATAAAAAATATGAACCAAAAAATGGCAATAAATACACATCTATTGACAACTGAATCTACAAACAAAATGAACTAGCAGAACAGAAATATTCTCATATATACAGAGAACATTTTGTTGGTTGCCAGATGGGAGGAGTATTGGGGGAATGGGTGAAAAAGGTGAAGGGATTAAGAAGTACAAATTGGTTGTTAGACTGACAAACCTCAAAGGGAAGGGGGGTAGGGGGTGGGAAGAAATAAACCAAAAAACTTATGTGCATATATGCATAACCAATGGACACAGACAACAGTGTGGGGAAAGGCAGGAGGGGGGTGGCAGTGGGGAGAGGGGGTCAATAGGGGGGAAAGGAGGAACATTTGTAATACATTCAACAATAAAGAAAAGTTTTAAATAAAATAAAATTGAAGGCTTTAGTAATTAAAATGAATATCAGTAATTACATATTAACTTTCTTGCAGTAAAGACTACTTAGAATATTTAAATTTATAATAATTTTAATAGAAAAATGTCCCCAGGTCTGAATATATGTGTATACACACATACGTGCTTGTACATGCACGCACGCATGTGCACACACACACATTCATATTTCATCCTGGCGAGCCTGCCTACTCTCTTACCGCCCCTTCTTAATTTCTAATTTACCTTGGACATAGAAACTAATAAGCAAATTCATTAGAAATGTGCATAAAATAAGAGTTAAAAACTTTTGAGTTAGGTGCTTTTATATATGTAAAATTATAAGCTTTGGTATATGGCTATTTACAGGCTCTTTTATGGAGACATGAAATTGTTAGATAAAGAATCCCTAATTAGTCCGGCCAGTGTGGCTCAGCGGTTGAGTGTCAACACATGCACAAAGAGGTCACCGGTTCGATTCCCGGTCAGGACACATGCCCAGGTTGTGGGCCTGATCCCCAGAAGGGGGCATGCAGGAGGAGGCCAATTGATGTTCTCTCTCATCGATGTTTCTATCTCTATCTTCCTCTCACTTCCTCTCTCTCTAAAATCAATAAAGAAAAAAAAAATTTTTTTAAGAATCCCTAATTAAGGGAAGGATGAGAAATAGTTGTGTGCCAGAAACCTTGTGTTTTATGCCCCACTCCTTGATTCCTGGAAAATTCCCCCATTGTATCTGGAAGGACCCACCCCTGCATCCGTGTGGTTGTAATCGGAAATGCCATGGTTGAACAATATGATCCCCTCCCCTCATGGGACCGTAAATGTTTGCAACAGGACTGAGCATGTGACTGAAGGCTGGCCATTCAATTCCTTCCCTGGACATTTGAAACTGGAAGGAAATGAAGGGGTGGGGGAGAAAGATCTGTCTCTCTCCAATTGACCAGACCCATCACATAAAAATTCTGAGAGCTGTTGAAGCTCACACTTCCATCACATGCACTTGAAGGCAGGAAGGCAGGACGGTGGAGCAGAGGCACGGAGATGAGACGTTGTGGGAGAGGCCTGAGAGTTTCCCAGGGCCTGGGTCCGCTGCCTTCCTGAGGCCCAGCTAAACCTCTGTCCTTGGGCTCCATGATTCACTCATGTATCCTAGGTAGCAGTGACTTTCAAAATATTTAACAACAGCACAGGGAAAAAACCCAGGACAGGGCCAGACAGCTGGTACACAGTCCTGAACAAGTGCTGCGATGCCAGGCACTACCCCTTTTGTTGTGAAGCGTAGAGTCCTGAGAAACTCCCAGGGGAAAGAAAGACGGTTGAGGCATTTGGGGGCTCTCAGAGCAACAGGAACAGAAATATTTTTAAATGTAAATAACCAGACTCAGTACATAAGTGCAACCAGCTGACGCTCAGCCCTCTCTGTATCCTTAAATGTTACTTTTTCACTTCAGCTAGTTTGAATGGTTTCTGTTACAACTGTAAGTCCTAAAAAAATGTGACGTGTGCTGTATCATTGTTTGCCATCGATTTTGCTGACTGAATTTGATGGTAACTTCATAAAGTCTTAGGGGCTAGAACAAACTTTGGAGGATGAATAAAAAGCGGGCTAGGCAGTGAATCTGACAAGCTCAGTGAAGGAAAGTAACCTCAAAGGGTGATCTGATTATAAATTCCTAACTGGGCAGGTCCTAGTGGGTAACCATGTCCCTGGCCTACAACTTCCTTAGTAAAAGGTTTGTCTTTGCCTTAAGCAAGCCCTGCCCATTGTTTGTGTGCATCTGAGTTAACACACCTTGGAAATGCCAGACCCCTTGCAGGTGTAACTACCCTCGAGGGAGCACATACATGATCTTATTGTTCCCATACCATCCCTGTGTATCCCCATGTTAAATGTTAAGTGTCCTGTACTTATCAATGTGAAAGAAGTATCTCTCCAAGGTTGCTTTCTCCCACCTCCTTAATCTACCACCAATTAATGTCATGTAATCTTCCCGATGTTCCTTCCTTGGATGCCAAATGGATAAAAAGAACTGTAAAACTGCTATTCTCTGAAGCATTTTTGAGATGCTTCCAGGCATGTCTTCAGTTTGGCTCAAGTAAACTTATAAAATTACCTATAGGTTTGGATATTCTTACGTCAACAAAAGTAATTTTGTCCAGTTTCCCACCCAAATTGACTTCTCATCCAAATAATTTATCACAAGGTAGGAAAAAAATCTGTGCCTTTCCAGTTAATAAAAGTATAAGAAACATTTTATATTACAATATACGTTTACTCTGAAAAAAAATTTTTTTGTTAATCCTCACCCACCTGAGGATATTTTTCCATTGATTTTTTTTTTTTTAGATAGAGTGGGAGGGAGGGAGGGAGAATGTGAGAGAGACACATCGATTGGTTGCCTCCCCCATAACCCTGACCAGGGCTGGAGATAGAACTGCAGTCTGACGCTCTAACCACTGAGCCAAACCAGTCAGAGCTATAAAAAAAGTTTTAATATAGATGAAAAAGAAAAAAAAAAAAAACCCACTTATCCAATCAGTGTTAACAATTTTGTTTGTGTATATCCTGATTTTATGCATTCATCTAATTCCTAGTTTTTGTAAGAATAGTTTTACATGGAAACCATCTTTTACTTCTTATGCTCCTTCTTTCCATTAAACCCAGATTTTAAAAGATAATAAAACAAAACTCTACTGTTGTATTTTGTTTCTTGGGTGTTTTCATTTCTTAGGTGTTAGGAAGGGAGGAGAACAGATCCCCAGAGTTCTTCAAGGAACAAGTTGATATAGCTCCTTGCTGTGTGCTCACAGTGCCCATCTCAGGAGAGCGAGGTTGACCTTATTGCCAGGCAGAATTATTCATGTCCCCACTTTTACTTTGGAAGCTGCTTAGCAGGTCACGTCTGACTATATGAGAAAGGATGAGTTTACACATTGGGCATCAGGTGCACTGAAGTCAACAAAGTCCATTACTGAATCTCCAGTATTAGCCCGTGAGTTGCAAAATGGGAGGAAGACAAATGAGTTATGAAACCTCATATATCATTTAGCTTCTTTCCTTTATCCATTGGGAAGTAAAGTCTTTTCAAGTATGAAAGGCTGTTTGCCTTTATCATGTAGACTTATATCTAGAGTATTTTATTGTTATTGTTGTTAATCCTCACCTGAGGATATTTTTCCATTAATTTTTAGATAGAGTGGAAGAGAGGGAGAGAGAGAGAGAGAGAAACATCGATGTGAGAGAGACACATGGATTGGTTGCCTCCCACACAGCCCCGGTCAGAGTTGGGGATCAAACCTGTAACCCAGTCATGTACCCTTGACCGGGAATCAAACTCTCAACCCTTTGGTCCATGGGCCGATGCTCTAACCACTGAGCAGAACTGGCCAGGGCTATCTAGAGTATTTTTAGGGTGATTAAAATACAAATCATTGGTGTTAAAAAAAAAAAGTCTGCCAGACCAAGTGGAGTGGCTGGCCACTGCTGGGGACAAATTATCCACTGCGGGGCAGAAAAGGGGATGGCAGAATTCAGATGGAGAGGCCACCAAGGAATAGCCAGAGACATTGGAGATAAAGAGCAGAAGTTAAACCGCGGGAAGCCGGTAGGTCTGTGCTCCTAGAAGCCCAGTAAAAGGCAATGCGAAACTCTTGCCATTTGGGGCTGCGTGGATCAAAGTGCAATGTTCAAACAAATGTAATGGTTCGCCTGAACTCCACATTCACCATCCGCTGTCTGGACCGGGTGCTCAGCTCTGGGGTCCTCATCTGAAGAGGGAGATTGGCAAGGTAGGGTACATCCAACAGTAAACAAGCCAGAGGCCAAGGGCGCCTCAGGAGGCTTGCAGGTAACAGGTGTGGTTCACCTGGAGAAAAGAAGACTGAAAGAGAGGTTGTTACTCTCTTTGTAAATTTGAAAGCACCTAAATGTCTATCAAAAGGAAACTATTTCAATATAATTATGGTGTGTTGTAATGTGGAATACAGCCACTAAAACCTCATTCAAAGAACAAATGAAGAGACAAAGCGAGAGTATGAAACAAATTGGCTTAAATAAATAATTTTTCTTCTTTAATTTTATGGCTTATCTACAATAAACATAGTGCTTCTGTAATCATATTAAAACCAATAAATATATAGACAAAAGAGAAAGAGGAAACAAAAGTCAGAATGTTGGGTGTGGCGGGGTGTGTGTGTGTGTAGAGAGAGAGAGAGAGAGAGAGAGAGATTAGTTTTTACTTTTTCTCTCTTCATTTTCTTTAAATTATAAAAGCAATACATAAAGTCCTCACTTAATGTCATCAATAGGTTCTTGGAAACTGCGACTTTAGCAAAACAGTGAATAAGGAAACCAGTTTTACCATAAGCTAATTGATAAAAACCAGAATTAACTTCCTGTGGCATGTTTCTGGTCACAAGAATATCACCAAATTTTTAAATAAAGACCCAAAACACTTCTAATAGCCAACATTGAAATAAATGTGAGCTATACGTACATTTAAAAAAGATTAATAACAAGTAAGATTGTTTTCCAACTAATTATTCCAGTCCAGGGTCACAGTGGCCGGAGCCTATGCTGGCAGCTCGGGGCACCAGGTGGGACCCTCCCTGGACCGGACGCCCTTCTACACAGGGCCACTCACACACACCCACACTCACTCAGACCGGGACAGTTCGGACACGCCAGTTCACCTGTGGGATGTGCAGGGAGCCAGAGTGCCCAGAGAAACCCACGTAGACGTGGGGAAGATGTGCAAACCACTCCGTCCGTGGCCTCGGCCAGGATCCTTTTTGTTCTCTCATCAACTTTATAATGAAATGACATTAAACAAACGACATTAGAGGGTCTACTGTACAGGAACACTTATGTTAAATAACTCAGATAATAATTTCAATTATTCAATAAATATTTATTGAGTGCCTATTATGTGCTTTTATTCTTCATGGTTCTAGAGGACAACAAGTAGCAGTGGGTAGAAGGGACACGGAGACAGACATGCCTCTGTATAAAACAGAAATGTCAGAACTGCCAGCAACAGAATGAGCTACTTGCTGTAGTGAAGGACTTCCATGTCACAGGAAGTGTTCAATCATGTATGTTAATGTGGGGATTCTCGTGCTCAATAATAGATACATGACTTCCACCAGCCTTACTGTTTCTGAGAATCTATTACTTTCTAAATTAACATTAAGAATTACCACTCATCCAGCCCTGGCCTTTTTGGCTCAGTGGTTAGAACGTCAGCCCGCAGACCTAAGAGTCTTGGGTTCGATTCTGGTCATGGGCATGTACCTGGGTTGCAGGTTCCATCCCTTGCCCAGTCGGGGTCATGCAGCAACCAATCCAGGTGTCTCTCTCACATTGATGTTTCTCTCTCTATCTCTCCCTCTCTATCTGTCTGTCTGTCTCTGCCCCTCCCTCCCTCCCACTCTCTCTAAAAATTAATGGAAAAATATCCTTGGGTGAGAACTAACAACAACAAAAAGAATCACTCATCCACCACATACTATTGAGCAACTCAATTCCCTTCTGATAGCCCTTTAGTCCTTTCTAAAACAGGAGACATAACACTGACTTAGATCAATGTAAACTTGACAGATGAGATTCAGGGAGTGTTTCTGAAGTATTTAGATCATATGTAGTAGATAAATGAAGTCATTTGTTGTAAACTATCTAATGCAATACTCAGGGCTACAACATCATCTATAACATTAGAATCCTAATGAATGTCTTCAACTCCAGCCAGGATTACAAATACTTTAAAAACTCTGGTGCTACGTAGGGTTCATCACGCAGCTATTATCTCCAAACATTCACAAAGCAGTTATGTCACAACTTCACCTGCTTCACACTGGCATTGTTTATACCACAACGATTCAGAAAACATGATTTTGGAGATTTGCGTATTTTACAAAGTAAAGGGAAAGGGAGAATTATAAAAGCAAATGAATACCACAATGAGATACCACTTCATACCCACTAGGATGATTATAGTCAAAGATACAATAAGAAATGTGGATGAGGAAATGGAGAAAGCGGACCCCTCATACACACTGGTGGGAGTGTAAAATGATGCAACCACACTGAAAAATAGTTTGGTGGTCCGAAAATGTTAAACATGGAGTTATCATATGACCCAGCAATTCCACTCCTAGGTATATATGCAAGAGAAATGAAAACTTATGTCCACACAAAAACTTGTACATAAACATTCATAGTAGCATTATTCACATAGCCAGAAAGTAGAAATGATTCAAATACCTATCAACTGATAAACAAAAATGTAATATTCATATAATGGAATATTGTTCATCGACAAAAAAGAATGAAATATTGACATGTTATAATGTAGATAAACCTTGAAAACATGCTAAGTAAAGGAAGCCGGTCCCAAAAGACCACACATTGCATGATCTGTTTATATGACATGCTCAGAAGAGGCCAATCTGTGGAAACAGAAAGTAGATTAATGGTTGCCTAAGGCTGGGAGGCTGTCAGCGGGGACAAGGGAGTGGCAGCTAGTGGGCACGGGGTTTTTCAGGGGGATTATGAAATGCTCGTAAAACTAATTGTGGTGATGGTTACACAACTCTGAGTATACTAAAACCCATTGCAGTGTACACTGTACACTTTAAACAGATGTAAATTATAGTTCAATAATTCTGTTTTAGAAAAAGGAAGATTGTATTTTCACAAGTCCATTTCAACTTTCTGAATTTCTGACTAAAATCACGCCTGTTGTAATAGTTCCTAAATATAGCTTCATAACCAAGACACAGCTGCAGACATAGTGTGTAGTCTTCCAGTACAATGTCCAGCTGTGAGTCAGAGCTTCAAAACAAAGGCCACCCAGCCGGTGTGGCTCAGTGGATTGAGCGTGGTCCCATGGACTGAGAGGTCCCAGCTCAATTCCCGGTCAGGGCACATGTCTGGGTTGCAGGCTCCATGCCCAGTGGGGGCATGCAGGAGGCAGCTTATTGATGTTTCTATCTCACATTGGTGTTTCTATCTCTCTCTCTCTAAAAAAAAAAAAATCAATAAAAACATATTTAAAAAAAAAAAACAAAAAACAAAGGCCAGAAGACAGAACAAACTAGCAAAACCAAATTTAGACCTTGCAAAAAATACTGCAAAAGTGAAATATTAGCGTTAGGGCCTCATGAGCTATTGAGACCAACTAAAGTTATTGTAGATCAGAGCTTTGCTGCATGGACCAGAATCTAACCAGATTACAAAGCCGATGTTCCAGTGTTTCCAGGTACGCACGTGTGAAAAGCCAGTCTCTGGTCTGAGTCAGTCTTCTAATGATCAGAAGAGAATGCAAGAGCAGTTATGAAGTCACCAAAAACCAAGAAAGAAACAAACAAAAACACCAATGAAAACGTTCATGAACAAATAAGATGTAGTGATTGAAATATTTTTTTTCTTTTTCCTGCTTGCCTTGTCTTCCTAACAGGATTGAAAACTCCTGAGGTCCAGGCCCATGTGCCCCCCTTTTGAGTGCCTCCCTGGCACTTACACAGTATTCTGCCAGAGGGAATTCTAAGGCCCTACGTTACCCAGCTGTGCCCACCTAGCCTCATCTCATTCCACAGCTACCTGTGCACACCTGCTTCCCACACCCGGCTCCTTCCATCTTTCACATCTGCCAGGCTCTCTCCTACTGTGAGCCTCTGACCACACCAGTCCTTCCATGCTCTTTTCATGGTTACCCCTTTTTCATCCTTCAGATCTCAGCTTAAATGCTACCTCCTCAAAAAGGCCCTTCCTTACTACCCCATGTTAATTACGTAGGTTTCCATGAGAGTCTGTCATCCCATCCAATATGTTTAATTCACAGCATGTATCACAAAGTCTTTCAACAACATTCCATACATATTTATTCGGTCCCTATTTATGTACCAGGCACTGTTTGAGGTGTTGGAGATACAACAGTATATAAAACAACTAGTCATTTAACTTATATTTGTTGTTTCTTGAGTATTCTTTGTCTTCCCTGCCTTAACCTATAATTTAACCTTCCCCATCATGTAACTTCTTTGGAAGCAGAGACTGGCTAAGCAGAGGCAGCGTGATTCAGTGGTCAAGAGCCATAACTCCAGAGCCAGAGAACTAGAAAAGAATCCTGGCCCCCCCCACTTAACTAAATTCCTTCATTGCTCTAAACCTCAGTTTCCCACTGAGTATAAAATGGGCATAATCCTAGTACTTTCTTTCGAGGGCTGTTATGAGGATTAAATAAGTAGTATGGTTTGATCACTTGACACATACTTGGTACACAGTAAGCCCTATAAAAATGTATGTTAAAGAAATGTTTTCTGACAGAAATAATTCCATGCCTATATGGTCAATTAATATATGACAAAGGAGGCAAGAACATACAGTGGGGTAAAAACAGTCTCTTCAATCAATAGTGTTGGAAAAATTGGAAAGGTAGGCGCAAGAACATGAAACTAAACCACCATATACAAGAATGAATTCAAAATGGATTAAAGGCTTAAATGTAAGACTAAATCATAAAACTCCTAGAAGAAAACACAGGCAGTAAAATATCTGACATTTCTCTTAGCAATATTTTTTTTAGACATATCTCCTCAGGCAAGGGAAACAAAAGAAAAAAATAAACAAATGAGACTACATCAAACTAAAAAGGTTTTGCACAGCAAAGAAAATCATCAACAAAATGAAAAGACAACCCACTAAATGAGAGAACATTTTTCCCAATGATATATCTGATAAGGGGTTAATATCCAAAATTTATAAAGAACTCATACAAATAGCAACCAAAAAAAATTAATTTAATCCAAGTAAATAAAGTAGGGAGAGGACCTGAATAGACACTTCTCCAAAGAGGACATACAGATGGCCAATGGACATACGAAAAGATGCTCAATGTCAATAATTATCAGAGAAATGCAAATTAAAACCACAATGAAATATTACCTCACAGCTGTCAGAATGGCTATCAATAATAAATCAACAAACAACAAGTGCTGATGAGAACGTGAAGAAAAAGAAACCCTTGTGCACTGCTGGTGGGAACGCAGATTGGTGCAGTCACTGTGGAAAACAGTGTGGAGATTCATAAAAAAATTAAAAATGGAACTGCCTTATCAACCAGCAATTCCACTTCTGGGTTTATATTTGAAGAAGCTCAAAACACTAATTTGAAAGAATATATGCACCCCTATGTTCATTGCAGCATTATTTACAATAGCCAAGATATGGAAGCAACCCAAGTGTTCAGCAATAGACAAGTGGAGAAAAAAAGCTATGGTACGTATATAAAATGGCATATTACTTGGCCATAAAAAAAATGAAATTCATTGTGACAGCATGAATAAAACTAAAGGTTGTTGTGCTAAATGAAATAAGCCAGACAGAGAAAGACAAATACCATATGATTCCACTTATATGTGGAATCTAAAGAACAAAATGAACAAACAAAATAGAAACAGACTTATAAATACAGAGAACAGACAGATGGATGCCAAAGGAGAGGGAGGTTGGGGTAGGGGGTGTGAAAAAGGTAAAGGCATTTAGAAGTACAGATTGGTAGTTACAAAATAGTCACGGGGATGTAAAGTACAGCATAGGAGATATAGTCAACAATATTGTAATAACTATGTATGGTACCAGGTGGGTACTTGAAATATCGGTGGGGGGGGGGCATTCTCTAAAGTACATGATTGTCCAACCTCTATGCTATACACCTGAAACTAACACAAAATAATATTGAATGTAAACTGTAATTGAAAAATAAAATTTTTTAAAATAAAATTTTAAATTATTATTGGGCTAATACGGTGCCTGACAGTTGGTTTTAATTTAATGAATTAACAAATTGTGGTGCCCATGGTTAAGCTTATGTTTGTAATTGGGCCAAAACATAAAGAGAGAGCAGATCAGCAAGGATAAAATGCCCCTTTTCATCTTTGAACTCCTTGTTGGAAAAATTCTTAAGTCTTATAGATAAAATGTGACAGTCTCGGTCAATTCCAAGCCAGTGGCAGCATTGTCTTTGGAATTTGCCAGAAATACTGTGGTTGTTTTCTAGCGTAGGAGGTTCTGGGACTTTCCAGGAAGGAAAGGCTGTCAGTATCCAGCTGAGTCTACAGTGTGGCTCCCACTCACAGGGAAGAAGCCATCTTTCGCATTTCCAGGAGCTGGTGGAGGAACCACAGATACTTCTCCATCCTCTCCCCACTACATATATCCACCATCTTGAATTTGACATTTCTACCTACTATAAAATCAAAATAGACTTGTGAAGAGGCTAACTACTGCGTTCTGGATGGCACTCCCAGCGAGTCCTTCCGGCAATCATCAGTCAGCCCACGCGGCACACCAGCACCTCAGTGTGCCATCTGTGCATACGTCCAGGAGAGACATCATAAACTGGAAGAAGGACTGAAGTAATCAAAGCAATTCGGAGCTTCTAGGAAGCATTTGCCAAGATCCTAAATTCTAGCATTTTAAAAAATGCTATAGGGAAGACCAAAAATACAGGAAAGCAAAATATTTTGTCACAAATTTGCCTTCGAGAAGTCCACAGTCTACTTAGATCAAAGTCTCCATATATCAAAATGGGGAAAACTTTATAAAGGAGTAAAATCAATGGTAGCCAGGGTAAAAATGTCCACATCCTAATTCCAGGACCTGTGAATGTGTTTGGTTACATAGCAAAAGAAAATTAAAGTTATAGATGTAATTAAAATTGTTAATCTGCTGACCTTAAAATAGGGAGATTATTCTAGATTTTTCTGGTTGGGTCCAATGCAATCACAAGTGTACTTAAAAGTGGAAGAGAGAGTCCGGCCGGTGTGGCTCAGTGGTTGAGCATTAACCCATGCACCAAGAGGTCACCAGTTCGATTCCTGGTAAGGACACATGCCCAGGTTGTGGGCCTGATCCCCAGTGGGGGGTATGCAGGAAGCAGCCCATCGATGTTCTGTCTCCTCAATGTTTCTATGTCTCTCTCCCTCTCACTTCCTCTCTCTCTAAAAATAAATAAAGGAAAATTTTTTAAATAGTGGAAGAGAGAGGCAGCATAGTGTTAGAGAAAAAGATGTGCTAGCAGAAGTAGGGTCAGAGCGTTGCTCTGTTGCTGTCTTTGAAAATGAAGGAAAGGAGACGTGGGCCAAGGAATGCAGACAGCCTTTAGGAGCTAGAAAAAATAAGGAAACAAATTGTCCCCTAGAGTTTCCAGAAGGAACAAAGTCCTACCAACATCTTGATTTTAGCCCAATGAGACCCTGTTGAACTTCTAACCAACAGAACTGCAAGATAATATATTTGTGTTGTTTCAAGCCACTAAGTTTGTGGTAATTTATTATACCAGCCACAAGAAATTAATATAACATGGGCTAAAATCTAGATTAGTATTATCAGAAAATAAATTAGGAATGGGAGAGAGAGCAATGCTGGCTAAAGTTATTAGGAAAAATGACTTTGAGTGAGTAGGAGTTTAGATTGCTCTTTTCATAATTTATAGGATGAATGTAGAAAGATAAAAACTGAGAAGGGATATTTGTCAGATATATAAAACCATCAAGGAAGCATGGATTTGTTTGCTAAATTCCAGATTACCACAACCCGGGAGCACCTCCCTGAAAGGGGTAGCTTTAGGATGGATGGATGGATGGATGGATGGATGGATGGATGGATGGATGGATGGACAGACAGATAGATGGAAAGGAGGGAAGGAGGAAGGGAGGAAGGAAGGGAGGGAGGAAAATGGAGAGAAGAACAAGAAAGAGAGAGACAAAGAGAGCAAAAAGGAAGGAAGGCAGGAAGGCAGGAAGGAAGGCAGGAAGGTAGGAAGGAAGGAAGGAAGGAAGGGAGGGAGGAAGGAAGGGGGGCAGGAAAATGGAGAGAAGAACAAGAAAGAGAGAGACAAAGAGAGCAAAAAGGAAGGAAGGCAGGAAGGCAGGAAGGAAGGCAGGAAGGAAGGCAGGAAGGTAGGAAGGAAGGAAGGAAGGGAGGGAGGAAGGAAGGGGGGGAGGAAAATGGAGAGAAGAACAAGAAAGAGAGAGACAAAGAGAGCAAAAAGGAAGGCAGGAAGGAAGGCAGGAAGGAAGGCAGGAAGGCAGGAAGGAAGGCAGGAAGGAAGGCAGTCAGGAAGGCAGTCAGGAAGGCAGGCAGGAAGGCAGGAAGGCAGGAAGGCAGGAAGGCAGGAAGGCAGGAAGGCAGGAAGGCAGGAAGGAAGGAAGGAAGGAAGGAAGGAAGGAAGGAAGGAAGGAAGGAAGGAAGGAAGGAAGGAAGGAAGGAGCAGAAACTGAAAATATAAAAAGCTTTAAAATTTTGAGATGCATTCCAAGATGCCAGATCCAAAATGAGGTCAGGGAAAACAAGATGTTTGGGGTGAGAGTGGAGCCTTGGTCATAGAGACAACTTGCTTTCCTCCAGACTGAGTTACTACACACAGCCTGTCTGAGATAGACCAGCGACTTAGAGCTGACACAGTATGGCGATTTCCATTCTTATCCTTGGTTTGAGGATTCCTGGGAAAATAATAAAGTTGGCTTAAGGATTCCTCTCCCTTCATTCTATAATGGGTCTGTTTTTCTGGTCTAAAAATAGCAAACAAGAAAGGTCCTCATGTGCTCTTTTAGGGATAGGGTTGAAACCTGAAGTCCTGAGCAGCTCCTAGCATCTTTCCCAACTGTGGGGGCATTAGTCACACAGTCGTTCTCTTGCTGCACAGACATATTGACGACTCTCCCACAGGAATCCTCCCCCTCAGACTATGTTCTATACTTCCTGCTGGAGTACCCTCCTCTGAGCTGTTACACAGTACTGCACTCCTCGGGGAGCTAGACAGTGGTGGGTGAAGTGACACCTGTAAAACCTGCCAACTCTTGCTGGTTCTTGCATCTTCCAGAACCAAGACCCACATTTGCATGGATGGCATACATGGAATCACTTCGGACCTGTTGCAGGAGGAAAATGATCTGCCAGCCCAGGAGGCTGACACCAGGGCATTGAGGAAGGAAGGCTGGGTGGGAGTGCCATTGCAACTGAGCACAGAGTTACGGAGGAGGCCCAAAGACCAAGTGCTGAGCATTACTCACCCTTTCCATCTCCTGGGCTAAAAGTGAGTTCACTAAGGTCTTTAACCAGTAAGATGCGGGAACTGCATAGGGTAGACACCTTCTGATCTGGAGTCTGACAAGACTAAAAAAAAAAAAAAAAAATAGAACTTAAGTTACCAGCCTAATCCATTTGCTTTTCTGTATAAATTGTCGGAGTGACTATAGAATCAGTTGTAACTCATTTCACACCTAGGTGTGTACCTGTCATACTTCCTTTGAGAGGATGGTGAACTTAGAAATGTTTTAGGTTCCCAGGAGTTGTTCAAAAAGCGGATAAGAAATATAACCAACGCACATGGTGCTGAAATAGAACCCTTGGACATCGTGTGGCTGTCATCTAAGGCAGGTGTGCCTTTTTTCACTTCAAGATTCACTGGACATTTATAAATTTGGGGGAGTGGAGGGTTTCTCTGACCAACATTATGGGCTGTCACTCTGTCAGGAGGCAGACTTTATCAGCACCAAGGGACAATCTTGGAACTAATTCAGGAGGCATTTAAATGGACCATTTTACCAATTGAAGGCCAAAAGGGCAATAGGAAACAAATGACCATAAAATGAATTTTCTGCTATGGAATAAAAGAGTTCCCTAGAAATTAACATCTCTGCCCTGCTCTTCCATTGATAGGGATTCCCAGTGATATTCAAAGAACTTTGCTCTTTTGTCCCTGCCATACCTCTTGCTCTTTCCGATGTTTATTTCTATTATCATCTACCAATATATGAGGCAATTTTGTGCATAAGGCCTTTCCTAAAGCTTGGCTCAGTTCTATTAACCTTTAAGCAGTAATTTATAGTTAAGATCTAAATGGCACTGGTGCGTGTAAATAGTGTCTGTGGGCTCTGCCATCACAAGGGAAGAACTGGCTTAAGTGGCTCCAACACATTTGCTCAGAACATTATGGAAGGAACCACTGAGATCTCTGTAGGAAATGATCTAGTAAAATTCTACGTACGATTAACATTGCCTTGTAACAGACTTATTGTTATGTTGAGTGTAGAATTTTTCAGGGAAATGTGTGGAATCCAAGGCTTTGTCTTCCTTTAATATCAGTCTCTGAGCTATTCATCTAAAAAAAAAAAAAATTCTGGAAGCCAGAAATCTCAGGCGCTTTCAAATTCCCTTGTGATTTCTCATGAAGGATGAGTGGATTTGAGAAATCTCTCTACATCTCAGGAGTTGATGTAAATAAAATAGAGACAGCCTTGGCCAAGTTGATGACATTGAACAAATTTCTCAAATTCTTCTAGGTCCTTCCTTTCACCTTCTCTCATCCAAAACCAGTCTCTCTATCACTGACCGTTCTCCAGCACTGTCCATCCAGACTCATAGGAGGCCCCAAAGTATCCAAATGGCCCAGTCATTCCACTGCTCAAAGCTCCTCAGAAACTTGAGTGGTTTCTATCTACTTCCATCCATCATCTATCCACTCATTAATATTTAATTGATTGCCCATGTTTATGAGCCCCTCTGCCAGATGCTGGAATACACAAGTATGAGCAAGACCAATATGGCTCTTTCCTTCATAGAGTTTAAAATCTCAGCTGGGAAAAGACACATTCAAAAGGTAATTCCACACATGATTATTTAATTGCAACTGGATAAGTGCTCCTCTGGAGGGAGAGCATGGTGCAGTGAGCTAATTTAACAAAGGTCTCTGGCCTAGTCTGGGCATGAAGATGGGGGAGGCCAAGGATCGCTTCTCTGAGGAAGTAACATTTGTGCTGATGCTAAAAGGATGAGTAGGAATTCATCAGACAAATGGTATGAGTGGGAGGCTGGTGGGGGAAGGGCGGGAGGGTGAGGGTTAGGGAATCTGGGCAGCCAGATAAGCAAGTGAAGGCCCTGGGAACAGAGACTAGGGCAAGCAGGTCGATGTGGATGGAACATGGCCAGTAGTGGGGAGGGGAGCAGAAGGTCAGGCCAGATTCTACGCTGGAAGAGTTTAGGAAGAAGCATCTGGGTTGTCTTAGCTTGTCCCCAGAGCAGTCAAAATTCTGATCCCATGGCCTTCTTTGGGTTCTCAGGCTGGGTGTGCTTAAACCCATCAGACCTGTGCCCCAGAAGCCAGGCTAAGAAACACCAAGCCAAAGCTACAAGTAATGAACAATCGAGACCATAAACACCAAAGGCAGAGTGTGGACCTGGTTTGACTCCCGATTTGACAAAATCAACTATAAATAGATATTTGGGGGACACTGAGGAAATACAATGCTTTAGATGATATGTAGAAATTATTGTTAATTTGTAAGCACAAAAATGGTATTGTGGTTGAGGGAGAAAATGTCTTCATTTTTTGAGTATTTAGGACTGAAATGTCATAATGTCTATGACTTAAATTAATTCAGCAAAAGTTTCAGGAGGTATTTACAGAAAAATGTTAGTAATTGTTCTACTAGGTGATGTGTATATGGGAGTTAATTAAATTGTTCTCTTCACTTTTATTTCATTTGAAAATATTCATAATAAAATATTAAAAACATGAAAAGGAAAAAAATACTATTAGTCATCAAGCTGGCTTGGTGGCATTTGTCCTGGGAAAAGTAAGCCTGGAAACAACCATCTGGCCAAAGGCAAAGGGCATGAATTAAAAACATGCATTTTCCTTTTTATTTTTTATATTTATTGTTTATTGGTCTGTGAAAATTCAGTTCATACTAATAAAGCTCCTAAAAGTGAGAATAATTGCTTATTTATTCAACCACCTAATTGAGCACCTACTTTGCACCTGTGATGCCCCCTTTAAGTGAACAATGTGCATTGACCTAGAGATTTTCTGTCCAGTGCAGAGCATTCAAAAGTTTATTTGGTTCCAACCCTTGAAAACTAGCATTTGCATTGATTCTCCCTAATAGTAATTGTATCAATTTTATTTGGGCATTTTCACACCTTAGGGAACTACAGCTCAGGAAAGGACATTTGATTTGTATAGTGATCTTGATGTCAGCTCATTCTTTATTCCAAGACTGACAAACAGTGTGCTCACAGTGGATGAGGCTTGGATGGGATGGAACAGTAACCCAGCGTGAAATGTCCATGGAGTCAAAGAAGAGGTCACCGTCCCACAACTGCAGTCAGGGTAGCCTGAGAGCCCCAGGGCCTACAAGTCACAGGAATGAGGTTGCCAGATAAAATACAGGATGCCCAGTTCAACTTGAATTTCAGCTAAGCAAAGAATCATTTTTTAGTGTAAGTATGTCCCATGCAATATTTAAGACATACTTATACTAAAAAATATCATTATTTACCTGAAATTCAAATTTAACTGGGCATTTTGTTCTTTTCCTTCTTTCCTTCTTTTTTTCTTTCTTTTTTTCTTTCTTTTTTTCTTTCTTTCTTTCTTTCTTTCTTTCTTTCTTTCTTTCTTTCTTTCTTTATTTGTTTATTTATTTATTGTTTTTGTTTCCTAAATTTAGCAAACCAGCACAGGAATGAATGAATATACACAGGAATGAATGAATTTGGAGGGAAAGCCAAATCATAGGAATTTCCGAAATGTCTGACCCTATGAGCTGGAACACTGGGCTAAGGAATTCAGATGGGACCCTTTAGTCCAGGGAGAAATAACTGAGGATTTGGGACAAAAGAAGTGAAAACATGAGATGGTTGTCTGTGAAGTCTTTCAAGGAGAAACTTTCCTCCATCACTTCCTGCTGAGCCACTAGCTTCTTAAGCATTAATCAGGATCTGCTAGGTGTAAGGTCCTGGGGAGATAAACAGAGATGAGTAACAAGACATCTCCACAGCCTCAAAGAGGAACATCTTAGTAGCAGAGAACCAGACTCCAGAGTTGCATTCTGGAGCCAGACCACTGGGTTCCAACTCCAGCTCTGACACTAGGCGTGTCTTTGTAACAATTCCTTAAGCTTTCTGTGCCTACTGGGAATAGTAAATGGAGTTATTTTGTAGGCTTGTCATAATCATTAAATGAATTAAAAGACAAAAAGTTATTTGGCTAGTGCCTAGCACCTATTAAGTACACATATGTATATATATTTGTGTGTGTGTGTATATATATACTCCCAAAAAATGTATACAGGGTGTCTGTAGATTCTATTACATTTTGAAAATGAAATGTATTTTAATAAACACTGGCTTTATAATTATTCAAAGTTGTATATACATTTCTTGGGACACTATATATATATTATATATGTATACATATGTGTGTGTGTGTGTGTGTGTGTGTGTGTATGAAAGCAACCCACAGATACAAACTAAAAGATGTTCTAAAAAGAGATTTTGATCTAATCCCAGTGAGAAGACTATATTCCAGGATATAGGGAATGATAGGATCAAAGATGCAGAGAATAAAGCATAAAGTAGACTAGCAAGTCATTCACTGTGGTTAGAAGTGGGTCTGTTAAAAGGATTGCTAAGAAACAAAACCACAAAGAAGAGATGAGTGCCCCTTACAAAGGGCTTGGAATGCCAGGCTAAAGGGCGGTGGCTCTGCCCCGCGGGCCATAGAGGACCACTACAAGTGTCTGAGCAAGCGAGAAGCATGGATGTTGGGGAAGGATTAATGATGTCACCAAGTATATGACAGAGGAGCCAGAGGAGGGGACTTATCATAGTAAACAATCACTGTGTTCATAGCAAGTGTCAAACACTGTGAGCAGAAAGGTCCTCGCCCTTGTGCAGGCTACAGTCTAGACCAGTGGTTCTCAACCTTCCTAATGCCGCAACCCTTTAATACAGTTCCTCATGTTGTGGTGACCCCCAACCATAAAATTATTTTCGTTGCTACTTCATAACTATAATTTTGCTACTGTTATGAATCGCCATCGGAAATATGTGTTTTCCGATGGTCTTAGGCGACCTCTGTGAAAGAGTCGTTCAACCCCCAAAGGGGTCGCGACCTACAGGTTGAGAACCGCTGGTCTAGTGGAAGAATGAGATGTTAAACAAATAGCCACACAAACAGGATGAAAAAGTGCAGGGTGTTCTGAGAGCTCACAGGAACCTAACGTCAATGGAGGGTGAGAAGTCTGACGGGAAGCGGTGACACCTGCTGAGATAGGAAGATGCACAGGAGTGAGCCTGATGGGCACCGGGCAGAAGAGCCTGCCAGGTGGAGGAAAGCACAGGCTCTGCGGCAGGAGGAGAAACGGCCCTCAAGACCTTCTGCAAAAGGCCAGCGGAGGCCGAGCAGAGGGGAGTGGGGGACTGTGGCATAAGGGAGCATGAGGCAGCATTAAGTCACCCGCATTCTTGGGCACAATGGGTTGAGCCAGGAGCCAACAGCTGGCCAAAAGACACTCTGTTGGGCTCTCCAGGCCCCTATGAGGTGAACTGGAGTGACACCAGATATCAACCACCTGAACCAATCAGAGCTTCTCCTGGGGAGTTTGAGACGGAGAAAAAGACCCAGAAAAGAGAGAAAAGCAGACTGACATAAACAGAATGCAGTCAAGTGCAGCTCAGAAACAGGGACGTGAGCCAGGTAGACCATATTACATATTTTGACCTTTATCATAAGAACCAATCTGACGGGGAGTGATGGGAGCCTGATCTAGGACCATGGATGTAGAAATAAAGAAGGGGGAGTGGTTTTTAAAATATGACCACAAATTCTTTGACACTTCTCCCTTAATTCCCCTCCTGTTCAGTGTGGGCTCTAGTTAATGATTTGCTTCTAACAAATAGAATATTGCAAAATCGATGGTGTGTGTCTTCCCAGACTGGGTTATAAAGAGACTGCAGCTTCCATCTTAAGTATCCTCTCCCCATATTTCCCTCCCTCCCTCCCTATCTCTCTGCCTCTGGGGAGAAGCGAACTGTTGTGCTGTACACAACCCTGTGGGGTGACCTACTTGGTGAGGTGCTGAAGCCTCCAGCCAACAGCCAGCATGGAACAGAGACCCGCTAACAATCACAAGAGTGAGCTTAGAAGCAGATTCTTCAGCTCTAAAGAGACGTCTGCAGTTGCAGTAACAGCTTGCCTACAGCTCCAGAAGAAACCAGCTAAGTGAAGCCACTCCCCGGTTCCTAATCCTCAGACACTGTGTGAAATAATAAATATGTTGTTTTAAGCTGCTGAACTTGGGCAGAATTTGTTGTGCAGCATTAGAGAATGAATTCAGAGGGGAACTGATGACATTAGTATTACATCGGTAGAATTGCTAGGACTTTGCAGTGATGGCTATTGGGCACAGGGGAGAAAAAAGAAGTAAAAGTGCTCTGGTCGGTTTGGCTCAGCAGTTAGAGTGTTGGCCCGTGGACCAATGAGTCACGGGTTCGATTCTGGCCAAGAGCACGTACCTCAGTTGCAATTCATCCCCAGCCCTGGTTGGGGTCGTGCGGGAGGCAGCCACTCAATGTGTCTCTTTCACGTTGATGTTTCTCTCTATCTCTCTCCCTCCCACTCTATCTGAACAAAAATGGAAAAATGTCCCAGGGTGAGGATTAAAAAAAAAAAAAAGAAGAAGTAAAAGTGATTCTGAGCTTTGGGCATGGCTCACTAAAGTTCCATTTTAGAGAAGGGAATGGAACACAGAGGGAAGAACTTTGGTGGGGAAAGAAAATGATTTCCTTTTCAAACTCATTAAATTTGAGATGTTGGTGAGATTTTCAGGGGCAAGTGTCCCACACAGAGAAAAGAGTGAAGACCCTAAAGAGAGATTTGATATAGAGACGTTCGCCAGTGCTAAAAACCATATATATATATATATATATATATATATATTTTTTTTTTTTTAAAGAGGGGGATCCCTGTCTCTGAAAAGTTCTATCTCACACTGTGAATCCATATATCGGATGACCGAAATCCCAGTGGGTGTCAGTCAACAGTGGCTGCATAGTTGAACTCAAATTTTGAGATCTACAATATAGAACCAAGATCTTGAGACGTGGTGACCCTAGCAAAGCATTGGCCACCATGTAGAGTTCTCCTCGGGCGTCTGTATGTTTTTCTAGAATGTCTCTCTCAAACTGCAACAGAAGAGTGTTCATGATTTTCTCTAAACAACCTACTCTTTTCACAAATGGGGATTTTTCAAGTTGCAAAATATGAAGGCGTACTCATTTACCTCGGGGTCAGAGTTTCCATTGTGGGGATCCTTGGGAGGGTTGAGGAAGCAAGTGGAACAGCTCCCAGCACTGCGTGCCTAGCCTCATGGAGAACTAGAACATTGTTCAGGATGAAACAGCAGTTTCTCTGGCAGCCTGCCGCTCCCGAAGCACCTCCTGCATTCTACCCCCTTCTCTACTTGCTGCTTCTTGTTCATCTTCTAACTGTAGGCTTTTGATGCCTTTTTTCATAGCTTCTATTTACCAAAGTCGTCGATTGCCTCATAGTTTCTGCTTACTGCCTTCTCTTTCCACATCTCTAGTTTCCTTTTCTTTTTTAATTTTTTTTCTTTTTTGTTGATTTTTAGAGAGAGAGAAAGGGAGAGGGAGAGATAGAAACACCGATGAGAGAGAACATCGATTGACTGCCTCCTGCATGCCCCCCACTGGGGATCAGGCCCACACCCTGGGCATGTGTCCTGACTGGGAATCGAACCGATGACCTCTTGTTGCATGGGTCGATACTCAACCACCGAGCCACACCAACTGGGCCACATCTCTAGTTTTCTGCATGGACACTGGACTGCCTTGTTTCTTGTCTTTTCTTTCTCTTTTCTTTTGGGGTCTTCTCATCCTCTATCTCAAGTTCAAACTTCCTGAGAGAGGCTTTGATTGGTTCAGACAGCAACAATCCAGGCCACCCTGTAGGGGGCTGGGGAGCCGACAGCTGGCTGTCTTTTGGTCAGGTGTTGCTTCCTGGCTCGACCAGTTGGGGCCAAGGTGGTGGGGGAGGTGGGCACTCAGCCTAGGAATTCCCTGTGGTCCCTTTTTTCCTAAAGGAAGCAGTGGGCCTGAAAGCTACTTTGAGACCTAATGACCTTTTGAGTACAAATCTCCCAATGAGTTGATGGTAAAATGGTTCAAAACTTCCTCTTTCGAGTAGGGATTTGTTCCAAACAGGTTTTTACCTTTAATATTAGTTCAATTTAGCAGCAACTACCCAGTAGTGCTAACCCTCAAAGTAGCACACGCTGGCTGCTTACAGACGAAGAACCCAAGGTAGAGATAAAAAATACATGCCAGGAAGCTTTTGATACACTATAAAGGCCTAAATGATCTCAGTGAACTCTGCCTAACCCTAGTCAGTTAGTTCCTGCTCTTCATTCTTATTGATTTATTTGGCACCACTACTTGGAAGACATTTTCCTAGTCTGATAAACCGGTTTATAAAGATCGTTAAGACAGAAACCCTACTCTCAAGAAGCTGACATCTCAAAGAGGCGAAAGGGGCTGTGTCTTTCTTCTCATCTCTCTTTGGTCCCTTCCCCTTTACTCTGTGCTTCTTTTGGAAAGGGGCTTGTTGGTATTCAGTTCCTTCTTTCTCCACGTTTCTGCACTACACTTGTCGAGGATTTATAGAAACCCTACCTGACTCTGGCTCTATGAACAGATAAAAAGTAAATGTGGCCAAAAGAAATGGGGTTGGGGGAGAGGGTGTGTTTTTAGATGCATGCGCCTTTATGTTTCCAAATGCTTGTAAGCTTTTATTTAGCAATTATTTTTCTAATAAAAAATAAATCAGATAAGTTTTTTTTTTTTAAAGTTTTATAATTAAGGAAAAGAAATGAGAAGGGATGGGCAACTATGAACAAATGGCGTTGGTAAAATTTTCCATGACCCTGCTGGCAAGATTATTTTGTTTTCATTAAAAAGAAAAAAAAAAAAACATCTCAAAGGAAGTGTTGTGGAGTGAAGGAGGAACATACTATAATCTGCAAGTGACTGGGAAAAAATCTCCTTCGTCCTTTAGATTTGATTGATTCGTGTAGATTGCTTTTTTATTCTTGAAATTCAAGAGACCATACTCACCACAGAAAAGCAATTGACATCATAAAATAAGCAAGCATGTGGGAAGATGGGATTTTAGAGGTAGGCAGTGGAAAATTTGGCCGTGAGGGGCCAACAGGGCATGGCTTTCCAGAGAGTGAGCTTCCTGTAATGTGGAATGCGTACGTGTGAAACCACCAGTCACTGCATTTGCAATCACTTAATAACACGACGGTTCCTCCACCCGTCCTCTTTCCCCACACCGAGTTCCAGTGTCACATGGGGCTGGGGCCACATACTGCGAAGCTTTACAAAGAGAGAAGGAAGTAAACCTACCAATGAGGCAGCAACCGGTTTGCAACACCACATTCTCAACCGGATGAAAAGTCTTTGTATCACATTTGTTTGTAATGCTACATTTATGGGTAAGAGTGGATGGTCCAGGTTTGTATTGAATGGTTTCACGGTGCCCAGGACCTTCACACGTATTATTAATTATTTTAAAATCTTACGGGGGCGGAGTTAGCAGACAAAATGATCCTAGCCAGTGTCAGCTTCATTCTGCCTCAAGACTGCACCTGCTCCTTCATCTGAACGAAAAAGGAAGTAAAAAAATGTGATAGTTCAGTGGCCACGTCCTTTTGTCTGATGCCAGGAAAGAGATGAGAGCTTCTGTTTCTACACTGTTGTTCATGCTAAAGGGTTTCCAAGTGTGGAACACTTACCCGAATTAATTCCCTGCTCCCTAAAAGCAAATAGCTCTGCAGGGGAGAGGCAGCAGCTGGCCAGTGGGGCCCCCTAATCCCCGCACGGCAGGGGCTAGCAGGAGATTACCCTGTTTGAGGAGACTGACAGGATCTAGAGAGAAACCAAGGCTTAATACCTTGTCTGTCATCCCTCTTAAAAATTAGGAAACAGCAAAAGCAGGCAAATTGCTGCTTGAGAAATGACTGAAGAGGAAAGGACATCGGGGGCCCAGCACACAGTTCTTAGGCCCCTGAATCCTAAGCTGGGCTCGGTACCAAGGCACATAGAGGGAGAAAGGTGTGTAGAATTGCTAATTTAGTAATAATTCAGAGTAATGCTATACCCTTAGACAGGTTCCAAGTGGTATTTTAAATGGCTGTTCAATTAGCAGAGCCTGCCAGCTGACAAAACATCGCTGGTATCTGGCTCCCTGTGAGAAGGCGAACCATGAGCCCTTTAATATTTCAATTAAACTTTAATATGGAACTCACTGTGCTTAATATTGAACTTGGAACTACTATCACCTACTGCTTTAATCTTAGCCCTGACACTGTTAAACATAAGCAGCTAGTGAGAATGTTCGCTTAAAAGAAGCATTTTTGGCCCTGGCCGGTTTGGCTCAGTGGTTAGAGCTTTGGCCTGTGGACTGGAGAGTTGTGGGTTCAATTCCTGGTCAGGAGCACGTTCCTCGGTTGTGTGTTCCGTCCCCAGCGCCGGTTCGGGTCTCGTGGGAGGCAACCAATCGATGTGTCTCTCTCACATCGACATTTCTCTCTCTCCCTCTTCCCTCCCTCTCACTCTATCTAAACATCAATGGAAAAATGTCTTCAGGTGAGGATTACCAAAAAAAAGGCATTTTTGAAAAAAGCCAAGGCTAAGATTAACAATTTTAAAAGCAGTAGTGACAGTTACAAATGTTGGTTCTACAACATTTACAATTTCAGAAAAATATTGTTCATCTCTCCTCTGATTTTATGAGGCAATTTTGAAAAACATCAATCAAAGACCTGCTCTGAATCTCCAGGTGTGAGAACAGGGTATGCTGGGAAATCCAGATGGTCAGACCATCAGCGGAGTCCTTGTATCTGGGATTGGTAGAGAGAAGGCGGCCTGTGTTTGAAGCACAACAGATGGGAAATGCCAACTTCATCACTTAAAGTACTATCCTCACTCCTACCCCACAGTCTGGAAGCAGGCAATGATGTTGCTCTATTTAAAGACAGCAGCCCTTTTCTAGACGAGGGGCAACTTACCAGACCCATTTAATTACCCTTATACCCCTCTTTGGGTTATGATGTAGCCATCACTATCTCCATTACTTAATGCAGAGTTACTGCCAGTCATTAAAAAAGTTACAATCTTATTAGAAAAAAATTTAATGACACATATATTTCACAATTCTGAAAGGTCAAATGAAAAAATATTTTAATGGTGAGTGATTAGGCAACAAAAGGTTTGTGCATAATATACACGTGCATGAGTGTGTGTACACCTAAGCACATTTACATTTTTAAGTGGTAGGGAAAAAATTTTACATTGAAATGATTAAGCATATTTATTTGCTTAAGAGATCTCATTGGCATTCAGAAGAAGAAGGAGGAAGAGGAAGAGGAGGAGGAGGAGGAAGAGGAGGAGGGGAAAGGAAGAATTCTCATTGACAGCTCAACTATCTCACCCAACACCATTGCCTCAGGCAGGTAGAGACATGATTATTCTTTCTGGGTAGAAGCAAGGGGGAGAGTTATTAAGATCTTGCAGCCAAGTAGAGAAAGAGAATGAGAGAGAGAGAATAAGAGAGATAGAGAGAGAAGGAAGGAAGGAACATGGTAGCATCAGCCATCAAATTCTATTTAAATATCCAGTTCAACAGATCACTTGATATTAGGCATTTCTTTTGTCTATCTTGGACTTCTGACCTATGTATGTCCTGATTTAATTACTATTAAAATAGAGGGAAAAACTACCCCACCCATGAAGCAGCTAAATTAAAAGGAAACATAAACTGTCCTTTAAAAATATTTTGAACTAAAATTCTTTGGGAATGGATGCTATAAATATACAATTGGCTAATGCTCAAAACTGTTTATAATTTTCTTTGATTTAACTTCAAGTAATAATTTATCTCAAAATGAAACCACATCTATTTGTCAAGATGATACTTTCTGGCAATTGATTTCAGAGTATTTGCTAGGAAACAACTGAGATATACCCTAAATCAGCAATCCCAAACACACACCAAGCATATGCAGTCAGGAACAGACTTCGCTTCTGTAACCAATTTCCACTGGACTGCTCTTCTAAGGAAACATCTGTATCACTTTCATTTTGGTACTTTTTTTGTTTGTTTTGGTTGTGTTTTTTTTTTAATCTCAAAGGGATGATAAAAAAATTAAGGGCCCTGTTAGAGTTTTATTAAGTCTTACAAATTAACAAGTAGATAAAGAACACGTAAGAAAAATGGTAAAAAATTATGACATAATTTTTAAATGGCCAATAATCATTTGAAAGAATGTTTAACTTCATTAAGAATCTAAGGAGTCAAAAAGGGTTCCCTTTTCTCCACATCCTCACCAACACTTGTTTATTGACTTACTGACAGGTGTGAGGTGATATCTCATTGTGGTTTTAATTTGTATCTCTCTGATGATTAGTGACATTGAGCATATTTTCACATGTCTATTGACCATATATATGTCCTCTTTGGAGAAGTGTCTATTTAGGTCCTATGCCCATTTTTTAATTGGATTGTTTGCTTTTTTGGTGTTAAGTTCTATGAGTCCTTTATATATTTTGGATATTAATCCCTTATGGGTATTTCATTGGTGAGTATCTTCTTCCATTCAGTAGGTTGTCTTTTCGTTTGTTGATGGTTTGTTTTGCTGTGAAAAAACTTTTTAGTTTGATGTAGTCCCGTTTGTTTATTTTTTCTTATTTTCCCCTTGCCCTAGAATACATATCCAAAAATAAATATTAGTAAGAGCAATGTAAAAGAATTTACTGCCTATGTTTTCTTCTAGTTTTATTGTTTTGAGTATTGCATTTAAGTCTTCTTTTAAAATATTTTTTATTGATTTTTTTAGAGGGAGAGGGAGATAGAAATATTGATGACAGAGAAACATCAATTGGCTGCCTCCTGCATGCCCCCTACTGGGGATCAAGCCTGAAACCCAGGCATGTGCCCTGACCGGAAATTGAACTGATGACCTCTTGGTGCATGGGACAACGTTCCATCCACTGAGCCACACTGGCCAAGCGCATTTAAGTCTTTAATGTATTTTGAGTTTATTCTTGTATATGGTATAAGAAAGCAGTTTCTTTTCTTTTGCATGTATCTATCCAGTTTTCACACCACATTGAAGAGATTGTCTTTATCCCATTGTATGTTCTTGCCTCCTTTGGCATAGATTAATTAACCATATACATGTGGTTTTATTTCTGGGTTCTCTGTTCTGTTCAATTGATCTATGTGTCTGTTTTTATGCCAGAACCATGCTGTTATAATTACTATACCTTGTAGTATACTTTGATATACTTTGTTCTTCTTTCAGGATTTCTTTGGCTACTCATGGTTTTGGGGGTTCCCTATAAATTTTAGTATTATTTGTTCTAGTTCTGTGAAATATGCCATTGGTATTTAACCAACACACATGGATGTGGGACCATCCCATTCCCATCTCCGCCCCCTCCTACCAGTCTCCACATGGCTTCTTTATATCCTTAGTTATAGGAGTTCCGTTCAACTCGCCTTCAGGTGGTTCTCCAGGGTGCTCGCTCTGTAATTTAGTTGTAATTTTGATGTGGACGTGTGAAGAAGCGAGCACAGCATTTACCTGCTCCACCATCTTGACCAGTAGTCCTAAACCCGTGATTTCTAGCATTCATTTTATTTTCCATTAACACACAAAACTACCTTATTAAGTGGGAATAAAATCCACACTCAGAGACACCTAAAATGTTGGCCAACTCCTCACTGAAAGGACCTTAGTGATGCTGGGAACCTTGAAGTGGGAGGTTGGGGTGGTTTGCATATTTTTGGTTGCTGGGGGACCCTTGCTGTCTGCATGTCAAGCACATTGCATGCTCTCAGACACAGAGGAGCCAAACTGAGGACAAACAAGGGTTAGGACAAGGGGTAACTGAAAGTGAAATCACGCTTACCCAGAAATGCAAGTTAATGCGCCTTAGCTCTGTAGAGCTCGTGGTGCCTGAACACTCTATTCTTTCTTCAGATTACCTAGTGTCCCAAGAGAGGCTTCAGCGACTTGGAGAAAAAGAGATGAGAAGTGTAGAGAAGCAGCAAGCAGCAGTGGGATCTCATTTTATTTGAGAAGCATCTCCATAATTTATACTGGACTTCAATAGGGGGGGAAAGGCAGTTTTGAAGTTTATTTCCCTTTCTTTGTATTGCTGCTACACCTTTACTAGTCCAAATTCAAAAGCCAACCCGAGAGGTGATTTTAAAACTGAATCTTAACCAGTTATAAAAGTAAGACCTGCAAGCATAGAGATTTATAATTCCCGTCTACATTTTGTTCTACAAAGTTGCATCGTGTGCAGGACGCTCGTCCTGGCTGAGGGTAGGAAACTTCCTAAAATATAAATTTCAGGTAAATAATGTCATAGGTATAATCACTAATGGAATTAGGAGGAAGAGAGGAAGGGAAGATGGAGGGAGGGAGAAAAGAGGTGGAGGAAGAAAAGACAGACAATAAATTAAAGGAGAAGAAATTAGTGCAGATTTAAAAGAGAAAGAACAGCAATGAAGATCAGAGAGGAACTGATTTAAAAAAAAAAAAAATCATCGAACAAGGTAAGCCAGGGATAGATAGCAAAAGGGTTACAAATGTGGATCGCCAAATGCCCTGGGCTTGAACCCAGACTCCATACTTAATTTCCAGGTGACTTAACCTCCTGAAGCCTTGTTAATTACCTTCAGGAGAATCTATGCAAAGTGCCTGGGATGGTGCTGGGGAAAAGTGGTCAATGATCACAAGTTCAATAGACAGTCTTTCCTGTATATCCTAGGCCCAGAGGAAGGTGTGAGCTAAACTCCAACCTCTACCTTCCTCTGTCTCCACACCTGAGGTCACCTGATAACAGTGACCATCTGGGGGCCTGAACAAACACCAAAGACAGGGGGCACTGAACTTTTGAGTTCAAATCTCTTTTGCCACTTGTCAGATGCTAGTGCATGAATTTATGCAACAAAAACATATAAACTATTCACTACCTTTCAGGATGAGCTAGGGTCTGGTGAATGAAGACAGACATGGTCCCTGCCCTCATGAATTTAGGGCTCGTAGGAGAGCCAGATAGTAACTAAGTAATTAAACAAACAAATATAAACTTAAAACTATGAAAGAGAAGCACATGATGCCATAAAAGTACATAAAATTCCCTTGAGGAAGACACTATTGAGTTGAGCTCTGTCAGCTAAGTGGGCATCAACATAGACTATGAAAGGGAAGGAAAGAATATTCTAGGCTGAATGAATAGCTGGTGCAGTTACAGCCCAGAAAAGGAGAAGAGACTGAGCACTCATCTGGGACCAGACCAGGCAGGACTTGGTGGGCCTGGTTAAGGACTTCGGTCTTTAAGAGTGAATAGAAAAAAAATCAATGGAGGATTTGTTTTTTTGTTTGTTTGTTTTTTAATTGTTTTCTCTTTATTGATTGTAGAGAGGAAGGGAGAGGGAGAGATAGAAACATCAATGAGAGAGAACATCGATTGGCCGCCTCCTGCATGCCCCCCACTGAGGATCGGGCCCACAACCTGGGCATGTGCCCTGACCGGGAATCGAACTGGTGACTCTTGGTGCATGGGTCGATGGTCAACTGCTAAGCCACACTGGCCGGGCTCAATGGAGGATTTGTAATCAGGAAAATGACATGATCATTTGTGACTTTTGAGAAGACTGCTCAAGCTTTTGATGTGGGGAATAGATTTGAGGGGGACAAGGTAGAGTACTGAAACTCGGGCTGTCCCCGGAGAGCAGATGGTGACTGGGGCTGGAATGGAAGTCGTACAGGGAGTTTACAGATATGTGGATGTTCCATCAGCAGGACCCAGAAACTGGATACAGAGGGAGGATTTCTCACTGGAGGAAATGGATGCTAACATTTTCATCCATTGAGACCAGGAGAGCTGGGAGAATGGAGTTTGGGAGAGGTTTGCTCGTAGGTTTAGTTTTAGGCATGTTTACTTATGTGGCTTTGAGGAAGCCATTTAACCCCTCTAAGCCTTGAAATCTTTGTAGGATTACGTGAGATCATATGCCTGAATGCCTAGCACACAGCAGACGCTCAGTAAATAGTACCTAGTGTGTTATTAGGATTTTAGACAAGAAATACTGCAGCAACTTTGCCTTGGCCATCACAGAGAATCGAGGTCTTTCATTTCTTTTTTCAAACATCTACACCTTATACTTATTTAAAATTAATAAAATAAACACAATGACAGGTAAATGACAATTCTGTACATTTGGTTGGATAACATAAAGAATTTACATATTCACAAGCACATAGATCCTTTACCAACATCGAGCATTTCAGTCTATGTAGTCAAAGTCTTCTGGAATCCCAAAATTTGTATCAGTTTAATTTTTCAAACCCAGATTTTCAATTGGCCCAAGATTTTATTGAAAATATATTATCAGTCCATCTGTTAGCAGCTTCTTTATTTGCTGGACATATTTCTTCCACAACTTGCGGGTCACATTCTTTGTATTTTTCTACTTCTGCCTTTAGCTGTTCCCTTTGTTCTCAAAGTGAAGAAAGCTCTTTTGCTAGCCTGGTTCACTCTTCCGTTTCATGTTGGCCAACTTTAGCTTCCTCGATGCTTTTCTGTAGGTTTTCGTGCTCTTAGTTTCCCTCAGATAACTGAGACCCCAGAACCCCCAACTTAGTTTCCTCACATGAAGAGCTTTACTTGGAAAAGCCCAATAATAATTAGATGTTCCAGTCTTCTCACAGTCAGCCACACGATCATCAACTAAGCTCTGAAGAACTTTAATGGCATAACAGTAATGCCTTTCTCTTTGGGGGCGATCTTCTCCATGTCTTTTCATTGAAATACATCTTTCGCGTCACAGGGAGCTCATCTTCCCCAGGGCTCTCACCTTACGGTTCATAAGACAGTATAAGATCCACAAATACAAGATCCTAATGTAGAAAGCCCCATTTGAGCCCAAAGTGAATCAGGATCCTTGAATCACACAGGGGAAGAATTCACATTTCATCTATTGATGAGAAGATGCCTTGATCTACTTTTTAAATTATTATTATGAGAAGTCCAGTTTTGAGACTTGTATACTTGATATTTTCTCTTTCTCACCTTTTGCACAGGGAAACCTGCATTTGCTAGCCCAGTTTACGAACTTTCACATGTATATATTTATTGTATACTCCCTCATGGGATGTCAGGAGGTTTGCATGGCTCCTACCAGACCTCAGACTTCTTAAGGACTCCTTATTTGTCTTTGTATTCCATAGTTCATTACATAAAGGAGGTACTTAAGAAATTTGTGTTATATACATGTAATATTATAAAGATAGTGGGGTGCACAATTCTCAAGTCTGGAAATAGTAGATCCTAAATTTCAAATTGGAAACTGAAACAAAAGCGCTACTTTCAAATGCTACACTAGTCCCATGGTTTGGGTAATCAAGGGTTGTATTTAAGTCCGGAGTCTGGAAACAAGCTGAATGGACACCTCCTCAAGCCCATGGCAGAAAATACAAGTATATCACTTCCAGTCAAGATGGCGGCGTAGGTAGACGCAGTATCGCGTCCTCCCACAACCACATCAAAGTTACAACTAAACTACAGAACAACCATCATTCAAAACTGCCTGAAATCAAGCTGAATGGAAGTCCGACAACTACGAAATTAAAGAAGAAGCCACATCCAGACTGGTAGGAGGGCGGAGGCATGACGGGCTGGTCCCACACCCACATGTGGCGGATAAAAATTAGGAGGACACCTCGGCTGGGAAGGTCCTCCCTGAGGACTGAGGGGTCCCCGTCCCATACCGGGTGCCCAGCTCAGGGTTCCAGTGCCAGGAAGAGAAGTCCCCATCACTTCTAGCTGGAGAAACCAGCGGGAACTGAGGCTGAGGCGGCTGGAGCCCCCGGCAGCTCCTCTTAAAGGGCCCGCGCACAGACTTACTCGGATTCGCTCCCTCCGGGCTCCAGCGCGTGGGAGGGAGCCTGAAAGACACCAGAGTCATATGGGGAAGAACTGAGCTGTTTGGCATTGGCACTAGGGCTGGAGAGGCAGCTTTCTCCTGGACAGACGTGCTATCAGAGGCTTTTGTTCCTCTGGTGAGCCCTTCCCTGGGCTGGCAGATGCCGCCATATCTGGGACTCCAGCTACCTGGTTCACACTGTTGGCCCCGCCCTGGTGATTCCCTGAGGCCCCGCCACACCCAACTTCCAGGCCCACTGAAGCTGTTGCCAGTTGCTTTACCATAGGATTGGCCTGTCTTGGAGCCTGCTTCAGCTTTTCCTAAATTCTTTCAAACAAGCAGCATCTGGTCTCAGCTAGCCCTATACCTCTCGCTAAGTAATACATACAAACAAACACAGGGAGGCAGCCAAAATGAGGAGACAAAGAAACAGGTCCCAAATGAAAGAACAGACAAAACTCCAGGAAAAGAACTAAGTGAAATGGAGTTAAGCAACCTAACAGATGCAGAGTTCAAAATACTGCTTATAAGGATGCTCAATGGACTTAGTGAGAACCTCAGTGAACTTAGTGAGGGCCTCAAGAGCATAAAAAGGGACCAGTCAGAAATGATGGATACACAGTTAGAAATGAAGGAGGCACTAACTGAAATAAAGAATAGTTTAGGACCTCTGGTCAAGATGGCGGCCTAGGTGGACGCGGAATCGCGTCCTCCCACAACCACATCAAAGTTACAACTAAATCACAGAATAAGTATCACTTAAAGACCGCATGAAATCAAGCTGAATGGAAGCCCTGCAACTACGAAATTAAAGAAGCAGCAGAATGGAGACGGCATACTGCCCTCCAGGACCCTCCTTGTCGCCTGAAAGGAAACGAGATCCTGCAGCCAGGGGCGCCTGCGGAAGCTGAGCGACCCCCCCACCATGGAGGAACCCAGGCGGAGCGAGGGAGCCGGGTGACCCCCCCCCACCACGGAGGAACCCAGGCGGAGCGGGGGAGCCGGGCGACCCCCACACCAACGGAGGAAGCCGGCAACACACAGGAGAACTGAGCAAACTGAACAACGAAATTGACCTAGAGACATGGAGGGTGGAGTACGGGATGACGGGCCTCAGAGGAGGGGGGGAGGCGGGGGAAAGAGATAAATCACAGAGCCTATGTGCATGGGTGCATAACCAATGGACATGGACAACAGGGATGGGGAAGAGGAGAAGGGGAGGGGGAGGAGGGTGTCAATGGGGGAAAAAAAGGAAAAACATCTGTAACAAAAACAAATTAATAATAAAATAAATTATAAAAAAAAAAAAAGAAAATACAAGTATTATGAGGCCTGGATATAATAAACAGCGATAGCCAAAACATTATTGAATATATATTATTGGGGGTGAAGACCTGAAGTGTTAAGTCTAAAGAAAGAGAATATTTGCTAAAGGGAAAAAATTTCTATTAACATAAAATTAAAGACCTGTTTGTGCAACCAGGGAAGTGATGGATACTATGTCACATGGTTGATGCCCATGGTTTTATGTCATAAAAGTAACTTGAAAATAACCTACAAAATTCTGCCCAGCAGTAGGACTGCCAACCACCTTCCAGCATCAGCTCTCTGAGGACCAGCAAACTCAAGGAGCCAGCGTACTGGAATGTTGTACATTTTCTTCTGAAATTTACATTAAAACCAGTTCTTCAGTAATGATCTTTATTTTCATCCACACAGCGATTTAAACATGCCATTTTTAAACAGGCCATTGATTTCCTTTCTGCCATGAGATTGGGACACGAGGAATTCTGAACATAAAGCAAAGCTAATTCTAGGACTGTTCAAAATCAAAGACCATCTCTAGGACATCTTTACCTCAGGGGAACTTGAGAGTAAGTTCTAGAGAGTCCACTTTCCAGATGGTCTTGTTCTCCAATAGCGGACACGATTGAGGCCTGAATAGTCACTGCATTACTTGAAATAAGAGTCTAGCTTTCAGCTAACAGTTTCTGTCCGTTAGTCTCCTGAGTTCATCCGAAACGAGTTATTGGCTTATACTTCCCCTTCTAGCTGGCTGGTTGCCATTAAGCAGAGAAAGTCATTCTATGACTGGAAAAGTCGGTGGCCAACACATTCTCTGCGACCTGATTCAAATGTCACCTCGTTCCTGCCTCCTGGTCATGCAGGCCTCTTTTGGGGGTCAGCACTGAAGCACTGACTTCAGTGCTTGTCCGCTTTTCCACACTGTAAGCCCATCAAGGGCAAGGACAGGGACACACGCACATTGTGACACAATGCCTGACCCAGTAGGCAGAGTCAAACAGGGAGAAAACCACAGAAATACAACCAGAGAGACAGTGGCCCAGAGAAATAATCAAATCACACCACTTACTATACCTACACAATGAGAAAGGCAAGGAAAGCCACTGAAGTCACCGTGACATGTCCAGTTGGCTGCTGCAGAAGTTGGACGTCAACCAAGGACTCAGTCATGAGCGCCTGCCATCTCTCCTTGAAGATAATTTTACCTTATTATTTCCCCCTTGGGTCTGGCTCACTGGTTAAGGGGACAGAACAGCTCCAGAAGCTGCCTGTGTTGTCTGAGGCAAGTCCCAGGCTTCTGCCCAAGTAACACATATGTGTCTGGGGTTTGAGGTTCTTGCTGTTGCTTTTGGTTTGTTGAGTTTTAACGGAGAGTTGCGGGGAAGGGGTCTTAAAGGCAAACTGCCGGTGAATGAACAAGGCAGTCTCTGAGTGGGCCATGTGCTTGAGGAACACATTTAGTTGTACTACCCTCCCCCTCAAGATACACCATGAAGGTGCATCACCTCTATTATGCAAGCCTTTATCAAAGCAGGAGGGGGGAGGGTGTACATTCTATATCCAAACAGGAGTTCAGATGAAAATCTTACATCTTTGATGCTGATGCTCTTCAAAGGAAATCTGTATCTTTGTAAACACTCCTGGGAGCTTTTATAAACATGATGTTGTCTAATTGGATTTATTAGGGTGACAATGGTGAATAAAATTATATATATTTCAGGTGTACAACTCTATAATACATCATCTGTATATTGTATTGTGTTCACCACCCCAAGTCAAGTCTCCTTCCATCACCATTTACCCCCCTTTACCCTCTCTACCTTCCCCCATTCCCCCTTTCCTTCTGATAATCACCATACTGTTTTCTGTGTCTATGAGTTTGTTGTTGTTTTCTTAATCCCTTCACCTTTTTCACCCAGCCCCACAATCCCCCTCCCCTCTGACAGATGTCAGTCTAAACATGATTTTTAAAGCAATCTTTTACATTAGAGATGGATAAACAACACCAGAAATTATATACAATGTTTTAACTTCTAATGTTAGTCTTCATGTTAGTAAATTTATATACCTAATTCTATGAGCAGATAGCCTTGAAAACCTTCTCTTCATTTTCTTAATCATAAATCACCAAATTTTAGAGCTTGAAGGGACCTCGTCAGTCATCTGCTGCAATACACTCACCTGGGCTCTCCCCCTGCTGCGCAGAAGTAGGAAGAATCAAGTTTTGCCCTATCGAGAACCAACTTGTGTACCAACACGAATCCAGTAAACAGGATTTGATTACAGATTACTGAAAGGTGGTATTTCCTAATACATATTTTCTATAAAACTAGAGACTTCTGAATTTTTTTTTAAAGATTCTGTGTTCAAATAAGTTTTACAAGTATAGAGCTAAACAAAGTTTTTAAAGTTCTTTTTGTTTTCATTTCAAACTGTCAGACTTCTCAGAACGTTTAAGATACCAATATGTACACCATGAATATCCAAGAAGGAGGTAAAGTATGCAATGAAGAGGACCCCAAACTCCTCCCCCCCCCAGGAAATATTCATTGTGTCATAGAATGCTAGTGTTTTCTGCTGTAATGAACATCTGTTATTTGTTGTAACTATCGACTTTTATTCACAGAGATAGAATGTAAATTTGTCCTTGAGCTTCCTAGTAGCCAATGCAAAAAGCAGTGATCAGATAACCAATGATCACATAAAAAGTTTGTGGCATTCATCAAGTGAAAACAAATGGTTGTTCCAGAAGCACCACCTCTTCCCGGTACTTAGAACCGAGAGATATGGCCCCTCAAGAGTCTTCATAAAGAGAATCAGGATGTCATCCTCAGCAACAAAACCTTCAGTGCATAAAGGAGAGTTTTATAGGCAATCTTATGACCTCCTTTCTGGACACTGATATCGCCACAGTGCATTCCAGGAGAAGCAGCTGTATAAGGAGTTGTACCATGTTTTATTCATTCATAGTTCTTAACTGTCCACTTTAACCCAAGTCCAGTTCCAAATTTCTAGAAGTCAATAGGATTTATTACTTTGTTTTTCAGAAGAGGCTCAGGCTTCCAGTCTCCTCTGAAAGTGTGACTTTGTCCTTGTAGGTATCTGGACCTTGAGTAGCTTGCACTCATACTCCTATGTTGGTGGAACACATCACTGAAACCTTAAGCCATGGCGATGTGTCAAAAATTTGGGAGCTCTAACAGGAAAAGGGAGAAACTAAGAATAAAAACGAAAGAGTGCTGCCCTGGCTGGTTTGGCTCAGTGGTTAAAGCGTCAGCCCACGGACCAAAGAGTCACGGTTCGATTCCGGTCAAGGGCACGTACCTCAGTTGCAGTTCAGTCCCTGGACCCGGGTCATGTGGGAGGCCACCAATCAAGTGTCTCTCTCACTTCTCCCCCCTACACACACTCTATCTGAAGATAAATGGAAAAATATCCTCAGGTAAGGATTAAAAAAAATTTTTTTTAAGTGAAAGAGTGCCCAAAATAATTTTATCTACTTGAGCATTTTGCTTTAAATCAACCTTAATTTCTTTAGGAGACTTTACTAATGATGGCAATAAGAATCATAATAATTTGCTCTAAGTCAACCGATAGAGCCTTAGGAGATGATACTAACAGTGGTGGCAATGGGAGTAACAGAAGCAGCAACAGCAAACACTTCTTGGTGCCTCCTACATACGAGGCCCTATTGTAAGAGTTATATATAATCATTCTTTTCATGCTCACAATAACCCAAAGAGGTAGATGCTGTTCTTATCCCATTTCACAAATGAGGAGACTGACTCCAGGGGTTGACTAACTTGCCTTTGGTCCTGTGAGTAGGAGCAGCAGATCCGGAATTCAAGCTGGCTCTGGAGTCTGAGGGCTCATCAGCACAGCCTGCTGCCCTGGCACCTGCCATCAGAGGCTGCTGCTGGTCTGAGAGGTGGCCTCACTCCAGCTATATACTGGGTATTAGAGAGAGCACCCCCCTCTCAAACTAAGACTTGGTTGAAGAACTTATGTGGGGCTTTCTAAGAAAAGCAGCACCATAAATGCAGAGAATAACAAAGGTTTTCATTCTCAGTGTTACTCAAATATGAATACAATAGAAACAATTCTTGAAAAACTGAAAGTGGTTTCCACTGTAATGATACCGCAGTCACTAACTCCTTGCTAAACTTGAACAAACAGACCACCAGAAAAGTCAGCGGAGTTCAGAGTGCAAGGGGTAGAGGGGGGCTAGCTCCCCTGGTTCCACTTGAGACGCGCAACTTCTGCACAGACCCCCAAGTTCCCCAGGCTAACTTCCTCCCGGTTAACATCAAATACTACAGTCTGTGTTCCAACATCTCCTCTTCCTTCTGGCCCTTCTCCCCTCCCCTCTCAGCACATATTGTCCTGTTTGAGATGCAGGAGAGGAATGTATTTGAAACAGTCCAGCAGCACTCTAACATATAATCACACGTTATAATCACACATCCAGGAATCACGGCTCAAGCTTCTCATTACCTTTCATCAGAGGCTCACAGAGCACTTTCAAACAGTAATCATCTCTTATATACTTCCTACTAAGGGCTGAAAGACAAAACACAACAATTATATGTCTTACCCTCTAAACTACTACCAACATTTCCTTGAAACCCTTAAGCTAAACACACACGCACGCACACACACACGCACACGCACATGCACACACACACACACACACACACACACACATTATGGGGCAGGGGAGATTTTTTAAAATGGTAACAAGACAGAGAAATTCTTCACATCCCAGGTCAGCGGTACATATATGCATTAATAATGATGAAAAGTTTTCCTGCACATCATTAATCAATGAGAATTCATTTCCATTTGTTAAGTTCCCTGCCTCCTTTTATTAATTCAACTTCTCTGAGCCACCCAAAGCATGACTTAGTAAAACCACCTCTTAGCTAAACCACCCTTTTCTCATCTCCTAGTACGTTTCATGGTCCTGAAGTGCACTGCTTCCTCCATAAAGAACTGTTCATTTCAAAATTGGGTGAATTGGTTCTTAAAAGTTGGCTACTTTCAACATCAATGAAACTTGTTTGGCCCTTGCAGTGAACGCAAACTCATGGTCATTAGCGACAAATGTGAACAATCTAAGAGGCTAAGTTTTAGCTAACTTTTGCTCAGCGTGTGCTACTTCTCTTCGGTTTCTCTCCTAACTGAAGTGTTGAGTCAAATAAGATCTTAGAGAAACCTGGGAGCTGCTGCTGTCTCAGTCTTTGCTGTGGCTTCCTTCTAGGAGCCCCGTCTCCAAACTGGCATCCAGGCCAATGGCCCCGTCTGACCTGAGGGGCAGCTCCAGGCCATTTCAGGGTGGTCCCTGAGAGGAGCTGTGCTTCCTGTGGGGCAGACTGTGAGGGCCAGAAGAACGCCCTGAGACCCGTGACTTCCTGGCCGTCTCAGGAAGCCATTACACAGCTTGTCCTCCACAGGGAACAGAAGATCTAAAAGCAGATTTTGACTCCAACTGTGATCTGTAAGATTTAAGTCTCATCTGTATATCATAGCTACCTTTCTAGGAAAGTCATGATTTGTTTTTCCTACCCTGCTTTAGGCATTACGCTAGAATTCCTGCCCCCAACTTTTCAGGGAAGTGGAGTGGGACTTTGAGACCTTGCCCAGTCTTGACTTTTGGTCTCTGGGTGTCCCTCCACCCATCTGGATATGCATTCTCTCTCATTGTTCTTCCTTCCTTCCTTCCTTCCTTTCTTTCTTTCTTTCTTTCTTTCTTTCTTTCTTTCTTTCTTTCTTTCTTCTCTCCTTCCTTCCTTCCTTATTTATTTTTGTGTTAATCCTCACCCAAGGATACTTTTTTCCATTGATTTTTAGAGAGAGTGGAAGGTAGGGGGATTAGAGAGAATGGGAGAGAGAGAAACATTGAGGTGAGAGAAACATATCAATTGGTTGCCTCCTTCACATGCTCCGACTGGGGCCGGGGATCGAACCTGCAACCCAGGTATGTGCCCTTGACAGGGAATTGAACCCGACCCTTTGATGCAAGGGCCAATGCTCTAACTACTGAGCCACACTGGCCAGGACATCATTGCTTTTCCTTTTATCCATCTATCTGACTAACACACTACTAACTTAATGTGTGCCAGGCTTTGGGCTGGAAACACAGTAATGACCAAACTAAACATGGGTCCTGGCTTCTTGAAGATACAGGCAGACAAATAGTAAACAACCAGGCAAATAGCAAACAGCATTACTCCAGAGTTGTGATACGTGCCTTCTGGAAAAGTACAGGATGCCATGAAGGGGCTGACAGGCAGATCTAATGAGGACACTTGTGCAAAAGCATCTGTCAGACCATCTGTCCTGAACAGGAGACTGGCCGCAGCCAGAGTATGCTTCTCATAGCAGCCTTCCCGATCTGGTGAGGACTCCTTAAAAGAAAAGCACCTGTCATTCAGGCTTTGCCTCAGAGAGGAATCTGATTGGCATCCTCTTTTGCTTTGAACTGTAAAGAGCTTGAAGAAACTTCCAGAAGCAGGATCACCTGTCACTCGACTCCAGGGCACCATTCACATTGTAATCTATGAATGGAGCCTCTGGAGTCACACACCCAGGGAGTTAATGAATGACTGATCCTGGATTTTCTAAGTAAGAGTTCCAATTTGGTGCAAGAATATTCAAGCTTCCCTCTTGTTCCTTCTCTAAAAGGCAGATAGAGGTTTCATCTCTCCTTAATAACTCTGTAGGAAGCATAAAATTCCCCCAATTAACTCCAGACTTTGCAGCTTTGCCTTGTGATGGTGGGCACTGGCCTGGGCGCTGAGCCTGGGCGCTGAGCCTGGGCGTGGCTCGCAGGAGCTCACCAGTGGTTTCTAACGACCTTCCTGGTAACAGGTGCCCTGGAGCAGACCCACTGCACTGCCAGTGAGGAAGCTGCGCACGGGCTTGGCTCACAGAATATGTGCAACTTGAATCAGACAGAGTTGATTATGCACCCAGCCCCACCACCAGCTAGCTGTGTGACTTTGGGCATGTTCCTTCACCTCTTTAGGCCTCAGTTTCCTCGTCCATAAACCTCACGTACTGTGAATGTGCACGTGTGTAGATTAAATGAGATAGTGTCTATAAAATGATTAGCAAAGTCCCAACACAAAGAGAAAAGTCAGTATGTGTTAGCAAATATATATATATATATTGTATATGTATATATGCAAAAAAAGTATACATATGTAAAACAGCTAGCGCTCATATGTCAGGTACCTGCTCAGAGTCACGTGGTTAGTAAGTGACAGAGCAATTTGCTCATTTGAACCTATAGAGTTTGGCTCTGGTAGCGTAGCCATTCCACCATAAATAGAAAAAAGAAAGGGGATTGGTGAGGGGGGAAAGGGAGGAGAATAAAAAGGAGGAAGAGGGGGGAAATAAAGATAAAATAAGTAACATTTAATGCAATATTTTTAAAAATCAAAATTAATGCAAAAAATCTATGATGAGCAAAATTTCAAAATTTTAAATACACTATTAGTATCACTGATTTCTCCTTTTGCCTTAAGCCCCAGTATGACTTGGCACGACCCTACCAGCCACAGTCATTTGTGGGACAGTGTGCCAGTGTTCTTGTTCTCCTTGAGATTTGTCTGGAACTGGCTAGAGCTTATTCTAGGCAACTTTTCCAAACTCCATGTTAATGACATCACCTTGGTAGCTTGCTATCAAATACAGTAAGAGTATCTTTACCAAGGAAATGGGCAAAGCCCACTTTTATGCCCCTGAAGATGCCGGTGTATCAGCATCTAGCTACTGGAAGATTTATCAACTCTCTGTTGGGAACACACATCACTGGTGAAGGTTTTAGTTAGACTTGGCTGCACTGCAGGGTACCACTGACATTTGGGGCCAGATAATTCTTTACTGTGGGAGGGGGTCATATGCATGGTGGGACGTTTCGCAAATCACGGAGACCTCAACCTACTACATGTCAATAACACTCCTCCCTCCCTTCTGTGGTGACAAAAATGTCCAAACATTGCCAAATGCCCCTGGTTGGGGGCTGGAGGTGGGCATAGCTTACTCAAGAACCAAGAGTGACCAAAGGGGACAGTCCCAGGCTGAAGAAGCACTTGCTTCCAGCCCTGTCCCAGCAGCAGAGGCAGCTGCCAGGAAGAGCCAACCAGCCGGGAGTCTCTTGGCTCTCAGTGGATGTTTGTCATGCCTCCCTGGGGCCTGAGCATTGGCCTCCCCAGACAAACAAACATTTGGTTAGTGTGAGGGGTAAACCAAAATATGATTAGAAACAGATTACCTAGCCCAAGGCTTATGTTTGTTTGGCCAGGAACAAAACTACTCAGACAAATCCCTGATCACTTTCCAGGAAGAGGCCTCTCTCTTCAGCAGGGATTGGGAACTACAGCTTTTTCTTGAATTTTTCATCTTTTCAGGTATTTCTAGATCCCTGTGCTTCTCCTTGAGAAACCAGCCTGGGGCAGTTTCCAGCCAGCCGAGCAGAGCCTTTGAGCACATTCCATAGCCTGTGTGAAGGATGTGTGCGCACAGGGTCGGCACCTGTAATCGGAGAACTCTGAACGTAGATTTATGATTTTCTAAACACCAGGAATTGAAATAAAATATGAGGTAAAATCATCTTTGGTACTGAATTAAAACTTTTAAAAGGGCATTTAATTTACCACCATTAAAAAAGGTTGGCCAGCCCTGGCTGGTGTGGCTTAATGGTTAGAGCATCGGCCAGCACACCAAAGGGTCAAAGGTTCGATTCCCAGTCAAGTTCATGTACCTGGGTTGCAGGTTCAATCCCTGGCCCCAGTCAGGGGGCATGCAGGAGGCAACCAGTCGATGTGTCTCTCTCACATCAATGTTTCTCTCTTTCTTTCTCTCTCTCTCTCTCTCTCTCTCTCTCTCTCTCTCTCTCCCACCACTCCCTTCCACTCTCTCTAAAAAAATCAATGGAAAAAATATCCTCCAGTGAAGACTAACAACAACCAAAAAAAAGGTTGGGCAGCAATTTTACCCGCTCCCTGCTGAGTCAGTCTCTCTCTCTCTCTCTCTCTCTCTCTCTCTCTCTCACACACACACACACACACACACACACACACACACACACACATATCTTGGCAGCAGCTGTAGCCAGACAGTATCTTTATTCTGGATGCCTTCTTGATTCCCAATACACAGCTGTTGAGTTGGCCCCCACTCACCCTCTCCAGCTGTTATTTGCAGAATTAGAAGCTGGACAACTGAGGGAGAAGAGGCAAAGGATTCTCTCTTGGAATCTCAAGGATCCAAGAAGGATCTGGACTAGTCATTCAGACACCAGAAAACACCCGTCCAGCTGCCCTCACCCATGCAACCAAAAACCCAAGCCCTTCTTTCAGTAATTAAAGAAGCTAAACAATTTGTCATTTCACTATTACCGGTATGCTAACAACACCCAAATCTCCATCTTCAACCCTGACTATATTCTTGAGCTCCAGACCTAAATTTCCAGGGACATGTCCAGATGTACATCCTGCAGCCACTCAAATGCAATGTGACCTAGGTGATGATCCCCTTTCCCAGCCTAGAAGACCCTCCTACAGGGTCTCCCCTCTCAGTGGCATTCTCCCCCCATCCCCTGCCCCCAGTATGTAAGGGTTTGAAACCTTGGGTCACCTCAAAGCCTTCTTCTTCTCCACTCCCATACCCATTCCATCTCTCAGCTCTGCCCCTTATATTCATTTCTACAAAAATGATTCTTTCTCTCCTCAGTTACTGCACAACTCTGGCCACTTGTCACTCTGTCTCATTTCTGTCCTTTACCTGGGCACTGTTTCCTAAATGGCTCTAACTTTGTCGCCTGTTTATACAACAATGGCTCTCCTTGAACTATGACGCTCCTGAACACGTTTTTCAAGGACTGCTGGGGTTCACTCACCACCCCAACTTTTTCCTTCTCATCTGTCCCTGGATCCCTCTCCATCTTCCAACCATTACAAGCTGCGTGTCTCCTGAGAGTTTGGTAAACACAACCGACTATTGCTCATGCTACTTGCTCAGTATGAAACCTCTCTCTCTGATGATTAACACTGGGTCCTGGATCGAATCCTGCCTCCTCACCTGGGAAACCTATTTCCACTTCACCCCCAGGGTTCATTGAGATACAGATACAAATTTTAGATTCCACGTACACACCTTATGCATTAGCCAGTCCATCCACTCGTTCGCGGTAGTTGACTACTGGGGCACAATATCTGCATTTACTACTTAGTTGTTCAGGAAGTAGTTACTGAATTAAAACCAACTCCTAGAAAGAACAGACCAACTCAAGGGCAGAACCAGGATAAGATTCATTCCAGGGGCAGCACCGAAGAGGAAAATGTATTAAAAGAGTAACATATAATAACAAGGGGGGTACCCCCTTCCTCTGGTGGGGAGGGAAAGGAAGGAGGTCCACCTCGTGCCAAATCTCCAGTTCCCTCAGGGATCCTCAACGCACAACTATGGAAAGAACCCTGACCAATTCACGCCCCAATGCCTGTGCTGCAGCAAACTGAACACTGCCTTGGGCTTAGGAGCTCAGAAACCGACCCCACAGTGAGCGCATGAGCCAAGCACACGCCACAGAGCCCTTCCCCAGCGATTTGCTCACATGTGGTAACTCAGTACTAAATTTTCCCTTGGTGCTGATCACATATTTAAACCGCAGTTCTTTTACTTGAGATATTCTTAAAGCAAAAGCCTCAGGGGACTCTTGACCAGAGTAACTGCAAGAAAAGTACACGTCCTAAGCCAAAAGTTTCTTCGAAAACTTTTTTTAAAAAAAACTAGCAGCCCTGTTGAAGTGACTAGAAGAGCTGGAAAACAACACATCGTTATTTTAAACTCTAGTCACAGAAGCCACTGGATCTGTCACACGTCACACAAGCTAGGTTGAGTTTCCTCACTTTAGAAATGAGCAAACTGAGGCTCCAGAGCGTGCACCCGTGAGTTTACTTTGCTTCTTAACCAGCTGACAGGCTTTTTGAGAAGGGACCCTGTGTAGTCAGTCAATCCTACAGCGTCTTCCAAGGTCTCAAAAAAGTATGTGTTCAATAAATCCTTACTGAGCCTCATAGGATTTCCAGCCCTTTTGTGGAAGACATACGTTTGGCAATTTTTCTCTTCCTTATTAACTATTAATTACCTCCTCTTACCGCTGAACTGCCTCAAGGCAGCCAGGAGAAGGGGCCCCCCAGGCTTCCACCTTCAGGGAGCGAAATTGATGAGCGCCCCCTGCTGCTGCGCTCTGGACTCCACGCTGCAGCTGCCAGACCACGCCTCCCGCGGCGCTCCCAGCCAATGAGTGAGCGCGGCAGGGATGCTGAAGCATCAGCCCTGGGAGACAGGGCACCCCTCTGACCTTCCACTCGGGCTGGTGATCTCTTTGATGGCCTCGCTGAACTTTCCCCAGGCTGCACCAAAATGTATAGTACGGTTCTCCTCACCTTCCTTCCCTTCTTCACTCTAAGATCAGACTTCCATCACAGCCTGAAGACCCACCCGGCTTCCTCCAGCTTCCTCCCCATTTTATGTTCACATGTCTTCCCCCTAAGAAAATCCTGGCACTTTAACTCCTGTCTTGATGTCCGCTTCTTGGAGGACTGGGGACTAACATACCCCAGTTTTTGCTTTAAAACCTAATTTATAATCTCCATTCACCTCAGAGTATTGGGATAGCACCTATTGTGTGCTAAGAGTATAGTGGTGAATGACAAGAGCATTACTGATGCCCTGAAGGAGCTGGTGGATTAATCAAATAATTACCAAAAAACTTTAAAGCAGAGGGAGCTATGATGAGATGTAACAGAGGGAACCTGACCTAATCTGTGGGACTATGAGAGAATTCCCTAAAGAAGAGACATTTCATTTGAGACCTGAAGGATGGGGAGCATTTAACCAGGCAAAGGTGTGGAGTATTTCAGGCTGATGGAATAGAAGGTGCAAAGGCTCTGAGGCGGTAGGAAGCTCAACATAAAGGCAGGGTGATGGGACTGAAGAGGAAGACAGGGCTGGTCTCAGGAGCCTTGTGGGCCATCTTCGGAATATGAGGAGATTATTTCTCTTTCTAGAGTGTAAGTTCTTTGAAAGCGAGTACCCTGTATTGGCCCTATTTGCTATGTCGACTGTAATACCTGACAGAAAGTAAATGCTCACTAAATATTTATTGAATCAAAGTAGTAGAAATCAATGAGGAAACAATCAATTGTTGCATTATTATTTCTAACATTAAGGATGTAGCAAATTAGCCAAAAGCATCAACAAGTAGAAGCTTCTGTCCTCTGTTGGCTGATATGACTGATGATAACAAAGAGGACAATGCCCAGTCAGTGTGGCTCAGTGGCTGAGCGTCGACCCATGCACCAAGAGGTCGCTGGTTCAATTCCCGGTCAGGGCACATGCCCAGGTGGTGGGCCAAATCCCCAGTGGGGGGCATGCAGGAGGTGGCCAATCGATGTTCTCTCTCATTGATGTTTCTACCTCTCTCTCCCTCTTTCCTTCCTCTCTCTCTAAAATCAATAAAGAAAAAAAAATTTTTTTTAATCACTGATAAAAAAAAAACAACAACAAACAGGACAATCATTCTCAGGCATTAGTCCAATCCTTGAAGAGAATTAAGCAGAGAGATGCCTCATCAGTGGGCACTATGGGGTAGGAGCATGCCCTGGATCAGACTGCCTGGTTCAAATACTGGCATTACCACCTCCTACCTGGGTGGCCTTGAGCAAGTTACCTAACATCATCATATCTCAGTGTCCTCGGGTGTAAGGCAGAGCTGATCACAGCACCTCCATTGGAATGCTGGTGGGGAAAACTGCAAGAGATCACTGTGTAAAACACCCTTAGTGGGCTGCCTGGGGCATAGCATGTAGTCAAGAAATGATACCAGTTGTTAGTATTCAAACATGATTCTCTCTGCCCAGATAAGAGAACATTAACTTGGAGATTTCCCAAACCAGGTGAATTGTCATAAACTGTATGTCATCAGAACTGTGTGGGATCACTTCTAATGCAAGAGCCCAACTTTGGGGACCAGCTGGGTGAGCGGAAAACCCTGGGACCTGGCCAAGAGACCTTGCCTAGATATGCACTTTATACACTCAGACTTTGAATCCCATACTAGTATTTAAATATCAATTTGAACATCAGACCAGACTGTGCCACGAACGTCCAGGTATATGCAATAGGCTCACGGAACAGGCAGTGGCTGGGGGAAGGACACGCTGCTTCTAGATTTTCTGTCCTAGAGGTCAGAAGCTGGGTCATTTGGCTTCATTTCAAAAGACAAAAGACAGCTCTACAAGCAGATGCAGCTTAGGTCCTGCCTTTCGGGTTTTTTCGTTTTTGTTTTTTTTTTTCCCCCCATGCTGGACATCGCAGTTAGAGCACAAGCTTAAAAGAAAATGCCTGTGGAATCAAAGACGGAAGGAGGAGAAGCACCTGGCTTCCTCCCCAAGCACTGTGTCCCAACTGGCTCTGGCTGCCTTGGAATGAAGCAGGGTAGTTGGGACATAATTGCCCAGGCAGAGATACGAGGTATTTCAGCCTACGTGCACTGCAGCACACTCTATCAGGCAGGGAGGGACTCTGTTTAGTGAGTGTCCATCTGATAACGACCTGGATCCTTAAGATGCCAGCTGCCTGCCAAGCTGGACATGTCCGTGCAGTGGCACCCAGAGGTCCAGGAGACAGAACAAGGAGCTTGTTATGACTCAGCCTGTGTTAGCATGTCATCCTTACCAAAATAAGTCTTGGAACAGGCTGGCAGAGGACCTGTATCCGAGAATCCCAGAATCTACAACAGAGACCATCAAATTTTAAAGGGGCTCTCTGACTGCAATTTCATTGTCAGTAGTTAAACCCGGGCCTTCTCATTAGAATCTGTCAACTGGGCTCATATGTTCCTAAGAGTATTCTTTTCTATGCCCCCTATTGTCACCAGGCCCCACAGTGCCGGCTTTCCTGGTGCTCTCTTCTTTTTTCTTCTTTTGCAATTTTTATAAATTTATTTTTATTACAGATGTTTCTCCTTCCCCCCCCCAAACACCCTCCTCCCGATCCTGACACTCCCCCCCCCCCCCACAACTCAGCATTGTTGTCTATGTCCATTGGTTATGCATACGTGCATATAAATTCTTCGGTTTATCTCATCCCTCCCCTCCCCACCCCCCCTCCAATGAGGTTTGTGAGTCTGAACCCTACTTCTATGTCTCTAGGTCTATTTTGTTCATTAGGTTATTTTGTTCATTATATTCCACAGATAAGTGAGATCATGTAATATCTGTCTTTCTCTGATTGGCTTATTTAGCTTAGCATAATACTCTCCAGGTCCCTCCATGTCATCTCAAAGGATAAGAGATCTCTCTTACAGCTGCATAGTATTCCATTGTGTGTTTGTACCACAGTTTCTTTATCCACTCATCTATTGATGGACACTTGGGCTGTTTCCAGATCTTACCTATTGTAAATAGTGCTGCTATGAACATAGGGGTACATATATTCTTTCTGATTGGTGTTTCAGGCTTCTTAGGGTATATTCATAGAAGTGGGATCACTGGGTCAAATGGCAGTTCGATTTTTAATTTTTTGAGGTAACACCATAGTGTTTTCCATAGTGGCTACACCAGTCTGCATTCCCACCAACAGTGTACTAGAGATCCCTTTTCTCCACACCCTCACCAGCACTTGTTGTTTGATGATTTGTTGATGGCAGCCCTCTGGCAGGTGTGAGGTGATACCTCATAATTGTTTTAATTTGCATCTCTCTGATGATTAATGACATTGAGCATTTTTTCATATGTCTCTTGGCCATCTGTATGTCCTTTTAGGAGAAGTGTCTATTTAGGTCTTCTGCCCATTTTTTAATTGGGTTCGTTGTCTTCCTTTTGTTGAGTTGTATGAGTACTTTACATATTTTGGAAATAACCCCTTATCTGATGTATCATTGGCAATTATGCTCTCCCATAGAGTGGGTTCCCTTTCCATTTTGATGCTTATTTCTTTTTGCTGTGCAGAAGCCTTTTAGTTTAATGTAGTCCCATGTATTAATTTTTTCCTTTGTTTCTCTTGCCTTAGGTGTTATATCAGTGAAAATTCTGCTGCATGTGATGTCTGAAATTTTGTCGCCTACAGTTTCTTCTAGGATTTTTATGGATTCACGAGTCACATTTAAGTCTTTTACCCTTTTTGAGTTTATTCTTGTGTATGATGTAAGTTGGTGGTCTAGCTTCATTTTTTGCATGTAGCTGTCCAATTTTCACACCACCATTTATTAAAGAGGCTATCTTTACTCCATTGTATGCTCTTGCCACCTTTGTCACATATTAATTGAGCATAATGTTTTGGGTCAATTTCTGGGTTCTCTGTTCTGTTCCATTGATATATATGCCTGTTCTTGTGCCAGTACCAGGCTGTTTTGATTCCAATGGCTTTGTAGTATAATTTGATATCTGGTATTGTGATCCCTCCTACTTTGTTCTTCTTTTTTAAGATTGCTGTGGCATTTGGGGTCTTTTTTGAGTCCATAAAAACTTTTGAAGTATTTGTTCTAGTTCTGTGAAATAGGTCGTTGGTTTTTTAATGGGGATTGCATTGAATCTATAGATTGCTTTGGGTAGTATGGACAGTTTAAAGATGTTAATTATTCCAATCCATGAACAAGGTATATGCTTCCACTTTTTTATATCTTCCTCTATTTCTTTTTTCAACGTCCTGTAGTTTTCTGAGAATAGGTCCTTTACTTCTTTGTTTAAGTTTATTCCTAGGTATCTTCATTTTTTTTGCCACAATGGTAAATGGGACTGTTTTTTTAGTTTCTTTTTCTGTGAGTTCATTATTGCTGTATAAGAATGCCATCAATTTCTTGATGTTAATTTTGTATCCTGCTACTTTGCCAAATTCATTTATTAAGTCTAGTAGATTTTTGATGGAGTCTTTAGGGTTTTCTATGTACAATATCATGTCATCTGCAAATAATGACAGTTTCACTTCCTCCTTTCCAATTTATTTTGTCTTCATGTCTAATTGCTGTGGCTAAGACTTCCAGTACTATGTTAAATAAGAGTGGCAAAAGTGGGCATCCCTGTCTTGTTCCTGTCCTTAAGGGAAATGCTTTTAGTTTTTGCCCATTGAATATGATGTTGGCTGTTGGTTTTTTAAATATGGCCTTTATTATGTCAAGATATGATCCCTCTATTCCCACATTGCTGAGCATTTTTATCAGAAATGGGTGCTGGATTTTGTTGAATGCTTTTTCAGCATCTATTGATATGCTCATATAGTTTTTATCTTTCATTTTGCTTATGTGGTATATCACATTTATTGATTTTCAAATATTGTACCAGCCTTGCATCCCTGGGATGAATCCCACTTGGTCATGGTACATGATTTTTCTAATGTATTGCTGGATCTGATTTGCTAATATTTTGTTAAGGATTTTGGCATCTATGTTCATCAGGGATATTGGCCTGTAGTTTTCTTTCCTTGTAGTGTCTTTATCTGGTTTTAGAATTAGAATTATGCTGGCCTCATAAAATGAGTTTGGGAGTCTTCCTTCTTCTTCCATTTTTTGGAATAGTTTGAGGAGAATGGATATTAGTTCTTCTTTGAATGTTTGGTAAAACACCCCCGTGAAGCTGTCCAGGCCCGGCTGGTGCCCTCTTCTTTAAGATACAGTATCCATCAAGGCCTGATACCTCCCCATTTGGGAGACATAATAATATTAATCATGGCCACACAGATTTACTACTTACACCAGCCACTTACTGCTCTAAATACTTAAATATATTTTAATTCATTTACTCATCACAGCAACCCTATGTGTACAATTATTTTCCCATTTAATAGATGAGTAAACTGAGGCACTGAGAGGTTAAATAATTTCCCCAAAGTCACGTAGCTATTGAGTGGCAGATCCAGAAAGCAAGCCCAGGTAGTTTGGATCCATTATGCTGTAGTTCCTCTCTATTCATGACCAATTTCTTACCGATAAAAAATTTTTTAAAGGTATCATATTCCTAGGCCTGTTTTTACACAATGAACTGCACTCCAGTGCAGAGCCACAATTTTGTAACTTTCGATTTTGTGTATAGTAAAATTGGGAAATGTTTAGAAATTAGGAGAGTCTGGGGAGAGAAGCTGAACTGCTCCAGAACTTGATGTCGGCATTAATACTGAGAATTCTAGTGCTTTCAGCCAAGCGAGTAGGTGGATCAAGTATATCTCTTGGTACAAGCTATGCCTTGGAGTTTCTGGTTTAAGAAAGACATAACTTAGCCCAGTTGAGGAGCTGGATGTAAAGTTAGGAAAAGCAGCTACTGACTCACGGTTGTTTATAGCACTGCCTCCCCACAGGGAGAAACCAGCAGCCTTGCAAATCTAAGCTCTGTGTCCAAATCGGTGAGCCATTCCCAGGGATTCATCCTGGAAGGAACTCCTTGCAGCCATGGAAATGAAGGCAAGGATCGAACATTACTAAGCGCCTACTCAGCTAGGACTTAACACTCATAAACACCTCAGATGTCGTTGTTATTGTCCCCATCTTATAGACGAGAATACTGAGGCCCAGAGATCTTATACTTGCCCAACTTAAGTCCTAGTAAATCCAGATTCAAACCTTATCTGATTGCAAAGGAGGGAAGGAGTTAGTGCCAGTCCAAGCCCGACTTTTCTAGGAGCCATTGCTCAGACCTATATCACTCCCTCTTTTTGAACATCTATATTACTTGTCATCTTTGCCTCAATCTAGTGCTTACTAATATTGTTTCATACTGGACCAGCCTTGTTAGCCAACCAGACTGTAAATTTAGGGGGTAATAACTGTGGGTGGAATTTTATTTTGGGCTGTCCCTGGGTATTTCAGAATGGGAAAACTGGGAGAGGTGAAGACCTAGAACCACAGCCCTGTCTCCCCAGTCAGGGTAAGTCATTCATTTCATCCCCAGAAGGGGCCAGCTTGGCTTTGCAAGTTTCTAGCTGGGAATGGCTTTCATGTTCCTCTTGCCCTCCTTTGTCAGTCTCTTTAAAACTCCTTTCAGTTCGGTCCAGACATTGCAAAGCATTCCCCAAAGTAAGTAGCTGTGACTGCATTGTCACTAACTTGGGTTTGGCACAGGAAGAAAGGTAGCTGAGTTTTCAATCCTGCTTCTGCCTTACTATAGCCCACCACACTGCAGGCCCCTCCTCCTGGTGTGGCACTCAATATGAGACCCAAGGTCTAATCTCAACCCTTCCTGAGCTTCAGACACTTCAGACTAGAAATAATGCCACACGGCCAGTACACTCAGACCTGCCTGCGTCATCACCAAGTCCAAGCCAAGATAGATTTCAGGAGAATTTACAAGGCAGAAAACACCCTCTAATTTACAAAAAAAAAACAAGAGGGCTGGGTGTTTCCTTTCCTTCCCAAAGCTAAGACACAAAAGCTTTTCTTATATTAAAGAATCTGACCCCACCCAACCTGATTCTCTCCTCTCAGTCAACATCAATGTCAACAACAGTGACCAGGGAACACTGAGTCATGTATGAAAGGCCACAAGATGAAGGTGTCATCTCTGTCCTATCACGTCTCCAGAATGTAGTGTAGTGACGAGGTTGCCAGCTAACTGCTTCAAGGGCAAGCAGGGCAGTAGGCTGTTCCATGTCCCCTGAGAACCTGAATGTCACCTCACACCATGAATTACCACAAAAACAAAGCAGAGACCAGCTCTAAGATAAGACGGTGAAGAATTCACTTACAGGCCCTTCCTGATGCCTCTCACCTACTTGGATCTCCCAATTTTAAGATAGATAATGAGGCCATCTTACGCTCAACCCTTTTCTGATTCCACCTCTTTTCATTAAAACTTATCTTTCCAGTGCGCTGTTTCTCTCTGCTTTCTGAACAGACAATTCCTCTGGTCAGTGACTCCAAAGGAACATGTCAGTGTAGTCTCATGTATCACAGGGCAATGATTGCCAGCTTCTCTCCTCCTTTTCTTGGTTATATGAGCATCTTAAATGTAGGTAACTCTTTTAAGTGGGACCCACAAGTCCAGCTTCACTCTAGACTACTGAGGTGTGAACTGTGATTCCCTTCAAATCCTTATTTCTCAGCTGCTTCCTCCACTGTTCCTAAGGTCCATTGAAGAGAACATTTTCCTATGTCAGGAGTCCTAGGTGATAACCACAAGTTTCTCTTGCTACTCCTGCCACGTCCAGCCCCTCCTCCAGTTGCAATCCCCTCCAATTTTATCATGAGTCTGGTTACTCTTGGTGCAATGCTTCTCCAGGGATGTGTGTGCTCTTTGGTCAAGAAGGAAAATACTCTGGAAATGGGGGGGTTCACCCCCTTCCTCCCTGGCACTGTCACCATCTCTCCACAGATCATCACCATTTCTGGTGGCAGGAAGGTAACCAGAACTGCCCTCAGAGGCCATGGAGCTAGTTCAGTGCTTTCCAAACAATATGTGGTGAAGAGCCAGTTCATTTTTTTTTTATATATTTTGCAATCCATTATGAACTGGAACTTTTGCAAAATAAAAATGAATTACTAAAAATAATTTAAAATAAAAGGCATAGAAAATACAAGCCCAACTTTTTTATTAGTCATAAAATTATTCTAGCACATTGCTAGGAAAGTTTCTAAACACTTGCTCTCCATTCCCTTGCTCCCAGACCAGCACTGCTCTGCTGTTTTCTTCACCTCTTTGGAGCCTGGACCTGTTGCCTCTGCCAGATGGGAGAACAGGCGCCCTCTCAGCGAGTCAGCCATGCCCCTCATCTGTATATTCAAGGGATTCATTCCTGATTCTTCCTTAGGTTCTAGAAATGTTTCCAACATTACAACAATGCTACTTCCTGAGAAGGGACTTCATCTGCACTTCTTAGTGCTGAGCTAGAGCTGCCTAACTTTAGAGGAAGTACCTTGGAGAGCAAAGAAAGAAATGTATGAGAGAGGAATAGGCAAACACTGGTAGGTCACTGCCTTTGAACCTTCCTACATGGAACTAATATATATTTTTAAAAGCATGCTGAAAACATGCCAAAGGTCTAAGAATTGTTATCACTGGAACTGGTGAGTCATGGCCCAGGCTGGCCCAGGCAAGTGCTGGCTACCCGATTGGCTGCTATTGAAAAAACCTGCCACTGGAACCTTCAGGGGTGCGTTCCCTAATCAGCTACCAACAAGAAAAGAGGGTGAGTTTGTCTACAGCACTCAGGATGGTCTGGGAATTCACCAGGAGAAAATGGTGGCCCAGTTAAAATATTAATACTTCGCTTCCAGAGAGAACAAAGAAATCTGAGTGTCTGCCATAACAAAGGACCAGCTGCACTATGGGAACAGAATTGGGCACGATCATGCATTAGTAGGGGAAGCTGGAAAATGAGGTAGAAAGGGGATGGGACTCCATTCCCTAGAAACAATTTCTAAAACCGCTTTATTGATGTATAATTGATATCTAATACACTTAACATATTTACGACATACAACTTGACAAGCTTGACATATGTGTACACCTGTGAAACCATGACCACAATCCCAGTAATGAACATACCATCACAACCAAAGTTTCCTGGTGCCCTTTTGTTATCCCTGCCTCTACCTCTTCCCAGCCCCACCGACAGGCAACCAGTAATCTGCTCTGTCACTACCGATTGGTGTGCATTGTCTAGAATTTTATGTAAATGGAATCATACAGTTTATACTCTTGTTTGGTCTGACTTTTACTCTGGGACTAAGATTTTGAGGTGTTAAGAAAAGCTTACGAAAATTTGGGCTTTCCCTTATCGTGCAGCTTACTGCTCCTACCTTAAGAAATAAACTTTTTTTTTCTTGTTTTTTTTGCCTCAAATGGAGAGTAACAAAGAAAATTCAGCCATTTAAGATTCTTAAATGATAAAAAGGATGTTGCAATATCCAGGGACTGTGGGCTGTGAGGAATAGGAGAAAGAGACCCGGGACCATCATTCTGGCCCAAGATGGTTTTCAGGCCATCCTGACTCTCAACTTTCTATTTGGTTTCTTCCCTTGTGGTAGGAAAAGGTCTGAAGAGAATATTCCCATCACAGATGAGATTTTGCTTTTGAAATCACTAAATGGGAAGAATATGCTGCAACCACAGTTATCCTTTCATTTATTCATTCATTCATTCACTCACCATGCACATACCGGTGTTTTCTGTATGCTGGGTCTCACACTGGGAATACTGAGACACACCAAAGACTTATAGGAAGGCTTGGTTCCTCCTTTCACAAAGTGATAGGGTGTGCAGGCTTCGTGGCTGGTTAGTTTTACAACAGACTCCTTCACAATAAGCAAGAGATCAGAGAAGGCAGGCAGGCCCCGTGGCAGCTGGGGCCGAGCTGTTAGCATCATGGACACGAGAAGACAGGATTGAACGGGGATGTGGTGGCAGAGGAGATGCAATGGCTCATGGACTCTCAGGAAGCACAGTGTCCCCCTGACAGTGGCAGAGAAAGCAACCCCAACTCCTCCATGTGGGGCATTAGGAAGACAGGAAGATGTGGGGAATGCAGGAAGCATGTCTTCTGTCCCTCAAAACTAGCCCTGGGCGTGCCCATCGTTGTCTGCCCTGCCAGAAAGAAGAGGGGCCTATTTTTCTAAATAGGCGACTGTGGGCTAACATGAGAAGATTTCTTGAAAAAGGCAGACCAGTGTTGGTTCCCGGTCCTTCTGTCATAAAGTGCCACTAAAATAACACAGGTGCAAACAGCAGGATACAAAATCGAATGAGTACAATAGTGATTAGAATAAACAATCTATTACTTAAAAGGGAAGGTCTAGGGAGAAAATGTCCAAAGAAATCCTACTTAAAAAGTTAAAAACCATTTGTTTGTGTCTTCTTTAAATTTTCTTCAATGCATCTTTTGCTATTAAATGTGTAACGAATTTCATTTGAAACACACCCTTCATTGGAAGTCGTGGATTCTCTCAGCCAAAGGAATCCAAGCCAATAGTCTGAATTTGCCTGCATTTTAGACAGAAGCCTGGAACCATGGAGGGACTTTGGGAAAACCAGTGACAGAAGAAGGGTGAGGCCTTGCAGAGGGGTTTTCCCCAGCCTGGGGGCTCCAGCCTGAGGTACAGAGAGTGAAGGAGAGTTGCAGATGGAAGTGGGTCTGGAGTCCACCTGGACAGCAGTGCGAGGCAGGCACGAGCGTACAGCCTTCCTTCGAAAGCCCAGAACCAGTGAGGCCAGGTCCTGGCTGGACGACCATGAGAAAGTAATTTGGGCCTCAGGATCCTTGCTAATAAAATGGGAAAGCAAGACTAGATGTCCTGTAAGACCCCTAACTCTAAACAGAAATCAGAATATGCAGGAATCTATCCATTGAACTTTCAACATCTGAAGTACTGTGGGTCAACAACCACAAACAACTCTAGGATGTAGCTCACATGAATCAAAACAATTGAACATTCGTTTCTAAGTGGATAGTGATGTATATTTTCTAGAAACAGAGTTGTGTAAAATCAGTCCCTCGTCAGAGCAAGGGCCAAGAGAGCAAATCTACCTCTTTTAAAATGTGACAATCCATTCGGTTTAGGGACATCAGAAAAAGGATTCTCTAGGACTCCTGGAATAGAAATTGATGCACACCTCAGCAGGGAGATGCCAGGGCACTGAGAAAGGCCTGCTGCCCTCAGGGGCATCACTGTTGGAAGATATGTTCCTCTTTCTCCCAGAACTATCTCCAATCACCACTATTGACTCAAGTTAGAGGTAAGCGGCTGTCTGTTGGTGAGAAATGTGAATATTCGTGCACAGATGGGTGGAGCAGGAAGCTGAAGGAAGGTCAGAGAGAAAACAAAGGTGTTTCCTGTGATGAATCACAGCCTTCTGGGAAACAATTTCAGAAGCCACCATAAAGTTTCCAGCACCTGTCCGAGACTGTACTTTGTGCTGAAAGAAACTGCCAAATGAAGTACTAAGTCACATGTGAGAGCCCACAGGCCACATGCAGGGCAGAGGTCTGAGAAAGAGCCAGCTGGCTGACACATGACAATTTGCACATTACCTGCCAGGAGTCTCCAGGGCACACCTGTGGGTGGGCTGAAGACTCCAGTTCAAGTTCTTCTTTTCTTTAAACGGAGCAAACTTCATGTTACTGTGTTCTTGAATAGTCATAGCTTGGATTTTAAGATAAAGTTCTTTTTTTCTTCTTCTTTTTTTTTTTCTATTGTCCTGTGATTAAGGTCAATGAAAATCAGATCAAGTTTTTAAGTATAAAAAGTTTATGGAATCTAGAAAAAAAGAAAAGCAAATTTGACCATAAATCTGGGTCTACAAAGCAAAATGAGAATAGTCTGTTGGGCCCCACATGGATGATTTCCTTTTCTTAGTTCACGTTGATCCGAAAACAAACTCAACATTTATTTCCTCACCCATTAAAAGGGTGTGGTTTATATGTAGTAGGGTAATAAGCACATAGGCATATCCGGTCACTACTAGATGGTACAGACAACAGAACTGAGAGAGTGAACCAAGACATAAGAAGACTCAGGGGGCCCTGGCCGGTTTGGCTCAGTGGTTGGAGCATCGGCCTGCAGACCAGAGAGTCCCTGGTTCGGTTCCCGCTAGGGGCATGTACCAAAAAAAAAAAGAGGAAGAAGAAGAAGATTCAGGGGACCCAACTCAGTAGGGAGGTGTAGGAAAATTCCCAAATGATGAAAAAGAAAATATGTAGCAGCCCTGGACAGCTACCAGTCCTGATAGGGGAAGGGGGACGGGAGCCCTCTCTCTTGAGAAAAATATAATTCTAATGTTTGCACATAGATCAAGATGTGATTTACAATTCTGTGAGAGAGCTCTGTGTAGAAAACCAAGCTACTAAGCAAATTAAAACACAAATAATTCAAGTATTAACTCCACGGGTAAAGAGTTAAATAAGAAAGGGAGGACAATCCTAGTACTTTACACAGCTCAGCAATGCTGATATTTACATATTCATAGAATGTAAAAACCGAATATTTATTTAATCCACATCACAAAACACTCTTATAGCCATATTTAAAAAGGGGAGAAAGAGAAGAGTGAGAAAAATTGGGGGCACAGACCTAAGCAACTAAATCCTGGTCTTACACAGCAGGAAGTCAGTGCATAATATCTAAACATGGAAAATCAACAAGTAGCAGTATAAGCATGCTATTTAGAAAGTTTTAAGATTCTGAGGTGGAATCAAGTGCGGGGCAGAATGGGCACAGCAGCAAATATTTCTTGATGTAAGACTTGTACTATTTTGACTTTCTCAACAAGTGCATACATCTATTACTTTAGTTACTTTTAAGAGTATAGTGCAAAGGCTCATTTTTGCTCTTTCGATCAACCCAAAAGAAAAAGTATGTTATAAGAATTATAAGTAGTATGAGATCATATTTATAATTACATCTATTGTATGCATAGGAAACAATCTAGAATGGCGTACATCAAGGTGTTAATAGTGATAATCACTGTAACAGAATTATAATTTTTTCTACTTTTAAAATTTTCTTTGACTTATTGGTGTTATAGTCTATCTTAATATATTTAATAACATTTAACAGAGATATTATATTGCCTTCACCAAAAAATAATAAAAATAAAAAAGAGAAGGAAAAGAGAAAGAACAGGGAAAAGTGGATCCACGTTCAGAAATCAGGCCCTACCGCTTGCTAGGTTTTTTAATAATAGGCACGTTTTCATCCTTTGGGGACTTTAGATTCCTCAGTCATAAAATGGGGATACTGCTACCTGTTCCGTCTCTCTAGAGAGATTATTGTGAGAGGTTGTTGCAATACTTGTGCAAAGTTTCCCCGATGTGAAGCATGTTATTAAACATATTGATGTGATAGGAGCCACGGGAAGAACATGCAAAATGGGGGAGTCTTGTGTTTCACACAATCCTGGATTGCATCACTGTCCTTCTTCTCTAGAGATGTCACTCTCTCGGAGCTCCCTCCAAAGCTCCTTCCTGTGAGAACTGACAATGGTTGAAACTCAAGGACACCTCTTCGTGCTTCTCCTTGTTTCTTTACTCTCAGGGGCAGCCTTGCTAAATCACACCTTCTACATCCACCCCCGATCCCCTTCCTCAGAAATCGTCCATTTTCCAGGATACACTGACTTGCCCTCATTCTTCACCAGGCGCACTCCCTTCAACTGAAATCACTGCGCCCACCACCCCCACTGCTATCCCCACCTGACCTACCCAGCTGGATGCTGCCACACTGGGATTTTGCACAGGGCCTCGGAGAGGGCCTCAAAGTTGTGTTCCCCCAAAGACTTCTATGAGGATGAAAGACCTTACTACTGAGGACATTCCCCTTAGAACTAGGTTGCTTTGAAAGGCCCAGGATTCAGGCTCAGAATCCAGGAGAGACTTAAAAGTCTGCAGCAGGAAGTAAGTGTATTTAAAAATTAAGCATATTTCTATCCAACACTTTGGAAGTCAGTCAGTGCCCCTTCATTCAAATTGCAAAACCTGTACCACCAACTCATGCTCTGACTTGATCCTCACCATCAAAACCGTTTGCCCTGTAGTGACACAAAACAACAACAAAAACCCGCTCTAAAATCAATCCTGAACTACGAGTTGTTAGAGGATTCAGTCCCCAGGCTCATCTCTGCCTCTGACTAGCCATGAGATCTTGGCAAGTCATTTAACCACTTTGAGTCTCAGTATTCTCATCTATAAAATGAGACAACAATTACACTAGTTTCATGCGAAAGTAACAACCCTCTTCTGAAGGTGTGTTCTCAGCTTCTGCCATCTCTGGTTCCTCTGTTGGTTTTCTAGAGTTTCCTGTTACTCTGTAATCTAGTCTGGCATTTTGCTTCCCCTATTGTCTTGGTAGCTCTCAGTCCCTTTGCCCCATCTCCAGGCGCAGGAACAGCATGCCCCTGAGCCAAAAGAGAGTAAGCTGCCTCGGCCTCCTCAGTGACCAGCCACTAAGGCCATGGGCTCGTGCCTTAGTCAGCTGTCCTCCGAGGGCAGGCTACCTGGCAGTAGGAGCCACTGAACACATGGAGAGACCAGATACTCAGGAGCTGGGTAGGCCCTTGGGAGAACAACAGGACATTTTTGGTAATCTCAAGGACCCTCCCTTTGCATAGAAAAGATTATAGAAGCTGCCTTGATTTTTAAAACTTAATCCTCAGTTTGTTAAAATTACCAGCTTAAAAATCTAGGTCTTTCTGAAACTTTGAAGTACAATTTAGGGATAGTATTACTCTTTATAAATATAGCAAATGTTAATCAATTTTAAGAGGCCTCTTAATTAATGTTTAATTCCATTTACAAACTTAGTTTATGAAACTCATTCATTGTTTATATAGGGTATCCCAAAAAATGTATACACACATTGAATTAATTATAAAGCCAGTGTTTATTAAAATACATTGCATTTTCAAAATGTAATAGAATCTACAGACACCCTGTATACATTTTTGGGGACACCCAAAAACATTTAATATATTTAAACTATTATATGTCTCTTATAAGTAGGTCAATTGTCTAAAAACCTCTTACAGCTCTAAGAAATTAACCTTTAAAATATGACAAACTTAGAGACTCTCAAATATTTCAACACTAATAATAATTTTAGAATGTCTTTTAATTTAAAATCACAAAACTAAATTAATTTCTTAATTACATATTTTGAATTGGTATTAAAAGGAGAATAATTACTCTAATGGGCTGATTTCCCTTAAATATGGCAAATACTGAAAATATCAAGTGTGTACAAATTAAGAAAAATGTTATCAGTTTGAAGATTCTGTTAAACATTTTTATATTTATTTATAAATCTTCAAAGGATTAAAAAATGCTTACAAGTCCACAGTCTACATTACAGTTTGTGGTACATTCTGTAGGTTTGGGCAAATGTATAATGACATTGTAATAGAAACTATGGACTTTGGGTGTTTATGATGTGTCAGTACAGGTTCATTATAACAAATGTGCCACTCTGATGGGGGATGTCGATCATGGGAGAGGCTATTTATGTGTGGGCATGGGGCTGGGGGCAGGGTATGGGAAATCTCTACCCCTCCATTTTGCAGCTCTAAAACCGCTCTAAAAATTTAAAGTCTTAATTTTTGAGAATTGCTTATCCTGTAAAGAAACTGCCATCTTAAATAGTCTTGGGTTATATTTACAGGCAATTTGGGGGTACCATCTCAGCTGGATTTGGTTTCTAACAATCAGAGAAGCCCCTGGTAGCAACACCACAGATCCCTGCCTCCACCCTCTGTCACTGCAGGCCTGTCTCTGAGATGCCCTGTCTCACAGCCAACCTCCCAAAGATTCAGGAAACGCCTCACTCCATTCTCTTTACTCCCAGCTCACCACTTGGATAGTTTCAACCAATCTATTTGCCGCTCCATTCCATTCTGAATTTTTTTTCCTATTAACTCATTAATCCTTTTAGCACCACAGCTCTTACAGATATTTCGTTTTTATTATTATTAATTTATTTATTTTTGTTTACAGACATTTCTGCTTTTTCCTCCCAGGCACCCTCCTCCTGATCCTGCCACCCTCTCCACCCCCATCCAAGCTCTGTTGTATAGGCCCATTGGTTATGCATACATGCATATAAATTCTTTGGTTTATCTCATCCCTCCCCCACCCCACCCCCACCACAGTCCCCCTCCTCTGAGGTTTATCAGTCTGAACCGTATTCTTCTCTATGTCTCTGGGTCTATTTTGTTCATCAGCTTATTTTGTTCATTATATTCCACAAATAAGTGAGATCATGTGGTATTTGTCTTTCTCTGATTAGCTTATTTCACTTAGCATAATACTCTCCAGGTCCCTCCATGTCGTCTCAAAGGATAAGAGATCTTTCTTTCTTACAACTGCATGGTGTTCCACTGTGTATATGTACCACAGCTTTTTTATCCACTCATCTATTGATGAACACTTGAGCTGTTTCCAGATCTTAGCAATTGTAAATAGTGCTGCTATGAACATAGGGGTACATATAGTCTTTCTGATTGGTGTTTCAGGCTTCTTAGGATATATTCCTAGAAGTGGGATCACTGGGTCAAATGGCAGTTCAGTTTTTAATTTTTTGAGTAAACACCACATTGTTTTCCATAGTGGCTGCACCAGTCTGCATTCCCACTAGCAGTGTACTAGAGTCCCCTTTTCTCCACATCCTCGCCAGCACTTGTTGTTTGATGATTTGTTGATGGCAGCCATTCTGGCAGGTGTGAGGTGATACCTCATAGTTGTTTTAATTTGCATCTCTCTGATGATTAGTGACAGTGAGCATTTTTTCATATGTCTCTTGGCCATTTGTATATCCTTTTGGGAGAGATGTCTATGTAGGTCTTCTGCCATTTTTTAACTGGGTTCTTTGTCTTCCTTTTGTTGAACTGTATGAGTACTCTATATATTTTGGAAATTAACCCTTTATCTGATGTATCGTTGGCAATTATGCTCTCCCATATAGTGGGTTCCCTTTCTATTTTGATGGTTGTTTCTTTTGCTGTGCAGAAGCTTTTGAGTTTGATGTAGTCCCATGTGTTCATTTTTTCCTTTGTTGCTCTTGCCTTAGGTGATGTATCAGTGAAAATTCTGCTGTGTGTGATGTCAGAAATTTTGTTGCCTACATTTTCTTCTAGGATTTTTATGGCTTCACAAGACACATTTAAGTCTTTTATCCATTTTGAGTTTATTGTTGTGTATGGTTTAAGTTGGTGGTCTACTTTCATTTTTTTTGCATGTAGCTGTCCAATTTTCCCAACACTATTTATTAAAGAGGCTGTCTTTACTCCATTGTATGCTCTTGCCACCTTTGTCAAATATTAATTGAGCATAATGTCTTGGGTCTATTTCCGAGTTTTCTGTTCTGTTCCACTGGTCTATATGCCTGTTCTTGTGCCAGTACCAGGCTGTTTTGATGATAATGGCTTTGCAGTATAACCTGATATCTGGTATTATGATCCCTCCTACTTTGATGGATAAATCCTTTCAATATTTTATAGTGGCCTTCTTTGTCTCTAGTTATGGCCTTCATTTTGAAGTCTATTTTATCAGATATGAGTATTTCTACCCCAGCTCTTTTTTCCTTTCCATTTGTTTGGAAGATTTTTTTCCATCCCTTCACTTTCAACCTATGTGAGTCTTTTGTTGTGAGGTGGATCTCTTGTAAACAATAAATAGATGAGTCAAGCTATCCAATCAGCTACTCTGTGTCTTTTGGATGGAGAGTTTAAGCCATTTACATTTAAGGTGATTATTGATATGTACTTATTTATTGCCATTTTTGTTTATTGTGGTTATATTTTTTCTTTCTATTTCTTCTACTAATTACAGCAGTCCTTTTAAAATTTCTTGCAGTGCTGGTTTGGTGCTATTATATTCCCTTAGCCTTTTTTTGTCTGGGAAGCTCTTTATTTCACTTTCTATTTTGAATGATAGCCTTGCTGGTTAGAGTAGTCTTGGATTCAGATCTTTGTTTTTCATTACCTTGATGACTTCATTCCATTCCCTTCTGGCTTGTAGTGTTTCTGTTGAGAAGTCAGCTGACAGTCTTATGAGGCTTCTTTTGTAGTTAACCTGTTGCTTATCTCTTGCTGCCTTTAAGATTCTCTCCTTGTCTTTAATTTTTGGCATTTTAATTATTATGTGTCTTGGTGTGGGCCTCTTTGGGTTCTTCTTACTTGGGGCTCTCTGTGCTTCTTGTACTTGTATGCCTTTTTCCTCCACCAAGTTAGGGAAGTTTTCTGTCACTATTTCTTCAAATATATTCTCTAACCCTTGCTCATTTTCTTCTTCTTCTGGAATTCCTATAATGCGGATGTTGTTGTATCATGTTGTCCCACAGTTCTCTTAGGGTGTCTTCCTGTTTTTTAATTATTTTTTCTTTTTGGTTCTCTGATTGGGCAATTTTGTCTACTCTGTCTTCTAATTCATTGATCTGATCCTTGGCCTCCTCTACTCTGCTGGTTATTCCTTCCAATGTGTTCTTTATTTCTACTATGTCATTCTTCATTTCCAATTGGTTGGTTTTCTATGTCTCTATATCTTTACTCATGCTGTTGAGCTTCCTCATGATTATTACTCTGAACTCTTCCTCTGATATCTTGCTCAATTCCCTTTCATTTATTTCATCTTCTGTCGAATTATCTTGTTCTTTCATTTGGGATTTGTTTCTTTGTTTCACCATTTTGGCTGTCTCAGTAGGTTTTGGAGCCCACCAAATTTTCCCTGTGGGTGTTGGTGTTCCACTGGTTGTGGCTCCCTCTACTGGGTTTGGATGAGTGTGGGAGGACCCACATTAAACACCACTGTCAAGTCTTACTTTCCTAGGTAGATTTGCAAGCCCAGGAAAGGTTCAGTTATCCTCTAATTTTTTGCCTGGAGGCTATTAGTCTCAGTTATTTGATGAGCCTGGGGTTGTAGCCCTCAAATGAATGAAAATTCCCTCAGGTGTTCAGGGTAAGGGGATTTCCAGAAGGTGGGGCAGATGTTTACTGGCTGTTAATGAGCCTTAATTTGCATTTCTCTGGCCTGGCCAGGTGGTGTTAAATTCCTGAGGGAGGGGCTGTTGCTTCTCCCTGGGGCTCTGGGAAGGGGCTCTTTGAGTAAGATGGCTACTGTTCTATACGGAGTGATTCAGCACAAAACTTCCATTGCCCTCCCAGCTCTCCAAATCCTGAGTCTCTCTACACAGTTCCAGTCCAGTCTGACCTCACTCTGCTAGAGCCCAAGGTGAGTGGCTGTAGCTAATTTAGTGCTCTGTCCCGGCCCTCTGAACTGTGGAGCTGGCTTGGGATTTCAACCTCAAGAGAGCTGCTCACAGCTAAAACAGCTGCTGTTTTTGGGCTCCCAGCCCACCCTCTCACGCCTCTACAGTTCCTACCAGGCTCAATTTAATGTCCTCTTTCTGTCCGTGGTTATACGGGTCCTTTCCAGCTGCTTTTCTGTTGGTTTTTCCAAATGAGTTGTCTTTATATTAGTTGTAATTCCAGTTTGGTCCTGGGAGATGGTCTGTATAGCTTCCATTCACTCCGCTGCCATTTTGGAATCTCTCTTACAGATATTTCAGTGCCACCCTGTGGAATTCTCAGTTTTGTCCAACTCTGTTTTCACAGATCCAAGTTCATGCCACTGATGGGCAAAAGAAGATGGAGTAGATAAAGCCTATTTAAATTTCTGGATGGCTTTCATCATAGCACCTTCCTCTGCATAAGGGTCAGGGAATAAGCACGGAAAGAATGCACTCTTCCTCCATAGGGATCACTTCTCATCTACCTGAAATCAAGATGCTCCCTGTAGAGTTCTGAAGGCCTACTGGGCTCTAGGCAGCTCAGGGGCAGTTCAGAAACCAAAGGGCTTATCAGGTTGGCAGGTGATTTTGCTTCTCTCTCTCTCTCTCTCTCTCTCTCTCTCTCTCTCTCTCACACACACACACACACACACACACACACACACACCTCTATATAACTGATCCTCTGTGACCCTGATTATAGCCTTAGAATCATTCCCATTAACTATCCTGAGGCCAGGCACTTCCAAACTGAAATTCCCAAGCAGGTTACACTACTTCTATCATATCCTTCAGCTGTTGACAATGGAGCTGCCTAACTTCTTTCTTTTTTGGTCTTCTTTCACAGCACTCTTACTTTGATACCTACCTGTACAAAGGCAGACAAGTTGAATGACTAGTTTCAAACAGACTATCTAGGGCATGTTGGGGGGACATTTAACAAAATAGATGGGCAAGTCTCCCCCTTCTGACCAAGAGGGAGCTGTGGTGCAGTAAAAAGGCACTGGGCACGGATCAGAGGCTTGGTCTCTAATCCATTTCTGCTCAGACTATGCATCCTGGGCCCAACCTCTGTGAGTTTTAGTTCCCTCACATGTGATATCACTGACATGGATATAGGAGCAATTGACAATGGTGTTTCCAAGATTAAATTCAAAAGCACATGAAAACACTTGAAGTCTTTTCGTCAGTTAGCTACCAGGATCTGACATGCTCCTGGTTTTCCTCCTGCCTCACTGGCTGGCCTACCTCAGTCTCTGCCAGTTTTTCTTCACCGTACCAACCTCTACAGATTGGGTTCAACCCTTGGACTCTACACACTCCTTTGATGATCTTCTCCAATCACATGGCTGATGGCTCCCACATTCCTACTCCAGCCCAGAACTCTCCCTTGAGCTCCAGACTTGTATTTTTCACCTGCCTACTCTTCATCTCAGCTCGGGTGACAAGTAGGCATCTCAAACTGAACATTCCAGCCCTACTCTCCTGCTGTCTTTCCTTGCTCAGTAAATGGCAATTCCATTTTTCCAATGGATTGATCCAAAATTATGCAGTCATCCATGGCTGATCTCTTTCGAATACTGCATCTATTCCATCAGCAAATTCTTTGAAACATATCCCAAACCAGATTATTTTTCACCACCTCCACTGTTACCACCTGATGCAAACCAACACTATATCTCACCTGGATTCTTGTTACAGTTTCCTAAGTGGTCTCCTTGGTTCTGGCTTTGCCCCTTCCAGACTCCTCAGTCTATTTTCAACACAGCAGACACAGTGATCCTGTGAAAATATAAATTAGACCATGTCATGCCTCTCCACAAAACCTTCCAATTTCTACCCATCACATTCAGAGAAATTAGTTATACATCACTTACTATAAAATGGGGACCATAACAGGGCCTACTTCATAGGGTTGTTGTGAGGATTAAGAGACAGTATATGTAAAGCATTTAGAAGTAATACTCTCTATTTACTGAATATTACATAGTGCCCTACATACTTTATGTATATTAACTCATTATGAATTAACTCATTAATTCTCATAAGAATTGCAAGGTATGTACTGTTATTATACCCACTTTACAGTTGAGGAAACTACCCTACAGACAGTTTAAATAACTCCCCTAACGTCACACCGCTACTGAGTGACAGAACTGGCAGTTGGCCTCCAAAGACTGTGCTTTCACTACCTTGCTTAGTACGCCTTCTTCTGTGTCATACTCTTTAGATGTTGAATAATATCCCATCATATGGAGGGACCATTAATTTACCTACTTTCTCACTAAATCCTCTGGTCATTCCAGAGATTCTCACTTAAGCTAGTAAATTCATTTCTTCAACAAATATTATTGTGTGATAATAGACTAGCCACTGGGGACACAGCAGTGAACAACCAAAAAAATAGACACAAAACTGTTCTCACAGAGCTTACATTCTCTTAAAAGTAGTTTTTATATGAGATAGACCAAAGAACTTATATGCATAACCAATGGACATAGACAACAATGCTTGGGCGGGGGGAGGGAGGAGGAGTGGGATAGGGAGGAGGGTGTCAGGGGGGGAGGAGAAACATCTGTAACAAAAATAAATTAATTTTTAAAAAAAGAAAACTACAGCTCTAAAAAATAATAATAATAATCCAAAAAATAAAAAAGTACTTTTTATAATGGAAGTGTCACTGGAGGCCTGACTTGCTTATTGACTACTTGTTCTCTCCAGAGGCAATCAGGCTCAGCCACATGCATTTGGCTCTCCTCTTGGGCAAGGCACTTGGCTAACTTCGGTGGAAGGAACCAAAATTATTCAGACATGGGCCTTGCTCTCAGGAGGCTGTACATTAACATGTGCCTGGGTATCTCTAGGAAGCAGTTCTCGTCGAGCCTGTTTCTGGGTCTGTCCCTGCAGAGTCTGTCCTGTGCCTTTTGTATTTGCATACCTCTCATTAAACATCTAAACTCCCTAAGGGAGAGAACATTCATGTGGTTTCCTTTTGTTCTTCCCAGAGAACCCAGAAGAGTGCTTTAAATGCAGTGGCTTCACAATTTTATGTACTTTATTGAGTGCCAAGTTCTAGAAAGAGTCCTCAAGAAACTATCTGGCCACAAATTGTACTCCCCATTTGTCTGCTTTTATTAAGGCCATAGAAATTGAGTCCATTCTCAGACAAAAGAAGAATTAAGGCTATGAGCTACCTTTTATAATTATGAATACTTTGTCTTCTCCCTGACTAGTTTTAACCATTTGGCCTCTAGAATGAAGAAACCCTGATAATCTACTGAATGTTCACCTCAAAATACAAAAGATTAATCATGTCACACTCACACACACTCACATATACACACACCCTGCTTAAAATCCTTTAATGATTCCCATCACTCTTTGGGAAAAAAAAATAGCCAAATCCTCAGCAAAGCCTCCAATGCCCAAAGCCCTGGGTGGCGGGTCCCCTTGTTTCTGCACTCCAATCATAGGGCCTGCTTGTGGTTGCCTGAACAAGCCCACTTCATTCTGCCACAGGGCTTTTGCATGTGCAGTTCCCTCTTTCTAGAAAGCATTTTTTTCTCCAACCTTCAGGTTCAACTCAATGTTTACTTCTTTGGGCAAGCCTTCACTGGCCCTGGGCTCCAGGTCTAGCATCACACCTCCTCAAAACATCAGTACCTCTCCTTTAGGCCTCTTGTCATCTGTTCATTCATCCCAGTTGTAATTTTACTTGTATCTATGAAAATATGTCATTAATGTCTCCTCCAGTAAATTCTCTGCTTCATGAGTGCAAGGACTGTTTCTGGTTTTGCTTACTGTTGTATATCCAGAGATGAGCATAGTGCTGGAAACCAAAAAAAAGTTCTCATTCATTCAATAAATATTTAATGAGCACCTTCTGTGTCCCCAGCCCTGCTCTATGTGCCAAAGTCCCTGCCTTCCTGGGGTTTATATTCTAGTTTTAGAGAAGAGACAATAAACAAATAAGCAGGATGATATCAGGCAACGATCAGGCTACGGGATAGGATGTGACCATTGGGGACGGGGTGGTGTGCTATTGCAGATAATGGTCAGGGAAGGCCTCTGTCAGGAGGTGGCATGTGAGCAGAGTCCTGAGTGCTCTGAGTGGGGGGAGGGCTGCATTGTCAGTGCAAAAACTGGGACAATCCCAAGCAAACCAGGGTAGTTGATCACCCTAGCACAGACAGAATGCTGCTGGGAGCCCGCCTACCTGCCTTTAGTCACTTACCTAGGAAAATGGTTTTCCCACACCTTCCAAATCTCTGTTTCAGAAACACACACGTTTTGAGAAAGTATACAGCTTAGAAGTTAATAACTGCTTTGTAATGATGAAGAGGCTTCCCAGGAATCCACACCCATTCAGTTTAGGAATAATCCTGGCTTTGGGACGCCCAGTCACACCAGGCCCCTGCAATCCTCCAGCTGTCGGAGGCCAATATTTGGATTTCTGTTTCACTGGAATCCACTCACCAGAAAAACCTCCTTTCCTCCTCCCTCTTGCTCATACTCCCAGCCTGGAACCTGCCCCCACAATATCCCTTGGTGCACTCCTGCACTCCCAGGAGCAGGCTGTGCTTGCAGCAAGTTCCACCCAATAATAAACTACCTGTAGTAAACTAGAGTGGCAGATCCCTGCCCAGTGCTAGTTCCACTTCTTTTGGCACGTGTTTCCAGCAGACCCTGCCTAAACAATTGACAGCTGCCCCCTTGGCACAGGTGCTAATTCTTCTCTACTCTAATTGCTCTAAACGACGTCTTTAGTGGATTTCAAAACAGTTCACTGCTTAACCTTATTTGGGGTTTCATCTCCAAATTCCATAGCCATTATTAAAGGCTTCTCTTTTTCTCCTATCCCCTTTCCCACCTTCCCTTCTCCCTCACCTTCTCCACTTGCCTCCTCGCCTCCTCCTGCTGATCTGAGTGTCCTGGGGCTCCGGAGCCAAACCTACAGGGTCTGGTTCCAACTCTCCTCTCACCAACTGTACGGGCAACCTTAGCACCTACCTCACCGGGATGTTAGGAGGATTAGAAGAGTTAATATACATTAAGCAGCTAGAACCATGGTTCACAGTAGGTCTTCACATGGATTTGGTAAACAAATGAAATGTTAGCTCTTATTATTGTCCCTGAGATCTGAGGGCCCTTTGTGTCTTGCTCACAGAGTAAGTGGCTGCCTCCTGTGGTTGTATCTGAAGACAAAATATCCTTTTGCCCAAATGTCCCCCTCTTACCCTTTATTTTTTTATTTTTTTTTTTCTATCCTCACCCGAGGACATTTTTTCATTTTTTGCTCAGAGAGAGTAGGAGGGAGAGAGAGAGAAACATCGATGTGAAAGGGCCACAACCAACCAGGGCTGGGGACAAACTGCAACCGAGGTACATGCCCTTAGTGGGAACCGAACCCGGGTCTCTCTGATCCGCAGGCCGACGCTCCAACCGCTGAGCCAAACAGGCCAGGGCGACCCCCTCTTACACTTTAAAATCCCTACAACTGGCATCTGTATTTAACAAAGCAAATGAGGAGGAGGAGAAACATTATAAAACAATTATCCCATTCTTTTTCCAAAAGAGTTTTTCAGGTTAGATAAAAGAAGAATACCGGGACTAAAGCTGAATGGGGAGAAGAAAGTATGTGGCTTGTTTAGAGGAAAAGGTCAAAGGGGGGCTCTGTACAGAGGGGAGGCATGGTGAGGGCACCGGGCTCTGAGTGGCAGGGAGGCTGCAGCAGGGCATGGAGACATGGAAAGGGTACAGAGAGGAAAGATACAGAGACAAAACTCCTCTATGTTAATGAAACCAAGTCCTTTTATAAATCAACACAAGTTCTCTCCCCAGCTCTGCCCCAATCCAGACTGGGCTGCTTACTGCAGGCATCCTGGTCAAGAGAAAAGAACCTGGATTTTCAAGCCAGCACAACTCGGAGCAAATTCCAATTCTATCATTTACTAATCAACAACATAAATGACCTCTCTAATCCATGGATTCCTTCTCCTTAAAAACAAGAACCAAAAAATCCTCCAAAGAGCATCTGTGAGAATTTAAAAAGGCAAGGTGTGTGATATCCCAGTTTAGTGTCTGGCTCTTTAGTAGGTTTCAAACCTTAACCATTACCCCAGCGCATGCCCAGAGCATACTCAGCCAGCTTTCTCAACACACCCTAAATCCATAACCTTGTGCTCAGCCAGCTTCCACAAAATCTTATTAGCCGTATATCCTTAGAGAAGTGATAGAATCATAAATCTCAAGGTTTTAAAGAAACTTAAAGATTACTAGTCCAACCTCTCATTAGAGTTTCAGTCCCTCCCAAGGGGATCAAACAGCCTCTACTTCATGAAAATGTTTATATCATTTGACCTAAAAAATTCCACTTCAGGAAACCCATGCTAAGGAGATAATAAATAAAGCGGTCAAATATTTATACACAAAGATAGTCACTGAAGTCTTGCTTAGCCAAAAAATGGAAACAACCTAAACTTCCAACAACAGGGGAACTGTTGAAAAATATATAATGCATTCATAAAGATGACTCTAAAAGGCTTAATGACATGGGGAAGTGTGTATGATATAGTATTAAACAAGTAAGTAATATAAAATAACATAGCTTGTGGGCTCAATGATATTAAAATGGATTTTTAAAATACCTAGAAAGAAATATACCTGAAATGCTAACATTATTGGTATATGACTGTTGTATTACAAAGGGTTTTTTCTCTTTATATTTTAGTGTTTTTATGACAGCATGTATTAATTTTATAACCTAGAAAGACTTTGGCAAACCCCTTACTCTCTCTCTCAAAAAAAGAAGACATTAGTGGCTTAGTTCTGTTTGCAGTCAAGATTCTGAAACCTAGGACTACCTAAAGGCAGAATTTCCATAGAATTAATCTCTTCTGTTCCTACTGATTCTATAGAAACTGCAGTCCCTATGGTTTACCCAAGATGAGCAAACAAGAATGACACAGACTTTTCTGAGTTGGAGAGTGTCTCTCACTCCCCACCCTTCCTTGGTATTGTATGATCAGGGAAAATACTCCCACCTCTCATTTCTATGTGCCACAGTAGTTAAGGAGACGCCTTCATGTACATTCTCATCTTGATCCTCAAAGCAACCCCGGGAAGTGGCAGAGTGAGGATAATGTGAAGCTCCGCGATGTCAACCCGCTGCCCCGAGTCACTGGTCTTGACCAGAGAGCCTCAGGACTCAGCTGCAGCCCAGGGGCTCCAGGCCCTGTCCTTACCCATGGCAGGCATCAAAGCCCCTATTTGGTGAAGCTGAGGAGAACTCGTCAGCTATTCTGCGAACAGTGGTCTTACTGTAAGCTCAGTTGTGTCCATTTAAATCTACCAAAAGGTAACATCAGTGGAAGATTTCACACCTATTGTAGGCATACCACAGGGTTAGTGCAGTTCATTGGAGACCCAGGCAACAAAGCCAGTGGGTAATACAAACTCTTCCCCTGCTCTTTTTTTTCCTCTTTAACTTGCCTTTCCAATGAACACAGGACACTAGGGGGGTGATGCTAAAATAGGCTGGGCCAGCACTAAAATTACCCGAGCTAAGTACTTCTATATATAGAAGTTATGGTAAATCGTCTTCTTGTCAACAGATAAAACACTTAAACCTAAGTTCTGATTTCCTTGTCTGTCAAATGGATCAAATGGCGTCTGCCCTTCTCCTTTCGGTGTCACAGGGTTGTTTAAGGATCAACTGGGTGGGGGGAGGGGGAGGGGGAGGACATGCAAGAGAGCATGTGGACTACTAGAGGCTCTTTCCTTTGGTTAGATGCTATAAAATGGAACCCAGAGGCTGGGCCTCAGGCCTCCATGGATCCCCTGGAGCAAGGGAGCGGCTAAACCGCAGCGTTGGGTTCGCCAATGCACCCCTAATGTGACCCTGGCGGCCCCTGCCTAGCACACATTCCCGCTGCGGAGCCAAGATCACGGCCCCGCTGAAGCCACGGAGCCGCAAAGGTGATCAAACTCGCGGGCTAGCAGCCAGGCGGGAGGGTGACGTCCCCGCACCCAGGAGGCCAGGCCCACGGCGCCTGCGCGAGCAGCTGTCTCGGAATAAATAAATACCCCGCTGCGGGCGGCCCCGGCTTGGCACGCTGCCCGGCCGGGCTCTCGGGCTCACGTAGCGAGAGCGTGAGTCAGCGCTCTGACCGCAGCCCGCCGGGGAGGGCTCCCTCGGGCCGCCCGCCCGCACGTCCCGCGCCGGCTCTGCCCGCTCGCCTGGGGCGGACCGGACCACGGGAGGGGGCGCCTGGGTTCTGGGGTGAAGGGCAGGACAGAGCCTGCCCGTGGCCCTTCCGCGGGAACTCGACCTTCTCCTGGTCCCTGTGCCCACGCTTTCCACGCACTCGCGGTTCCCGCCCGCCCGAGCTGTCAGGAGCGGACGGGGAAGGGGCTGCGCGCCCAGCTGCAGGGGTCGTGCCCAGGGCACACGGGGAGGCTGAGGCCAGTGACTTAAGGGGGGAATTCCCTTATCAGCTTCATCTCCTGTGCAGGGGGACTTTTTACAGTCAGTCTGCATTTCCTCAGCTCTGCACCTGTTTAGTTGCAGCCACCAACTTTGTAAGAGGAAGTTGCCTACGTGCCTGGCTGCTGAAGGACAGAATTGGAAGCGCTCGGGACTAACCCTGTGCGCTTAGCAGCGCCTCCTGTTCAGCCCCACACCTACAGGCTTGCGGGCTGGGCCTCCCGGGAGCGGCCAAAATGTCAAATCCGCTTTTGCCCTTTGGTAAAATATTATTTCCCAAATTAGGGCATGTTATAAAGCTTTCCTCTCTGTGGATCTGTGATGTACCCATGTCACTTTTTCAAAACCTGTGCGAGGGGCAAGCATATGGAGAGGGACATGCTTATGAAGAGAGAGATACATGGGGAAGGGGAAGAGGAAAGTCAATTAGGAAAGGAACATTGAACAATGAATGAGTAAAGTGATGAAGAGAACATTATTGAACCCCCAAAGCAGGACAGGCATGCCTGGACACTGGAGATGCAAAATAAGTGGCTCACCATGGTCCCTGCTCTCAGGGCTCCACAGTTGAGAGACAGACATCAACTAAGTAGGGAGTGAAACATAAGGGAGGCAGTGCAGTGGTTCAGACACAGGAGCCAGACTGTCCAGCTCTGCGGCTCACAGACCATGTGACTTTAGCCAACTAATTAACTGCCCCCAACCCCCACCTCATTTTCCTTGTTTGGAAAATGGGGAAAGCAGTATTTTTTAGAACTTTTCACAGAAGTACCTACATTAATACAAGCAAAACACTTGAACAATGCCCTGCATTCACTAGGCACGCAATAAATACAGGGTGGGGCAAAAGTAGGTTTACAGTCTCGAGTACATGAAACAGTTTATTTTTGTATTATTTATGAATTATTGTATTATTTTCTTTTTAAAATATGTTTTTATTGATTTTTTTTTTTTTTTTTAGAGAAGGGAGAGAGAGAGATAGAAACATCCATGTGGCCCTGGCCGGTTTTGCTCAGCGGTTAGAGCGTAGGCCTGCAGACCAGAGAGTCCCAGGTTCGGTTCCGCTAAGGGCAGGTAACCTCCGTTGCAGTTTGTCCCCAGCCCGGTTGGGGTTGTGTGGGTGGCAACCACTCCATGTGTCTCTCTCAGGTTCATGTTTCTCTCTCTCTTCCTCCCTCTCTCCCTCCAGCTAAATCTGAAGATAAATGCAAAAATGTCCTCAGGTGAGGATAAAAAAATAAAAGAAAAACATCCATGTGAGAGAAAAACATGGATTGGCTGCCTCATGCACGCCCCCTGCTGGGGATTGAGCCCACAACCTGGGCATGTGTCCTGTCCAGAAATTGAACCCGGGTCTCTCAGTCCACGGGACCACTCTCAGTCCATGGGACCACGCTCAATCCCCTGAGCCAGACGTGCTGGACTATTGTATTATTTTCCATACAGACAACTGTAAACCTATTTTTGCCCTACCTTGTATTGTTAAAAGAATGAATGAAGGAGACACAGGCAGGGCACAGCTCCGGAAGGCACATACACATAGAGGTGAATGGAACTTTCCAAAGCTGTGCAGCATTGGTAGTCCTGAGTATAAATGTGTCTATTTTAATATTGTTCATAATAACAAAAAATTGAAATTCAAATGCATTTATTTCTAAATAAAATGTGGTACAGCCATGCAATGGAATACTATTAGAGCTATTAAAAGCAATAAATTACATCTATTATATCAAAGTAGATATATCTAAAAAATTATTGAATGAAAAATAGTAACTTGCAAAATGATACATGCAACATGATGCCATTTATATAAAGAACTTATGCACACACACAAATTCCATGTATTTTATATATGTATGTATTTTTTTTAAATGCTGGAAGACTACACAACCAAATTCAAAGGTACCTCTGGATGGAGGGGAGGAATTAGGATTTCAAATGGTGGTTAATTAGCTTATTCTGTATTGTACTAATTGCTTCAAAAAAATGTATTTATGTATCATGTAGTTTTGTATTTTTTCTTTTAAGATACAGATATATAAAATAAAACCAGAAGCAAATATGTCAACACTGGCTAGTTCTGGGTTGCAGGAATATGGGTGATCATTACTTTTTCATTTGTACTTTTCTGCAGTCAGATTAAAAATAATTATTTGCCCTGGCCGGTTTGGCTCAGCGGTTAGAGCGTCGGCCTGCGGTACAGAGAGACCCGGGTTCGGTTCCCGCTAAGGGCATGTACCTTGGTTGCAGTTTGTCCTCGGCCCTGGTTGGTCGTGTAGGTGGCAGCCACTCGATGTGTCCCTTTCACGTCGATGTTTCTCTCTCTCTCTCTTCCTCTCTCTCCCTCCCACTCTATCTGAACAAAAAATGAAAAGTCCTCAGGCGAGGATAAAAAAAATAATAATAATAATAATTACAACCTTGCCAAGAAAGTGCTATGGAAGTTATGACAGATGTGAACCTGGAGGCCATGTCGTGGGTAAACCTAGGCTTGCACATGCAGAACCTTTGGTCACAACAATGGACAGAGCTGGCTTCCCCAGACTCCTGTGTTCCAACTGCACCCTGGGCAGGATACCTCTGGCATACCAGTACTGGACAGGGGTCTGGGCCGGGGCTTCCCTAGCACAGTGTTGCTGGTGCCTACCCTTTGCAGGTTCCTCTTTCAGTCTTTTGCCCCCGTAAAATATGCATTCTGGTGCCTGATGAAATACTGGGTGATTGTAGAACCCCTGAGTGAGAGCACTGTTCTCTGTGTGCCCCCTACAATACTGCAGTTTGAAGTGAGCTATCAAATGTCACACAGCAATAGTAAAGGCACCGGAAAGCATATCCCGCTCCCCTCTGCCAATGCCTGCTCTTCTCCCGAGCCTCTGCTGAGGACATTTCTATGGGTGTTGTCCTCTTTGGAAGCAGCTCAGTGTAGTGGTCAAGATTCCAGGCCTTGCAGTCCCTCAGACCTAGGCTTAAGGTGCCAATGACAATGATTCGGGGCAAGTTACTCAACTTCTCTGAACCTCTGTTTTCTCTTCTGTGAAATGCGAATAAGAACAGTGCTTGGAGGACAGAAGGGGAGCCCTCAGTCAATGGTGGCTAGGTGTGGATCAGGAAAAGGAGTATTTTGATAACAGAATCTGTTTTAAAGAGAAGATTATTTCTTATCCTATGGCTATCCTTTACTCTAGTAAAGGGTTAAATAGCTGTGTAGAAAATTATGAAAGCCCTTGCCTCAGTCACGTGGAACTGAATTTGATATAGTTAGTCCAGAGAGTTTTCCACCGAGGAACAGTTGTTTGAAGAACACACACCCCTCCACCCTCACTCCTTAAAGAACCAGTTGTGTTTTTGTTTCTTAATAGCCAAAATTACCCACTGACAGCTCCCATCTCCAAACAGGATGCTCTTGCCGTTTAAAAAATCACTTAGACACCAGGGTCTTCTGAAGGAAGCAGACAGACTTTTGATTAAGTGAAACCCACTAAAAACTCCTTCTCCCTTGGTTGCTTTCTCTCCCTGGCACCCATAAACAAAAATGTCTAAGGGATTTTTAACTCAGTCATGCTGAAAATCCATGATTTAAATTTGATTCCCAGCTGCTCCTTTAGAACGGGTTGCATGAGATGTTGTTCAGTCCCACTAGCCCTGGGGAGGGGTAACACGTACTGCTGAATGGTGGGACGTGCAGAACATCAGGAGAACATAACCAGGCAGAGTTAAGCATGTGCTGTGACTAATAAAGGAGGACTTGGGGTGTGGCTGCCATGAGAGAAAGCACCTCCCCACAGGGCCCCAGTACCTAAGAAAGTTCAGGAAAACAACGTCCAACTCTCAGGCAGTGTTTACCCAGCCAGGGTGAAGGTGGCTTCAGTTATCACGTTGGTGCTTTTCCAAGCTGCCCTCCTGTGTTTGTTCAGGAAGGGGGAGCTGCCCTAGGGGGTCTATATGACCTATTTGGGTAAGCCCCAAATCGAAGAAGCCAGCAGCCCAGCACACAGCAAGCCAGACAAGCCTCCACCCTCAACCCTGGCCTGAGCAAAGATGCCCAGACATTTTCCCAGGCATCCCCAGCCCAACCCTCCTTTTTACCGGGGTTTGGCTGGGTGTGTAGGGAGGCTCCTGGCACAGGGCATCACCATTAGTATAAGTAACCTTTTCTCTGTGTTCCAGGACATCACTGGCCTTTTCCCCAAATGCAATTGGTTTTATTTTTCAAAGTATTGGTGGTGGGGATTATACTTTTTGCGTTTTTGTTTTGTTTTTTGTTTTGGGGGGTTTTGTTTGTTTTTGTTTTTTTGCTGGCATAGAAGCAATACATGTAGATTGCAAAAAGGAACTTAAATGAAATAGAAATATATGAAGAAGAAAAATATCAACCACCCCTGCTCTGGGTCAACTAGTGTCCCCCCCAAATTGATGTCCACCTAGAACCTATAAAAGTGATCTGTGAATGGAAATAGGATCGCTGCAGATTTAATCAACTTAAGATGAAGCCATACCACACTAGGGTGGGTTCTCAATCTAATATCACTGGTGTCCTTATAAGAGGAGGGAAATTTGGACCCAGACATACAGGGAGAACACCATGTGATGGAACAGGCAGATATTGAAGTGCTGTAGCTACAAGCCAAGGAACACCAAGTACTGTTGGCAACCACCAGAAGCTCAGAAGACAAGGAAAGATCTTTCTCTAGAGCCTTCAGAGGGGGCATGACCCTGCTGACCCCCTATTTCAGACTTTTAGCCTCCAGAACTGATACAATCAATTTCTGTTTCTAAACCACAGCTTTGTGATACTTTGTTATGGCAACCCTAGGAAACTGATACAACCCCTAAACCCACCACCCAGAGATAAGCCCTGTTAACATTTCAATGTATGTCCTTCAATTCTTTTAAGAGCCAAATGCATCTTATGGAATGGATGGCCAACCTTCCTCAGAAAATTTCAGCTATGGTTCTCCTAATTGACTTCAGGCATCTACCACTTTTCCAAATAACTAAGCAGCTGAGAGAGTACTGAGGAATACCCCATGACTCCTCCAACTATACCTCCAACTCTGATCCCAAGACCCCCCAAAAAACCCTGCTGTCACCTCCAGGTGACTATACCAGTCATTCAGGGAAGGACTGTCCTAGTTGATCTGAGTGGCGGGTGCAGCCAGCAGGGCCTTTGCGTCAATCGTGCTCTCTACCCCTGTGTTCCAGGCAGCAAGAGCCTCAGGCATGGAACCTCCTTTGCCCTAACCCTCCCCCAGTTCCAAGTTTAGTCTGACTGACCACTAACACCTCAGCTGAATTTGTCATATGCCAGCCATGTGCCCAGTCACCCATGTTAAAAACCTTAGCAAATGTTTTGACTCCTCCCTCTCCTTTTCCTTTTCCTCCAAACATCCTCCCAAAATCTAAGTAAATATCAAGTTCTGAAGACCCTCCCTGTGTAACATTTCATAAATCCATCCTCATTCAACCCTAGCTGAGGGTCCAGGTCCAGGTCAACATCCACAGCGATACATCGTGCTGATAGTACGTACTTGATATGATGTGATGAAAATGGCACTTGACCTCTGTGATCTCCCTCCCAAAAGCCAGAATCCCAGTTTAACTGTAAGGAAAATGTCAGACAGATCCCAGTTGAGAGACATTCTACAAAATACCCAACCAGTATTGCTCAAAACTGTCAAGGTCATCAAAAACAGAACAAGGGAAGTCTGAGAAACTGTCATCGTCGAAAGGAGCCTAAGGAAACGTGATGACTACATGCAATGTGGTATCCTGGACAGATCCCGGAGCAGATAAAGGGACATTAAATTAACACTAATGAAATCTGGATACATTACAGTCTTTAATAATAATGCATCAATATTAGCTAATTAATTGTGACAAATGTGTCATACGAATACCAGATGTTAATAACTGGGGAAACTAGGTATGGTAGTATATGGGAACTCTGTGTTATCTTTGGTATTTTTCTATAAATCTACAACCATGCTAAGAGTTAAGTTTATTTATTTTTAATCATGTGTGCACCCTGGCTGGTTTGGCTCAGCCATTAGAGCTTTGGTCTATGGACCAAAGGGTCCCAGGTTCAATTCCCGGTCCAGGGCACGTACTTGGATTGCAGGTTCAGTCCCTGGCCCCTGTTGGAGTTGTGTGGGAGGCAACCAACTGATGTGTCTCTCTCACATTGATGTTTCTTTCTCTCCCTCCTTCCCTGCTTTCTACTATCTCTGAAAAATCAGTGGAAAAGTATCCTCAGGTGAGGATTAATAAAAATCATGTGTGCAGAGGGAAGGAGCTGTGAATAAGGGAAAAGATGGGGGCAAGCAGGAGTGTCCTTAGGGTGACACATCCCTTCTTAGCCTGAAAAATCAAAACAACATTAACTCCTCCACCCATTCCTACCTCCCAACCACCAATCCAAAGGCTCTTCCAACAAGAGAGGAAGACATTTTCTTTCTTTTCTTATGTTTGAAATAAAAACCAACCACCACCACATAGGGTACTACCACCTTAAAATTTTATTATATTGAGTAAGTTCCTCCCATTGAACACAGACAGTCCTTCCAGTACATAGTACTGGAAGTCTTAGCCACAGCAATTAGACATGAAGACAAAATAAAGGGGATCCAAATTGGAAAGGAGAAAATGAAACTGTCATTATTTGCAGATGACATGATATGGTACATCGAAAACCCTAAAGACTCCATCAAAAATCTATTAGATTTAATAAATGAATTTGGCAAAGTAGCAGGATACAAAATTAACATCAAGAAATTGACAGCATTCTTATACACCAGTAACAAACTCACAGAAAGAGAAACTAAAAAAAAAAAAATCCCATTTACCATTACAGCAAAAAAAAAACTAAGATACCTAGGAATAAACTTAACCAAAGAAGTATAGCACCTGTTCTCAGAAAACTACAGGACATTGAAAAAAGAAATAGAGGAAGACATAAAAAGTGGAATCATATACCTTGTTCATGGATTGGAAGAATTAACATCATTAAAATGTCCATACTACCCAAAGCAATCTATAGATTCAATGCAATCACCATTAAAATACAAACAACATATTTCACAGAACTAGAACAAATACTCCAAAAGTTCATATGGAACCAAAAAAGACCCCGAATAGCCACAGCAATCTTGAAAAAGAATAACAAAGTAGGAGGGATCACAATACCAGATATCAGGTTATACTACAAAGCCATTGGAATCAAAACAGCCTGGTACTGGCACAAGAACAGGCATATAGATCAATGGAACAGAACAGAGAACCTGGAAATTGACCCAACATATTATGCTCAATTAATATTTGACAAAGGTGGCAAGAGCATACAATGGAGTAAAGACAGCCTCTTTAATAAATGGTGCTGTGAAAATTGGATAGCTACATGCAAAAAAAATGAAGCTAGACCACCAACTTATACCATACACAAGAATAAACTCAAAATAGGTAAAAGACTTAAATGTGACTCGTCAATCCATAAAAATCCTAGAAGAAAATGTAGGCAACAAAATTTAAGACATCACACGCAGCAGAATTTTCACTGATACAATGCCTAAGGCAAGAGGAACAAAGGAAAAAAATGAAAACATGGGACTACATTAAACTAAAAAGCTTCTGCACAGCAAAAGAAACAAGCATCAAAATGGAAAGGGAACCCACTCTATGGGAGAGCATAATTGCCAACGATACATCAGATAAGTGGTTAATTTCCAAAATATATAGAGAACTTATACAACTCAACAAAAGGAAGACAAAGAACCCAATTAAAAAATGGGCAGAGGACCTACATAGACACCTCTCCAAACAGGACATACAAATGGCCAAGAGACATGAAAAAATGCTCAATGTCACTAATCATCAGAGAGATGCAAATTAAAATGACTACAAGGTATCACCTCACACTTGCCATAATGGCTGCTGCCAACAAATCATCAAACAAGACGTGCTGGCGAGGGTGTGGAGAAAAGGGGACTCTAGTACACTGCTGGTGGGAATGCAGACTGGTGCAGCCACTATGGAAAACAATATGCCATTTCCTCAAAAAATTAAAAATGGAACTGCCATTTGACCCAGTGATTCCACTTCTAGGAATATATCCTAAGCCTGAAACACCAATCAGAAAGACTATATGTACCCCTATGATCATAGCAGCACTATTTACAATTGCTAAGATCTGGAAACAGCCCAAGTGTCCATCAATAGATGAGTGGATAAAAAGGCTGTGGTACATATACACAATGGAATACTAGGCAGCTATAAGAAAGAAAGATCTCTTATCCTTTGAGACGACATGGAGGGACCTGGAGAGTATTATGCTAAGCGAAGTAAGCCAATCAGAGAAAGACAAGTATCACATGATCTCATTTATTTGTAAAATATAATGAACAAAATAAGCTGATGAATAAAACAGACCCAGAGACATAGTAGTAGGGTACAGACTGACAAACCTCAGATGAGGGGGACGGGGAGGGGGGGGAGGGTGGCATGAGGGAAGAGATAAACCAAAGAAGTTATATGCATGTATGCATAACCAATGGACATAAACAACAATGCTGGGTGGGGGGTGGGGGAATGGGATTGGGAAGAAGGTGTCAGTGGGGGGAAAAGGAGAAACGTCTGTAACAACGATAAATTAATAAAATAAAAAAAGTAGACAACAAACTAAAATAAATGAATCCATTTAGAATTAATTTGGTGTGAGGTAAGGATTCAGCTTAATTTATTTTCCAGAAGACTTGCTAGTTGCCCCATTATAATTTATTGAGTAACCTGTATTTTCCCTATCAATTTGAAATGAGGCTATTATCAAATATTAATTATTTTATGTTCATGTCTATTTGTGTGCTCACTGTTCATAATTTCATTAATATATCTATTCCTACATCAGTACTAAATTGTTTTAATTACTGCAACAACATGCTTGCCTTATACCTGCTTTTTTGGCTATTCTCATTGCCAAGATTTAATATTTATTTGTTTTATCCCCCTAGTGAACTTAAGTTCCTGTAGAGCAGGAACTGATGCTTAAGCATGTTTATAGCCTTGACAACTTGGCTGAGTATTTATTTTTCTCAGTAGCTTTCCATCCTGTTTCCTCCCACCCACCCACCTCACAGTGCCCTGCACAAAGTAACCACTCAGCAAACATTTATTAAATTTTAAGTGTTAAAGAAGGAAGGGCAAGGTGTTCCAAGATGGAGAGATGGGAATCCAAAGAATGAATTCATGAGATGCTGAAGCAGACAGCCCTAATGGGCAAAATGGAAGACACCTGTAATGATAAGCCGCTCTAACCAGGATGTCAGTCTGTGCCCAGCAGCACCAGCATTGTTGGTGTCGTTGAATCAGCCCTGGAGCTTGATTAAGTGCTCTGGTCAACAGATCTTGATAACTGAAGGAACAGCTCTGTGTCATCCAACTCTGTAATGGCAGCATAGAGAACCAATTGCCCACTGCTTCCTGTATTTCCTGAGAAATGACTGTCATTGTAAAGTACTGTGACTTGGCATACACATACCCAATCACCCTAAGGATTAGCTCTCTCCTTTCCCGAGTAGCCACGAGCATGTTGATGAATTGCCTGTGTTAGGAAGCTGTATATTTATTCCAGTGATCCTGCCGTAGACCAGAAAGTTGTATTGGCATTGCCCTCAGAGCCTTTGGATAATCCACATGTAAGAGGATTTGGGGTGAAGCTGCCAGCTGAGAGTTAAACTCCCAAAACTAAGAGACTCATCATTTCCCAAATTTGTATCTGTCTTATATTGTTAAAATGTCATATTTTCCAGTCTTGTGGAGAGTATGGTTGGGAAGGTTGGGGTGGGTTTGAACATGTATGTCTAACAAGTGCCTTCACTAATGACCACTTTGGGAAACATGAACATAATAGATTGGATTAATCTAGGTAGAAATGGGTTATCTATGAGACTTATGAAACACAGAAGTCAATTAAGTTAATTAGGTTATATCCTTAAAACTAGAATGTAACTAAAGAAAACCAGATCTAATTATTTACACTGAGATCTATTTTAAAAAATAAATTAGAAGAGTGTGTGTTGGATTGAAGTCTAAAAAGAAAAGAAAGAATCAGAAAAATGTGTCAGTATTATTAAAATGGGGGTGGGGGGGATGAACACACAGACCAGCCAAGGCAAAATTTCAGCTCCCCTTTGATAAGAGAATATCAGAAAAGTTCTGCCCATGGCAGTTGCTAGAATCAAGTATACAGCTGACCAGGATGACACCTTTAAAATACTTTAACATATAAAACCCATCTGAATGCAGACGTTTCAACATGGATTACTTTGGAAAAAACTTATTTGTTTTAAGTCACCTTATGTGGCACTAATTATAACTAAACTTGTGACTTTGGGCAAGCTGCTGTGGGTTTCTGTTTCCTGCCTATAAAATGAGGTTAGATTGTTTCTGGGACCAGGTAATCTACAAACTCCTATAGGCCTCAAATTTATTGGCTCTATGGCATAACCATCTCTCACCTGCTGCACACAGGGTTCCCTGCTGCTGACATTGGCCTGGGACCGCACAGCCCCACTCCTAGTCCTTCTCTAAGATAAGCCCTGTGACTCAACCCAGGGATGTAGGCAGAGGAGGTGAGGGGCTGCAGAACACTCCGGCTTCTCCGCAGCTCATTCCCTGCTCTGTGTTCCAGCAATATGCCTTGGTCTCAAAGTATTCCTTCATTTCCAAGGGAATTTTCTTTTAACTGCTGGACGAGCAATGTGTCACTTAGCAGAGACCTCAAGGTTGAAGGTCAATGTGATTTTCTATCATCTTTCAAGGATTTCTGTTCAATAGTTATCCAGGCAAAGATTCTTATCATTAAGAGTCTAAAACAATGTTCCTATGAAAATATGTCCAAAAAGTAAAAGAAAAAGAGAGAATTGGGTCCTTTTTAAAAAGTAGATAGGGATAGATATAAAGAAAAGGATAGATATAGGAACAAAGAGAAACAGAGATATTTGTATATTAGGCATATTAGAAGTATGTATATATTTACCTAATATACATAGAACCCTGAAAAACTGAGGAATAAAAGTCTAAAAATCTGATAGCAAAAGACATAAACAGATAATTTACAGAAAAGACATAAAACAATTCATAAACATGCAGAAATGTGTTTAACTTCAAAATAAGAGAAATACAAATCAAACAACACTAAAATATCTTTTTTTTATTTATGCACATATGCATAACCAATGGACATAGACAACAATGCAGCTGGAGTGGGGAGGGGAGGCAGGATCAGGAGGAGGATATCTGGGGGGGAAGGAGAAACATCTGTAACAAAAATAAATTTTTTAGAAAAGATTAATAAAAAAAAAAAAAAGAAAGAAAACCTTGACAAAACGTTCTACTGGTAAGGCTGTGAGGAAACAGTAACTCTCAGATATTTCTGGCAGAAATGCAAAATGGTACAATTCTTAAGGAGGGAAATTTGGTAATATCTAACTAAATCACAGATACGTTTAACTTTTGACCTAGGAATCCCACCTTTATAACTTTACCATTGGAAAAGATCTATCAGCAAAATTATTTATTGTAGCAATATTTATAATTTTGACAGCAAATCTAAATTCTCATGTATTGGAGAATAGTTGAATAAACTGTGGCACATCCATTCAATGGAGTACTATATAGCTATAAAAAAAGAACAAGGAGAATCTCTATGAAATAATATGGAGTGATTTACAGAATACAGAGTTAGGTTAAAAAGTGAAGTGCAAAGACTATATATGGTATGCTACCTCTTGTGTAAGAAAATAAAGGTGAAATAAGAATATGTGCCTGCCTTGCCCTGGCCAGTTTGGCTCAGAGGTTAGAGCATCAGCTCATGAACCAAAGAGTCATGGGTTTGATTCCAGTCAAGGGCACATACCTCAGTTACAGTTCAGTCTCCGGCCCTGGTCAGGGTCGTGCAGGGGGCAACCAGTCGATATGTCTCTCTCGCATGTGTCTGTCTCTCTCTCTCTCCCTCCCTCCCTCCCACTCTATCTGAACATAAATGGAAAAATATTCTCGGGTGAGGATTTTTTTTAAAAAAAAAGAATATGTGCCTGTATCTACTTATTTTTGCAAAAAGAAACAGGGAAAGCATAAACAAGAAACAAATGAGTTTGGTTATACACAAAGTATGGGTAAAAACAGGGTATACTGTGAGGGATAAGGAAGAAGTGAGAGTTCTTGGAATGCACATTTTAGGTATCATTTTGGCTTTTGGAAGTATGTTACCATTTTATTTACTCAAAAACATAAAGTAAAACCAACAAGAATGGAAGTGGATGAGAAATAAAAAATGGAATACAAACAGAAACAAAAGAGCCTTACTATATTTCAAATAAACAACATAAGCACACTGAAGAGAAAAAAATTAACCCCAAATAACTTTTGAACGTAATACTTTGCCTATATAACCCTGATCTAAAGACAAAAAGAAAACAAATATCAAAATCTACTTTAGTATGTTCCTTTTTCTCAGTGGTATCAGTGAATAATTCTGAAATTATTTTCTTTGTGTTGGAAGGGTTAAACAAATAAATACTTTGAGGATGTTAGGAACCAGGTTTCTCACTTTTAGAGAAAAGATATGAATATGCAAGGAGTAGGCTAGGAAGAATTCTATGTTGTTGAATTGAAATTGGAAATAGTATGAATTTATAATTTTTAATATATATACAGAGAGAAATAGGTATGTATATCTGTGTGTATATGAATGTGTATGTAGTATGAATTTATAGCTTTTAATATATATTAGATTTACAAAGGTGTGTGTGTGTGTGTGTGTGCGCGCGTGTGTGCGCACATGTGTGTTTCTTAGCTGTCTGCTGAAAGGGCCTAGAAGCTTTGACACTCCAGTAGCATCCAAATCACAGTTTCTAAATACCATTCCCCACTAAAAGGAACCAGGGGTTCTGCAGAAACTACTGATTCCAGGGCTCAGGCAAAAAAAGTACAAGATGAGTCTGGACTGTCATGTGTCAGAAAGTAAACAAGCGCTCAAAAATGAGGAGGACATGTCAAAAGAATGCAAGGACCTATGCTGAGTGAAATAAGCCAGTCAGAGAAAGACAAGTACCACATGACCTCACTTCTTTATGGAATATCATGAACAAAATAAGCTGTCGATCAAAATAGATCCAGAGACATGGAAGTAGGGAACAGACTGACAAACCTCAGAGGGATGGGTGGTGGGGAGGGTTGGGAAGAGATAAACCAAAGAACTTATATGCATCTATGCACAACCAATGGACACAGACATTAGTTTGGGGAAATTAGGAGGGGGGGTTCAATGGGGAAAAAAGGGGGACATCTGTAATACTTTCAACAATAAAGATTTTTTAAAAAAGAATGCAAGAACTAGTTTAAAGGTGCTTCTACTGGTCAAATCCGAGACAATTTGAGCATTAAAATTAATAATTGTAGTAATGAATAATAACCCACTGAATAAAAAAATAAGACTCCATTAGTCCATACTGATAATTAATGATGCCAGCAAGTTCTCCATTATGACAGAATGCCAACTAATAAATGTAGAAAAAAATTGAGTTAGAAAATCAACATTTTGCAACTGTCACAATAATTAATGATTCAGGTAAGAATCATTAATGAATGACAAAACTAGTGGCGTAAAGTTTGATGAGAAACAGTTTATTTACATAGTCTCAAAATAACTCACCACAAATTATTCATTAATTACCAAGGGGAAAGTAGCAGCTTTGCAGTGAAGAAATCTGGCAGACATCACCTTAAGCAAAAGATCAAAGTTAACATCATCAATAATGGGTCAGACTGACTTCAAATGTCTCCTTATAGAATGCCCTGAGAAGGACACAATATCACTTATGTAGGATTCCTGCCAAAAAGACATCACCTGAATCTAATCATGAGGGAACATCAGACAAACCCAAACTGAGAGCTATTCTGGAAAATATATAGCTTATACTCTGCCAAAAAAAAAAAAAAAATGTCAATGACATGAAAGGCAGAGTAAGCTGAGGAATCATTCCAGATTATGCAAACTAAGAAGCTATATAAATCAAAGTGATACTTAATCCTGTATTGGATTTGGGAACAGAAAAGCAAAATTGCTAAACAACTGGCAAAATGTGAGTAAGGGCTGTAGATTAGATAAGAGCATTGCGTTGATTTCAAAATGTCCTGATTCGGCCATTGAACTGTGGTTTTGTAATTAAATATTCTTGTCCTATGGAAATATATAGTGAAGAACTTAGGAGTAAAGAGGTATGATGTGTGCAACACACTATAAATAGTTCAAGACCATGAGAAAGCAAACAGGATGAAAATTAACAACTGGTGAATCTAGATGACGGGTATATGAGGGTTTTTATACAATTCTTACAACTATTTTATAAATTTGAAATTATTTCAAAATAAAAAGCTTTTTAAAAAGAAATGAAGGAAGGAAGATAGGAAGGAAGGAAAACAGGAAGGAAGGAAGGGAGGAAGGAAGGAAGGAAGGAAGGAAGGAAGGAAGGAAGGAAGGAAGGAAGGAAGGAAGGAAGGAAGGAAGGAAGGAAAAGGAAGGAAGGAAGGGAGGGAGGCAGGGAGGCAGGGAGGCAGGGAGGCAGGGAGGCAGGGAGGCAGGGAGGAAGGGAGGAAGGGAGGGAGGAAGGAATCACACAGTCATCCCCCTAGCCAACAGTCAAAACTGCCAAGTATTGTTCTTGGCTTTGTGTGGAGCTTGATAATTACCAACTGGGTCATGGGAAAGTCCTGAGATCCAAAGGCAATCTCAGGCAAGAGCCTGCCATAAAGAACTCTAGTCTCCTACCCTGAAACCCTCAGGCCTCTGTTGATGAGCTCACCAGTTGGCTCACCAATGTGTGATCCATCACAGAAGGGACTAGTGTCATAGGTTCAACTCATAGCCATGACCCCAAAGCATTCATTCCTTTGCTTTGTTACAAAAAGATAGCAAGAAAAATACATTTTGAAGAAGACAACCCCAAGAGTCTTTTGCACACATGGCCAAGCTTGTTTTCTAGCTAGAAATCTCAGGGGGCTTACATGAAGTTCCCACACAAAGTACAGACTGTGGATTATAGTCACAACTAGACTTGTATCTCTGCTCTGCAACTTAATACCTACTTAAGTTTCTGAGTCTCAGTTTCCTCATCTGTTAAATAGACATAATTGTGTCTATATCATACAACTATGAAAAAGATTAAATAAGATAACACATATGCATACAATGACATGTAAATAGCACCTAAATTATGCTAAGTTATGTTCAATACATCTTTTTTTCTTTTCCTTTCCTACAAATGACAAGAATGTGCCTGATAGCATAAATAGCTTTAGGATTGTGGCCAATATTCAGACATGAAAAGTAAATGAAAAAATTCCACATTAATCAGTGGTAAATGAATTAATTAACTCCAATCAAGAGGTAAACTAGCCAGAGCTGCAGGCACAATCAGAATAAGGCATTGGATAATGGTCTAATTTGAAACCAGAAGGTCAGCTGTGAAAATAGCCCTGTTTGCAGAGCATGAACAGGGAGTCCCTTGTTATCACTTTGACTATTAAAAAGATGCTCAGCATCTCCTTCCGTGCACAGGGCACCCTGGCATCAGACCTTACAACCATATCCCGGCTGAAACTTTGGACCAAAAGCAACCCCAATTTATTGAGATGGTAGAAACTATCTGTCAACTCTGGGACGTTTAGAATTAAATACAGAGACGATGAAATAAACCAAACCATGCTAATAGTCTGTTCATATGTTTAGTAATGACCTGTGTCTATTTTATATTTTAAATATTTGGAATGTTAAGAGATTTTACGGAATTTGATAGATTTGGCCTTTGCTCCTGATTTAAAATGTGTAACTGAGTAATTTATTTTAGACTGATATTTTCAGTTGAAAGGTAAAGAGAATTACGCAGTTTGTAAACAAAATTGAAATGGGTATGATTAACTCGAGATGGACCACATTTGTTAATTTAATTAGACTTATTAGAGTGGCAAGGCTTTGATAGTTAGAAGTGTCTTTAAAAATCAGATATATTCAGTTTATAAATGCCATCTAAAATGTTCAGGGGGATTTCATGAATTTAGACACAAACAGGACAGATTGTTTCAGGGAGTCTGGTGTGTTTAGCTAATCAATCAAACTAGAATCAAATAATTCTCTGGGCTTCTTATATTTATTTATAAAATAAAAGTTCTAATTTGAACTTGAAAGCTTAAGGAAAACTAGATTTATTTTTACACTTTAACTTTTACAAATTGAATATTAATTTTTAAATCTCAAGGTTTAAATAGTATTTTGTATCCACAAAAACGTATCGCACAGACACTAACTCACCTTGACAATTTTGAGGTTGATGACCATGTAGATTTCCACTATATTTTGTTTCATAGGAAAACTAGATAGAAAAAAATGGAATTTAATCCATTTTGAATTAAATGTTTTTTAACTCTCAGGGGAAAGAAAACAGAAGGAAAAACCCCACAAAAGGATAATGATGATGATGATGATGATGATGATGATGATGATAGCTAAAACTTAGTGTGTGCTTAGCATGTACCCATCACAGCTCTAAGTGCTTTACATATACTACTCATGCAAACCTCCTAAAAATCCATGACATTTCTGAAATAGAAGAACATCACAGAAGAAAAAAACAAGTGTTGTGAGGTCCTCACAATCTAGGAAAAATTCTTATCTTAGCATTCAGTGTTTTCTAAAGTAGCCCAATTACAACATGCAGCACCCCGTGACACACCTGCTCATTTTGTCACTCACTCTTGTAACTAGTACTTGAGTTCTTACTCCCTGTCGGGCTATAGAGTGGTAAACAGCTTTGCAGGGGAGCCAGGCTGGAGCCCAGTGAGGAGGCTGATTCCACGACCCACCTGGGACTGAGGGTGTTTGGTTTGAGGTGCTGGCAATGGAGATGCTGAGGAAAGGAGAGACTAAAGAGCTATTTAGAAGTTAGAATCGGTATACCTTATTGGAAACAGGACATTAGCGGAAAGGTGGTATCTTCTCCCAGGTCCTCAAAAAGCAAAGCCTGCCCTGGCTGGTGTGGCTCAGCCGTTAGAGCATGGGCCTGAGCACCGAAGGGTCACACGTCCATTTCAGGTCAAGGGCATGTGCCTGGGTTGCAGGTTCCATCCCAGCCCCGCCACGGTGTGTCCAGGAGGCAACCAATCGATATGGCTCTCTCACATCGATGTTTCTCTCTCTCTCTCTCTCTCTCTCTCTCTCTCTCTCTCTCTCTCTCTCTCTCTCTCTCTTCCCCTCCCTCCCTTCTACTCTCTCTAAAAATCAATGGGAAATAAATAGCCTCAGGTCAGGATTCAAAGATAAATAAATAAGCAAAGCCTGAGGCCCGAGGTAAGGTCGCGATTCGTTTGGTAGGTGCAAGCCCCAGGAAGCGAGCCCGAGGGCACCGAGACGGGAGCAGGGACAGCGGGCAGCAAGGCAGCGTGCTGCGTGGCAGGACGGAGAGAGACAGCGAGTCGCTCAGTCAACGTGTTTATTCAGCACACAAGGCTCCTTCAAAGGGCTGCAAAGAACAAGCACACCCAGAAGTCATCCGCAAGAGAGAGAACGGAGGACTTGATCTCCCAGGTTAGCTCCTAGCGTCCCTTTACCGAGACAAAGGACCCTAAGGGAGGAGTGAGTGTACGTGGCGGAAGGTGATGAGTTAAATATGAATATGTTTCATTGGCTTCTGTGAGATGTCCAGATAGACAGTTAAATATACAGGGTGGGGCAAAAGTAGGTTTACGGCTGTTCATATGAAAAATAATGCAAGAATTAATAAATAATAATACAAGAATAAACTGTGTTTTTTGTACTCACGACTGTAAACCTAATTTCGCCCCACCCTGGAGGTGGCATCTGGAGCTCAGGGCAGAGAAGGCCAGGCTAGAGTAGGCTGGGTAGTGAGCACACAGGGTGAGCTAGGCTGTGCCACCCAGAATTCCGCTTTAGGATAGAAGTCCTCATGTCCCCAACGCCAGGACTGCTGCCTGCTGGTGGATCGTGGCTGAATCCCTCTCTAGAACTACCCTTTATCACAGGAAGCTGCCTTGACCACGTTTATGCACCTGACCTGTGCATAATGACTGGTAGATGTGGGGTTACAAAGGCCCGTCCCCTTTGCCTCAATTCGGGTCATCTCTGAAAGGCGACGCCAGCTCCGGAGTTTTCAGTGATACCACTGATGCATCCATATTGCTACTCTCCCCTCTGCCAAGGCTTCTTCCTTCATCCCACTCCCGGGTTGTTTCTAAGAGCCCCCCCTCCCCCCAATACACCACCTGCATGCAAATCTCTGTGTCAGAGTCTCCCAGAGAACCTGACCCAAGGGAGAGTGGAACGTGAGATAGCACGAGTTAGAAGTGGACAATTCTTTCAAGAAGTTTGTTTGCGACAAGAAAGGGAGATTCCTAAAGAGGAGTACTATCAAAAGGAGGACTGTGTTCTTAACTTGGAAAGACTAAGCATTTTTATCTGCTGCTGGGAAGGAGTTAGTTGAGCGAGAAGAATGAAAGATTCTGGATGGAAAACTGAACCTGGGAAAAAATGGGATCCAAATCACAGGTAGAAGGATTGCCTGCTATAAGAGAAAAACGCTCCCTGTGATAAGAATGAGGGAGAAGGAGAGGATGTGTGACTGTAGGTACATTTATTTTCACTGTAGGGAAGGTGAGATCGTCTGCTAAGAGGAAGAGGACCTGGAGGCTGGGGAGTCAGAAGCTGGAAGACAAGGGGGAATGTTAGAAATCAGGGGAGTCGGCCCAGGGAATGCCACAGAAATGCTGAGCAGTGATGAGAGCTGAACTGAGAATGAGGTCACCAGAAATTTATAGTGGTAATCATCATGGTACTAGACATGGTATGTTATAATTATTCACAGGCCTCTCTCAGCACACGTGCCTGACACGCTGGAGTATCCACTAAATGTTGAATGAATGAACATACTCAACTTCAGTGAGCCCTCCAGTTAAAGGGCCGCATCTCCCCCACCAACGTAGTTTCATCAACTAAAACCATATGACAGCTATCTTGGGTCTCTCTCTCTCTCTGATATTTTCAGTCTAAATAAATTTTGAGGCAGAAAATGTGCTTTCTCCTGCTTTTGCACAGTGTATCATATGTTACACATGTATGCTTTGTAATGTGTGTACGCATTAAGTAGCTTTCCAAAGATCTCTCAGTCTAACTCAGGTCACCTGACTCCCGTTCCACACACTGTGCAGTCAGACATGCTTTGTGAAACTTGCAGAGCTCCAGATGATTCAGCAGGCCTTCAATAGTCCCTCCTTCCTTTCTCTCTCCTTCCTTCCTTCCTTCTTCCCTTCCTTCCTCCCTTCCTTCCTTCCTCTCTCCGTCCTTCCTCTCTCCTTCTTTCCTCCCTTCTTTCCTTCCTCTCTCCCCCTTCCTCCCTTCCTTTCTCCTTCCTTCCTTTCTTCCTTCCGTCCTTCCTCCCTTCCTCCCTCCCTTCCTTTCTTCCTCTCTTCCTTCCTTCTTCCCTTCCTTCCTTTCTTCCTTCTTCTCTCCTTCCTTCCTTCCTTCTGCTCTCCCCCTTCCTCCCTTCCTCTCTCCTTCCTTCCTCCCTTCTTTCCTTCCTCTCTCCCCCTTCCTCCCTTCCTTTCTCCTTCCTTCCTTTCTTCCTTCCGTCCTTCCTCCCTTCCTCCCTCCCTTCCTTTCTTCCTCTCTTCCTTCCTCTCTTCCTTCCTTCCTTTCTTCCTTCTTCTCTCCTTCCTTCCTTCCTTCTGCTCTCCCCCTTCCTCCCTTCCTCTCTCCTTCCTTCCTCCCTTCTTTCCTTCCTCTCTCCCCCTTCCTCCCTTCCTTCCTCCCTTCCTTCCTTCCTCTCTCTTTCCTTCCTTATTTCCTTCCTTCTTCTCTCCTTCCTTCCTTCCTTCTGCTCTCCCCCTTCCTCCCTTCCTTCCTTCCTCTCTCCCTCTCTCCTTCCTCCCTCCCTCCCTTCCTTTTTTCCTTCCCTCTGTCTTTATTCCCTCCATCTTCCTCCCTGAGCATAGTACAACTCTTGGAATTTTTCTGACCTCCCTACTAAGCTGTCCTCCTGCTTCATTATGTTCAGCCCTCATTTGCACATGCTGTTGACACCTGGTGTTTGGTGGCAGAAATGGCTGATAAAATTCCACACTAATTAATTTCATGTTTAATCTAACTGATACTTCTGTAGCCTTTGCAAATAACCTTTTTGAACAAAAACTGCAACAGCTCATTCCAAACCCGATCAAAGAGGTATGCATGACTCACAGCCACTAAATAAACATTGATGCCTGATGGCAGTAATATGGCTATTTATATTCAGAGCCTGATTTAACCAGTGGCATTCCTGTAATAAGATAATAAGCATGAGCTGTTTACTAGAAAAAAAGGAGAGTCTGTGGTGCTGGTGTTCAATAAAATCTCTTAACAGGCAAATGAGTCTCTGAAATTGGTTGGCAAATACATCCAGAATGAGATGTGCTAATTAGTTGCTGTTACTGGTTTTCTAAAATAAAGAGTTTAAACTTAAATTAGCCCTGAAAGTTAGTACAATAAAAAATACTGGATATATGACATCATCTTGGGTCTTATAGCTTATGCCAAATATATGTCTAGCGATACCATTAAGAAAAAAGAACTCTGCACCTAAATCATCAGATTTTAAACAGAGATGATCTAAGGAGAGGTTTTAATTGTGGAAAATTATAAGCACAGATATTTGAATCTCAGGTTCAAATTATTTTCTATTCAGAGAGCATTTGTGTATGATCCTCTTGGCTATATTGGCAGAGATATCTATTACTCTAAGCACTTTAATTTTTAAATAGAAAGAGCAAAGGAATGCAAGAATTATCTTAATAGCATTTGGATGCCCTTTAAAAATAGGTTAACCCATTTAGACTCAAGATCATAGAGGTTCTAGGTAAGCACGTAGGAGACAATAGTTCTGGATTCAGAAATAAATGATGGAAGCCCAGCTGGGGTGGCTCAGTGGTTGAGCATCGACCCATGCACCAGGAGGTCACCAGTTCAATTTCCGGTCAGGACACATGCCCAGGTTGTGGGCCTGATCCCCAGTGGGGGGCATGCAGGAGGCGGCCAATCGATGTTCTCTCTCCTTGATGTTTCTATCTCTCTCTCTCTAAAATCAATAAAGAAAAAATATTTTATAAAAAAAATGATGGAAGCATCAAGCTTATGAATTGTCCCCCAACACCTCCCAGCACTGTTCTTTCTCCCTGCACCGACTTCCTTTCCCCTCTGCATCACTAGATGCAGCCCCTTCCAGCTGCTAAGGATACATCTGCACACCTTCACTGCTTCCTTCGCTGAGTTGGAAGAGACTGCCTCTACCGGAACTTGCAACTTCAAATAATGAAGTGATCTCAGGAGACAACCAAATATTTTTTTTTTTTAAATCAAATGTTGCTTCTAAAAAGATATGGCCAAGTCATAAGAAGATATGTCTCCATCATATTTTTTCCCCCAAAATTAGTTTGAGTTCAAGAACCTATTGTTTGAATTTAGCTGCTTGCGATGATGTTTGTTTTCCCAGAGCAAATGGTCATTGTTTTAAAGCCAAATGGGCAGATGTCGGTGCTATAGCCCCAAAGTGCTAATGTTACTAATGTCAGCAATGAGTTCATTCATTCGCGTGGATTTTAGCTCTCTATCTATAGTTAAACAGACAAAGGTTGAGTATTTGCTAAAGCATGTTTAGTGTTTATCAGAGTCTTTATTAATCAGGGGCAATTAATTATGTACATCTTCATTTCCATTTCCCAGCGGGGCCTCCAGCCAGGTAGCAACGTTTCTGGCTATCACTGTTAGATTTGCGGAGAACACCCTCATACAGGCTATAAAATAATGAAATTATAAACAGAATTCTGAGTCATGAACATGTGGTCTTCCCTCTATTTTTCTTTAGAATTATTTAAAATTCTTTTGAAACTACCTCTGGCTAACTTAAGACAAAAGGAATTGACTTAAATTGTTAGTGACCTTACAAAATGTAAGAAAGACTTGAACAGCCACACCTCAGACGTACAAGAACCACAGCAGTTCCAGAGACACAGAAACAAGAGTTTCTGCACTTATTCTGCTATTTCTGGAGCTCAGACAAACATCTCCTGGTTTCTTTGTTTCCTTTTTTTTTTTTTTTTTTTTTTTTTAAGATTCCATATTCTTAGATAAGAATATCTGGTTGGTCCAGCTGGGCTCAAACAAGTGACCTGAACAAATCAGTTATGACTCACAGAAAAGGGGGTCTGGGTCACACGGTATAGACACGGTTTCTGTGGAAGACCCCAGAGGCTGGAGGATGGCTGTCAGCTGGGCAGCAAACCCAAGGTCCTCTACATCAGTGCTCTTCCAAGTGCCAGTCCCCGAGACAGTCTGACGTCAGTCCAGGATAAGGATTTGGCCCCAGAATCTAAATCAGCACACTGTTTACTTCATTGACAAAGTCTTGCTATTTTAAAAAATGTCACCTGAACTGAAGAGTGTGCTTAATGACATAGTTGGTTTATGTTCTTGTTCAGTACTTTCTTTTAATATGTTTTCATTGATTTTTTTAGGGAGAGAGAGATAGAAACATTGATGTGAGAGAGAAACATCAATCGGCCGCCTCCTGCACTCCCCCCGCTGGGGCTCAAGCCCACAACCTGGGCATGTGCCCCGAGCAGGAATCAAACCAGGACCTCTCAGTCCATGGGACGACGCTCAATCCACTGAGCCGCATCAGCCAGGCTTGCGCAGTGCTTCTTACCTCATGATGGACCAGCAGCAGACAGCTGACTCACAGGGAACTGCCTGTGGACCACCCCTGAACAGCAGTCCTTCCCTTCAAGCTGTGTCTGACTTTATGGGACTCCTGCCAGAGTAATCAAGAACGTGGACTTTGAAATCACCTGGATTTCAGTTCTTAGTAGCTGAATGACCTTGGGAAAATCTACACTCCTAGCCTATTTTCCTCATCTAACTTGGAGATAACAATATCATATTCGTCAGGACTCTTTCAACCGTAGAAATTCAAACCATGTGGTTAAACCAGATGAAACTGTTGACAGCCAAGCTGCAAAACTGGCCATTTCATATGGTTCAAACCAGTAGCTTAAACAAAAAGAGATTTTATTAGTTTATGGAACTGGAAAGTATCATAGTGTAGTAGGTAATACATACACCTGAATCTTGAGCTCAAATGAATAAAGAGAAGCCCTCTCTTTTCCAGCCACCAAAATTGGATCATATGGCATAAAAGGACTCTAACTAGCCCTACGTGGGTCATGCTTCCAGCCCTGGCCCAGTTACTGTCAAAAAAAGACATGAAGATTCACTATTAGCCAGGCTTGGGTCATGTGCTTAGGAGTAGGTAGGATACTATGATTAACAGATTGACACGCCTGTCAGAAAACACTGTCTTGTTTAGTTATATCCCTAGTGCCTAGCACATAATAGGTGCCCCTCAAAATTAGGTAAATAAATAATTGGGGACAGACAAAAGCATAGAATTCCATGACAAATGCCTACCTCATATGGTTGTTGTGAAGACTAAATAAGAATGTGATGATGCCCTGGCCGGTTTGGCTCAGTAGTTAGAGCGTCGGCCCACAGACCAGAGGGTCCCAGGTTCGGTTCCCACTCAGGGCACATACCTCGGTTGTGGTTTGTCCCGGCCCCGGTTGGGGTCCGGGCCCAAGTGGGTGGCAGCGACTCGATGTGTCTCTCTCACATCGATGTTTCTCTCTCTCTCTTCCTCTCTCTCTCCCTCCCGCTCTATCTGAAGATAAATGCAAATAAAAGTGTTCTCGGGTGAGGATAAAAATTAAAAAATAAAAAGAATGTGATGCACACGGAACAGGGCCTGGCACATAGTGGTACTTGTATCTGCACTATGGACTAGGTCACGGTGGGAGCCCATGTTTTCTACGCAGGGGCTTACACATAGCAGACACCCAGGTTTTTGATTGGATGAAAGAGTTAATAAGTGAACTCACGAGTAGACAGTGAGCAATCTGGATCCCATATCTTGTTTTGAAAAATGTTCTTTATCCGATGGCAATTTTCATTTTGTCTGAAGTTTTGCTAGCAGCGACCAGACAAGAATCATACAATCAACAGGGCAAGAGCGAACAGGCATTAAATTACAACTGGAGGCGTTTTAGTTCAAGACCTGCATTAGGACATCTAGATCTGGAAAGCAAATCTTCTTCAGTGAAACTGAAAGAAAGAGGCTAGTTTCTAGTGTCACTCTTTCTGGTGGAAGAAAAGGGACAGATGACTTTTAAGAGTCCTTGCCCAGTGACTAGCAGCATTTGTACATCACCTTCCAATCCAAGCGAGGTCAAAGGAAGGGGGACAGGAGCAGGAGACACAATATCAAAATGTTTAACTTGGAGTGGAGAGGGGAGAGGGGGAGAAAATGGGAGACGTCTGTAATACTATCAAAAATCAAAAAATTTATTTCAGTGTTTAACTTGGAGGTATCCCCAGAGCTCGTCTGGTCCACTCCCCTCGTGTTTCTGAGGAGGGAGCTGATGTCTGGGGAAATGAAGTGGCTTGTCTAAGGGTCATAGCTCCCGGGAAGGGCCAAAGCGCAGTCCAGATGTTTTCAGTCCATGTTCGGTGTTCGCCCTCCACACCACACCACAGGCGGTGGGGCTCACCAGGCACCCACAGTGCCCCCGTCACCCATGGTAGGTAGACAGGAAAGCGCATGGGGATTGGTAATTAGTGAAGAAATTTGTAAAGACCTTCATGTGGTAAAGGGTCAAAGGGTGGGGATCAGTGTGCCCTGAAGGATAATCTGAGTCCCACTCTTGGTCACAAACCCCACGTATTGTTAAACCTACACCTTCCCGCCGGCCACCTGAAAAGAATTCAAAATATATACAGTATTTTTTTACATTAAGTGTGTCAAGCAATTTGAGCAAATAATGAATTAGGTTATTATACAAACATTTCATTTTCTAAAATAAAAGTCAGGACTCATGAATCTGACAAAGGCTATCTGAGCTTCTCTGAATAGGAAAAACACAGATTGAGGGGCTGAAATATTGACTTTGTGGTTAGATGATGACCACAGGCAGATTATCTGTGATCGGGACAAATCCAGGACCTGTGGTCACTTAGAGGAAATGGGCATCGTACTTGTGGCAGCCCATTAGTTACACACCGAGAATCAATTCTCTCCTTCCTCACTGTAGACCTCCTACATTGCTGGGAGTGACAGGATTCCCTTTTCTTTAATGACTTAACATGAAATGTAAGTAAAGGACTTTGAGGCTTTCCAGAAAGTGCCCTTTAAAGGGCTGGCAGGCCCTTCTGTCCCTCTTCTACATCTTCCAGATGCTAGAGCTCCAGAGACCAGACTATAAACATAGGGTGAGGATCCTAGGGACTGTGGAATAATGAGCTGCAAAGAGCTTGGGTTCCCCAAACCTCCTGGCGTCACCACACCAGCCCTACACAGCCCACCTCTGGATGTCTTATTAGATGAAAGGAATATAAAGCCCCGTCTAACTTACACCAATTTTCAGATCAGCCAAGTATAGTTCCTGACTGATACAAACTCATAACATGTTCCTGGCAAAGGAAGTGTTTCAGCCCCTTTATGCCTCACTTTCTTCCTCTTTAAAACTGAGTAAGGATATTAAATAATACGGTGGTTTCTAAATTCTGTTTATTGAAGTCCTAGAAATATTTTGGAGGTAATTCAAAGGAGTGAAGGGGTAAATACATGGGTATCTGAACTCCACCAATATTCAATCAGTTTCTCACCTATATGATTTTTATACTGAGCTTCCAAGATTTCACTTGAAGGAAAAAATAATAATTTAAAGGCTAAAATAATTTGAAAGCCACTGGCATAGAAACGTTTAGTTCTTCATATGTGAGAAGGACACTTGAGGCATACCACTGCTTCTAAGATTATATTTTTCCAACATTGCCCATGGACCTGGTGATGCCAGCTGGATCCTTTTTGAGACCAATATTCCACACTTATCATCCCGCCTAAAGGATCAGTTTGGGGCCACTGAGCAGTGCAAAATGTCCTGATCCATTCAGGAATAGAATTAGCCATCCCTACTGCCTTCATGCTGTGCTCTAACCCCTAGCAGGATAACTAGTGAGCCTGAGAGCTGTGCACAGCTGCTCTCTGAGGTGTTAAATAGGGAGGAGGAATCTGGGGAGCTGTGTCCATTAGGAAGGCATCTTTTCATTCAGTGGCTCTTGTCACCTCCCACAGCCCTGACCTCTCTGACCCAACAGACTCAATGTACTTATTTACTCAAGAGGTCATAGCCTTCCACATGGGGAAAAAAAAAAGGTTCCCATCTGATATTTTTAAAAAGGAAAGAAGAAAGAAAAAAGTTGTGGGCCTTTCACACAACTTTGACTTCTATTCAAGGTATCTCTTAGCAGATCATCTCACCTGGGCCCTAGGGAAAAAGCTAAACCACAAATACCTTGGGACTTTGAAAATCAGACTTTGGCTGAACCCCTCAACCATCCACAGGAATAGCTTCAGACCCCCCAGAAAATTATACACCCAGGGCCCTTTGATTGTAGAAAGTTCCCCTGTGTACTATGCCACCTCAAATAAGAAACAGCTGAGGGCTGAGGACTGGTGTCCACACAATCAGATCCTCTAGTGCAATCCCAGACCCTGACTCTAAATTCTCTTTCCCAACCAACTTGCATTTCAACTTGGACTTGCCAATCAAGCTGCAGCTTGTTCTGCTCAAGTCCTTGGCTCTGTTTCTCTGAGCGTGATCGCTGCCTGTCTGTTCCTCTCAATTTGTCGGGGTCATGTCCCTTTGCTGAGCCACAAATCCCTCACGAGCCCTTGTCTTTATCCCTTGCTCACTCTGTACCCTATCTCCAACCCTTCCGTGCCTATTCTGACCACTCCCAGCTGCCAAAATTCTCTGGGAATTGTCAGGTTCTGTCTGCCTCCCTTTTTCATGTTCTCAAACATCTCGACACAAACTCAGCTCATTCAAACAGATCATTAAAATAGAATATATTTTATTTGCATTGCAATTACCTCTTTCTTTTTCCACTCTTCTCTCCCACCCCAACTTGCAAATATATCCTTCTGAGTAGGTTTTTGAATAATGATAGGAGAGATAAAATAGGAAATATGACATTGAAAATTAAGAGAAAGAATCTAGAATTATGTAGAGTAGATGGAAGGTCCTGGTTCTTGTTAGATTCAGTGAGACAGATGAGAGCGCTAAATATTGTCTCTTGGCCCTCAGCATCTATTTCCACCTCTTTCTATGGATCATAGGAGCTGGAAGGCTTAAAACCATATTTTCCTGACTCCTTTTCTGCTAGGGTTTTAGATGTGATTTATCTTCTGCCATTAGAATGTACTTACGTGCTATCTGGTATACAGAAGGAAGTGGAGGTCATTTTTTCTGGGGCAGTGGTGACTGATGAGCATGCTCACAGAAACATGACCTTTTGCCATTGGCCAATATTCCATGCTACACTGTCTGATGACCAGTCTCATAGGTATTGGGCAGCTGTCATTCTGGCAGCAGTTTCCTGACCTCTGGGTAATAGTAGAGAATAGATAAAAGAGAGAAAGAAGTCTTATTGGGTTCAGTAAGGTGAAGTAAGTCACATGACCTTGGCTAGAAGAGTTCTGGTTTCTTACTCACTAACCTGTTCCCCCCAAAATAGGGTCAAATAGTTGAGACACCATTCCTTATAAGTTAACTTTAAATTGAGATAGTACTGAAATGACTGCCGTTCACAGGATGTAAGGCTCATTCATTGCTCAAAAATCCACCAATGTAACCCAGCATATTAATAAACTAAAGAGGAAAAATCATGTGACTGTATCGATTGATGCAGAAAAAGCATTTGATAAAAGTCAACAACCGTTGCCCAGCCAGTGTGGCTCACTGGTTGAGTGTTGACCCATGCACCAAGAGGTTGCCAGTTCCATTTCCAGTCGGGGCACATACCCAGGTTGTGGGCCTGATCCCCAGTGGGGGGCATGCAGGAGGCTGCCAATTGATGTTCTCTCTCATCGATGTTTCTATCTCTCTCTCCCTCTCCCTTCCTCTCTCTCTAAAATCAATAAAGAAAAAATATTAAAAAATAAAGTCAACAACCATTAATGATTTTAAAAACTCTCAGAAAACTAGAAATAGCAGGAAACTGCCTCAATTTGATATAGAACACCTGCAAAAAACCTACAGCTAACATTATACTTAATTATAAAAGACTGAATACTTTTTCCCTAAGATCAGGTACAAGGTGAAGACATCTGCAAGGATGTCTGCTCTTACTACTGCTATTCAACTGTGATCTAACCAGCTCAATAAGGCAAAAAAGGAAATAAAGGTATATGGGTAAGAAAGAAAGAACTAAAACTGCCCCTTCCTTGCAGATGTCATTATGGTTTGCATAGAAATCCCAAGAAATCCTAAAAAAAAAAAAAAAAAAAAAAAAAATTTCTTGAACTAATAAGTAAGATCAGCAAGGTTTGCAGATACAAGATCAACATACAAAAATCAATTGTAACAATAGAAATATTAATTGTATTTCTATATTCAAACAGTGAAAAAATTAAAAATACAATACCATTTATAATCACTCAAAAAATACAGCGATGGAGCGAGTGCTGTTCACAGGTCTCTTAGCCCAGTTCTGAGATAAGACTCCTCTCCACCTTGACTATAGTAAAGAGGTCAGGAAACCTTGAGTAAGGTTGGAGGTATTAATTTTGGGCAGTTAATTACATTCTTTCAGCATTCATCTCCCTGAAGTTTTCACTGGGCAAATCCTTTAGGAGGACATCCCCATTAGCTATTCATTTTTCTTTCGCACTGACTGGAGAATGAAGTGACTGTTGGCTGTGTCACACAACTCGTTGAAATTCACCCCTGGGTGAAGTGATCCTCAAATAATTACCAAATGTAGTTCAGGTAACTGAATTAGTGAATTACACCAGCTCCTTTGAGATGAAAGACTCTTTAGGAATGTGAAATACTTTGGCTCTTTGTTATTAATAACCTGAACAATGAAAGAACCCAAAGTAGTACTCAATATGCTCCAGGAATGGAAAGACTAAAATTAAAGAATGCAATTGATTTTCATTTTCCATACTTTTCATTTTCTCTCCTTTTCATTTCAATAGTCAGGACTGAATATGACAAGTCATCATATCCCCTCTGATGTTAATAAAGCATCAGCTACAGAGCTCTTGGAAGAGAAAAATTCAGCTGAAGTGTGGCCAGTAGGTGGTTTCCCCCTTTTCTATGATTTATTACCATTTCCTCTCACTCGCCCAATTACAATGCTCTACAAATGAAAACTCTCTACCTTGACCTGCTTCAACTTCTTCTGCCTTCGTCTAATTTTCCAAAAGTAACTGTCTCAATTACTCCTCCACCCTCAGACAAACAATTGCACTCATCAGTTATGCCCACCAGAGAAATGAGGATGCCCTAGGGTTAGTGCTCGACCCTGGGTGTGAAGAAAACAGAAGGATAGAGGTGAATCCCTGGCAGACAGCTTGGCCTTGGAGCAGGTGCAATGGCAAGTGGTGGGGAGGGGGATAAGGGCTGGCAAATCAAGCCCCAGCCTACCTGAGGTTGGTAGAGAGCTAAAAATTGTGGGAATGCTAGGCCCTGCTCATATTCAATATGGGTGTGCTGCATTTATTGAATCAGATTTGCATTGAGGATTTCCTATTTCTCTTTCTCTCAAAGATCTCTTTTAAGTGTCATTTATTTTAGAATTGGAATAGGTAATACATTCAGAAGTCAAAGGCATACAATTATATAGAGTGAAGTCTCTGTCCTACCCAGCTGCCCCAGCCACACAGTTCCCCCTCCAGAGTCATCAATGTCTGGACTGCCTTCTTTTCCTTGCAGAAATACACAAGTGAATTTGTATAAGGCACCCCTGCCACCTTTTATTTACACAACTGGTAACTCACTATTCTGTTCTGTACCTTGCTTTTTTCACTTGATATATATTAGAGATCATTTCACACCACTACACAAAGAGCCGCTCAATCTTTTTTCAGGACAACTAGTGATCATTATATTAACATCGCATCATTTGTCTAACCACTCCATCATTGATGAACATTTCCATTATTTCCAATTTTTCGATACTACAAACAAGGCTGCAATTATTAACCTTGTTCAACAAGTGAACCCCACATATAGGAGTACATCTATAACTTAATAAGATTGCTACTAATAGACTTATTATAAATAATTCCTATAAATAGAATAGCTAAATCAAAGTTTATGCATATTTGTAATTTCGATAGATATTGCCAAATTGCCAACCCATATCACCCAGCACAGTATTCTTTACCTTTCTATTGTATTGTTGGTCTTTTTCTTTTCTTTTATTTATTTTTTTAACTGAGATAACACTGGTGTATAGCATTATATACTGGTGTATAACAGTATATATGTCATATATACAACAGTATAATTCAATATCTGTATACACTGTAGTGTGCTCATCACTAAAAATCTAGTTCCCATCCATCACCGTACATTTGACCCCCTTTACCTATTTCCTCCTCCCCTCACTCCTCTTCCCCTCTGGTAATCACCAGTCTGTTGTCTTTATCTATGAGGGTTTTTTGTTTTGTTTTTGTTCATTTGCTTCTTTCTTTCTTTTTGTTTTATTTTAGTTTTACATTCCAGGTATGAGTGAAATCATACCATTTTTGTCCTTTTCTATCTGATTTATTTCACTTAGCATAATATCCTCAAAGTTCATCCATGTTGTTGCAAATGGCAAAATTTCATCTTCTTCTAAGGCCGAGTAGTATTTCAGGTTAGTGAACACATGGATTGTTTCTATATCTTGGGTATTGTAGATAATGCTACAATGAATATATATATATATATATATATAATATATATATATATATATATAATATATATATATATATATATATGAATTAGTGTTTTCAAATTCTTTGGGTGAATACCGCGAAGTGGGATGACGGGATCATATAGCAGTTCTGTTCTTTTCCTATTGGTTGTATAGCAATGAGTTGCGAATGCGTTTCCCAGTTTGTCCATCGACTTTTGACTCTGCTTTTGGTTGTTTTTGCATACAGACATTTTTTACAACACAGTTGAATTTTTCAGTCTTTTATTTTACGTCTGCTGTAATTGTGTCATATTTTGAAAGGTTTTATTTAGTCATAAATTATAAGAAAATTTTTCAGATTTTTATGATTTCACATTTTTTTATTTAAAAATCTGTGACCCATCTGGAATTTCTTTGGTAAGACATGAGATCTGGCTTCAACTTATTTATTTATTGTTATAGCTGGCTACCCTGTTGTCCAAACACTATTGATAAAACGTATAGTTTTCCCCGATGATTTGAAATGAGACATTTATCATAGGCTAAATCCCTATATGTATTTGGGTCTTTCTTGATTTGCTATTCTGTTTTATGCCTCTATTCATGTGCCAGTGGCACTTTGTTTTAAACTTTTTAAACTTAACTAAAACGAATTGTACTTCATTTTTTCAAACTTTCTTATGCATCTCCCCAAAGCAACTTTTCCTTTGGGTCAGTGACCCGACAGAAACAAGGTATCCGATCTGTGTCTGACAACTTGGTTTACTGCCCCTCAGGTAGCTGGTGACCAGATTTTTCTTAATTTTCCAGGAAAAGAAATGTAGCCTCTACCTCAGCCTTAGAAGGAGATGACCATAGGAATACCATATTTCACTTTTCCCAATTCTAGTGCATCACAGGGTCAAGGGAACATGCTCCTTTTTTCTAAAGCTGTCACTTTAAAATCAAGTTATATTTAATAAATATTTACTGTACGAAAAATCATTTCAGTTAGGATCCTTTAGGCTTCATGTCAGAGACACAGATTCAAACAGCCTTTCACAGTAAGGAAATGCATTAATTTCAATAACTGTAATCTCGAGGGGCAGGGGGACAGGTAGGCAGTTTCAGTAGCCAGGCCATGTCATTCCACAGCCAGCCTTTACCATTTTCTATTCTGCCATTCTCAGGCAGTGGCTTCATTCCCGGGCTGCTGGCAAGATGACTTCAGTACTTCCCAGGTATCCTCTCCAGATGTGACACTTTGAGAAAAAAGAGACAGCATCTCTTTTTGTCCTCTTTCTTACAAGGAAAGAAATCTTTCTCAAAGTCTCACATGTCTCATTGGCCAGAGTTTGGTGATGTGCCCATTCCCCAATCAATCACTGACAACAGGAATGTGATTACTTTTAGGCCAATCAGACTCACCCCTGGCTGGAGAAGGGTGAGTTTCCTCTAAGGCACCTGGCTGCTTGGAAGAGGGTGCATACCTGAAGACACCTGGATGCTAGCAGTAATGCAAGTAGGAAATACATGCTGATCATGGGTCTGTCCCATTTCTCTTTCTCCTGGCTGATTCCTTTACTAGACATCCAACAGTGCCCCCCCCCACACACACACACACACACACACCCTTAGTGTTTGGTAATGTATTACCTACAAACTCATTCATTCAATAAACACTTATTGAGCTCATACTATATGCCCAATACTGGGTGAAGAGCTGAGGACTGGAAGAAGAAAAGGCAGGGATCCTAATCTCAATGATTTAATGGGACAGGTAGAAAATTAAGCAATTCCACAGTACAGTGATGAGTGCTGTGTATATAATTTATGGGCGTTCTAAAGAATGAGCAACTTCATGAGGGGAGGGGAGAACAAATGGAATATTGCAGCTGAGCTTTGAAAGATAAGGAGTTAATCAAGGGAGAAGGATATCCAGGCAGAGGAAATAGCTTACATGCTCAGGTTACTAGAAGTGTTCTGTGTGTCAAGCTATTGGGTGCCCACGGTGGGAGGGCACTGCTTTAGCCAGGGCGCGAAGGCACCTGGGAGGAGGCCTTGGGCCTGGTTAGCAAGCGCAGTTTGAACTGCTTAGGAGACATGATCAGTGGATATCATCCCTAAGAAGATCTGACAGTGGTTAAAGCTAATTGTAGCATTCAAACACAAACAGCAGATTATTAATTAACCTTTTGCAGGTACAGACCACATCTCAGAGGCCCCTAAATCTTTTTTCTCACTTCTCAATCAAGCTTCTCGCCAAAGATACCCACACTAACAATCTTCTCACCTCCATTCAATCCTCAACCCCAACCCACTGATATTAATAATATGCTGGTTGATGCTAAGGTCACCACTGGCCTTTATATGACAACAAACACTCCATATTCTATCTTCCAACAATACTGAATTAACTATTTATAATTCACTAATGACATTGATTAATATGTTTAAAACCCCAGTCACTAAAGCATGATTTTTTTTCTCCTATTTCAATATGAAATTTAAAACAATCATAAATCATAATTTTTTCCACAAGGACTTTATTTGGTTTAAATACCAAATTATTTTCCAAATCTATCTATCTTTCTATCTATCTATCCTCTCCCCCTGCTTTGCTGCTTATTTAAGTGCATGCATGGTCCACCGGTTGAGTAATCCAGCAATAAACACATTCATACCTTGTTTGTAATGGGTTGAATGGTGTCCCCCCCACAAAAGATATATCCACCCAGAACCTCAAGATGTGATCCTATTTAGAATAAAAGCCTTTGCAGATGGAACCAATGTAAGGATTTCTAGCTGAGATGTCCCTGGACTACGGTGGGCCCTAAACCCAATGACAAGTACCCTTACAAGGGACAGAAGCAGAGAATCACAGAGACACGTGGGGAGAACACCTCCTGAAGACAAAAGCAGTGATCAGAGCAATGCATCTACAAGCCAAGCAGCACCAAGAATTTTTGAAAGCCCCGAGAAGGCAGGAGAGAAGCACGGGACAGAGTCTCCCTCAAAGCTTCCAGAACCAATGCTGCTGACACGCTGATTTCAGCGTTCTGCGACCAGAACCGTGAGAGAATACGTTCCTGTGGTTTTAAGCCACCCAGTCTGTGGCAATTTGTTCAGGCAGCCCCAAGACACGAATACTTTGTTCTATAGCATTTTGAATCAAAATCAGGGAACTCGTGATCATAAGAAAGAGAAACTCACTCCAGTTAGTTCAGGAAGAGAGAGATTTGTTTTAAAGAACTGCAGTCTCACAGAACACAAAGGTAAGCCTCCTGCTTCTGGGGCTGGAAACCACAGCTGTGAAGGGAAGAGACTCTCCATTCGAAGAGTCACCTACATGCCCTCTGAGCCACCAGCTCCCCTCTCCTCCTCTCTCCTGGCTGGCTTCCTCTGTCTCATACACTCTCTGGGTAGCATGGCTCATCGAGATGGTTTCAGCCCCAAGTCTCCACTGATTTTAAGCTCACTCCCCACATCTCACCGATTTGTCTTCCAGCATCCCAGTTATAGATTTTTCAGGTAAGAAACTGGTTTGGCCAGCTTAGAGTTACCTAAGGACTGGACTCCTGGCCAGCTATTGGATGCCCGCCCATCTCTGGCCCAGTTATCCCACACGAGAGGTGACGTCCTGTGTCATGGAGCGCTGCCCCTTTCCCAGGCTGTGGGCCAGACTTCCCCTGCAGGAGTCACAGCAGGAAGGGCAAAGCTTGGCCTCTCTGATGTAATCTGGTCTTATTTGTGCCTCCCTCTCCAGACTGTGAACCCCTCGAGGGCAGGAAATTTAAATTGTGTTGTTTTGTTCGTCAGTCTCCTCACTGAATATAGGTTTCAATGCCTGAGACCATATAGATATTTCAAGACGTTTGTTTAATAAAAGGTAATTAGTTGTGCTTGATAGAACTGTATCTATTCAGTAGACCAACAAAGAGGTAAATGTTTCTACTGCTTGCTCTATTCTTTCTTGACAAAGTGGTAATTTTAGAGTTGGCTCCTTTCCCTTAGCTCATACTTGGAAAAAGCCAAGAGACTGTCTCTATATAGTTGATAAAAATGGCATTCACAAATCCACACAACCTCGCCATGGTCCAGGACCAGTGTCGCCAAAGTAAACAGTTCCCTGATCTATACTCTCTCCATTGGTGTCCAAACCCCCATAATCTTTGGCCTACACTAAGCTCCTCCTTGACAGAGAGCTTTGGCAAAGAACGAGGCTCTTTGGATCATCTTTTTGGCCTGTAGTTACTAGTTTCCTTTAATTTCCTTTTAAAAATGCATTCTTTTTCCCTCAGAGAAGATTTTATTTTGACAAAAGCAATCTGATGAAGTTTCTTTTAGGACCCTGCCTAGCTTTCTAGAAACTTCCTTTGCTTTAGCTACAGCTGGTTTGTTGAGGTTCTTTCCTAAGAGCCTCTCATTTGGGTTTAACCTTCCCTGGGTCCACAGGGCTATGCTAGGGCCTATCAGAGATCAGAAATGAAAAGCGGCTAGAAGACATACCTCTGTCATCACAGAGCTCACAAAGTATGGGGACGCTGTTGGGCCACCACACAGAGGGCCCAGGACTCCTCGGTGCCTCCCAGTGTGACAGTCACAAATCAAAGGCTCAGAGCCCTGGAAACCATACTCTCAGTCTGGTAGGAAAAAGACGATCATGACAGTACTAATCAGACAGACCGACTTAGCCATGGGCAGCAGAGAGAGACAGGCCAACTTCTGAAACCCTTCTCTTTCTTCCAAGTCAGGAATCCCTCCTGGCTCATCTGAAGACCACCCAAAGTATCAGTAAAGCCACCCCAAGGGAGAAATACTAGAAACAGAGCATGTAGAGACTGCTTTATACCCTGTAAGGCATGGACATCATATTCCTTCTGTGATGCATTGGAACTGCAGACACCTAAGTTAAATACTTTCTGTCCCTAAACCACAGCTGTTTCTAAATTTAAATGTTAATCATCTCTTCTCCTCGTTGTATGCAAGAGGTCCTGGGTGCTGTCCAAGGGCTGTGTAAATGGTAAACCCTATGCAAGGGCAAAGCATTATTGCAACCCACACTCACACTTGCACACACACACAGTATATACACACATATTGCCTGCACTGGTGCAGAGAGATGAATGGCTCAACTGCCCAGCAACCTGTACCTAAGTCCAGTTCCACGCTGGCTGGATTTCTAGAGAGCCAAAAGCCCTGCCCAGTATTTTTTTTGTTTTTTTGTGTTTTTTTTTCTTTGTTGATTTTTTTAGAGAGAAAAAGCAAGAGGGAGAGAGAGATAGAAACATCAATGAGAGAGAACATCTATTGGCCGCCTCTGGCACGCCCCCCACTGGGGATCAGGCCCACAACCTGAGCATGTACCCTGACCGGGAATCAAACCAGCGACCTCTTGGTGCATGGATTGACACTCAACCACTGAGCCACACCAGCCGGGCCCCTGGCCCAGTATTAATAGTGTGCTCACTTCCTCCATCATTTACACGCCTAGTTCACCAAGGAATGGCTAAGGGAGACGGGGTCCCCTGCATGTGGACAAGAGAGAGCTGCCAGGGTCCCCCTCAGGTACTCAATAACTGAACAAGTAGACCGTATGAATGAATGGGGCCACTGGGCAGTTTGATCAGCATTAGGACAAAGTCAAAACATTTTGTTTTGTTTGGGCATCCACCTAAAAGGCCTAAGAAAGAGGCAACTGAGATGGAACATGGACCTCTCTTCCCTGAAAAATCGCCCTTCCACCCTTACCCAGCCCTTCCCAATTCTCCCCTCACCCTGGTGAGAATGCCCTGCCAGCCCAGACAGTGTCCCACCCACTCCAGCTCACTTCCATTCATTTGTTCATTCACTCAACAAACGTTTAGGCTCCTACTGTGTGCCAGTCTCTGCGCCAGGCCCTGGAGATACAGAGATGCCAGGCACAGCTTGCTTGCCAGACCCTGGGGGGACAGGGTAGAAGTATCCCCCTGTTCCTCTCATTCCGGGCACATTCCACACACAGCCATCTCTTCAGACAACCATGGCTTCTCCATTTCTTCTTTCTGAGGCCTCACCCCAGTGCGGCAACTGTGGCTCACAAAATCTCTGTCCTATCACTTGCATTATAGGATTTTGTTTTTAAAGCGGCCGCAGGAGTGGCAGGAGCCTTACCTTCCAAGGAGCCTGTGGTTTAGGCTAATATTTACATGTATTTGCATTTTCTTTGTACACACGGATTGGGAAAGGGTGGGGAAGGGAGTTTTGCCAAGGAATGAAAATGCGCCCTGGGCCAGTCCTCCAAGTGCTACTGCAATTGCCAATTTAAAATCAAGAAGCAACTTGTTCAGCTACAATTCAGGCGATTTCTGTCGCTCCCACCCTGGCTCTTCTTCCCCTGCAAACTGCAGCTCCTTAGCTGGCCTGTGCATCTGTGCACACTGGGTGAGGGTGAGCTATATATTGTCTTGGTCTTACATGCACTGGAAATTGTCTTTCTCCTCTAATTCTTCAGGTTTTGGTCATTTTCAGAGAGTACCGTGGGCACCCTCTGGTGGCTGACTCAACATTTTACCTGCAAAAATGGCAGTTTCCCAGGAAAGGCTTGATTTTGCAGTCAGGCTCTTTAGTCAGATGTTAAAAATGGTAAGTTTGTTTGCCGTCCTTTGCGTCGCCTCTTTCATCACGCGGTGTTTGAGACCCGAGCAGTAGCTCTGCCCTCGCATTCCGGGAATGGCACCTTATAGAGAGGGCAGAGCGAGAAGCAGGCCATGACTGCGGGCTGCAGTGTTTCCAGGCCAGCCTGGGTGAGCAGGATGAGGGCAGCCTCTGGGCTCTCAGAGGACTCACCCCCAAAGGAAACCCTGCCAAATTCCCAGAGCATACCAGCCTCCCTGAATGGCTTTCTTTCCAGAATTCCTGCTCCTCCACCAGCCCAAGGGGCACATATTCCTGAGAATCTTCCCAGTTTCTGCGGGTGGAGACAGAGAGGGAGGAGTAGAGGCAGAAAGGAGAGCTATCCGCTCGAGGACGGCCCCCAGGCCCTGACCTCAGAGGACGGATGAGCAGATGAGCGTAACTGCTCTGTCAGCACAGTCCAGACCACCACCTGATTTTCCTTAGCTCTTTCTGCAAGGATCCCGGTAGTCTCAGGATACTCCCCAAATCAGTTAATGCTGCCTTCATGTTGCAAAAGAGACTCAAGGAGCTTACAAGTACTAGTGGGGCTTCCCGCAGTCTGTCAGCACTGGTCAAGACTGGCGTTTCCTCCGGCCCGGGGTGCTCCGGGCCACTTGCCAGTAGCTGGTGTGGGTCTCAGCCATCTCCCGCCCACAGCTGTCTATCAGAGCAAGCCAGGCTCCGACAGGCAAATTGTGAGGAGGCCTTTGTAAGGCACAGGGGGTCAGCAATGTCGCGAGTCGGTTCCAGAAGCTGGAACGAGGACCAGGTTGCTAAGATTCCAGACCCCACGGTCTTAGGCCTAAGCCTTATCATTTACCTGGAAACAAAGAGGCATTGTCTACCAGGAGCAGTCTGCTTTATTGCTACCATTTTTCAATTGCCTTATTTCACAACCAGGCCGCGAGGCAGAAGGGAAGCCCAGCTCCTGAGCCATCAGTCACCCCACACTCACAGTGGCAGCCCCCTCAGCCCGGCTGGGTCTGGGGGAGCAATGTCTATAGTGGGCAGCCCAGAGGCTAAGATGTGACCAGAGCAGAGCAAACACCAAAGAGGCCGGGATGACCATGCCTGTGGGAACAGAGAACTCAGCTACCCACAGCCTCCAACCAGGAGGCAGTGCAGTCGGGGATCTCTTATTGAATCTGACCCGAGCGCTCAGTCTCTCCCTCTAGGCTCCCCCAGCAGGATGCAAATACTATTGCAAGGTTACTCTATGCCAAACGCCCACGCTGGGATCCAGCAGGCTTCCTGCTTGCTCGGTGCAGCCACCACCCACTCTAAACCCTGTACATAGATTAACTCATTAGTCTTGGTGACAACCAAATGGAAGAGGTACTGCCATCGCCCCCATAACAAAGGACGCCAAGACAGTGAAACTAAGTAACCTGCCCTACATCACGCAAATCGTCCAGGGTGGAGTCAGGACTCAAGCCCTGGCCCTCTGGCTCTGGAGCCGGTGTTGGATCTCAACCCACATCATCCTGTTGTTTGCCTCCATGTGTGACTGGAGCTCATTTCCCTTCACAAAAGCTGCACAGGCATACTAGTTTCCCATTTCACTGGTGAGAAAACCGAGTCACAGAGGAGTGCAATCAGGTGGCACAGCTAATAAGATGCAGAGCCAGAATTTGGGTCCAGGTAGCTCAAGCCCTGAATCTCAGCTCTAATAATCATCTAATCATCCATCCCACCTCCCTTTAAGCCAGGGCAATTTCCAAAACTTCCACTCACTAGGTTTTGCAAAATTCCTGCTGGACATTGGCGAGGACCACCCTGGCTTTGCAGCTGGCCCCGAAGCCCAGGGAGTGGCCCTCCTGCCCTCCAAAAGGCAGATCTGAAGGGGCTCCTTCCTCTCTGCACACCAAGCCAGGGATCTCTTCCAGATGCCACCATCCTGTGACAAGCAAGGTAACACCAGTCTTGATTCTGTCCTGGTCACCCAGAGTGTTTCTCTCTGGGGCTTCCAGACCCTGGAGGGTGTCCTTCTCTTCCTTAACGAAATTATTCCAATTTCCCTGGAAGCACAAATATTTATTTTATGGGACATAAAGGCAGAGCCAGTCCCTCCAATGGGTATCATGATCCCAAGGGCTCCCCTCAGTCAGTCACTCAGGAGAGTGGGTGCTTCAGCCATAGCACTGCTCCTGGGGGGCCAGCATTCACAGGGTATTACTGCATTTTACAGTCTGCTTGATTAAGAAATATCTTGGGCCCAGCCAGTGTGGCTCAGTGGTTGAGCATCGACCCATGCACCAAGAGGTTGTTGGTTCGATTCCCGGTCAGGGCACATGCCCAGGTTGCAGGCTCGGTTCCCAGTGGGGGGCAGACGTGCAGGAGGCAGCAGATCGATGTGTCTCTCTCATCGATATTTCTATCTCTCTCTCTAAAAATAAATAAATATATTTTTTTATAAAAAAGAAATATCTTGGGCAGCCCTGGCCGGGGTTGCTCAGTGGTCAGAGCAACGGCCAGCACACCGAAGGGCCATGGCTTCAGTTTCCCGTAAGGGCACATACCTGGTTTGCAGGTTCAATCCCTGGCCCCACTGGGGTGCATGCGGGAGGCAACCCATCAATGTGTCTGTCTCACATGGATGTTTCTCTCTCTCTCATCCCATCCCTCCCTCCCTTCCATTCTCTCTAAAAATCAATGGAAAAAATATCCTCGGATGAGGATTAACAAAAAAACAGAGAGAGAGAGAGAAATGTCTTGAGCAAATTTTTCTTCTTTCTGGCTTATTAATCATATACCTGGCTACCTTCCAAAACTGACACTGGCTTTTGTCACTGTTGGGCAGTTGAATTATCAAATGAGATCAACACCATGACACCAACTTCAAATTGCCTGGTGCTGGCACTGAAAGGCTTCCATCTGTCCTTCAGATACCCCTTCACACTTCTGCCGGGCCGGCCTACAAGGACAGCATCAACAGGTTCCCTGGCCTCCGGCTGTCACTGGGTTCATCCAGCGGAGGCCCCTGGCAATAATAACAAGCAGGCAGGGGACAGAGAGGCCTGAGTGTTTGTCCTGCCACGTTAGGATGGTCCTGCCAAATCACCCCAGGTTACCTGTGTCCCTCTACTGGGGCCATAATGCATTTATCCTGGTGTCCCTTGGTGGGTAAGAAACTAACCCCAACCCCAACACAACAATAATCATTTATTTTATTGATGAACTCAATCTGGACAGGGCTTGGTGGGCAGCTCATCTCTGTGCCATGTGACATAAGCTGGGGCACTTGGCTGGTGCTGGAGAATCCACTTCCCAAATGACTAGCAAGTTAGAGCTGGTTATGGTCTCGGTGAGCTCCTCCAGGCTCTCAGCGAGGCCTTCCGTTCTCCAGGAGGGCCTCTCCTTGGGACTGTTGGACTTCCTCCTGGCAAAGTGAGTGGTCCCAGGGAGAGGAAATGGAAACTGCCAGTCTCCCAAGGCCTGGGCCTACAAACTCACACAGCATCATTTCTGCCACGTTCTATTGGTCAAAGCAGTCACAGAGGCCCTGCTGATTCAAGGGGAGGGTACACAGACCCACTCTTGATGTAAGGCGTATCTAGGAATTTTAGGCTATCTGTAATCCACCACGATTTATAAGGGGTCTCCTCTGCGGCTACCTCTCCAGGTTTCAATAACTGCCCTCTCCTCCTGCTCCATCTGGCCTGGGGTGGAGCAGATAGCTCTTTGTTAATACTTGTCTTAAGGTACTATACGATCACTGGTTCAGTTTACCTACACCCTGATCACACATTTGTAGTAGTCTCTTTATTAACCAACCCCCCCTTCAAAACATCCAGTTTCAGTGTACCCAGGTATTTTCTGGGACCCTGACAACGTGTCTGTGCTGTTCCTACTTGACCCCTCAGGACTATTCTGTGAAACCATCCTCCTCAAAACCTCTCTTCCCAACTCCCATCAGCCCCCAAACTTCCCCCTCTCCAATCCCCCTTTAAGTTGACCTATCACTTTCCTTCTGGCGCTTGGAAGATCTTTGCTTAGTCAGTAACAGCTGGCTACCTTAATGAAAATAATTCATGTTTCCAGGGTACCCATGGCTTCACACCCACCTCACCAGGAAAATGCTTACATCGTTATAGAGTTTCTCCAGAGTCAACCTTAATCCAAAGAGAAATCCATACAGAAGTGTGTGAACCTCCAATTAGACTGATAAACAGGTATTTTTAGTCTAGCTAGCCTTTCAGATTCCTTCAAACCACACGAACAACCTCCACGTCTTCCTGCTGTCAGCCTCCCAAGACAGTTGCCTTGACCTTGGATCCCGTGCAGAGCTTGAAGATCTATTTTCCTGTCTTTGGCTTTTCCCTGGTGAGCCTCAGGACTTCAGTGGGGAACTGTAACTGATAAGTCCAGGGCCAAGGCAAAGGGCACATTTACTGCCCCGATGCCTCATGTTATTCAAAGAAAAATATATATTCTCCAGCAAGTTTTATTTATTTATTTATTTATTCATTCATTCATTCATTCATTTTAGAGAGAGGGGAAGGGTTAGAGAGAGAAACATCGATGGGTTGACTTCTATACACACCCCAACTGGGGATCAAACCTGCAACCTAGGTATGTGCCCTGACCAGGAATTGAACCCACCATCTTTTGGTATACAGAACAGTGCTCCAACCAACTGAACCACACTGGCCAGAGCACAGAGTTATATTTCTATGACATTGCAAAAAGATAGTAATTTCTGGATTCTTATCTGGAACTCTGATACTTATGGTATCTGCCATGCACTTAATCAGCAGATCCAGAAAAGGAAGCACTGAAAGTATTTTGGAAGCACTTTCTTGTCTTGTACTTCCACAACTTTCTAAAATTAATTCATTACCGAAATATTTGAACACTTTTTGTATGTGGCAGGCAATGTACTAAGCATTGGGCATCAATGATGAGCAAAATCAGATGGAATAGAAGATACATTACTCAAAGAATTAGACCAATAAATGTGAAATAACAAACTGTGTTGCCAGTTTCCTAATGTGTAGAATAGGGAGATTGTCGTAATGAGGGAGATAAGAATAGGAACCCGTCACCTCTAAGTCCCACTGATGCTCCCACCCTCTACCAAGCTCATTCCTGCCCTTGGATAACCATGCCACTTACCAGCTCTGTGCTAAAGTGAAAGTCAGTCCCTGCTGCTCACAGCCCTGAGCTGTTGAGTGTGAAGGACTCCCGTCTCCAGCAGCCCTGTCAGCTTTCTTGTCCAACCAACCCATCCTATGGGATAGCAGGAGCCCTGGGACACAGTGGAGGGGTCTGGGAGGGCTCTTGATAGGAGGCTTCTTCTAAAGCAGAGTGAAACTTGTCTCATGGTGGCATGACCAGGTTTTCTATGACACCTACCAGTTGCCTTACCAAGCTGCCCAAAGAGCTCTCTGCCAAGCAGTCCCAACCAGCCCCATTTACTAGGGTGCCTCAAAGGCAATGTTGCCGAGATGTGGGCGGGGTACCTGGCTTGGCTCTTCATCCAGGTTTTTAAAGAGCTGGTTTTATACCTTCCCTGAGTCGATGTGCTACAGGATTCTGTGGGACTCTTTCTACCATGTCTCTGGGTATCCTGGTATTTACTTTTAGTTGCTTCTTTACTTATAATTAATCATGGAGGGAACTACACGTTTAGGCAGTACCCAAGGTTCTCTGTGTCCATGTTCACTCTGTCTTCTAATGAGAGCCAAGTGCCAGTGACAGCCCCTGGGGACTTCTGTGCCCTCCAGAAATCCATGTCACTAGAGCAGACACCCTAGCAAGCTCAGCCTTTCCTGCTGCTCCCTGCCTGCGTGTACAGAACGTGTACCTGCCTCACAGCCAACGCCCTATGTGTTAGGCTGAACGTTCCCATTTGAGGATGCTAGTCTGGTCCGGCAACAAACACTAGCTGAGATAAACGTGATGCAGAGTTGAATTTAGATGCTGGTTCTGCCACTTACCAGCTATGTGCATTTGGGCAACATACTGAAACAGCCTCAGTTTCTTTATCAACAACAAAAAAAATGAGATAAGGTTCACCTACCCAGAATAAATAACAGCAACCCTCGTCCAAGGCTGGGAACCCAGAGGTGCTTGACAAATGTTAATTCCCTTTCTGTTCTGACAAAACTGCTATGCCCAAAGTTCCTCCAACTCAGCCATCTGCTCCAAGACAGATGCAAAGTTACAGAGTATTTGTTGCAATAAAGCTAATTTGCTGAAATAAAGCTCTCTTTCCTAATAAGAAGGACCATATCCTAAAGGATTTGGAGGCAGAGAAATCAGATCCCACAAAGAGTGGGATGGTAGGGGTGAGGCTGGGCTTTCACAGGCAATGGAAATTCTGGGGGTGGCGATGTTACCAGAAAGGGGACCTGGCCCTGAGAGGGTCTGCCTAGGGCCAGCTGGTATGTGTGGGTTCTTGACTCCATGCAGGAAAGATGTTACAATTCGAGTCCAGGTGAATTTCAGAGAATGTTTATTAAAGCTGGGGACAGTGAAACAAGGAGGGACTTAGGACAGAAGAAGCAACAGGAGAGGGACTAGGTGGGGAAATGAGCCCAGGGGAGCTGCTTTGGCTCACTAAGAAGTCAGAGAAGAGGGGACCTTGGGGCCAGGTTCTGGGGGTTACCCCGGACAAGCTGATGCTGCCCTTTGCTCCCTGGTTGCAAGCCTCATGAGGTCCCTTAGAGTTTAGGAGATGCCTGCCTGTGGAAGAAGAGAGGGAAGGGACAGGTGCAGGGGTGCTCCCAGGAGGGCGGGTGGGCACTGGGACCTTGGTTTTGAGGGTTTTAAAGGCTGGGAGTTTAGAGGAGGCCTTAGAGGAGGATCTCAATAGAATATTCATCAGCTTTATGCTGATGTGCCCAAATGAGATTTATTCCCTTAACTTCCTCTGTCCTTGGGTGTGGTTGGCAAGTGGCATTAACTGGATTCTGCTATCTGTCTCCCTGAGTAGGTGATTTAAGCTATTTACCCTCTGGTTGGGGAGAAGCACAAACCATTTCATCTTAAGTGTCCTTGGTTAGGGAAGATAGGATTTTTCTATTTGTTAGATGGCTGTAAACTGCTTGGCCATTTAACTGTCTCAGTTTCCCTATTCTGCTTGTCCTGGCTCACTAGCCTGTCTCAGAGAGGTCTACGAGGAATCTAAGAGATTCCTTCAATCCTGAGGGAGCAGGTGTGGATAGCAGAAAGGTTTCCAACAGAGCCAGCCCACTGTCCTAAAATGCCACCTGGGCCCGACTCAGACCAGTGACTCCATGCCCGCCCCCATTCTGTGACACAAGAGAAGGGAGTGAGGACTGACTGACAGGGACTCCATCTCTCTAGAAAGAGTAAGCCAGAGCCTCCAAACTGCTCCCATCAGAACTGGGTCTGTGAAAGGGTCTGATGTCACCAACAAGGCCAACACACGAATCTAGACAACCCCTCCAAGCTGAGTCAAGAATGTAAGACCCCTGCCCAGCTTGGAAAGAGGCTGAGAGAGAATGTGCACGGGCTCCAAGCAGCCCTGCCAGCCTCCCAGTGTCTGAATAAATGCATGTTGTTCTGCATGCCCAGAGGACAAGACTGCCTCTCCTTGGGTGACCTTCCTGGCAGCGGTGGCTTGGTTAGTGTGTGGACTTTCATCATATTCAAAAGATTCTACACTTGAAAAGAGTTAAGCTGGAGGAGGCTGGCAAAAAGGGGGTCAGAGACAGCCTCCCGGGGTAGCATAAGCCTGCAGCCAGTTGTCAGCTGGGGCTGAGTGGGCAGTGCCCCAAGAAAGCATCTCTCTCACACACTTCTCCAAGCGCAAGGGGTGACCACAATAACAGTGACAACAATCCCACTTATTCAGAGTTGACCATGTGTCTAGAACTCCACTGAGCACTTTACATCTGTCATCTAATTTAATCCTTACAACCACTGTAGGAGGTGAGTATCATCTCCGTTTTACAAACAAGGAAACTGAGGCACAGTGGGGACAAATCACCAGCCCCGAGTCAAACTATTAATAAGTGGTAACGTTGCGATTCTCAGTTTGCGAAGAGCAATCAAGAAAAGTGTGGCGACTGAGATTTAGAATCCCTCCAGGAAAAGGGCTCCGAAGTCATAGACTCTGAGGATTAGAAGGGATCTTCAAGGAGCCCAGTCATTCACTCCAGGCTGCTCTGTCTCAAGTTCTCCCAGTGGGAGGAATGAATCCCTGGGCCCTCAATGAAACGTCAGCTCTTCCCAGTGAGCAGTTGGCACTTGCTATAAATTGTGCTGGGGAAGGTTAGGGCCCTTCTCTTCGTATCCCATGAAGATATTCTTATTTAGGAAGGTCGGAGCCCAGGCAACTTTACGGCCCTGTGACCTGTGAGTCACACAGGGCCCCTTGCTTAGGAGGCCCCTGTGCCTGATTCACTGCTCTACTATTGCTGCCTTGAAATCTTAATACATTCTTAACAAGGGACCCTGCCTTTTTATTTCATAACTGTGACACAAGCTAGTGAGCCAGGGCAAGCAGAATCGGGAAACTGAGACATACAGTTAGACAAGCTGATTGCAGCCAACTCGTAAATCCTATCCCCCCTCAACCAAGGACACTTGAGAGTGAACGGTTTGCACTTCTCCCCAACCAGAGGGTGAATAGCTTAAATCACCTACTCAGGCAGACAGGTAACAGAAATCCAATTAGTGTCATTTGCCAACCACACCCAAGGACAGATGAAGTTAAGGGAATCTTATTTTGGCATATCACCCAAAAACTAATGAATATTCTGTTGCGATCCTCCCCTAAGACCGCCCCTTACCTCCCAGCCTTTAACGCCCTCACAGTGAAGGTCCCTGAAAGCACGCTCCCTCCCAGGAGCAGAGTGTGCCTTTCCCGTCGCCCTCCTCCTCTTCCCTCACAGGCACAGGTCTCCTCATCTCTAAGGGACCCCGGGAGACTTGCAACCAGGGAACAATGGGCAGCAGCAGCTTTTCCCAGGCAACCCCTTGAACTTGTCCCCAAAGCCCCTTTTCTCTGATTTCTTAGTGACCCAAAGGACCCCGCCTGGGCTCATTTCCCCAACCAGTCCTTCTCCTGTTATCCTAGGTCCTTCTTTATTTCACTGTCCCCAGCTTTAATAAACATCCTCTAAAATTCACCTGGACTTGTGTTGTGAGATCTTTCCTGCACGAGGTCAAGAACACACACTACCAGCTGGCCCTAGGCAGACTGCTCAGGGCCAGGTCCCCTGTCTGGTAACAATTATAACCGTGCAAACTCCATTTCTTTAACATGACTCTCCTTTCTGTCAGTCCACTCCCTTTCTAAACCATTAAAAAGCCCTTAGGATATCAGATTCTGGTCAATATCAAACTCTTAATAACAAAGCCTCCAGTATGGTCTACTGACCATAGAAACAGAGTTTCAGCCACACTAAAGATAACATCTTGCCCTGGCTGGTTTGGCTCAGCAGTAGAGCGTTGGCCTGCAGACCAAAGAGTCATGGGTTCGATTCCGGTCAAGGGCATGTACCTTGGTTGTGGTTCGTCCCTGGCCCTGGTCGTGGTCAGGGCAACCGGTCAATGTGCCCCTCTTACATCGATGTTTCTCACTTTCTCTCTCTCTCCCTCTCTCTATTTGAAGATAAATAGAAAAATATCCTCGGGTGAGGATTAAAAAATATATATATATATATAACATCTTGACTTCAGTGTAAGCCCCAGGCCCATGAAACCAGACAGAACACTGTCAAGAAACCGGGCAGAACAATGCCATGATGACATTAGGACCTGATAGAATAATCAAATACTCCCTGGCCCCAACCAACCAGTAGAGCCCATGACCCCAACTCCTTTACACCCCATGATTCATGAGTTTTCCCCTATATAACCCATGTCCTAGAAGCCCTCAGGGAGCCAGGTCTTTTAGCACTAGCTTACCTGTGACTCCGGGGTTGACACCACTTCCTCAGCTAATAAACCTCTACTTTCTTTGCTGCAAACTCCTGCTCGTGTTTGACTGGGCCTGATGCACACAGGTGAACAGATCCTTTAGTTCAGTAACATAACGAGCCCCACAAATTCTGTAGCAGGTCCTGAACAGAGCATAGGGCTGAGGCACGGAGAGGCAGCCAGTTAAACTCAAGTTAGTGTCTTCTGCGTGTAGCTTCTACTCCACAGTGGGCTACCTAGTTAGAATGCTGCACTTGATGGACCCCCCAAGAGCACTGATAACCCCTTTCCAACGAACACAGGTAAAACAGTACTTGAAATTTGTCAATATAGAAGAATTTCACTGGTGAATGTGTTGTTTGTTTGTTTGTTTTTTCAAAAATGTAACTGTGTAGTTCCTAGTACCAACTTATAAAACTAGCCACTATCTATTCCAGGTGTTGGGGAAGAACAAACATTCCTCTACCTGCAAGGTGTTACTAGCTGGTCTAATAATACATGAGACAGATTAGCAAGAGAATATAACCAAATTTAATACATACATATGTACAAGAACCCCACATATATGAGAGTCACATGTAGGAGAGGTTCAGAGGTAAAAAGGGGGATGGAGGTGTGTAAGACATCCTGAGCTAGGGATGAGATAATGTACCTCGGGGGCTTCAAAGGGTCATTGCAGGATGACAAGAAGAGCAGATGTTTAGCAAATAAAAGTTTTCCCTGCCAAATAGATGGGTCCAAAAGGTTATCACTGACCATCTTATTATGGGCAAGGCCCCTAATTCACGTTCTTCTACGTAGTTAAAGGGAGGGGCAGAAGTTTCTCTTGAGCCTGTGGCTGAAGTTGCCTTTGGCTCAAAACAAAATAATTGCATATCACAGAGACACATCTTGGGGTGACTCGTTTCGGACCCCCACACAGGTTTTATTCCATTTCATAAAAACCACAAAGAGCTTCTCCCTAGATCTTCGTCATTGCTGAGCTCAGGAATTTCAAGAGCACAATCATAGCAATTATCACAATTTTGCTCCGATTTCCACAGCAGTACAGGGAGAAAGGGAACATTGTTTGCTGCCCAATTAAGTGGAGCATGTAGAAACAGGGTTGTATGTCCTGATGTCAAAAGCTCTTGTGTTTATCATACTCTGTGCTTCAGGGCATGCTTTAGTTTATGGTGGTAAGGAGCCAGATGCCTGAATCTAGAGACACCAGGCCTTAGTCATTTTCCTAGCACTGTGATCACCTGAAGACAAAAAGAAAAATTCAAGCAGAGAATCTGTGTTTGTGGAGAATCAGGCTTCTCCAAATCTTGATGTAGATATATGAGCTCAGGTAGATGTAAAAGACTAAACCAAATCAAAATTAAACATCGCTTCCAAGGTGTTTTTTTTTAAAGAGAGGAGAAACTATTTCGACATATTGGTCTATTACCCCTCCCCCTACACACATACAATTTTACTACTTTCATTAAAAGACTAGAGATTTTTTTCCTTCTAGGTTTAGGTGCTGGAATAGCTCACACTAGTGATATTTATTCCAAATCATCATTAATTCATTCATTCATTCACAAGGCCATGCCCAAACATGTGGGTACCCTGAATAAGCTAATAATGTAGCATCCCTTTCACATTCTTTTACTATTTGTTCAGCATCTATTTAGTGGAGGTAGGAGAGCTGATTTGATATTAGTAAAAAAATAAAAATGTCTTTGTCTATAACTCACATGTCAACTATTCTCTTATCCTCTTCTCTGAGTATCTTCAAAGTAAAACTCCGCTTACAGAAGCACAATGGTGAGCAATGCAATTTACTGACACGTTTGAAATGGTGATGTTGAAAGGTATTGACATGGCACAGCAGACAGTATTTTGCTTTAAAAAAAAATCTCACTACCATATGTATAGGACACCAGGTAGACAAAAAGGCTCCTCCAGGGAAAGAAAAAATGTGTTTAAAATAAACCTGCTTCTTTATCCTCACTTTTTATTATTACTATTCCCCTCACTCGTCTTCTTGTCTTCAAAGAGTCTTCCACGTATTAGCGGATGCTTGGTTAGCCCAGCCGGTATGGTTGGGAGGCGGAACAAAAGCAGCAAACTCTCCCAGGGTCTTTGTGAGCAAAGCTGGGGTGGTCCCAGGGCGGCGGCAGCACCTGGACTGGCCTCTCCTCTCCTGCACACCGCCTCCACTTTCCCCCAGCACACAGACGCTCTGACAGGTCCATCAAGACAACCTACCTCCCCAAAGGCCCACATTCACCAGGAAGCCAGACTCTGTCAGTCTCTTAGTGTAACTCAAAGGGAATGTTGCCCACCTTGTAGTCGCCCACCTTGTAGTCGTCCAGACCTCCTCCACCAGGGGCTAAGTCCCTAGGGCCCTCTTTGAAATGGCTTCTGTAAACTAGATGGGTGATTCTCTCTGATAGGTCACCTTTATCTGGGATCTCTCCGGCAGACCTCCTGGGATAGAAGACCACGGGTTCTGGAAACAGAAGATGAGCTAGAACCCAACTGGGACTCTTTGGGCACCAGGGGGAAATCTCCCAAATGCCTGTAGGAGAGGGGATGGAGAGGAGAGTGGTGCAGGCAAAGCGAGGAGGAAACCTGATAACAGACACATGGCAGGTAAACAGCAGAAGCTGATGGAGTTAGCTACTATTCCCTCCTCCTTTCCATTTCCAGAACTCTCCTGAAGAACCTCGTGTGATGTGCAGGAAGTGGGTAGTGATCGTTTCTTGCTCCAATTTACTCCTTGGACAGTTTCCTCTCCTGTCCATAGAGGAGGATACTCCTTAAGCCTACTTTTAGCACTGCATTCCCTGAATACTGTTTCCAATCTGTGGTCTTAGTATTCCCTTAGTCTTAGTATTCCCTTCTGCAAAGGGAAGGGCACTTTACCAGCCTCTTCGGGCTAAAGAGAATGCGCACCAGCCCGATCTGCACTGCCCCCTACTGCCGACCCTCTGATAGCACCTCCCTAATTGCTCTTTGGATTTTCCTGAAAGCACGGGTGGTCACCTACAGACTACCATTCATAGTGCTAAAATGGCCTGGTAACCTGTACTACTGTAACTCCTAGAAGTAAAAATACCTCAGGACTCTCTGAACACAAAGCTTCTTTCGTGCGACACAGAGAAGTGGGAAGCATCAGAAACACAGTGAGAGTTTGGGACAGACCTCTTACAGGAAGCTTGGGCTCCCTGGGGGCCTTCCAGCGTGACTCCACTTCCCTTTATAGCCAGCTACAGAAAGGATGCTACTATCCAGCTCAAGCCACAGCAACACTTCAGGACCTACTGCCAGTGCAAGCAGGGTGGTGGGAGGCAGTATCTAATCTTTGAGTCTTGTATAAAGGAGTTTCCTTCCATCTGCAGGTTTAAGTGTAAAGGACCGAAAGCAAACATTTCCTTCACCCTCTTCCAGTTAGAGATATAGGCAGGTTTTCTCAGAGAACAAGGTAAGCTAGAAACAGGAGGTGAAAGGTCACCTTGGTGGTTTGGCTCAGCGGTTAGAGCGTAGGCCTGCGGACCAAAGGGTTGTAGGTTTGACCCCTGACCAGGGCCATGTGGGAGGCAACCAATCCATGTGTCTCTTTCACATGGATGTTTCTTTCTCTCCCCCTCCCTACCTTTTACTCTACCTAAAGATAAATAAATAAGTAAGTAAATGGAAAAATATCTTTGGGTGAGGATTAACAAAAAAAAAATGTGAAGGGCCAAAAATAGGTCCTGAAAAATTAATGTAAATATATATGTGAATTTTTTTCTTTTTCATCCAAATCCTACCCCCAACTATTTTGTAAAACCTTGGTTGTGGTACAATTGGAAGGAAACATTCTAGGGGGCTGTTCTGAGACAGAGTCAATAAATCCATTTATAATTTCTTGGAGCAATCTGAACTATACAACAATTCTCTCTTTCTCTTGGCCTCTACACTTTGCTTTCCGAGTGAATTGAACTAAACTCATTATGAGAGATTTTATTGTATTATATTCCCTCTTGCTAAATACCTGACTGATTTCATTGTTTTCTCAGGCCATGTACCCAAAAACCTAATTGACAGAGGGATGTGTGTTCTCTCTGAGGTGCACATTCGTCCCACCTGAGGGGTTCCTGAGTGTATGCTACCATTCCAAAGTCCCTGCTTATTGGTCCTGATATTGCACAATTTTCTAATAAAGATCTTAATCACACAGACATAAATTAGCAGAAGTACTGAGAGCCTTCCTGAATATTCACCAGGTAAGAGATGCAGGTGAGTTCTTTGACTAGAGAAGTCTGCAGGCAGTCACATGCCGTGTTGGAAAAGGAAAGAGATTTCCAATGAGAGAGCTTATCTTACCCTAAATATTTGCGTTTGTTTTCTGTTGCAAAATTACCACATGCCTTGCAAGAACTCCACCAAACATGTCTATTGTCTGAGGAGATTGGTGTTTTCTTTTACTACAGCTTTCATGATAGTACATACATGACTCTTTTTAAACTCACTTTGAAAAGTCAGGGGACTCTATTTTGCCGCAGGAGAGATACACGGGCTCAGTTTCTTTAATGCTTCTTTTCCGTAACACCAAGAGTGTACATTTTCAACACTCTTCTAGGAAGCACAGCTCATGACAATAAAGAACTTAATATTAAATATACCTCACACTTGTGGTTTATCACCCTTTTCCTTCTGTTACTTGCAGCAAAATCATAAGATTTCTGAGTCAGATGAATTTATCTGAAGTGACCTTTGCAATTTACTTTGCTTCGCTTTTGCTATAAGAACAATGGAGCCCAGCCGGTGTGGCTCAGTGGTTGAGCACTGACCCATGCACCAAGAGGTCACCGGTTCGATTACTGGTCAGGGCACATGCCCAGGTTGTGAGCCAAATCCCCAGTGAGGGGCATGCAGGAGGTGGCCAATCAATGTTCTCTCTCATCGATGTTTCTCTCTCTTCCTCTCTCTCTAAAATCAATAAAGGAAAAAAATATTTTTTTAAAAAAAGAAAAATGGAGAGAAACATCTCTGCTCCCACCCCACAATGAAGAATGGATAGCTTGACTCCCCTGGGGGAGTGGCATTCTACAGAGCACCGGATAAGTGTTGGGGGAGATGAAACAGAGGTCCTCCTTCCAAGTAATTTACAGTCCAGGAGCCCAAGATGGACCAAAGTCTGTAACAAAAGCCCAGAGACAAGTCCATCTACTTACACTCCAGGATAAGACCTCTATATTCCTTGCCTAATTTCCCAGGGTGCTTAGCACATTGTTATGTCCAACAAATGTGGTTGATGAACTAAATGAAAGATGAACAGTCAGCTTGATTAGTGTCTTATCTTTGCCTAACATATGGACCATATTTGGTCCTTCAAAAACTGTAATGGAAAGTTTGACAACTGTTGCTTTGAATTACAAAATGCCCAAAGATCCAAATGAAAAATGTCTTAACTCATTTTGTTATCATATCTCAATTGTATCCCATTCAGCAACTTTCTAGGATACAGAGTAGAATGATAGAATCTTACAGACATTTCCTGAAGCCCCAGAGATTATCTCATCCCATATCTCACTTTTTGGAATTCCTAGAGCATTCCTCTGTTTGACACACATCAAAACATCATTCTGATGTTTTATGTGATTTGTTAATTTGCAGAGAGGAAAGTATAAATTCTAGGCTGAATTCAATGGTCAGAGAATATCTTTGCTGGAAGAAAACCAAGTGATTTTTAGGGTGACTATAGTGAATCTCTACCTGATTTCTCTGAAATGTTACCTGGACAGTTAACTTGTTTAAATGAGCTTCTAATATAAATTATATCATCCTTCCTATAAAATTTGCTTTTCACCAACTAAAAGGACTGCTAGATTAGAGGAAAGAGATCACAGCTGATAAGCTTATTTTACAAATGAGCCTTTTTAAAAATTTATTTTTCTTTATTGATTTTAGAGAGAGAGGGAGAGATAGAAACATCGATGAGAGAAAACATCGATTGGCTGCCTCCTGCATGCCCCCAACTGGGGATCGGCCCACAACCTGGGCATGTGCCCTGACCAGAATCGAATCGGCGACCTCTTGGTGCAGGGATGATGCTCAACAAACTGAGCCACACCAGCAACACAGTACAAATAAGTCTTTAATAAGCATCTCTCAGTGATAACCAAGACAGTAGTGGCAAAGGTCAGCTTTTTGTGGGAGCTGAAAACTTTGAGTATAGTGGTATCAGAATTCCTATTCTGCTACTTTCAGGCTGAAAATCACTCCTTGATCACTTTGACAATGTTTAAACTATAAAATGTCCCTGATTATTTATAGCTAAAATGTTATATTAGTATCAGTTTGATTCTCTTAAATAGTACTATAATTAATTCTGAATCTTTTCAATGTTGAAAGATGCATACTCACTAGAGAAATCATCCAAAACTATTTTGAGGTCTCTTCTCTAACAATTTTGGAGATACTTCCTTAGCGGGGTAGGTTTTCTTAATGACCAGAGAGCAACCTAGCCAGGACACCAACTAGATTCTTGTCCATAACCCTAAGGGGACATGCTGAGCCCTAGTAAGAGTGACTATATCTCTGCCCTCAAAATGGGAAGGTCTCACCACTCAGAGCCTAGGACTGAAGGAACCCATCGCCCGATTTCTCAGGAAGTCTGCGACCACCACTCCTGCATTCCCCTTCACACTTTTCTTTGGCTTAAAGATTTTTAAAAAGTCTTCCCTATTTCTACAGACCGTTGAACTGGATGAAATCCTGCCTTCTTTGAATATTGTCATCAGGTAAGGTCACAAATCTGACAAGGACTTGATTAATATCTGATCAAATCTCTCATGGCTTTGCCCAAATCTAGCCGTAGTTCTGGAGCAGATGTCCATGACAGACTCAGGCTTTCTCAGGGTCCCCTGATGGGAGGGCCTGGCTGATGCAACCACAAGGAGTGTGGTGATGGTGATGGTAGAAGAAGCAGGAGCTGTAGTAATCACAAGATCTATTAACAGATATAGAAGATCTATTGACAGATACAGAAATCAGGGCACAAAACAGCCGTGTCATATGAGTAGCCATAATTCCAAACTTCACAGACAACAACTGGGCTGATGCTGATATTTATATCCCAACCAGTCCATAGTCCACTCCAGTGAGTGTAGCCTTTGTGAAATTGTATTTTTAAACACTGACATTCCACTCACCTTTCAGACTTCCAGCAGACTGGGAGTGTTGCAAGGTGCTGTGTGGAGCTACAGCAAACCCTCCAATGGTTTCCTTTCAGCACCATTACCTTTGTCTGTACAACATTAATTTGAATAGTTTATTGCATTGTAACCTTGTTGTTTGTTTGTTTGTTTTTAAGAAGAAAATGAAAAACAAGATGCAGGTGCCAGTGATGCAAAGCACATATTTTATAAACTTATTCTAATTGAGCTCAAGATAGAAATCATTAGTGATGCCAAAAAGCTCATATAACATTCAGCTAACAGACTCCTGAGCACTTGAGAAAAAAATTGTTCCTAATTCCCAGCATTCTACACAGACTTTCAAACGTGTCCAAGGCTCCTGGGTCAGGGCTAGTAGGTCACAGTCAAACAAGCTCAGACTCGTCAAATTCTCCATCTCACCCATCCCCAGTCTTTCAGAATCCTAAGGCCTCCTCCCTCTGGAAGGACTCCCAACGCCAGAAACTAGAGAGAAGGCGAAGGGCCTCTTGGAAGGGCAGACTATATAAACTACCGAACAAGATCCAAATTTTTCTTTGAGCCAACATTTTATGGATTTTCCCCTTTCAAAATCCAAATTAACTGGGGGACTTTCCACGCCTTCCTTCTGCAGATCAGGCTTTTTGAACTCTTTGGAAGCAGAGCACCCGATAAAAAACCATAAAGTAATAAATTAAATTTGTATCACTACATCTATCTCCTAGTATGAAAGAAACTCCTGGTCTTATTCTTTCAAGGTTTATATTTCAAGGCAAAATTTCAGCATAATTTAGAAAGTTCCTTTTCTATTGAGTCAATTTGCTGTTTTTGAAATATTGTACAAATAACTCACATACACTGTGTTGGTGGGTGAATAATCTATCTTTTGATGAAAAGCATAAGTTCTTTTTAGAAGGAATCATTTATTTCTTAACATCCCCAAGGCAAAAACCTCCCAAGATAAAGCTAGGACTCTTCCCCTCTCTCATCTATTTGACACCATATTTATAAAATAAATTCTCTAAATCAAATGATCGTCAACCTATGATTTTGGAGGTCTGTGCTCTTCACCTCCTAAAGAAGAAAGCTATTTGGAAATGTTTATTCATTCACTCAACCAGTTATTCACTAGACATTCACTGAGTGCGTAGGACTTACAAAGCACTGTGCTGGTGGTAGCACTAAAGGATGGGGTGGGTGAAAAGATGAATAAGAAAGAACCCCTGCACATCAGGAGCTCAGAAGCTTATAATACATGAACCAAGCACTAAATACAAGGAGCAACTAGGAGGAGTCAGTATGGTTTCTAAATACGATGGTACACCAAGATACTTGAGAAACCAATTAAAAATATTCTTCGGCCCTACTTACTGGGCTGAGATCTACTGAATCAGAGGGGCCTACAAGAACCTGAGAACTCGTATTTTTATAAATACAAGATATGAGGCTTAAAGAATATTCTAGTGGCTAAAGAAAAGTCCCGCACAGCCCCTACCGCAACTACCAAAAGCATTTTGCTTTGTGCTCACAGTCACGATCAGGGTCACTGAGATCCTCGTTTTGCAAAGGCAGAAAGCTGGCCTGCAGTGAAATGGTCTGACTTGTCCAAAGAGACTATCCAGGAAGAGATGCATCTTTGCAAAGGAAGTCAAAGGTTTCTCGCTGTCATTATGTTATTAGGAACTCAAGTACCTATTTCAGCAGTCTGCAAGACTATTCACAACGAACCACAGCTCATCAGAGCAAGGTGGGACCTTATAGATCAGAGTTCACAAACTTCAGTGGTTACAGGGCCTAGGCAGTAACACATGTGATTGAAGTAGGCTGGAGGGGACAGGGGCTAACGGGGTCACCTGCTGCTCCACTCCAGCTGGTACTTGCCAAGAAAGAATGTGGGCCCAATGAGCCCAATGTTCCAAATTTTCAAAAGAAGTCAGACATCTCAATATGAAAACTATCCATGCAAATAAAAGACTGTGCAGACAGAATCTAATTCCTGATCTAGTCCACAGTCTTCACCTGACATATGAGAAAATAAACTCGTCCTAGTCATCTCTGCTCAGTTTGGCCTGCTACAGAGAGGAGAGAGGGTTGCTACTGAATTAAGTTTTGCTCTTTTTTTCTGGGTTTGAATTTTTAAATTGTATTGATTGGTCCAGATGTTCAAAGGTAAGTTTGCTAAAAGCCCACGCAGTAGGCACTATGCTATGCTGCCCAGAACTTCATTACCCCAGCTGGCAGGCCTCAGCTCTCAGCGTCCCCTGGAGTTGCCTTCAGCTTCCTCACTCAGGGGTGTCTCTCCTCCCCTGGACATCAAGCATCAAGTGACTGAGGATACTCATGCTTTTACAAGCCCAGCCTTTTCAGGACAACTCTGCAGGGCCACCCCAGCTTCAGAGCTCCCGTGGCTTCGGCTAAGGCCTTGTTGCGGCTGCATCCCAGCCCAGCTTCTCCCCAGGCCCAGTCCTCCTTCCCCTACAGGTGTGGATCCCAGAGTGCTCCCCAGTACACGTCCTCCCCAGATTCTCTGTCTTCAAGTCTGCTTCCCGGGAACCTGCACCCCTGTGCACATCAGGATCTCACTGAAAATAACCTCATCTGTGAAAGTCCAGATTTGCAAAGTTAAATCAGAGAACTATTCTTTTATTTTTTTAATCCTCACCCAAGGACACTTTTCCCATCCTTTTTTCAGATAGAGTGGGAGGAAGAGAGAGAGAGAGAAACATCGACGTGAAAGGGACACATTGAGTGGCTGCCTCCCGCACGACCCAACCAGGGCCGGGGACAAATTGCAACCGAGGTACGTGCCCTTAGTGGGAACCGAGGTACGTGCCCTTAGTGGGAACCGAACCCAGGTCTCTGTGGACCGCAGGCCGACGCTCTAACCGCTGAGCCAAACCGGCCAGGGCCAGAGAACTATTCTTTACTTCACAAAAATGACTTCTGTTGTTTATTTTAAAAACTGTTTTGTTGGTTTTTGAGAAATCATACCATATAGATGCTTCCTATTTCTTTCTCTCTCTTTTTTTTTTTTTTATTTTAGAGAGAGAAGGAGGGAGAGGGAGAGATAGAAACATCGATGAGAGAGAACATCGATTGGCCGCCTCCTGCGTGCCCCCCAAGTGGGGATCAGGCCCACAACCTGGGCATGTGCTTTGACCGGGAATCAAACCGGTGACCTCTTGGTGCGTGGGTCGAGGCTCAACCACTGAGCCACATTGACCAGGCTAGATGCTTCCTATTGCATGTCTGCATCTCTTATTGTAGCTATCGCTATGGTGGGCAGTCCCAGGAAGTCCAGACTCACCTAGTACTGACAGTGCCTGCCTCAAGTGTGGGCCATGCCTCTTTCTGCCGTCAGACCCGGGGCCTGTTCCGATGCTGCAGAGCCCACAGAGCCCTCGAAAGCAGAGCCTGGAAACGTTGTGGAGCTTATGCTGATGAGGGCCTGGAAACGTTGTGATTACTGCTCTAGTCTCCTGGCCTTCGGACAAGTCCTTATGGCAAGGAGCTCCCATTACCCACGCTGACGTGGGCTTTGTCCCCGTCTCCATCTCCTCACTCCAACACTCCTCTTCCTGGGATCACGCTCCAAATCAGCTCCGCAAGTCCTCCTCCAGGGGGCGCTGCTTTGAGTGGGGCCCAGACGACGACAGACACATCCTTAATTTTAAAAGACTCAACCATATAAAGAAGTGTAAGAAGAAAGAAAAAGTCCATTTTTGAAACGTCCCTCCAGTCATATGTCTATGCATTAATGTCCACTTACAGGTAACTTTAAAGAGACCAGATCGACGTGGATACTCCGCTAACTCTGCAGGTCCCTTCAAACACCGGTCTGAGTGCATTTCAAATTACTTCTACAATTATTTCATTCATCCATCCATTCAGTTAACAAATGTTTGCTTCAGGTCTTTTATGTGCCAGGCACAATGCTAAATACCATAGATGTTACAAAGACATGGCCCTTGCCTTTAGGATGTTTATATTTGTTTTTTATTCAATTTTTCAGGAGCATATTGATTGAACAAATTAAGGCACGTGTATTTTCTCAAACAACATTTAGATTCCTTGAAATCTAAGGCCATAGGCCTTAATTAATAGTGTTTTCACCGAGGGAGCATGTACAATAATGGATTCCTGGGTTCAAATTTTGGCTCTTCCACTAAGCAGAAGTGTGACCTTGAGCCTCATTTTTCTTGTTTGTAAAGTGGGGGTTACTAATAATAAATTTCATAAGTTGTTGCAAGGATGAAATGAGATCATCAATAGGAAGAACTCGGCATAGTGTATGACACAAGGTAAGAACTCAACACATTTTCACTATAATAGCAATTGCTGTATTCATCTAACATTAGCCTTGGGTCCACTGTGTGTGTAGCATGGATCAAGGCACTGTGGGAACTGGGCAGAACAAATTAGAACTCAAAATATAGACTGTCCAACAGGTTCCACTCAGCACAGTTTTACCAGCTTGGAGTCCTGTCACTGTCACTGGGTAGCTAAGGCACTAGGAAAGCCTCATGTTCACCTGGCCATTCCCCATAACCACAGAGAGACTGGGCTCACCTGTGGAGTTGGTGCCAGTGCACAGGGGCAGATGCTAATTTTGCCACATCTGGAGTTTGCTCCAGGCTCCAGAGTCCTACACACAGTGTTTACCAGTCCTGTGGGGAAAACACACACCAGAAAAGTGCAGGAGGGATGCAAATACCAGCTCTGCTCAGCTGTCTTGCTGGCATGGAGATTCATTTGCATTTCGACACCTCAAGAAGTAGTAGGTCAGGCAGTCACTCCCTGAGACAGGCTGTCCCCTCAATTTGAAGGGCATGTTCACAAGGAGCTGCTGTCTTCTGTCTTTTGTAGTCCTTCCAGCACCCAACATAGTCTTAATCCTCCTAGATGCTCAATAAATATTTGTCCACTGATTGATTGAGTGTAGATCTTGAATCTTACCCTGGCAGAGAAAGAGTCTAAGAAGTATGGAGAAAACCTGCCTCTCCAGAGACTTCCTGCTTATGCTCTGTAAGGTGCTTTAAAGAGAGAGAGGGCACACAGACAAACTCAGATCAGCCTTGTGATGCAACTGTGTGTCTCCAGGAGGGAGGAGAGCAAGGGTGAAAGCAAGAGCCGGGTGTCTGGCACTCCGTACACAGAAGTTTGCAAAACCTAAGGGAGAGGGGGGATCACCCATAGGTTGCAAAACATATCTAAGGTGGTGACAAGAACAGGTGACAAATGAGATTGTTCTACAGCTAAGGACAGACAGTCACTGACTGAAGATATATCTCGTTTGAATTGTTCATTTGTAAGACAACACAATGTTGTATTAGAATTAAATTAGAAACACTGGAAACATCAGATCACAATTCTAGAAGGTAATTATACCTCAGTGAAACTGGAAATTGCTTGTTCTGCTTTAATTTGTCTCTTTCTGCTAACTGGAATGCAAATGTGGTGGCTTCCGGTTATCGAGGTCCAAAGGAATCTGAGTTTATCCCCGATATAATGGCCCTCTCAGCCTAAAATCCTCTGCCCCTCGAGAAGCCTGTTTTCTATGACTACCTCCAAGCCTTTGTTAGAAGCATTGCCTACAGACAGAGTCTATACCCTTTCAAGCATATAAAGCCACACCAGAGACCTGCTGCTAGAGAAAGGCTGCTGGAGAGGATTTAAGACCTTCCTGCAAAGTGAGACAACCATGCCTTAATCTTGCACTTTGCAGAAGACTTTAAAATGCATGATCTTAGTTGATTTTTATCTAACAGTGTGCGATAGATGTGTCATGTAGAACCATTATTACCATCATTATCCTTAATTCACAGACGAGAAATCTAAGGTGCTAAGAAAGCAAATGACATACTCAAGGTCGTCTGCTGAGGCTTGAATTTGGGTCTCCAGGCTCTGAGTCAGGCTCTCTCCTCTCTGCCACATGATGCCACCTGCTTCTTTCTGCACCTTTGAGGGAAGATTTTAAATGGCTGATACTCCTTTAAGGCAGAGCAAGTAATGAATACTTGCCATGTCTTTTGAATAGTTTGTTAAGTTTATTTCATTTGTAATATTTTGTATAAACATTAAAGAAATCATTTCAGCAACTTCCACTTCAACTTTGGACTCCAGCGAAGTTTGCACTGTCAGTCGTCTGGGAACAGATTCAAACTGACACAAGAAGTCAATGGTGACGCAGCCCAGTTCCCTCCCACAGGCAGCCTGCTCTGGAGACATTTTCCTAGTGACCTAAGGTCAAACTGGTTGGACATGGTGAGCTCATGGTGTGTGCCATGACTGGGTCAGTCCTTTGTACCTCCACAATGTTTGCTTTTCATTAGGAGTCTCAAAAATGGATGCAATCACGCAATGAATGCAATCACCGTTCACTGGTGCTAATACATTCCTGGTGCTTTGTATAAAGTGACCCAGTGAAACCGGCCACTGAGGCTCAGGTGGCTCCTTTCACCTGCTGTTTTCAGGAAGTGACAGCCCCACATGAAAGAAGCCCTTGGCTCCCCTGCCTTCTTGGCTACCAAAGTGGCTTCACCTCACAGCCACTTGTGAACTCAGCCCTGCTGCCCAGAACTGCCTCTGAGCCCACATTTGCATGTCAGGGTGTGTACGTGAGTCCCTTCGCGTACTGTGATTAAAACGTGGAGCAACGACTATTTTCAGCCTGAGCAGCTGCCAGATCTTCAGAGCCGGGTTGGTGGAGGTGGCTCCTCACAGCCAAGCTGCCTGGTGTGAAACATGAAGAAAGCATTTGAGGAGGTCAAAGCCTTCAAGCTTTCTGAAGACATGATTTCGGGATACTCCAGTGATGTCTCCACACAGATAGACACCTTCCCTATTGTCAAAGCCCACTGGAAGGAGCCACGATAGCAAGTTGTGTCTTACATAGGTTTCCTGAAGTGCCAATGTGATGGAGGGGCAGAAGTTAGGGTGTCCCCATCGCAAACATATACAGGATGCTAAGGGGAGAAATCAGCATGCAGTATATGGTGGGCTCTAGCTCAGGGTCCCAGCCTGGGCAACAGCTGTGACTCCTAAAGCAGGACTCAAGATGGGGGACAATTCTGATTTTATTATTTCGTTTTGTGTTGTTTTGTTTTATTTATTTTAATTAATTTGTTTTTGTTACAGATGTTTCTCCTTTTTCCCCCATTGACACCCTCCTCCCGATCCCCCCTTCTCCCCCTCCCCCACCCAGCATTGTTGTCTATGTCCATTGGTTATGCATACATGCATAAAAGTTCTTTCATTTATCTCATCCCTCCCCCCGCCCCCCTTCTCTGAGGTTTGTCAGTCTGATTCATACTCCTTTCTATGTCTCTGGGTCTATTTTGTTCATCAGCTTATTTTGTTCATTATATTCCACAAATAAGTGAGATTATGTGGTATTTGTCTTTCTCTGATTGGCTTATTTCACTTAGCATAATACTCTCCAGGTCCTCCCATGTCATCTCAAAAGATAAGAGATCTCTCTTTCTCTGGACCGAAGGCCGACGCTCTAACCGATGAGCCAAACCGGCCAGGGCAAGAGATCTCTCTTTCTTACAGCTGCATAATGTTCCACTGTGTATATGTACCACAGCTTTTTAATCCACTCGTCTAATGATGGACACTTGGGCTGTTTCCAGATCTTAACAATTGTAAATAGTGCTGCTATGAACATAGGGGTACATATATTCTTTCTGATTGGTCAAATGGCAGTTCAATTTTTAATTTTTTGAGGAAACATCATATTGTTTTCCATAGTGGCTGCACCAGTCTGCATTCCCACCAGCAGTGTACTAGAGTCCCCTTTTCTCCACACCCTGGCCAGCACTTGTTGTTTGATGATTTGTTGATGGCAGCCATCCTGGCAGGTGTGAGGTGATACTTCATAATCATTTTAATTTGCATCTCTCTGAAGATTAGTGATGTTGAGCATTTTTCCATATGTCTCTTGGCCATTTGTATGTCCTGTTTGGAGAGGTGTCTATTTAGGTCCTCTGCCCATTTTTTTTTTTTAAATCCTCACCCGAGGATATTTTTCCATTTATTTTCAGACAGAATTGGGAGAGGGAAGGAGAGAGAGAGAGAAACATCGATGTGAGAGAGACACATCAACTGGTTGCTTCCCCCCGACCCCAACCACAGCCAGGGAACAAATTACAACTGAGGTACGTGCCCTTCAACAGAATTGAACCTGAGACTCTGGTCCGCGGGCCGATGCTCTAACGGCTAAGCCAAACCAGCCAGGGTGCTCTGCCCATTTTTTTATTGGGTTCTTTGTCTTCCTATTGTTGAGTTGTATGAGTACTCTGTATATTTTGGAAATTAACCCCTTATCTGATGTATCGTTGGCAATTATGCTCTCCCATAAAGTGGGTTCCCTTTCCATTTTGATGCTTGTTTCTTTTGCTGTGCAGAGCTTTTTAGTTTGATGTAGTCTTATTTATTCATTTTTTCCTTTGTTTCTCTTGCCTTAGGTGTTGTATCAGTGAAAATTCTGCTGCATGTGATGTCTGAAATTTTGTCGCCTACAGATTCTTCTAGGATTTTTATGGATTCACGAGTCACATTTAAGTCTTTTATCTATTTTGAGTTTATTCTTGTGTATGGTATAAGTTGGGGGTCTAGTTTCATTTTGTTGCATGTAGCTGTCCAATTTTCACAACACAATTTATTAAAGAGGCTGTCTTTACTCCATTGTATGCTCTTGCCACCTTTGTCACATATTAATTGAACATAATGTCTTGGGTCAATTTCCGGGTTCTCTGTTCTGTTCCATTGATCTATATGCCTGTTCTTGTGCCAGTACCAGGCTGTTTTGATTACAATGACTTTGTAGTATAACTTGATATCCAGTATTGTGATCCCTCCTACTTTGTTATTCTTTTTCAAGATTGCTGTGGCTATTCGGGGTCTTTTTTGGTTCCATATAAACGTTTGAAGTATTTGTTCTAGTTCTGTGAAATATGTTGTTGGTATTTTAATGGGGATTGCATTGAATCTATAGATTGTTTGGGTAGTATGGACATTTTAATGATGTTAATTCCTCCAATCCATGAACAAGGTATATGCTTCCACTTTTTTATATCTTCCTCTATTTCTTTTTTCAATGTCTTATACTTTTCTGTAAATAGGTCCCTTACTTCTTTGGTTAAGTTTATTCCTAGGTATCTTAGTGTTGTGTTTTTTTTTTTGCTGCAGTAGTAAATGGGATGTTTTTTAGTTTCTCTTTCTGTGAGTTCATTATTGGTGTATAAGAATGCCATCGATTTCTTGATGTTAATTTTGTATCCTGCTACTTTGCCAAATTCATTTATTAGCTCTAGGAGGTTTTTGATGGAGTCTTTAGGGTTTTCTATGTACAATATCATGTCATCTGCAAATGATGAGTTTCACTTCCTTCTCTCCAATTTGGATCCCTTTTTTGTCTTCATGTCTGATTGCTGTGGCTAAGACTTCCAGAACTCTGTTAAATAAGAGTGGTGAAAGTGGGCATCCCTGTCTTGTTCCTGTTCTTAAGGGAAATGCTTTTAGTTTTTGCCCATTGAATATGATGTTGGCTGTAAGATTTTCATATATGGCCTTTATTATGTCGAGATATGATCCCTCTATTCCCACATTGCTGAGCATTTTTATCAGAAATGTGTGCTGGATTTTGTCAAATGCTTTTTCAGCATCTATTGATATAATCATATGGTTTTCATCTTTCCTTTTGTTTATGTGGTGTATCACATTTATTGATTTACTAATACTGTACCAGCCTTGCATCCCTGAGATGAATCCCATCTGGTCATGATGAATAATTATTTTAATGTATTACTGAATCCAATTTGCTAATATTTTGTTAAGGATTTTGGTATCTATGTTCATCAGGAATATTGGCCTGTAGTTTTCTTTCTTTGTAGTGTCTTTATCCGGTTTTGGAATTAAAATTATGCTAGCCTCATAAAACTAATTTGGAAGTCTTCCTTCTTCTTGAATTTTTTGGAATAGTTTAAGGAGAATGGGTGTTAGATCTTCTTTGAATGTTCGGTAAAACTCCCCCATGAAGCCATCCAGGCTTTTGTTTGCTGGGAAATTCTTGATTACATCTTCAATTTCCTTAGTTGTTATTGGTCTGTTCAAGTTTTCTCTCTCTTCCCAGTTCAGTTTTGGGAGACTGTGTGTTCCTGGAAATTTGTCCATTTCACCAAGATTGTCTAATTTGTTGGCGTATAATTGTTCATAGTATTTGTTAACAATCCTTTGTATTTCTGTGATGTCCTTTGTTACTTTTCCTCTTTCATTTCTGATTTTATTTGGGTCCTCTCTCTTTGTTTCTTGGTGAGTCTAGCTAAGTGTCCATCAATCTTCTTTATCTTTTCAAAGGACCAGCTCTTTGTTTCATTGATCTTTTGAATTGTTTTTTTAGTCTCTATGTCATTTATTTCTGCTCTGACCTTTACTATTTCTCTCCTTCTACTTGCTCTGGGTTTTTTTGTTGTTGTTGTTGTTTGCTTTCCAGTTCTTTAAATTGTGAGGTTAGATAGTCAGTTAGAAATTTTTCTTGTTTCCTGAGGTAGGCCTGTAGTGCTATGAACTTCCCTCTCAGGACTGCTTTCACTGCATACCATAGATTTTGTGTTGTTGTGTGTTCATCTTCATTGGTTTCCAGGAAGTTTTTAATTTCTTCCTTGATCTCCTTGGTAATCCATTCATTGTTTAATAACATGCTATTTAGCCTCCATATGTTTGAATGTTTGTGTGTGTTTTTGTTGTAATTGATTTCTAGTTTCATGCCATTGTGATCTGAGAAGATGCTTGATATGATTTCAATCTTCTTGAATTTGTAGAGACTTAGTTTGTGTCCTAACATGTGGTCTATCTTTGAGAATGTCCCATGTGCACTTGAGAAGAATGTGAATTCTGCAGTTTTGGGGTGTAATTCTCTGTAGATATCTATTAAATCCATTGGATCTAGTGCATCATTTAGAGTCTCTGTTTTCTTATTCATTTTTTGTCTAGAGGATCTATCCAGTGATGTCAGTGGGGTGTTGAAGTCCCCTGCTATGATTGTATTGCTGTTGATTTCACCTTTGAAGTCCTCCAGAAGTTTTTTAATATATTTTGGTGCTCCTATATTGGGTGCATATATGTTTACCAAGGTTATATCTTACTGTTGGATAGATCCTTTCAATATTATGTAGTGGCCTTCTTTGTCTCTAGTTATAGCTTTCATTTTGAAGTCTATTCTATCAGATATGAGTATTGGTACCCCAGCTCTTTTTTCCTTTCAGTTTGCTTGGAAGATTTTTTTCTATCCCTTCACTTTCAACCTATGTGAGTGCTTTGTTGTGCAGTGGGTCTCTTGTAAACAACATATATATGAGTCATGTTTTCTTATCCAATCAGCTACTCTGTGTGTTTGATCAGAGCATTTAATACATTTACATTTAAGGTTATTATTGACATGTACGTATTTATTGCCATTTTTGTTTATTGTGGTTATATTTTTCTTCCTATTTCTTCTACTAATTACAGCAAGAGACAACTCTGATTTTAAAGATATGACTCAAATCACTGAAGGACCAGGCCTTCTTTTCCCTTTGCCCTAAAATGATCATAAAGGAAAGAGTGAAGATCATTGATTTCAAAGAGAGTCCTCAGAAACAAGTGTGGCCTCAACTATAAGGCTCAGGTCAATGGGGCCTCCTGGCTGACCCAATGAATAGGGTCAGCTATCTCAAATGCTTTGCCTGGGTCATGCTGACCCAGTCCACACCTGGGGTGGAATGGAAGCTTGTGTGCTTCCCATAAAAGGATGTAAAGTACAGCACTTTATTGAGGTGATGGTCTAAGCCAAGCCATGATGTACCTAGATCAGCAACCCAAGTTCCACCCCAAAACCAAAGATGAGTTCATGCTACTCCCTCCCAACGGTGTTGTCCTCCCAGCAGAAACCTGGGAGTTAGTTTGACAAAACAGAAACCCAGTCTGGTCTGGTGCCAGCCTGGCTGCCCATAAAAGGGAAGGGCAGCAGTCAGTGTGGATGTGAGGCAGGAGAGAGAAAGGAGGGTTCATTCTGAGCTCCCATGAGAAAGAAAGCTGGCCTCTTTCGGCATTGCGGTGCCCTCCACGCTGCTCTCAGCACATTCTTTGCCCCAGCCTAGCCCCTGGGATTGCCCAGGATCCTTTCTTGGGCTACAAGTCCTAGTCTTGCTCAACTTAGGGACGTCATGAGAGGTTCAGTAACTCACATAAAGCAACCTGACAGAGCTGGCTCAGAGCCTGGGTCTCCTGACTTCTAGCCCAGTGGTCTTTCCCACCAGAACATAGATGACACCCTGTCTCTTCAGCCATAAAGAGCAGTGTTGACAAAAATATCCCCAGGACCTCTGCAGCTGCCTTCAGTGATGTAATCATTCGAGTGGACCGATCCAACTCCAAGGACACATGGTGAAGGACAGCCATCTGACTCCTTTCCTCTTTGTCAGTAAAATATAGAGGAAAGAACACCTTCCCACTTGGCAGAGCCAGTTGAAGCAAGAGGTCTGAAGTGACTGGGCCAAAGGTCACAAAAGCACTTGGAGCTGGAGATGAAAGGTGACAGACAACTACCACAGCACCCAGATCCCAGCGAGACTCACCTCTCACCCAATGCTCTGCAGACAGTGGACCCGCACCTACAAGCTCCATCTTCCCAGACCCTCTGAGCACCCAGCCAAACAGCCTTTCCCTCCCCCTGTTCAAAATGTACCATCCTGACCCTGCAGGGGCCGGCCAGCTGATGCATTTAGTAGACTCTGAGGGGAGCCAAACTTTTTATCTTCTTGCCTCAGATAACATTAAATAACCTCAGATTTTTTCCCCAAATAAACATCGCCAGGACTAAGAAATGTCAGGGTAGATAGGATAGGAAGGCTCAGCCCTGGCATCTCCTGGGAGGCTGGGCATGGCCCCCACTGGAACAGGCACTGATGCCAGGGCCTCGCGGCCCACGGCTGTGCAGGCGGCTCTGTCCACAGGTCCAGATCACCTCTGGAAATTTCTGACCAGCAGTGAACTCCTTTGTGCCTTAGTGTGCCCTCTTGAAGTGCAGAGCCAGCCCTGCCGCCTGACACGTTCGCGCTGGCTGTTTGGCGGCTCTGCATGCCTATGGGGCAAGCAGGCTATTTTTGAGCAGATTTCATAACCCCCCTTTGTAGCTGCTGCGGCTGCTGATTGCACATGTGTTTCCAGCTCCGTTCCTGTGGCGAGAATGTTTAACAGAGACGACGCCTTGTTAGAGAATGTAGAGAAAGCAAGATTGAGAGATTAGGAGCACAATTTCCATGTCTAGACATCGTTTGCACAGTCGGCATCTGCTCCAATCAGGGTCTCCAAATTCAGCAACTTGCGCTGTCCCTCTCTGAACCACCCATCCCATCCCGAGAACTTCACGATGAAATCTCCCAGGCAGTATCAGGGGGTGAGGAGAGCTCCCTGGCATCCTTCCTGAGAATAAATCCAGGTGGATTTTGGAGTGTTGTGGGAAGAAAACAGTCAAAGCATCAGAGAAGCCTGGGAAAGTCTGCATAGGTTTTTCTTTATGTAATCTTTAATCTCAAACCCAATTCTAGCCTCTGTGACAAGCTGTCTCGCACTGCCTCGGCCGGGAGGGCTGTCTTCATCGCTACATTGGTTGCTAATTTATTTATCCCAGTCTGCTTTCTCCCCCTTTGCTTACCTTCTCAGCCTTGTCAGCCCGGCGACAAGCCTGCTCATTTATTTTGTTTTTAATTCATCCCTCGGCTCCTCTTTTCCGCCCTCGCCCACTGTGCTCAGTCAGAAAGCGCGGCTGCCCTGTTACCTTCCGCTCTCACTCAGAGCCCCACCACGTTCCAACAACGAGCTGGCTCCATCGATTCCCTTTTTGAAACTTTGATTCCATTTGTTACGTGTCCCTTTCACCTTGTTCTTCACTCCTGGCTCCTGGCATGTCCATCATAAGCTCTCTCGGGGCAGGATCTGTGTCAACTTACCTTTATCATCACCCTCATGGCTTTCTGGGATGGTGTTTTCAAGAACAATAATACCAGCCAACAGCTGAGACCACATAGCAGGCCCCGGACTAACGCTCTACGTGCACTTTTTTATTCTCACGTATTCCTCGTGACTTCCTTGCAGGAGATTGCTGTTGTTCTCCCAACTTTACACATTAAGAACCTGCAGCTTCATTTGCCCAAGAAAACGCAACTGACGAGTGGCAAAGACAGGCTTCATATTTCAGTCTGCTTGACTCTGGAGCCCGACGGCTTAAAGGTTCTTGAAAGAATTTAGGGATGAACAAATATATATTCGAGATCCCCAGCAATCCGGTCATTTTGTTTCTCATATTTGCTTCTGGTACTTTTCTGAGTTTCTTTCTTTCTTTCTTTCTTTCTTTTTTTTTTTTCTTTATTGATTTCAGAGAGAGAGGAAGGGAAAGGGAGAGAGAGACAGAAACACCAATGAGAGAGAACATCGACTGGCTGCCTCCTGCATGCCCCCCACTGGGGGTTTGGCCCACATCCTGGGCATGTGCCCTGACTGGGAATTGAACCAACGACCTCTTGGTGCATGGGTCGACACTCAACCACCGAGCCATACCAGTCGTGCCTTTTCTGAGTTTCAAGGGAAGTAGAACCCTAAAGAGAGTTCTATAGTCTGAACTCAGAAACCAATCCCCATTTTTCAACAGCTGCTGGGACTTAATGTACCTTCCCTCATGCAGCCAGACAGCACAAGGACTATGGCCTCCACTGACTCACTCACCATGAGGTCCTGCACCTACCTCACTGCCCTCCTCAGGGGTCTCCCCAGCGGGGCACACAGCTCGGGCAGGCCTGGCTCCATGGCTCCATGTGCAAAACCAACCACAGCTGAACCTGGAAAAACTGTGGCAAGATCATGATTTTCCCCAAAAAGTCAGAAGGGAGGTCAAGGAAACCAACAAAGATAGAAATAAACAAGGCCCGGACAGAGCCACTGCTCCTCCCATTTACAAAACAATGAGCCCATTTTCGGGCAAAGTGACTGCAGAAATCTAAGTTTCCCTGAAATTCTTCCATAAATCTGACTTCCATGAGCTAAAAGAGACCAAAGCAAGCAGCTTCTCATGGTGGAGCCACCAGCCTGAGAGAATACGAGCTTAAATCTTAATCTGAACCCCACAACCATCTCCTGCCATCCATAGTCCTGTTACGCAAGATGAGAGTTCTCCTGCTTTAACAGGAGAATGTCATCCTGGTCCTTCTTTGGAGGCCACCGCTAGCATGGGGAGGAGGGGTGAAGTGAAAAGGATCCAGGACACCTCAGGGCCAACCACTGCTGTTTTCCCTCTGCCCCCACCCCAGTGCAAGCAATGGCCTGTGTGTGCAATGTGCCTGGCTGGCCCTGACTCTGCCTTGCGCCTGGTTCCTCAGGGTCGATTCTATTCAACAAAAGTGTCCCCAGCTCCTCCCAGGTGCCTTTGCCAGTGCTGGTCACTTCAGGGCACACAGAGACACCATACTAGAAAAGACTATAAAGATTAAGAGGTCGGTGCTCACAGCATCTCTCCTGTTTAAAGAGAATCCTGAATTCCTAGTTTCCCCTTCCTCCTTCCTCTTAAAAAGGAAGGATTTACTTTATAAAAAAAGAAGCTAGCCAGGCTGCTGTGGCTCAGTGGTTGAGTGTCGACCCATGCACCAAGAGGTCGCTGGTTCGATTCCCGGTCAGGGCGCATGCCCAGGTTGTGGGCCCGATCCCCAGTGGGGGGCATGCAGGAGGCGGCCAGTCCGTGTTCTCTCTCATCGATGTTTCTATCTCTCTCTCCCTCTCCCTTCCTCTCTCTCCCTAAAATCAATAAAGAAAAACTTATTTAAAAATAAATAAATAAATAAGAAGCTAAGGGATCTCTATACTAAAAGGAAGGAGGGGGGAAGGGAAGAGAAAGAGGGAGCTGTGGGTTTGGTGTGTGAGATGTCCCAGAGTGGCTCCCAGAGGCTGGGGGACTGGAGAGAAAAGGAGACAAGGAAATCGCCTCCATGTGGCACCTGAACCGATCCTGTTCAGCACTCTTCGAGGGACTCTGGTGAATAATCAGTTCTTTAAAATAACATCTTTTTCATGGCATTTCTGCAGAACTGTGTCGCTTTTGATGTGGTCCCATGCAGAAACCAAGTCACATGCCTCTACTTTCAAAAAACATGGAAGGAAGGGTTTTGAACTCCTTGATATCTTTAATACAGAAAGATAATACTCAGTTTGAAGTCATGGTGCCCAGGGTTGCTCTCTTGACTCTGATTCCTGGCTTCTTCCCTTTCCTCCTGCCTACACAGATTAAAAGTGGAGGAGAATGTGGTTCCTTGAGGACAGGGAAGATTTCTGATCCACAGTGGTGAGCCCAAAATAGAAGCATCAGTTTATTGAACTGAATTAAGAATTCAAGTGCCAAAGTTTTTATATCATGTCATGCTCACAAGGTTATGTCATGTAATAAAAGAAGGATATTAAATGAGTTATATCATATAATCTCAATTTTCAAAAAGGAAAAACATGTATGTACCCACACATACATATAAAAAATGAAATAACCAAAATATTAACAGTGGAGTTTTTAGTGATTGCTTGGTGTTTTTATTCATCTATGTATTATCCAAAATTTCTATAATTAATATGTAGTTGCTCCCCAGAAAACACTTTTTCAAAAAGGCAACAAAATTATGGTCTGATGCATTCAGAAGACAGGAGAGGTCTTAGGAGGGAGGACTAGTCTAAACATAGACCTGAGATCCTGAGAAGGTCTCAGCCAGGGAGAAGAAGTCGAAGAAACCACTCCCCATTTCACTACGGCAATCTTCCTGGCAATGATGGAACCTTCTGTGCTGGTGCTAAGTTGGTTCACAAGAGAGAACAGATGCAACTCTTCCTTCAGTTAGGAAAACATACTTGTTGTTAATCACATAGACCTACACACTTCTCCAAACCTGAAGAAATATTCCTCTTCAGAACAACCATAACATTTTGGGGGTACCTTTCTTCACGTTTACCACTCTCCCCTTTGCCTTGTAGCAACTCATAGGAAAGACAAGAGGGCTGAAATTGACATCAAAATATATAAATTCAGGATTGCTGTACCACGTAGTAGCTCAGGAAAATTGAGCAAGTCATTTATCCTTTTCCAATCTCACTTCACTTGCCATTCATGGAATGTTGTACGATAGGAATTATAAAAGGAAAAGGAAGAAAAAAATCAGAGCCGAGAAAAGGCAGGAAAAACAAGTAATTTCCTTATAAGGGATGATAGTGCTTTTGTGTTTGAATAGCAATTTAACTCTGTATTTCCTGCCATCTGTTTCTGTTGCTATTCAGCTCCAACCATCCTTTCTATTGGTCTGCTAATCTTCCTTTTGGAGACTGCCTCGTTCATCATCAGACGCATTTTTAACATCAAAGGGACTAGCTCCCCAAACTGAAGTGTGGCCAATGAGAAGATTCTCTCAGGACTTGACTCTTGAGTGAGTGACCCATCATCATGGAGGCAGGTGAACATCTTACTCCCCTGGGCCCAGCAGCATGAGAACCGGTTTCTGCGGCCTCCCTTTACAGAACAACTTTGGTTCCTGTCTGTTTTCCACACTTGCCCTTGGAGCATTCTGTGTATTACGAGTACTCCACTCTGATCGTACAACATTCCTTGAATGGCAAGTAAAGTGAAATCTGAACAGAATAAGTGACATGTCCAATGCCCCTGAGTGAGTCAGTGGTAGAGCTGGTCCCAAATGAATGTCTTTTCATTTAAATACCCTTTCAACAAATTCTTCTTTTTTGCCTAAGAGACCTAGAATTGATTTCTATGGTTTGTAACCTAGAACCCTGGCTTACTCATAGAGTAGAAATAGAAACACGGTAAGTTACAAAATTCTCATATCTGAAAAGAAGATATAGATCATTACTCAAAAAAGACAAGGTTTTCTTGGGACAAAATCCAAAAGGTCACATTTCAAGAGGAACACACCTACCAAGTGGCATTAAGTAACATAAAAGATTGTATCGCTATGATGGCCAGGTACTCTCAGAGAGCCAAGAACTTGGTGTTTTATTTCTGTTTACCTACAGTGCCTTGTTCATGACGATACCCAGTATATTTTTGTTGAATGAAAGAGTAGGTGAATAAGGTCACTTTCTAGAAACTGTTCTCAGCTGGCATGCTCCATGAGTATTTACCACCTTTGTGTAGGAGAGACACAGGGCTTTCATAAATGCCTAAGAACCTCTTCTCCCTCAACTCCCACATGCACCTGCAAGCATGAGCAGGCCCTGCATGATTACCCACACAATGGGTACTTTCCATATCTCCTGTTTCTTTCTCTCTCTCTACCAGCAAGAATATAGCCTGACTATCAAAATTATTCTTTGTGCCCGGCCGGTGTGGCTCAGTGGTTGAGCATTGATCCACGCACCAAGAGGCCGCCAGTTTAATTCCCAGTCAGGGCACATGCCCAGGTTGTGGGCCTGATCCCCAGGGGGGCATGCAGGAGGCGGCCAATCATTCTCTCTCATTGATGTTTCCATCTCTCTCTCCCTCTCCCTTCCTTTCTCTCTAAATCAATAAAGAAAAAAAATTTTTTTTTAATCATTCTTTGTGTCTCTCTGTCCTTTCCATTCTCCTACCCTGAAGCCAAATGTGGAAGTCAACTAGCAGAAGGTCATGGAGCTCATCCCTGATGACTACACAGAAAGCATATTGAGGTACAGAGCCAGAAGACTCAGTGAGATGGGCCCTTTCTCTCAGCCCAGGAGTCCTTTCCCTATATCTGTGGCTTGTTTAATAACAAGAAAGAACATGATTTCGAATGCCACTCAAATAACTTCACACAGTTAGCATGACTCTCCAGACCTAAGGCACAGAAGACTGAAAACCACTGCCCAGTGGGGCCTGTCAGTTCTATCTGCCAGAGACATGCCAGGTTAGTATTGCACTAATGCCTTGCCTTTTCCCAGCCCTGTTGCTTAAGGATGTTTTTCCCTGTATTGAGTTATGTTGTTAATCAGTTACCTATTTTCCTAAACTTCTCATTTAAACTGTAGAGATTGTGAATCTTACAAATTGGACTAATAATCCAATGTTTTCCAGAAGAGTATTTTTCTTCAGGAGAGTTTGGTAATGACCGTGAATAGCAGCTTCTACCCACCCTGGATAAGCCACTCCCTGGAGTCCCTGGCAGGGGTTAGATTCCTGATTAGTTATGTTTCCTCAGACACCAGGAAACTCCAGAGTGTGGAAACAGCAGTCTGGAAGAACAAAAGCATTGTTCTCTCCCCTCCTGCCCTCAGTTTCCCTGGCAGCCCATATGTGAGTAGGAGAACAACTTATTCAAGTGCAAATGCAGAGTAAGAAACACGGTGTCCTAACAGGGCCGCCGCGACACCGCAGGCCTGTTTGCATTGAGAAATGCCAACAGGGAACTTCTACTCTGGCCTGAGGCCAATCTCCAGCATAGTCAAACTGTGTCCACCATCCCTGATGCAAAGCATCGCGGGCGCTGCTGAGTGGCTAGAGAAGCAAGGGAAGCAATCTAGCTTGGTAGGATTTGCATTTCACCATCTCCCTCTTATCCAGTAATGTGAAAATATGTTCCAACAGCATCAGGAAAGCAAATATTACAGGACATCTGAATTAAAAGCCCAGGGCCATCTCAGTTCATTAGCATTTTCATGGATGGCTGGGCAGGTGCCTTCCTCCTTCCTACAGCAAGAGACTCATTGCCATTGCTTGAGCCTTGCTTACCAAGTCAAGGCAGTTCTCCAGGAAAACAGGGCATCTAATGTAATAAGGGAGGTGGCAAGCCAGAGCTAAGGCCACCAGAGGCCTTCAGTGGGGCCTCAAGTTTTATCTCTTTGCTTTTCCTATTAAGCACTTATTTAAACTGAAATTTACGTGTTTGGCTTCAGTCTAAGGACTAGCATTTTGTGAAGGAGCCTGGGCACAGTCTATTTTAAGCATATAATAATGAAAACTTGAGCTACTTTTTGTATAGCATCTCTCAATTTCCTAGGAAAGGAGAAAACATATACTTGCTTTGTGGCCCGAGGATGCAAACTTACCTCCTCAGTCCCCAAAGCTATTACTTTCACATATTTCCAGGCATCCCTCTCAGTAATATTTTTCAGGAAGCAAAGCTTTAAACAAGTAGGGGGAAGAAAACTTGCCTGAACACGTGGCACTTTTATAAATGTTGAGTTACGTGAGCTCTCGGGTATCTGGGAAGTTGGGTAAACATGGACCAATGCTCAACAATCATGTAGCTGTGGTTTTTCTGTTTGAGCCAGAAGATGACAGATGTCTCTGGGCAGCACTTATGTGGTCACTCCGATTTCTGCTCACAAAGGAATCACAATGAAAAGACAAAATGACATTTTAAGTGTAGTGCTTGACAGGGTTAGGGAAGATGGAATGGGAGTGGAGGATGGCAAGGAGGAAGGAACAGAATTATATACCTGAACCCAAAGTCAGGAAGCACTTGTCTTTCAAACGCTTTACCACTCGCCCACACACATGGCCATAATAACCACTCAGGGAGCCAGAAAGAGAGCCAGAACAAAAGATAAACCAAAAAGTGGTGTCCAAAGAGAATTTTGGCCTGAAATACTTCACATATGAATCTATCTCTTTAAGAGTTTTATCAAGATGCTACCATCTTCAAAGAACACTGACGTTGTTGTCACAATCCTAAAATCAATTTGCAGTAGGCACCTGAAGCTGTCCCAGGGATGAGAAGTGTGTGGTTTGCTTGTCTTTCCCTATTGACCAAGTTTGGGTTTTCTAAAATGTTTTCCTACCTTGAAAGTGGGTTTCAAATATGGTCTCATTACAATTCTTTTTTATTCTGATCTTCTCTCTATACAAAAGTATATAATATCCTGTTCAAATGGCAAAATGGGGGGATGTGGCTGTCATGGCCAACAGGACTATGGCCTGGAAGTTATGGGGCATGGAGAGGGCAGCCTCTCTTCCAGTATTTCAGATTCACTTCATTGCCTGAGGTGGTCTGGCTCCTGAAGCTTCTTCAAACAGCTCACTGCTCAGCCCACCTCTTTTACAGGAGGCCCCTCCAATGCAAAGAGCTCTAGTCCTGTGGTCAGGAGATCTAGGTTCACCAATTCCACATAACCTGGCTGAGCCTCAGTTTCCTCAGCTGGAAGACATATGATTTAAACATTAAATCAGTTTCCAGTCAAGATGGTGGAGTAGGTAAATGCTGTTCTCACCTCCTCCCGTGACAACATCAAAATTATGAGTAAACCATCATTGAGAATTGCCTGAAATCTAGGTGAACAGAAGTCTGATAACTAAGGATATCAGGAAAAGCTACATTAAGACTAGTAGGAGGGATGGAGTTGTGGAACGTGCTGGTCCCACACCCACATATGGTGGTTGAAAATTTGAAGAAATATCTCAACTGTGGAGGTTATCCTGAGGACTGAGTAGTCCCAGGCTCACAACAGGGTTCCAGTGCTGGGAAGAGAAGTTCCCATAACCTCTGGTTGTGAAAACCAGCTGAGATTGTGGCTGAGTGAAATGGAGGGCTTCTGATGTCCCAGGTGTTCCTCTTAAAGGGCCCACACATGGACTTACTCACCAATGGACTCACTTGCTCTGAGCTCCAGTGCTGGGGCAGCAACTCCAAAGGTATTAGGGACATAGGGGGAGAACTGAATTGTCCGGCTTCAGGCAAGGGTTGGATGGGCAGCTCTTTCCCAGACAGAAGTGCTAAAAGAAGCCATTGTTTCATTGTTGAGCCCTCCCCACATCAAGCCTGCATGAATAGGCAGGCACCATACCTGAGTCTCCATCAACCTAGCTAACACCATTCCCTCTCACTCTGGTAATTCCCTGAGGCCCTGCCTTACCCAAGTCACTTCCAGTGGCTTGTTCCATACAAATTACATATCTTGGCTCATGCTGTGAACTTTCCTGAAATCTTTCAAAGGTTCAAAAATCCCCAAACAAGCATCATCTGGTCTGAGCATGCCCCATACCTCTTTCTAAGAAGCCCCAAGCCAAGTACTAGTGGCAGCTGGCCTCGGTTCACAGCTTAGCCTTTTCTAGGCACCTCCAAGCCAATAAGAAGTGGCAACCATGTGCAAATCACTTTGCAGCTCATGCCAGGTGGCCTTGGGCAGGGAACAGGCAGCAGCTGACCTTGGCCTGCACCTCCCAAGAGGCTTCAGAACCAACACACCCAGTAGCCAGCTTCAGACCACACCAGAGCACCACCTCCACAAATGACACACTCAAAGGGCACCAAAGCCCCACTAAAGTAAATACTGCTATGTAGTGTCAGCTTCCAAACAACAGCTCCTCCACTGAAGTCACAGTCAGTCCTTACAACCAGTCAGCTTGAGGATCAATCCCTCCAAACAGCAATCAAGGCTTAACTACAACAGAAGGATACACACAACCCAGAAAAGGGACACATCTGAAGCACCTGGCTCAGGTGACCAGGGAGACTGTGCCACTGGGCCCCACAGACATCTACTATATAAGGCCACTCTACCAAGACTGGGAGACATAGCAGATCTACTTAATACATAGAAACAAACACAGGGAAGCAGCCAAAATGAAGAGACACAAAATATGTCCCAAATGAAAGAACAGAACAAAACTCCAGAAAAATAACTAAACAAAATAGAGGCAAGCAGTCTACCAGATGCAAAGTTCAAAACACTGGTTATAAGGATGCCTAATGAACTTAGGGGAGAGTAGATAAACTTAGTGAGAACTTCAACAAAGAGATAGGAAACATAAAAATGAAAGTAGAAACATAAAAAAAGAACCAGTCAGAAAGAAAGAATATAATAACTGAAATGAAAAATACATTAGAGGGAATCAACAGTAGATTAGATGAAGCAGAGGATCAAATCAGCTATTTGGAAGATAAAGTAGCAGAAAACACAATCAGAAAAGAAAAAATAATCCAAAAAATGAGAATAGGTTAAGAGGCCTCTGGGACATGATCAAGTATACCATTTGCATCATAGGCATATCAGAAGGAGAGGAGAGAGAGAGAAAAAAAAAAAGTGAAAACCTATTTGAAGAAATAATAATGGGAAAACTTTCCTAACCTTGTAAAGGAAATGGACTTACAAGCCAAGGAAGTGCAGAGATTCCCTAACAAGATGAACCCATAGAGGCCCACAACAAGACACATCATAATTAAAATGCCAAAGATTAAAGACAAATTGAGAATTTTAAAAGTAGCAAGAGAAAAGCAGTTAGTTACCTACTAGGGAGCTCCCATAAGACTGTCAGCATATTTCTCAACAGAAACTTCGCAGGCTAGAAGGAATTGGTAACAAAATATTAAATGTGATGAAAAGCAAGGGCCTACAACCAAGACTATTTTATCCAGAAAAACTATTATTCAGAATTGAAGGACAGATAAAGAGCTTCCCAGACAAGAAAAAGCTAAAGGAGTTCATCACCACCAAAACATGCTGATTAAATTAAGTAGATGGTTTATAGATTCTTAAATGGTCTGCATTCACCTTTTTACTCCTTTCCAGGCTCCAAAAGAGAATTTGGTTTGTTGAAGGGTAGAGGGAGGGGTGACTTATAGGGAAACTGAGGCATGCTTGGTATGGAAAGAAAAAAAAAAAAAAAAAAAACAAGAAAGAAGTTCTTATTCTGTAAAGGCCTCTGATACTGGAAAGTGAATTCAGGGGACTTAGCAAAAGCTGGTGAAGATATAGAGATGAAGCAGGAATTCTGGAGCCAAATAATGACAGGAGAAATAGCTTGTGTTTCTTTCCAGTCCTTCACTCTCCTCCCACCATTTCCTCACGTGAACAAGGTAACAAAAAAACAAAACCACACCAAACCAAACCCAAAAACAAACAAGAAGATGAAAAGGGAATTCCTGCTAGAGGCAAGCTCAGGAAGGAGGGAGCAGGGAAGTGAAGATGGGTCCCTGCTCCTCTGACTTTTCCTACTTGCTACCCTGACCTTCCTTGGTGTCTGAGGGCTTGACAATCCTATTACCTTCATTCCCAGGATCCCAGTCTTCTAGTGTGCAGAGGAGAGAGCCCTGGTGTGTTGATACAATTCCCAGTGTGATGTGGGAAAGGGAAGATCAGTCATATACACACCCATGGTTACTATGACACCCTTGGATGCAGGCCAGTTAGAAGCATCTTCACACGAGTGCAGTGACTACAGCTTCAGATTACATGTCAGATAGAATTGGCTCTGCTTCCTGTTTTAACTTTATAATCTAGATAATTACCAGACTCGTTAAGTTCTTCCTTGTTGGCTGGAGTCTTGGGCTTTCCCAACTGAATTTTTGTTTTACTGACACTATTAAAATAAAAATAAAAATCCGATGAAGCTAAGTCTTTCAGTGCTTTACCATTCTTTCCAACCTCAGGTTTGAGAGCTGTGGAGTCAAACATTTTACTGCATCACACTCACCTCTTCCCCCATCTTCCCCTCCAGGGACAGCTCAGTGTCTGTACACCTCCTCTCATTCTCACCTCCCTTTGCAAATCTATGACAAAAGATTTTAATCTAGAAATCTACAATGGAAAATTTGACATGTTGCTTGTCTGTGTTCTAATATTGGCAGGGAAACATTGTAAGACTCTACTTTTACAGACTAAATAATAGATAAATAATATAAACACAAGGTCCTGGGAGAGTAAATGGCTTATTCAAGCTTACATTAGCTTGAACTCTGAGACATGTCTCCCAAATTCCAACCCATTGCCCTTCCCCCTCACGGAACTCTTAGGAAGTACCATCAGGCCCACTTTTAAGCCATGTCCACTCAGGGCAGACAATTCCAACTGCACTTCTAGAAAGAAAAGTGAACAGGGGCTCCTAATACTCAGAGGCTGTCTGCCTTTGCTTGTGCCAACTGCTGGCTGTGAGAATGTCCACCCATCCATCCATCCTCCACTGCCTGCTGGCTATTGACTCCTTACAGTGCGTTTATAGTGGCACCCCCAACAAAGGAGTGGGAGTAAGTGCTTGCCCTAGCTTCATAAAGGGCAACTGAATTCCAACCTGAGGATACATGCCCCCGATGAAAAGCAGAACTCATCAACTTGGTCACGGGTCCTTCTTCCTCATCCTCTACACAATGTCTCTCTTCTCCCTTCCTAGTCAGCTTTCTGGTGTTTCAACATTTTATTTTTATTTCATTTTAAATATATTTCCTCAATATTTTATTTATTACTTTGATATGTTTAATTTTTATCTTTTTATTTTATATTTCCTATTTTTATCTTTAATTCCTTTCAGTATTTTAACTTTCTGATCCATGAAGCATATGTATTTTGTCTTAAAGATTTTATCTTTTTTGCTTTTTTACGTCTTTAACCTTTAACCTCATTGGTTTGTTATTTATCTTTTATTTTAAATCTCATCCATTTTATTTTGTTATTTTTAAAAAATTAATTTTTTACCTTTATTGGACTTTTGAACTTAGTTTTTACTTCTCTTTACCTCTTTTTATTTCTCTTACTTTATACTCTATTTTTTTAATGGCTTCTTAAGTTTCTACTCTACCTTTTGTTAAAAGTTTTCATTGGTTTTAATATTAGTCAACAAGAAGTGTAATAGGGGAGAGCTCACTTCATAAGCAGATTTTGAAGGCATTTTTCTCTTTGGCTTCCTATCACCACCCCTGACTTTTCCTTAAAATTATCCTCATTTTAAGGATGACTTTTAAAACACAGCTCTCATGAAAGGAGTTACAAATATGGAAAAGGAAGCCTAGAATAAACCCCATGATGCTGGATTACAATCAGATGTATTAGTATGAACTCATGTGATATGTGTGTGTCTGTGTTTACATATGCACACACACATATTTACATATATATATACACATATATGAAATATATAATATAGATATACCTATTCACAATCACACATATATATTCATGTCATAGTTCTGTCTGCTGATAAAGCAATCAAGATCTCAGTAGCAATGAGCACATCTGCAGCCCAGAGCTCCGTTTCTGAACATCATTCTTCATTGAAAGGAATCAGGCACCCTTGCAGAAATCAATGACCACTTCTAGGGCTGAGGTAAGGAAAGTATAAGATGAACCTGAAATATCTTGTTGTGTCCAAAAGAAAGCTCAAATAATGATGCAGACATATCAACTGGACCCGGTTTGGGACATCTGACCATCAAAATAAATAATGATAGTAATAAATTATAATCCATTAAATAAAAGAACCTATGACTCTATACAGGAATACATACATACATACATACATGTTGGAAAGCTCTTCCTTTCAAGTAGAATGCCAACAAATACATGTAGAAAAAATGATAAAGTTTGAAAATACTATTTTGCACCCATCATAAGAATAACTGATTCAGGCAAGAACCATTAACAAATGCTAAAACTAATGGGTAAAATGTTGATAGGAACAAAATATATACATAGCCTCAAAATATCTCTCTACAAATCAGTGATTAGTGTCAAGAAGAAAAATAGTAACTTTGCAGTGGAGAAATTTGGAGGACACCAATTTAAACCATGTATTTTCTCCTCTAATGCTCTGAGAATACAGCATCACTTCTGTAATATTTCTACTTAAAACACATACTCTGAATCTAATCGTGTTGTAAAATCAACTAAACTCAAATTGAAGGACATTCTACAAAATAAATGGCTGTACTTTTCCAAATATGCCAAGGTCACTGAAGAAAAAGGAAGGCCAAGGAACTGTTTCAGAGTAAAAGACATGATAGCTCAATGCAGTGTGTGATCCTGGTTTGGATCCCAAGGGGGAAAAATAACTATGAAGGACACTACTGGGGCAACTAAAATTTTAACATGGACTGTGGATTAGATAATAGTAATATATGACTATTAAATGTTCTGATTTTTATTATTATGCTGCAATATGTAAAAGAATGACTTGGTTCTTAAAAATATATACACTGAAAAATCCAGGAATAAAAGTCTACAATATCTCACTAGCCAAATCTGGAACTTTTGGGACATCAAAATAAATAATGATAGTAATGAATTATAATTCACTGAATAGAAAGAGGAACCCATGAATCCATATGGATATAAATAAATACATCAAGGAAAATGAAAGTTCTTTTTTACAGTAGAATTACACTCAGATGGTTGAGAAAGTGTGTGTGAGTTACAGCACACACAGAAATGAAAACGCAAGGGGGGAAATGATAACTAGTGAATCTCAATAAAGGAGAGTTTGAAAGAATTGTACCAACAGGAAGTGCTCAGATGAAAAGGAAGGTAGACTGGTGGAGGGAAGGAGCCAGGTGGCACTGAATCTTCACTTCACTTCATTCTTGTGGGGGGAAGACAGTGGAGGATTCTTTTCTGGGCTCCCAACTCCAGCCATCCTGGAATATAATGCTTTCTAGGTTATTCCATGTGTCCCCTCAGCAAGGTCAAAGAAGAAAAAGTCAAACTCTTATAGAGTTCACTGCCTTCTTTATCAGAGTTATTGATAGACAGAATGGGGATAATTTTGACTGTTTAAAAAACATCATCAACCATGCCTTTTCTGGTCAGTTGCCTTAGGCAACAGCTCCATAAAGGAAATCAGCAAAGCCTGTTTCAATCCAGATCATACGCCAATGTAATACCTGGAATACCTCTCTGTGTACAAGAAAATGGTAGCTGAGGCAGGCAGTCTCAGATCCCCTGTCTGGCTTCTTCAGGGAGAAGACGATTATGTTATGGAATAGATGGGTCCTGAAAAACAAGTCAATCAAACTTCAGAAAGTCAGATTTAGTGACAATGCACCTTTCTTCTCCATCTTTTGTTAGATCCTTCTGTAAGATTTCAGTGAGACTCATTGTACCATCTCTCATGCCCAGTTTCAGAAAGTGATTTTCCCCTTGGTTCTTCCTTGACTGAAAAATGAAATCTTGCTCTGACTGGTTTGGCTCAGCAGTTAGGAACATCAGCCCATAGACCAAAGGGTCATGGGTTTGAGTCCCAGTCAAGGGCACATACCTGGGTTGCAGGTTCAATCCCCAGCCCCGGTCAGTGTTGTGCGGGAGGCAACCAATTGACGTGTCTCTCTCACATTGATGTTTTTCCCTCTCTCTTTCTCCCTCTCTCCCTTCCACTCTATCTAAACAGCAATGGGAAAATATCCTCAGGAGAGGATTATCAAAAAAAAAAAAAAAGGGAGAGAGAGAGAGATCTTCAGACAACCCAAACCCAATGCTCTCAGATACCACACTCTCAGGAAATTCTTGACTTCTTGATTAAGTGATTCATCACTGAGCCCCACCCTGGTACCAGTGTCCTGACCCAAAAAAATCTGAAATGAAGTGTTCCCTAATTCCAGAAATTGGTTGGTGCTCCACCTTGAACTGGATGAGCTTGACTTGCTAGATATGGGGAAAGCCAGGTCACCTGAAGAAACAGCTTAACTGGGTTATATGCTCTAAGTCTTCAGTTGCTTTTCTTTGGGCTTGGTAATGTCCCTGGTGTTTGCCCCCTGAATGAGTAAGAGTCTTCTCCTAGAAATAGGAATGTGGCAAAAGTAAGGAATTGAATGTGTTGGAATTTTTAAACGGGTTCTAATATCTGTTGTAAGAAACCTTGATTTTAAGATATTAACCTCTCTATATTAGTAGTTTAAAGTTGGTGAACTGTTAGAGAAGAAAAAACGAACAAGATATTAGATAACCTCAAAATATTGTTCCACACATAATACTTACTAATTACACAGAGGGAAATTGTAACTTTACAATGGAGACATCTGGAAAACACCAACTCAAACCATGTGTCTCCTGACATGATGTTCTGAGAAGAATACAGTAACACTCCTGTAATATTCAGAGATAAGGATGAGTAAGATCCTCCTTCCTCCTACTTCTGGGCTGATCTTGAGCTCCACTGCTCATATGGCTAGAACCTCCTTTGCAGTCCTCATTAATTCCTTTTGAAGCTGAACATGATTTGTCTTAACACTTTTCCCACACTCATCCAACCTATCTCAAAAGTTCAATTGTTTGCTCCCCATGGTCTGTTAGGAGAGGGGGAGTATTTTATTTTTCAATTACAGTTTACATTCAATAGTATTTTGTATGTGTTTCAGGTTTGCAGCATAGTGGTCAGATAATCATATACCTCACTAAGTGTTGCCTCCCATATTTCCAGTACTCACCTGGCACTATACATAAAATATTACAATATTATTGATTATATTCCTTATGCTGTACTTTACATCCCTGTGACTGTTTTGTAATTACTAATTTGTAATTATTAATCCCTTCACCTTTTTCATCCAGTCCCCCAATGCCCCTCCCCACTGACAACCATCAGTCTGTTCTCTGTATATGAGTCTGTTTCTATTTTGTTTGTTTGTTTGTTTGTTTTGTTCTTTAGATTCCATATATAAGTGAAATCACAAGGTATTTGTCTTTCTCTGACTGGCTTATTTCACTTAACATAATACCCTCTATGTCCATCCATGCTGTCACTAATGATAAGATTTCATTCTTTTGTATGGCCAAGTAATACTCCATTGTACAGATGTACCACCACATTTTTATGTGATGGGCACTTGGGTTGGATCCATATCTTGACTATTATAAATAATACTACAATGGACATAGTGATGCATATATTCTTTCAAATTAGTGGTGTTGGGTTTTTTTATATATATGTACCCAGAAGTGGAATTGCTGGGTCATAAGGTGGCTCCATTTTTAATATTTTGAGGATCCTCCATACTGTTTTCCATAGTGGCTGCACCAATCTGCATTCACACCAACAGTGCATGAGGCCTCCCTTTTCATTACATTCTTGCCAACATCTGTTGTTTATTGATTTATTGATGATAGCCATTCTGGCAGGTGTGAGGTGAAATCTCATTGTTGTTTTAATTTGCATTTCTCTGATGATTAGTGGTGTTGAGTATCTTTTCATATGTCTATTGGCCATCTATATGTTCTCTTTGGAGAAGTATCTATTCAGGTCCTTTGCCAACTTTTCACTGGACGTTTGTTTGTTCATTTGTTTGATATTGAGTTATATGAGTTCTTTATAAATTTTGGATGTTAACCCCTTGTTAAATGTATCATTGGCAAATATGTTCTCTCATTCAGTGGGTTGTATTTTCATTTTGTTGATGGTTTCTTTTGCTATGCAAAAACTTTTTAGTTTGATATAGTCTTAATTGTTTTTTTGTTTGTTTGTTTATTTGTTTCCCTTTTGCGAGGAGATATATCAGAAAAAAAATTCTTAAGAGGAATGTCGAAAATTTTATTCCCTATATTTTCTTCTATGAGTTATATGGTTTTGAGGCCTACATTTAAGTTTTTAATCCATTTTGAGTTCATTCTTATATATGGTGTAAGAAGATGGTCTAGTTTTATTTATTTTTTTTTGCATGCATCTGTCCAGTTTTTCCAACATTTATTGAATAGACTCTCTTTACCCCATTGTATATTCTTGCCTCCTTTGTCCATATAAGTGTGGGGTTATTTCTGGGCTCATTATTGTATTCCATTGATGTATATGTCTGTTTTTATGCCAGTACCATGCTGTTTTGATTACAACAGCCGTGTAGTACAGTTTGATATCAAGTAGCGTGATTCCTCCAACTGTGTTCTTTTTTAAGAAGGCTGTGGGTTTTCAGGGTTTTGGTGGTTCCATATAAATTTTTTGAATTATTAGTTCTGTGAAATACGTCATTGGTATTTTGATAGGAATTGCACTGAATCTATAGATTCTTTGGGTAGTATGGACATTTTAATGATGTTAATTCTTCCTATCCATGAGCATGGTATATGCTTCTATTTATTTGTATCTTTATCGATTTCTTTCTTTAGTATCTTTATAGTTTTCTGAGTACAGGTCTTTTACCTCCTTGGTTAAATTTGTTCCTAGGTATTTTATTTTTTCCTGATGCAATTTAAAATAGTATTGTTTTCTTAGTTTTCCTTTCAGAGAGTTCATTATTGGTGCATAAAAATGCAACTGACTTCTGGATATTTATTTTGTATCTTGCTACTTTCTTAAATTCATTTTTCAGTTCTAGTAGTTTTCTGGTGGAATCTTTAGGGTTCTCTATATACAGTATCATGTCATCTGCAAATAATGACAATTTTACTTCTTCCTTTCCAATTTGGATGCCTTTTATTTCTTCTTCTTGTCTGATTGCTGTGGCTAGGACTTCCAGTATGATGTTGAATAAGAGTGGTAAAAACAGACATCCCTATCTTGTTCTCTATCTTAAGGAAAACACTTTATTTTTAATCCTCACCCAAGGATATTTTTCCATTGATTTTTTTTTTTCAGATAAAGTGGGAGGAAGGGAGGGAGAGAAAGAGAGAGAGAGAGAGAGAGAGAGAGAGAGAGAGAGCAAGAGAGAGAGAGAGAGAGAGAGAGAGAGAGAGAGAGAAACACTGATGTGAAAGAAACACCATATCGACTGACTGCCTCCTGCACAACCCCGACTGGAGCCAGGGATCAAACCCGCAACCACGGCACATACCCTTGATCTGGAATCAAACCCACCACTCTTTGATCCACAGGCCAATGCTCTAACTGCTCAGCCAAACTGACCAGGGCTTAAGGGAAACACCTTTAGTTTTTGCCCATTGAGTATGATGTTGGCAGTGGGTTTGTCATATATGGCCTTTATTGTGTTGAGGTATGTTCCCTCTATTCCCACCTTGCTGAGAGTTTTATTATAAATGGGTGGTGGGTTTTGTCAAGTGCTTATCTGTATCTATTGATATGATCATATGATTTTCATCTTTTATATTGTTTATGTGGTGTATCAAGTAAATTGATTTGCAGATATTGTACCAACCTTGCATCCTGGGATTAAATCCTACTTGATCATGTCATTTGTTCTTTTTAATATATTGCTGAATTCTGATTGCTAATATTTTGTTGAGGATTTTTGCATCTCCGTTCATCATAATTGTCTCTCTTTGTAGTGTCTTTATCTGGTTTTGGAATTAAGACAATGCTGGCCTAATAAAATGAACTTGGGAGTCTTCTTTCCTCTTGAACTTTTGGAATAGAGTCGCATAGGTGTTAGTTCTTCTTTGAATGTTTGGTAAATTCATCTGTGAAGCCACCCAGTCCAGGACTTTTGTTTGTTGGGAGTTTTCTCATTACAGTTTCAATTTCATTAGTTTTAATTGGTCTGTTCAGATTTTCTGTTCCTTCTTTATTCGGTTTTGGAAGATTTTAGGTTTCCAGAAAAATATCCATTTCTTTCAGATTCTCCAATTTGTTGGCATATAGTTGTTCATAATATTTTCTTAAAATCCTTTGTATTTCTGTGGTGTCAATTGATAGTTCTCCTCTTGCATTTCTGATTTTATTTATTTGGTTCCTCTATTTTTTAGGTTTTTAAAAACATTTTTATTGATTTTGAGAGAAAAGAGATAGAAATATCAATATGAGAGCACAACACTGATTGACCACCTCCTGCACACTCCTCACTGGGGACAAAGCCCAAAACCCAGGCATGTGCCCTGACCAGGAATCAAACTGGCAACCTTCCAGTGCATGGGACAATGCCCAACCAACTGAGCCACACTGAGCAGAGCTGGGTCCTCTTTTTTCTTGATTAGTCTGGTTAAAGGTTTATCAATCTTGTTTATCTTTTTAAAGAACCTGCTCTTGGTTTCATTGATCTTTTGTATTTTTTTAACTCTTTTTCATTTATTTCCACTCTGATCTCTATTATTTCCTTCCTTCTACTCACTTTGGGCCTTTATGGTTGTTCTTTTTCAAGTTCCTTTAAGTGTAAGGTTAGATTATTTATTTGAGATATTTCATGTTTTTTGAAGTAGACCTATAAAGCTATAAATTTCCCACTTAGGAGTATTTGTACTGTGTCCAATAGATTTGGGGTTGTTGTGTTTTTATTTTTATTTATCTCAAGATATCATTTGATTTCTTCCTTGATCTCACTGTTAACCCATTCAATGTTTAGTAACATGTTATTTAGCCTCCATGGTTTCTGTGTTTTTCAGGTTTTTTCTTGTGATTGATTTCTAGTTTTATACCATTGTGGTCAGAGAAGATGCTTGATATGATTTCAGCCTTCTCAAATTTATTGAGACTTGTTTTGTGTCCTAACATGTGGTCTATCCTAGAAAATGTTCCATGTGCACTTGAAAATAATGTATATTCTGCTGCTTTGGGGTGAAATGCTCTGAAGGTACCAATTAAATCCATCTGGTCTGGTGTGACATTTAAACCTCTGTTTCCTTGTGGATTTTCTATCTGAAAGATCTATCCATTGATGTCAATGGGGTGCTTAAAATCCCCTACTGTAACTGTATTACTGTCAGTCTCTCTCTTATGTCCATCAAAATTTGCTTTACATATTTAAGTGCTCCTATGTTGGGTGCATATGTGTTTACAGGGGTAATATCCTCTTGTTGGATTGATCTCTTTATTGTTATATAATGTCCTTTATCATTTCTTATTATAGCCTTTGTTGTAAAGTCTATTTTGTCAGCTATAAGTATTGCTTCCCCAGCTTTTTTTTTCACTTCCATTTGCATGAAATATCTTTTTCCATCCCTTTACTTTCAGGCTGTGTGTATATTTTATTCTAAGGTGGGTCTCTTGTAGACAACATATATATATGGCTCTTGTCCTTGTTCTTATTCCATTCAGTTACCCTATGTCTTTTGATTGGAGCACTTAAGATATTTACATTTAAAGTAATTATTGATAGGTACATATTTATTGTCATTTTATTTTTTATAATTATGTTCTTCTGTTGTTGTTGTTTTTCTTTCTTTTTTTTAAATAAGTCACTTTAACATTTCTTGTAATATTGGTTTGGTGATGATGAAGCTCTTTATTTCTCCTTCAATTTTAAATTATAGCCTTGCAGAGTAGTCTTAGTTGTAGGTCCTTGCTTTTCATCACTTTGAATACTTCATGTCAATCCCTTCTGGCCTGAAATTATTCTGTTGAGAAATCAGTTGACAGACTTATGGGAGCTCCCTTGTAGGTAACTCTTTCTCTTGCTGCTTTTAAGATTCTCTCTTGTCTAATTATTGGCATTTTAATTACGGTGTTGGTCTCCTTGGGATCATCTATTTTGGGACCTCTGCACACCTGGACACGTGTGTCTTTTTTCTTTACCAGATTAAGCAAGTTTTTAGCCATAATTTCTGCAAATAGTTTCTCAATTTCTTGCTCTCTCTTTCTTATCCTTTGGTATCTCTATGATGCAGATTTGTGTGAGGTTGTCCCAGAGGTCCCTCAGACTTTCCTCATTTTCTTTTATTCTTTTTTCTTTTCACTGCTCTTCTTGGGTGTTTTCTGTTATTATCTAAATCACTGATTCAATCCTCTGTTTCATTTAACCTGCTATTGATTCCTTCTAATGTGTTCTTCATTTTAGATAATGTATTCTTCATTTCTGACTGATTCTTTCTTATGTTTTTTATGTCCTTTTTAACCTTACTATACTTTTGTTTAAATTCTCACTGAATTCTTTCATTCTTTCTCTAAGTTCCTTGTGCATCTTTATAACCATTGTTTTGAATTATGCATCTGGTTGTTTGCTTGCCTTCATTTCATTTTTTTTTTCCCTGAGGATTTCTCTTGTTCTTATTTGGAGCATGTTTCATTGGCTTGTCTGTGAGCAGGATTGACCCTCAGGCTAGCTGATTATGAGCATCACCCCTGACCACAGTGTATGGGCTACTGTGTCGGGGATTGTCCCTCCCCAAAGTGGAATTAGCTTCATCAGGGTCTGGTGCCTGTCCTGGGATCTCCCTTTTCATGTGCCACTTGTATGGCTAGTTGGATCATGCCCTGGTGGGGTCTGAAATCCACCCCCACTTGTGTTAGCTCTGGGTCTACTCAGGAGGGACTCCAGTATAGGTCGGTGTCAGGTGCTGCCTGTAACCAGCCTTGGGCTACTTGTCTGAAGATACCAAGTGATCCACAGTTTATGTCTGCCTCTGCTAGGCCTGGGTACTAGTGGGAGGGACCAAGCTATGTACCAAGGTCACCTTTTCCCAGCCCTGAACCCCAGGGACAGGCCAGCAAAAGGCCAAGGCACCCTGAGTTCTGCTTCCACTTTCTGACTGCCTGTTAGGTTCAGTCACTGAAAGAGTCTCTGGTGGTACTTGAGTTGTGTGAGGTAGACTCTCAGTGAGTCACCAGGTAAGGACAAATGGTGTTCACCAGACTAATACAGATTCAAGCTTGGTTCCAGTGCTGGACTGAGGCCACTCAGGGAAAGTCTCAGAATATACCAAGTCCAGCTACTACCTGCCAGGTGCCAGCAGTCCTTTGCGGTGGGGTAGGGTCTCAGGGAGTTGTCAGGGTGAGGTCAGCAGAATTCATCAGGCCCTAATAGACCAAGATCTGGCTGTATGAAAAGAGGGTCCTGCACAGAAATGGTAGCACCAGTTGGGCATACAAGGGAAAAGTGGCTCCTGCCCTAGAGTCACACAATTCAGTCTTTCCCTCCTCAAGAGCCTTCCAAGAGAATCTGCACCAAAAGCCCAAGCTAACCACAGCCAGCTAACCCCTCAGCAGGGTGTGAGCTCAGCAGGGCAGGGCAATGGGGAGTCAAGAGGGTGGGGCTAGTGCATTTCTACAGGCTGATGTAGTATGGAGAGAAGTACTCAACCCAGGAAAGATGGCATTTGCAAGTAGTGTGGGAGAGGGACCAAGCACAAGGACACTGATGGCTTTTCCTTCAGCTCTCTCCCTAAAGCCACACAACCTAATCTGTCCTCACATGACTCCAGTTTTCTCCAATCCACCCTCCCTCTACCTCTGCTGGAGCCCAGGGTAAGGGCCACTAATGATATTTTGTGTGCTGGCCCTTTAAGAGGGTACCTGGGTTCCTTACAGATTTCCATCTCTCCCTGATGGATAGAATCCCCACTGATTTTCCCATTCAGATGTTATATGGACTCCTCTTCTTGGCTCTGTTGCTCCAGGCTAGGGAGCCCAGCATGGAGTTGAGACCCCACGATCCTCAGGGGGGACCTTTTCAGCTGAAATATTCCTCCAAATTCTCAACCATCACACATGGGTGTGGGGCTAGCCCTTTTCACACCCCTACCCTTCCTACCAGTCTTGATATGGCTTACTCTGAAAATCTTTCATTGTAAGACTTTTCTTAAGCTAGTCTTTAGTTGGTTTTCAGGTTGATTGTTCTATAATTCAGTTGTAATTCCAGTTGGACCTGGGAGGAGGTGAGTGTAACTTCTACCTACTCTGCCACCATCTTGGATCCCATAAGGTCTTTTTGTGATGTTGTTTAAATCTCAAACTATTCCGTGCCTTCCATGACAGAGTTGCTTATGTCTAAGATGCTAAACATAAGGATTTGCAGTGAGATTGTCAGGCATTTAGGAATACATGGGTTAATTTTCTGCTGGGTGAGGGTATTACTTTGGTGACTCAATAAAATGTATTATGAATAGAATCTGGTACTAAGTGGTAGCTCATGAGAAAACTTAAAGAAAAAATTTATTCTATATCTGCCCTGAAGTTTAGAATCAAATACAGTCAAACCTCAGTTCTCAACCATCTCCCATCTCAAACAGTTTGCTTCTCAGCCCAACAACCCTTTCATGCTGATACTTGTATGATCAGTCACGCATCTCTCCAGTGACAAAGGAGAGAATGCGTGAGTGTGAGTGAGTTTATTGCTGTTAACATCTCAGGATATTGTGCTGTGAATATTTTCATGTTTTTTTGTTTGTTTTTTGCTTTTGTTGCTGCTTATTATTATTATTAAATTTTCATTTTTTACTGTACATTTCATTTCCTTTTTGTTAAACTTTTATTTACATTTCATGCCTTTTTTGTTTTTAACGTGTTTACTTATAGATTAAACAGTACATTGGACACATACTGTATACAAGAAAGGTTAAAACAGGGAATCATTTGGGGGTCTGGAACAGATTAATTCAATTTACATTATTTCTAATGAGAAAAAAATGCTTCAGTTTTCAAACAGACTTCCGGAACCAATTAAGTTCAAGAACTGAGGTTCCACCGCATTATATTGGAACTAAGTCTTTCCTACTTATTATTATTCTTGGAGTTAACATTTAGGACCAAGTAGGAAGAGCCAACTGTCCCCAAATTTTAAGTCTAAGGATATCCATCCTAAAGTCAGTCTGAACTCATATTTTTCTAGGCTGTTTAGGAAGTTTGGGAATGAAGAATAAATTAAAATACTTCAACTTCTACCAATGGTCTGTTGCCATCCTATGACCTTTCAGACCTTTGCTTCAATACCTGGAGGATAAAATGTCTTTGCTTCCCTCCTTTCAATTGTTTGCTAATAATTTAAACTTGCCTCATTCACACTGGGTCCCAACCACATGGGACTTTCCCTTTCAGTGCCTATTAGTTATAAACAAAAGAGAGCCAGGGATTGCTAGGCAGGAGAACCAAAACAAAATCAAACAACTAAAATTTACATCATGATAATCTGAAGAACTATTTGGGAGTTTTTCAAACTTAAATATTATTATAAACTTCTTATCACATTAAAAATACTTCATAATTAATCTATGTGATAAGATCTGAATTTGACCATTAGATGTGGAAATGAGGACAGATTCTGGGCCATTGTTATCAGAGCTATGAATTTGATTAATGAGGTCTTAGAAGTCCAGGTCTTGATTAACTGTGGGAAGCTTATTTTCCCAGCTCTGTAAACATAAGTGACTATAGATTCCAGGCTGCTTTCTTGCTGGGTCTAGGTAGTGCTTCCTTATATTGAACAACTGGTTCATAAAAATAAATTTAACCAAATAAAGTACTTCCCACTCCCAGAACTATTAAAGAACTGTTTGGAAGGGTGTGCTTAGGCCCTGTTTGTAAATTAACTCTACAAATATATTATCACCTAGTTAAAACCATTGTGAACTCCATCAGTTTATAAAAGGCAACGACCATTTCCATACTGTAGAATCAGAGTATTAGCAAAGGTAGCCCAAGAACAATCACCCAGAGGTGGTGGTGTTCTCTAGGCATGATGTCCCAAGATCCAGGAGGAGGCCGTTTTCTTGGGCATCATTGATGAGACCCTGGAAAGACATATAGGTAAAGACCACTAGAAGGGTTCCACTTTGCAGCAGAACTACCTCAACACTGACTGCCAAGAAATTGAAGAGAAGCAAGAAATGCCTCCAGGCTTCCCACTGCTCTCCAGCAACTACTCCCACCCAATTACAACTATTTAAGCTTCCTATTAGACAGCTGTAGCTAAATGTTATGCTACTACAGTATCAAAAGCTAATGTCACAGAGAACTTGCATGCTGAAAGAACCCCGCTAAAAAGAGCTGTAGGTTGTGACCACAGAAAAAGACTCCACAAAGAGCAGCATGCCTGTTTCTTGATAAATTGCAAGTTTAAGCCCAGAAAGCCAATAATTTATGCAGGTGAAGGTGGCCTTTAGGCATAGTTATTTCACTACTGATCATTGACTAACTCTGTATTAACTTGTAAAGAAATATCTCCAGAATTACACAACATTGTGTGTGCTCTTTTTAGATCTCTATATTTCAGAAGATGGGAATTGATTATTGATGGAAGTCACAAGATCAATGTGCTATTGATCCTCATTACTGACGTTTAATGAGCACCAGCTCCTTAATCCACTATCAGAATTAGGATCTACAACTGATCAGGTAGAAATTACATAAAAGATGCCACAATTGTTTTTGCTTTGTATGATCATACCATTCTTGTCTGGACTGGATATATACTTGTCATGGAATAGAAAAGGAAAATTACTCTCACATGCACATCTTTTTCTTTCAACATTTGAATATAGTAGCTTGCTATAAAATCCTTGCCACAAAGAAGGTCTACATACAGGTCAACTATTCTAAAATAAAGTCATCATTTTGGGTAGGTATCTCCCTAACATTTGGACTCAGGAGCCAATCTACTGGTGTTTGAATCCCAACTCTGCACTTACTAGTTGCATGACTCATCCGTAAGTGCAATGTAGTCACTTATTCAGTACAATAAGTTAACTCCTTTAGGTATCTATACCTAGACATATTTTTAATAACAAATTTATGGCCACAGTGATAGGTTTCAATATCTAATTTTAATTTTTTTCCCAAGCTAATGTTAATGCAGCCACTGGGACACTGACCACCCTTTTTACCGTGCACTGCTACATACCAAAAACTACTCAAGGAGAGACACTTGGACGTGCCCTCAAGTACTTCTTGGCCCATATGGAAGCAAGATGGTCTTCTATTTATACTTCTCTGCATAAAAATGTGTACGTATATGGCTGTATTCCAGGTACTGCTCAGAGCATCACCTCATACTCACTGCTCTCAAAATTTATCAAAAACTCAACTAGAAAAGCCTTACTTATAAAAGATTGTCTGAAGGATATGCATTCCTCAAGATGATTAAATAATAGTAATAATAATCCTGCAAGGGTTTTGTTACAGTCAGTGTCTTTTTCATTAAACAGTATCCTCTCAAAATGGATTCAAGGAGAAATTTTCTTTCTGGTCTCCCTATCAGAAATAATAACAAATGTTAATGTTTATTGAGTGCTATCAAGAACCCCTCACTTTTCAAAGTACATTATATGTATTTACCTATTTAATCTGTGAAACACTTCTACGAGTAGAAGCATGATTATCTTTGTTTTGCAGGTAAGAAAACTGAAACACAAATGGATTAAGTACTTTGTCCAAATTTACATAGCTAGTAAATTATAGAGTTAGGAGTGAAATTTAGGTAGTCCAGATCCTAGGAATAGTCTTCAAACCACCACCCTATTCTTCCTCTTGAAAAATCTGTTCTGCTTCTGAACAGCCAGCTTGATTTTGCCTCATTGATTTTTATGAATCATAAAATTGATTTGAATTCATTGCTAGGAAGGTCAGAGCCAAATTCCTAGCCATGTAAGAGATCTTATGACATACATTTTGCACCATGACCTAACCTTTATATTTTCTTATTTTTCCTTTGTTCCATTACCCTTAGCCACTTACAAAAATAATGTTTGCCTGATATGAAAAACTGTCAAGAACAGTAAGGAAAGAAACATTGTAAGCCAGTCTTGCCTATGAACACAGATGCAAAAATATTTTAAAACATTAGCAAACTGATGAAAGGAGTGTACAAAAAATAACATGTAATCATATTGGAATGACCTCAAGAATCTGATTGATGAGTTATTATTAGAAAATATGTGAATAATTTAATTCATTATATTAACAAATTAAATGAGGAAAATTATACAATCATCTGAATCCATTTAAGGAAAAAAGTATATAATAGTCTGGCCAGTGTGGCTCAGTTGGTTGAGCATCGCCCCATGCACCAGGAGGTCACTGTTTCAATTCCTGGTTGGGGTACCTACCCAGGTTGTGGGCTCAACCCCCAGTAGGGGTGTGCAGGAGGCAGCTGATTGATGTTTCTTTCTCATGGATGTTGCTATATCTCCCTCCCTCTCCCTTCCTCTCTCTGAAACCAATAAAAACATATTTTTTAAGTATATAATAAAATATATCATCCATTCCTAATTTTTAAAAATTAAACAAACTTAGAATAGAAGAAAAATTCCTTCCCTTTTATTAATAAGGTATTTTAAAGATATATCTATAGCAAGCAATATATTAATAATGAAATGTTGAAAATATTCCCTTTAAGATCAGGAACAAGACAAGGGTATCCATGATCTCCCTTCCCATTTGACACTATACTGTGCCTGGCTAAAAGAGAAAGGCAGGATAAAACAGTAAAACAATCATTATTTGGTGATGATATAACTGTGTATGTAGAAAAATAACTCTATAGGTAAGTTACTAGAATTAATGAGATCAATATACAAAAATCAGTTGTATTCTACATATCAACAAAAACAAATAATAAACATTTTAAGAGATACCATTCTCAATAGTATTTTTTAAAAGATCTTATTAGAGAATATTACAAACCTTAGTAAAAGATATTTTTTAAAATATAAATACCATGTTCATGGATTTACCATGATATACCATGTTCATGGGTTGTAAAACTCAATAATTTAAAGATCTCAATATTTTCCAAATTGAGGTTATCTCAACCAAAATCCCAACCTTTTGTTTACTTTTTTGTGGAACTCTACAAATTCTAAAATTTATATGGAAAAATAAAAGGCCAAGAAGAGACAAAATCTTATTGATAAAGGACATGGTGAGGCAACTTGTTCTACCAGATATTAAGACTTTCTATAAACTATGGACATTGGGACAGTGTAGTATTTGTGCAGTAATAGACAGATAGGTTGCTGAAACTAAATAATGACTCCAATAATATTCTCATATACATATGAATGTTTGATGTCTGACATAGTTGGCCCTGTAAATTAGTTTTTAAAAAAATGGACTTTTCATTTTTTGATGCTGAACAATTATCCATATAGAAAATGTAAAACTGAACTCCCACCACACACAAATATCAACTCCAGGATTGAATTTCCAAAATCCAATGGTAAAATATAAAACTTTTAGATCAAAATATAGAATAGCCTAATTACTCAGGGATAGAAAATTAGTTTTTAAATAAGACCAAAAGCATAAACTATATAAGTTTAATAAGTTGACTGCATTAAAATTAAGAAGAAGCCTGGCTGGTGTGGCTCAGTGGATTGAGCACAGTCCCATGGACTGAGAGATTTTGGTTTGATTCCCTGTCAGGGCACATGCCCAGGTTGCGGGCTCGATCCCCAGTAGGGGGCGTACAGGAAGCAGCCAATTGATGTTTCTTTCTCATGTCATTGTTTCTATCTCTCTCCCCCTTCCTCTTTCTCTAAAAAATCAATAAAAATAGATTTTAAAAATAAAAATAAATAATAAGAAAAGATAAATCATAAAACTGGAAAAAACACTGGCAATTTATAAAAGCCACAAAAGGATCACAACAATATATAAATAACTCACATGAACAATTTTTTAAAAGGCAAACAACTCAGAAAGGAGCTTTGAATAGGCATTTTCACAAAAGAAGAAATCTGAATGACTCATAAACAGGAGATGCTCAATTTCATTAATGATCAAGGAAATGCAAATTAAACCACAATGAGTTACAATTTTATAGCCACAAGATGGATAAAAATGTAAAAGCCCTTAAATTTAAATTTTCAAATAACATGCACTGTTGAGGCTATGGAGCAAAAAGATTCCTCACCCACTGCAAAGAGCGAAATTGGAGCAATCACTTTGACAAATACTAGTTTGACATTACCTAGAACAGAAAGATGGTAAAGTCAAACAGGATCAGCAGATGTAGACACAGAACAGACTTTGCTGTGGAAACTTAAAGCAGAAGGTCAGCAAAACATTCATGGTTCACTGCTAGCTCAGTCTCCCACAAAGAAATGAGAAGGGCCAGTGTTACTACTGGATATACCAGGGGACTCTAGTCCACAGGCTGGACTCCAAAAGAATGGCCTTGCTAATAGGTAAAAGAGAGGAGGAAGGGATTAGTGTCAAGCCATCTGAATTTAGATGCCAGCTATTTACAGAACTGTCTGGCAACACCACTGCTAGCATCCCATGAACTTGTGGGAAATTGAGTGGGGGAACAGCCCCTTCTGGGGAAAGAGGAATGCCTGATCCCAGCTCTCTTGGTACTGGGCAACCTGAACTTTCGGGGGCATTTATCAGATAATCACACTTGTCTCTTTACAACAAGTAAAGCTGGCCATGTGCTTTATAGCCCAGCAATTTCACCCCTAACTGTGTACGCTAAGGAATCTGTTATATGTGTCCAATAGTTTACATACAATACTAGTAATAGCTACATTACTTATAACAGCAAACACTGTAAACAACCTAAATACCTATCAATAGTAGACTGGGTACATAAATTGTGATATATTCAAATATTGGAATACTATAGAACAGAGAAAATGAATGAAACTTAGCTATATGCATCAATATTTTCAAATCTCAGTAACATAATATTTAGAATAAGAAGCTGATCAAAAAAGGCAAAACAAAATTATATCTTATTTAGAGATCTATTTATAAGTGGTAAAAAAATAAATAAATAAAAGCAATGGAATGGTTATCACAAAACTGGATTTTCATACTCTTGCACATGTATGAGATTTGGTGGGGAATCGGATGGGGAGGCAGTTGTAGAAGGGCCCAAAGGGTGCTTCTAAAATACCGTCAGCATTTTTATCTTAACCTGGATGGTGGATACTCAAGTGCTTGCTTCATTATTACTCTTTTAACTGTACATATACATTTTTACACTCTTAAGATATTTCACAATTTAAAAAGCAGAGAAAATAAGTTCCAAGTATGTGAAATACAAAGCGAAATCTTTGAGCAGGCTTTAATTATTATCCTTGGGATACATTTCTAGAAATACCATTGCTAAGTCAAAAGGCATGAACACTTTGGAAGGGTCAACATTCATATAGGTACTTCAGCGGTACCTCCTGTTTTTACGTTTCATTTTATTATGTACACATTTATGTAAATTGTTTCACTCTTCTGAATCAAGGTAAAGCCTAGATAGACCATTAGTAAGGTGAGGAGGTGGGACTAGATGCAGGGAACAGAGCCTGGTTCCTGTTGTCTGTGTGGCATTTTTCCCAGTGGAAACATGGGTTAGATTCCCACACAACGTGGTAGGGGTATTATCCCAGGATCACAGATCTATAGTTTTCTTCGTGAACCAACAAAAGGGACCAAGAACTCTTCTCACCTTTAGCCTGTGAATGCCCCTTTCGGGCTTTCCTGCTGCACCATAGTTGAAGGCCTTTCCAGGCCATCCAATATCAGCTTTCCTACCCACTTAAAACTCCTGCAGCCTTTTCCTGTGAGTGCATGAGATTCAGTATTGGCTCATATCAATGGAAGTGCTGTGACTTCAAAACCACTGATAGCTATCAGCAAAAAGCCTAACATAAACATCTTAAAAGATACTTCCTTGTTTCAGAGGCTTGGCAGGGTGTGGAAATAAATATTGTTGACTGGGCATGGGGAAGAAAATAAATATTCCCCTGCTACGAAGACCACAGGAAAAGCAGAAGCCTCGCAGCTCCTGTGTCCTCAGCCTAGTGCTCTCCCAGGGACAGCCCTGAGACGCCCCCACGCACTCTCCACGCGTCTGCAGCAGAGCCCTTCCCAGGCGGGGGAAATACTTCCCTTTCCCATTTAGCTGTGACTTGTGCATCTTTTATCCTCAGCACTGGCATGGTGACTGGTACTCACAATGAACTCTACTGCTGGGAGAAACCTCTCTGAAAGACTAATGGCACCTACTCTTTTTACCCCCAGGAGAGATTGGCAAAGAAACAAGTCCAAAGCCACAGGGAGGGTGGTAAGAGCAGAACTGTAGTCTTCTGAATCCCATTCCAGTTTACTGACAAGGCATGAAGTTTTCAGTAACAGTTATATTGTATACCAGTTTTTTGGATTCCTCAAGTCTTGCATTTCTGTCCTGGCAGGGAAAAAAAAAATTAGCTAATTAAATGCTTGCTACTGGCTTATTTTGGAAACTTCATGGAATGTGTGAGAGCCTGAATGAATTTCAGGCCACTGTTGATTACTTCAAATGCAGAGGAAATCATCCAAGCATGGGAAGAAGGTGAGGAAGCTAAACCCATGGCCGAGGCTTATTCATTCTGTAATGCTTTTGCTTATTGGCGCAGAAAAGCAACTCTTGCCTGTATAAGGGATTAACGCTGTAAGGTTATAATGGAGGAGAGTAAATAGAATCCTTCAAGGTTGAAGAAGAGTCCAAGCAAATACTCTGTCTAATTGTTTTGGAATAACCAAGATCGCCCTGATTGCTGTGGGAGAAAGAAAATCAATAGATTGTGTTAAGGGGAGACTAAAGGCACAGTTGGGTCATTCTCTGTGGCTAGTGGAGAGTGGTACCTTGGCACAGACTCCCAGAGGGTCTGCAATGAAGTGAAACGAGGTCCATGCTGCCTGAAATAATCTAACAATGTTTAGATATAAAATAGGTCATTGTAAATCTTAAAGGCTTCCAGTGCCTCTGCAGAACTGACCGTTGCTGAGAGGTTTTTAGGAAGCATGTGGCCCTTCGCTCGCCCTTCCCTCCCTCCCACGCGTGCTCCAGTCATTTAGTCCAGTGGTAAAACTGATCAAGTGTTTGTGTCATGGCACTACTCTCAGTTACAGAGATTTCTGGAATCCAAATTAAATCTCTTCTATTTTTCGTGAAGAAAATTACAGCCCAGAACTTTGCCGGCCGGCTTTTGAACTTTCCTATTCACAATTACCTGATGTTGTTCATGATATAGTAAAATCACTTATTATGCTTAGCTTAATATGCTCATGATCCATCCACGTGGTCGCAAAGGGCAGTGCTTCATCCTTTCCCATGGCTGAGTAGTTTTCCATCGTATATATGTACCACACCTTCTTGACCCGATCTATCGAAAGACACTAAGTTGTTTCCATGTCTTTTCCACCATGAATAATGCTGCAGTGAACATGGGAATGCATGTATCTTTGCAAATAAATGGAGGGGTTTTCTTGGGGGGGTAATCAGAAGAGGGGTTGCTGGGTCATATGGTAACTCTATTCTTAATTTTTTAAGAAACCTCCATACTATTTTCCATAGTGGCTATAGAAATCAGACAGAAAAAGTCAAGAACCATATGATTTCACTCATATGTGGCATAGAAAACTGAAAGCAACAAATGAACAAACAACAAAAATAAACAAAAACTCACAGACAGAGACGACAGTACGGTGGTTACCAGATGGAAGAGGGGTGAAGGGGTAGAAAAGGGTAAAGGGGGTCAAATATGTGGTGACAGAAGAAGATGTGACTTTGGGTGATGGGCACACAATGTAATATAAAGTTGATGTATCATAGAAATGTACACTTGAAAACTATATAATTTTACTAAACTGTCACTGTAATCAATTTAATTTGAAAAACAAAAATAAAAATAATTCACTTCAGAGAACATGGGATGCTTTGGAGAAATATGTACCACCTTCAGTCACCCAGACCAAGCAGACTGAAAAACACCTGGCCTCGAGCTGTGACCATTCCAACCCATCACCTCTCTGTATGTACCTTTTAGTGGTGATATTTAGAAAATAACTAACGTTTGTGAGAGCCTCCAGCTGGGATTCAGGCAGACATTTCAACAAGGCATATTATTTTTTCACAAGTAAGTTCTGGATCAAGCAATTTCCAGTACGGCGTCACACTAAATGATTCTGAACACTTTAAAATGAAGTAAAGTGGAACTCTTTGATAACATGGACTTTGAGGGCCATTATGAATTCGTTTTCTGCTAGCAAAAAAACAAATGCAATTCATTGTCAGCTAGCAAAAGGAAGTTTAATTTGATTTGTGGGTTATTCTAAAATCTACCAGAACATGGCTTATCCTTCCCTTTGACCCTTCCGTTCTCGGTTGGTCATCAGACCAGGAAACTCCTGCTGAATCTACAATCTGTTGCATCCTCTCAGTCACGTTCCTCTGGCTGCTGGCACAGGGCTCTGTCTGGTGCCCTTGATCCGCCTCAGGCCTCTGTACCCGTCCACGCCACACTTCAGCCCTTCTGCCTTGTACATCTTGTATAGCTCTCTGTTCCCTAGAGAATATGTCCGGTCCTCAGGGCACGATGACCCCTCACGCGATCCCTAGCCTCTCGGGCCTCACCTTTCCCTGCCTTCCACTATCCTACAATTTGGCCTAGTAAGCTTCCCCTTCCCCCAAACACTTTGGCACTTCATGCCTCTGCCACTTTTACTACAACACTCTGCCTAAAATAACTTTGTTTTGCTCCTTTCCCGGGAAAAATTCTACTCATTCCACACTTCTTGAAGCTCCCCCCTCATCTCTCTCCTCTGTGCTCCCATTGCTTTCCAGAACATATCAATTACATGTGTATCACCCTGGGTGCGCCACAGCTCCCTGTGAGCAGAGCCCTTGCTGGGCTTATTTGTGTATCCTCGGTGCTTCTCCCCGAACCCAGCACACAGAAGCTACAGTATACCAGTTCTTTCCAAAAAAACGGTATTGTCCACAAGGGTTGAGATGGACAGTCTCGGCTCTGTCATATACTTTATGAGAGGCGCCGCGATGCCCAGTGAGGTGGAATGTTAACACCCGCACCCATGTGTCTCACAGAAACATTTATTTTATCACCAGGTTTGATGTGCAATGCTCATACTGCTGTGTTGACAACATTATGTCTTTTTGTTGTCACATATTGTTCTACCAGGGAGACGCTTCTTTGCATCTCTGTCAGAGAAAGGCGTTCTGGGAAATATCTCCTCTGAACTTGAAGATGGGGGGCACTTCCCTCTCGGGAGCTGCAGAGCCTCGGGGAAGATGTCACGTGCACCAGCAGGTTCCATTTGGAAATGCTTGGAGGGCCTCCTAACTCGTCAGGAACAGGTCGATGGAGTGTGGCTACAAGGATCAGTCACTGAAAAGTCAAATCCTAACTTTACCAAACCCGAGTCTTAGAGCAACGATGCTCCTCTCCAGACATCCTTTCATGTTCTCTTCAGCCATTTCTGTTGGCCTCTCGGCTGATTTCAACTTGAAAACTCCAAGTCAGACTCCAGTAAAGTCTCTAGGCTCTTGTACTGCCGAAATAAAAAGTCATATTGCCCTGGCTGGTGTGGCTCAGTGGTTAGAGCGTCCACCCATGCACCAAAGGGTCACAGGTTCAATTCCCAGTCAAGGACACATACCTGGCTTGCAGGTTCTATCCCCGGCCCTGCTCGGGGTCCATGCGGGAGGCAACCAATCGATGTGTCTCTCTCACAAACACTGTTTTTCTCTCTCTTTCTCTCCCTGTCCCTCCCTCCCTTCCACTTTCCACTCTCTCTAAAAAAGAAAAAAGTAATTGGAAAAAATATCCTTGGGTGAGGATTAACCAAAAAACAAGCCATATTATCAGGATTTCTTTTATAAAGAATATAAATCACCAGACCTCTATATTCATCATCAAAAACAAATCTTTTTCAAGTTTCAATCACAGGAAGGACATTGTGCCAGGCACCAAAGATAAAAGGCACACAGTCCCTGTCCTCAGGAGGCATGCAGTCTAACGGGACGTACAGAGCAATCCTTCCCTCCCATTCTCTTTTTTCCTCAATGTCCTCTTACTTCCCTTTGCTCTTTTCACCCTCATTCCTTCCCCATCAGAAAAGGAATGTTTTTGTTGTGAACTGTCTGGCCTCCGTGGAGTGGCTCAAAAGGCTCGTTAACCACCATTAAACAGCTGAGGCCTCGCCAGCGCTGAGGCTGGAGCACACCCTGTATGAGTTGCCCCTGTGAGAACAAGCTTGATCCCACATTGCCTGCAGTCCTTGTGACATTCAGTTTGCAACTCACATGTGAATCACCACGGGTGTCCTCTGCCTGCAACAGCCGACTACGTGTGGCAGGCTACTCCAGCTCAGCAGTGACAGTTCAGCCGCCCTTCCCTGAGAAACTTATCTCTGCTGAAGTACTTTTTATTTTCACATATGCCCTATATCTTGCAGTCCATCCATCTGTACCGTAGCCTGTGAGTTTCAGGAAAATCCAGCTAGCCAGTTCTGAATGGTATAGGAAAAATAGAGAAAAACTTCATTGCATTTGCATAAGCTGTTGAGGGATTTTTTTTTTTTATTGTTTGTTGTTGTTTTTTTGGCCCCAAGGAAGTGGCTGATCAGGGGGAGACTGGAGGACTGGAGGAAGATTGTTGTTGGATGGTGTCTTTTCCCTTTCAAAGTCACATTCCAACACTTGGCATGGTTTTCTATGTCTCCTCCTTGGCTAGATCTAGTGCGTTAGTTATTTGGCTCGAATTTCCCCTTGACTTCCATTTACTCCACGTTCTCTGCTTTGTGTTAATGGTTAACAGAGCATGTACTGTAAATTAGCATTTATAAAAATCAATTACACTGCTTCGTAAGACAGAGCAGAAACTTAGATTGTCTTCGCCAGATCATTTGTATTTATCTGTTAATTATAAACCTTAATTGTCTCTTTTTATCATATTAATTTGCACAAATTGTACAACTTCAGAGTTTAGCAGTTTTCAAGCCCTTGAAATACAATTATTCTCTTAACATTCTTTTCAGAAACATGGTATTCATTAATGATTAGGTTGGTAAAAATTAGCAGTTCTGATAATTGGCCTTGGCTTCTCCTTGGCTTTTTTTTTTTCTTTTTCCTCTCCCCACTAAAATCCTGGTTCTCACAATTATGCATGCCTGTTAGCCTCTTACTGTGCGCGGCTCTGTTTTAATTGGACTTTGCAGCCCATGAGACTTCACAGGGTTTTGGCTCAAAGTAGAATGTAGTTCTATAGAACTTATTCTAAGTAGGTTTGACTCTTTTCCCCTCTCCTCAGCAGAACTTGGACTTTGGTCCCATGGGGTTAATCTACTTGCCCTAACCCTTAATATAAAAAGACACATAAGAAGAGAGGAAAAAAGCTTTCCAAATTTCAGTCCCGTTTGTGAATCAGTGGTGGACTCTTACACTTTGCAAGTTGGGGAGCAAGCACGATGAGGGAGGGCTCTCGGGCTGTCCTCGGCCACCTTCCCTAAATCACTCAGTCATTGGCCACGGGGGTCACGTATCTCCCTGTGGAAGCCATTTAGGAGTCACAGCACATGTCCGAAGGCCAAAATTCGCTTTCTTCTTCCAAGAGGCTGCACGAATCCTGGTGACGTGAAGGAAGTGACGCAGACGGAAGGAGCGGGCACCCTGACCACCCTGGAACCAGGCAGCCTCCCGCCTGGGGCTCTGCAGTCGCCTTGCAGAGGCCTTGCCTCCAACTCTGATGACACTGACAGCCAAGCCACAGGCTCTATACCAAGGGAGCAACGGGGAGGAAGACACCCTGTCCCCTGCTGCCCCACGGAAGAGAGCAGAGAAGGATTCTGTCCTGTCCCACTTGGAAAACCCAGCCACGCTCCCCCGAATAGCGGGTTCACCGAGCGTGGGGCTGTCACCCAAGATTAGAGGAGCAAGCGTCTGATACAGCAGAATTCCTTGAATCCCCTGACTGGGTTTCTGGGAATGCTCAGCTTGCCATGATTCTGCCCCTTCAGACGCAACAGTTCAGAAGTTATGCCAAATTTCCTGGTACAGTACCTCCGCGCGGGCCCCAGCCAGGTACAGATGCGCAAGTCAAGACCTGAAGGCTGTGAGCTGTCGTTTTCCAGGGATTTTGTTTGTTTTCTTGGTTGGGGAGGTGGTGCTGTGGGAAGGCAGGCCGGCCGGAAGGGCACAGGAGGAGAACGCTGTCATGTCCTGAAGTGGGGGGTTGTTTGTTCCAGCAGAGGGACCGGCTTCCCTGCGGTCCAGCTACAGCAATGCTCTATGATACTCTTCAGATCAGGTTACTTGTAAGAAAAGGTATGTTTTCCCACATCCAAAGCACTCGCCAGCCAGATCTGTCAACACTCTCCCTATGGCCTGGTTTCCCCGGTGCTGGCTTGCACCAGCTTGTGCCCCAAAATGTGGTGAGAACTCCTCTCAGCAACCTCCTCCCGTTCCCAAGGTTCCGTCAAATGGGGCATTTCAGCCTCTCGTGCCAGTGGCCTCAGGGACTGAATCCAGTAACAAGGTGGGAAGCTATTCCTGGGCATCGACAAGTTTTGGCTGAAATGAGCCATTTGCTCCGCCACGTGGCTCGAACGTGTCACTTCTGTGAACTGGAAGCCAGGACTGCTACCATGCTCCCAACTGGACTGACAAGCAGTGGCCGGAGGGGTGAGACCACAGCTGCCTGGTTAGGGGAAGGATGGGCGGCGGGAGCAGAGCTCTCCTCAGCAAAGAGCCCCTTTCTGTGGACATCTCTGCAGGAATTGTTGGTCATCTCAGGCTAACTGTGACACTGTCTTTGCCTGTTATTTTTCCACCTCGAGGCCCAGTGAAAATCATCAACCGTATACCAGACATGCAGACCTACCCTTGCCAGCGGCTCACCTTTGCTTCCCTCTCACCCATCCTCCTTGCTTCGTCCCTTTACACCTCCTTCTGTAGCTCAGGCACCAGCCTCCGTAGACCTGGGCACAGCACGGATCCTCGGAAGTCTCAGCTAACTTAGAAATCAGTCTAAGGAGCAGCAGCTTTTCCTGAGCCATTGGGGTTAATAAAAATCCAGCCATTGTTTATCACTGGGCTGCAGAACAGGTATAAAGAGAAGGGCTGTGTTGCCCAGCTGGTGTGGCTCAGTGGTTGAGCATTAACCCATGTACCAAGAGGTCACCAATTCGATTCTCAGTCAGGGCACATGCCCAGGTTGTGGGCCAGATCCCCAGTGGGGGGCATGCAGGTGGCAGTCAATAGATGTTCTCTCTCATTGATGTCTCAATCTCTCTTCTTCTCCCTTCCTCTCTCTCTGAAATCAATAAAGAAAAATTATGTTTAAAAAAAGAGAGAAGGGCTATGTCAGCTTATTCTGAGTGTAACCACATTGTCCAGTCTAAGTTGGGAGCCACAGTTTCAAACTGATGGAGGGAACAAAAGCAGAAATCTGAATTCTGCCTCAGGCCAATCTGCTAACCCTGTGTATTTGTAAGAATTAGGAGAAGTGCCCGTACCCCAAAACGCTACTTCCATCTGTTGAAAATTGTAATAATAAATATGTAAATCTACCCCTTAGATATGGACCCTGGTACAGTGCACACCGGTATGACTGTATGCAGTAGCTCTGCCAGGGGGATAACTAGAAGTACTGATAGTAGTAGCTAATGAGCTCTTCACTCTGAGTGCCGGGTTGAGTGCCTCACATGTATTATCTCATCTAGTCCTCACATCAACCCTAAGTACTATTATTATTATTATTTAGATTTTGCATTATTAAGATATTATTAGGATACATTTTGCAAATTAGGACACTGAGACTGAGCAATCTGCCCAGACCAGAGCTAGCAGGTGGCACGGCCAACATTTGAAGGCAGGTGGGTCTTATTCCAGAATCTGGGCTCTTGACCACTATGCTCTATGGAAGTGAAAACACCCGTTGGCCTGTCCATTGAAATACATGGCACTGTCTTAGGGGAGATTTCATTGAAGCAGAGCCTCGAGAAAGGGATTTGGGTGCCTGTGATCTGTCGAGGGCAGGCTCTTCAGGAGAAGCCTGTCAGCGAGCAAGGAAAGCAGGACAGGCGAAGGGAAGATGCTGAACAAGGGTGTGATCTCAGGTGACACGCACTTTGGCCTGATCCATGGGGCTCTGGAGCATAAATCAGACAGCAGGACTGTCCCACCTTGAGGCAAAGGAGCCAGTTTGTTCTACTCCCCTAAATCATCCAGTCATTGGCCACAGGGTCACATATCTCAAGGTGAAGTGACACCCGAGATACAAAGCCCTCGGCGGCAGCACTTTTGGCAGCTGGAGGATGCGTGTACCGGCAGGTAAGGGGATCTGGGTGGGGCACCAACAGCACCTACTACAGGCACCTAGCACATTTTGGCACAGAGTCAGCAAATGAGGCCTGTGAGACGTTTCTAGTGTGCAATTCCGCTTGAGTAAAAATGGCATTTTGTCCATGTGTAACACTGAAGTTACAGTTCAGCCACCACCAAACTGATGGCACAGACAGGCAGCTGTCGCTCTCTAAGAAGACAGTCTCAATACACGGATCCGATATTCAAAACCCTGCCAGGCTCCCACTGCCGGTTTCAAACGACCTAGAGGGGAATTTCTAGGAGTGAGATGACCAGGTTCCAAACCACCTTTCCAGCCTCATTTTCTACACCCTACGCTGCAAGGCCCATTTGCAGAACTCTTCTCAATCACCCAGGAATTCTGCACTCCTTTGCTTTGATTAATGCTGTTGCCTGAACTTGGAGTGCCCACTTTCACCGCTTCTCTGCCTGCTGAAATCTAGGTAAGGTTCTTCTGTTGCAAGAAATAGAAACCCACTCAAGCTAGCTTAACAAAGTGGGATTTATAGAAGGAATCCAGACCTCTCAAGAAGAAAGGAAAGGTCTTCACTGCACACAGGAGCTGGAAAGTCAGCTCTCTGCTCGACCTCTGGTGCTCGTTAGAGCATGAACCTTTGAGGGTGGCTCCTCATTAAGGCGTACCTCTTTATTGCCCCCTTCATATAAGAGTGAGCCTCCAACAGCCTCGTACAGGCCCATTACCTGCTCCCACTCGGAGGCCACAAGTATTAGACCAAGAAGAGATACTTGGTATCCCCTGGAGCAACTGGAATTTGGAAGTAAGACTAAAGCTAGCTTCTAATTCAGTCTGGCCTGATGTCTTGATCAAGGAAGATATAAATCTGCAAGTTATGGGGTGGCCATCTTGTGCCCACAAAGCGTACCAATTAGCAGAGAAGCCAGTAGAAACAGCCAGACTCTGCCAGCTTTTCAATTTCTGGTTCCAATCCCTTCCCAAGGTGCAGCTGCATTTCTGCCCTTCAGTTCTGTGATACCCCTGTATCTGGCTCCTCATAAGAAAGGCTTCGTTTCCATTTAACAAGCTCTCATTGCATTCGGGAACTTGGAACCAGAGTCTTCTACAACTCATCTCTGTCAGTTCCCATCATCTCTTCCAGCCTTTCTCTCCCTTGTCATCTCTTCTCTCTCTTCCCTTTCCTCCTCCTCCTCGTTCTTGTTCTTTTCTCTCTCCCTCTCCATCTCCCGCTCTCTCTTCCTTCCTCCCCCTCCTCTCTTTCCTTCTTCTTTCCCCTTCTCTCTCCTGCTCTGCTTTACTTAAATTCTCTCCAGATCCAAACATGCCTCTACCAGCCTCCTTCATGTCTTCCCACCAAAAAAGCTACCATTCAGCTGCCCTAAATTCTAGATTCCCAGAAAAATTTAATGACCCAGCATTGTGCCACCTCCCCTAAGAACTTTGGCTTCATAAAGTCTGACCAAGAAGATCCATAATTACATACAAACATAGGTGCAGAGCCCACAGCTACTATGAGGCAGCACAGATAGAAACATCTCAAATTCCAGTATGCCCCGGTAGGGTTTCCACATCTCCCGGTCAGATGTTATTGCTGCCCCTCTAAATATATATTGTTTGCACCTCTAATGACCCTGTCATTTCTATTCTATTAAATCTTATTGACATATATGACCCTACATCCAAAGCCTCTTGAGGGCATGGTGGGCACATCATCGGCACTAAAGATATTCGTTTAAATCTGATTTATGTACATGAATAGGGTAGGTAATAGTTGCAATTTAATTTTTGATGGGCAGTCCAAAAGATGATATGTATTTTGAGATGGAGAACCTTCCCAAAATGTTTTTCTTCCATATTTCCAATTATTCTGTCCTTTCTGATCCATAGTACTTTGCATCTATTATTAAATACTCATCACATTGAGTTGTTCTTCTTTGTCTAAACGACCCATGCCTCCATAGACAATGAGCTCTCTGAGGGCAGGGGCCATGTCTTTTTTATCTTTCTATCCTCAGCCTGACACAAAGAAAATGTCTACTGAATATGATTTGTTGGATTGAATTGAATCCAAACCTATGTGGATTTGGACTAAAAACATCTCACCTGCTGGCAGTCATTTACCTGGTCTTCTGAGTCCTCTTTGAGGGCGAGTGTGGTAAAACTTTCCTTGGAAACCCCAGTTTTGGCAACACTACAATCTTCCTTCTCTGAAAGGGCTTACTTTGTTTTATTACAATAGAAGAGCATGAGAAATAATTTTTCCCATAAGAAACACGCTTCCTCTTTTTGACAATTTTGACAGCCCATTGTTTAAGTCTGAAAAAGGAGCCCAGAAATAATTTACAGAGGAAACATGGCTCAGGTGTCTTCCCCAGATGCTATTGGTATCTTGAGACTATCCAGAAAGGTAATTTACACACACATATGCATACACAACAGAATTTAAGTGCGCTCTGTGTTTCCACAGGGTGTCCAAATACTAACATTTGCCATCTGGCCTGCTCAGATGGCTGTTTCTGACATCTGCACCAACGTCTGGGCTTGCCTTTGTTTATTATTCAAACATTTGTGGAATCCGAGCACTGTGCTAGGCACAAAGGATGCAAAGATGGAAAGCTGTACTCTCTGCTCTCAAAACAGTAACTTTAGACCATGAAAAACGACTCATGCAATCATGCCGTAAAATAAAACGATCATGCGCTAAAGTAAACATTGCAACCAGATGCAATGGAAGTGTGGGAGAAGGATCCATTAAGTCAGCCTGGGCAAGACAAGGAGAGTTCACACAAGAGAAAACTTTTGAGGATCGTCCATGGCGAGTAAAAGGATCGAAGGCAAAGGATGGAACCCAAGGAAACACCAACACGAAAGGATAAAGTGAGGGGAGTCTGTGAGGAAGACTAGGAAGGAGCAGTCAGAGATGTGGGCAGAAAATAAAGAGAGGGGAAAGCCATGAGAGGCAAAGGAAAGAGACAGAGCACGGAGGTTCAACAGCGTTGAACAGTCATCTAAGATGAGCACGCAAAGTGGTCTCAGGATTTGGCCTTTTAGAAGTCACACTGGCCTTTAAATGCATGATCTTTTAAGTATCGGCATAGAAACCTGCCAAAAACATCTAAACTCTTGCTTTGAAGTGAGGCCAGCAGTACCCAGGACTTGGGCACTGGTTAGGACTGCAGACGCCCAGACGCACCCAGGAGATTCGTGTGCACATTCAAGTGTGTGAAGCAGCCACACCTTTCCCTAGAAAACTGGCCGTTTGGCATGATCAGATTGGTGACTTGCAAGGAACTGGTTTCGCAAGGTTTCAGAGTAAAAAATCAATTTAGCTCTATTCTTACCTGTAACCTTGATTTACACACTATGAATCATACAGAAAATATTATTACTTCCATGTCACTGACCATGAAACAAAATAATAAATGGCAGAGCCTGGACGTGAACCAGATCTTCAGATTTCCTGGCAGTTAGGAGGGTTCTGCTCACTGGAGAGAGCAAGAAGTCAGAAATGTGTCTAAATGAAATATCATTTAAGACAATTCAATTTCCTGTGCTCTAATTCTGGTCTTGTCAAGCAGCCTTCTGATGACTAATCTGACTTTGAGTTTTAATTCTGAAATGGGATATACTGGACAAGGTGAAATGGCAAGAAAAGGGGGGAAAAAAACTGTAAATGAAAAAGCTTTATTGGTCATAAACTTCTTTTTCTGAAGTGATTAGAATGGACCAAATTTTCCAAATCGACTTGCCCCAAGCAAGCTGATAAACTGAGTTTCCGAAGCTCGGAGGCTGCCACAGCCCACACGGACTTGCCAGCAGGACATGCGACAGCAGAGGGCTGGAGAGAAAGCACATCAGGAACGGGCAGGGCTGGGGATCAACCAGGCGACAGATAGCGTCGGCCACCGGGCCAGGGCCAGCCATAAACAGGTTTCTGGGTAGAAATTTATTCCCGAGGCTGAGCTCTGGCTGCTGAGACATTTGATAAATAAATGCCGTCAAACTGTTGACTAAAATTATTTATATCATTCCAGTGAGCCTTGTCTTTCTCAGTCCTCATCAACTCCACCTCTCCTCCAATCTCAAAAAATACTGAAGACTCTATTGGAAATGTCTTGTAATTTATTCTGTGATGGAATGATTTCCCTAGAATATAAACAAAGGTAAAGGCCTTTGGGTGATGTTAACTCAAGCTGGTAGACAGAAAATATAAATATTCCCTCGAGCCCTTGAGCAAATGGGAGATCACTCCCAGGATTTCCTGATGAGAGTAATACCCAAGATTTCCTGGTGGGCTTTATAATACTTTTGGAGGTGAGGAAAACGATTTCCAGAGGTCCCCAGAGAGGTCCATTGTAACCCAAGATGCTAGCTAACCACCGGCTAGCTCCGGGCAAATGAACTTCCATCTCACATTATTCCATCTAGGCGGCCAGGGCTGAATTCTCCCAGATCTGTCATCTGTCCTCCAGGCTCCAGGTCTGCGCTCTAATTCTGCAGACCGCAGAGCTGCAAGTAATTCTTAGTCATTCGGGAAATGAATTCTTTTCACTTCCATCTTCACCCTGTGGTATAGAGATTATCCTACCTCAACAGAATTCCTCGACCCTTCCCCTCTTTCTGTTCTAGGGTCAAAGTTTAGCTTTAGGCACCAGCTTTCCAGTCCTTTCCCTCTTACATTAGGGACTTTTTGGTGAAATGCTAGACCTCAAAGGTCAAAACCATTAACACTGTCAGAGATGCCTGTTCCAGCCTGAGCGCCGGGGCCATCCCGCTTAACAGGGTTCATTCAGCAAAGCCCGGCAAGAGAGTCTCTGGTACTTGATCTCTGTTCCTCCAGCTCAGAACGTGACTAGATTTTATTTAATTAAGCATCAATGATACAAAAACGTTTACTACAGCTGAAAACAAGAATAAAATATGACTGGCAGAGGGAGTAGGTGAAGATGGGAGCGAGGCAGATCAGTAAAGGTCTTCTCTCTGCTACAGCCCTCAGGTTAGGTAATGACCACAATCCACCCCATCCCACCCCACAAAAATCCCCATCATTTTTTTTTTTTTAAGAAATTGCTGGGAATGTTAGCTTATTTTAATTATGCCAACTGAGACTGATTTCTTTTTCTCCTTTCATGTGTTTGTCCTAAAAATACTTTTTTTAAACCTTCCATTGAGGCCACTGCATACTGCTTCCTCCTATAAGTCCCACGTCCCTTTTGGAGTTGAGCCATGTTTTCCCTTCAGGGAGATGTCGTCTTGCTCAAGAGAGGAAGGAACAGGCCAGTGTGAGGCCTGGAAACCCAGGCCATCAGGAAATCCTGGGGGCCTGGGTAGTTAGTCTCTTTGAAACTTGATTCCCATAAAATAAAAAGAAGAAAGCAAAAGACCCCTCTGAACCCCAGCTCTCCGGGCCAGCTCTCCAGGGGCAATGATTTGTAGCCATTAACAGGGTTAAGCCTCTTCCTGATGAAGCCCTTTGTTTGTCCTCGCAAATGTTTCGTGGTTATGAGGGAAGGAAATCCAAGGTCACCTTCCTCTTGGAGGGAGCCTAGGAACTGACGTACTCTGCTGGGGGTCCAGGGTGTATATTTTCATTTACACTTGACCTGGTCTTCCTCCCCTCCCACAGATTTTCCTTATTTTCTTTCCCTTCTGCTATCCCAAAGGGGGAGAAATCAACGTTTCAATACCCCAGCACCTTAAAAAAGACTCAAAAAAAAATGAGAGCAAATTCAGGTGACCACAGACCCTTGGCATCCCTCCAGTTGCTACAGCTTGAAGTAATCATGGTCGGTATCAGGGCATGAGGGTTACTTGCAAAATATCAATCTGTCAACAGGAACAAAAACCTGCCTGTTAAATGGCAAAGGGACACATGTAGAGACCGTGTCAAACAAGTTCCAGGTCTAAAAGCAAAGGCTTGCATATGAAAGGTTATGCTCTTTCAAATTAAAACAGTAATAATAGCCCTGGCCAGTTTGTCTCGGCGGTTAGAGCGTGGGCCCAGGGACCAGAGAGTCCCGGGTTCGGTTCCCGCTAAGGGCACGTACCTCAGTTTGTCCCCGGCCCCGGTTGGGATCGTGTGGGTGGCAACCAGTCGATGTGTCTCTCTTACATCGATGTTTCTCTCTCTTTCTTCCCCCCTCTCTCCCTCCCACTCTATCTGAAGATAAATGCAAAAATGTCCTCTGTGAGGATAAAAAAATAATAATAAATAATAATAAATAAAACAGTAATAATAAATAATGAGGCAATATTTACCATCAAGATCTTTAAAGAATATTATCTAGGTTTCTAGACTTTAATTACATCCCCACCAATTTTTTTTTATGATTTTACCAATTATTTTTATGTGCAAAGACTGTGATGGTCAGTGACGGTTCCTCTATCTATCAGCCCCAAAACCTGGGCTTGACGGATTCAGGGTTTGAAGTAGAGTTCTTCATCCAATAGAGATACACGTACACGGTGGCTACTTGGAATTGTAGAATTTCAGATCTTTTAGGGCATTTCAGAAAATACCCAACTCTAGAGAGATTGAGTTGTTCAAGGTCAGTCACACTGCTTCAAAGCCACGAATAAAACACAGGTCTCTTAAGGTTGATTCTTTTCGCCTTGTACTGTACCTCTTCAGCTCAGCAGAGGCTTGCCAACCTCACGGTCACACAGAGGAGGATTAGGCACTTGGCAGTCGGGATGGGTGGTGCAGATGGCACTGGGAATGCCATCACTGGGGTTTGCTAGTAGGGAAAACTGCCTGTGCCTGAAAAACCAATAGCAAAAGGGTCTGTTTGATTCTAAAATAAGGAACAATATGAAGACTAGAATAACTATTCACTCTCGTGGTAGCTAGTCTCCCCCAGCAAAGCACACCCCTCGGCATGCACTCCCTCGCGGAGCCCACTCACACCAGGCAGGGGCAATGGAAGTCACGCTGCATGGCTTCCAAGTTTCATCTTTCACCTTCAAATGCTCACCCCTGGATGTACCTTCTCGGGACCTGGACACCATGCTTTGCAAAGCCCAGTTGTCACATGGAGAGGCTCTATGTCGTCTCTTAAGTGGGACAGCTCCAGCTGAGCCCTCAGCCAGCACCAACTGCCACCCACATGGGTAAGACTGATGGGTGGCCAGCCTCTTCAAATCTTCAGATGACTGCAGCCCCACCCAACATCCAACTGCAAGTGCTGAAGAAACCCCAGGTGAAAACTGTCCGGCTACACACAGCCTACCCGAGACCCGTGAGAGACAATAATAATTGTGTTCTAAACCGCAAGGATGTAGGTGGTTTTTACACAGCAGTACTACCTGGAGCAATTCCTTTGCACAGAATGGGACCGACAGGGAAATCCTAAAGGTCACCGGTAAGCATCACTTTTAACTAAGGATTTCCATGAGGTTTAAAAAAAAAAAAAAATAGCATATCCTGAAAAAGAGAGGCATAAATTTTTTTCCAGAGTAAATGTTGGCAAACTGTGAAGTTAACAGGAGCAAGTGACCAAAAGCATCAGACATCAAGGACACTGAGGGGAAATAGAAACTGTTCAAAGCTGAACTTAATGAATGCCCAAGGGTATTCATTATGCATGTCACCCCAGCAATAAATACTCCAGAAGTAAATCAAGTGGAGGACGATGCAGAAGAGCAAAGAAATGCAGAGAGTAATCAAGGGGAAGAAAGAGGCATATGCTCTGTTTGGTACAAAACCATCTGGAACACACCAGACGAGGGTGAGACAGCGTGGGACCAGCAGAATATCATTCCTGGGAGACTGCGAGAGATTGCCCAAGTTGTTCAGAGGAATAACAAGCAAACTTAAGAGGGATAATGAGTAATATTTCAAATGTACAGAGAGAGAGGTCAGGACAGGAGACAAGAGGTCTCAGAGTGACAAGGAAGGGCTTTTATGAACAATAGCAGCAACATGAGCTAATGGCGTGATTATCACACAGTAACGGGGCTTCGGTGCTAAATGTTAATAGTCACTGCCCAGGTGGGGCCTTAGAGTAATTCAGCCAGTCACAGGATATTAGCAGAAATCGTCAAGATCTCTCACTGGGTCCCACAGTTCATAAAGGTTGCCGCTAGAGCCCTGGTTAAAAAGCAGCTTTGGCTTTTATTCTTTCTTTCAATGATCACAAAGATTAAGGAACAAGCACCTGAGTCAGACTCACTTGTTCCAGGAGGAGACACTGGATGGAAATCAAGACTGGCTGAGAATGGGGGTTCTAATGACCTCAGGGAGTGAGGACCTCGCTGCAGAGCGGCGACCCTGCTTTGAGACTACTTCAGTTCTGTGTGTCTCGGCGCTGTCACAATGCAGGCTCCTGTTGCCTCTGCATTTACATCTTCTGCAAGGCCTGCAACATGGCAAGGAAAGTCAGGTGGAGCCCTGGCCGGTTTGGCTCAGTGGTTAGAGCATCGGCCCGCGGACCAATGAGTCGCGGGTTCAATTCCGGTCAAGGGCACGTGCCTCGGTTTTGATTCATCACCAGCCCTGGTCAGGTCGTGCAGGAGGCAACCAGTCGATGTGTCCTTCTCACGTCGATGTTTCTCTCTCTCTCTCTTCCTCTCTCTCCCTCTCTCCCACTCTCTCACTCTGAGGATAAAGAGAAAAATGTCCTTGGGTGAAGATTAAAAAAATAAAAGAAAGAAAGAAAATCAGGTGGAGGTTCTTAATCATATATTAAAATTAAATTTCCTTAAAAAGAGCTTTCTAGTCCAGAAATTGGACTAGAAGTTTTACATACTTTAATTCCAAGAACCATATTAGGTTGTCATTATGACCTTGGTTTTTTAGGTGAAGAAACTCTTAGAGAAGTTGACTTACTAGCCCAACATGATAGTAATAGTAATAACAATAATAAAAATAGCAAATATAGTATTCAGTCAGGCGCTATTCCAAACACTTTAACGTTTTAACCCATTTCATCCCCAAACAACACTGTGAAGAAAGCACTATTACTAACCCATTTTAGATATTGAGTAAATAGTGAAACTGGGATTCAGTCCCACCCCGAACCACCTCACTATAACGGGGTCTCAACATAGAAGTCCTAGGGCCTTCCCTGTCTGGTTGACTCTAAAAGCCTCTATCCTTTTCTTTGTACCACATTTCCCCTGTGAGCACTTTGGTAGATTTCCAATATATCAGAACCCAAAAGTAAATCTCCGTAACATGACAAGTTCTATAAAACGTCATCCTGAACACCATCCAGGGCCCTGCAATTAGCTGCACAGACTGCGGTGCAGGGGGGTGAAGCCAGCTGCCCACTCGGACCATAAATTGATGTCCAATGTCCTTGTTACTGGCACTTTCTAAAGGGAAAGGGGGTGCTGACAAGGCAACTGTGAGAATTTGGAGTCGCTGTCGGGGTTTTTACCTGTGCAAGTCAGACTGAGAATAGGTCATTGAATTATGGGTGATGGGATGAGAACAGGGAAGAGCTCACTGACAAAGTCTATATCCTGATACAAGATGTACCTTCAAGATTAGAAAAGCAAGTGATATTATTTTATTGCAAAACAAGAAAGCACAGAAAAAGTGGAGAGAGGGCCAAGCAGCAAATATAGACCCAAAGGACCAGCTGCTAAAGAGAAGTAAGAGACTCAGGTTCCAAACAGATACTCATCTGTTTGGTTCTCATTCTGGGGAGCAGGCAGAAGAGACAAGAATACAGGTGCGGTGTGAGAAGCGTCTCTCCGAGCCCTTAGAGCCTTTTCTCCCCTTTAAATGTGCAAGCTAATAGCCATCACATTTTCATGAAGAATTCCTTTTTTCTTAAGTTAATTTTGAGGCATTAAGAGCCAAACAATGTAGGGTTGTTGCTGGGGGATTTTTCCCCCCAACCACAGAAACGGCTTAGCTCCTGAGTTACCAGAAGCAAACACCTTAATACCTAAGATAAATTTCAAGGCCCACAGAGCCCAGTGACCCTACATTTTATATAACCTTCTCCACCACGTGGTCCCTACACCAACAGCCAGGTCCAGGAGAGGCTGGAGAGTTTACGACTGAGAATTCTAAAGAAGTATCAGTTAGTTCTTCCCTACCTGCATTTCTCCACAGACGTGGAGCTCATTTCCCATGCAGTTCTCATTTGCTACCTGCCAAGGAATGTGTTTTCAATACACACAACCCAGAAGGCTTGGCATAAAAACAAACACGGCTTTAGAGTTCTCCAAACACTATTTAAGAGTCAGAAGAAGTCTTTGTAGAATCTAGAAAGACAGGAATAACTCTGAGAATCAACCCAAAGAAGGAATTAAAAACTGAAGAGATAACAAAAAGAAAGTTCATAGTTACCCTGGGGGCACAGGGCACAGCAAAGAGGCCCTTTTGTTCCCCAGGGAGGGCACAGGGAACACGGATTCACATACCCACGTACACATTCTATAGGCTTGTGTGCATGCACGCACGAACACACCCATCTCAAACTGCCCCATCCCTTCTCAGCTGTATGTTTTGAGGACCTTTAGGCTGAAGGCTGACCATACCCTACATTGACCATAAGTTAGCGCTTAAGCAGGATTCCCATTCTACCTGCTAATGGTGCCGGAGTAGCTGACTATCAAGGCCCCCTGTGGTGTGTGTGGGGAGGCCCAGGATGCTTAGACCTTTTTATACTTATCCATTGCAGTGCAACAAATTACCACAAAATTTAAAACTGCGAGCACTTATTATTTCACATGGTTTTTGAGGATCAGGAATCCAGGGACAACTGGATAATTCTGGCTCAGGGTCTGTCACGAGGGTGGAGTCAAAATGTTTGCTGAGACCAGAGTTGTCTGAAGGCTTGACTAGGACTGGAGGGTGTGCTTCCAAGATGGCTCACTCAACAGCTGTTGAATGGAGGCCTTGGTTTCTTGTCTCTTGGACCTCTACATGGGGCGGCTTGAGTGTCCTCACAGTGTGGCAGCTGGCTTCCCCCAGAGTAAGTGATCAGACAGAACAAGGCAAAAGCCATAGTGTCCTTTGTGACCAAGCCTTAGAAGTCACACACATCATTTCGACAATATCCTGTTGGTTTACACAGTTAGCCCTATTCAGTGTGGAAGGGAACTATACAGGGCACAATGCCAGGAGGCCAGGACCACTGGGGCCCCTGTGGATAAGGGCTCCCCCATCTTTACAAGTCAATTCTACCTGGTTCCTCATATCCCACCAGTCCTCGCTGGTTCCTTGGCTGGCATCCTTGTTATTCTGCTTAGAAGGCCTCAAATTGCCAAATGGGCAATGATCACTTATAGTTTTAAATACTTTTATATTGTTTGGACCTTCTATAATGAGAATGTATTTTATAATTTAAAGTTGTTTTCAAAATAAAATACTGCCAACTTGATCCGGTTACCTACATTTTTCTGGTCTTTCCATTGTTTGTTTATTATTAATATGAAATCTAAGAATATAATTTTCTGGATTTCTTACCAACTAAAAAGGATTTGTGTTATATTTGCCATTATTCAGATTCACTAGATTTCTCCATTTCAATGGATTTAACAATCGCGGTTAACCTTGCATGAACCAATTTTCAGAATATGGTTACTATTTCTGAGTCTCACCAACCCATAATTACAAAGAGATCATATTTCATTAAATACTTACGAGTATTGGTTGGGTATAAGTAATAAAAGATCCAATGAAAAATGGCTTAAACAATAAGAAGACTTTATTTTCTTGCAGCTCTTTAAGTTCCATGTCTGCTCGACATCTGTGTAACTCAGTATCTCTATGATGCCACCCCGGGCTCAAGCTCTTTCCATATTCTGCTCTGTCACCCTCAGCACGTTAGCAAATCTCTCTCATAGTTGCAAGATGGGCTGCGTTAGCTCTTTGGAATCACATTCTTTCACAGCCACATTCAAAGCAAGAAAACAACATCCTTTTCTTGTGCTTATCATTTTTAAGAAATGATTCAGAAAATTCCCCACAAGTGATTCAGAAATTTTCCCTTTGTTTCTCATTGACCAGGATTGTATTATATGTCTTTTTTTTTTTTTTTTTCTTTATCAGCCAGGGGAATGCAATTAGTATGATGGACTTAAACTAATCAAAATTCACCCTACACCTTGGAGCTGAGGTGGGGTCTAGCCTCCCCTGAATATCACCCAATCTCTGAAATAATCACAGTGCTGTTAACAAGGAAAAAAAGAGGGTGTTAGCTATTGCATAGGCCATTGATAGTATTGAACAATGGTTTGAGCCCTCATCAGTATACTCCCAGACATCAACCAAAGTCGTTCAGACATCTCTGAGAGATCGCCAGATGCCAGCTCATGTATGCTCAAGAAGAAGCAATGACCACCTCCCCACAAAAGAAGTGTTCTCGAGCCTTCCTGCTCTCCCTGATCTCACACCCAACCACCACAAGAGGTGAAATAGAAGAGAATTTTCTCTTTACCTTAGTCTAGGTCATGCTTCTTAAGTCTTCTTTCTCTATCCCAGAACTGCCCTCTTCCCAGGATGATTGACAGTGAGAAGATTCCACTCCATTCAAAGTAAATTTCACTTGCACTCGCCCACAAGCCATGGAGTGAAGTCGGGTTCTGTGGCTCTCATGAGACAATCCCATCAGGAAATAATAGTTTAACACCAGTACGGTCAGGGTTATTCAGCCTGGAATGATATTATGTGCAAGACATCAACAGTGCAGCCGATACAACATATGCCAAGCCAAGTTCAAGTCATTTTCAAAGTCTCTTCACAAGTATGACATGAAGTTCAGGCTGCATACCTTTCCTATCATTTTATGATCTCTAGTTCCAAGTCTGCAACTGTTTAAGTAAGAGGACACACACAAGAACAAGCAATAATAGAAGGCAAGGGTGTAACAGCAAATATTTTTGGCTCTGAGGGTCATATAGTCTCTGTCCCAATTAGTTGCTGTTGTAGTGGGAAGGCAAACATAGAAAATTTGCAAATGAATAAACATGGCTGTTTCCATAAAACTTTATTTACAAAACAGGCAGTGGGCCAGATTTGTACCACAAGCCATAGTTCGCCAATCCCCGATATGAGGCATAGGGCAGTTTAAATCTTAATAGAAAGCCCTGCAGGTGTGGCACAGTAGATTGAGCATCAGTCCTATGGACTGAGAGATCCTGGTTCGATTCCCGGTCAGGGCACATGCCCAGGTTTCAGGCTCGATCCCCAGTAGGGGGAGTGCAGGAGGTAGCCATTCAATGTTTCTCATATTGATGTTTCTATCTCTCTGTCTCGCTTCCTCTCTCTCTAAAAAATCAATAAAAACATATTTTAAAAAATAAATAAATAAACCTTAATAGAAAAAAGTTTTTTCACAAAGAAATAAAGATGTCTGGAAATCTTTACTTTGCTAAAATATACACATAATTTACATTAATAATGTTTAAACACCGACTGCCAGAAAGATCTGGAGTTCACAGCTTTCTCCCCAAACAATGGACAGAGCAAAAGTAGTCCAAAAGCTAAGTTCACGCTTTCACCTCTTAGGAGACAGACACTATCTTAAATTTTAAGTGACAGTCTTTCCAGCTTCTGTAAAATCATCAAATTCAGAAAAAAAATTAGGCTTCACATTTTAGCCAAGACACCCTATTGGATCAGTGCCTCCCACGACTGGAGAGAGCGAAGTCCACCCTGAAGTGATCAGCAGGCTCAAAGACCCCGCGCCAACCTCCAACAAACATCTGACTCCATCAAGCACATTGTAAAACGAAGAAGCCTTGACAATGCCCAAGAATGTTACAGGAAGAAATAAAGCTGTGTCACTTCCAGTCTCCAGACACTTGCTGTCCAGAGCCACCTTCTTCCATTCATATACTCCAAACACATATTTTATCAGCCAGTTGAGTTCCAAACCGAACAGATTTCTGAACTGCTTATTTTACTACATGCTTTTACTCGAAAGGCACAGATGCTCTTCTCACTATCTCCCCAGAGAAAACAGTAACTCATTCTCTGCCACCAACGCTTCTCTAGCAGGAGGATTAAGTCCAGGAAATTTTAATCTCCTTTAAAATAATGCCCATTGATTGTACATAGTAAGCACTTACTGTCCTGATCCACTCTTGTGTGTACTCATTGAAATTTATTTACTCTCGCCCATCATCAATCACGGAATCCCTACTCAGAATGGAATTAGGCGGTGTCAGCAAGCTTGCTGTTCCAAAGCTTGGAGCAGCCCTGACTTTCCACTCAGGGCCAGGATTTCTGCAGGTGTGTTCTCCCAGGTGTAGAGCATGTGTCAAACACCCCAACAGGTATAGACCTGGTACAAACTAGCAAACAGTAGGAAATGGCTAAGGCTAAATGCCAAGAAGATCAGTGAATGGGGAGATGTTATTTTTTATATCTAGATCACTGGACTACATAAAAGGAAAAAATATTAAATTTAATAACTGCCTCATATTGTTATGAGAATAAGGCAAGTTGCTGCTTTCGGTCCCAATCCACTTCCTCATACATAACCTCTGAAAAGTGCTGTGATTGCTACTATTTTACCATAAAGACGTGTCAAACAGCCCCGGGTGACATAAGGTAAATTTTAACTAAAGAGATGTGGGCATTTAACACCAAAATATCCGTGTGTGATTCTAGCTTTCTTTAGCTTCCAAGAACATTGACATAAGGCTCTTTCCTGTATTTCTTGACTTACAGCCTCTCTCATACGACGACCTTTCTTTTTTTCCCAACTTCTTCATTACAGGAATCCAAAACAGTTTCTTCACAGCTCCATGGTACAGGGTCAGGTGCTGAACTAAGATGTTTCTCACAGTTTTCCCTTCTACTTCCTGCTCCCATTGAGCTAGGTATTGTGGTCGAAACCATCAGTTGAGTGGCTTGGCAATCCAAGATAGAAACCCATCTTCCCGCCTCTCCTTTTCCTGAACACATCTGGTTTAAGCACAGTCAGTAATAGCCCAAGGCCAAATTATCCCACCAGATTCCCTGATCACGACCCTAGGACAATGTTCTCAAATTTTAGTGTATATCAAAACACCTGGAGGGCTTGTTAAACTTCAGAATACTACCACCCCACCCCCCAAAGCTTCTGATTCAGTTGGTCTGGAGTGGGGTCTAAAACTTCGCATTTCTAACCAGTTCCCAGGTGATGATGACACTGCTGGTCTAGGGGGACCACACTTTGAGACCCACAGCCCTTGGGCATTAATTAGACCACAATGTGGACTGATAGAATCACCTGGGAACTTCATGGAAGCAAATAATCCTGTGAAGACAACCAGGCACATCTTCCTCCACTTCAAGCAGAAGGAAGATTCACCTGCTCCCAGATCCAGGTGGAAGCTGGGCTAAATTAAACCAGGGAAGGCTGGGCCTGGGAATAGAAGTAGATCCTGAAGTCTGAGCAAAGGCTTCAGGAGGTAATGAGCATTGTAATCACAGCCTGGGGAGGACACCAGATCACCTGTGTTCGAATTCCTGCCTCATACTGCAACCACGGACAAGTCCCTTCATAGCAGTAACTACGGTTTCTTCATCTATAAAACGGTGTTGGTAACCATGGCTACAACCTCAGGGAGATGAGGTAATCCATGTAAACCATGCACAGTACAGTGTTTGGAGCATCCTACGTAGGGTGATTGTAAATGTTCAATACATATCTAGCATGGGAATAAGGTCGAGACTTGGGCCTTATCGGACTAAGGGACTGCCAGGCAAAGACTGGATGTAAAGTTTGGCCTGAGGCTGGATGACCAGTCCACGTGGGGAAAGAAAGATGGGGTACAAATCATATTTTGGGCAGAGGTGAAAGTAAGGTCTGTGGCACAGATTTCCTGCTCAGCCAGGAGCAAGGTATCTTCAGGTGCTGTGGCAATTTACCATGTGGTTGCATTTAGATCAGGTATCAGAATAGTCAGGGGAGTCTAGGGCTCAGCGTAAGGCACCCGATACTGGAAAGTTGAGGTTCCAGTTGCACAGCCAGCATCAGAGGGCGACCTGGAAGAATATATATATATATAATGATGCCAAGGTAAGGAGCTGCGGATGTGGGACGGGGCCCAGATTCCGGAGTGAGGCTAAGCAAACAGATAAAGGTCAAGGAATCCAGCTGTAACAGTAAACGAGATGAAACACAGAGGGCGGAGGCCAGGATGTCTACATGCCTCTACCCACTGTGGGCTCCAAACAGCTATAGATGGCAAGCAATATGAAATAGTCCCCTTTCTCTGACCACACAGCGTTTGGTCGCCACCTGCCCGGATCTCTAGTACTTGTCTTAGCAGATTACCCTGAAATGCACCCCTTCTCTGTCTAGACCTCAAGTCTAGTCCTGTTACATCTCTGCCCACAACAGAAAGATCAAACTATGCTGAAGATTGTGCCCGACCACCTTGATGTGATGGGTGTCAGTTAATAATTAGTCCAACTCCACAAGCCCTGTTTTAAAAATAAGCAATGCTCTCCTAATACTCATAAAATGCTTTTTCTACCCTCCCTGTTTTCATGTTGCCCAAATAAGGACAATTCCAACTGTTCAGCAATGATTGCCTGGGGTGTATGCATATTTTAAATTATTTCATTAATTTTCTTTTTATTTTTTTTTAATTTTTGTATCAGATAAACATGCATGTTTAAAGTTAATAATCAAATAATTCTGCGATGTTTATTACAAAAAGATGGTTGTTTCTTATCTCCCTCAGTCCCATTTCCCCCTTTCATGAGGTAATTACTTTCACATCTTTTCATCAATTAAACGGAATGAGTCTCTAGGTCTCTAAATAACATTTTTGTGTTCTACTACTTGGTGGTTGTTTTTTCTTCCAGTCTTAGACGTTATTTATTGACTTCCTACACTAAAATGTAAAGCTTTATTCTTTTTCTTTTATCCATCCCACTGTACTGATGCTCTTTATCCATCTTTTCATCTTCCCGATATAATTATAATTTCATAATTTTAGATAGACCAATATTTGGAGCTTATATTATTACTATGTAAATACTAGTCACAGATGAGCCATGTAATAACTATAATTATTTTATTTTTTCTGTATGGATTTTCTTTTCCCTGGAATTAACAATTGCCTTAGTGTCTTCATTTACTTAGTTTTCTACATTTCTATCACAAATTGAAGGCCTATCTTTGGTAGTTGCCTAAATCTCTTCTCAAGACATTTAATACATGAGATGTTGTGTTCATTTCATCTTCCTGAAGAAGTGTGTCCTGGAGCTTCCTGATCTGCTCCAGTCCCTCAGTGCCTGGTGCACTCGCTGCCTTCCTGGTGTCTCTCCTGCTGCCCTTCTGGGGACTCCTTTGCTCCCAGTTTCCTATGTCTCACATCTACCTCCTTCTTGGTTACACCCTTATTTTCATAAAACACATCTACCAATCGATTCCTAAGGAAAGGTGTGTGGGAAGAAAATCGTTCGGAGAATTTATATGTCTGAAGGTATCATCATAACCCCATCACATCTGACTGACCCTTTAAATAGACATTAAATCTAGATTGGCAATAATTTTCCCTTAGAATTTGAAGGCATGGTGCTCTATTGTTCTCTAGATTCTAATTTGCTTTCGAGAAGTCCGAAGCCATTCTGATCCTGATCTTTCATGTGGCCTACTTTTTCTCTTTATAAAAGTGTGTAGGATCACCCTGGCCGGTTTGGCTCAGCAGTTAGAGCGTCGGCCCGTGGACCAATGAGTTGAGGGTTTGATTCCAGTCAGGGGCATGTACCTTGGTTGCAGTTTGTCCCCAACCCTGGTCGGGTCATGCGGAAGGCAACCAGTCGACGTGGCTCTATCACATCGATGTTTCTCTCTGTCTCTCTCTCTCCCTCCCTCCCACTCTATCTAACGATAAATAGAAAAATATCCTCGGGTAAGGAATAAAAAATTTTTAAAAAGTGTGTAGGATTTTCTTTGTCCTCAATATACTAAAATCTCATAATGAGGAGCCCTTGATGTAGGTCTGTTTTCAAACACTTTGAGATTTCTTTTTTATTGAATTTATTGGGGTAGCATTGGTTCACAAAACCATACAGGTTTCTAGTATACAATTCAATAAAACATCATCTTTATGCTGCATTGTGTACCCATCACCCCAAGCAAAGTCTCTTTCCATCCTCATTTTCCCCCCATTTGCCCACCTCTACCTAGCCCGTAGCCCCTTTCCCTCTGGCTATCACCACACTGTTGTCTATGTGTTATGTATATATGTTTTTTGGCTAATCCCTTCACTTTCTTTCATCCAGTCACCCCTTCTCTTCCCCTCCAACAGCTTTCAGCCCATTCCATGTGTCCATGCCTCTGTTTCTATTTTGTTCATCAGTTTGTTTTGTTCATTAGGTTCCACATATAAGTGAGATCATATGGTATTTGTCTTTGTCTGACTGGCTTATTTCACTGAGCATAATAATCTCCAGGCCCTTCCATGCTGTCACAAAAGGTAAGATTTCCTTCTTTTTTACGGCTGAGTAGTATTCCATTGTGTAGCACAGCTTTTTTATCCACTCATCTACTGATGGGCACTTGGGCTGCTTCCAAATCTTGACTATTATAAACACTGCAATGAACATAGGGGTGCATATATTCTTTCTGATTAATATTTCAGGATTCTTAGGATATAGTCCCAGAAGTGAGATAGTTGGGTCAAAAGACAGTTCATTCCATTTTTAAATTTTTGAGGAAACTTCATACTGTTTTCCACAGTGGCTACCCCCGTCTGTATTCCACCAACAGTGCACAAGGGTTCCCTTTCTCCATATCCTTGCCAGCACTTGTTGTTTGTTGATTTATTGATGGCAGCCATTCTGGCAGGTGTGAAGTAATACATCATTGTAGTTTTAATTTGCATCTCTCTGATGATTAGTGATGTTGAGCATTTTTTCATAGGCCTATTGACCATCTGTATGTCCTCTTTGGAGAAGTGTCTATACAGGTAATTTGCCCATTTTTTAATTGGGTTGTTTGTCTTCCTGGTGTTGAGTTCTATAAGTTCTTTATATTTTTTTTAAATTAACCCCTTGCCCGGCCGGTGTAGCTCAGTAGTTGAGCGTTGACCCATGCACCAAGAGGTCGCCAGTTCGATTCTTGGCCAGGGCACATGCCCAGATTGTGGGCCTGATCCCCAGTAGGGGGCATGCACATGGAGGCAGCCAATCGATGTTTTCTCTCATCGATGTTTCTATCTCTCTCTCTCTCTCTCTCTCTCTCTCTTCCTCTCTCTCTAAAAATCAATAAAAAGGAAAAAAAAATTTTTAAAGAAAGAAATTAACCCCTTATCAGATGTTGCATTGGTAAACAATTTCTCCCATACAGTGAGTTCCCTTTTCATTTTGTTGGTTTCTTTTGCTGTGCAAAAGCATTTTAGTTTGATGTAGTCCCATTTGTTCATTTTTTCCCTTGTTTCCCTTAGCCTAGGGGATATATTGGCAAAAATATTGCTATGAGAGATGTCTGAAATTTTACTATGATTTCTTCTAGAATTTTTATGGTTTCATGACTTACATTTAAGTCTTTTATCCACTTTGAGTTTATTCTTGTATATGGTGAAAGAAGGTAGTCTAGTTTCTTTTTTTTTTTTTTTTTAATGTGCCTGTCCAATTTTTCCAACACCATTAATTGAAGAGGCTGTCTTTACTCCAATGTTCTTGTCTCCTTTGTCAAATATTAGTTGGCCATATAGGTGTGGGATTATTTCTGGGCTCTCTGTTCTGTTCCATTGATCATTTGTCTGTTCTTATGCCAGTACCAGGCTGTTTTGATTACAGTGGCCTTGTAGTATAGTTTGATATCAGATATTGTGATCCCACCTACTTTGTTCTTCTTTTTCAAGATTGCTGTGGCTATTCAGGGTCTTTTTTTGGATGGACTGGTTTCCATTACAGGTGGAAAAGACAAAGTAAATAAAAAAAATTCCACAACAGGGTTCGATATAGGAGCTCTCTTCCAAGTTTCTGGAACTGTTGAATATTTTTCTGCTGAAATTTTCAAAGAATGAAGCATATAAACTGCCTTTTCCAAATGACTTAGCACAAGGTTAGCCATCACTCTCACCTGGGATTTGAGACAGATATTTTCCACGAACTGATTCACTGTACTGTGTAGAGATGCCTATCATTTCCCCCATAACCACATACCTTTCTTGGAGGACCTGTTCACAACCCTGGAAGGGGCAGTCCTTCGTACCCCTCCCCTCTGCCACAACCCACTGAGCTACAAATGGACCTAATTCAGACTGGGCCACTCCGATTCTCTCTCTCAGGAGACTGAAATAGGACACTGAGAAACACAGTTAAATGGTAGGGTTTGCTTGAAATGAAAGGTTAAATAGGATCAAAGCCAGAGTTTGTACCATGACCAAACAAAGTCAGAAAAATCCATGAGACATACAGAGAGTGCCAGTATGCAGGAAGCCACAGGAGAGAGCAGGTGCACACTGAGAGCAGTGATCAGAGAAGACATGGTGCCCCAGAGACTAGAAAAATAGTTTAAGGTACTGACTTTCCAGATGACTTGGTATATGTCCTTTATTTGTCCTGTGCCCTTTCAGTACATTAACTTTGTACTTGAGCTAGAATGTATGAGCTGCTAGTTCTTTGTCATGAAATGATGCAATATTCACCAAGTATAATAGTCAGGATCCAGCAGGAAAAGGATGGTACATCAAATATGGTAGGGAAGTCTAACAAAGGGATGATTTACAAAGGGAACCAACCTTGGGTCTAGCAGGGAGCCATTACCATCTGTGGCTGAAAGGACAAGGAAGAGGAGCAACTATCTTAATCTGGAGAAAATAGGCATTTCCTACTAGGAGCTGTGGTCGTCGGTAGATGGACACAGCCAACACACAGCAACCTAGCAGGAAGAGAACTGAGAGAATAATATCCTGACCTTACTCTCCTCCTGACCTTTAGTACACTGTAGTTACCACCCACTATCAAATTCACTAGAAGACAGAGGGCAAGAGAATGAGAAATCACACACACACACACACACTCATACACTCCTTGGACGACACAGGGCACATAAATTAGAGCTTTTCTCTTAGAAGAAAAGCTCAGTGAAGTAAAACTCTAGCCCGGCCGGTGTGGCTCAGTGGTGGAGTGCTGACCCATGTACCAAGAGGTCGCTGGTTTGATTCCCAGTCAGGGCACATGCCCAGGTTGTGGGCCCAATCCCCAGTGGGGGCCATGCAGGAGGCAGCCAATCGATGTTCTCTCTCATCAATGTTTCTATCTCCCTCTCCCTTCCACTCTCTCTAAAATCAATTTTTTTTAAAAAAAAATTTTAATTAAAACTCTAACTTAAGAATATTATTTCCTTCTAATTTACCAACATTCCTAATGAGAACTTGTCTAAATAATTTTAAATTATGATGGAAACTTAGCACAAGAAGTCAGAAGTTCCAGAACCAACGCTGTGGCTCCAGAATGCCTTCATCTGCCCGGCAGGGCCTGCAGAACCCTCTCAGGGCAGGCACCGGAGATGCCAGGGCCTCAGCTGCGTATGACCACTGCCGTCTGGTGTCTGATGGGCAGATAAGACTGCTGATAGGCCTTTTATCTTTAGGTCGCAGTTAGAAGCCCTGCATCGCTGAGTCACAGTTCAAAGCTGCTCCTTCTGCTGATGGTGGGAAATGAGTGGGTGCTCAGCCCACCTCTTCCTAGATGAAAGCTGCCTAACAAAACCACCTCACTACATCTGGCATGAATTAATCAGTGCAGATTCCTGTGGTAAGGAGAGGGGAGGCTGGGAAGAAGCTCTCTGAACTTATAAGGGAAAGAGTGTGGCCTAATTATGACAAAACTGAAAACAGCCTGGAAGTGCTACTTTCAAATTGTTAACTCTAATCACAGGATCTCAAAGCATGAGAAAGGCCCCCTTCAGATTTTGTTGGTGAGCTGGGGCCTCGTGAATATTAGCACCCTCCTTTCATGAGTGAGAACCTTTCAGTGGAGGTGTGATATTCCCACACAATGTTAATTAAAGTTTTTCACCTGCTCTGTAGGATCCAAGGCTCCCAATACCCAAAGACGTTCCATTGGGGCTCTATTTTCCTAATAGGTACTGACATGAACAGGCAGGTAATAGTATCAGATTATCAACTCTTGGCAGAATTGTTCTCCATGTCTTCCTAATTCATGGTGCTAAATCATCACTGAGATCACCACTATCACAGGCCCAAAGGGACAGAGAATATAGACAAAGCTGGGAGGCAGGTGAAGATTAGAGTATTTTTAATGTCAATCTGTCTATCTGACAAGGGCAAGCCATGGAGCCACCAAGGAGATCAGTCTAAATAAATCAATGGTTGTGCATAGTTACAGGTCAGCACGAACCAATGGGCTAAAGTACACAACAATCCGTTTCTTCCTGTGCGTGAGTCCTGTGGAAATGAGGGAAAGGTCAAAGGGAGGGGATTCAAATAATAGATACCATTTGTTTACCCTGGCATTTGTTGGGTAGATAAAAGACTGGTAAATCTTTTGCAAACTCCAGAAATTACACTGTATACACTCAGTGGCGTATTTTCTCTCTACTGGGGAGAACAGAAGAAGAGGACAATCGGGAGAACAGTGCCAAACAGGCCTTAGCAAAGTTTTAACCTGTGAGATGAGATTGTGTCATTCTTGTGTCCTACATTTGAGATAATAAATGCTCCCAGATTTGGCGAAAAATATCTATCAGCATTTTATTTGAATTGACCTCTTGTTGAGTAGATTGCAAAAAGAGTATGTTAATGGTTTTATGTAAAATGACAAACATATACATAGATGCATAGAGAGAAGACTGGAAGAATGTTGTAGAAGTATGCAGAATAGTTTTTTCTGGATGGTAGGCATTCAGGGGACTTCATAATTTCCAACATTGTCTGATTTTCTACAATAAAGATGTATATCTTTATAAATAAGAAAAACAAAATCACTTTCCTTAAACTAATCCGAAACCAGCATATTCAGAAATTGTATTATACAAAGGAAAGAACAAACATTTATTAAATGCCTCCCTTGCACTCAGGACTATTTTTGGCACAGACACTGTGAATTATTGTTTTTATTTTACATATAAAAAAATGAAAGGTCAGAGAGTTTGACTAACTTGACCAAGACTTCCACGGTGTCATTAACCTTTCAGCAAAGCAGAAATCGTAGAGCATCTACTTTTCCCCTCAGCTTGAGAAAGAATCCCAGGGAAAGAGGAAGTTTGGGGTGAAAACACCGGCCTGGGAACTGGCTCTTAAAGTTTTCCAAGCCTCCCTCAAACTAATGGCAGAGCTGGGCTTGCAGGTCCATCAGTGCAGAGAATGTTGCCCTCCTAGGAGAGGTGTGGCCAAAACAAATGAGAGCAAGATGCTTTGTGATCTTTGAATAGCAGAAGTAGCTGTGAGTAGTCATGTGCCACCCATGACACGAGTTCTGGGAAACAACCACAGTGAAGGCAGCAGACCTTTATTTGAGGTCCAGTTGACCCCACATCAAAGCACAGTGCTAGGAATCAGGCAACCTAAACTCCAGCCTCCATGATAATCCCTTGAAATAGCCAAGCTTCTCTGAGCCTCAGTTTCCTCAGCTATAAAGCAAAAGGGTTTGCCTAAAAAAAATCTTTAAAGTTCTTTCCAGTTCTAGGAATTTCAACCATTGCATTGCCTTCTCTTGGATTCATTTAACAATTGCCCTAGCATGTCCAACTGGTCTACCAGACATTGCTTTGGGGCCTAAAATTACGTGTGTTAATGCAGAGGTGTAAAAGGTCTTTTGTAATCTGCATAGGATTTTGCTACATACTTAGCTTTGTTTCATAACCCACAATTATCTTTGAAAAACAGATAAGTCTACTTACTCTCTATCATCTAGTTCCAAATGGGGCCAGTCCTTCCCTCCCTCTTCTTAATAAAAAATCCCCAAATCTCAGGTGGGCGTCAGGATAACTCAGGAGATTCGGCAGTACGAGCTTGGAATATTTCCCCCTGGGTCCCAAATGCTTTATTTCCTAAGAGCTGCTTTTGTAAGGCAGGCAAAAAAATCAATAAATAAATTCATTTCAATTTATAAATGATTTTTGCAAATTGAACAGAATTTTATATCCGAAAGGCAACAGGTAGAGTGGTTCTGTTCTCCTATATTAGTTCCTCACAAGCAAAAATCCAAAATGCCAATAAAAGCCCCTTGCTGTAGCAGGTAGGCACTGTCTTATGAAAACAGGCCAGGAGAATGAATTGAACCACCCAGGAAATCATATATCCACCCCTTCATAACATTAACTGGGAAAAATCTCAGAGACAATGATAGCATGTACAATTATAAACATGGGCTGCAGATGACTGAATCATAGTAGTCAAACTCCATTGCTATTTGGAAAGAATAAGCCAGAAATGAATTTAAATATGTGTTTCAGAGTTCAGATGCTAATATTTCATCTGTTGCAATCCATGACCTGCTTTTCAGAGTAGGTGGGCAAAGACAGAGTCTTTCGGATAGGGGAGCTGCCTTCTCTGACTTGGAAATTCTGCAAAAGTGGCATCAAGCCATTGCCCAGCCTCCTTGGCATCTTCTTCTGTTCACTGAGGGGCACCATGGGCAAGAGATGCACCGACTTCTCCCTCTCTTATCCTTTGCAGGACAACTGGTAGCCTAGGGGATACGTCAGAAAGCTCCCTCTTCATGGTCTCTGAATAGTCATTTGCTGTATTCATCCCAGGAAATCAATTCTCTAAAGTCTATTCTCTATATAAAAACAACCTTTGAAACTCTCTATTCAGATCTATTTCATGCATTTCTATTGAGCCATTCATTTGATAAACCATGTGTTCTCTGCTTACTTTTTTAAATATTAATTTTAATTGGGTCAAGGGTATGTGTGTTATATTTTTTAAAGGAATTTTTATTGAGGTATAATTGGCATAATATTATATTAGTTTCAGGTGTACAATGCAATGCTTCAAGGTTTGTTTTTTTCTTTTTCATTGCTAGAGTAGTGTTATATCTAAGGGTACATCTTAATGCAAGTTAATAAAGGAGTCTATTTACCTTCCCTGCCTTGGCATGTTCCTCCTTTTAAAGAGGCTAATGAGTGACTCATTTTTAGGCTGACTTTTTCTTGAATATCAGGTCTTCTCTGAGTAACTCACCTTCTACACAGATACAGCATACCCGCCCACCCATCCCAGCTTAAATACTCTTTGTCCTGCTTTCTCTGATAAGAAAACTATTCAAGTTTTGTCTTCCCACTCACTTCTTGGGCTGAGAGAATGGGTGGAGTTGAACAATTTGGTGGCACCAGCTCTGAGATTCCTCCGTATTGTCTCTACTTTTGAACATGTCCCTACTAATCACCAGGAGACCCTGATTCTACTTAAGACTTACTTTTTCAAGCACATATGCTTTCAGACCTGACTCTGAATACCAACATAACGTGAGGAAATGAACATACCCAGGTATTTAGGAAGGAAATTCAGAGAACTATTTATAGCGCCATGCATTTAACATATACTGTTTCTCACTTGCTCACTTTGGCCAGCAATGTTCATCTTTCCCTCCACCCAACTAATCTCCAGTTCTCTTATCCTTAAGGTGTTACCTGTCCAGGAAGCTTCCCCTGGCCCCAACACCACCCACCTTGATTATTTAGCACTCCTCTATGGCTGTTTACAACTCTATCGTTGCATTTAATTTCACTGTATTATAAATATCTGTTTATAGGTCTATTTCCTCCATGAAAACAGGAACTAAGTGTTTTTCAGTTTTGATTACCTGTGCTTGATCCAGCCTGGCATGTAAAAGGCATCCAGTTAGGGTGAGCGAATCAGCATTAATGTTCAACAGTTCTCTGAGACATTTAAGACTATAAGAATTTTAGACTCAAAAGCAAAAAAAAAAAAAAAATATATATATATATATATATATATATATATATATATATATATATATGCCATTAGTAAGAAAAACATCTAAAAACCCCATGCAGAATTTTTTTTTTTTTAAGTAATACACATGGCTGCTGGTTCTCCAATGCACTGGTGCAGATTTCACCCTGCCTTGCATTAAGATTGGATATTTATGTGACCCAGATGGTTCCACCACCTTCGGTGCCACTATAAATATCTCCACTGCCCCTCCTCCACCTCCTGCACCACTCCTTCTACCTCCTCCATCACCTTCACTACATCGTCTACCTCCACCAGTCTCCAGTAATGTCACCTCCTCCACCTCCTCTACTACCTCAATCACTTCCTTCACCTTCTTAGTCACTACCTCCATCACCTCCTCCACCAACTCTCCTACACCAGTTCCAGCTTCACGTCCTTCATGACAGTCTTCATCACCTCCACACAATGTCCACCATCTCCTCCACCACCTCAAACATAAGCTTCACCACCTCATTTACCACCACTACTTCCTCCATCATCTCCACTGCATCCTTCACCTCTCCCTCCACTTCCGCACCTCCCCCCACCTCAGCCATCACCTCCACTGTCGTCTCTTCCACCTGCATCATCACCGCCTCCACCTCCCACCACCTCCATTCATCACTAGTATTTCTCCTCTTCAGGGATCATCTTCCTCAAATATATTTGGGGAATATAAAGGAGACTGATTTCATAACCCTTCCTGCTTTTTCACTATCTCTTGCTTTCTTTTCTGTTCTTGTCACTTTTGTTCTCTTTTCACACCCCTGGACCCCACAGACATCTTTATACCTATTATAAACCTACCAGAGATTCTGCTCTCAATACATTGTTGAAATCGGTCTCCAAGCTTCATTGGAAATTGTAGAAGCTTGAGGCAGAGGTAGAGGAGGAGGAAAATAATAAAAATGTGTCTTCCCTGTCCTCTAGCAATGAGCACCTGTGTTCCACGGTTCTCAAACCTGTTTCTACTATTGCTCTCAAACCATCACCAGAAAGGGTCCCATCCAGTGGCTAGAGGATAAAATGTAGGATGGTTGTTTCCTCTCTTCTAGGCCTTAGAACCAATATTCTCTGCAAGAAGGTACAGCACAAGCTATTTCAACCACTGAAAATTATTCCAGTCAAGACAAAACATCCTGGAAACAAAGACCAGCATAAACTGGGCATGCTACCTGCTCAAAGACGAAACTGGAGTCTGGACTGCAAGTCTGAAAACGTCCATCCACTCCCAAACGATTGCATTCCTTCTGCCAAAGACGTGTGAATAGCACAGCAGCGGGGGAAATAGCCTTATGTTGCAAGTGTTCAGGATGAATGAGAACAACAGAGTAAGAATTCAAGGCATAATGAGACATAAACTTATAAAGGGAATTTACCATAAAAATCTGACTCAGCAGGCCCCGTTTCCTTTAGGAGGCTTTCATGGAGAGGGGGATTTTTAGGTATTCAAGTGGCCACCAGAGGGAGGTAAGTTTGAAGGATGAGCAAACCCTAGCTCTACATAACTCCCTGGAACAGACTCTACACAGATAAGGAGAACTTCCATAAAGTTCTGAAACTGCTAGTTCCAAAGCTACCAATTTGTTTTTCTCTTGTTACTGCAATTCTAAATCTTAGTTTAAAAAATATATATATGAGCCCGGCAGGTGTGGCTCAGTGGTTGAGCATCAACCCATGCACCAAGAGGTCGCCAGTTCGATTCCCCATCAGGGCATGTGCCCAGGTTGTGGGCCTGATCCACAGTGGGGGGCATGCAGGAGGCAGCCAACTGATGTTCTCTCTCATTGATGTTTCTATCTCTCTCCCTCTCTCTTCCTCTCTCTCTAAAATCAATAAAGGAAAAAATATTTTTTTTAAAGATGAAAAATAAAGACTTTTTTTTTTCAAACAAATATGAAAGCTTTAGTCACTGAATCTCCACACCCAAACTTAGGAACATTCAAAATAATAAGTCATATTTGGCTCTCTGTGTTTTACCCTCTCACAAGGTGGGACAAAAAAACTGAATAAATAAAAGAGAAACTTTCTAATGTTGTAATGGTCATGGGCATACTCTAAGAAGTGGCCACACAACTGAGAAAATCTTGTATCCAGGAGGTTCTAGGTATTCTTCATCAAGTCTCACCTGGTGGCCATGACAAGAAGAACTTGTGTATGTTTCCTTAATCACTTTCAATTTAGTAATGTTGTTTCTAATCAAACTAAAGGTTTGGTATCACTGAATTTAAAGAATTCATGTCAAATATTTGCCACACCCTCTGCCCAGATCCACATGGCTCTCTCTCTCGTTCCCTATGTGCTTTCGGTATCAGCTCAGAGGGGCCCGCCCAGAATGCCCCCTCCAAAATACACACACCCATGTACAGCCGTCACTAGTCACTATCTGTCCCCTCATCCAATGTTATTTTGCCTTCTTTTTCTTTTTTCTTTTTTTTTTTATTTTTCCTTCTTATCACCATCCAACATATGTATTTGTTGATCTACTCATTATCTCCTCCTACTGGAACTAAGCTCCATAAGAGCTTCGACCTCTTTGGTATCTACTTTTGTTTACTCACAGTGTTTAGGATGAGGCCTGGAACAAAATATTTGCTCAATGAGTATTTAATTGATTAATCTTTTGCAGAAGAAAAACCTACAGTCCAATTAAAGGAATAATTATTTCTCTAATTAATACAAACTATTCATACAAGTGTAAAATTGTCACTGAAAACTAAAATGTGTTTTTGTGCATTTCCATATCTTCAAGGTTTCAGGCCAAAGAGATCAAGATCAGCATCTCCCATGTTTGTTTTTAAAGCCTTTCCTTCTATTCTGTTTCTCAGTCAATGAACATGGTTCCTGTCCTTTCAAATCTCCCAGCCTGCTCTCTGTCTTTCCTCTTTTTCCTCCTTGCAAGGGAGCAGGAAGGACAGGATGAGGAGAAAGACCAGGAGAGCAAAAAAAGCTTGAGGGGCGATCAAAGGTAAAGGATCAGGGACAAATTTGGTCTAGCATGGAGGTCCTTACCTCTAACCCCTGTCTTTTTTTTTTTTTTTTAATTAAAAATGTCTCTTCCAAGACAATATGAGGCAGGGAGAGATTTGGGGTGGGGGCGGAATCTATACTTGAAAAAGGATCCCAACGTTTTTATCTATGACATTAAAATAACCCCATCTGTAGTTCAGGAGTAGAAATAAGTCTTGAAAGGATAGATAATTGTGTCTGAAGATAACTGGGAAATTAATTAGAACATAAATATAGAAGGAGTAAGAATATATGGTCACCTCTGTACACGTGTTTAGATGATGGGCAGAGAAGGTGTTGGACCCTGAATCCTGCCTGAGTGGGATATTCGGGTGTACAGGAACCCTGTGTGTAATACTAAAGTTTTCTCTCAAAGTAGAAAACCCAAGGGACAGAAAAGGTCGCCCCAAAGGGCAAATAATAGTATTCATCAGGTATTTATTATGTTCTCAGTGATTTTGCAGGGTTAATTCATATGATCCTCAGCAACAAACATGACGTTATTATCAACCCATTTTATTTGTTTGTTTGTTTTCAGTCCTTACCTGAGGATTTGTTTTTATTGATTTTTTTCTAGAGAGAGAAGAAGGGGGAGAGAGAAACATCGATGTGAGAGAGATCATCGATTGGTTGCCTCCCGTACGCACCCTGACCGGAAATTGAACCTGCAACCTAGGTATGTGCCCTGACCAGGAATCAAACCCACAACCTTTTGGTGAACAGGACAACACTCCAACCAATTGAGCCACCCAGCCAGGGCTCAACCCCATTTTATAGACAAGAAAACTAAGGACTGGAGAGGTTAAGCCTCTTGCCCAAGACCACACAGCCAGCAGGAAGTGAAGCTGGGATCTGAACCCCCACAGTCTGGCCCCAGAACCCACCTGCTGAGTCCCTGCTGTCAGGGCAGATGGGCGGCACTGCTGGGGTCTGTATCCACAGGGTAGTGCACATCTTTGCTGGGCATGAGGAGTAAATAAAAGCCTCCTCAAAAAGGATCAAAGATGAGGACAACTTCCACCATCCACTCAGAAGAGTGCCCTTACTGTCTGGTCCTTCTCCTGCCAACACCACACTGTTGGTCTTCCTTATGTCCTCCCTTTCCCTTTCCCTCCCCTGAGCTCTCTGGGTTTAAGGCAGGATGAGAAAGCAGGGCGATGGAGTAGCAATAAGCTTTTTAGAGAGGTACAAGCCACTGTCTCTTCTTACCTTTGAATCATCCCAGACTACGCTCAGGTAAAAAATTAATCCGAGAGTATTCACCGGCATTTTTCAAAACTAATACATAAACAGGACATACAAATGGCTAAGAGACATATGAAGAAATGCTCAACATCACTAATCATCAGAGAGATGCAAATTAAAACAACAATGAGGTATCACCTCACACCTGTCAGAATGGCCGCCATCAACAAATCGTCAAACAACAAGTGCTGGCGAGGGTGTGGAGAAAAGGGGACTCTAGTACACTGCTGGTGGGAATGCAGACTGGTGCAGCCACTGTGGAAAACACTATGGTGTTACCTCAAAAAATTAAAAATTGAATTGCCATTTGACCCAGTGATCCCACTTCTAGGAATATACCCTAAGAAACCTGAAACACCAACCAGAAAGAATACATGTACTCCCATGTTCATAGAAGCACTATTCACAATAGCTAAGATCTGGAAACAGCCCAAGTGCCCATCAGTGGATCAATGGATAAAAAAGCAGTGGTACATATACACAATGGAGTACTATGCAGCTGTAAGAAAGAAAGATCTCTTATCCTTTGAGACGACATGGAGGGACCTCGAGAGTATTATCCTAAGCGAAACAAACCAAGCAGAGAAAGACAAATATCACATGATCTCACTCATTTGTGGAATATAATAAACATAACAGTCTGGGGAACAGGGTAGACCCAGAGATGTGAAAGTAGGGTACAGACTGACAACCCTCAGAAGAGGGGGTGGGGGGGGAGGGAAGAGATAAACCACAGAACTTATACACATGTATGCATAACTGATGGACATGGACAACAAAGCTGGGGAAGGGGTAGAGGGATGGGGAGGAGGGTGTCAATGGGGAAAAAAGGAGAAACATCTGTAACAAAAATAAATTAATAAAAAAAATAAAATAAAAGAAAGGAAAAGATGCACCCACAAAAAAAAAAAAAAAAAAAAAAACTAATACATAAAGCATGACAAAGAAATACACAGTACATTTCATGTTTTCCCTCTTACATGGAAGGGAAAAAAATTAAGACCAGGAAGACTACACCCACCTTCAGTGTCTCATTCAGGCAAGAGTGTCCTTGGGGGGAAAATGCTCGAGCTCCCTGTGTTACAGCTTTATAACGCACAGTTCCTTCAATCCGTGCCCATAAAGCCATTTCCCTAAAGTGTGCCCACAGTAAGAGCAAGTTTTAGATCGGGAAGGATTTCGCCTTCAGCTGCATATTGAACCCAGAATTGTCTTCCAACCCTTCACTTTTTCAAAGAAAAATCGTTTCGAACCAAAATTATACTGCTCTGGGGATAGACACTGTGATGTGGCTTTCTCATCTTCCTTTGGGAATGAAGGATGTATTAGCCCTTATTATCTCTACAGGGATCGCCTTGGCGGAAAGAGCCACCTCCCCCAAGCCAGTGCACTCTCTCGGGCACCGACTGCTCCGATGCCTGGTATTTGTGAGGAACAAAGCAGCTTCAGAATTTCCTGAATGAAGCCTGCTCTGCTGAGGCTTCGCTCAGCTTCTGCCCCTGCAGAATCCTGCTTCCTTCTCCTCTTTCCTTCCCTGCCCTTCTGCACGTATGGGCCCTAAGAGCCCTCACTAACACATCTCCCATGTGCTCATCTCAGTCTCAGAGCTGGCTTTTCAGGAAGCCCTCCCACTATTCCCGGTATGCCAACAATTCTAATTTTCCCAGATTTCCTAGGTAAAAAAGTTTCGATTCAATGAGTAATCCGTGTTTTCCCTGGCCACACCAGCCTAGAGGTAAATACAGATGGCATCAGTGATCCTCCACAAAGCAAAATAGCTGGAATTTTAGCCCTGCCCTATTTCCTGGGCTCTCTTTAAGGGTCTTTGGAATGTGCCACATGTGCCTATGAGTACCTCTTGACTCTGATGTTCTACGTGGTTTCTGGCGTAAACATTGTAATCCTTGGGAAGTGTCCTGAAGCCTCCTGGGTAACAATGCAGCTCCCCTGGCTCTTAATTTTTTTTTTTTAATTTTTTTTTTCTTTATTGATTCTTAGAGAGAGAGAGAGAGAGGAAGAGAGAGGGGGAGAGAGACAGAAACATCGATGAGAGAGAACATCGATTGGCTGCCTCCTCATGCCCCCCACTGGGGATCAGGCCTACAACCTGGGCATGTGCCCTGACCAGGAATCGAACCAGTGACCTCTTGGTGCATGGGTCGATGCTCAACCACTGAGCCACACCAGCTGGGTTTGGCTCTTAACTTTTAAGTTAAGGAGCTGCCTGTGTCCTCTATCTTCTCCTATTTTCCAAAAATTTTCCATCTAACTATAGAAGTTATATAGCAGAGAGGGTTTCTTTTTTCCAGTTGTTATTATTTAATTCATTATAGAGCTTCCTACTCTCTACACTGGAAAACACATTCACCAGAGCCTAGATGAAAAGATGCATTGACATTGGCTTAATTTAGAGAAAAAGTTTGGGAATTTGTTCTTACATATCCAATTTGGGGGCAAATTTTAGATATAATTTTTTAATTTCCATCACTCAGGTCAGTAGTTAGCTTTCCTTTTGTTATTAATCTCTAGTTTTATCACATGATAATGAAAGAATATAGTCTGCACTAAGTCGAGCCTTTACTTACATCACACAGGCCTGAAAGGAATGTCTTACACGTTTGCCCTGTATCTTTTCTTATTTATTTTACTGTTTGTTCTATCAGTTTCCAAAAGTGTTTTTTTAAAGTTCCAACCATAATTGTTGATTTCTCTATTTCTTCTTCTCTTAGGTCGGTCAGTTGTTGGTTTTTCTATTTTACGATCTTATTGTTAGCAGCATATACGTTCATGATTGTTGTGTTGTATCTTCTTTACTAATATACAATGTCCCTTTTAGTCCCTTTTTAGGTTTTTCACCTTAAATTCCATTTGCTCTTATATTAAAAGTACTACCTCTGATTTCTTTGCTTCATATATGCCTGGTGTATCTTTTTCCATTCTTTTATTTTCATCCTTTCTGTATCCTTTTGTACTTGAGACATAGTCTTATAAATATCAAATCTCTAAATTGCAGATTTTTTTTAAATCTGACTTTCTGTCTTTCGATTGATCACATTAACTCATACTTGTTGCAAATATTGTCACAGTGACACTCACTTTGCTGTCTTATTTGGTGCTATTTGCAATGCTTCCCTTTTATTTCTCTTCTCTTCATCTTCCTTGGTTTTCTGTAAGTAGTTTACATTTTATTCTGCTGGTTTAAATGTCCTGCTCCCATAGTCATTATTATAATCATTGCCCTAACACATTAAGATCCATACTTGTGCTCATTTTTCCTTACAATGTCTAACATTTATAAATACCTATATCCTCCCATGGACCAAAACTTAAATGTCTTATCATCTTCTGATCTCTCTCTGCACCATTCCCCAAATGTCTAATGAGTTTCAAGTGCAGAGTTGGGATGAAGTGTGAAGCCGGTGATGTGTGGCTCAAAAATTGTGTTGGCCACCAACTGTCAATGAATAAACACAGATGAACAAGACACCCTCCCTGTCCTCAGAGTGTCATACACAATCAGAGAAGACAGATGTGTACAAGACTCTGAGATATGCATCTTAATGAAAAAATTCTCGACACTCAGCAATTCCCAAGAACAGTCACTGGGACTTGTCATCCTAGGGGTACAGCTATTATGGAGTTGAGAGAGAAAAAATACTTTCTCTTCTAGACCAATCGTCTAACATACAAATCATTAGAACGGCTTTCCTTCCCCAAAATTGTCTCTTTCACTTGTTATTAATGCTCAAAATACCTTTCAGAGGAGATAAAGACTGTCTTTCTGCAATTAGAGAAAACAGGCTTAAAACAGAAATGCTGTGGGATGTTAGAGTAAGTGGAAATTAGGTCGAACCCATGTGTGAATGACTAATATAGATCATTACCTGTTTTGATAGCATACAGAGGTTAGTAATTCATAAACCCTGGGACCCGGGAGGGCCCAGATCCCACTGAAACAAAACTCGAACACCAAAGTACGTGTAGCCATGTGTCACAACACACTCAGAGGTTGCTCTGTCAATTTCTATTTGTGGGAAAACAAATAGAACCTGAAGAAATACTGCCTGTCACCTCTCCTTAAGTCACCTCAGAAGGGACTCTGTCTTGAAATCCTAGTCCCTGTCTTCATCTCCGGGCATCTGACCCTCTGAAGTCATATTCTGAATCCTACAAATTATAAATACCTCTAACCTAGTTATTCCCATAGCTGTGCCTAGATCCCTGCTTTTTCCAGTTCCTTCCTCACCAGGCTAATTTGATCATGATATCAACTGATTCACAGATTAGCCATTAAATTTGCTCCAAGGTGTCTCCAGGTCCTTTGAGGACAATGATCATCTCTCCTGTCTCCCCATGCCTGTGATTATCTGATAATTCCTCCATCATATTAACTTCATCCACAACTGCTCTTACGGTTCCCCTCATTTCTCCCTCTCTCCAAACAGATCGGATAGAAGGTTGTCCAGGGGGAGGGGCAGATCTGATGTCTTGCATGTGCCATAGAGCTCAGCCTGGTTTAATAATCTCCGAGCACCACTTTGCGTGCGGCAAGGTATAAATATATGCTAATAGGAGGTCTGGCTCCTTGTCACAACACATTGCAGGCTGCCTTCATGCAAGATAGAATAAAAAGATTAGATGCAATCTTGAAGTCAATCAGAAAGCAAGAGGAAACCAAAAAAAAAAAATGGAGCTCAGATTGTCAACAAGGAGGAGGCAGAAAAATGACTTGAATCGAATTGCAGTTTATCTCGTTAAGCATTAAAGGAAACCAATTTCTTTCAGAAATTGGAAGGCAATTTAAACATTTCTACAGTTTTACTAAAGTTTTAAATTTTCCAATGAAAAAATAAGGTTTTCTTTATTTCTGCATATCTGACATTTTCCCTGTACTCTCGGGGACCAGAAGGCTCTAGATAAGAGGATATTTAAGGAAAAGAGAGCACAGTTATCAACAAGTAAGGAAGATAATCTATTAAAGAAATACTCATTTAATTTCTTTAGCCCTTTCAGATTCCATGCCAAAAGACCGAAGGAGGTACCCTGGCCAGTGTGGTTCAGTTGGTTGAGTGTCGTCCCATGCACCAAAGGCCACTGGTTAGATTCCCTGTCAGGGCACATGCCCGGGTTGCCGTCTCATTCCCCAGTAGGGGGCGTGCAGGAGGCAGCCAACTGATGTTTCTCTCTCACGTGGATGTTTCTCTCTCTCTTTCTCTCCCTTCCTCTCTCTCTAAAATCAATAAAAACATATATTTTTTAAATGTTTTTTTTTTTAAACCTAAAGAGGCTAGGACTGTTTTGAAAAAAGCCAGGCTACAAAATCTGGCCTGGCTCTGGATAAATCACCAGGCTGAACTAATTGAGAAACATAGAAGTCACCTTCACTCTATGAAGGTCAAACAAAATATACCAATTTCAAGGCCAAGCTACATTCCAGTGAAGCTGAAGACACCAGAGCTAAAGGCATTGTTCATAATAAACTCAGATCTTCATTGATAAGCCCGTTCCCCCCATTTCCAGAAGTATGAGCACAGTGACAGTGGTCTCTGCTTTGCAGTGTGATTGTTACTGCTCCTTCCCATGCTGAAATGTGTCATTCTCCCCAACCATGTATTCAGTAGAAATCACTAACTAAACCTCCATCTTCAGAGTTAAAATGAGGCCTTCCTAACTCCATAGGCCATCGGGAAGTGATTTGCTAGCCAACAAAAGTAGACGTCTTTTTTTCTTTTCCTATATCACCCTGAGCAGTGGTTCTCAACATCATCTGAAACACCAGGACTTAAAGGACACATACATTGTTCATGGCCACGACCTCAAGAAGAAGATCCATCAGAGTAAGCACCTTTCACTCAGTACCGGTGTAATATGTATTGTTTGACTCTTTGACAGTGAAAAAGTCAAGCACTGCTCCTGCAGTTTTTAAAATGCACTTTCAGGTGTTCCGAGATGAATATGCTAAGATTTATTTCAGAATAACACTCTGAAAAACTGCCAAATCCAAGCTCTCGGATGAGCTAAATGGACACTTCTATGGTTGGCGTTGGCACGAACGCGCAGAGCTCAGGCATAACCTGCCACCATCGGGCTTCCGTCTGCATTCTTTCCTTCCTGCTGCACTCAGTCAACAAGCATCACTGAGCACTTACTACCTCGTGGACTGAAAAAGAAGGACAATGTGAAGTTAAAGTATCTTCCTTGATAAATAAATAACAAATGGCATCGAGGGTGGCCAGTTTTCTATTATCATGAAAAACAAATCTCAGACGGACTCATCAGAGAGAATATTCAGGAACCAAAAAAGCGCCTTCCTTGGTTTCTCGCTTCTACTGACAACTTTTCCCTTTCAATAACTTGTTATGTGCCAGGAGCAAACAATATGAAATCCATTCCTAATGAGCAATAATTATAGCTTTAAGAAGCTGTACAATCAGTGTTCAGTGATTTCATTATTAGATAGCACCATAAATTATGCTAATGCTGATAACAGTTCTGGATGAGAGAGGTCCAGATCCGGGAGATTGCACTGAAATTATTTACACCCTCTATTTCTGAAACAAAAGACCTGGCAATTTGAAAATCAGATGATCCGATTTATTCTGGCAGGACACACATGTAACAAGTTGCACCAACCATAAAATTGAATAGGCTTTATTTTCTTTTTTCTCTTCTAAGTTTTTCTCCTCAGTCTTCCCTTACCTTGCATATTACCAATCTTGGAGGAAAGATTTCTAAGTATTGTAAATCTTGTTTCTAAAACTACTCTGTGATAGTGGTTGATGCTGTCATGTGCAAAGGATGACTTTAGCACATTTGTATCTTCATGGAAGCTCAGCCTAAAAAATGCAATGCCTGGAAAGTCACAGTTACCTACCTGGGTGCACAGAAAAGGGGCACAGGGCTTTCTCAGTCGGGAAATGCTGCCTCTTTAATCAACATTTAAGGGTTAGATATAAAAGGAGACACTCCAAATGGATATAGAGAACTGGCCTGGGTCTCTCAAGTCTATCCTCCTCTGTTTAACCCTTCTCTTTGCATCTTCTCACTCTGGTGGTAGTAACACGAGCTACCGTTTTTTGAGTACTAATTATATGCCTGGCCCTGTGCAGAAGGGCTTTATGTACGCTATCTCATTCAATCTTCATAAAAACCCTATGCAGTGATTCTATGGTTCCCATTCTGCTGATAAAGAATAAGAGGCTCAGCAGGCAAAGAGGAAAATTAAAAAACCTTGCCTAAGAATGCACAGTTAGTAAATGGAGAAGCCAGGCTTCGACCCAGGGGAACCCGGAATTGCTGCCCTTGGCAGGGAATGTGAGGAATCCAACACCAATCTGACTACAGACCTCCTCAAGGTTCACAAAGGGCAGCAAAGGGAGAAAGGGCACTACAGATGCCCAGAAAGACTTCCTTATAGTGCTCAATTAAGTGTCGCCAAAGATGTGGAACAGCTGGAGCACTTTAGACTATTTCAGGGGATGCCAACTGATGCAGTCACTTTGGAAAACTATCTGGCAGCACCAACTAAAACTGAACACACGCTCATACCCTGTGGCCCAGTAACGGCACTCCTGAGCACATACCCAGCAGAAAGGACGTGTGCAGTATTATTCACAGCAGCATTGTTCAGAGCAGTCTCCAAACTACAAGCAACCCAAATGTCCTTTAACAGTAGAATGGACAAATGAATCGTGGAACAGTCATACAATGGAAAACTACACAAGAATGAAAAAGAATAAACTATGGATACATGCAGAAACAGGTATAAATCTCACAGACAATATTGAGTAGAAGAAGTTAGAAACAAAGAATGCATACTATATGATTTCACGTAGATGAAGTTTAAAAACATGTGCAACTACTCTACGGAGACGGGAATCAGAATGAGGATCACCCTTGGGCTGCTGAGTGGGAGGGGTATAAGGGAGCCCTCCAGAATAATGGAAATGTCTTGATGTGGGTGATGGTTACAAAGTGTATTCATATGTAAAATGCATTGAATCATTCATTTAAACTTTCTGTCATTTATATGTTATATCAATTTTTTTTAATGAATAAAAATTCTCGTTAGATCCTTCTATCCCCCAAAATCCTGTCATCATGGCAATTGGTTCCCCAAACATTTTTTCTATTTCTTTAAACTTCACCCCCACGCCTTGCTCCCTCCTCCTACCTCTAGATTTAGTTTTCTGTCCCTCTGATAACTGCATGTCCTTTTCCTTATACAGTGGAACCTCAGTTCTCAAACTTAATTCATTCCAGAAGCCTGTCCGAGAAGCGATTTGCTTGAAAACCAACTCATTTCTTCCCGTTAGAAATCACGTAAAAATTGAATTCATTCATTCCAGACCCCCAAATGATTCTGTTTTAACCTTTCTTATACACAGTGTATGTCTAATGTACTGTTTAATCTATAAACAAACCCTTCTTTTCTTAAATTTATCGAACCAGCCCCTACTGCCCTTAAACTAGTCACTTCCAGCCCCGGGTCCAGGGGTGTCTTTCAGGGGTCAGCATGCAGCGTCTTCGCTTTTCCATGTATCACTGCCTCCGAAATGCTGTCACCAGCTAACTGCTCTTCCGTGATCCAAATCAACAACAGTTTTTCTACCTCTTCCATTGTCTGTGATCACTGTTTCTTTCACACCTTTAGTCACATTAGCATTCCTGATGGCCTCTTTATATTTTAAAATGGTGCTACTATCCATTTTGCCAGCAACAAAAACAAAAACAGAAACAGAAAAATATTCACAGCACAATTTCTTGAGATGTTAACAACAGGAGGTTTAAGGGTAAACTGACTCACATTCTCTCCTTCTTGGCCTGAGAGATGCTTTTTGTCATGTTGCTGCACCAGCATGAAAGGGTTGTCAACAACCAAGCCATTTTTTCTGTGAACAACTTGGTTCGAGATGGGAGATGTTCGAGAACCAAGGTTTGACTGTAAATCCATTTTGCTCTCTTTGGCACCTTCCATTTCTCCCCTCTATTCATTACTGTGATTGGCATAATAATAATCCCAACAGTCAGACAGATCAAACAAACAATTCTCTTTAGAAGAATATTAGTGCTCTTATAGAAATGGATATTAATCACTTATTTCTATCTGCTCTGAAAGATGGTTAAATTCCCTAAGGATAAGGGGTATACATCCCCAGATGCTCAGTAAATGTGAAGTTGTATTAAGTAAACGTTCTTACTCAACACTTAGTTGTGAAACCTGGGGCATTCACAAACTTCTCATCATCCACTCCAGAGCCAGCAATAGATCAAGGTAATAAACAAGGATACTTGGAGTTGGGATCATAAAACTATGTTTCAGAGACATTTGCCTGAGAATTACAAGAAAAATATAAGATGACTGACTTTAATTATCTTTGGCCTTTTTTATTACTTTTAATCTTTTCATGTCTCTCTATTTTACTGCCTGTTACTGACCAGACAAAATCAGACAATTCCATGGTCAAAAGGGAATAGAATAACAATAGTTCCCTTGGAGTTTGTGGAGAAGAAAAGAAAAGGTGAGAAGTTTAGGCACACTATGAAATTATCTACCTTCTGAAATGTAAGAAACAGGCCAGGAAACCAGACTGATGCCCACTTTCTTGCTTTTGAATACAGCAGAGCCAGGAAGGGTGATTAATTCCCGTTTCATTATACAGGTAAAAGACTCATTCCTCTATTTGCTTGGGAAGCTACACAATGGTAGGCATCTCATAAGAATAGACTTATCTTTCAAATTTGGGGTACACCGGCTACCAATCACTGACAGAACCTCAAAGTTCAAAATCAGGAGTTCAAGGGGAAAAATCAAAACAAAAGGATGAATTCGACCTAATACTTACCAAAGAAGAATGGCCATTTTGAAAGGCCAGGCCAGATTTAAAAGAGAAAAAACAAAATCTTTTGTTCAAATCCTTCACCCAAATGTAATTAAATGGAATAAAAGTCTGAGGTCATATAAAAGGCCTCAATTGTTAAGCTGTCAAAAGCCTATTTGAAGTACAAGCCATTTTTCTGAGTATTGATATATTACAGGTGTTTATGGAGCATAATATCACACAAAACATTTCCATGTTTGGAAAGGGAATGTGCCGTCCGCTGGGACAGCCACCTTAATTGGATGGCTATTATATAAATACAGAAGTTCACTGCTTGGAAGCACACCTCCACTTCTTGGAAAAGCATCCCTGTGTTTATCTTTTGGTGGAACTGGGCTTGCTAGACATAAAGCCATTCCTCACCAGCAACAAGTAGAAGTTTATTTTTGTCATTCATAAAATAAACCAGGACCCAGCCGAAGGAAATGACTCTAGGAGGCAGCCCTGTCATGGATGTTCTATAGAAGTTACAAATGGCTCTGGGGCCCAGGCCATAAACAGCCTTTAAGGAGGCTGGTGCTGAGCTGTTGATATTAAAAATCACCTCATTAATTATGTTTGTAAACAATGCAGCTGTCTGTGCTTGCAAGCTGGCTTCCCCGGCATAATAATATTTGTAACAATAATAACCATCATTTCGAGCGTAGCAATAAATAGTCAATCCAAGAACCTCAAGTGAAATCGCATCTGGGAACTGCCACCTGGTCATTCAAATCGCTTCCTCAGAAGGTAGGAAGATCCTTGTTTGTTTTCCTCTCAGAAGGCAACTTACCAGGATCAATGACTTCCGCTAGAATGGTTCCCATCGCTTTTGGAAAAACAGCAGGTCAGGAGCGAGTGTGGGAAGAGTAACAAGTCCAAGAGGGAAGCCAAGAGCCAGGAAGTAGAAGAGTTAGCCAGAGCCCTGGCTGGTGTGGCTCAGCGGTTAGAGCGTCGGCCCGTGGACCAGAGTCCTGGGTTCGATTCCGCTAAGGGCACGTACCTCGGTTGCAGTTCGTCCCTGGCCCTGGTTGGGGTCGTGTGGGTGGCAACCAGTTGATGTGTCTCTCTCACATCGATGTTTCTCTCTCTCTCTTCCCCCGTCTCTCCCTCCCACTCTATCTGAAGGTAAATGCAAAAATGTCCTCGGATGAAGATTAAAAAAAAAAAGTTAGCCAGAAAAAGGGTGCGTGAGGTGTGACTGCTGGAGGGGATGATGGGAAGGCGCTCAATTCCTCTGGGGGAGGATCAGTGAGGTCAGACTCACACCTGGTGTGCCAGTTAACCAGCCCTACCTCCCCAGCACTCACTCAGTTACACTTTACCCTACACCTGTTTATTGAATACCTGGTGTGTACCAGGTGCTGGAGAAAACTCACAAGCAAATAGCTACTTTAGATGCCTGTTGGTGATAGAATCAGGATGTACCTGGCAGACTAAGTAATTACATAATCCAAGCGACCTTGTATTTATTTTCTTTAAAGTCATATTTATGGAGCACATATTTCTAAAGTTAGCCCAGCAGTTATAAGCCCTTAAAACTGTTCAAAACAAGAGGAAAATCTGTTTTCTGTGTAGCAAAGCTAAGCTAGAATCACTAGACCTCTTTCCACATGAGAAGACAACACCTTCATACTTCATTTATGCCTCCTCCGCATGGAAATTTTGATTCTGAACTTCACCAGAGAGAGATAAACGTAGTATCCAATTCCAAAGCATTACCCGTTTTCTGTCTCTGTCCCCCTCTTTCCTCTCTCACTCTGTGTATATATTAATTTTATAGATCTTTTTATTGTCTGAACTACACTGGTTGCGTGAGAAGCAGAACAATAGGCCAAGAAGTTCCATTTCACACATGCCATCCTTATAATTCAAATAGGACAATAAAAAGAGAGAGAGAGGGAGACCTATAAACTGGTGATAAATCAGTGTCCTAAACCAAATTAACCATCGAAATAGATTATCATAAAAATAACACCATGAAAAATATCCTTCACCTTCCTGGTTCAGCTGCCTGTAATGGACAGAGGGAGGGTGTGTGTCCACGTGTACGTGTACATGCCACACACTCAGAGATGCACACACAGACCACACACACACACACACACACACACACACACACACACACACGAGGAGACCCAGAGGCAGCGCTGTTTGTACGCGCCGCTTGCAGCTGCCTGTAATGGACAGAGGGAGGGTGTGTGTCCACGTGTACGTGTACATGCCACACACTCAGAGATGCACACACAGACCACACACACACACACACACACGAGGAGACCCAGAGGCAGCGCTGTTTGTACGCGCCGCTTGCTCCTCCAGGAACAGTGCAGGACTAAGAAGCCCCAGGAGCGATCATTAGCATTTCCCAGTTCCTGCAGCCCAGCTCCCAGCCAACACGGTAAATGACAATACCATATGTCAAGTGCTGTGTTAGACACTGAGGATACAAGATGAGCTAAAGAGAACACAATGCTTGTCTTCATAAAACTTCCAGTCCGGGCAGAAGAGAGAGACATTGACCAAATAACTACACCGATAAAATTTTTTGAAATTATAAATCCTGATGAGTGCCATGGAGAAAGGGCGCTATAAATCCTGAGAGCACATACCAGGGGAACCTAATCGAATGTGAGATCAGGAACAGAGCTTCCAGCTGCAGAACCGGGAGGGTCTGGAAAGATATAAATGGTCCACCAGCAAGCCACATCCTACATGGTCTGAGGAATGAAACACTTTCTTTCCTAGAAGAAGGCTGAGAAGGAAAGGATAAGGAAGCCTGATTGGGCCCCAGAGGCAAAGAAAGGAGGGCGGCTGTCCAGCCAGAGGGAACCACACCTGCAAAGACCGGAGGACAAAGGAGAGATGACACCTCCCAGCACTGAAGGGAGGTCACAACACGCGAGGGCAGGGTGGTGCCAAATGTGACAGGAAGGGGGAGGGGAGGCGGAAGCTACATTGACAGATTATTAACATGTGGGGGAAGGGAAGGGTGATGGAAAAGGGGTGTTGGGTTTTCTTTTGCAAAAGCTCACACTGTGTCCATGTGGAGAAGAAACTGACCTGCAGGAAGCAAGGTCCTGGGGAGACAGCTGTCAGTCCCCCTGCCCAGTCCTCCACACGAGTCTAGGAGGGAGATTAGACCTGAGTGGAACACTAATTAGCTGTGTGACCTTGGATAATTTGCTTCACCCCTTTAAGCCTCAAATTCCCCACCTGTAAAATGGCAATAACAATGGTTTTAGTGGGGATTAAATAAGATCACGGCTGTGGAGCGCCTGGCCCACTGTAAGCCTTCAACAAATGTTAGCTATTGGTGGTGCTGGAGATGGAGAGAAATAGACAGATTAGAGAGATATAAATAGTCCCCCAGCAGGCAGCCGCCCTACCTGACCGGCACTAGGAGGAGTCGGGCACCTTTTCTTTCCTCAGAGAAAGGTCGGAAGGAATGAATGGGAGCAAAGCAATTGCTATCACTCTGACAAGTTTCCCAAATCTGAAACAATTTTTGTCCTTTATTATAAGCACTGCCAGCAGTATTTAAGCCACGAAAGGTATCCGAGACCGTTTAGAAAAGTAATTACTAAAAACTGCTCAAATATTATCTTAAACCAGCTTCGGGACAACAGCAACAAAAAGATTACAGAAATATAAATAACTTGCCCAAGGTCATAGGGCTGATATTGGCTAAAGCCAGGAGTTGAACCAGGGTTGACCTCCAAGTCTGTGCCTTTTCCCGGAGGTGCACAGCCACCTGAGAAGTCCAAACCCAACCTCTTCCTTCCAGAAGCTTTCGGTCTAGGAAATTGTTAATTACTTTTAAAACAAGTTGGATGATAGGCTATTTACATATCCAAAACTTCTAATGCAGTAAGAAGAAAAAAAAATTATCCTCTGTATTAACCACAGACTTGAGGACTGAGAGTCTTCCTTAATTAAATCAAACAAAAGCTTTAGGTAGAACCTACTTGTGGGAAGCTTAAGGTAATTGATCCTGAAATTAAGCACTCATTCAAAATCCCAACATAGGACTTTTGGTGTACACCCTGCAGAAACCTCACTCACAAAAACCAGAACCGGTTTCCCCTAGCTGATCCTCCAGGGTGTCCCCTTTAAACTTGCCAGCCTCCTTCGGTAGAAGATAAAATCATGCAGGGGTATGGATTAGCTATCATGTCATTATAGCAGGCACAGCCGTCTGTTACAGGTGAATTGCTAGGCAATGTAATAACAATGCAGTTTATTTACTGTGCAGGGTGCTTATCTACAGAAATGTTCCCAACCAACAAAGAAAGGCACAGTTAAATGCCTTTTCCTTAGAATTACAGACTGAAGCTATGCCAGCACCTTCAGAGAATAAAAATGCTAAGTAACCCCTGTATAAACAGAATCCCTAAAAACCCAAAGCATTTCTTTTCTAACAGAGAAAGCAGAAAAAGGCAATTGGCAGGTGGGATGGCCACAAGGTCCTTGACAGGCTCCCATCACTATCAACCAAATCACATCCCAGAGGGAGGAGGGGTGAGGACTGAAGACCAGCCAGGCTGAGTCCAGACACAGAGCACTCATTCTTTGATGATGATGATGATGATGATGATGATGATGATGATGATGATGATGATGACAATGCCAATGCTTATCATCTGCCATTGCACTTTTCAACATTATCTCTTTTAATTACCAGAACAACTCTATAGCCGTCCCTCGCCACTTCGTGCTTTGACGTTCATGGATTCACTCTATTGCGGTTTTTTCAAATCCTATACTATATTTTGAAAAAACCGAGATAGAGTGAAGCCGCGAACATCGAAGCGCAAAGTGGCGAGGGACGACTGTATATAAATAAAGAATCCTGCTTCGCGGAAATTCATTTATTGAGGTAGAGTCTGGAACTGATTAACCACGATAAACGAGGGCCGACTATATAAGGTTAGTCCCATTACCCCATTAACAGTTATAGATGCACAATGAGGAACTTGTCCACTAAGCTGTTAACTGAAGATCTGAAACCAAGTCTGCCTCCCTCCAAAACCAGAGCTCTTACACTAACACTAGGCTGTTCTCAAGAATCTGAGGGACTCTCACGAGGCTTGACAGTGTACATATAGGACTCCTGACCTCCCTGCCATTGGTTCCTGTCTTAATCACATATCCCACCCAATGGGGCATCCACTGGGCTCACATTCTGTGCTCCACAGTGAAAGCTGGTAATACAAAGAGCACCATTTTGCTGAAAACCTAGTACATACCTTTTAAACAGACAGCCTTCCATGATTAGAATGCGTGAACTAATGAATGAAGGAATGAAGAAACCCAATTAAGGTGTCTAGGCTGCAGTCTAGGGAGACATGGCTGGAATGTGATTGCTCTAAAAGAGAGCTATAACTTAATCAATAGTATTAACATATCTGAAGAAGGAATGTATCCACAGAAGGAAGGTGGTGTGCCCAGAGTTCAGAAAAATGGAGCATTATTGAATTTGGCAGTGTTTATTCAATTGCGCCCAAGGGAGAGAGGAAGTGTTTCTGGTGGTAGATAGAAAGATGTACCAGGATTCAATAGACTTTGTGTGCCTACTATGTGCCATGCTGTACAATGGGCACTGTGATCACACACACACACACACTCACACACACACACACACACACACAGTTCCTGACACAGAGGAACCTGAAATGATAGTGAGGGAGACCAATACATAAATAGCTCTTAATGCTAAGTGCTCCATTAGAGGTATGTGAAGGGTCCCATGAAGCACGGAGGAGATAAACTTAGTCAAGGTCTAGGAAAACTTCCTGAAGCAATCCTTGAGCTATGTTTGAATGAATAAGTAGGTGTCATCTAGGCCATAAAGGACACAAAGGAATTCCAGGCCAGAATGATCAGAAGTTGTTCACATCACCGGGTTGGGGATGGTGTATGTTTAGTAGCCTGAGATTTCTCTCAGGGGAAATCGGGAACCACTGAAGGATGTTAGCTGGAGAGTAACAAAATCAACTCGCATTCAGAAAGATCATTCTGGCAGGAATATAAACAATGAATGTAAATGAGGAAAAGCCAAGGAGGTCCAGAGACCAGTTAAGAAGCTATTGTCAAAGACCCTGGTGAGGATACTTCCTAGATGAATGGCAGCTAATATAAAGGGGAGAGGGAAAACGAAATATTTAAGAAGTGATGTTATTGACTGGTTGGAAGGAGAGGTAAGAAATCTAGGATGATTCCAAGTTTCTGGCTTGAATGACCAAGTTGATGGTGACACCATGAACTGAGACAGGAAATATGGGAATATATATTTGGAAGATGAGGAAAATAAGTTTGGTTTTGAACATGTAGAGTTTTCAGTGCCATTGGACATCCAGGTGGAGCTGTCCTCTGGGCTATTAGACACATAAATCTGAAAATCAGAAGAATCATCAGGGCCGAAGGTAAATGTTGGAATATCATGAGCAAATAGTTGATACTTAAAACTAGGAGAGTGAAAGAGATTAGCCAAAAATGGATGGAAATAGTGGTAGGATGGATGCATGGATGGATGGATAGGAAAATATGCTAATTAAAATGATACACTGTATCAAATAGCTTTACTTTTTGGAAAGTTTGAAAACTTATTTTTACTTGAACTTAGATGAAAAAGAAAGTGGAGAATAAACTCCAGATAGAAGTTTCTTTGCTATAGATGCTATTATTTCTTAAAAGATCCCTCTAGGTTAAGAAAAAAAGATTATAAAAAAGCAGAAAGTGACTAGAGTCATTTTTTAAAATCAACGTCCTGCCCTGGCCAGTCTGGCTCAGCAGTTAGAGTGTGGGCCTGCAGACCAAAGAGTGGTGGGTTTGATTCTCGGCCAAGGGCACATGCCTGGGTTACAGATTCAATCCCTGGCCCAGGTCGGGGTTGTGAGGCAGGCAACCAATCGATGTGTCTCTCTCACATCAATCTTTTTCTCTCTTCTACCCCCCTTCCACTCTATCTACAAATTAATGAAAAAATATCCTCAGACGAGGATTAATTTTTTTAAAAAAATCAACTTCCTGTTAAGAAACGTGAGAAAATGTATACTCTTTCACCTCCACCCATATCCCCTGGTGAGGCTTACCACTAGTCTTTTACTGACTACTCCATTCCTGAGTCCTTTGTTTTGATTTACCTCTTACCTGGCTGAATCTTGTCATTGAGTAACTTTTTTAAACAAGAAGTTCTCATGCATTCTGTATTTCTTGAGTTTGCTGGTGTCCGATAATGTTCACCTGCTGTCTTTACATTCGACCAACACCTGGGCTGGGTATAATATTCTTGAGTCACTTTTTCCCTCTGAACTTTGTAGATATTACTTTTTTGGCTTCTGGGATTCAGTGAAAATCCAAAGCCAGCCAGATGTTCCTCTTAATAAGAGACTAGCAAAGCCCTTGTCCTTAACCCAGTGCGGGGGAAGGAAGACTCAGCCTCTCTCAGCGTGCCTGGCTCCTTCAGTTTCTCAGGTGGACAACGCTCTTCCTTGGTCAGAATGAAAGGCAATGTTGAAAGCTAACAAAGCCATCTCCGCCTCATTAAGTCTTCTCACCCTTGCAGATCCTGCTCAGGTGTCCCCCACCACCCTTTAAGGCTGTTCCCTCCCTTCTTCCTAGGCAGAAATATTATATTCATACAGCAGTTATTACACTTATCATTGTAGGTATGCCTCCTTCCCTGCTAAATTATAAATAGCTGGCGGGGGAACCATGTTTTCTACATTATAACCCCAGCATTTGTCATACTGCTAAAACCAATAGGGGCTCAATTATGTATCTATAACCTATCCTCACTTTTTCCCACACATACTCGAGGGGTTCTTTAGAGCAGTTGTGCTAAAGCTTGAGCACACATCAGCATGAGGATTACCTGGAGGTCTGACCAAAACAGATTACCAGGCCCCATCCTGAGTTTCTCACTGGTCCAGGAACCACACTTGGAGAATCATTGATTTAAAGCACCATTAGAAACAGAAATACATTGAACAAATCCTTACAAACTAGGACAAATAAGGTTCCGATGACAAGCTTAAGTGTACCTCCCAAACCAAAATCTGGTGGGCTAAATTGCTCTTTATATCATAGGCCTAACATAAACCCAAATAAATGTTCGCTTGTGCGGCCCATGAGAAAAGATATCTTGTGACGTTTCACTTAGTTTTTCTTTCCTGATGCATTTTATCACTCATGAATGTTCCTCACCATGATTCTCTAAGGATTACACTATAACTACTAACTACATTAACATTAATTCAATTCAATGGCCGGGTAGGAGTATAAATCCAGAGAAACTTTATGTACTCCAGACCAACTTCTCCCTCAAAATAAAATAATAACAATAATAATAATAATACTTTAAAAATCCATTACTATTGCTATCTCATCTGTTTTCTCAGGCTTTCCTTTTTTTCTCTCTGACTTCTTATCTCCTAGGCACATGAGATAGTTGTGATTCTTGTGTCAAGGCTGCAATCCACCACTAGGCACATACTCCCTTCTATGCCATGTTGTCATTTAGTCCCTGAATAGGATGGTCCGTAGTCCCAAGGCCTCTACAGCAACCTCTAAGTGGTGACTTCTGTACTTGTTTCCTTACAGAGTTTAACTTTTCTGAGCACTAAGCCTTGCCTGGTTTGGGGCAGGCTAACACGCAGTGCCGCGCACGAACGTTGCACTGCAGTGCCACCTAGAGTCTGCCGCTGGTAGAGACGCAGAGCTAACCAATTCCGCACACTCACCACCAGCTGCCTGGTTAAAGGAGAACAGTCAGTTCTGGATTCAAATGAACCCTGGCTCTACAAGAAAGTGTTCAATATAAGGTTGAGGAGGCCTCCCATCTGGGACTTCCATCTGGACCTATGACTTGTTAAATCATCATTTGAAATGATGTCATCAGCTTAAAATTTTACTCTCCCTTAGAATGTTAACTCTGAAGGTTTGTATATAAAACATCTTCATGGCAAGAAATCGTCAGTGGTCAAGGTATAGGAAGGTGCAAACAGCAGCTCCTGGGCCTTTCAGTTCTGCTTCCTGTGGTCATGGCCGTGGCGGAGCTCCGCTGAGAACTGCGGGGTGACCGTCAGCGTGGCCTGGCGGGGGAGCCGGGTAGAAACGGAGGCTGTGCACTGCGCATTAAGCAAGCAGCAACCACATTAGAAGCGAAGGATCCATTAGCTCTCATTTAATGTTTCTTCTCAAGCAGATAAGTACAGGCATCAAACACCCTGGCCCTTTTATGACACATAAATCACAGGTCAGTGCCTTCCATGGAGACTCCTGTTTGCTAAGTGAATTGTTAGACCAGGAGCAAAGAAGCAACATTTCAGGGCACTTAGAGACCCAGGGGGATGAGTTGATTGTACAGGGCAGGGCCAAGAATGTCTCCCTGCAATTTAATGATTAAAACCTTTCTCCTGCTTGAGAACTGGTACATCATTCCAGACAGCTCGCACAAAGAGCTACCCTTGGTCCCAGCTCTGCCATTAACTTCTTTCTCAGGGGGTTGGTTTCCACAAGCCCCACTGAGTGGAGAGCAGGCTGTGCGACCCCATGTCGTGGCCCACCACTAACTGGACTGAGGTGGACCCTTTCCACATTCAATTCAAAGAAGCTCTCTCTTGGCGATTTCTGTCAAAAGGCACAGAGACTGAGGGAGCTGGCAACAGAGCCATGTTAATGATGGGGCGCTAAGTGAAGGTCCATGAACTTGGGCTGCTGGGGTCCTTGGAACTGCCCTTACTTCTTCCCTTCCTATCACTGCGGCTTTTCTGTGGATTCCATGAGTTTTGTACCTAAGACCAACGTAAGTGGATTCAGATCCCTACTACTAAAATTGCTTTTTAAGAAACCCTGAGTCTTAGAACACAGATCAGACTCCGACTGGGACTTCTGCTCCCTACTCCACTCCATCGTGGAGTAACCTCCACAGCCAGCACTCAGCCCGCCGATGCTTCTGTTGTTCAGCCAAAGGCAGGAGTGGCTACTCCCAGGGACAGGGGATGGGGACAAGGGGAGGCAGAGGGGACCAGGGTGTGGTCCACAGACTGCTGCCAGCCCACAATCTGTTACTGGTCTGCAACAAAAAAAAAAGTACAGAAACTGAGAGTAAGTGTTTGGGAAATTTTATAATAATTTTTCAGAGCAGTTTAATATTTATCAAATCTAATAGTAAAATCATAGCTTGTGTTTTGTATGTCTGGAGTTTTTTCCTTCATTTTTGTAATGTTTGTCATGTTTTACCAAAATATAATAGTTCATAGATGATTGGAAATACGAAGCAGGAACAAACGCACAGGTCGCCCCCCCGCCAATAGTTTGAAGAGCACTACTTCAGATCCCCTCCACGCTCTGGGCCAGGCCCATGGCCAGCCAGCTGGCAGAATCTTGCTTAGAGAAGAGTTTTGTACCTAAGGAATACAGCTCTGCCTTCTCTCCAAGGAAAAGCGATGACTCCCAGGAGAGGCAAGGGCTATTGTGCACATCTGTCTAAGAGAAAGGACCTGTCCTTAGATCAGACTGGTCAGAGGCAGGGCCCCAAACATCCCAGGATAGAAAACACCCCAAGATCCATAGCACCCCAATGTTTAGACAAAGTATTCCAAGAGTGCCAGAAGTACTCCCAAGGGCAAACTTTGAGGCTGCATCTAGATGAGAGGTGAGTGGTCAAGCTGGGTTTGAGGGACTTCTAAGGCTTTCAGATAGTACTTCTCTGTTCCATCTCCCCGGACACATACACACACACACACGCACACACACACACACACACGCACACACACACGCACACACATTCACACTTCCTTCCTCCCTGGAGCCTACTTCTCTGTTCCATCTCCCCGGACACATACACACACACACGCGCGCACACACACACACACGCACGCACACACACACATGCACAAGCACGCACATTCACACTTCCTCCCTCCCTGGAGCCTACTTCTCTGGGCAGCACACTTTCTCTCACAGCCAGTAGAGGGGCGTAGACGTGGAAGGTGCTGGGCTCCCACGTTCCCTTGAATAGACTTCGCCTGGGCCTCACCTTATCCTCTCCAAGGAAGAGAGGAGGTCACTGGGGGCATAGGGTGGGCTTTTAGGCTGAGCCAAACCCTGCCAACTGTACATTCTCTCTGTGTGGGTCCAGAAAATGAAACATGGACATGAAATACCTTATTTTAAAAAATGGTGTTCCTTTAACATGTAAAAAAATAGAGAAGTACAAGAAAAGGAGGAAGAGATACATGGAGAGTGAGGCAGAAAAGGAGGAGGGAAAGGCAGGCAGGTATAAAGGACCGCAAATCGCACGCGGGCAGGGGTAGTTCCAGTTCCTAGCACAGTGTGGGCACCTAATGGCTCTCAACACGTTGACACGGGAGCAGGAGAGAAGTCACCCAGATGGCATACAGCCGTCCAGACTCCTCCTGTCCCCTGACAGGGGTTTCACTGCTGTCCTGCAGCCCATGGAGGACGCAGGCAGGGGTGAGGGGGTCCAAGGGGTGCGGGCTGCTGTGCAGGGTGATAGCTGTGCATCGACTGCTTCTCTGAAACCAGGCTCCTTGCTGCTCTCCTTTCTTTTTTTTTTTTCTCTTTAAAAAAAATTGTTTTGGAGCATTTGAGATCTTGCTCCCTGGCATATGTCATCAGTTTGGCTCAAATAAACTCGTATAAAAATTCTCTAAAAAAAAAAAAAAATTGTTTTGATGCAGGGAAGAGTCACTGATTTCATTTGAAACAATTCCCTAACAGGATATGGAGTCTCAAACAGCTCCTCAGCCCTTGGCAGTGGCTGTGGGCAGGTGTTTCTTGTGAGTGCCAGGCCGCACGTAGGGCGCTGAGACCCTGGGAGCACTGGGGGGAGGCGCAGCTGCGGGAGGGTGACCCAGGGCACAAGGGGCTGCGTCAGCGAGCCTTACAGCACCCCCTGCATTCCAGGAATTAGACTCCTTCCCACACACCTCCTCGGCCCCCTTGCTAACCTCACTTCCAGCCCCCAGGTTTTAGCGTAATAAGAATTGAGTGTTCACTCTTGTTATTTCTATGATTCGTAAGATAAAAACAAACCCCCGTCCCACAGAGAGACGTTAACCTTCAGTGAACGAGACGGGAGAAAGGAGAACGAGGACTGCTCGGCAGCAACGCACAAACACAGGACGCGCTTGACCTGAACGGGCTAAACAAACACGTGAACGCTAGTAAGTTGAACTCCAAGTTCAGCAGTAAAAGTCAGTACACACACACACGTGTTTAATCCACGTTTCTAAGAGTAAAGTAGAAACAAGGAGTAATGAAGCATGAGGAGTTCTCGAACAAGCAGAACTTGGTAAGTGGCCCTAAACAAGCTGTTACCCAGAGTTACCGTGTGATCCAGCAACCCCACTCCTAGTACATACCCGAGATAAATGAAAACATATATGTCGACATGAACATGTGTGCATGGATGCTTAGAGCAGCATTATTCACAATAGCCACAAAGTAGGAATCACCCAAGCATCCATCAACCAATGAATGAATCAATAAAATGTGGTATATCCATACATTGGTACATTATTTGGCAGTAAAAAGCAATGAAGTACTGAAACACGCTATAACATGGATAAATCTTTTTTTTTTTTTTTTTTTTTTTTTATCCTCACCCGAGGACATTTTTCCATTTTTTGTTCAGACAGAGTGGAAGGGAGAGAGAGTAAGAGAGAGAGAGAGAGAAACATCAACGTGAAAGGGACACATCGAGTGGCTGCCTCCCGCACGACCAACCAGGGCCGGGGACAAACCGCAACCGAGGTACGTGCCCCTAGCGGGAACCGAACCCGGGTCTCTCTGGACCGCAGGCCGACGCTCTAGCCACTGAGCCAAACCGGCCAGGGCAACATGGATAAATCTTAAAACATTATGCTAAGTGAAATAAGCCATTCACAAAGGATCACATATTATACGATTCTATTTATTTGAATTGTTCAGAATAAGCAAATCTATTGAGACAGAAAGTAAATCAGTGGTTGCCAAGGAGGAAGGGGGAGGACAACAGGACTGGGGTATGGCAGCTAAGAAGTGCAGGATTGCCCAGCCAGTGTGGTTCGATTCCCAGTCAGGGCACATACCCAGGTTGTGGGCCCAATCCCCAGTGAGGGGCATGCAGGAGGCGGCCAATCAATGTTCTCTTTCATCGATGTTTCTATCTCTCTCTCCCTCTCCCTTCCTCTCGCTCTAAAATCAATAAAGAAAAAAAAAAGTACAGGATATTTTTGAGGGGTAATAGAAGTATTCTACAGTTGACTGTACTGATAACTGCATATCTCTACAAGTATACTAAGAACTATTGACTCATACATACACATTAACTGGAGGAATTGTATGGAATATATCCATGTAAAGAAAGCTATGAAAAACAAAGGAGAAAGAGAGGCCATTTCCCGAGCAGAGATGAGAAGGGGGCATGGGTGTCCAGTGGATTTATTGACCCCTTCTGGCAGGGAAAGGAGTAGGAGAGCATGCTGACTCTTAAAGTAGCAGCAGTGATTTCTTCCCACTCTGGTCAATGCCCGCCATGGCCTGCAGGGCTCCCGCTCCAAGGCGCCACCCAGAGGGCCCTAGGCAGGAGCCCCTCTTCTTTTTCCTGTGTTTCCATAAGGGAAAGAACTGGTGAGTGTTCGGTGTCACCCTTCTAGAGATAGGTATCTTTTCATGTTATAATCACAGGAATTTAGACTATTGGAGCCTCGGGGACAGTGTCTTCTACTGGGTTCTGTGTCTGCGGAGGCCCGTCAGGGCTGTCAACCCAGAGGACAGAGGGGGCTGTGAGGGGGCTCTGGGTGTGCCATTCATTTCTTTTTTTGTTGTTGTTTTAATCCTCACCCAAGGATATTTTTCTATTTATCTTCAGATAGAGTGGGAAGGAGGGAGAGAGAGGGAGAGAAAGAGAGAAACATCGATGTTGGAGAGACACATCAACCTCACGACCCCGACCAGGGCGGGGACAAACTGCAACCAAGGTACGTGCCCTTGACCGGAATCAAACCCGTGACTCTTTGGTCCACAGGCCAACGCTCTAACCGCCGAGCCAAACCAGCCAGGGCTTTATCTCTTTTTTAATTCTCACTTCATATGGTTAAATAAAATATTTAGGGTTTAAAAGATAAATAAACCCTTAGCCATCCACAAAGAAATTATCCCCAACTACTTAGCCCTGTGGTTTCTGGACAGTTGACATTTGATGGTGCTTTTCCCAGACATTACTGGCTCCATGAGGCGCCTGTCCCCTTCGGTGAGGTCCACAGAGGCACTCGCGTTCTTCCAGCAGTCAGCAGCTGCCTCCCCCAGCGCTGGACATTACCCCTGGAGCCTTCTCGGAGCCCGGCCAGATCTCAGGTCCCCTACGGTGCTCTGCAGTCCTGTCTGAGACACAGCCAGCTGACCAGGGCAACAAAGGGCTCGTGGCAAACATGCAGCCCACACACGGGTCACCTGCAAAGTCCAAATCAGGCCCTGGATGAGCCTTTCTCCAGTGCATGACTGCTAACAATTTGTTTACATTAATAGTCCAGGAAAGAGGCCAGAAGTAAAACACAGCTAAGTTTGTCCATCACGCCAGCCTTTCTTGCTCATAGAAAATGTAAGGCACGACAGAATCCCGTGACTTACATCCTAAGCACTGAGACTGTTATGTGGTGCCAGCTGCTCTAAACTGCACAAAACACCACCTAGAAAAAAGTCTACCAGGCTTCCTTGCACTTCACTGAGCCTCAGAATGATGACCTTGACCGAGGTATCCTCCAAAGCCCCAGAGAATCAGTACCTGGGAGGTCTGTGGTTTCTGTGTACATCTTTTACTTGAATTCTCTCTCCCCCAGAGCCCAGTTACTGGCAAGCCCTTTCTCCGAGCCTGCCCTCCTGAAATCTAGAAGTGGGAACCAGTGCCTAGCAAAGTTTTCCATAAACAACAGGCGCTTGGTAACACTTCAAGAAACCGATGACTTAGACAAGTATCACACGATCTCACTTATTTGTGGAATATAATGAACAGAATAAACTGACGAATAAAATAGATCCAGAGACATGGAAGCAGGGAACAGACTGACAAACCTCAGAGGGGAAGGGGTGGAGGGGGGAGACAAACCAAAGAACTTATATGCATATATACACAACCAATGGACACAGACAACAGTGCAGTAAAGGCCAGGCGGGGCGGGGGGGATTAATGGGGGGAAAAAAGAAGGAACATCTGTAATACTTTCAACAATAAAGATAAATTTTAAAAAAGTTGATGACTTAATTCACTAATGAGAGAATTAATTGATGATTTCAGGAGTAGAATAGCTTTGAAATAAAGATTATTAAAATTTGGTCATGCCTATTTTTATAATTTCCCTCTCACCTTACTCAAGATGTTCTTAAACATAACAGCACCATAGAGCTTGGAAGGGACTGAGACACCACCGCTGTGATTAATTTCAAACTCTTGCCAACAGCAATGTCCCAGAGGCCATCTCAGGGGGCAAGTAGGAGGCTGTTAGTTAGTATATTAGGGTACGGCTAGATACTGTAATAAAAACCACAACATTTCAGTGGCTTGGCAACAGAGAATTCCATTTTGTATCCCTACAGCTGTTTGATGTGGGCTTCTGGCCTGCAGGTGGCTCTCCTCCACAGGAACCCAGGCTCCACCCATCTTGTGGTTCCATTTTCCCCTAGAGCCCCAGCGGGAGACAGGGGCAGAGAAGACGCCTGCTTCTTTACCACCTTGGCCTATATATTAGTCGGGGTCTTAGCAGAAACGTTTAAGCCAGGTACTCAGAAAAAGGAGGGGGAGAGAGAGAGAGAGAGAGAGAGAGAGAGAGAGAGAGACCGACCATTTAATATGGGCAATTTCAAGAGCTGCAGAGCCAAACGGGGCATTAAGCAATCTGGAGATTAGCATCAGCAAGAAGTCACTCCCACCCCCAGGACTGGAAGAACCAGCTCACTGGCCACTTCTGAACCACAGAGAAGATTGCTGGGCAACTGAGACATGGAAGAGGGGCTACTGGCCAGAACTGCAGCCACAGAGAGGTCACTGGAACCAAAGGTCAGGGCTGAAATACCCTGTCTTCTCCCTTCCTCCCTCCCTCCAAGTTTCTGCCAGTGCCCCACCCCCCAACCTAGCCAGGACAAGAGCAGAAAGCCTGGGAAACTGTAGTTGGCAGAGACCATCCCTTACTGAATGAGCAGAGCAAGGAGAGGGCAAACAAGTGGATCTGAGGGCAAACCGGAACGTGACAAAGTCACTTTTGCCCACATTTCATAGGCCAGGATTAGTTCCAGGACCTCCCCCAGAAGCAAGAGGTTCTGGGAAATGTAGTCCCTGGCTGGACAACCACTTACCAGTCACATAACAGAAGGAGGAGCACAGACTGTTGGAGGATCATTGGCCATCTCTGCCACAGTTAGATTTGCGTAGATATTCAGCCCACCAGCAGCTTCATTTCCATGTGAGGTTCATGAGGGACAGGACTACAGTAAAAAGACACTGGTGACTCTAGAGGCAGCTTTACTGTTTGTGCCTCCTCATGCCATCCCTGAAATATAGAGGACTGGTGGGAAGAGGAGGAGAAATGAACAGCTGCTTGGTGCTCCTGGGAGGAAGGAGCCGAATGTCCGGGGAGCGCTCCTTAAATGAGATGTTCATGACAGAGATGCCCTCATGGAACTTTGGGCTGAACTGGGGCTACTGAAGCATGAAGGGATTGGTAAACCAGGCAGATTTGGCTTCTTCCCTCATGGAGCTCGTGGTTCTACCTTATTAGGAGTTAGTTGCACAAGAAGTGCTAGGTAGAAGAGAAGGAGCCCTGGGGTGAAGGATACCAGACAGTCTTGCTCTGAGCATTGTCTCAACCTCCCAGCTCAGACTGCTGCTCCAAACATTTATTTTTAGGCCCAGCTCCTGCTGTCATTATCTTAGAGGTATGCTTACATTCTTAGCTCCTATATTTATGTTCCAACTAATACGGATGACTTCCCAGCCTTTCATCTTCCAACACTGCAATCCATTCTCACAAACTGTATTTCTCTTGCACTCCCGAACTTCAAGTAGGTAAGTTGAGGCCTCCCTCCACATCAGCCAGAGCAGTTCCACTCATTCCTGTTTTATATTTGGGGCTATTTATCTAATTTGGATAAAAAGTTTGACCTGACGGTCCCAACCCCAGCAGTGTTCTTTCTACTATTCTTAGGAAATCCTAACAAGAATAGTTTCTCAAACACATCTTCCTTGTAGAAAGTGTCAAGTAAATTCTCTGCCCCTGAAGATTGCATTCATGGGAAATGTTTATTTTCAGTGTTTTCAGAGGTGCCCATTTCCTCATTAATTAGGGCCCCTTTGATTGTAAGTGACAGAAATCCACTGAGAATGCGTAGGCCCAAAAGAGGAACTGTATGATAAGGAGCTCAGGGAACTCGGCAGGAATGAACCCTGGGGCAGGAATGCAACTGGGCCCCAGGTATGGGTTGGAACTGGGGATTCAAACACCTTTAGACATCTTGCTCCACATCCTGCTTTACCTTTTCTGTACATTGACATCATCTACTACTCTCTGCAGACCAGATTTTACTACTTGCTCCCAAGGTATATGCTCCTCGGCTGCTAGCCACACACACTGGTGGTTTTTTTTTTTTTGGTTGTTGTTGTTGGGTTTTGTTTGTTTGTTTGTTTTGTCAGTTTTAATGATCAGTTATATACAATAAAATGTATTCTCTGTTAGGTATATAATTCATGAGTTCTGACAAATGTGTATAGTCATGCAACCACTACCACAATTAAAATAGACAACATATCCATCACTCCAAAACGTTCCTTTGTGCTATTTTCAGCTAGTCCCACTTTCAGCCCTGGCAATCACTGATCTGTTTTTCATTCTGTTCTAACACTTTGACTCTTCCAGAATTTCATGTAAATTAAGTCACACAGTATGTAGTATGACTCTTTCCACTCGGCATAATGTTTTTAAGATATAGTCAGCATTTGTGGTTAGTTCTCTTCTGTTACTCAGAAATTTTACATTGTATAAATATACCACAATTTGTTTACCCATTTGGTGGACGTTCAGCTTGCTTCCGATCGGAAGCTATGTGCTGCTATGAACACTCATGTACAGGTCTCTGTGGGGACTCGTGTTTATCTTTTCATTTCTCTTGGGGAAACATTACAAATGGGATTGCTGGGTCATATTTTAAGTGTGTGTTTAACTTTATGAGAAATTCTCAGATTGTCCTCCACAGTGGCTGTCCCATTCTGTTTCCACTAGCATTGTGTGAGCATTCCAGCGGCCACACCTTTCGGACCCTTGGTACGGTCAGTCTTTCTTCATTTTAATAGGTGTGCAGTGGTATCTGTTTGTGGTTTTAATTTATATTTTCCTAATAAATAATGGTGTTTAGCATGTTGTCATGTATTTATTTGCCACCTGTAGCTTTTCTTTAGTGAAGGGTTTAACTCTTCTGTCAATTTTTGGAGAATTGTTTGTCTTTTTTTTTTTAATAAGTTTCTTTATTGATTTTAGAGAGAGGAAGGGAGAGGGAGAGAGAGATAGAAACATCAATGAGAGAGAACATCGATTGGCCGCCTCCTGCATACCCCACACTGGGGATCGGGCCCACAACCTGGGCATGTGCCCTGATCGGGAATCGAACCAGCGACCTCTTGGAGCATGGGTCGACGCTCAACCACTGAGCCACACTGGCCGGGCGAGAATTGTTTGTCTTTTAACTGAGTTGTAAGAGTTTTTATATATCCTACTTATGAGTCCTTTATCAAATGTGTGTTTTACAAATATTTTCTCCAAGTCTATGGCTTGTCTTTTAATTTTCTGAACAGTATATTTCAAACAGGAGCTTTTTTTCCATATAAAGTCCAATTTATGATTTTTTTCCCCTCTTATGGTTCCTACTCATTGTGTCCTATCAAAGAAATCTTTGCCTAATCCAAGGTCACAAAGGTTATATCCTCTGTTTTCTTCTAGGAGTTTTTTTTTTCTTTGTCTTTTTTTTCTTGTTAATCCTCACCTGAGGATATTTTTCCATTGATGTTTAGATAGAGTGGGAGGAGGGAGGGGGAGAGAGAGAGAGAAACATCAGTGTGAGAGAGATACATTGATCTGTTGCCTCCTGCACAACCCTACCTGGGGTCGGGGATTGAACCTGCAACCCAGGTACGTGCCCTTGACCGGGAATTGAACCCACGACCCTTCGGTCTTTGGGCTGATGCTCTAACCACTGAGCCACACCGGCCAGGGCTCTTCAAGGAGTTTCATGGCTTCATGTCAATTGTCCACTTCACTTGTCATCTAGGGCACATATCTCACTTGCTGTTATTCACACTCTTTCCCTCTCTCCCCAACTTAATTCCCTGGGGCAGGACTCTTTCTGGAAGCTTGGAGCAGGTGTTCATTCCTAAACCAATCAGTATGGTCAAAGCCAGGGAAAATCTCTGGCAGTCCCAGCTTGACCGCACGCCTGCTCTGGTCCAAGCAAGTGTTCAGGGCTCCAGGACAAAAGATGGCCACCACTAGGACCCCTGTGGTTGAACAAATGGGCAGATCGGTAACCAGAGAAAGTGGATTTATTATTTTAGACTGAAAAGATAATCTAGTAAGTGTCTATATACCCTGTAATCTGGCTCTACCTACCTAATGCTTATATTTTAAGCAATTAACTTGAAATGGTACAAGGTTTCTTGTTACTAAATGAACAGATCTTACTAATATTCAAACACAACTTTCTATATTGCCCAAAAAAGTCCAAGTCATCCTTCCATACCTAACCTACTGAAATACCTGCTGTGAAGCCCTGGGAGAATCCTCAGACCAGGTTAGCACTATTACGGCATTTAAAGCATATTTGTTTTCTCCAACAAACTGCGAGCTCCCTGTGGGCAAGAACCTTATCTTGTTTGTCTCCATCTCAAAGACTAGTTTAACTCCTGGTCTATATTTTCTTGGTAGTTGCTGAATGTTGGGTGTGTCCTACAACTATTTGTCAAATATGAAGTCGATAATGAGAGAAGGACAACTGAAGACTCTCAAGAGGTGGAATTACCTCGCAGAACTTTTTACAAGGAAGATCCTCACTTGAGCTTGATGGCTGATTCAAACGCAATGAAGGAAAAAACAGAGGTAGACAATCTACCTCTATTTTAAATCACGTTTCCCTTTGCCGGGGAAAGCATTTAAATGCTTCCTTGCAGTCACGATGTGCAGTGTTGAGCTGAGGCCCACTTGTTCCATCACTAGAGAGCCCTCAGATCTGTAGAGTCCACTGCGTTCAACCTCACCTCGCTCACACACAACCACAGGTCACAGCACAGCCGCTGCTTTGCTGGCACAGATGCTCCAAGAATACCAAACATTAGAAAGTCTGTGGTAATGAATTATGAGAGATGAAACACTCTGGAAACTTTACAAAGAAAAGTGTGGCCTTCGAATAGAAGTTTCTGAATAGAACTTAGGGCAGAAATTGCCAAGAAGCAAAGAAGGAGCTAACCAGGTCAAAGTCGCAAGAAATTTAAATAGAAACTGCTCTTAAGGAAATGTATCTGAACTCTACAGGTACGAAATAGGGGCATAAAGGCTGTAATTGTCACATATTCTTTTATTTTAAAAATGAAACAATTTCTGGACATTGAGAACAGACCCTTTAAATAAAAGAATATATATGGGTGAGGAGGACATTTCCATCATAAAATCTTTACACAACTCTTAAGCAGTGGTGCAGAGCGTACATCCTGCTTCCACTTTAAGTGCCATCAGAAGCTCTTTGAAGGATACAAATGTGTGAAGCAGAAAGATTCAACCTTTCCTGGGCTTCTAGGAGCCTCTGTGAGCCCTATCTCTCTAGAGTCCTTGTGCCCCCAGCCTTGCTTCCCACTGAGCCCCACTGCCCCCAGTGTGTTGCATGTTTGGGGAATCCTGCTAAGTCCTCTCTGCATATGCACAATTGTGAATGATAAACAACAATGGCTCTGGATCTGCTCCAGGAGAGGACAAATGACTCTGAATATAGAGAGAAAAAATTGGTCACCAGGCAACTCAAGTATCTGGATAGGAGGCAGAGGACAAGTAGAGAAAGATTTTAACTTGTTTGGATTTAGTTGAAATCAAGGACTGGGTGACTCAGGGGAGGGACCGTCAACCTGAACTAGGATGGAAGCTGGCAACAAGATCCACATCTTGTTTCTTCGTGGGACACCACAGGAGAGCAACTCTGCCGCTATCTGGGAGGTCCCAGATTTTTGGGGGGGCTTTATGTACCATCCTACTGATATTGTCGTAATTAACTAGTTATTAATAGTAGGAAAGAAGCAAAGGGAAGGCCAGACATTATAGGCATGTCATTTGGGCAGCTTCACCAGGAAGCTGCAACTTTACACTCCCCAGGAATCCAACAAAGGACAGATAGACATGCCCAGTAAAGTTGCGGTGACATAGGGAAGATGCTTACTGTCAGTCACACGGGGGAACAGAGGTCATTAGCTAGAATGGGTGTGGCCACTGCAAAGGGGTGAACATTTGGGAATATATAATCCCCTAAACAAAGAAGTTTGTTTTCCTGTGCTTTCAGGGCCCTTGGGGACTCTGGCTGCTCGGGGCACACTCTCTTGGCTCCCTGGCATTCTCTCATGTCCCCGTGGCTAGGTGGACCCCCACATGCAATGGACTAATGGATTGCAACTAGCCTGATGCTGGACTGGACCCAGCTCCAACATGGAGTGGAAACTCTAGACACTGGCTCTGATTTTAGCTCTACTGAAAACCCAGCTACACTTCTTCTATGACTGGGCTAAGGAATATGGAACTTTCGAAACCCAGGTGTATAATTCCACCAAAATAAAGCTTTCTACTATATCATGTCCTCTCATGCAAGTCTCAGAAAATTCCTTTTCTCGAGATGTCACAAGGACCGCACCCCTAACAGCAGCCAGGGTAGACAAGGCACATTTTTCTCTGGCAACACTAGGTTATAATGTGAACTAGGGGTTTAACTCTTTTTGCCAGTTTATGCGTGGGTTACATACTTGATTTCTGTTTTTTATGGGTTTTCTGCCAGCTTGGGGGGTGGGGATAAATTCTAAGCTAATTGGTCTCATATAACAAATTCTATAAAATGGAAAATTGTATATACTTATTACTACACTAACTTAGCCATCTTTCTTATCAACTGAATTTCAGAGGGACAAAAAATGTAGACTCCTATTGAAACTATTGCTATTTTAGAAGTCCCTAATGTTTACTAAAATTTGATATTTCAGTATCATTTGTAAATATGTTTTTGTCCCCTCTATTTACTGGTAGACCTGTTTACTGTTCTTATTGTATATTGTAGATAACTTATTTACAAGAGTATTTCTTACACTGAATTTTGAGATTCTGAGAGATTTCTAGAAATCATATCAGACCCACGGAACAATCAACAATTGTGTGATACTAGTACTCTGTGGTATCTGGATGGGAAAGCTGGCATTTCTGTTTTTAAATAAGAAACAGCTACCTAAAGTTTTCATTTTTTCCAACTGTAACCACTCAGAAACTTCATTTCTTTAATATGACCTTTTTTTTTTGTTTCCTTTTTAGTCAAATTGGCCTCATCCAGCCCCATGACTCACCTGCCTCTCTCCTTCCTTGCACGTCAACTCCCCTAATCATTAAGCCCTCAGGACAATCAGGTTCTGATCAGTATCAGTCTTAGGAACAAAGCCTCAGGTCTGTTGACCACGGAAACAGAGTTTGGGTCAAACTAAAGATACTATCGAGGCCTTAGCTGCGTTTCAGTGTTTCAGTGCCAGAACCAGAAAAGCAGGATGACCCCACTGACCACATCCTTGCGAAACCAGAGAAAACGATGCCATGGCTGACATCAGGACCAGATGAAACGGTCAACTACCCCCACCCTGGCTCTGACCAATCAGAGGAGACAGAAACCCTAGCTCTCTTAGTCAACATGATTATGACTTTCCCCCTGTGTAACCCATCCCCTAGAACCTCACAGAAGCCAGGGCTGAGAGCACTATTCACCTGTGGCTCCGGGCTTGGGTCCATCTACTTAATAAGCCTTCACTTTCTTTGCTGCAAACTCCTATTCACGTTTGACTGGGCTTTGATGCGTGTGGGCAAACGAACCCCTTTAGTTTGGTAACACAACTATCAAAGTTCTTCTATTTCACACAAAAAGGTAAGTGCTGTGGTTTGAAAAATAAAATTTGAGGGAGAGATAAATGATTGGCCAACAAGCTCTCTTGTTTACTTGTCCAAACTTTGCATCTGTCGTATAAAACCCAATTCCAAATGACTTAACCAAAAGTTAATTTGGTAGCGAGCAACTTGGCCAAAAGCAAATTAATCAGTGTGAAGGAATTTAGTTGATACAATGATTGGGAAATAATGACACAAGTTACTGATTTTTTTTTTCCCAAATATTACTAACATTGAAGTTACACTCCTTGGGCCTCTTCCTGAAAATTATTGAAGGGATTTTTTTTTTTAATTCAAGTTCATTTTTAGTCAATTATTCCTTCTCTGTTCTGTTTATGATAGTGAAGTTTTAGAATAACCTAACTCTCTAATGGTAGGAGACAAGTCCCACACCTGAGCGCTACTAACATCTGACAAGGAGAAAATTCTGAGATGTTCTAAATTAAATTATAGTGGCCGGAGAGTGAGAGAGAAAGAATTGTTAGTCTTTTATTTCTTTATTTTATTTTATTTTTTTATTCCTCACCTGAGGATATTTTTCTACTGAGTATCAGATAGAGTGGGAGGGAGTGAGAGAGAGAGACAGAAACATCAAAGTGATAGAGCCACATCGACGGGTTGCCTCCCGCACCACCCAACAAGGGCTGGGGACGAACCGCAACCGAAGTACATGCCCTTGACCGGAATCGAACCCGCAACTCATTGGTCCAAGGGTCGACGCTCTAACAGCTGAGCCAAACCAGCCAGGGTGAGAATTGTTAGTCTTTTAATGGTGGCTGGCCAGCCAACAAAAAACTGCTCGCATTCCTTCCATCGCCTGTTGGAACTTTGGGTTAATTTGCAGGTGGCTCATTCCACAGATTATTTTAGCCAAAAGCCTTCGCTTGTTGTTTACACGTGGGCTCTCTGGACTGCTGCCCACAGCCAATGAGCATTTCTTTTTTTTTTTTTTTTTTATCCTCACTCGAGGACATTTTTCCATTTTTTTGTTCAGATAGAGTGGGAGGGAGAGAGAAACATCGACGTGAAAGGGACACATCGAGTGGCTGCCTCCTGCACGACCCAACCAGGGCTGGGGACAAACCGCAACCGAAGTACATGCCCTTGACCGGCATCGAACCTGCAACTCATTGGTCCAAGGGTTGACGCTCTAACCACTGAGCCAAACCGGCCAGGGCAGGCATTTCTTTATGTGGACCCTGCGCCTATCTCAGAGCTGACCCCGCTTCACCTTCTCCCACACCTTTGCTTATAGCTAATATTAATTCTTTTATACAACTTATATCTTTCTTCCCATTTCCCCCTACTTGATGCATAAAAATGTTTGCAAATTCCAAGATGATGGGCATGCTGTCTTTTCTACCTAGCCATGTTGCTGGGCGTTTAGACTCCATGCCCCAAGTCTGGTCTTCTTTTGGTTAGGATTTTGGCTCAATAAAAGCTTACTTTAGAAAAGACGTCAGTTGTAGAAGTTAAATTGTTTTTGTTTAACATACCCATTATCTCCATTCTTATCCAGCAAACTCACCTTCTCCTCAGCCCACCCAACCTCACCTCCTACTCTCACTCTCTACAGATGGCTTTGCCTCCTGCTGTACAGAGCAATTAGAAATGCCAGACACGAAGCCTCACAGGCCTCTTTGGCCATCTGCAACCGCACCTGTATCTTGGATCTTGGTCTCCGTAAGGGAGGCATCTGCCTTTATCTAAAGCTGCCATTTCTGTGCTCTAGAGCATCTCTCTCTCTCTCTCTCTCTCTCTCTCTCTCTCTCTCTCTCTCTCTCTCTCTGCCTCCCTCCCTTCTTCCCTCCTTTCCTCCCTCTCCTAGATTCTTGGCTTGGGTGGCATCACTCAGAGAGTTCTATTCCTACACAGAGCAGAAGCCCAGAGAATATAGATGGCACTGGATTTGGAGGTTCTTGAACCTGCAAAGTGTCCATGTAGAAATAAGAGACATGTATGGTTTCATCCAGACACACCCTTAGGTCTGCATCAGAAAGCGGGTCATTTTGGAGTCCCTTCCTTGCCCTGAGAAGAGAGGCAGAGGGGTTAATATTCCTGTCCTCAAGAATGAAAGCAGATGGCAGGGATCAAAGAGAATTCCGGATACTATCTCACCGATGGAGTCAAGAACACAGACTGAAAATTAAAACCACATGAATCTTTTAAGATTCTCTCAATTTTTGATTGATTTATGAATTTTATTATTCCCATTATTTTAGGCAGTAGTGATTGCTAGGAGTAAAAAATATTTTACAAATAAACACACAAGTAAATAAAAGGATCTGGTTGCTTATCTTCAAAGATCTAGAGGAACTGGAAGGAGCTGGGGACACCACATCCCTCTGGGGGCAGAATCAAGAGGGTCAGAATCGGTAAAGCGAGCACCCAGGAGGAGAGGAAGCAGGTCACGTGCCTAATACCTGTTGCAAGGAATAGCGGAGAGAATAACAAATCTGTCTGGTCTGACAAGGGGGAGTGAGGCTATCCAGTCTCCTCTGCCAATTCCTTTTCCTTTACCTTCCTCTTAAATGCTTACGATTCTTTCATCCATATCCCCAGCCGTGCCCTCTCTCTTGACTCCAGACCAGCATTCCCGATGAGCTACTGTACACCCCACACGCACCCCTAGCTCAGCATATGCAAAATGAACTCATCACCCTTCCCACCCCAGCACACATCTGCCCTTCTCCAGTATTCCTGAGCTCAGTGGAAGACATTGCCAATCTCCCAAGCACCAGGCCAGACACAGCACCATCTCAAACTGTCCTCCCCTCCTCCACAAGCCGTTGGCCATCAAAGCCCATCAGTCAGATCCTTTGTGCCCCATTCTTCTACTTCTCACAGTCCCTGTCCTATCTCGGGCCCTATATTCTCTCGTAGGACTATCGCGATTGCCCTTCTAACTGCAACGGTTCTATCTCCAATCTGTGGCAGGTATGATTTTTTACAGTGAATCCTCCCAATTCAGGTGAATTAACTTCCATAGTGAATTGCATATAGCTCTTGAGTCTTTATTTCCATTGATGGTGGAAAGAGTTAAACTTATCAATTTATTTTTTTTAATTTATTTTTGTTACAGATGTTTCTCCTTTTTCCCCCATTGACACCCTCCTCCCGATCCCGCCCACCCCCCCCCCCAACCCCCAGCATTGTTGTCTGTGTCCATGGTTACGCATACATGCATATAAGTTCTGTGGTTTATCTCTTCCCTCCTCCCCTCACCCCCCTCTTCTGAGATTTTTCAGTCTGTACTCTACTTCTATGTAAACTTATCAATTTAACTTATGCCGTCATCTCTGGCTTAAAGCTCTCCCCCATTCCCCACTCCATTCCCCAGGATCACCTCCCAAAATAAACTACTCACATACAAGCCCTTGTCTCGTCTCAGGCTCTGCATCCTGGGGGAAGCCAGACTAAAGACACCTCCCTGTCCTACAATCTGAAAAGCTTCAAAGTTACAATTCCCCTCCTTTGCGCCTTGTGTGCTGCATGGCACCTAGCTTCTACTGGGCACCACGGAGAGTTTAAAGGCCTAAATGAGCCAAGGCTCTGTTCCTCTGAGGACTGAGTCTCCAGTCCTCAGTTCACAAGTGCAAACAGGGGCTCCAGGTACGCTGCTCCTGGCTGGATGCCTTCCAACCTTGGTTCTCGGCGCTTCCTGGAAATTCCAGATGCCACTAATTAATACTCTGGAACGAGTGCCTTTCTATTAAAACTAGCCTCTCTGGTTCTGTTTTCTGAGATTAAGAATCCTGATACAATAGTTATTTAAACTCTTATTCAATGACAGGGATTTGTTGTTGTTTTTTATATAAGGGGAAAGCCATCACTTTACACTTATTGTTGAGCAAAAATATCACGCATTGAAAGAAGTTTTTATGCTGGGAGGTTTTGTTTATAGCTCTTATATGCCTATCTATGAGGATTCATTTAGATAGCATTAATCAGTGTCTGGCTGTTAATCATGAAGGCAAGAGTTTTATAAACCTTGGATATATATGGTCCTATTAACACCTAATGCATTTTAATAATAATAGCTACATTTTTAGTGCCTATTATGTGGCAGTTACTGATATATTCTCAGTATAACATCTGACTAATCCTCACACCACAGACACTGGAGTTGAAATCACACAAATTGTAAATGATAGGTTCAGTGTTTTAACCCATCATTCTGACCCCAAGCCCATGTTCTCTCCCCTGTGCTGTGATTCTCCCTGACAGAAGGCCTCCCTCTGAGCCACACACTTCTGGTCAGGGCTCTGGCCTCCAGTTCACACTCTGCTATCGGCCAAGCTCCCGGGGGAAGCGCTGGGTTCAGAGAACACATACTCAGTGCAGGCACCCTCCTGAGAGACAGTGCTCTGCCTAGTTGAAGTAAATCAACAAGGTATTCCCTTCAAGTCACAGTTGCTGCATCAGTTAGAATTAGGTTCTGCTATAACAGAATGCTCTGAAACCACTATAGCTTAAACAAATCCGTTTATCTCTCTCACTTTCAAAAAGTATAACGGTTGGTTAGTCCAGAGCTAGCAAAGGACTCCACACTCTCAGGGACCAGGCTCCTCCTGCCCTGCTGTTCCACTGTAGTGGCTTCCATTCCCAAGGTCACCTCATGGCCCACGATGGCTGCTGGAGGTAAGCTATCGCATCTACCCTCTTGCCAAGAAGAAGAAACGTATGCAGTCCCTTTTCTTTAAAGACATCTCTGGTAAGGTGTACTCACCACTTCCACTAACATCCATCAGCCAGAACTCAGCTAATATGAGTTCTGTAGCTGGAAGAACAGTAGAAAATACAGTCTTTCTTCTGGACATCCATGTGCCAAGCCAAAAATCTGGGTTTCTACCATTGTGGAAGAAGGGAAGAACAGTTATCAAGGGACGACTGTCAACTCTGTGACTAGTCTCTGATTTAAGTGGTCTGTTTTGTTTCCTTAAATCATTTTTGCATTTATTTTGTGAAGGAAACAAGAAATGCCAGTTTGTCTTCTGAAAAAAAGATCAAGGCTTAAGAAAATGGGGATGATGAAGACTTCTATTTTAATATGAAATCAGAAGATAAAAATCCAGCAGCTTGCCTAACACCAGCTCAGTTTCCCCACTACCTACCTACTCACTGTATCTTCAGTGTTTCAGGAAATCCTCTCCTTCAAGGTGGCTCCATCCTCTCTGCAGGACTTGCACTGAAGATTCCCGCCGAACCTTAGACTCAGCAGGGATCCTCAGGGCATGGGGACAAGCAGGTGGGCAACTCGGTGACAGAAGCCCAGTGCCCGGCCGAGGTGACCAACATCTCATAGTGTCCTAGTGCCATCATTTCATCTGCATGAAACGATTTCCCCTGGCCTTTCCCTTCTTTTCTCTCCATTCTTTGTATGACTGAGTCATAATCATCCTTCATGGGCCAACTCATTCATTTATTCAATTAATAAACATGAAGCATTTTCTAGGGAAGTCCTCATCCCTAGTAGATGGAAGTTTGCCATCTACTAGATGGGACAAACCCCTGAACAAAAAAATTAAAAATTATGTGGTAAGTGCTAGAGAGAAGAATAAAAATGTCCCGTGGGAACCTAGAGGACCTCTAGAAGATGTCATGGAGGAGGTGGCATTTTAGGTGGTTCTTGATTTATCTTTGAAGCACAGTGCCAGAAACACAGTAATATTTCCTGAAAAATAACAGAATTATCCTTTTCTTAAAAATATGTTTTTATTGATTTTTTTTAGAAAGAGAGGAAGGGAAAGAGAGACAGAAACATCAGTGTGAGGGAGAAACATCTATCGCTGCCTCCTGCATGCCCCTACTGGGGATCGAGCCCATAACCCGGGCATGTGCCCTGACTGGGAATGGAACCTGGATCTCTCCATCCATAGGACGATGCTCAATCCACTGAGCCACACCAGTCAAACGAACTTAATTATCCTTTGACACTTGGTTCCCATAATCTTTAGGATGAGAATGAGACTGTTCTGTTGTTCTGTGGAAGCACTCAATAAGAAATGTAGAAGCCCTTTCCAGGGACATTCAGGTAGGTGATGTTATTCCCTACACACACACACACACACGTTTCTTTATCCATTCTATTTAAAGATTCTGTAAAATCCCCTATTATTGTGTGTGATCATTCTTATAGTAAGAACATCCGTCTGAAATGAACTTCTCTCCTACTGTAATTTTCATTCATACCTGATTTTAAAACCTACTAAAATGCAAAAGCAAGAAGTCTTATAAACGTTTGTTTGTGGGTGGCTGTGGTCACTTAATATGTTATTTTCTTTTCATTCCTTAGGTAAGATCACAATCAGGTAAAAAAAAAAAAAAAAATCACTTGGTTGGAAATAAATAAAATTTCCCCGAAAGGATCTTTGCTCATTTTTCAGAATCTTTTGGGGAAAGGACAGGGTGTTTCTACTTTCATTTTTATATATTTTAGCCAATTGTGTTTACTCTAAGTTGCTTATAATAATGATAATTTTGAACAAGTAAATGTCCAACAGAAGAGAATTGATTAAAGAAATTATAATAGGTTACACAATAATATGTATAATATACACAAAAAGTTGTAACCATAAACTGATTATTATAAATTGAATTTTCTAGTATTTAGCAAAATTAAAATTAAAAAAGGTATAATTGCCTAAAAATGAATTGGAACTGTTTTTAAAACAGCTTTTTCTTTTGTTTTACTATTTGGAGGGATCTTTTCTTTAATACAACAACAATGCACACCCATTTCTGTAATTTACAAGAAGGTTTAAACAGTGTAAAGATAACCCATAATTACACATACCAGAAATAACCACTGTTAACAAATTGTTATATATCATTGTGTGTGTGTGTGTGTGTGTGTGTGTGTGTGTGTGCAAAAATGAAATCATTTCAAATACACAGTTTATAACCCTCCAAATATTTTCCTGCTATCTCCCACCCCACCCCACCCCCCAAAAAAAAACACCAGCATGGACATAATTAATGTAATAGTTTATCCCCAGAAAGAGTTTTAAGAAAGGCTACAAGAAGGTGGTGAATTCCTGGACTCCTGTGACAGATCAAGGATTCATCTTTAGTCTGAGATTTGAGTATGATTCTGCATGGAACATACTAGAAAAAAAGGCTCACTCCTTCTGAGCCTTTATTTCCTTGCCCACAACATGAAGATAAGGATGCTTGTGTCTCACAAATACTATAACAAATAAGGTCAACTTTTTAATGAGCTTTGAGTTTGGGGAAAATAGTATCATAGTATGATGTTGTCATCTGTTTATTATTGGTGGCATTATTATTATTATTATTATTATTATTATTATGTTACCTGACTTTGAATTTTAATTTTTTTTTTCTTTATTGATTTTGGAAAGAGAGGAAGGGAGAGGAAGAGAGGGATAGAAACATCAATGAGAGAGACCATTGATTGGCCGCCTCCTGCATGCCCCCCACTGGGGATGGGGCCCACAACCTGGGCATGTGTCCTGACTGGGGATCGAATCAGTGACCGCATGGGTCGATGTTCAACCACTGAGCCACACCGGCCAGGCCTGACTTTGAATTTTAATCTCTCCTTTTTAGGATACCTCTGTTGATTAGCCCCATGACACTCTAATCACCCCAAACTGCTGTTGTTTAAGATTTTTTCAATTCTAAATTACTTGAATAAACATTCTTAATTCTTTTCAATGAATTTTTTTTTTTTTGTAAATTCCCGTGTGGACAGTATGGCGCTTGGGGGCAGGGGCTGGGTTCTACATTGTTTTGGTATTTCCTGCACCACCTCTCTGCTACCCCCAGGCCCACACCACAGTGATTATCTGCAATGCCCAAGTCCTCGGTGGGTTCTGCATGTTAAGAACACTGTTGTCCCACACACGCATTCCTTTGTGGAGAAATGGGAAGTGTGGGCCACTGGGATTCTTGTGGGAAGTTATCCAGATGGGAATTGCCAGTGCAGGGCAGTGAATTATGCTGCCAAGAAAGATTGCAGCCTGTAACCCCTTACTGGAGGCTGCCTGAGGCCATTTCACAGGTAACCCCTGTTGCAACACAAGAATTGGGAAAAGGCCAAACAATAAACATCACGCAATCCTAGCCTCAGCCTTTATAATGTTGGGTCCTCAGATCCCATGAGCGTGGGAACCTTTATCAAAAGCATGGTCATTCCCTTGCTCATTTAAGCCTCATTCTCTTTACCAAATACCAAGAAATCTACTCATGGACACGGCCAGGAAATTCTTCCCAAATATAGGTTCTAGTCTCCTAAGGACACAGAGGATTTTTCTAAACTAAATACAACTTTTCTTCCTCTAGGTTGGTGTGTCTTTTTCTTCCTATTTTGATTTTAATTTGTCTTCAAAATCTTCCCGTTCTCGTTCTCCATGAATTCCTTCTACATGAAATGAACAGACATCACCTTTACTAAGAAAAAAGTACATGACCCGGGCCCAGCCTCATTGGGAATTCCACAGGCAGGCCCTGAGATGATAGGGTCTTGGTGATTTCTGTCCCTCAGGAGGCAGGCTTGACCCTCTGGCCCCCTCTCCTCACGCACAACCAGTCAGGACCAGCCAGGGATCCAAGCTTTAAAAATAACAGGCGAGAAAACAGGTGTCTTCCGGAGAGCTCGGTGCTTCCCAGATGGGAGAAGAGATTAAGGAGAACAGGAAGTGTGACAGTTCCTCCGCAGAGCCAGGGACAGATTGAGAATTGTGCTGTTCTGATGAAAGTACCAAGGTCATTATTAAGTGGTTGGAAACTATTGTTCATAAAAAGCACTTGTACAAACGCAAAATGCTCTTAACAGCCCTGTTTAAATTTATCTCAAAACAAAGGGTTGTCAATGAAGAGTTGGACTGCTTCCCTGCCAAGGTTTCAGCCACACACAAACACCACATAAATCTCCCAGCTCTTTTTCTGGGTGCTCCCGGAGTAGCAGCGGACATCTCCTCCCTGCCCCTCCCTCGGTGTGCCCCAGCCCCCAGAGACCCCCTTTCAAAATACACAAAAGCTAAAAAGCATCCCCACCTTGGAAACTAGCCCCTAATTCTCCACTGTGGAACTTCGGAAACAATGATAAAAACCAAAATTACTAAATTTATTTTCCTCTAGGGTTCTGCAAGGGTCCAACCCATTTTAAGACATTTTTCAGCCCTGGCCGGTTGGGCTCAGCAGTTGGAGCATCGGCCTGTGGACCAAAGAGTCGTGGGATCACTTCCAGTCAAGGGCACGTACCTTGGTTGGGGTTCTGTCCCCAGCCCTGGTTGGGGTCGTGCAGGAGGCAACCAGTCGATGTGTCTCTCTCACATCGATGTTTCTCTCTCTCTCTCTCTCTCTTCCTCCCTCCCACTCAATGGAGAAATATCTTTGGGTAAGGATTAAAAAAAAAAAAAATTTTCCAGTCACCTTCCTGCCTTCTTCTTTTCCAGGGTACATCCTTCAGTGCACTGACCTTACCACCTCCCACTGGCAGGAAAGTCTCCTGGATCCCTGGGGGCAGGGCAGGGCCCAGGGCAGGAAGCCACGCCAGGTATTACGGATGTAAATCCTGGCCTGGGCTGCATTCCTCAGTCCACAGTCCCTCTCAAATAGGTTGCATGTTACAGACTCTGGTCCCTGGAGCTTGGGTCCCACAGTGACTCCCACTTCTAACAGTGTAAGGCTTCTAGGTGCAGAAAGCAGAGAGAGGCTAGGGTCTGTACTTTAAAAAGATCAAAGAGATGATGAGGGCCCAAAGACGGCAAAGTGGTTCCAGTGCCAAACTTCATGACTGCATGTGTCATCTGGCTTATGTAACCCCACATACTGGAAGATTAAAGTGTGCTCCCACTCACAGGCTGGAGATATACTGGCTCTGAGGGTCTCCAACCCAGCTACCCAACAGAACCCACTGAGGTGCTTTTTTTGAAACATAAATCTTTAGGTCCTCAGAACGACTGAATCAGAATTTCCAAGAGTGGGGCCTGGACACGAAGTTCTCAAAGCTCCCTGGAGGGGCCCAGTTGCAGAGCCAAGGATTGGGAACGGCTGCACAGGATGGTCCCTGTGCACCCTTCCCCAGCCTCAGCGACCTGCATGAGTTACTGCGTTTCCCTGGAACGCATGGCTTACCCACCCACTCCCAGATATGCATGCTAAAATGCATACAAACAAGAGAAAGAAAATGATAAAGCAAAAACACAAATTTATTCCTAGTATAAATAAAAACAGTGCAGCCCTCCCCTGGCCAGTTTGCCTCGGCAATTAGAGCGTCGGCCCCTTGGGGTGAAAGGTCGCAGGTTCGATTCCTGGTCAAGGGCAGGTTTTATCCCCAGCTCTGGATGGGGTGGTGTGGGAGTCAACCAATCGATGTATCTCTCTCACATCGATGTTTCTCTCTCTCTCTCTTTCCCCCCACCCTTCTCTCTCTCCCTCCCTCCATTCCACTCTATCTAAAAATCAGTGGGAAAATATCCTTGAGTGAGGATTAACAAAAAAACAACAACAGTGCAGCCCTGTCCTCCACTTCCACCCAAGACGACTCTTCCCCAGCTCATAGGGCACAACTCTGAGGAAAGAGAAAAATACAGTTAGTTGCAAAGCTGATGCCCTGTAGTACTGTGCCATGGATGTGCACCCCTCTACATGAGCCACTGTCTGCATAGGCACCCACATAACTCTTGAGCTACGTAACTCTTAAGTCTGCAACCAACAGCATTGCCCTGTTACCTCCTGCAATCCAGGAAGTGGAGGGTCTATGTGTTTATTCATGTACACACATGCTATGCTCGGCACAAAGGGCTGGGCCTCCCTCTAACTATAACCCAACCTACATGGGTCTGCTGCTACAGCACCCTGACTTCAACCCCAATTCAACACCATTCGGGCTGCAAAGGGCAGTCTCAATTTATGCTTTAGAGAGCTTCATACAATTTATGACCAAAGGAAGAACAGAAATTATATCATTTTCAAACCAAACGGAATCCCTTCTTCTACCCTCTAGCTAAAGGTTATTTCTCAGGCTCTCCTAAAAGATCAACAAAACAAATGCTCTAAATATTAAAAGGTACTAGAAGAGAAGATACAGAAGTCCGCTCCCCTGTCCTCCGGGAGCACACTCTGACGGAACACACACGTACTTACGGTAAATGGGCAAAAGATATAAGACCAAAAATTATTTTTATTCCCATCGCTTAAAGCAGCCATAGAAGGTATGACAACAGAGATATTTACATTATCCAACTTGAACAATACAAACCAATATCTATCTACAAACTGATTTTAACGTTTAACCAAAGAAAAACAGTAATAACAGCAATTTCCTGGCCTTGGATGATTCTATCAATTTGTTTTGCGATAGCAACTTGAAAAACAAATTATTTATAGACACCTAGCTCATTACGCATTACAAATTAGATATTCATTTATCTATGTGCTCCAAATAGTACTTATCCATCGCCATCACTTAACAACACATTGCCCTTCTTTCTAGCCTTGTTAATTTCCAGATGCTAATTAAATTTAAACTCACAAAAGTATCTGTTTAGCATGCATGACAAGCTCATCCTTCAATATGCATTACCCACTGTACATCGCAGCGTGTTTACCCACTGTTTTCCGTTTGCTTTCTCGCATATATGCCTCAGTTTCAACAAACAGACTGGGGGTTTAACCTGGAATTCAGTCTCTCCCCCATTTTGACTCCACCCAAGTTGTCCCCTCTACCTAATGGCTCTGTAAGCAACTTCCTTTCAAATGATTGCTGAGAAGAATGACTTCCAGATAATAGTACTTAAATATGGAACAGAAGGATGATAAAGAAATTCTGGGAAAAGTGAAATTTCAACCGATTTTCACCAAGGCCATTACTCAAAAAAAGAGAACTCTCAGTCTCCAGAGGTCCACAGTCACTTATTTATTGCCATAAGAAGGCTAACAGACAGTCTGACAACCACGCAGGTAATGAATGGCGGTGCTCGCCCAGAGCCTAACAGAAAGCCTGCTCCCTTCCCACGGGGTGTCCCAAAGGCCTGGGAGATGATTCAAATATCACCCGGCAGGAAACGATATTCACCTTCTGTTTTCTCACTAACACAAGTCCTCGTGGAGAGGGAAATAGCAGAAATAAGAGAAGAGCCCAGCCTCAAGAAGCCTGGGTCCTGCTGAGCCTCTGCCTCTGGCCTGCCTTTCCCGGCCAGGGAGACAGTCCCCTCACGAGGACTGGCACTGGGCCTTCCGAGGTGTCCGTCCCACATGAGGACACCCAGACCTCCACACCCATCTTAACTGAGAAAAGGAATGTGACGCCGCAGACACGATTACTCTGCATCGCTGCCTAAGCAAAGGCTCCACGGATAGGCCGTGGTACCCACCTCACTTCCTTTTAACCCAAGAAAAGGTGCAATGATCACTGCGAGTCCACCACAACAAAGGCATCCCCGCCCCCTCCAGGATGAAAGGGAATGACACCAGATAGAAATTCAGTTACACACGAACAACTGAGAAGTTCCAAAAATAATGCATACAGAGATAAGTATACAAGGAGCATTTTTTTCATGTTAATTTTCTTTCAACATGATTAACTAGTCCACCAACAGATGAATGGTAAACAAAATGTGTTATACACATACAATGAAATATTATTTAGCCTTAAAAGGAAATGAAGTTCTCATACATTCTACAACGCGGATGAACCTTGAAAACATTATGCTAAGTAAAATAAGCCAGACACAAAAGAACAAATATTATGTGATTCCACTTATATGAGGTACATAGAATAGGCAAATTCATAGAGACAGAAAGTAGATTAGGAGTTACCACGGGCTGCGGGAAGGAGGAAGTAGAGAGTTACCGCTTAATAGTTAAAGTCTGATTGGGGTAATGAAGAAATTTTGGAAATAGATAGCAGTGATTCACAACATTGTGAATATACAGAAATGTACACTTAAAAAGTCAAAAAGGCAATATAACAATACATATAACTTTGTTATATGTATTTCATCACAGTTTTAATTATATAATATACCAAAAACCATTCAGTTGTACACTTTGTATATGGGTGAATTTTATGCTATGTGAATTTGCATCCCAATAGAAGTTGTTTTTAAAAAACAACAATTGACGATATAATGCAAAAATAGCAATGCATTTTGGTATTTATGACAGATATAGAAGTAAAATGTAATACAACAATAACACAAAGGATGGGAGGGGGCTAAATGGAAGCTCGCTGCTGCAGGAGTCTTTATGTAAAACAGATTAGATTAATTGAAGGCAGACTGACAAATTAAGGAGATATATTGTAATCCTTGGAGTAACATTCACACATGCATGCAGACATAAGTTATAGCTGACAACAATAACAAAAAAGTCAACAGAAGTAATGGAAAAATATGTTTCCAAAACAACCCAGGTTCCTGAGAGTTCAACTTTGTTCTGGGAGGTAGCTTTCCCCGAATCACCTCCTTCAGTTGTTCAGGAAACCCTGCAGACGTGTCTGTTAAGGCACAGCCTCCCGGCCAGAGCTCAGCAGCATGTCACAAACAGCTTAAGGATGTTCCACAAGACACTGATGCCCTCAGCCTTAGGGGTGCCAAGAGGGCATGAGGGGTGACCAAAACCCACAGGCAGGTTACCTCTGGCAGCAAATAGCCTCCTCTGGTGCTCCTGAGAATGTGGCCAGAGGTGAGCAGGAGCCAATGGCACGCCACACGGCCCCTGTAGGCAGCAGCCTCAAAGAGCATCACCCAGGCCTCATCTACCTACTAGGATGCACCGAGTCTAGCCAGGGAGGTGCTCTGCCCCTGACCACCTACAGGGTTCACAACCTCTGCAAAGCTTATCTCTGTCACAGTGAACAAGGGGCTCTTAGAGCTTCTGGGGGATTTCATGTTCCAGGGGTCCGAGGGATGCAGCATGCAGCCCAGGGTGCAGCTGGGCAGTGGGGATCAGCTGTGGGGGCTGGGGCTCCTCAGAGACACAACTCCAAGCAGTGTCCCCTCAATCTCTGTCTCTGTAAACACCAGTTATCTTTCCCCATTTGTGGCGTATATGCCATTTGAATTGTGTCCAAGTTACCTGATTGCTCAAACTATTGTGCAGTTGATATGCAAAAGTTCTATTGGGATAAAAATCCATTACCATCAGAAAAAAATTTTAATAGTGCATTTGTCAGTAAAAATAAAGGAAGAACTGACAAATCTTGTAAATACAATTTAAGTTGTACTAAAATGATTGTTTAAAAATTTTTACGTTGTGGTTTTTTTTTTTTTTTGCTTACTTATAAGAACAAATTTGTTGTCCAGGGACTAGCATAATTGAAGAAACTGTGATTTTTAAAGCCTTGGCTAAAAATTGCATGTAACCATTTCAAACATAAAATATTATATTAAAACATTTTTATGCAAGCAAAATCAAGCTCCTCATGTAAAATTTTGGAAAATTCTTATTTGTGAGATACAAGTCAAATATTTAATGTCTTTCCTAACATTTTTTATTTTCTTTTTATCATGATTATAAATACACAGATTTTATTCACCAAGCCCTATGTAGACACTCCCAACAAATCCTCCTAATTAATCTCTATGTGCTATACAAATAACATGTTCTGTGTTTGCCACATGAGACAAAAGCTGGGAAGCAGCGTCGACTGAGGCTGTCAGGTCTGAAACTGCCATAGCCGTTTGGTGACCAGCAGGGGCGCTCTGGAGAGGGGCTAAAGGATAAAACTCACCTGGAAGGCAGGCCAGCCGATGGAGAGATCATGTGAAATTTTTTGTGATAATGTTATTGCATTTCCAACCCTAAACAAACTTTTCATATCACCACGAATGATCTATTGGAGCAGTCGCACTGCAGCTACCTTCAACACGACCGAAAGGACACTTCGAGCTGGGTTTTCTGTCCCTGACAACCAAAAGCTTTAAACGATGCGTTCCTAGGGGGAAGGGGATCTTGTAATCTAGATAGCAAATACACTTGAAAGTAAATACACTCTCAGAGAAGCAGCTACTCTTTGTAAGAGAAGTTTATTGCTTAAATCAATGGTCAGCAAAGTTTATATGAAAAGGGCCAGAAAGTAAATATTTTTGGCTTTGTGGGCCACATGGGCTTCATTACAAATATTCACCTCTGCCTTTGCAGCATGGAAGTGGCCACAGACAATGCATAAAAGAATGAGCATGGTTGTGTCCAGTAAAACAAGGCTTGCCGGTATGGCGCAGTGGATTGAGCGCAGTCCCATGGACTGAGAGGTTCCGGTTCAATTCCCGGTCAGGGCACATGCCTGGGTTGTGGGCTTGATCCCCCAGTAGGGGGCGTGCAGGAGGCAGCCAATCGATGTTTCTCTCTCACATCGATGTTTCTCTCTCTCTCTCCCTTCCTCTTTCTAAAAAAAATCCATAAAAACATATTTTTAAAAATAAATAAAATAAAACAGTGAACACCAAAATTTTAATTTTGTGTAATTTCCACATGCCACTTAATACTATTCTTCTTTTGATTTTTTTTAACCATTTAAAAATCTAAAACCCATTCCCAGCTCATGAGCTGTAATAAAACGGGTAGTGAGCCCTGGCCAGCTTGGCTCAGCAGTTAGAGCGTCGGCCCGTGGACCAGAGAGTCCCAGGTTCAGTTCCCACTAAGGGCACGTACCTCGGTTGCAGTTTGTCCCCGGCCCCTGTTGGGGTCGTGCAGGTGGCAACCACTCGATGTGTCTCTCTCACATCGATGTTTCTCTCTCTCTCTTTCCCCCCCCCCTCCCATTCTATCCGAAGATAAATGCAAAAATGTCCTCGGGTGAGGATAAATAAATAAATAAATAAATAAATAAATAAATAAATAAAATGGGTAGTGAGCAGGATTTTCCCAAGTCATGATCCTCTATCACTCCCTCCCAGTAACAGGTCTCCCTGGCTTCAACTACAAAGAGGGCAACATGTAAGGGACTGTCTAGATTTCCTCCAAGGCTAAGAGAACAGCCCAATAGGAACAGAAAAGAAATGCCTTGCCTGTCTTCTGAATCCCAGGTGTGTTTGGGATCGTCTGTGAGGAAGGTCGTGCTCTTCCTGATAACAGACTCTTTCTGCTCCTCCAGATACTCTAGGGCTTAGAAAGATTATAATCCTTAATCCTGAATATTCTTGCACGATGATATCCATCCCAATCTCTCCACTGTGAGGACATTGAAGGGAAAGACCTTTGTGACTAGTAGGCATTAGAAATTTTACAAAATGATGGGATGGTCTCCAAGCTCAGGGGGGAAAAGTCTTGGGGTAGGTAGAAATGGGAGCGGTACATTCCTTCCTTCCTTAGGGGCCCTCTGAGGCAGTTAGGATCTGTAGGGGATACTGAACTTTGCCTGGATCAGAATTAGAAAAGGAATTGGGGGAGGAACAAGGGCAATCATATTTCACAAACATAGGATTGACAGATTTAGAAAATAAAAATACACCCAGTGCCCTGGCCAGTGTGGCTCAGCAGTTGGAGTGTCAGCCCTCGGACCAATGAGTTGCAGGTTTGATTCCAGTCAAGGGCATGAACCTCGGTTGCCAGTCGTCCCCGGCCCTGGTCAGGTCGTGTGACACGGAAGCGACCAGTCGATGTGGCTCTATCACTTCAGTGTTTCTCTCTGTCTCTCTCTCTCTCCCTCCCTTCCTCCCACTCTATATGATGATAAATAAAAAATATCCTCGGGTGAGGAATTAAAAAAGAAAAATACACCCAGTTAAATTTGAATCTCAGATAAATAACAAATCATTTTTTAGTGTAGGAATGTCCCAAATATTGCATCCTGTATTCTGTCTGGCAACCCCACAGGCTGTGACGAGGGAAGGAGCTGAGGTTTGCAGCGCTGTCTGCAGAGAGGGAATTGGACCTCTGGGAAGCATGGCTTCTGGGGGCCCCAAATGGCTGCCAGGAGCTTCTGAGAACTCCTAATTCATCCCTTTTTAGTTCTGATTTCTTACTAATTTTCTAGCCTTTATTTGGAGTAAACATCTGCCATTTATTAAGGGCAACATGTTACTGTGAGGCCCTTGTAGCCCCCAACACCTTAAAAGATCATGGAAGACAAACTGGCCTTCAACTATACCTATTCCTTCTGTTCTCAGTCTCTCTTCCTCCCTTACCCCCCCCTTCTCCCCTCCCTCCTTACATGTGTTGAGAGTGTTGTCACTTAATGCGTTCTGCATTTTGGGTACAGTCTTAACTGGTTCCTGCTTAACTCCCTTCTCAGATAAAGACTTGGGGAACCTCAAAAATGGACTACTTAGATGGGTAAATTCCTTTTAATTCCCCATCGAGTTCCAAAGAACACTGATTTTGTTCATTGACTGAAACAAGGATCTCCCTTCCTCCAGGTCTAAGCTAGCTATCCCCCAACTATAAATGTTCAATTACTTCCCACACAGCAAATGCACATTTTGCTTCCTCCATGCTATATATGTTCTGTGGTTTGCATTATTGTTTGCTAAATACACTTAGACACTCTATTTACCCCTGGACGCATCTCTCAGATCTTTGTGTGACTTCTCACCTCGTAGGAGCAGCCCAGATAAATCATTGCTTAGCCGGTTAGCACACAAAGAGAAGGCTCCAATTTTCCAAATAGTGCCCTTTCTTTAATTTATTTGACTGCTAGAGAGTTGTGGAAATGGTACTGAGGTAGACTGGGAAAGAACACCACCAAGCCCTTCAGGTCTTGTCTGTGATGGGACAGTCCAAATATTCTCACCAGTGTCCGTTTTGAAAATGCATGAGACTGGGAGGGAGATTCATCAGTGTGCTTATTGTACTGTTATTCTGCATACGTTACACATAAATTATAACTATTCTTGGTATCTATTCATTTCTTAATTAAAAAAAAATAAAAGAGTTCTTAAAATGAAAAATCCACCTACTCCCCCACACAAAGAAAGAAAGAAAATGCCTTAAGCTTTAAGCCAACTGGGAAAGCTATCACTTTGCAGGAAGCAAGTCAGAGCATGAGATTATTCCCAGGTGGTTACATTTATCATATATCCAAGAGGCAGATGGTTGCAGTATGAAATTGGAAACCTGGGTTCTAATCTCTGCTTTGCCCATAGACAAGGCCGTTAGTCAACAAGTTCCTCAAAGACAGGGATTGTCCACTGTTTCCCTCTAGCTAATTTTTCACAAATAAATTATACATAATACATTTGCATAAAATATAGTATTATAGATATAGATGAAGTCCCTGTGGACTTCTTCAGTCCTTTCCCCCACCAAAAACCAAGAGATAACTACTATTATAATCTGATATATATCTGTACCAGGCTGTTTACCTACATCATAAAAAATATGGAGTATTGATTTTTTGTGTGTTTTTCCCACATAAATGGTCATAGAGTACACATAACTCTGCAACTTGCTCTTTTTGCTATGCCATATATTTTAAATATCAATCCACATTGATGTGGATAGCTCTAATTTTTTCTTCTGAATGTCTGTGTAAAATTTCACCATATGAATATACCATGTCCCATCTATCCACTCCAGAGACATTTAGGTTGTTTTCAATTGTTCTTGATACAAACATTTTTAATACATACTTTCTCCCCCCCCCCCCTTATTGATTTTAGAGAGAGAGAAAGGGAGAGGGAGAGAGTGATAAAAACATCAATGAGCAATAACACCGATTGGCCGCCTCCTGCATGCCCCCCACTGGGGATTTGGCCCACAGCCTGGGCATGTGCCCTGACCAGGAATCAAAGCAGCAACCTCTTGGTTCATGGGTCGATGCTCAACCACTGAGCCACACCAGCCAGGCCTAATAGATACTTTCAAATTGCCCTCCAAAATCAGGGATCATTTTACCATTCCCACCAGAAATACAGGGAAATTGCCCTTTTCCCACAAATCAACAACACTGGATATTAATAAACTCTTCACTTTTCCCGCACAAGTAGGTAAAAATAAAGTCACATCCTGTGGCGATTTTAATTTGCATTTCCTCACTAGCTTAAGTGAAGGTGAACATCTTATCAAATTTTTTCAGCGTTTTATGTTTTCCCCTTCTGTGAATCACATGTTTATATCATATAATCACTTGTCTGTTAGTTTATTTGTTTTTTTTTTCTTATTGATTTGTAGGGTTCTTTATCAATTCTGGATACTAATTCTTTGTTAAACATGTTGCTTTTGTTCACTTTTTGAAACTCCAACATGTAGCAGTGTCTGGCTCTTAGTGAGAGGTAGCAATTATTTGTTGACTACATGAATAAATGAATGTCGCATAACAGCCGTGTATTGGACAATCACTCTGTAGCTCACAACAGGGCTATGGAATTTTCATTATTTAGCTATGAAGACCAGGCAAGTGAATACGTTAAATATGAGCCACTCAATGGTCTACCCCAGTCATTCCTGGATGCCCAGTTCTTAGGGCAGGATCTTCTATAGAAGAGCTAGCTGCTCAGTAATGGTTGAAAGAATTAAAGACCAGAATGGAAGAAATCAAAAGAGCCTCCTCCCTCTCACATGCCTGAGAGACCAAATTTCCATTCCATAATAAGCTAACAAAAAACTGTAATAAAATCTGGCATGCAGCCAATACAGAAGAATGTATTCCATCTCTGCTCTGCTCAAAATCTCTTGATCTCTACAGCAAAAGCGGGAAATTAGAGCCGAAGTGGATACCTCACAAGAAAAGCAAATAAAAACAAAGTGAATGCTTCAAGCCACTCAATTCAACATAGGGAATTCAAGCTAAAACCCAATTGCTTCCTCCACGGCCTCTTCCTTCCACTGGGGACGAGGGAAAGGACTGAGGGGCCAGGTCTGCTCCTCCCCCCTCCCCATCACTTCTTCCCTTTCCTCCCCCAATCTCCCCACCTCTCCACTTCCAGGGATTCCTTTATTCTTTCCAGGTTGTTGTTCTTTTTTATAAGGTGTTGATCCCTGGATTTTCCTGGATTGTCATCATTTCTGTTGAAAGACTCTCACAGCAGAAACACCACCCACATTTATATACATATAAATATGTTTCTTTTCTTCTGCTTTGGAGCTATCTGGTTTAATTATTTCTGGCACTTTGCCCATCAAAATGTGCAATTCTTCAAAGGGATGGAAATGGCAGTGAAACTGCCTCCTCCCGAGCAATTGAGGTTTGCGTTTGAATTCTGTTGTCTTGGAAACAAGCGAATTTCATTGAACATACACCTACCATAATGGTTAAAACAGCAGCTGGAGGCAGGACTCCCCTGCAACTCACTCTGCCTTGCCCAACTCACAGGTTGGTTAGCTGCCGGACTGGAAACAGACTGTGAGCCGAGACATCTGGATTCTAGCCTTCCCTCCGTCCGATCCTATCCCCATGGTTCTAGGCATGTCTTAGAGCCTCTGTTTTCTTATGAAAATGGGAATAATACCACCTCTTTTATCTCAGACTCATTGGGAAGATTGAGAAAGAAGATAGACTTGAAAAAGCACTTTGAAAACTTCAAAAAACAAGACAAATGTAACCACATACTTGAATTATTATTTTGCTCTGGATCAAAACAAATCATGATATCTTAGCTCAGCTGTGTATAAATAAGTTCTCTGGGTACTCTCTTTCCCTAATGGTAAAGTGGGTTATCTTTAAAGATCTAAGCACCTGAGAGCTGAAAATGATTACTGATGACAAATGGTCCCTCCAGGTGCGGTTCATTCTCCTCAATGAGAAGCAGCTCCATGCAGACAGGAGGCAGAGCTGTGCCTGCTGTTGGCTTCTCGGTTGTGTAGCGCTGGGAATAGCCTGAAATTACTTGTTTCAGTGCTCTCTGGCTGTATAACAAACCACCCCAAAACTGAATGACTTCAATTGTATAAATCAGAAAGTCAGCAAGGTCGGGCCTGGGGCAGTTCATCTCTGCCGTGCGGGGCGTCAGCCTGGGCAGCTTGGACTGAAGATGCGCTTCCAAGACGGCTCTCACAGGTCTGACCCCTCAGTGCTCCTTGGCTTCCCTTTCTCCCCACGGGGTGTCTCAGCCTCCAGCACCTCTCACACACAGGGCTGAGGGCTCTCTGAGCATTGTGGTCTCAGGGTGGGTGTTCTCATGACATGGTGTCTGGCCTCCAAGAGGCCGGAAGCAGAAGCTGCTAGGCCACTTAAGGGCTGTGCCTGGGAATTGCACAGCATCACTGCTGACATGCTCTACCTGTCAAAGCAGAAACAGAGCCTGTCCAGGTTCAAGGGGATGGAGACATAGGCTGCATCTCTTAGAGGGAGAATGGAAGGGCCACATGGCAGAAGAGAAACCATCTCTGGAAGGTACACTCTGCCATAACTGCCCTGGCATTTGTCATCCCTAGCAAGCATCCCCCCATTCAGCCATAACAGGTCAAGAAAGCACCTTCTGAGACTTTGACCATTTCCAGACCTTAGTATCAAAGCTTGGCACTTTCCAGGAGGGACGGAGCACCCACAAATCAGATACAGTTTCCTAGGAAACTCCAGTTTGAATCGTGTACATCTGGAAGCCTCTTCACATCTAAGCACATTTCCAGGAGCACCTTGAACACAGAAACAGACCTGGTACCATGAAAAAGGTGATATCCAAGACCATGTTTATGTCTGGCTACATACATTCATCTTGGGTTAATTACATAACTTCCCTGGTTCTCGGTTTCCTCATCTGGACCATAGGAGACTAATAACTATTAATTTACCTGCCCACAACTATTGAGGTTATCAAATGAAAAAATGTATGAATCACACCTTTTTATTTGTAAAGCAGTATATCAATGTGAATTATTAAATCAGAAAGGCAATAGAGGAAGATCCTCGTTTTGCCTCTTCATGGGGGTGTGACTTAAGTTCACATAAACATTCTGTGCTTCCTTTTCATCTTCAATTCCCATGTAGTGGCTTAGAGACAGCTCTGGAACCAGACTTCTGGATTTATATCCTGACCCCACCTTTGATCAGCTGTGTGACCTAGTGCAGAACACCTAACTTCTGGCCTCTTTTTCCTCTTCTACAAAATGAAGGTAATGATGGCACCCACTCACAGGGTTGTTGTAGGAAATGAATGATTCAATGCACTGAAAAGAGCATGTAAAAACATAATAAGCATGCCTAGCTGGTGTGGCTCAGTGGTTGAGCATCAGCCCATGCACCAAAAGGTCACCAGTTTGATTCCCGGTCAGGGCACATGTCCAGGTTGTGGGCCAAATCCCAGTGGGGGGCATGCAGGAGGTGGCCAATCGAACTTTTCTCTCATCGATGTTTCTCTCTCTCCCTCTCCCTTCCTTTCTCTCTAAAATCAACAACGAAAAAAAAAATTTTTAAACACATAATAAGTGCTAGTAAATGTTAGCTATTATTATTAATCTCAATCTTTTTTATATCTGTACATATTCCTTATGGTCACCCTGCAAAAGCAGGAGGGATCCCCACCCAGAGTTCAGTTCCAATGTAACACTGAAGACACCACAAACACACATCAAGAGGGTATGAAGACAGGGAGGACTCTCAAGCAGCTCCAAAACTACTTTCAAGAGCAAGGAAAGGAGATTCGTCTGGGCTTTTACTGTGGTTGGGGGCAGTGAGTGGGCTTGGTATATGTGTTACCACATGGGACGGGGCTGTCTCCTACCAGCACCAAAGGAGAACGACCTTTGTTATCAGCTTGCCCAGATGTATGGTACAAAGAAAAGAGGAAAGGGTAAGGCTTAAAAGCTGTCAGAAATTAAATATCAAAAAATGGTCAATTCTGGCCAAGTGGCTCAGTTGGTTGGAGCATTGTCCCATGTTCCAAAGAGTTGCAGATTCCATTCCCAGTCAAGGCACATACCTAGATTTCAGGTTCATTCCTCAATCAGTAGATTAGTCAGGGCAAGTATGGGAGGCAATCTGTCCTACATCAATCTCTCTCTCTCTCTCTCTCTCTCTCTCTCTCTCTCTCTCTCTCTCTCTCTCTCTCTCTCTCTCTCTCTCTCTCTCTCTCTCTATATATATATATATATATATATATATATATATATATATTCCCTCCCTTCCTCTCCCTCTAAAATCAATTTTTAAAAATATCCTCAGGTGAGGATTTTAAAAAATGGCCATAACATCATATGGGTCCTACACATTTCTTGTTAAGTTTATAGCGAAGCATAAGAAAACGATTTTGTGAGTGGCCACCTTTATAAACTCCATTACTAGTTTTAATAGTTTTTTAGCTAATACTCTTGGGTTTTTAGAATAGACAACTATACTATCTATAAATAATGACAGTTTTCTTTTTCCCTCTCTAATAATTATATGTCATATGCATTTTTCTTGTCTTAATGCATTGGCTAGAATATATGAAATTAAATAACAGTGACAGTGAATATTCCTACCTTTTTCCTGGCTTTAATGGGAATGGCTTTGGTATTTTGGATTAAGAATGAATTTAGCTATTGGTTTGAGATTGACTTTTTTCTACCACATTAAGAAAGTCTTCATCCATTCTCTTAGTTTTTTGATAGATGTTATATGAAATAAATATTTATTTGTATTAAATGCCTTTATGAAATATATCATGATGAACTTACATTTTAACTAATTGTTATGATGTTGAATACAGGATTTTCCATAAATGAATGGATATTTCTTCATTCAAGTGAGTATTTTTGGACATAGAATATTAGAAACTTGGACTTAAATCTTAGCTCTATTTTACTCACCAGATCCAAAATGTAAAACCCTAGTGTATTATTCACTAGGACCAAAATTGGGGAGAATTTTTTTCTTCGTATCATATTTCAGGTGAGGGGAGAGCCAAAGGGACAAGAGACATGTATTTTAGAACTTTGTATAATTTATTGCGGGATCTAAATGAAAGTTTCTGACTTTTTAGCTCTAAGTATTCCAGGATTCTCTTGAAAGATGTTCATTCAGATTTTTATAACCTGCATAAAAGTCTTCTAAAAGTTTTACTCCTTCTAACTGCTCCAATATTTTAAAAGCTACCAGCAATTTACATGATCTCTTTTGTTTAACATAGACGAGGCCACTCTTGCCAACATAAATAGCATGAATGTGAACTAAGAACTAATACTGTTTCCTGAAAGCCAGTTGAAATCCATAATATATGACAGATTTTTTATTAGAAAGTGTTTGCTGAAAAGCAAAACTTTTTAAAATCCTCATCCTGGGTGTTGTGAGGATCAGAAATGGAGTGAGGGCTGGTAAGAGACTCAGATTTCCAGCAATGTGGGGCACAGAGAATGCATAGAGAATGAAAATGAGGCTCAGAGAAGTTGAGTAACTTGCCCAGTGTCACACAGCTGATAATGGTAGCACCCGAGTTGGATCACAGAATTGGTTAACTCTAAATTCATATAGACTTCATGCCAGGCTGAGATTAGAGGACTCGAGAGACCTCTACCAAATGTTCATTGTCAGGGAACTCAACTATTTTGTAAAACACCTACTGTTTTAGTTGAGATGTTTTCAACTGAACATAGCAGAAAACCCAGATACCAAGACTTAAGCATAGAACTCTGAGGTAAAGCAGGTATAGCATTGGTTCATTGGTAGCTAAACATCACAGGTCTGTCTGGAATCCACTTCTTGGTGCTTCTTCTGGCTTTCTGCCTTATAATCTGAAGAAACAGTACCAAGCACCAAATTTTCACCCAGCAACATCCAAAGCAGGAAAGAAATCTTCTCCCTGTTGTAACTCTGACTGAGAAAACCTTTTGAAGTCCCCCAGCAGGCATCCCCTTACATCTCATTGACCAGTGTTGGGTTTGATGCTCACTACTAGCTACTCACTGGCAAATGGGAATGAATTACTGAAATTGACTTGGACTAATCATAATTCTCCCCCTGGAGCTGGGAAAAGTCTCACCATCCCTGGGACATATGGCTACCCAGAACCTTAGCAAAATGAGGTGCACTAGCAGGGAAGGAGTGGATATACTGGTGGTGGGTAGCCAACAATGTCACCACATGCTCATCACTGCCCTCCTCCATAGACACCCCGGTGGCTTGCCTTAGATTCCCTGGATTTTGTGTACTGTTGATGTCTGAGATGTGAGTTCTTAGAACAGAAAATCCGTCTAATCCATTTCTCATAACCAGAGGTGATGAATGAACTGTATAAAGAGAAACAACAATAAAACTAAAGGAAAGGGACAGGAAAACAACTGTAAGCAAAGATAAATTCTTTTACGAAGTTACAGTAAAACAAGCAGAATACAAGCTACTGGGGAACCAAGAGGCTCTAAATCCAATAAAGGACCGAATGTCTCACATAAATCTATGCAAACGCTATACCTGCAGGACAGACTTGGCAGAAAAACTTCTCAAGGTTTATATACTCCGGCTAGGTGTGGTCTGCACATTGCAACCAAGATAGAAAAAGTGAACACAGAGAAAGCAAGAATAATATTAATCTATTTCATTTGTATTACAATTATATTCCATTAAATTCAACAAGCACTAAGTATCCACTAACCCCTTCGACACCCCAAGCAATATGCTGAGTTGTGCAAGAGCACAAGGCATGAATCAGGCAAGGCTTCTGCCTCGTGATGAATAAATCACAGACCTGTAGAAAAATTTGTTTTAAGCAAATTGGCTTCCTCAATTGACTTTTGGTGAATTTAATTTGGCTAAATGACTTTGGGAAATTGATCTTCAGCAAACTGATCAGCTGCCCATGTGAGCAACTAACTTTAGAATGTCATAAACGGTATAGTAGAACCTCGGTTCTCGAACTTAATTTGTTCTGGAAGGCTGTTTAAGAAGCAGTTTGTTCGAAAACCGAATCATTTTTCCGCATTACAAATAATGCAAATTGGATTAATCTATTCCAGACCCCCAAATGATTCCCTGTCTTAACCTTTCTTATATACAGTACATGTCTAATACACTGTCTAATCTATAAACAAACACTTTTAAAACAAAAAGGAAATGAATTGTAAATAAGAATTTAACAAAAAGGAAATGTACAGTAAAAAAAATGAAAATTTATGTAACACTAGAACTTATCTTTAAAGTTGAGAGCCACTGATGACTGAATATGGAGAGGTGGGATCGAGGGATAGAGGGATGTTATCGTTTGGAAGGGAGTCCCCTTCCATAAAAATGTCAGGTAGCTGTTCTTCAGCAGTTCTTTCTCTCTTCTGTCTCTCTGCTCCACTTGAACTTGCTTCAGGCTCACTGGGCCTCTGTCTCACTACAAACCTATCCAATGATGCTTGTTTTTGCCCACATTTTAATGCTTGCCTGAAGTGAAACAGTGCCTTGTCATTGAACAAGTTTATCCACTGTTTGCTGCTTCTTTGTCAGGGTGATATTTCTCAGTAAACTTTGCATTTCTCCCCATTTCCCAAGCACTTCCTCCTCCTCATCCTCTGAAGAGGGCTCCTCAGCTTCCATCTTGCTGCTCCCCCTGAGGGTCTTGGAGTTCCTCGGTGGTCTGCTCACTGTGGTGGTCCTCCACCACCTCCTCCACACCATCACCATCCACCTCCCAGCCCATAGACTCAAGCAGAGAATCCTCCACAAAAGACACAGGCTTATCCTCAAAGCCCTCAAAGCCTCTTTCAGCAACAGACTCAGGCCACAATTTCTTCCAGGCTGATTGCATGGTCAGAAGACACTTCTGCCACGCTTTGTCTACAAGCCTCAAGCAAATGAGAATATTAAAACGTTCCTTCCAGAACTCCTTGAGGGTTAAATTAGTTTCAGAGGTCACCTCAAAACACCTCTGAAACTGTGTCTTTGTGTAGGGTTTCTTAAAATTAGAGATGACCTACCGGTCCGTGGGCTGGATGAGCGGAGTTGTGTTAGGTGGCAAGAACCTAACAGTGATGAAGTTGTACTCTTCCACCAACTCGGCCTCCAAGCCTGGAGGGTGGACAGGAGCATGTCCATTAGAAGAAGTGCCCTGAGTGGTGATTGTTTTACCCGAATGTATTTCTCCACACTTGGGCAAACACTTCATGAATCCACTCAATAAAAAAATTGCCTGGTTACCCAAGCTTTCATATTAGCCCTCCACATCACATTCAACTTGTTTTCCATGACATTATTTTTCTTGAAAACTTACAGGTTTTTAGAATGGTAGACGAGTAGAGGATTCAATTTAAAGTCCCCACTCATGCCTGGCTGGTGTGGCTCAGTGGTTGAATGTAATCCCATGGACAGAGAGGTCCCACCCAGTTCGATTCCTGGTCAGGGCACATGCCCAGGTTGTAGGCCCAATCTCCAGTAGGGGACATGCAGGAGGCAGCCGATAGATGTTTCTCACTCACATCGATGTTTCTATCTCTCTCTCCCTTTCTCTCTCTCTAAAACAAATCAATAAAAACATATTTAAAAAAAAAAAAAAAAAAAAGAGGTCACCAGTTCTATTCCCGGTCAGGGCACATGCCCAGGCTGTGGGCCAAATCCCCAGTGAGGGACATGCAGGAGGCAGCCAATCAATGTTCTCTCTCATCAATGTTTTTATCTCTCTCTCCCTTTCCCTTCCTCTCTCTCTCAAATCAATAAAGAAAAAAATGAATTAAAGTCCCCACACAACAATAATGTCAGCCTGTTCCTCACTGGCTTGCGTCCTGGCAATGACTTGTCCTCCTGTGTGATGTAGGTCCTCTTTGGCACTTTATTCCAGAAGAAGCCCGTCTCATCACGCTTGAACACTTGTTGGGGAACAAATCCCTCGGCCTCTATGTATTCTTGAAATTCTGTCATGAAATTATCAGCAGCTACTTTGTTAGAACTGGCAGCCTCCCCGTGCCTCACTGCACTGTGAATGCCACTTCTTTTCTTAAATTTATCGCACCACCCCCTACTAGCCTTAAATGAATCACTTTCAGCATTCATTCCAGGGGTGTCTTTCAGGAGATCAGCATGCAGCATCTTCGCTTTTTCACATATCACTGCCCCTGAAATGCTATCACCGCCTAACTGCTTTTCATTTATCCAAATCAACAACAATCTTTCTACCTCTTCAATTGCCTGTGATCATTGTTTCGTGAGCACTTTCACACCCTCAGCAACATCAGCACTCTTGATGGCTTCTTTATGCTTTAAAATTGTGCTAATCATCAATTTTGCCATGCCATGCCATACTCAGTAGCCAAATCAGACACACAAACACCTCTATCATATTTTGCAATTATTTCTTTTTTAAGCTCTATTAGTGTTCTCACAACTTTCCTTTAACTTTGCTGTTATCACTAACCTTCTTCAGACCCACAGTGACTTACTGTGTGTATTTAATAATAATAAGCAGCAAGAAAACCATGAAAGTATTCACAGCACAATTTCCTGAGATGTTAACGTGAGGTTTAGCGGTAAACAGACTCACACTTGTGCATTCTCTCCTTTGTCGCCTGAGAGACATGTGACTGATCACAGGTATCAACATGAAAGGGTTGTCAGTCGAGAACCAAAGTTGTGTTCTACAACTAAGACATTTATTCCATGAACAACTTGGTCAAGAACTCAGTTGTCTGAGATGGGAGATATTTGAGAACCGAGATTTGACTGTAAAAGGAATACAAATAAGCTGCTTTGAGAGCTGAGGGGTGGGAAGAAATAATTTCCAAATGGACATTTGAATGGGTCTCAAGGAATGAGTAGGAGTGTATTGGACATTGAGAAGAAAGGAACAGTATGACACAGACGCAGTGAAGTGCCAGGCCTGTTTTGTGATATCAAATTCTAACACTCAAGAAGATACTCTACCCATGTTTCCTAAAATAGGGGGAAAAAAGCATTTTAGTTCCTGCTCTTATCAAAAGTGACAGTTCTAAGAAACAAATGGAACAAAACAAACTCACAGACACAGACAACAGAATGGTGGTTACCTGAGGGGAAGAAGGGTGGGGGGAGGGTGAAAAGGTTTACCCGTCATCATCAAAGGGGATTAAATCTATGGTAATGGAGGAAGACTAGACTTTGGGTGGTGAACACACATTGCAATATACAGATGATGCATTATAGAATTGTACACTTGAAACCTATATAATTTTATTAACCAATGTCGCCTCTATAAACTTAATAAATTGTTTTTTTAAGGGACTGTTCTAGTTAGCCAGAAACAAGCAAAAGAACAAGGGCTGCCAAATTAAAACATCTTCTTTTCAATGGTTCCAATGGACCTCCTGTTTGCCATCCTAGATTTCTATTTGCCCCCACCCCCAATTAAGTCAAGAGAACATGATTGGCAGTCACAGGCACTTGAGAATGTTCCTCAGACTATCAAGCCCTGCCCAGGCCCATACAAAGGCAATAGAACAGTGAGACCTTATTATTCCCTCGTTTCCCCAGTTTGAGGAGAGCTCTTCATGATCCATGTCTGGGATTCCTCTCCTAGTTTCTTGTTGTAGTCATAAAAACAATGCTCTTAAAAGGAACATGCCTTTTAAAAAGAAAAACTGTCCACTTAAAATTACTTAAATAAAGTTTGCCTTCTGTGGCCTTTTATCAGAGGTGGGTCTGCAGCAACCAAATTCACTGGCCAAATGGCTAAGATTTCTGAACATCGGCAGTTTATCATGTCACTCGAGTGTATCATTTTTTTCCAAGTACTTTTTTTCCTCTCTCTCTGTTTCTCTCTGCATTGGAGCCTCCACCCATGAAATTGAAAGATTTCTAGTAGAAATTCCTTTGTTGCATCAGCTTTTGGAAATATGGATTACAGTATTCTGTGAAAAACATTTATTACCCTGAACTGTGACTCAGACGTTGTTGCATTTCTGGGGGTTATAGATTTTCTTTCAGCTAAACTAAGGCTCTAAGTCACAGTGACAGTTGTAATGTGTGTAATACCACAGTACCAGATTCTATTACACACATATTTTTGCTAGAGGTTTACGATGTTAAAAATATTTCTTCTTTTTTCCAATACCTTTCTGTACCTGTTGTGTAAATATATTAGAACCTATAACACCAAAGTCAATTTCCAGATGAAATGTGCACAACAACAGTAGTTTGTCCTTTAAAGAAAAGGGGGAGGGGGGATGCTGCATACAAGCTAATGATATTCAAGCACAATATTGAATTGTAATAAAAGATGAATGAGAGAAAGTGTGTGTCATTGTGAGGGATGGAGAAGGTTACAGAAAGCTGAGGCCAAGAAAGGATTTATCATGGCTATTGCTGCAGGCATTGTGTTAAAAAATCTGTACTTATTTGCAAGTGTATTTCATGGGAAAATAGAGCAGTCTACCAAGGAAAGAATTTCTAAAGAGTATCTTTTATACAAGATTAAGATAGAACAAGCAATATGTGAGACAAATCTCAACTGATTCTCAAGGGGGTGGAACTTCAAATTTGTCAGTGGGTCCTGTCAATCCCACAAATGTAGGAAGAGGTCTTTGTTACAGTGCCATTGGTACTGTAATTTTTCAAGGCAGGTTAGAAAAGGCACACATGGAACAACAAAGTGGATTTAATTAGCACACCCACTCACAAAGCATTCATCTATTAGGGAGTCGTGCCAACAAATCCTTTCACTTTTCTTTAGAATTCAAATTTTATTTAACACTCACAACAGTTCTCTTGGGTATTTAACTGTATTTCTGTCCTTCTCCTAAAAGAATCCAGTGTGACCAATGTTTTTATTGGGGGGGGGGGAATCTGATCGCAGTTGAGTAAATCATCAGAGGTAGAGTGAAAATATAACAAGAATAGATATTTTTAAATTCCTTTATTTGACTAAGTTTTAATGTTTTAACACTTTTCTGTCTTCTGTTTAATCAATAATAAAAAGCAAAATTAGCTGAGTTTCACTTTATTTTCTCTTCCATAGCTTCTACATTTATGTGGAAGGGGCACACAATAAAATAATCTAAAGAATGGGAAGAACTGGGAGATAGACCAACCCAGTCAGCTTCATATTCCTCAATGAGTGGTAATGTACACCTCAGAGTTTGTTCTCCTCAGTGATAACTATAACTTTGTTCAATTTCAGTTCACTCAGTGATTACTGAAAGAAAACCTTGAGAATGCACATGGTGTAGTTTTGAGGGATGTTTTCTTTTGTTTTGTTTGTAAAGGAGAATGTAGAAATCTCTCTGCCTTGTTTCAAATGTAAATCTAGAATTCATTAAAACAATTAAAATTCATGTCAGTACAAAGAGAGAATCCTAAAGGCAGCAAGATATAAGCAACAGGTTACCTACAAAGGAATCCCCATAAGGCTATCAGTTGACTTCTCAACAGAAACACCACAGGCCAGAAAGGAATGGCATGAAGTAATCAAGGTAATGAAAAACAAGGATCTCGCCCTGGCCGGTTTGGCTCAGCAGTTAGAGTGTCAGCCCACGAACCAGACAGACCCGGGTTCGGTTCCCGCTAAGGGCACATACCTCAGTTGCAGTTTGTCCCAGGCCCCGGTTGGAGTCATGTGGATAGCAACCAGTTGATGTGTCTCTCTCACATCAATGTTTCTCTCTCTCTCTCTTCCCCCTCTCTCCCTCCCGCTCCATCTGAAGATAAAGGCAAAAATGTCCTCGGGTGAGGATAAAAAAAAAAAGAAAGAAAGAAAAACAAGGAAATGAATCCAAGACTACTCTATCCAGCAAGGCTATCATTCAAAATATAATAGAAGGTGAAATAAAGAGCTTCCCAGACAAAAAAAAAAAAAAGGCTAAGGGGATATATTAGCACCAAACCACCACTGCAAGATTAAAAGGACTGCTGTAATTAGGAGAAGAAATAGGGAAAAAATATAACTACAATAAACAAAAATGGCAATAAATAAGTACATATCAATAATAACTTTAAATGTAAATGGATTAAATGGTCCGCTCAAAAGACAGAGTAGCTGATTGGATAAGAAAGCATGACCCATATATATGCTGTTTACAAGACACCCACCTCACAAACAAAACACTCACATAGGTTGAAAGTGAAGGGATGGAAAAAAATCTTCCAAGCAAACGGAAAGGAAAAAGAGCTGGGGTAGCAATACTCATATCCAGTAAAATAGATTTCAAAATGAAGGCCATAACTAGAGACAAAGAAGGCCACTACATAATATTGAAAAGTCCTATCCAACAGAAAGATATAAACTATGTAAACATATATGCACCCAATATAGTAGCACCAAAATATATTTAAAAACTTCTGGAGGACTTCAAAGGAGAAATGGACAGCTATACAATCATAGCAAGGGACTTCAACACCCCACTGACATCACTGGATAGATCCTCTAGACAAAAAATTAACAAGAACACAGAGACTCTAAATGATGCACTAGATCAAAAGGATTTAATAGATACCTACAGAGAATTACACCCCAAAACTGAAGAATTCACACTGTTCTCAAGTACACATGGGCCATTCTCAAAGACAGACCACATGTTAGGACACAAACTAAGTCTCTACAAGTTCAAGAAGATTGAAATCATATCAAGCATCTTCTCAGATCACAATGGCATGAAACTAGAAATCAATTACAATAAAAAACATTCAAACACATGGAGGCTAAATAGCATGTTATTAAACAATGAATGGGTTACCAAGGAGATCAAGGAAGAAATTTAAAACTTTCTGGAAACCAACGAAAATAAACACACAACAACACAAAATCTATGGGATGCAGCGAAAGCAGTTCTGAGAGGGAAGTTCATAGCACTACAGGCCTACCTCAAGAAACAAGAAAAAATTTTAATTGACCATCTAACCTCACAACTTGAAGAACTAGAAAGCAAACAAAAAGAAAAACCCAGAGTAAGTAGACAGAAAGAAATAGTAAAGATCAGAGCAGAAATAAATGACATAGAGAATAAAAAAAAACAACAATTCAAAAGATCAATGAAACAAAGAGCTGCTTCTTTGAAAAGATAAACAAGATTGGTGGACCCTTAACTAGACTCACCAGGAAACAAAGAGAGAGGACCCAAATAAACAAAATCAGAAATGAAAGAGGAAAAGTAACAAATGACACCACAGAAATACAAAGGATTGTTAACCAATACTATGAACAACTATACGCCAACAAATTAGACAATCTTGGCAAAATGGACAGCAAACAAGAAAAACCATCAAAATGGAAAAGGAACCTACTACATGAGAGAGCATAATTGCCAAAGATACATCAGATAAGGGGTTAATTTCCAAAATATATGGAGTGCTCATACAACTCAACAAAAGGAAGATAAAGAACCCAATTAAAAAATGGGCAGAGGACCTAAATAGACATCTCTCCAAAAAGGACATACAAATGGCCAAGAGATATATGAAAAAATGCTCAACCTCACTAATCATCAGAGAGATGCAAATTAAAACAACTGTGAGGTATCACCTCACATCTGCCAGAAGGTGTGGAGAAAAGGGGATTCTAGTACATTGCTTGTGGCAATGCAGACTGGTGCAGCCACTATGGAAAACAATATAGTGTTTCCTCAAAAAATTAAAAATTGAATTGCCATTTGACCCAGTGGTCCCACTTCTAGGAATATATCCTAAGAAGCCTGAAACACCAATCAGAAAGAATATATGTACCCCTATGTTCATAGCAGCACTATTTACAATAGGTAAGATCTGGAAACAGCCCAAGTGTCCATCAATAGATGAGTGGATAAAAAGCTGTGGTACATATACACAATGGAACACTATGGAGCTGTAAGAAAGAGAGATCTCTTATCCTTTGAGACGACATGGAGGGACCCGGAGAGTATTATGCTAAGCGAAATAAGCCAATCAAAGAAAGACAAATACCACATAATCTCACTTATTTGTGGAATATAATGAATAAAATAAGCTGATGAACAAAATAGACCCAGAGACATAGAAAGGAATATAGTTCAGACTGACAAACATCAGAAGAGGGTGGCAGGGGGGAGGGATGAGATAAACCAAAGAACTTATATGCATGTATTCATAACCAATGGACACAGACAACAATGCTAGGTGGGGGGGATGGGATCGGGAGGAGGGTGTCAATGGGGAAAAAAGGAAAACACTTGTAACAAAAATAAATTAATAAAAACTGCAAAAAATAAGAGAAAACTATGCATAAAATAGTCCATTTTTTCCAAAAAATAAAATAAAATTCATGTCAGTAATAAGTATCTAGTACCATAAAAATATTTATACCCTTTGATTTAATAATTCTACTTCTGTGAATCCCTCCTCAGAAAACTATCTAAAATGCAAAAAGGCTTAAACTCAAATATTTTATATGCAAGACTATTTACAATACAAAAGGAGGGATAACTCTTAGTTACCTACTCAATTCCTAGTCAAATTCCTCTTCTTATCCCCTTGACAATTTCTTTAGGTGGCAATGGTCCAATCCCAGAAAATCACTGAGACCCAGTGCTGGTCAAGGACATGCAAGGGAAAGTCTCCTTAAAGAAATTCCCAAAGTAGAATTATAAAATTAAAGGGTATAAATATTTTTAAGGCCCTTAATAATTGGCAAAGTTTTTCTCTTCCCCCACAAAATGCACATTTTTTTAAAAATTCCTTTTCCACACCCCTACACCAAGGCTTCCTGCTTAAGATTCGACTGCCTCGAGACATAACATTTGGAACTGTGACAGCGATCTTGAAACTATTATGAAAAGTCCTAATGAATCACAGTCTATCACCCTGATCAACCCTGGACCCATCCATTTTCAGACTGCATTTCAAAAGCATTCTAACTGAAACACATCTGTGTAATAAAACATTACAGTTTTTCAAAATGATGCTTATGAAGTATTCTGATGTGATGGTGAGGGGAGCAGAGTTTGCCACCCCAAATTACGCCTTTTGCAATATTGATGATTTTAAGCTGGCGATTTTTAAGAAATGAAAGACTCCGGACGAACCTTTGACCTTCCCTCTAACTGCCTAGAAGTATTTAGGCGGAAGTATTTAGAAGGGAAGGGAGCTACCATCATAGAGAAGAAGAATGGAATAGGAACTACTGTGTGTTAGACAGGGAAGACCCAGCAAAGCCCATTCGTTCAAACTCCTTTTCTAGGTCCCATTGTTAAAGATGGCCCGATAAACATCTGTTTACCAAACATTTCTTTTTCCTTCTCCATGTGAAGTATCCTCTTCTCCTTTGAAGTCCCAAACCACAATGCCCCCACCTTCTCTTTCGCTCAAGATGGCATGTAAGCCTTGACTGCCCAATTTATCCTTGGGTCCCATTTTCTTATGGAACTCCCACATGTACACATGTAATAAATTTGGTTATTTTCACATGCTAATCTGTCTCATGTCAATCTGATTATTAGACCATCCAGAAGAATTTAGAAAGGTAGAAGGAAAATTACCCCTCCCCCCAATGGGGGCAAGCTTAGAATATAACATTAAATAAAAGAATAGCAGGTTACAAATCTGAACTTAGAATACAGTATCAGCCATGTACAAATACACACAAAAATATCTGGAAATGAACGACCAAAATGTTTAGAATATTTGCCTCTAGATGATGAGATGAAGGCCATTTATCTCCCTGCTTGTTTGTGTTTTTTCTATATTTTCCAAATTTTATACAATCAGTATACATTGTTTTTACTATCAGAAGACAAAAGGGCAAACAGAAAAAACTCCAGTGGGTTCAGAGAATTAAACTGAGAAAGTACACACCAACTCGAAAATAATGCCCAAGGTAAATATGGCCAAGTATGATTTTCTAGTCCAAGGGCCGTGAATTTTGGTCTCCTTCAAGGCTCTGACTTATCTTTGTAGCCAGAGAAAAATGTTGAATCTCTGATAACTAGATTATCTAATCTCACCAGTAACAGAATAATCATAACTTTCCCTTTAAATAGAATAAAACTGATTTTCTTATTTTTACAAAAGTAACTCTTACTTATTGTATTAAAAAAAAAAAAAAAAAAAAGCCTTCTAGCCAAACAGATTATGTTGCAGAAGTAAAAGCTCCCCACCACACCAGTCCTTGAAAGTAACCACTGTTAACAGATCAGTATGTATTTTCCTAAATATTTTGCTAGGGAACATACAATTTTTTTTTTTAATCTTCACCCAAGGATATTTTTCCATTTATCTTCAGATAGAGTGGGAGAAGGGGAAAGGGAGGGGGAGAGAGAGAGACAGAGAGAGAGAAACATTGATGTGAGAGAGACACATGGACTGGTTGCCTCCCGAACGACCCCGACCAGGGCCAGGGACAGACCGGCAACCGAGGCACGTGCCCTTGTCCGGTCCACAGGGCGATGCTCCAGCCACTGAGCCAAACCGGTCAGGGCATGGAATATACAAATTTTTTAAGCAAACGTGAGCTCTTGCTATGTAAGCTCTTCTAAAAGTTTCCCTTTTTTCCCCTTGACATTATATTGTGGACATTTTTCTATGTCTATATATAAGATTATCTCATTCTTGGTAATGGCAGCATGATGTTCTATTGAATGGGAGTACCACAATTTAGTTAATGGACATTATGGTTGTTTAGAATTTTTCTCTATTACTGAGGTTTGAAGGGACTATCAATAATACTGTCCGTTTTCCTTTTGGATTTCCGGATTGCTTAAAGACAAAGACACAGGATTCAGATATAAAAAGCAAATATCACATTCATTACTGATTACGGATTTTGGAGAACATGGCTTAGGTGTGGGAGTCCAGTAAATTTACTACTCCTAAGATCCCCACCACCACTAAAATTTAACTTAAACCCCAAAACTACAGGGTGTCCCACAGGGACAGAGCTCACTCTGTGACCAAGAGCAGATGAGATAACAACCCCACTGAAGGCAGGAGGTTCAAGCCGCCTACTCACACGCCTGTTCATGCGAACACATGTTGTTGCCGGGACAATGGCAGGCTGGGAAAGAGCATGGAAGCCCTGTGCCCCTTCCCTTGTACCTTGCCCTATGCGTGTCTTCTATCTGGCTGTTTCTGAGTTACATCCTTTTAGAATAAACCCATAATTTCATAAATAAATGTTTTCCTGACCACCAGTACCTCACAATGTGCCCTTATTTGGAAATAAGGTTCTTTTTTCCTTTCTTTCTTTTTTTTTTTTTTTTTATCCTCACCCGGGGACATTTTTGCATTTATCTTCAGATAGAGCAGGAAGGAGAGAGGGAAGAAGAGAGAGAGAGAAACATCGATGTGGAGAGACACATCAAGTGGTTGCCACCCACACGGACCCCAACCGGGGCTGGGGACAAACTGCAACTGAGGTACGTGCCCTTAGCGGGAACCGAACCCGGGACTCTCTGGTCCGCGGGCCGACGCTCTAACCACTGAGCCAAACTGGCCAGGGCTCCTTTCTTTGTTTTAAAGATTTTTTATCAATTTTTAGAAAAAGAGGAAGGGAGAGGGAGAGAGAAACATTGATCGGCTGCCTCCACCGAGGATCCAGTTTGCAACCCGGCATGTGCCCTGACCTCGAATTGAACCAGCAAATTTTCAAACCAGCAACCTTTCAGGGAATGGGATGATGCCCAACCAACTGAGCCACACCAGCCAGGGCAGATATAGGGTTCTTGTAGATGTACTGGAGTAGGGTGGGTTCCTAATCAAATATAGCTGGTGTCCTTATAAGAAGACAGCCATGTGAAGACAGAGACAACAAGAATGCCACGTGAAAATAAAGACAGGGATTGGAGTTATGATGCCACAAACTAAGGAACACCAGGCATGGATGGCTACCACCAGAAGCTAGAAGAGGCAGGAGGTGTTCTTCCCATTGGCTTTAGAGGGAGCAGGACCCTGCTAACACCTTAATTTCGGACTTCAAGCCTCCTGAACTCAGAGGATAAATTTCTGTTGTTTAAAGCCACTCTGATTGTGGTACTTGTGGCCCTAAGAAATTAATGCAATACCTATAAATTGTCTTCCTTCTCCACCCACTACCCGCATGGTTAGAAGATACTGGAGTCAACCATCAAATTCATCCCTTAGCACCAACATAGCCCCATATTCATTAAGACAGTTAGGGAACACTGTGTGGCAGTGACGATGGTGATTTACTTTTATTTTGTTGTTTCCAACATACAAAAGATGAGTCTGTGCTGAATACACCAGAAATCTTTCCAATTAATGCTAATGGGCCACCAGCCTCTGGTTCACTCCATGGGAAATGAGGCCACTAAGAGGAAGTTATCAGCAAGGGATTTATGTTTTAGTAGCATGTTTAATTATGATACAACCACGACTGTCTCTTGCACGGGAATTTAGCATACAAGATTTACAGCTCTTAGCACAATTTTTGCCTTTGTTGTCTCCAAGACCCTCGTTTCTGCTGTTTTATTAGACCAGCAACCTCTGTTACATTGTGTCACATTGCCCCCTACTGCTCTGGCCTTATAATCCCATCCTGGCTGCTACTGTTTTGAGTTTGTTTTCAGCGTGTTTTTTGCTGGAATCTGTAAACCTACCCACTCATGCCCTAAAGAACACTGAGAACACTGGAACAGTGGTGAGGGGAAGGGTTGTTTTTTTCTTTTAATAAAACCACTGAACCACCACAAAAAATAAATATATACATATATACGTGTGTGTGTGTGTGTGTGTGTGTGTGTGTGTGTGTGTGTGTTTCCAAATACATCATCTAGCTGGTTTAAACTTGCAAAAGAAATTAAGTTTCCAGAATAAGAGTAGATCAGACTGTTTTCTTTCTTATTTCTTGAGGGCAGGAAACATCTTCAAGAGATCCTCTCTTTTCATGATAGGACAACAGGGAAATTTTTTTAAGCAAAGCTGATGAAATTTTAAGTAATCCAACCAGCCAGAGGAAAGCAATGTTACAAAAAGAAGCCTCAAAGGAAGGGTGGGATTCCTTTTCCGCTTCAAAGGTGTTGGTGTGCAATGCTGCAGAAAGAGGGCCTGCAGGGGAGGCCTGAGCACTGCAGACACCCACTAGGGTGCCCTGAGCAAGCCCAGCCTCCTCTCTGCTGGCCCTCTGCTGGCCCTCTGCTTGTCTACCGTTCTGCCTGTGGATTGGGCCAGCATCAGCCAGGAAGACAGTGGCAGAGGCTCAGGGAAAGGGTGTAGGAAGAATACATTAGTAAGGAAAGAGTAGGGAACCTGGAAATCCATTCCCTAAGTATTTCAGGGAACCCAAAATTATCCAAGGGCGAAAGATAATCACGCAGAACAAACTTCCCTAAATCTGTGCTGGTGGTTTAAAAATAAACTGGCCTCACTGCAGGGCAGCTTCCCTAATTCCAGATCTTTCCTTTCTCCTCCTCCCTGAGCTGCATCATTTCAGTTGTACCCAGCTCCTGCTGCTCTCCCTCCAGGCCTCCCCGTGGACGACTAGCTAACCTGATCCTCAGAACTGTGCTTGGGTGTGGCCACATGCAGCTCCTTCCCTGGCTCTGTGGCGTTTGGGCACACAGGAGTCCTATAACTAGCTCTCGGGAGATTCTGTGACCCTTGTCGCACTGGGGCTTTGTTCAGAGCCTGAGCCGCATGCACACACCCTTATTCTCTCTCCAACTGCCTCGTGTCCTGTCTTGTCAAGGCCGCAAGCCCCTGGGGGGTGGGGGATTCGGTTTCTCTGCCCAGGCTGTTAGGCTCCCTGGCCTGTGGTGGCAGCGTGCTCTCCCAGGGCTCACAAAGGACAGCAGGGAAGGAGGTGGGGGTGGGGAATATCACTGGAGAACATTTCTTCTCATTGCAGTGTGCCAGACCAACTCAAAACCTATTCCATAAAAGATTTTTTTATCTCGCATGGTCCGAGAGAATAGCCCAGCTGCTCTCTTTGGCTCTCCTCCATTTCTCACTCCCATTCATAAAATCTGTAGAGAGGGCCATGAGCTGCTTCCTCGCAGGGCGGCTCCAGTCCAGAATGAACTTGGATTTAGATGCAGGTGGCTGAAAAGCCCTGAGCAGTCTGGCCGTTCTCTCTGCTCTAACTCTCCCGACCTAACCATCCCATCTATGCTGAGCCTCTCTAAAGATCCAGCACGGGCCAGAGGCCAGGGTCGCAGAAGCTTGCTAAACTTCGGCACTCGTGGATTTAGCATTCACAGCATTCCAAGAAGCTCATGACCTACAGCAATTTGTCTTTTGTTAAGACCCAAATGTGAATGTTAAACACCATGATACCAGTGTTTGGGAGACAGTCACTTAGCAAGTGAGCCTAGTTAGCAATCCGAAAAACACCATATTATTGTTATTTGTTTACTTTACCATAGGCCAGGTATTGTACTAATTTCTTTCTATATGTTATTTCACAGTGATTAGCACAACTTTATCACCATTTTATTTTATTATGTTTTTAATATGTTTTTATTGATTTTTTAGAGAGAGAGAGAGAGAGGTAGAAACATCTATGTGAGAGAGAGAAACATCGATCAGTTGCCTCCTGCACGCCCCCTACTGGGGATAGAGCCCACAGCCCGGGCATGTGCCCTGACTGGGAACCGAACTGGGACCTCTCAGTCCATGGGACGACGCTCAATCCACCGAGACACACCAGCTGGGCGACTTTATCCCTATTTTATAGATGAGATTCTAAGATGTTAAGAAAGCTTCTCAAGACCATATAATTAGTCAGTGTGGCTAAGCAAGACCATAGAGCTAGTCAGTGTGACTAAGAGAGATTGCAGCATTAGTATGATTGGGGAGATCACAGAGCTGGCTGACCAGGGATTTGACCCCAGGTCTGTCTTACTCTAAATCTCAAGCACTTAACCAGGAGCCCATCAGAACTTTGTTACCATGTGAAAAATGGCCCTAGGTGGTAAAGATACCTTTAGTGGACATTAAAAAGATTGTTTGAGCCCTGGCCAGTTTGGCTCAGCAGTTAGAGCTTCGGCCCGTGGACTGAAGGGTCACAGGTCAAGGGTATGTACCTGGGTTGCAGGTTTGATCCCCAGCCTGGTCCAGGTCGTGCAGCAGGCAACCAACTGATGTGTCGCTCACAGCAATGTTCCTCTCTCTCTCTCTCTCTCCCTCCCTCCCTTCCTACCTCCCTCGCTCTCTAAAAATCAATGGAAAAATATCCTTGGGTGAGAATTAACAACAACAACAAAAACAGATTGTTTGAGATGTGAAAATACACAAAGACTACACTTGGCTCTGGATAGACATTAGTCCAGAAAAGGCCTGAAGTAAAACAACTCTACTTTGATGAATTCAGGAATTTTGAAATATCTGGGTGCCAAGTGTTTTATACACACAGAGAAAGAAGCAGAGGTCTACATACAGCTATATATGGATATGGATATAGATAAGACATATTTCCTGCTGAAGAATATACCATTAGTGCACCCTGAGAAAGAATGATTAGAAACTCAAGTATGCAGGGTGACTGTGCGCTGCAGGTGTTTGAGAACAGAAGTGCATGGAAGCATTCGGAGAATGTGCCTGAAGGAGAAGTAAAACATGAGTTAGGCCTCAGATAAAAAAAAAAAAAAACCCACAATGTAGATGGGTAGAAGGAAAAAGGAGAGCTTTCAGACAGATGAAACAAACTGACACTCAGAGGCATAAATAAGCAGAACAGACACAGGGAATTTTAACCTAGATCGTAAGCTCCATGGGGGCAGGAACTATGTCTTAGTTTGCTGTACACTTATATCTCCAAAGACTAGCATACAGTAGGCACACAGAAAGTACTTGGTGATAGAAGAAAGGAAAAGGAAAAACAGGGAGTGGGAAAGGAGAGCAAGGGAGAGAACTCGAATGAATCAAGACAGAACGGAGAGTACAAACATCTGACCACAGAAGGAAGTATGTGTTGGCAGTGAAGGGAAATGAGCTTGGTAAGCCTGGGTGGAGAGGGCCTTGACCAAAGTCAGGGCAAAGAGGCTGGTTTAAAGTCGAGGGCAAGATGGTGCCAGATGGAGCACTCATGGGTGTTTGAGCATTAGAAACATGTTAACAGCCATGGAATATGAATCAGTGTGTCGGCCATGTGAAAGCTAGACTGGAAAGGACACAGGCTAGAGACTGGCAGAGTCCTTAGGAAGCACTGAGGCAGTCTAGACACAAGATGACAGTTTGACCTATGGGGATGGCAGGAGGAACGGAGGAGGAATGAAAAATCGAAGAACCTGTTGAAGGGGCAAAATCTATACAATGTTGAAAAAGAAACACTGGGATAATGGAGATAAAAAGGGAGACGGAGGTCAAAATTTTAAGTGAGGAGCCTGAAAGAGTAGTAGTGATATGCTTAGAAAAGAAGGACTTTAACATGGTTTAAGATGAAGACAGGGAGACACTAAGCTCAGCCTGTGATATATAAATTTAGAAAGCTCAAATATACATCTAAATCTACAAATAACATTCTGCATGGTAGAGAGTCCATGAATTTGTTCGTGGTTTACTACATGGGTACTTTTGTGGGGTCGATATATGTAATACAGTCACTAAGCAACTTTAATTGAACTACAGAATTTCAGAATTAGAAGAAGCATAGTACTTCCAACACTTGAATAATATACAGATTTTTTCACGTTAGTTTATTTAAGTATAGTTGGTATACAGTATTATATTGGTTATATTAGTTTCAGGTATACAATATCATCTGTCACCATGCAAACTTATCACAGTCTTACTGACTCCTTTCCTCTTCCCCTTTTTACCCATCCCCCACCCCCACCCTTCTGGTAACCATCCCTTTGGTCTCTGTTTCTGTCTTTTTTGTTTGTTTTCTTTGTTCATTTGTTTTGTTTTTTTCAGATTCCACATATAAGTGAAACCACATGGTGTTTGTCTTTCTCTGCCTGACTTATTTCACTTACCATAATACCCTCTACAACCACCCATGTTGTCACAAATGGCAAGATTTTGTCTTATTGCTGCATAATATTCCATTATGGATAGATTAGATAGATAGATAGATAGATAGATAGATAGATAGATAGATAGATAGATATGATAATAGATATGATTTTATATATATATATATATATTTTTTTTTTTTACATCTTTTTTATTTATTCATCCATTGATGGACACTGGGGCTGCTCCCATATCTTGGCTATTGTAAATAATGCTGCAATGAACATAGGAGTGCATATATCTTTTTGAATTAGTGTTCTTGTTTTCTTTGGATAAATGCCCAGAATTGGAATTGCTGGGTCTTACAGTATACTTATTGTAGTTTTCTGGGGAATTTTCATACTATTTTCCATAGGGGCTGTACCAGCTTTGTAATCCTACCAACAGTACACAAGGGTTTTCTCCACATCCTCACCAACCATGTTATTTGTAGGCTTTTTTATAACAGCCATTCCAAATGGTGTGAGGTGGGATCTCATTGTAGTTTTGATTTGCATTTCTCTGATGATTAGTAATGTTGAGCATCTTTTCATATGTCTGTTGGCCATCTATATGTCTTCTGTGGAGAAATGTCTTCTCATGTCCTCAGCCCATTTTTTTTATTGGATTGTTTATTTTTTTGTTGTTGTTATTGAGACGTATGAGTTTCTTATATATTTGGGATATCAACCCCTTATTGGATATGTCATTTGCAAATATATTCTCCCATTCAGGTAGGTTTTCTTTTTGTTTTGTTGAAGGTGTTCTTCACTGTGTAGAAGCTTTTTAGTTTGATGAGGTCCCATTTGTTTATTTTTGCTTCTGTTTCCCTTGCTTGAAGAGACATATCTAAAAAGATATGATTTCATTTATACATGGAATCTAGTGAACAAAATAAGCAAACAAAATAGAAACAGATTCATAGATTCAGAGAACAGACTGATAGCTGTCAGAGTGGAAAGGGGGTAGAGGGGCTGGGTGAAAAATGTGAAGGGATTAAGCAAAAAAAGAAAAACCTCATTGACACAGATAACAGTATGGTGATTACCAGAGGGAAAAAGGAGTAGAGGTAGGTAAAGGGGGGATAAATGGCGATGGAAGGAGACTTGACTTGGGGTGGTGAACACACAGTACAATAAACAGATGATGTAATAGAGAATTATACACCTGGAACCTATATAATTTTATTAACCAATGTCACCCCAATAAGTTCAATAAAAATTTTAAAAATAATAAAAAAGTAAAAGATATTACTCAGACTTATGTCAAAAATAAATCCAAACAACTGTAAGTCCTTAGAATTGGTTCTCTTAAAATACTACATTATAATATAGTAGTTGAAGATTCGTTTATTAGTCTGAACAACTCTAATATAGAATCAATACCTTCATTTCATAGTCAAGAGGCCCAGAAAGGTATAGAAACTAGAAACTCAGAGCAGAACAATAAATGGCAAAGCTTGAATTAATTTTATATCCTTCACTACCTTGAAGTTCAATCATTTGAAGAGCAAGCAATAAGACAGAAGTGAGTGTGTGTGTGTATGTGTGTGCGTGAAATACTCTCCAAGAATCTCTCTGTGTCTTTCAACCTCAGACAGCCTATGCTCCTAACTCTCCCCAAGGTCAATGCCTGGGAAGAGCTGGCCCTTTCCTTTATGCAGTGGCCTTTCCATCACTTCCCCTTAAGATGTCCTTCCAGTACTTTGCAAGACTCTAATTAACTGTTTTCCTTCTAAGTGAGGGAATATCTAGGCACACAGAGCCTAGGCTACCTCAAATCATTGTCCTAACATCCTCTGCAAAATTACTTCATCTCTCAAAGTTTCGCCTTTTTTTCTTTCTTTGCATAGCTAAAGTTGCATCAGAGGGACAGCTACCTTGAGAATGCTGCTGAGGTCTCTTTTCAAGGCTATAAAGAGCAATAAAACACACTGAACCTTAAGTATTTGAGGATGGATAAATGGAGGGACAGAACAAAGGAAAGGAGTTTACTTGATTTAAAATTTTAAAACTCCTTAAAATTAACCACATCTTCTGACAGAATAAAAAAAAAAATCTGTCCTGGCTGGTTTGGCTCAGCGGTTAGAGCGTCGGCCTGCGGTCCAGAGAGACCCGGGTTCGGTTCCCGCTAAGGGCATGTACTTCAGTTGCAGTTTGTCCCCAGCCCTGGTTGGTAGTGTGGGTGGCAGCCACTCGATGTGTCCCTTTCACGTCGATGTTTCTCTCTCTCTCTCTTCCTCCCTCTCCCTCCCACTCTATCTGAACAAAAAATGAAAAAATGTCCTCCGGTGAAGATTTAAAAAAAAAAAAAAAAATCTGTTATGAGGAGACAGGCATGAAAAGAAACAGTTGAATTGTTAAAAAATAAATCTGGGTTTCAAAGGAAGCTTTTTTTCCATAAAACTAAGGCATTCTCATTGCAAAACATATTCTCTTTCCCAAAAAGAATAAAGAAATAAAATCTTCCTCTCTTTTGAGTCCCCAGCTCAACTCCTAGTAGTAACTATGCCTCATATTTTCCTACATATGCTTCTAGAAATTATCTTGCATATACAAGAATATGACATAGATAAGTATGTCTTCTTTCATATTACATTATATTATATGTATATAATTATATATGTCTTCTTCCTGTATTATTTCTAAAATATCAGTGAAAAAATTAATTTTTAAATCCTGATTCTTAAAGTAAAACTCCCTACAAACAGGAAGATAAAAGGCTCACACACAACAATCTCAGGCCTTCACAAGAGTCAGCAAAAGTTCAGCAACTCTGTGAAACAGAAATAATCAAACGCTTCAAAATATTTAATTTCCTATTCCAGGAATGTGAAACAGGTATAATTAAAATAACACTTTTTTAATTAAGTGACCTCTCTTGACCAACCATCTGTGAATAATTCGGATTTCCCCCTTATTATAACTGTAAAATTAAAACGAGGTCATATAAACAGGAAGATCCTCTTTAACTATCTTTAAGCACCAGCAATATATATTTTCCACCAGTTAAAATCCTTAATGATACAAAAAAACCTATCAAGCATAACTCCTCCAATTCATTTGCCTGAAACCATCAATATTTTATCATGCACTTGCAGTTGGCTTTAATTTAACAGTCCAGGTTACTAATCAAACAAAACACCCAAGTCATTAAAAGTTAGCATGCCATTTAGAAAGTGCATTTCACGTTTATTAAAATATCTTTCATGCAGCCATTAGAAACCTAAAGTTTTAATTACAATCAGATATTTAGTCCTACTCCGTTATGCATTTGGCAATCTCTTGCAACTGCCCTGATTAATCTTTCAGACCAAGTTCATCCATTACCTCTTAAAATTATTTTCCTCTCAACTTCTTCAGAATTCATTTTTCTACCCCACCTCCCCCCACAAATAAGTAAAATGCATTGTAAAGGTATGCAAAATAACTACCCCAAAAATAATTCATTTAAAAGACTTCATTTCAAATGTAATTTATCCTTCATATAAGACCAAAGAGGCATCATTCTGAAAGACAAATTGAAATTGAAAATTAGCTCTTCATGTCTTTATTGTCAATTTTCATTATTTATTTTTCTTTCTAATGATAGGGACAGTTCAACAAGCATTTTCTTACAATTTTCTAACTGTGTGATTCAACTTAGTGTTGCTTTTCTTGAGCATTCCAATTGTCCCTATTCCTGTTCCTGCCCTGGCTTGTTCTCAAGTTCCATGAAGGAGATTACGGACATGTAAAACACCAGGTTTTGTGTTAAATCCAGCTCTTCTGAATTAGAATATTTAGACTCTCCATCAGTCATATTTACTGTGCACTAAAAGACATTTCAGATGAGATTTAGAGCTGAGACCAGCTATAGCAGTGGTTCTCCACCTTCCTAATGCCGCGACCCTTTAATACAGTTCCTCATGTTGTGGTGACGCCCAACCATAAAATTATTTTCGTTGCTACTTCATAACTGTAATTTTCCTACTGTTATGAATCGCCATCGGAAATATGTGTTTTCCAATGGTCTTAGGCGACCCCTGTGAAAGGGTCGTTCGACCCCCAAAGGGGTCACGACCCACAGGTTGAGAACCACTGAGCTATAGGATGACTTGATCTCACTTCTAAGAAAATTCCTGACCAATAAAAATTGTGGGACATACTGTTCAGATGAAGGCCTCCAATTACTCAGCTGTGAATGGAATTGAGAGTCCATTCAACAAACAATGGTCTATCCTTTAATGATTAAAAACACCCTGCATCCACCAAGCTATTTCAAATATAAATTAATAAAAGCCACAATTGTAAATAATATAAAATTACATTAAATATAATTAATCATACATTTTAATAGGAAAAAAAGAATGATCTTCAGAAAAACTCAGGTTCTATTTCCAAGACTAGCTCATATTTTTTAAGTCAAAATAATATACTCCAAAGAAAGCTAATTACAACAGAGGTGTCCCCAATTTCCTGTAGTTCAACAGAGCATAACTTCAAGTTCTATTTCCTGATTCTTGGTAAGATGGTGGCAGGTAGGTAGATATTACACTCACCTCCTCCCAGACCAAACTGGAATTATAACTAAAATATAGACCAATCAACCTGAATAATCATTTGAAGAATAGCTGAAGAGAAATGTTACAACCAAGGATTCACAGAAGAAACCACATTAACACTGATAGGAAGGATGGAGATGAAAAGAGGGCTGGGCCTGCTCCCACGGGTGGCAGCTGAGATTCTAGATGGATATCTCAGCTGCAAAGTTTCCCCCTGAGAAGTGTGGAGTCTCAACCCAAAGCTAGGCTCCCCAGCTGAGAGCATCAGTGCCAGGAAGAGGCGCACACATAACATCTGGCTGTGAAAATCAATGGGGATTCTGTCTGCCAGGGAGATAGGGGGTCCACTAGAGATATAGGCACTCTCTTAAAGGGCCAATGAACAAAATCTCATTCAAAGCCACTTACTCTGGGCTCTGGCAGAAGGAGAGCAGAGCAGAGTCAAGTTGCATTGAAGAGAGACTAGGGTTTGTGGCTCTGGGGAAAGAGCTGAAAAGACAGCTGCCAAGATCCCTAAACTGAGTTCCTCTATCACATCATAGATGCCATCTTTCTTGGGTGGAGCACTCCCCTTCACACAGCATCAGCCTGGGGGAATGCAATAGCTCCAGCCTGTAGATTGCCTGTCGCCTGCCCCTGTGGAGCTTAAACCCTGTTGAGGAATCAGCTGTCTGGGCAGACTCAGGGAGTGTCAGTGACTGAGTTATGTGGCTTTGAATCTGACTGGTGCCTCCCCATCACAGGAGATCCACTAGCCCCATTCTCCAGGCTCCCCGCAGCCCTACCATCCTGATGGTGGCTCCGTCCTGCTGAGGTCTAGGCAGAATCCAGGACATACTGAGTTGTGTGGCTCTGGGGCAGGGGCAATTCACCCCACCTTACCACAAACCTGGCCAGCACTTCCCCCTCCCGGAAGATCCACTAGCCCATCCTCCAACCCCTAGCAGCACCAGCATGCTGAGATCTGGATATGGGCTAAATCTGGGACAGACTGAGTTGTGTGGCTCTAGGATGATGGACATTTTCTCCTTGAACACCTGAGCAGTGCAGAGCCCTCCCTTCACATGGACAAATCTTGGTTTGTTTGGGCCAGATAAACTCTGCTGGCCTCACCCTGATGACTCCCTGAGACCTCACCCCACCACTAAGGTGTGCAAGCACCCAGCAGTGGTAGCTAGACTTGGTATACCCTGGGACTTTTGCTGAGTGGCTACAGACCCAGCACTGGAACCAAGTTTGAACCTATATAAGTCTGGTGAACACCACTGGCCCCAACCTGGTGACTCACTGAGAACCTACCTCATGTAACTCAAATACTGCTCTTTCTGTGACTGAGCCTAATAGGCAGCCAGCAGGTGGAGGTGGATCTCAGGGTGCCCTGGGAATTTTGCTGAACTTCTCCAGGCCCAGAGCTGGTAAATGCCAGTGTTGGTGTGTAGCTTGGTCCTTTCTGCACACACCCAGTCTCAGGAGAGGCAGCCACAAATTATGGATCATAATGTAGCTCCAAACAGGTTGCCCAGCACCAGTCACAGGCAGCATCTTACATTGGCCTTCACCACAGCCCCTCCCAAGAGGCCCCAGAACCAACACACCCAGTGACCAGCTTCAGACAACATCAGAGCAGGACACTACATAATGATAAAGGGAGCAACCCAACAGGAGGATATAACCCTTGTAAACATTTATGTGCCCAATATAAGAGCACCTAAATATGTAAAGCAAATCTTGATGGATATAAAAAGAGAGATAGACAGTAATACAGTCATAGTAGGGGATTTTAACACCCTGTTGACATGAATGGACAGATATTCCAGACAGAAAATCAACAAGGAAACAGAAGCCTTAAATGATACACTAGATCAGATTAATTCAATTGATATTTTTCAGAGCATTTTACCCCAATGTAGCAGCATGTACATTCTTTTCAAGTACACATAAAACACTTTCTAGGATACACCACATGTTAGGACACAAAACAAGTCTCAATAAAAAAGAAGACTGAAATCATATCAAGCATTTTCTCTGAATGCAATGGTACAAAACTAGAAATCAATCACAAGAGAAAAACTGAAAAACACAGAAACACTTGGAGGCTAAATAACATGCTACTAAACAATAAATGGGTTAACAATGAGATCAAGAAAAATATCAAAAGATACCTTAAATCAAAAGAAAATGAGAACACAACAACCCAAAATCAATGGGATACAGTGAAAGCAGTCCTAAGAGGAAAATTCATAGCATTACAGGCCTATCTCAAAAAATAAGAAATATTTCAAATAAACTATCTAACTTTACACTTAAACAAACAAGAAAAAGAAAAACAAACAAAGCCCAAAATGAGTAGAAGAAATAAAAAATATCAGAGAAGAAATAAAGAAAATAAAGTCTAAAAAATAATACAAAAGATCACTGAAACCAAGTGCTGGTTCTTTGAAGAGATAAACAAGATTAACAAACCTCTAACCAGACTCATCAAGAAAGAAACAGAGGGAAGACGAGGCAGGGGCTGGGTAGAGGAGAGGAAAGGGGGGAAGGGAGACACATTTGTAATAATGTCAACAATAAAAATAAAGAAATAAAAGAAAAACAGAGAGAGGACTCAAATAAATACAATCATAAATCAAAGAGGAGAAGTAACAACTGACACCAAATGAATGCAAAGGATTATAAGAAAATGTGAGCAACTATATGCCAACAAATTGGACAATCTGGATAAAATGGATAAACTTCTAGAAACACACAATCTTCCAAAATTGAATCAGAGAGAATCAGATAATGAATAGATAGATTACAACTAATGAAATTGAAGCAGTAATCAAAAAGACTCCTAACAAACAAAAGTCCTGGACCGAATGGTTTCACAGGTGAATTTTACCAAACATTCAAAGAAGTAACACCTATCCTTCTCAAACTATTCCAAAAAATTCAAGAGGAGAAAAGACTCCCAAGTTCATTTTATGAGGCCAACATTATCCTAATTCCAAAACCAGATAAAATCACTACAAAGAAAGAAAAATATAGACCAATGTCCCTGATGGACATAGATGCTAAAATCCTCAACAAAATATTAGCAAACCAGATCCAGCAATACATTAAAAATCATACAGGCCCCAGCCAGGTGGCTCATTTGGTTGGAGCATTATCCCACACACCAAAAGGATTGCAGGTTCAATTATCAGTCAGGGAAAATACCTAGGTTGCAGGATTGATCCCCAGTGGGGGTGTGCATGCAGGCAACTGATCAATGTTTCTCTCTCTCATTGATGTTTCTTTCTCTCCCTTTCTCTCTCTCTCTCTCTCTCTCTCTCTCTCTCTCTCTCTCACTTTCTCTCTCTACCTTCCTCTCTCTCTAATATCAATAGACAAATCTTCCAGTGAGAGTTGAAAAAAAATCATACACCATGATCAAGTGGGATTTATTCCAGGGATCCAACGTTCATACAATATTCGCAAATCAATAGTTGCAATATACCACATAAACAAAATGAAGGATAGCCCAGCTGGTGCAGCTCAGTGGTTGAGCGTCAACCCATGCACCAAGAGGTCACCAGTTCGATTCCTGGTCAGAGCACAAGCCCAGGTTGTAGGCCAAATCCCAGTGGGGGACATGCAGGAAGTAGCCAATCAATGTTCTCTCTCATTGATGTTTCTATCTCTCTCTCCTTCTCCCTTCCTCTCTCTCTAAAATCAATAAAGAAAAAAAAATTTAATGAAGAATAAAAATTACATGATGATATCAATAGATGCAGAAAAAAAACATTTGATTAAATCCAGCACCAATTTATGATACAAATTCTCAGCAAAGTGAGAATAGAGGGAACATACCTCAATGTAATAAAGGCCATACATCACAAACCCACAGCCAACATTATATTCAACAAGCAAAAACTAAAAGTGTTTCCCTTAAGATCAAGAACAAGATAGCAATGTCTGGTTTCACCACTCTTATTCAACAAAGTACTAGAAGTCCTGGCCACAGCAATCAGATAAGAAGAAATAAAAGGTATCCCAATGGGAAAGGAAGAAGTAAAACTGTCATTATTTGCAGACGACATAATACTGTATAGAGAGAACCCTAAAGATTACACACACAAAAACTACTTAGAACTGATAAATGAATTCAGTAAAATAGCAGGATACAAAATCCAGAAATCAGTTGCATTTTCCTAAACCAATAATGAACTATCAGAAAAGGAAACTAAGAAAAAAAAATCTCATTTTTTTTTTGAAATATAAAGGTAATTTTATTTTATTTTATTTTATTTTAATTTTTTTGTTTTATTAATTTTTTGTTTTATTAATTTATGTCTGAAATTTTGTTGCCTACATTTTCTTCTAGGATTTTTATGGATTCATGAGTCACAAAAAAAATCTCACTTTTAATGGCATCAAAAAATATAAAATACTTTAACATAAATTTAACCAAGGAAATAAAAGACCTATATTCAAAAGATTATAAGACACTGGAACGGAAACTATTTAAAAAATGAAAAGACAACCCATTGAATGGGAGAACATATTTGCCAATGATACATCTGATAAGGGGTTACTATTCAAAATTTATAAAGAACTTATAAAACTCAACACCAAAAAAACAAACAAGCAAATTAAAAAATGGACAAAGAACCTGAATAGACACTTCACCAAAGAGTCATAATGATGGCCAACAGACATGAAAAGATGCTCAACATCACTAATCATTAGAGAAATACAATTAATATCACAATGAAATATCACCTCACACCTTTCAGAATGGCTACCATCAATAAATCAACAATCTTGAAAAAGAAGAACAAAGTTGGAAGGATCACAATGCTGCATATCAAGTTATACTACAAAGTCATTGTAATCAAAACAGCCTGGGACTAGCACAAGAGCAGGCATATTGATCAATGGAACAGACCAAGGAATCCAGAAATCTACCTAAGACAGTATGCGCAATTAATATTCAACAAAGGAGACAAGAGCATACAATGGAGTAAAGACAGTCTCTTCAATAAATGGTGGTGGGTGCTTCAGAGTTTCCTAAAATCTCTCAAACAAGCAGCATCTGGCTTCAGTGAGCCCCACACCTCTCGTTAAGTGGCCCCAGGCCTGGCACTAGAAGCAGCCAGCCTTGGTTCACAGTTTGGCTTGCCTGAGCACCTCCAAGACCAGCACAAGAAGCAGCCTTCTGCAGATGGAACACAGGCAGAGGCTGACCCGGCCCCAGAGCCAGCACACCCAGTGGACAGCTTCAGACCACACTGAAGCACCACCATCCAACAATCTCCACAAGTGACACACTCAAGGAGTAGACTCAGTGGGTACCAGAACCCTGCTGAAGTAAGTCTTGCTCTGTGTGGTGGGCCCTGCACAGCTGATCCTCCAAGATAGTCAGAGGTTAATGGTCAGTGGGCACAGACAGTCTTTGCAGCTGATCAGCCTGAATAAATCCCTCCCATTGACATGCCAACAGCAATCAAGACTCAATTACAACAGAAGGGTGTACAGTCCACACTAGGGGTGCGCCTCGAGGGCCCAGCTGGGGTGATCAGTGAGGCTATGCCACTGGACCCTATAGAGCACCTACAACAATAGGCCACCCTACGAAGCCTAGAAGACATGGCAACTCTGCCTAATACATAGAAACAAACACGGGGAAGCAGTCAAAATGAGGAGACAAAGAAACATGTCCCAAATGAAAGAACAGAGCAAAACTCCAGAAAAAGAACTAAATAAAATAGAGATAAGCAATCTAATAGATGCAGAGTTCAAAACACTGGTTATGAGGATGCTCAAGGAACTTAGCGAGAATTTCAAGGAACTTAGTGAGAACATCAATAATACAAAAAAGGACCAATCAGAAATGAAGGATGCACTAACTTAAATAAAGAATAGTTTACAGGGAATCAATAGTAGAGTAGGTGAAGCCAAGAAGCAAACTATCGAATTGGGATATAAGGAAGCAAAAAACACCCAATCAGAACAGCAAAAAAAAAAAAAAAGAATCCAAAGAAATGAGGACAGTGTAAGGAGCCTCTGGGACAACTTCAAGCATGCCAACATTCACATCATAGGGGTGCCAGAAGGAAAAGAGAGAGAGCAAGAAATTGAAAACCTACATGAAAAATGACAGAAAACTTCCCTAACTTGGTGAAGGAAACAGACATGCAAGTCCAGGAAGCACAGAGAGTCCAAAATAAGATGAACCCCAAGAGGCCCACACCAAGATGCATCATAATCAAAATGCCAAAAGTTAAAGACAAAGAGAGAATCTTAAAAGCAGCAAGAGAAAGGCAGTTAGTTACCTACAAAGGAGCTCCCATAAGACTGTCAGCTGATTTCTCAAAAAAAACTTTGCAGGCTAGAAGGGAGTGGCAAGAAATATTCAAAGTGATGAAAAGCAAGGACCTACAACCAAGATTACTCTATTCGGGAAAGCTATCATTTAGAATCAAAGGTCATATACTGAGTTTCCCAGATAAGAAAAGCTAAAGGAGTTTATCACCACCAAACCAGTATTATATGAAATGTTGAAGGGTCTTCTTGAAGAAGAAGAAGAAGATTAAAAATATGAACAATTAAATGGCAATAAATACATCTCTATCAACAATTGAATCTACAAACCAAATGAACAAACAGAACAGAAAGACTCATAGATACAAAGAACGTTTTGTTGGTTGCCAGATGGGAGGGAGTTGGGGGGATGGGTGAAAAAGGTGAAGGGATTAAGAAGTACAAATTGGTTGTTAGACTGAAGAACTTCAAAGGGGGACAGGAAGAGATAAACCAAAGAACTTATATACATATTAGCATAACCAGTGGACACAGACAATAGTGTGAGGAAGGCATGAGAGAGGTGGAAGTGGGGAGGAGGGGGTCAATGGAGGCAAAAATGGGGGACATCTGTAATACAGTCAACAATAAAGATAAATTTTAAAATAAATAAATAATAAAAATATCTAACTCAAAAAAAAAAAAAAATACAACCACCAAGCTCATAGAATCAAAGAAGAGATTTTGGTGGTCGGACCATTTTCACCCAATTCACCCAATGTAATATACAGCATGGTGTCTATAGTAAAATATACTGTATTGCATATTTGAAAGTTGCTAAGAGAACAAAGTTTAAAAGTTCTCATCACAAGAAAATAAATTTTATAACTACGTGTGGTGATGGATGTTAAGTAGACATTGTGGTGATCATTTCACAATGGATAATATACAATTATTCAATTGTCGCACACCAAAAACTAGTAAAATGTATATGTCAATTATACCTCCATGTTTTAAAAATATTTTTAATTTCTAAAAATGGACAAAATCCAGAACACTGACAATACCAAATTATCTGTACAGCGAGGTCTCTGCTCTTCTCAGGAAGTGAAGTCACTGCTCTTGTTTGAGCAGATGCTCTAGGTAGGGGACCCAGGTAGAGGGGACCCAGACAGAGACCTCACTTTCTGATGATAGAGCCCAACAGAACTTGGAACCCTGGCAACCAGGCAGCCACACTCTAAAACAGACACTACCAGTTTACTTAGCCAAAGACACGCGCACCGAAGGGATGTTTGGTGGTTGTGTGCCCGTGTCCGAGACCGAAGCCTCAAAAGAGGCAGCAGCGTGAGTTGTTCCGCCGCAGCTGCCACTGGTTCCAGACTCAGCCCAGATCGCTGTGGCCCTTTCCAAGGCTGGACTCAGAGGTAATGCAGGGAGGCCCAGGGCACTTTTCTTCAGGCCAGGCCACTACTCTGACCCCACCTGAGCAGACCTATGTCCCCTCTCCGTGTGTGTGTGTGTGTTTGTGTGTGTGTGTGTGTGTGTGTGTGTGTCTGTGTGTGTCTGTGTCTGTGTGTGTCTGTGTGTGTGTATAGAAGGGGGATTCACATAGAAGGGGGTTGCCTTAAGAAGAAACAGGCAAGGGAGGGGGGTCTAAAAAATTAAATAAATCAATAAATAAACAAACAAATTAATAAATAAAAAGTTTCTACCATCCTAAAGCAGCCTCAGTTTTAAAGACAATGTGGAGAATGCATGAGGAGAGGAGCATTTTCAAGGCCAGCTCTCTGGTCTGCATGGTTATCTTTAAGGACTCATCTCTGGATAATCAGGAATTTTACAAAACTAGGATATTTCTTTCCCCTCAGATTCACATGAGTTACTCCAGAGTTCCTGGAACTTTTATTGAGAATTCCAAATTACTCAAGTACTGTCAGGTAGTTGGCCCCACTAAAGGCCCTGTGAGGAAAGACAGAGGACCCTGAATTCAAGATCCCACGCCTCAACATGTTGACACTCATTGGGAAACGGGCCACAAGTACAAGAAATAACTGTACATCACCTACGAAACAACATATCCACCCATGTAAATTAATATAGTCCAAACTGAGCACATAGAGAGCCAGGCAGGGTGGCCTATAAGCAGCTTCCCAAAAAATGTGCATTCGGAGCTCAATGTTCACGGACTTGGTCCATCGACCAGCTGTAATGTGACGGCATCTGGCTCAAAGCACGTGCAGATCAGGCAGTCAATAAATCCTTGGTGAAAGATGAATGCTGGACATAGTACTTGGTATAAAGAACATGGTTTCAGAGGAAGAATGAGAATTAGACTAACACTGATAAGACTTAGCATTCATTAAGTGCTTACTAAGTTCCGGGCACTCTGTTCAATGCTTTACAATCTAATTGAATCCTCACAACTTTGTTCCAGTTTCCTATCACCAAGTAACAAACCACCCCAAAACTTAACGTCTCTAAATAACAACATTTTATTATACCTCATGATTCCATGGGCCAAGAACTCAGCCAGGGCCTTAGCCGGGTGATTCTTCTCATCCACATGGCATGGACTGAGGGTAATCAGTGAGGTGCAGAGAGGAGATGGGTTCATCTGGAAGGTCCAAGATGGGATCACTCACATGTCTGGCACCTTGGCAGTAATGGCTGGACAGCTTGGCTCAGCTGGGACGGTTGGCATGGCCTATCCACAGCCTCTCCAGCAGGAAGGCTTCAGGATGTTTGTATGGATTCTTAAAAGGGGGGTCAGGGCTCCTGAAAAGACTGATCCAAAAAGTGCTAGCTGCTAGTCTTTTAAGGCCTGAGTCTGGAAACTGACAATCAGTGCAGCCATACTCTGTATTTTAGGCAGTCACAGAGCCCACAAGATTCACGGAGCAGGGGTATAGCTTTCACTTCACAAGGGGACGAATGTCAGAGAATTTGTTACCATGCCCGGCCAGTGTGGCTCAGTGGTTGAGCGTCGACCCATGCACCGAGAGGTCGCCGGTTTGATTCCTGGTCAGGGCACGTGCCCAGGTTGTGGGCCCGATCCCCAGTGGGGGGCATGCCGGAGGTGGCCAATCGATGTTCTCTCTCATCGATGTTTCTATCTCTCTCTCCCTCTCCCTTCCTCTCTCTCTAAACTCAATAAAGAAAAAAAAAGAAAAAAGAATCTGTTACCATATTTAATCCCCCACCAATTACCTTTTGGTCACAAATTATTTACCTTCTTCCCTTGTATAAATTACTGTCACTCCTCTCCGAGGTCCCCAAAAGACTCTGTCAACTCAAAGTCTGGGATCTCATCATCTAAATCAGGTCCAGGTGTAGATGAGACCCTCGGGGGCAGTTCCTCTCAATCTGAAGGTCCATAAAGAGACAAGTTATCTGCTATACACGAGTGCACACACACACCCAACAAAACCCACGACAGACAGGCATGGGATAAGCGCAATCCGCACTCCCATTCAACGTGGGAAAGAACAGAGGCTCGGAGCACTCACTGTTCCACAGAAACTCTGAAATGCAGTTGGTCAGACGTCACCAGTTCCCGGATGAGAGTCCAGTCATGTTCCCTGGGATTTACTCTCCACATCTCCTGGTTCCACCCTCTGAATCATTTCCTTTTTCATAAGAACTGGCCTCTGTTTGTAGCTGAAACTGCTTCTTACCCATTGACATATTAGAGCTTTCCTTCATTTTGAGTTATCTTTGGACCTTCCAGTCAAAATTGATGATGCATCTATCAGCTCAATTCTCTTAAAAACTATGTGGGATCTCTGTGAATCTTATTGGGGTTCACTCCTTTCAGTGAAAGCCATACCCACAAATCTGGGACAGGTCCCTGCCTGTCTTGCACGGAATCAGACTGCTACAGGATATTCGGAGCCTTTTTGTCTAGTTCTAAATATGCCCTTAAATCTTTCTGGAATGTTAATAAAAGGCCATACCTTTGATAGGACCTGACCTTGAGGTCAGTTTTTACTTCAGAAGCCTTTTGACATTGGAGGGGCTGGGAATGAGAAAGTTTCATTTTCAAACCCATGAAGTCCTAGGTCACTTATATTTCCATTAAAAATTGTTTGGGTTACAAAATAGTCAAGGGGATGTGAAAAATGCACCATAGGGAATATAGTCAATAATAGTGTAATAAGTATGTATGGTGCCAGGTGGGTACTAGACTTATCAAGGGAGTAACTTCATAAATTACATAAATGTCTAACCATTATGCTGTGCACCTGAAATTAATATAATATTAAATGTTAACAGTAATTGAAAATTTTTTAAAAGAAAAAAAAATTGGACACTGTAAAATTTCTCTTTTTATCATTTTTCTTTTTTCCTCTTTTAGCTTCTGTCTCTCTACCCACATATCATAAGTGGCTCAAAGAAACCAAATGGCATCTCCAACACTCTGCCAGGAGATCCGTTCAGCCAAATTCACCAGTTTGCTAGGTTTATATTCTAGTTCCCAAATTACTGCAGACAATAGTGCTGTCAAACAAGGGTTTACTTTTTTGCAGCCTCCAAAGCCAGCTTCCTCCCTGGCCTTCCAGGTTTCACCAGGAGTCTCTTCAGTGGCCTTCCAGCTTCTGCCCACTGCCCACAGCCACATGTTTTCGGGTTTTATTAGAGCAGCACCCCACTCCCAGGTACCAAAATGTGTTCCAGTTTTCCACTGCTGCATACTGAATAGCTTAAAACAACACTCGTGTTTCTGTGGGCCAGCTGGACGATGATTCTGCTCCACGAGGCATAGCTGCAGTCAGTGAGTCATTTGTTGTGTTCAGCTCATGAAGGGGCTGGTTGGAGGGTCCCAGATGGCTTCACTCTCGTGTCTGTCGACTTGGTAGGGATGGCTGGAAGGTTGGGCTCAGCTAGGACTGTCTCATACTGAGACCCCAGCATGGCGTCTCAGAGTATCTGGACTGTTTACACGGTGGCTCAGGATACCCAGAGAAAGTTCTCCCAGAAAGGGCAAGTAGCAGCGGCCACTCTCTTATGCCAGAAGCTGCCACGCCATCACTTCTGCTGTGTTCTACTGACCAAGCCATCATACAGCCCAGATTTAAGGAGCAGAGATGTAAATTTTATCTCTTAAGGGGACAAGTGTCCAAAATCAAAATTGCAGCCACTTTAATCCATAAAAAAAATTCTACAAGCTAGGTCTTCTTAATTTTATTTTACAAGTGAAGAAACCAAAATTTAGAAAGGGTAAGACACTTGCCCAAAGTCATGCAGTTAGGGTAAAGCTAGAATTCTAACCTAATCATCTACCTGCAATAACTATCTAAAAAACCAGTAACCAGGGCACCTCTCTGCCAGTTAAAGGACAAAACCAAATTCTATTTGGAAAGTTCTTGTTCTTCGTGATTGACAACAAAGCATATAAACAAAACCATTTGCCTTTTAGTCTTATGGGGGGGAAAATGAAAGAATATATCCAAACCTAGCACATACAAAATAAAATACAATAAAAGCACATATTGCTTGGCCGGTGTGGCTCAGTGGTTGAGTGTCGACCCATGCATGCACCAAGAGGTCGCTGGTTTGATTCCCAGTCAGGGCACATGTCCAGGTTCTGGGCCCAATCCCCAGTGGGGGCGTGCAGAAGGTGGCCAATTGATGTTCTCTCTCATCAATGTTTCTATCTCTCCCTCTCCCTTCCTCTCTCTCTCTAAAATCAATAAAGAAAAATAAATTTAAAAAAATAAAAGCAAATACTGCTTTGTATTGAAAAAAGAACTGAGAGAAAAAGATGGAATCTCAACTGTGCCAATATTACACTAAATTGCCCATCACAAAGAAGCTACACGGGATAAGAAGTCAGTTAAAGTAGCGAGTCCAGTTTCTCAGTGACTGTCTAGGAACTAACGGCATGTACAGTTGATGAAGGAGGTATGATGAGGAGCTAGGATGGAACTTAGCGACTTTTGTGGCCACAACCTTTGTAAGAAGCAGAGAGTGACAGAGCTGCTGGGCTATGAATACATCTGAGCTATGAAATCTAGTGTCCAGTGGGCTGTGGGGAGGAATGGCAATGTTCCCGCTCTAGCCCGTGTGCACCGGACTATCTAGAGAACTGGATGCCCTCCTGGCGCCCCAGTCTGAGAGAATCACAGGCAAACTGGAACCTGGCAGAGTATCAAACATCTGACACCAGGACATAATTGGAACCATTAAAAGGACAAATATATTTAGCTTGGAAAGGAAAAGGCAAAAGAGAAATCTGAAAATTGTCTTTTAAAAATTATCAGAGGGATTCTATTTATTTTCGGACTCCAAAGAGAGGAGAGTGATCTTCATGAGTTTATCAGCAAGGCCTCAAAGAGGAAAAACCTACGGCTGCCAAACATTTGAGGACTGAGTTGGGAAACCTCAGACAAAGCAGGCAAAGGAGCCAAAGTGATAATTAACAAATGGTCACAAATAAATCTGAGGGAGCAGGACAGGGGCCGTCACTTAAAAGTGGAGACAGAACCTGGCTGTCGGGAAGAAGGCAGGGGGGGAAGACAGTCATTAGAGCCATATCTTGGGGAATTTCTGAGGCGTGTTCCAGGGATGTGTATTATCAAAATGTCCCGAAATGATTCTGAGGCAGCCAGACTAGGGCCTGTTTATCACCCAGCATTTGGAAACTAGTCTTCTAGAGAGCTCTTTGATCATGCCACATGTGTCCTTAAAAGCCTTTAGACATTCCCCATGACTGCCCAAAAATAAAATCCAAAGTTTTTAACTTGGCTTCAGAACTCTACCTAGTATGGCCCAGTTCTACATTCAACAATGTAGCTCCCATTCTTTCCCATCACCAGTCTTGTCCATTCTCCAAACTCATGTATCTGTTGCTCATCAGGCCTACATCTCTGTGTGTTCCCTGTGTGCATCTGTTTATCCCATTCTGTCCCACTGGAACACCTGTTCTCTTTGTATCTACCTCCCTGCCCCCAATTCTACTCATCCAACTGACTTTGAAGCAAAGGATCAAAGGCTATTAAAGAATATTTTCTTGCCCTGGCCAGTTTGGCTCAGTGGTTAGAGCATCGGCTTGTGGACCAAAGGTCATGGGTTCGATTCCCAGTCAAGGGCACAAACCTGAGTTGCAAGTTTGATCCCCGGCCCTAGTCAGGGTCATGCGGGAGGCAACCAATCAATGTGTCTCTCACATTGATGTTTCTCTCTCTCCCTCCCTCCCTTCCTCTTTTCCCCTCTTTCTAAAAATCAATGAAAAAAAAAATATCCTCAGGTGAAGATTAACCAAAAAAAAAATTATTTCTTGATTATTCTACATAAAAGTTATTCTACCATCCACATGCTCCTCGACACTTGATCACTTAGATACTTCAACTTACATCTCAGTTTCTTCATTTGTAAAACTATCATGATAAGACTAGCAACTTCATAGGCTTTTGTGAAAAGTAAATGAGTTTACAAATGTGAAGCACCTAGAACAGGGCCAAGAATATAAGAGCTCTATCAATTATGATTATTAGATTCTATTAGTATGATCCTCTTTACAGAAAGAAGTTAATAGGACAAGACGTAGTCTCTCCTGCTGCAGCTGGTCCTGAAGCTCTACTGAAACCACCCATTCTGCATTCTCTACCACCAATTCCAGATTCCTCTCCCTTTGGCTAGCACAACCACTGGTCTAGGTTGCTTGCCTGGTGGGTGCCCTAGACCTTCATCCCTGATGGGTCTGTGCCCTTGGCTACTTTGCCCCGGCCAGGCTGCAGTAGCCATGATTCCTTTTCCACACGAGAGCACCCACAGACATGCCAGTGGATCTCCTGAGCTCTGAACATGCTCTTCCCCATCCTCACTGTGGAGCAGCAGCCCTACCTCTGAATGATGAGCAGGTCAGTTACCTCAGCAACATGACTCCTTTCTTAGCCTGCTAATCGAATGGTATGAGAAGTGTACAATGTTACAGTACAAACATAGTTTTAGGTTTAGCAAAACTCCTACTGAGACCCCTGATGGAAGTATCCCCATCTGGGACGCAGAACCTCTAGAACTTTATAACCTAAATTTGCAGGGACAAGAAGCACATATTCCCCAAGCAAGCCACGGGGACTGACGGTGAGCAGGACCACTCTTTCTTCCATCCCTTGGAACCCAGACTCATGATCGACACAAAACCACCTAATGGCCATTGACTTAAAAGAAACACCACACCTCGAAAGACAGTGTTCCAGCCTTGTAGATTACCATCTTCAAGGTGACCCTTTAGCCACACCCTCAAGAAGCTATACCAGTATTTTTCAACCCATCAGAATACTATGCAGTATATGGTGAAAGTAGTGACTCCATAATCATAGGTCTGTTGTTGTACCTCCTTAACATAAAGTGAATATACCTTGGTCAGGGTGATATATGGGATCCCTTGTTGGCACAACAGACACACTGTGAGCCCTCGGATAATGGAAAACCCAACACTCTGGAAGATGCTGGATAGTGGTACTGGCTGAGGAGCTGAAGGCAGAAAAGGCAAATTCATACCTAGATACAGTTTGATTCCAGTTAGGACAGATTGTTGCCCTTTCCAGGGGGATGTCTGATACAACCGAATATCTGCTTGGTCTCCTCAAGATATTTATTACATTGAGGACTCAGCCTCAGTCTCTGCTGCTGACAGATCAAATATTAAGCAGTAGCAGTAGCTAGATCAGCTTTGGTGATAGGGGACCCAACACGTGAATTACTTCTATCTCTGGCACCACGGCTACTCCTTCTACAGGCCCCTTGTACAAATGCTGGGTGACCTAGGACAGAGGCTGGCTGACATCCACTGGATGGGTCCTCCTAACACTTAGTTCCTCAGTGTCTCTTCTGCAGTAGATGTTCTCTAAAAGGCACTAAAATGCAATAAAAAGATGCTGACACTTTTTCCCCTCTCTTATAGGTGCATCCACATGCCTCCTCTCAAGTGCAGAGAAGAGAATTTAGGGTAGTGCACCTGGTCATTCATTTTATGTGAAAAGTAAAGTTGTCCAACGGAAAGATATACATAGATTCCTAGACAGTGGAGAATGATTTGGGGCCTGGAAAAGCGAAGGTGTACTGTTGCCCTTTCCAGGTCAAAGCAAACTGCTTCCAGTGGTCTATAGAAATTGGTACAAATAGAAAAGCATTAGCTAGGTCTAGAGCTGCAGATCAAGTGTCAGGGGGCTGTGTTGATTTGCTCCAGTAAAAATTCTATATCTGAGGCAGAAGCTGCAGTCAGAGTCCCTACCTGATTAAGATTACAATATTCTTGGCATAGTGTCAAGCAAGGGATCAAAAGTCTTAGTCATTCTCTAAGATCTAGCCAAAGACTGCACTGGCAAAACAGGTGAGTTAAATGGTAAAGTGCTAGCTTTCACCAACCCTGCATCTTTTAAGTCTTTGGAGGCAATAATAGCTATAATTTACCCACAGGTGCAGCTTTGCTTCTAGTTTACTACCTTGATAGGGAGGGGAAGTTTTCGATGCTTCCATTGAGCCCTGCCTGTCGTAATGGCCCTTACCTCACGGGGCACAGAGCCAGTGGAAGCATTCCGCCAGTTACCAGCTGTGTCTATTCCAATACTGCACTCAGGAGCTGGAAAAATAACCACAGGAAGATTCCATGGACTACTTGGGGCCATTGTGAGTTACAACTAGGTTAAGTTTCCACTTATCACCTGAACACCATAAGTCACCACTTTGACTACTGGGTCCCAGAAGCATTTACTTGCCTGGAAATTAGCACCAATACAGAGCCAGGACCTGGTAACACCCAAAAGGTCTGGATGTTGCCTTTTCCTCAGTGCACAGTCACTCCAGCAAATGGCCACCAGTCCCATTAGGAAAGGCCCGAGGGGAGATTTACAGTATATACTTGTGGCAACATTGTGAGGTTCTTCACAGGGGGACCCAGTGCCCTTTAATCAAGTTACTCTGAGTCTATGAACTGACTTGGGTCTGGACAATGGGTGAATGGTCATGACTCTCCATTGTGGCAACTCAAATAAGGTTGACTGGTAAGGAGGTGAGCGCTATTGGGCCTCTGCCCACCATTAGCAGCCACACCATCAGAGGGGGGAAAGTGAAAAGAAAGCACACCGAGACAGGTGGAGAGGCTCCTTCCTCCTGCGCTTGGCAGTATTCCTCCCACAGCCTCTATTGCTAAAGCCTAATATTGCACCAGATGGCAAAGCAGAAATGACTACATGCAGAACAGCTCCAAAACCACAAAACAGAGCAACAGAAAGTGGATTTGGAGCTAAGAGATAATAAGTTGATAACTAGCACATATGCTCACTGCTCTGAGACTTCTGATCCCTGGCTTGACCCTATGCCAAGGCAGCTCTGGCCTTTCTGCCTCCTTCACTGTAGGCATTTCCTTCTGAGCTCCAGGAATCATCCAGTAGCATACCAAAAACCCTTGCCAGATGTGAAATCCTGAACCACAGGAGAGCATATTCCTGGCAGCAAACTCTCCTTATCTAACTCTGGAACCTACATCCCAGGCCATCACTCTCAAGACCCATGCCCAGGCTAACACGCCACTGTATGTCAGCCAGTTCCTGCCACTCAGCTCCTTTCTCCTTCAGCAGGGCCCACACTTCCCCAGTTGGGACATGATAATATTTGACCAAATTAGTCCAAGGACCAGGAAGGGAGGCGAGGGCAGAGCATGAGGACAGCATGTGCTGTCTTCAAAGCATCTGCTTCAGTCTTCAGACAGAGGCAGGTGCTGCTATCCTCCAGCCGGAGGAAATGGTCCATTCTGCAAGCCCAGGGGTTCCGGGGAGTCTGGGGATCCAAAGATCTGCAGTGCACCCTATTGTTCCCGCCCCAAGTCTCAGGGTCTCACACCTTTCCTGCCGGGAGCTTGGCTTTCACATGAGAGAAGCTGCTAATGTAGCATTCCCAGAAGTTCTCCGGATCTTACACCCAGATCCTGAGCTTTGTCTTAAACATGGCCCATCCTCTGGTTACTGCATTGGACTTCTGACTTTCACACCATACTTAATTTTGGTAACAAGCTTGTCATTTTCTCTCTTCAATGCATGAGTAAGCACTGAAAATCAACCAACTCTTCTACTGTGCCTTTAATGACTATTTCCTTCCAAATCTCTCAATTACTAGAGACAGTGCATAAACCTGAACGTTCCTTTCCATCTATAGCCCCACCTCAGTTCATCACAGGTGAAAGTGTCCGTATTCGCAAGGCTATGTAATATATGCCACACGACAGCACTCCCCCCATTATAGTGATGGAGCTTGTTGCCTTCTGGCTGGTGAGTTACCCCACTTTAGAATCCCATCCTTAAAATCTTCTGCCTAGGACCAAAAGAAAGACTCTTGACCTCAGAGAGCAACAGAAAAGGCAAGAGTGGCCCCCAGGTTTCCTGAGCTTCTCCTGCTCCGGTTCCCAGGAGGAGGCCCCTTGAGCCAAGAGCCTGTCCTAGGTTCTGCGAGCAGTTACCCAGCAGCCTTTCAATAAACGAAAAAGTGAGTTCTCATTACTGCATATGAAAGATTTCTGACTAGAATATGTCCCGGCAGGTGCGGCTGTGTTGGTTGGAGCATCGTTCCCTACATCAAAAGGTTGTAGGTTTGATTCCCAGTCAGGGCACATACTGAGGTTGGGGGTTCGATCCCCAGTCATGGTACATACGGGAGGCAACGGATTGATGTTTCTCTCTCATCAATATTTCCCTCTCTCTCTCTCTCAAATCAGAGAAAGCATGTCCTCGGGTAAGGATTAAAAAATAATTCTGATTAGAATAGCCACACAAAATAATAGGTGCCTAATCACTCCACTGCTGAAGCCACGTGGAGAACCCTCTTGCTTTCTCTCATTCACTGTGGTGTACGATGCCGACTGACTGCCCAGATCCCCTCAGATTCGCTTTAGCCCCATTCACTCTGCTTCACTTCCCGTAGCCAGTCCTCACGACTCGTTTTCTGGAGGGCCTGCCCCCAGACCACTGGGACCCACCTACGTGCACACACAAAGAGCTAGAAGCGCCTGGAAATCCGTGCCCCACAGAGGGTGAGCCTTAACCAGTGACTGATGGGATGGGAGTGTGAAGCTCTAGCTCCCTTGCCCTGGGTTGGAACAGCTCTGAGGCCTAGCACACCCCCCGGAGCTCCCCTGCGGGATCATGCCGAAGCTACCCTCTGGGGCACTTGGCCTGGGACGGCACCATTGGCAGGCAGCTTCCAAAGAGGCTCCCAAGCATCCTGCCTCCTGGTGTGCATGCCCTGTGGGGTCTTCTCTTCTGGAGTGTGGGATAGACAGACCAATAGAATATGGCAACAGTGATGGGATGTCACTTCCATGGTCAGGTTCCAGAAGTTGTGACTTCTGCTTTGCTAGCCTGCTCGCTACTGCTTCCTCAGCTTGCAGGCTTTGGCGAGGCAGGGCCTTGTTGGAGAGACTCGCGTGGCAGGCGACTGAGGACAGCCTCCGGCCACCTGCCAGCAAGGAACCGAGGCCCTCATCCCATGGAACCATAGGCTGCCAACAGCACCGGGTGAGTGTGGAGGCAGCTCCTTCTCGGGTTGAACTCTCAGATGGGACAGCAGACCCTGGGCCAGCACCTTGCCTTCTCTGTTGCTCTCTGAGGTCAAGACTCTTTCTTTTTCTTTCTGAATTGCTGTATCACTTTTCTCTCTGAGAACAGATTTTCTCCACCCACTGATGCACATCCACAGAAATGACCTATCATCATTTCTGCTCCTAAATTCACCGTTCAGCCCCTTCAATGATCTTCTAGATGCGCTCTCTACAAACAGTTGGCTCGGTTTTTCCAAATTCCTGCAGCTATACAGAAGGAAATGTTTCAAAATATTGATCTTAAGTATCTCTAAGTGGTGGAACTATGAATAGTTTTGTTTTCTTTTTTATACTAGTCTGTGTTTTTCCCAAATTTTCTACTATGAACATGCATTACATTTATAATCAGCAAGGAAAAAAACAACTGGACTGCATTTTCTCTACCCCAATCTTCCATAACCAACACCCTCTTTATCTCTCCACATCACCCGTTCCTGGTAAATGACCGTTGGAAAGATAAAGTATTATTAGCATAACTTGGCTAAATTAAGTAATGAGGAACAGTCATCATCAGCAATGGAAAGTTTTCTTGTCATATATATACACACATATATACACACAATTTGCTCTGAGAAAATCTGAAGGACCTGAAAAGTCACATGCCATTCCTCAAGCATGAAACTGGGACCCGGGAGAGGGGGGAGATTTCCTGTTTTGTGGGGCAGAAGAGGAAGAAGGGAGCTCCACCCAAGGGTAACTGTTGGATGAGTCTATGGCAAAACTAAAAAATTGTTTGGCACCCTCCTGTGGCCTTGGTGTGCAATCATGAGTATGTCATGGTACGAGCTAGTTCTCATAATGACCTACAGATATTACAGCTATAAATAAAGAATAGCAAGCAGACAAAACAAAATTGCAATCTGAGGGATCATATAAGTCACTTGAGAGGTTCAAAAAAATCAGTGTCGCCCTGGCCAGTGTGGCTCAGTTGGTTGGAGTGTCATTCTGTACACCAAAAGGTGGTGGGTTCAATTCCCAGTCAGAGCACATACCCAGGTTGTGGGTTCAATCCCTGGTTGGGGTGTGTACGGGAGGCAGCCGATCGATCGTTTCTCTCTCACATCATTGACTCTCTCTCCTCCCTCCCTACCTCCCTTTCACTTTCTAAAATAAAAAATAAATAAATAAATCTCAAGGAACACATCTGATTCTCTCTTCTCCTGTGGTTGTACCCTCCCTGTAGCCCACCTTTACATAAATGTTTTAGAAACCACTATCGTGACACTATAGGTCTCTAATGTCGCATATATATTATATATGACACTGTTGAACACTTTTGAAGTCACTGCTAATCCTGTCAAGTCTTATCCAGTCCTAGCCTGTGTCAACCGGCTGCAATGAGCAGCATTCTAACCTGTATCATCTCAGGTTTCAAATAAGCATCACAATAAGGGGAATAACAGTCTCCATCTTCTGGCATGGCTGCAAACAGTCTTACCTGGACATGTTGAGAGCTTGCCTAGTTTGTTTTTTACCGTAGTAAAGAAAAAATTGACAACTTTTCTCATTATAACATCACACACTCTTGGTTCCTTAGTTCACAAGGACAGTCTTCCTTGTGACTAACATATTTCTCCTGTGGTCATGAAGTCCATTTCTTCTTGTCCCATTCTTCCCCATAGTGGAAGAATAACAGCTGCTTCATATCTCCCCTAGGAATGCTTCACTGTGACAGCCCACCATGACGTTGCCTATCCATTCTTTAAACACCAAGTGATCCACATTTATTTGACCTTTCCTCATACACTTCACGTTCCCATTCCAATCAAATATAGGGTTTCCCTTTGAATCTATTCCAAGTTTTCTTGCTCTCCTAAACTATGGAACCAAATCAAAGTGTGTGTGCTTCTGGGTGATTTCTAAGCATTACATGCTCTCTATTATAAATGAAAAAACACAGAAATGTAAAGGGATTTCCTTGATGTGCTGGGATATATGGCTATGCTAAGGCATGCAGTAAGAATTGTCCTTTTTTAGCGCTGGACAAGTCAAAAGAACAGGTTATGCCTTTTGTGAACACCATTGATACTTGGTAAAATGGCGCCACCTAGTGTCCTGAACTAGTAACAACATCTGCAAAAGAAGGGTAGGAAGAAACTGTAAATCAATTACAGTGCAAAATGACAACTACAGAAACCAGCAGCCAAAGCAATTTAATAACAATAGGTCAACTGACTCTGGGGACCATAATTCCTACTCTATTGACTGGACCACTGGAACAGCTTAACAAATAACGTAGCCTTTTCCAGAGAGAAACGCACTGTTATGAAAGTGCTAGGTCACACTGGAGGTTTGCGGAGAAGCAAGCAAGCATCTATTTCATGCCTGGCACTGCTCTAAACGTTTTGCATGTGTTGTTGTTGTTGTTTTCCACTTAATCATGATATTCACCTTATAAAGCAAAGTATTATTATTTTACAGATAAGAAACTTAAGACCGCCCTGGCCGGTTGGCTCAGCAGTTAGAGCGTCGGCCAGCAGACCAGAGAGACTCAAGTTCGGTTCCCGTTAAGGGCACCTACCTCCATTGCAGTTTGTCCCCGGCCCTGGTTGGGGTCATGTGGGCAGCAACCGGTGGATGTATCTCTCTGACATCCACGTTTCTCTCTTTCTCTTCCCCCCTCTCTCCCTCCAGCTCTATCTGAAGATAAATGCAAAAATGTCCTCGGGTGAGGATTTAAAAAAAAGAAAGAAACTTGAGACCCAGAGAGGCTATGATCTCACCCTGAGGTTACACAATAGAGCCAGGCCTGACTCTAACACCCGCATTCTTCCCCATGCATTGCCCCAAAAGAGGATGCATATGGGGAAGCTTCTCAACCCTCGTTCTTATCTATCACTCCCCACAAGGAAGACCAGAAGTCCAATGCCACCACCAGGAGTCCTTGCTGTGATATACAATTCTGCTGAAAGGGGAAATTTGGAAGTTATTGACCACAACAAGATAAATATTGCACTAGAATAGGGACCAGGTAGCAAAAGAATTTCCTGTAACTCACTTTGAACATTATTTTTTTGGCTTGCCATTAATTTTTTTTAATGTTTTTATTGATTTTTAGAGAGAAGGAAAAAAACATCAATGAGAGTGAAACATCATTGATCTGCTGCCTCCTGCTCACCCCCTGCCCACAACCTGGGCATGTGCCCTGACCAGGAATTGAACCAGTGACCTCCTGGTGCATGGGACAATGCTCAATCAACTGAGCCACACTGGCTGGGCAGGCTCACCATTAATTTTTATCTACCAATAAATCAGAAGCTCCTAGCCCTGGCTGGTAGCTAAGTTGGTTAGAGGGTCATCCCGATACGCCAAGATTGAGTTTGATCCCCAGTCAGGGCACATACAAGAATCAACCAATGAACGCATAAATAAGTGAAACAACAAACCGATCTCTCTCTCTCTCTCTCTCTCTCTCTCTCTCTCTCTCTCTCTCTCTCTCTCTCTCTCTCTCTCTCTTTCTCTCTCTCTCTCTCTCTCTCTCTCTCTCTCTCTCTCTCTCTCTCTCTCAAAAGAAGAAAAGCTCCTAGCTGCCAGAGGCTATACTTTTGATATGTCACAGTACCGCTAAGTAAATATTGACCAATTGACTAAATTGAAGCACAATGAAAACCCCTTGTTCACACCTACATCTCTTTTTCATGACAAAGCTCCTGGCATTGACACAGACAATCCAAACCGGAAAGCCTGTATTCTCAGGAAAGAACAGAGGAATTCATCTTAAAAAACAATCAAAAGCTGCCAGGGCTTAAGTCCCTTTCAAACACAGACTGACTACAGTCACTGACGAATGAAGCTGCTCCCCAGGTTAACTAAGCAGCACACGTATCAAAGGCACAGATAGAGAGAAGGGGTCCAAAGTACTTATTTTTCTGGAAGTTTGGCCTTGTGCAAAGAAGTAGAGAATTCTAAGACATCACATTTCCATTCATGTAATTATTTTTAATTAAGTCTATTAGATAAATAAATCAAGGATGCAATTAGAAAAAGTGAATAGAACAGCAATGATATTGTCATCAAATATATATATATATATATATATATATTCCTGATATAGAGAGGATAAAAAGATATAAAAAATAGAATTAAAAAGGATGGGAAAATGCAGTGAGTTCTTTAAATCCTAAGAGTAGTTGTCTTGTTCCCTAAAGAAAATATGACTTGAAGGCATGATTGCATCCAGGAAATTCTTCTTGAGAATTTTATTCTAACTAGGAAGATAAACAAAGACAAAAGTATTAAAGGACATTTTATATTTCTTATAACAGACATAGAGAATTTTGATGATTTGTAGGCAGCTATAAGATATTCTCAAAGAGTAGGGGACTTGAACACCCCACAATCATCACTGGATAGATCTTCCAGACAAAAAAATCAACAAGAAACAGTGACCTTAAATGACACTAGATCAGATAGATTTAATTGACATTTACAGAACATTCCATCCCAAAGCAGTAGAATATACATTCTTCTCAAGTGCACATGGAACATTCTCAGAGATAAACCCCAATAGGATACAAAATAAGTCTCTACAAGTTCAAGGAGATTGAAAGCACATCAAGCATCTTCTCGGATCACAACGGCATGAAACTAGAAATCAACTACAATAAAAAACTCAAAAACATTCAAACACATCGAGGCTAAATAGCATGTCATTAAACAATGAATGAGTTACCAAGGAGATCAAGGGAAAAAATCAAAAATTACCTGGAAACAAATGAAAATGAACATACAACAAACCAAAATCTATGGAACACAGAGAAAGCAGTCCTGAGAGGGAAGTTCATAGCATTGCAGGCCTACCTCAAGAAACAAGAAAAAGCTCAAATTGACAATCTAATCCTACAACTAAAAGAATTAGAAAAAGAACAAGATAAGCCCAGAGTAAGTAGACAGAAGGGAATAATAAAGATCAGAGCAGAAATAAATGACATAGAAACTAAAAAACACTACAAATAAAACCAATACATTGTTCTTTAAAAATATAAACAAGCCCTGGCCAGTATGGCTCAGTGGTTAGAGTGTTGGCCCACGGACCAATGCGTCGCGGGTTCAATTCCCATCAAGAGCACGTACCTTGGTTGTGATTCGTCCCCGACCCTGGTTGGGGTCATGCGGGAGGCAGCCACTCGATGTGTCCCTTTCACATCGATGTTTCTTCCTCCCTCCCTCCCTCTCTCTCTCTCTCTCACTCACTCTCTCTCTTTCTCTCTCTCTTCCTCTCTCGCCCTCCCACTCTATCTGAACAAAAATGGAAAAATGTCCTCAGGTGAGGATAAAAAAATAAAATATATATATATATATATATATATATATATATATATATATATATATATACACACACACATACACACACACACACACACACACACACACACATATATATATATATAAACAAGCCCTGGCTGATGTGGCTCAGTGGTCAGAGTGTCAGCCCATGAACTGAAGGGTCATGGGTTCGATCCCCACTCAAGGACACATACCTGGGTTGCAGGTTCAATCCCCAAACCCAATCAGGGCATGGGTGGGAGAGAAATATTGATGTTTCTCTCTCCCTCTCTCTCTCTCCTCCCTCCCTCCCTTCCACTCTATCTAAAATCAATAGAAAATATATCCTCAGCCCTGGCCGGTTTTGCTCAGTGGTTAGAGCATTGAAGCAAAGGGTCGCGGGTTCGATTCTGGTCAAGGGCATGTACCTGGGTTGCTAGTTTAATCCTCAGCCCCGGTTGGGATCATGCAGGAGGCAACCAATACATCTGTCTCTCACATTAATCTTTCTCTCTCTCTTTCACCCCTTCCTCCCTTCCACTCTATCTAGGAATTAATGGAAAGCATATCCTCAGGTGAGGATTAACAAACAAACAAAAAAGATAAACAAGATTGATGAACCTTTAGCCAGACTCATTAAGAAACAAAGAGAGAGGACTCAAATAAATTAAAATAATAAAAGAAAAAGAAAGAGACAAAGTAACAACTGACATCACAGAAATACAATGGATTGTAAGAAAATACTATGAATAACTATTTGCCAACAAATAGGGCAACCTGGGTGAAATGGACAAATTCCTAGAAACATACAATCTTCCAAAACTCAACCAGGAAGAATCAGAAAACCTGAATAGTCCAATAACAACTAATAAAGTTGAAGTAGTATTCAAAATACTCCCAGCAAACAAAAGTTCTAGATAGGATAGCTTCACATACTCACACACTAGTTTTACCAAACATTCAAAGAAGAATTAACACCAATTCTCCTCAAACTATTCCAAATAATTCAAGAGGAAAGAAGACTTCCAAGCTCTTTTTACAAAGCCAGCATTATCCTAATTCCAAAACCAGATAAAGGCACTACAAAGAAAGAATAGGCCAATATACCCAAAGAATATAGATACTAAAATCCTTAACAAAATATTAGCAAATTGAATCCAGCAATACATTAAAAAGATCATACACCAAGACCAAGTGTGATTTAATCTGGGAATGCAAGGCATGTACAATAGTCGCAAATCAATAAATGTGACATACCACATAAAAAAAATGAAGGATAGAAATCACATGATCATATCAATAGATTCAGGAAAAGCATTTTACAAAATCCAGCACCCATTTCTGATAAAAACTCTTGGCCAAGTGGGACTAGAGGGATCATACCTCATACCTCAAAATAATAAAGGCCATATATGACAAACTGACAGTCAACATCATATTCAATGGGCAAAAACTAAGTGTTTCCCTTAAGATCAGGAACAAGACAGGGATGTCTACTTTCAACACTCTTATTCAACATAGTACTAAAAGTCCTAGCCATAGTAATCAGACAAGAAGAAGAAATAAAAGGCATCCAGATTGGAAAGGAGGAAGCAAAACTGTCATTATTCACAGATGACATGATACCACACATAGAAAACCCTAAAGACTCCACCAAAAAGCTACTAAATTTAATAAACAAATTTGGCCAAGTAGAAGAATACAACATTAATATTCAGAAATTGGTGGCATTTCTATATACCAATAGTGAACTATGAGAAAAAAAAAAACTATCCCATTTACCATTGTAACAAAAAAAAATAAAAAAGCCCTGGCTAGTTTGGCTCAGTGGTTAGAGTGTCAGCCCACAGACCAGAGAGACCTAGGTTCGGTTCCCACTAAGAGCACGTATCTCGGTTGCAGTTTGTCCCCGGCCTCAGTTGGGGTTGTGTGGGTGGCAACCGGTCAATGTCTCTCTCTCACACTGATGTTTCTCTCTCTCTCTTCCTCACTCTCTCCCTCCCGCTCTATCTGAATATAAATGCAAAAATGCCCTTGGGTGAGGATAAAAAATAAATAAATAAGATATCTGAGAATAAACTTAATCAAGGAAGTAAAAGACCTGTACTCTAAAAACTACAGAACAATGAAAAAAGAAATAGAGAAAGACACAAACAAGTGGAAGCATATGACTTCTTCATGGATTAGAAAAATTAACCTTATTAAAATGTCTATACTACCTAAGGCAATCTATAGATTCAATGCATTCCCCATTAAAATATCAATGGCATAGTTCACAGATCTAGAATAAATATTCCAAAAATCTATATGGAACCAAAAAAGACCCTAAATAGCATCAGCACTCTTGATAAAGAAGAATAAAGTTGTAGGGATCACAATACTGGATATCAAACTATACTACAAAGTCATTGTAATCAAAACAGTCTGGTACTAGCACAAGAACAGTCATATAGATCAATGGAACAGAACAGAGACCCCAGAAATCAACCCACGCCATTATGTTCAATTAGTATTTGACAAAGGAGGCAAGAACATACAATGGAGTAAAGACAGTCTCTTCAATAAATGGTGTTGGGAAAATTGGACAAAAAAATAAAACTAGACCACCAACTTACATCATACACAAGAATAAACTCAAAATGAATAAAAGACTTAAATGTACGTTGCGAACCCATAAAAATCCTACAATAAAACAGGCAGTAAAATCTCAGACATTTCTCATAACAATATTTTTTTTGGTATAGCACCTCGGGCAAGGGAAACAAAAGGAAAATAAACAAATGGGACTACATCAAACTAAAACACTTTTGCACAGCAAAGGAAACCATTGACAAAATGAAAAGACAACCCACTGAATGGAGAAAATATTCACCAATACATCTGATAAGTGCTTAATATCCAAAATTTATAGGAAACTTATAAAACTCAACACCAAAAAAATAAACAATCTAATTAAGAAATGGGCAAAGGACCTGAAGAGATACTTCTCTGAAGAGGACATGCAGATGGCCAATAGACACATGAAAAGATGCTCAACATCACTAATCATCAGAGAGATGCAAATTAAAACCACGAGAGCCTGGCCAAAGTGGTTCAGTTGGTTGAGCAACATCCCATTCACTGAAAGGTTGCTGGTTCTATTCCCAGTCAGGGCAGAAACCTGGGTTGCGGGTTGGGTCCCCATTTGAGGAGTGTATGGAAGGCAACCAATCAATGTTTCTCTCTCACATTGATGTTTCTCTCTCTCTTTCTTTCTTTCTTTCTCTCTCTTCCCCTTCCTCTCTGTAAGCATGTCCTCGGGTGAGGATTAAATTTAAAAAAAAAAAAAAAAACTACAATGAGATATTACCTCATACCTGGGAGAATGGTTATCATCAATAAATCAACAAACAAGTGCTGGTGAGGATGTGGAGACAAGGGAACCCTCATGCACTGTTGGTGGGAATGCAGATTGGTGCAGCCACTGTGGAAAGCAGTATGGAGTTACCTCAAAAAATTAAATATGGAACTGCCTTATGACCCAGCGATTCCACTTCTGGGAATATATACAAAGAAACTAAACACTAATTCAGAAAAATATATGCATCCCTATGTTCATTAAAGTATTATTTACAATAGTCAAGATTTGGAAGCAGCCCAAGTGCCCATCAGTAGATGAGTGGATAAAAAAGTTGTCATACATTTACACAATGGAATACTACTCAGTCACTTAAAAAAGAAGAAGAAAATCTTACCTTTTGCAATAGTATGGATGAACCTGGAGAGTATTGTGCTAAGTGAAATAAGCTGGTCAGAGAAAGACAAGTACCATATGATTTCACTTATATGTGGAATCTAAGGAACAATATAAACTAACAAAGTGGAGACAGACTCATAGATACAGTGAACAGACTGACAGCTGTCAGAGGGAGGGGGCTCAGGGCTGGGTGAGAAGGGTGAGGGATTAAGCAAAAAGAAAAAAGAAAGACTCATGGACACAAACAGGTTGGTGAGTGCTGGAGGGAGGGGCTGGGGGAGAGAAAAGAAGGTAAAGGGGGGATTAATGGTGATGGAAGGAGACTTGACTTGGGGTGGTGAACACACAATACAGTATACAGATGCTGTATTGTAGAATTGTATACCTGAAACCTGTATAATTTTATTAACCAATGTCACCTCAATAAACTCAATTAAAAAAAAGAATTGGCACAAATGGTGTGTTCGTGGGGAGAGCCGACAGTGAAAAGGTAGGCGAGAAACAGACTATGGAAAGTCCTGGATGAATGCTAAGGAGGTATACACTTCTGGACTGGACTGCAGATTAGTGTTTCTCAGACATAAGTAATGTGAAAGAAAAGAAATTCTCTCTTTTTTTTTTTAAATCCTCACCCGAGAATATTTTTCCATTTATCTTCGGATAGAGTGGAAGGGAGGGAGGGAGGGAGAGAGAGAAAGAAACATCAGTGTGAAAGAGACACGTGGATCGGTTATCTCCCGAAGGACTCTGACCAGGGCCGGGACTGAACCGCAACTGAGGTACGTGCCCTTGGCCGGAATCAAACCCGTGACTCTGGTCCACAGCCAATGCTCTAACTGCTGAGCCAAACCAGCCAGGGCAAGAAATTCTCTTTTAATACTGTGTCAGACACAGACAATAGAGCTGTGAAGGCAGGAGTGGGCAGGAACCGGGAGGAGGGAGTAAAAGGGGGGGGTTGGGGGAGAGAACATCTGCAATACTTTCAACAATAAAGATAAATTAAAATATAGCTATGGTGTCAGAGACTGCTAATAATTCCCTATATTCATTCTCACATCTTCTAGGTAATAGAATTCCTCAAATTATGCCTATAGCCTACATTTCCCAGCCTCCCTTGCAACTAGATATGGTCATGTGACCACATTCTGGCCAGTGAGAAGGAAGCAGAGAGAATCAGTACAACTTCTGGGTCATGTTCGAGAGAGGAAGCTGCTTGTCCTTCACTTCCTCTATACTCTTTCCCACGGGCTGGACCTCCAAAGTGGTGACAAACCAGCTTCCACCATGCAAATGAAGGCCACGCTCCTGGCCCTGGCTGGGGGCCAGCAGCATCAGTGTCACCTGAGAGATTGCGGAAATGTGGAATCTCAGGCTCCACTGGACTTAGGGAAGCCGGTTCTGCATTTCAGTAACATGTCCAAATGATTCATGTTCACATTAAAGTTTGAACTGAGAAGGTAAGAGAAGCAAGCTGGAAGGAATCTGAGTCTCTGGATGGCCCTACACTGCGGGACCACCGACCAGCTCAGATGTTTATGAGAGAGAAGTAGACCTTCTACTCTTGTTTAAGCTACCTTTATTTTTACTTCTTTTTTTTTTTTTAACATTTTTTTCTTTATTAATTTTTGAGAGAGGAAGGGAGAGGGAGAGAGAGATAGAAACATCGATGAGAGAGAACATCGACTGGCCGCCTCCTGCATGCCCCCCACTGAGGATCAGGCCCACAACCTGGGTATGTGCCCTGACCGGGAATCAAACCAGCGACCTCTTGGTGCATGGGTCAACGCTCAACCACTGAGCCACACCGGCCAGGCTATTTTTACTTCTTTTGATCTAATGTACAAACTATATTAATATGTATGAACATAAAACATGTTATAAATCTCCATCCTTACAGCTTTTTAAAAATGTAAGCATAGCACGGCTGGTGTGGCTCAATGGATTGAGCCCCATGGACTCGTCCTGTGGACTGAGAGGTCCTGGTTCAATTCCTGGGCAGGGTACATGCCTGAGTTTCAGGCTCGATCCCCAGTAGGAGGCGTTCAGGAGGCAGCTGATTGATGTTTCTCTCTCACATCGATGTCTCTCTCTAAAAAAATCAATAAAAACATTTTTTTAATGTAAGCATATTTGTATTTTTCTTTGACTTTATTCAGTACCACCACCACTACTAAATCACATATACTCAAGTGCTTTTTATTTTTGTTTTTGTTTTTTTCTTTATTAATGTTTAGAGAGAGAGAAAGGGAGAGGGAGAAATAGAAACATCGATGAGAGAGAACATCGATTGGCCGCCCCCTGTATGCCCCCCACTGGGGATTCAATCTCTCTCTCCCTCTCCCTTTCTAAAAATCAATAAAGAAAAATATATATATTAAATTCAAAAAACTGGAAACAATCCAAATATCGTCAATAGGCAAATGGATAAACAAATTGCAGCCCCATATGATGGAATACTCCTCAGAGGCAAAAAGAAACATATTGATACATACAACAACTTGAGGGGATCACAAATGCATTACGCTAAGTGAAAAAAGGCAATCTCAAAAGCGTATGTACTGTATGATTCTATTTATATAATATTCTTGAAATCACAAAGTTATAGTGATGAAGAACAGATCAGTAGTTGTCAGGGGAAGGTTAGGGAGAAGGGCGACTAAAAAAGGGGTAACAACACAAGTGTTGTGGTGATGGAAAAGTTTTGTATCCTGGATGTGTCAGTGTGTATACAAATCCACACGTGATAGTATTTCATTGAATAGTACAGCAAAAAAAAAAAAAAAAAAAACCCACACTGCATGTAAAAACTGGTGAAATATATAATTGAGTAAATACCAATTGTCAATTTCCTGGTGTGATAATGTATTATGATTATATACGATGTTATCATTAGGGAAGCTGAATAAAGGGTATTCAGGAACTCACTCTACTATTTTTGTTACTTCTCATAAGTTCAAAAGTATTTCAAAATCAATTATTTTAAATTGTAACCTAATAACAAAGAAGCCTACACAGGACATCTTTGAGATTTAGCGTGACCCAAGCATGCACAGGTATCAAAGAAATACTCAGAGGAAGAAGCATTTAGAAAAAGAGAGAAAAGTTCACCATCAAAGAGAACAAGAGAATCAGACTTTAGAAGAACTGGCTCACCAAATATAACAAGAACTTAAAGGAAAAATACACACTATTACCAAGGTTAAAGCAGTAACTCATTCACATAACTGATATTCACAAAGCTCCAGACATATCTCCAGCCAGCAACGCAGCAAAAATTGGGGATAAAACGGATTTTGTTTTGGAGCCCAGGTTTATGGGAAATATTTTATCTTTTATTATTTGGGAGACCAGCCCAGTCATGGGGACTCTACTTCTGATTTCTCTCAGGGTGCAAAGTGTGTTGTTGATGTTTTGGGTTTTCACTGTGATAGAAGAAGAATATAGACTTATTGGGAGCAGAGCAGGCTTTGCTTTTATGCAGACACTGTGATCTGCCAAAAGCCCCTGCACTTGAGTGACTGGGTGAGACTGCAGTTTCCTCACCACCTGCTGTGACCCCGCTGGGCTGAGGCTGAGTCTGGAGTTTCCCACAGAATGCCAGTCAGCACTTGAGAAATGGCAAATAATGCAGTTAGCAAAATACAGGACTCGGGCGGCTCTGTCAGGTAAAGTCTAGAACAAATCATTCAATGATTGAATTGTGAGAACTTAGAAAATAGCAAAACAGCCAACATTCGCTGGATTATATGATAGGTGCTGTACGTATATCATCTCATCCTCACAGCATAAGGTAGGTGTTACTCTCACAGTTATGGAGCTGGGACTTGAACCCAGGGAGTTCTGACTCCAGAGTCCACATTCATAGCCAGTGTGCTAGGGTCCCTAGGCAAAAGGATGCAGTAATTGCTGGGACCCAACTTGAATTTACTAAGAATAAGCATGCCTAATTCTATCTCTTTAAAAGGAACTTCTAAATGAACAGATATGAGAAATAGGCTAGACCTAATTTCAGCAAAGAATTGACAAGATTTTTATTATTAAAGAGAATGATTAGTTCGAGAGACGGGACCTTGAAGCTGGGCCACAAGGAATAGAGACAATCACATGTGGGGGTGCTAGAGGGGGAACTGAAGCTTCATGAAGCTAGAATGCAATGGGTGGGGAACCTTTTTTCTGCCAAGGGCCATTTGGATATCTATAACATCATTCTAGGGCCATACAAAATTATTAAATTAAAAATTAGCCTGTTATATTTGATCAGGCCAATTTGGTGAGGCGTGTGATGTTAGCTGGCATTGATTTCTCAGGCCTTATACAGCCCCTGGGGCCAGACGTTCCCCACCCCCAAGTACCTGCACACTCAGTTCCCAGTTTATTACATCCCTAGTTAATCCTGTGTTCTTACACTTGGCCTGGAGCGCCTTGTGAGGATATTGCACCAGGGGGCAGCAGAGAGCAGCAGGCCTCTCCAGAAGTAGAAGTCTCCTGGGACCAGCTCAGACCTCAGTCCTCAAGGGCACCCAGGCTGGGCCCATAATCTCAGAGTGTGCAAACACCAGGCTGTACAAACTGCCCTTTCTTAGCCTCACCTGACCCAACTGGCACCACAGCTACAAATCATCCTGCCCCAGCAAAATGGCAGGAGGGAGGAGGAGGCAGGGAAAAGAAATGTCCTACTCGCAGATTCGGGGAAGCCAGGGGCCTCACCTGATTTAACGAAACTTGTTTTTCAGGTCCTGAAAAGCTGCACCCTTTGCAACTTTGCCTCATGTTTATGACCAAACGGGTGTTAAGTGAAGATTCACACTGATAAATGTATCATGAGAGGTTTGCTAAAGAAAGGGCTCCTACGGTCTCCCAGAGGAAAATGTTTCCTTTCTATCCTCCCAAACTTTTGCTTTAAGGGCCAGTGGAAGATACAAGTAGATTCCTGGGTCCCGCCCCTCCCCAAAGTTTCACAACTTTGAGAATCCTGAGTAGAGATTCATTAACTTTTGACACCCGAGTAGTGGAAGATGATGAGTTGAGGGGAATTGTTGCATTATGAACAATATAAGGCCCAGAATAAGGGCTCTGACCTACTGAGGCCCAGGTTTGAATGCAATAGGTGATTCCACTTTTACAGGAAAACTTCTTATGTCCAGGGAATAAGGCCTTCAAACTCTACCATAGGGGTTCAGATCTCAGTTTGCCAAGATCAATTTGTCCTTTAACAGATAGCTGCGAAACTTTATTTGTCCCGGGTTTGAAAACAGCTGGGGAGTAGCCCGCACATAACCTAGCTAACTGCAGTTTTCTATTTTTTTTTTTCTTCTTCTTCTTTTTTTAAATAAACATCACACAAACCTCATCTGGGACCTAGCAGACAACAACTCCAGAGGTCCCCCAGCAAAGACCTAACCAGCAGCCCTCCCAGGGAAAAACCACTGACCATCCCCTCACATCCCTCCTCCCTTTGCCCACAAAAATACCCTTATTCCAAAACAGTCCCCTTCAACTAACAGGCAGTCCTCTGGGGAAATGCAAATTAAAACCACAGTGAGCCCGGCAGGTGTGGCTCAGTGGACTGAGCATCCGCCCATGGACTGAGAGGTCTTGGTTCGAATCCCGGTCAGGGCACGTGCAGGAGGCAGCTGATCAATGTATCCCTCTCACATCGATGTTTCTATCTCTCTCTCCCTTCCTCTCTCACTTAAAAAAAAAAAAAATCAATAAAAACATTTTTTTTTTAAGTGAGATATCGCCTCACACCTGGCAGAATGGCTGCCATCAATAAATCAACAAACAACAAGTGTTGGGGATGTGGAGAAAAGGGAACCCTAGGGAGCTGTTGGTGGGAATGCAGATTGATGCAGTCCCTGTGGAAAGCACTATGAAATTTCCTCAAAAAATTAAAAATGGAACTGCCTTATGACCCAGCGATTCTACTTCTGGGAATATATCCAAAGAAACCTGAAGCACTGATTCAAAAGAATATATACACCTTTATGTTCATAGCAGCACTATTTACAATAGCCAAGATCTAGAAACAGCCCAAGTGTCCATCAGTAGATTGATGGGTAACAAAGGTGTGGTACATTTATACAATGGAATATTACTCTGCTGTAAAAAGGAAGAAAATTTTACACATTGTGACAGCGTGGATGGACCTGGAAAACATTATGCTAAGTGAAGCCAGTCAGAGAAAGACAAATACCATATGACTTCACTCATATGTGGAATTTAATGAACAAACTGCACTATCAAGCAAAATAGAGACAGACTCAGAGAGAGCAGGCAGATAGCCCTGGAGGTGTCGGGGGTTGGCGGGGTAGAGGGATTGAGCAAAAAAAAAAAAAAAGAAAGAATTAAAAAAAAGAGAGAGAGAGAAAGCGCCTGGCCGGTGTTGCTCAGTGGTTAGAGCGTCGGCCCACACACCAAAGGGTCTCGGGTTCGATTCCCAGTCAAAGGCACTACCTGGGTTGCAGGTTCAATCCCCAGCCCAGTCAGGGTCGGGGTCATATCGGAGGCAACTGATCACTGTGTCTCTCTCACATTGATGTTTCTCTCTCTCTCTCCCCCTTCCCGCCCTCCCTCCTTTCTACTCTCTCTAAAAATCAATGGAGAAAATATCCTTGGGTGAGGATTAACAAAAAAAAGACAAGAGAGCCCGGCCGGTATGGCTCAGTGGTTGAGCATTGACCCACACACCAAGAGGTCGCTGATTCGATTCCCAGTCAGGGCACATGCCCAGGTTGTGGACCAACTCCCCAGTGGGGGGCATGCAGGAGGCAGCCAACCAATGTTCTCTCTTATTGATGTTTCTGTCTCTCTCTCCCTCTCCCTTTCTCTCTCTAGAAAAATCAATAAAGAAAAAATATTTTTTAAAAAAACAAGAGAAGTAGGGTACAGGCTGACAATCCTCAGAAGAGGGGGTGAGGGGGAGGGAAGAGATAAACCATATAACTTATATGCATGTACGCATAACCGATGGACACAGACAACAAAGCTGGGGACAGGGTAGGGGGTATGGGGAGGAGAGTGTCAATGGGGAAAAAAGGAGAAACATCTGTAACAAAAATAAATTAATAAAGCATTATGAAAAAACAAGAGAGAGAGAACTCATGGACAACAGTGTGGTGATTGTGGGGTGAAGGGGGATGGGTGGAGGAGGTAGAGGGCATAGAGGGGATAAAAGGTGATGAAAATTTTAAATTTAGTTTAAAAATAATAATAAGAAGAAAATAAATAAAAGGCAGTCCTCTGGGGAAAGCTGATGGCCCCACACCTAGAACTACTACCTCTGGTGATTCAAAGGCTCTAGAAGCTAAAATTAACCCCACAAGAGCAATTAACCCAGTTCAGGAGATTCATGGGAATTTGGCTATTTTTAATTTATCTGAAGTAATCTAGTCTTATATAGAAAAAAATTCCATAAACTAAAATCCATAATCTCCAACATTCCCAATTTTCTGATATTAATCAAGACTCTATTAATCCATATCCTGATTAGAAGAAAAATAAAGGCCAAACTAAAAAATAAAAAAGCTTTTCTGCTTAATATTTCCACAGATTTAATTTTAGACAATGCCCAGATATTCTTGAATCTTTCTAGTCCAATTTCTTAGAGAGACTAGGCTACTAAGAAGTCCTTCGATGTCAATCTGACCAAGAGTCCAAAAGGATCTTCTGACAGTTTTTCCCAACAACCTTCCCTCATCATGGACACCAAAGGAAAGTTGTCCCAAATTATTACAAATCAGGTCTTTAAAACAACGGTGTCCATGGTCCTCTGGGCTCCCAACAACAGACAAAGCCCAGAGTTGCCCCAGCACTTAAAGTATGAGGGCCTCGCCCTGGCCGTCGTGGCTCAGTTGGTTGAGTGTCATCCCGTGCACCTAAAGGTCGAAGGTTTGATTCCTAGTCAGGGCACATGCCCAGGTTGCGGGTTCAGTCCCTGGTCGGGGTGCATGTAGGAGGCAACCGATTTATGTTTCTCACATGGATTTTTCTCTCTCTCTCTCTCTCATTCTCTCTAAAATCAATTTTTTTTAATAAATAAATTAACTATGAGGGCCTCCAGGACTATCACATATGGGGGCTCATGACTCCTCCCAGCTCAAGGCTCCACAGTTTCTGACACATGGAAAGCATTTTGTGGCCTATGGGCAAATAGAGCTGTGGTGGGGAGGCTTGAGACTCTTCAAAACAAGCCATTTAAGGCCCTTCAAGTCCCCCTCACTAAGAATCATCTCTGGTATAATTCTTACGAACTAAATTTCCCACTCATCCTGTCTCTGTGTCCAGTTAGTTCCCAAATGAATCACTTATATTGGCCCATCTGGGGAGCATAACCTGATGACACTCTCACTGACCATCAGGTCCTCTCAAATATTTTCTTGGTTACCACCCCATTCCTGTAGGCTAAGCCTTGGCGATACAGTTTTCTGGTAATAGGAACCAAGGCATGCTCAGCATCCAGCTGACTCCTTGATGACCATCCCCTTCCCTTCCTCAAATGGACTGGATCCTTCCTGAAAAGGATCTGGCCTGCTACACCTCATCTCAGCTCAGATTAATTGATGATATTAATGAATCAATAAGCACAGCCCAGCCAGTGTGGCTCAGTGGTTGAGCGTCGACCCATGCACCAAGAGGTCGCAGGTTTAATTCCCGGTCAGAGCACATGCCCAGGTGGTGGGCCAAATCCCCAGTGGGGGACATGAAGGAGGTGGCCAATCGATGTTCTCTCTCATCAATGTTTCTATCTCTCCCTCTCTCTCATATCAATTTTTAAAAAATGTTTTTAAATAATAACAATAAGTATAGAATCCCATAACTTTTAGACCCAAAAGGAATTGGTTGTATTTTTTCCTGACCCTGAGGGTATTTTGGTTCGTTTTTTTGTGTGTGGTTTTTTTTTGGTTTTTTTGGTTTTCTCTTTATTTATTTTAGAGAGAGGAAGGGAGAGGGAGAGAGAGAGATAGAAACATCAATGAGAGAGAACATTGATTGGTCGCCTCCTGCATGCCCCCCACTGGGGACTAGGCCCACAATTTGGGCATGTGCCCTGACCAGGAATCAAACCAGTGACCTTTTGGAACATGGGTCAACGCTCAACCACTGAGCCACACCAGCCAGGCCCTGAGGGTATTTTGGAAGCTACCCTCCAATGCTTTAGAAATCCAGGAATGTGTCAGAATGAGGAAGTAAATGCAAGTGTCCTGGTGACCAACCCAGGCACCCACATCACCTGTTTACTACAGATTTGGGGAAAATGATTTCTCCAGGGCCACAATTTCTTGCCTTTTCCTTATCCTACTTTTGGGCAGAGTAATTGTGATAAAGAAAACCAGTTATCATGTTACTCCCAGTTAACAAAAATGGAATCACTTCTAAGCTACTTGCAGGTATGTATTTCATTTATTCATTCATTCATTGGTTCAACAATATCTATATGCCAGGCTCTCTTCCAGGCTTGGAAGAGACACCAGAGTGAACAGCCTCTGCCCCCAACATCACGTCTAGTGGGGAATCTGGACAAATCAATGGGCAGTGATAATATACCAAGATAACCCTGTGATGAGAGAAGCCCAGAGAGCACACGGTAAGGGGTACCTATTCAGACTAGTGGGTCATGGGTAAAGAGGAATCAGCTTGGGGAAAGAAATATTCTGGAGATGGGAGAGAGCATGTGAAGGAGAACCAGAGAAGAGGACCTGGTTCAGTGGGGACTGGAATGTGGATCCAAGGGTCTGGAAAAGCACCAGATAAGAGGCCAGAGAAACAGACAAGGGTGGGATTGTACTGTGAGAAGGAGACAGGATTTAATCCTAAAACTGAAGCTATCAAAGGGTTTTATTTTATTTATTTATTTATTTATTTATTTATTTATTTATTTATTTATTTTTAATCCTCACCCAAGGATATTTTTCCATTTTTCTTCAGATAGAGTAGGAGAGAGGGAGAGAGGGAGAGAGAAAGAGAGAGAAACATCGACATGAAAGAGAGACATCGAGTGGCTGCCTCCCGCACGACCCCGACCAGGGCCAGGGATGAACCACAACCGAGGTACGTGCCCTTGGCCAGAATCGAACCCGGGTCTCACTAGTCAGCAGGCCAACGCTCTAACCACGGAGCCAAACTGACGAAGGCTATCAAAGGGTTTTAAATATTCATTCATTCTAGGGTCCTGACAGATTAAAAAAAAAACAAATAATTTCAGAATGTGATGAGCGCTATCAGGAAAGCACAGCAGATTCCAGGGAAATGGGGGGCTGGCGGTGTGACTGCCACGGGGCACTGGTACTATCCACGGAATCTTTACTCCAGAAATCTGGCTGTGTGCAGAAACCGACTCGAGGAAAATTAGGCAGGAGTCTATTGCTCAATTCAGAGAGAAAAATCTGGATTGAAAAGATTATTTCCCCGTCTCATTTCTCCAGATATAGACTGCATGAACAAAAGTGAGAAAAACGTGATCCAGACTCATTTTTCACCAAAAACTAATCATCATAAATAATAGAAGCTATGGAAAGAACACTGTGAGTGAATTTGGGGTATATTTTTAACAAAGGGGTTGGCTTTTTTTTTTTTCCTTTATTGACTTTAGAGAGAGAGGAAGTGAGGAGAGAGAAATAGAAACATCGATGAGAGAGAACATCGATTGGCCGCCTCCTGCATGCCCCCCACTGGGGATCGGGCCCACGACCTGGGCATGTGCCCTGACTGAGAATCGAACCGGCGACCTCTTGACACTCAACCACTGAGCCACAGCCGGCCAGACGGGGTTGGTATTTTTTATTATTTAAAATCAGCTTTCCTTTGCTTATATACATTACTGAAACTGATATTTAAGACTGAACTGAGGGTGATTCTTTATCCCATAAACTTACTTGTAAGGCTGACAATAAAGTGAGAGTTAAGCAAAAATCTTATTCCTACAAGCAAACTTTTGAGAATTAAAAGAATTTAAACTTTCTTTCAGAAGAATTTTCCCTCCTGCCTAGTACAGATTATAGACAGTGAAACTGTCACTGACTTTTCTACATCTAGGCAACCTCACATTGATACCCATCCTACCTCCAGCTTTGATAGCTGCAGCCAAGAAAAAGGAAATCCTGTAAAAGCAGTAAGATCACAGACACAAGGGAAGGAACAACATCAGCCAGTTTATTGATCTCTAAGATTTGAGGCCAATTAACTTTGCTCTCTTGCTGACAGCTAGGAAGACCAGAAATGGCCAAATCATTTCCATCTGACATGCCAGCTCTGATTGCTGCAGGGCGGCTGCAGGAGATCGTCCTGGGAAAGGGTTGAGGGTTTGGTGCGACAGCTCAGGTGCTCTGGTAGTGATGGCTGTGAGCGTGGAAGATACTGCTGGCACAGAAGCTAAGAATTTGCCCCCCAGGAGGTGAGCCCTACCTTCAGTCTACTGAAGCAAGTACACGTGTGGAATTCATTCGAACCTTTTGGCAAGGGTGAATGAACAACAGGGCAAAATTGAAACGATTCTGGTGGCAAGGAATTGTTTCCTGAAACTTTTCTCCAAGTCTAGAGGACTGATTTTATATTCCTTTTTTTTTTTTTTTAAAGATGTTTTTAATGATTTTTTTTTAGAGAGAGAGAAACATTGATCAGCTGCTTCCTGCACGCCCCCTACTGGGGATCAAGCCCGCAACCTGGGCATGTGCCCTGACCCGGAATTGAACTGGGACCTCTCAGTCCATGGGATGACGCTCAATCCACACCAGCCAGGCTGATTTTATGTTCTTAAGTGGATGGAGTTACTCAATCCCAGCCAGGGAGAATCCTGCTGTTTTACATAGAAAACATGGAAAAATCTTGCAGAGATTGCAACTCAATAGATTGGAGCTGTAGACTTAAGGTTTGCTCACTTCAGCATACGTGTAACTCGATTTTTTTTTAACAATTAATTAAAAATAATTCCCAAGTGATTCTGATGACCAGCCTACTCCGGAGCCAGCAGTGTGACTGGGGTTTTGAATAGAGAAGTAAGTGCTCTATAGGGGAATGCTTTCGTTTTAATAAATGCTCTACAGGGGACTTCTTTTCACGCTTTTGCATTTTTTCAAGTCCAAATTTCTCTTCTGGACAAGGTGGTATAAATCGTTGGGGTCTGAAAATCGTCCAAAAGCAAATTCAATATTCATCGCTGAGAAAAACTGTTGTCTTCTCCATAACCCATCTAAAAAATCATGAAGTGGACATGTACGTCAGTCCATTTGTTTTTGCCTCCCAGCATCCCATTTTGCCTCATTATTTCCCCAGCTTTGGTCACAGCACCCCAGTTGTCCTCCGGGGAGCCTCCCCACTCTCAGTCCACAGCCCCACCCCCAGCTCCACGGGAGCACATGTCCCGCCTCCAAGGCCATCCGCCCCCCAGTCTCTCATCCTACACAAGGCTGTATGTCAGGGGCCATAACACAGAGCCTTAGAGAGGAGCCAGCACCGAGGAATGGGGCCCAAGATGGGCATCCTGCCAGCAAGTTTGAGTCCCGACTCAAGTCTCAGCTGAAGCCAGTTTACCTACGATCTCAGTAACAAGAACCAGTGCATTTCTTTGCTTTTTTTGTTTGTTTGTTTGTTTAAACTAGTTTGCTTGTGGTTCAAGGTCACCCACAATAAGAAGATTTCTGGCTGGTGTACCTTCCCCAAAGCAGATGTGAAGGAGGACAGAGTCTAGCTTCTCCAGCGTCACTGATATAATCAATAGGCAGCATCTAAAGCACAAGGAGCTGCTTTAATCCAAAAATTCTCATCAGCACGTCTGACAGTGCCGGGAGAATTCAACTTTGACATTATCTAGAGTGGAGATTTCCAGGATTTTTCATCTCATGGCACACATAAACTAGTTACTAAAATTCTGCGGCACACCAAAAAACACATTATATTTTTTGCCGATCTGACAAAAAGGCAAAAAAGGTATAATTTTGATTCATTCGCACCAGATGGCTATTGTGTTGGCTGTTGTCATTTTTTTATTTGACAGTCTAAGGGAAAAGAGGTCAGTGCCCTTGACTAAATAGGAAGGTTACTGCATGTCTTAAAAATTCTTGCAGCACATGGGTTGAAAATCGCTGATCTAGAGGTTCCTTTAGTTTTCTAATGTGTGAAAAGCAGTAACTCTCAGCTGTGTCTGAAGTGCATACCCCGTGCTCCTTGTGAACTACAGAGGAAGAGTCACAGATGCTGGGCGAAGATGGTTGGAAAATACTGATCCAAAGGCCACCATTGCCCTGGCCAGTTTGGCTCAGCGGTTAGAACATTGGCCTGCGGACCAATGAGTCGTGGGTTCGATTCCGGTCAAGGGCACGAACCTCAGTTGCAGTTCATCCCCGGTCCTAGTTGGGTCATGTGGGAGGCAACCAGTCAATATGTCTCTCTCATGTCGATGTTTCTCTCTCTCTCCCCCTCCCTCTCACTCTGTCTGATGATAAATAGAAAAAATATCCTCAGGTGAGGATTAAAAAAATAAATAAAGGACACCATTATCCTTTTCTCCAAGTTCACTTAGCTCTATCTCAACATTAAATCAAATGGTCAAAAAGCAGTAAGCCTCACCCAAACCATTTGTTCTCCATAAAGGAATTGATTGATTACATCTCCATAGTGGGTTCTTTAAGACAACATAATGGCCAATTTGCTTCTAAGAAACACCACTTTCTCCCACTGCTGAGGGGAAGGGCTTCCCCAACCTGAGCCACCTGTTATGTACACAGCCTGAGAGCCACCAACAGGAACTTTACATCAAGGGACCCAGGAGGCCTGTGAGGATCCCAGAGAGCCTCTTCCTCTCTCGTCTAAGCAGGGCGCGTTAGTCCTGGCCTAGGAGGTTGCCCTGGTTCCAAATCAAACACAAGTCACCCCTGCCATGTGCTGGTAACCATGTTAGCCAAGTTCTGAGTGGGAGGGGAAACAGGTTCTTACACACCATTTCCTGCACCCACTCCCTCAGCAGGGCCATTTGTCATCCTGCTCCATTCCCCTTCTGCCAGGGTGATGCCAACGCCACCACTGGGCCACACGTCAGAGATCCCCAACCTTTCTGTGTAAGGTTTGAGATAACCAGTGTTCTGGTCAAGGTTCTCCATAAAAAGAGAACCAACAAAGAGGGTGTGTGCGTGTGTGTGCGTGTGCGTGTGTGTGTGTAGGGGAAAGAGAAAGATTGATCAATTTCAAGGCTTTGGTTCACACAATTGGAAGACTGGCAAATCCAAAATCCAGGGGGTCAGGCTAGCAACTCCAGCAAGAAGTTAATTTCTTGAGTCTGAAGGCAGTGTAGAGGCAGAACTCCTTCCTCTTAAATGGACCTGAGTCTTCTCTCTTAAGGCTTTCAATTGATTGGATGAGGCCCACTGCATGATGAAGGATAATCTGCTTTACTCAAAGCCTACTGATTTAAATATTAAATATTTAAAACAAAAACAACCAAAAACCCTCACAGCAGCATCTAGACTAGTGTATGCATCTAGCCAAGTTGACACACAAAATTAACTATCACACCCTGGGTGAGAGGAGGATGTTAACCATCGGGCTACTAAATGAGAGAGGGAAGTGCACCCCCATATGTGCAACCTTCCCCAGTGGAAATCTTGAAAACCTTCAGAAAGGAATTTAGAAAGAGAGGGGAGAGGCAAAGAGTGGGAGCTCAACAGCAATAATTGTCTAGAAGGGCCGAGCCCCACAATCAATATTCTGAGCACAACACTCTCCTTCTTCAACCACTGGATACATTTTTCATCCTCGTCATTAGATTTAAGCCATTCAATTTAGTATCAAAGTTGCTCATAAGGCAAAAAGAACCCTGAAGAAATCTGAAGCTTCATACATATGTTACTTCATTCATACACTATCACTGTCAATGGTAATATTAGTATTGCAACTTTGCAACTGTTTTATGTAAATGTAGAATAAAGTAAATAAACAAAACATATTGATGCTGTTGGGAACCAAGATTTTCAACATAAAAGAGTTACACGCATAAAGTAAAACAGAATTAAGAACAAAAACACTGTATGTTAAATTGGAATTGTCCATTCAAACATGATTGTTTTCTTTAGTGTATTTCCTAGCTTGTCTACTAAAAGCAGTAACATCTCAGTAGCAATAAGCACAACTAGCACCTGGACCTCGGATTTAAAATCTATTCCCTATCCCAAAGAACCTGGGCTCCTCAGAGAAATGGCTGGTTCCAGGGCTTGGGTAGAGAGCATACAAGATGAGCCCACGACTCTTCTGCCAGAAAGTAAAAGAAGTACATAAAGATCAGTAGGGTTATACCGAAAGAAAACAGGAGGCCCTGGCCAGTGGGCTCAGTGGTGAGAGCATCAGTCCACAGGATGGATTCCGGTCAAGGGCACATACCTGGGTTGCAGGTTTGATCCCTGGCCCCAGTCAGAGTTGTGCAGGAGGCAACCAATCTATGTGTCCCTCCCACTCTATCTAAAAATCAATGGGAAAATATCCTCAGGTGAGAATTAACAAAAAATAAATGAAATAAGAAAACAGGAGAAAAACTGGCAGGATCAAGTCAAGTTGAACATATCCTATGAACAAGCAATTCCACTCTGAGGTATATGTCCCTCTCCCCCAAAAAACAATGCATTCACCCAAAGACAAGCACCAGAATGCTCATAGCAGCACTACTGTAGCAGTTAGAATCATTCTAAATGTCCACCTGTACTAGAATGGATACATACATTGCAGGAGCAATGAAAAACAGAACCACAACTACTCACATGGTCGTGAATCTAATGAACACAGTGATGAACAGAGAAGCCAGATAACAAAAGATACCGAAAAAAAAGAGATACAAAAAAGCTGTATGATTCCATTTACACAAAGTTCCAACAGGCCACTGAGCAATAGGTTCAGAAGTAAGGCTGGGACTTATTCTGGTGGGGGCAGCAGTGACAGGAAGAGGGAAGGGGGGGCTTCCGGGCTACTGGCAATGTTGTTTCTTGATCTGGGAGCTGGTTACACGGCTGTTTGCAAACTATAGACTTGATTTTTTTTGTGTATTTCTCTATATGCTATATTTCAATTTTAAATTTTTACTTAAAAAAAAAGCTAGCTCAAAGGGTCTCCCACTGGCCAAATTTAGTACAATTTGAAAATCCACAAAGGATAATGATGGTAGCTGGTTATTAAATGAAAACACAAGACCAGGAGGTGGGGAGAGGATAAATAGAATAAACAGCTCTTTTTTACAAAAGAAAGTCACTAACAGAAGGAATGACAAGATTAGATCACCGTTTTATAACCCCTGATGTAATAGACTGTGGTAATGATCACAATGGAAGGTCAAACCATTGTATGAAAACCCGCTAGCAAACAGGGCGTTCATACAGTGCCAAGGTGTCATAGCAAAGACCACTTACCTTCAGGAAGGAAAGGTCCGGTGGTGACCCTACTGAATTTAGCATCACACCTAATGAAATTGCAGCATGCACGCCTCCTGATAGGATGCAAATTAAACAAACAGTGTAACCTGGGGCAGTGGGTCTTCTTGACTGCATGAAAATCACCTGAGATGTTAAAACTCCCAATGCCTAGGCCACGCTGCCAGACCAAGTATACCAGAATCTCTGGGGTGGGACCCACGCATCAGGTATTTTTTAAGGCTTCCCACATGACTGCAATGTACAGTCAAGGTATTCTGGACAAAAACGTATACTCTGAGTCTAACTTGTACTTTATAGGACACACAGGCATACCTCAGAGATATTGCGGGTTTGGTTCCTGACTACCATAATAAAGCAAGTATCACAATAAAGCAAGCCATAATCTCTTTGCTGGTGGATGGTCTTGACTTCAGTTTGTTAAAAACGCAGACCTGTGAAGCTCAATAAAACGAAGAACAGGAGATGGAGCAGTGATTCGTAACACTGCTTCTTGGAATCACCTGGGAATTTTTGAAACGAGGGACACCTGGGCTTCATCTCCAGCGCTTCTGATTCAATGGGTTCAGGGTGGAACGCAGGCATGGGTATTCTCTTTTCTAGGCTTTAGATTTGAATTAAATAACCTCCAGTGAGAACAGAGCGGGCCTTCCTACCCCTTCTTTGTAATGCAATGAGGCAGGTGGTGTGCTATACAGCCAGGGCTGAGGATTACCAGGACAGAGGAACAAGCGAACATCAGGAGGAAACAGACAAATCTATAAGGTGGGACACTCTAGAAGACTAGCCTGGATTCTTCAAAAGGCCAACATCACAAGGGGGAAAAGAGGGAAGAATTATTCTAAATTAAAATAAGCACCAAAAATGTAATATGTGCGTTAGTTGATAAAAAATAGCTATAAAGGCATTTAGGGGTACAACTGGAAACATTTAAATGTTAAAAATATTTTAAATGGTTAATTGTCTTAGTAGGGATAACAACAGTGTGATTTTGTAGACAAATATCTGTATTCTTAAGTGGTGCATGTTGAACATTGAAGAGTGATGTGTTATAAAATAACTTGGGAATTGTACTTATCTTTCAACTTTTCTGTAGGTTTAAAATAGTTCATAAGAAGAACTGGGGGACATGAGAAAAAATTTAAATACAAATGAAAACCTACTCACAAGGCCACATAATTTCCATCTGTATTAGTTCTCTCGAGAATTTTCCAGGAAAACCCACTCATAACAACCTTATACAACCTCACACCACACCCAACAATTAAAGCTGCATTTCTCAACCTTTGCCTTCTGGATTTAAGTAGGAGTTATCTGGAAAAGATCTTATTCAAGTGAGTTACAAAAATGACCAGTTATGCAGGGTTTTCTTGCTACTGGGCAGCTCAGAAATCTTTTTTGTTTTTTAATCCTCACCCTAGAATATATTTTTCTGTTTATCTTCAGATAGAATGGGAGGAAAGGAGGGAGAGAGAGAGAGAGAGAGAGAGAGAGAGAGAAACATTGATGTGAGAGAGACACATTGACTGGTTGCCTCCCACAGGACCCCGACCAGGACCAGGGACTGAACCGAAACCAAGGTACATGCCCTTGACCGGAATTGAACCCACGACTCTTTAGTCCATGGGCCAACACTCTAACCGCTGAGCCAAACCAGCCAGGGCCAGAAATCTTAATATATGTAACATGCATTGTCCCTTGGGGTTGGGGAAGACACCTGCATAGTAAAGCAACATTTTGTGAGCACAGACCCCTTTTATCCCAGAGAATCTGTTGGCATTCGGGGAAAATGCTAGCACGAAACATCCTCTCCCTCATTTACACCTCCTCTGTCTTTGACTAACTGAAGAGCCCCTGGATTTCCATTTGGGCCCTGAAGACTCTAAAGGCACATTTGCAGCCAGATGAAATTCTGTCTCCCAATCAGTCCTACGGATCTGCAATCCTGGAGCCTAATACCAGAGCTCCGGCTCTCACACCAACACTGCTCTGCTCCCCGCAACCTCACCTTAATCATCTCCTGCAGTTCCTGCTTTTGGACACATAGGGTCAGGACTTGCAGGATTTCCGATAAAAGCAGACTCGATCCTCCCCTGCCGCGGGTGACCTGCGCTTCGCGTAGGTACAAGGAAGCTGGCAAGTGGCAAGTGCACACTCAGAAGTTAAATCATCACCAGAGTCACCCTCTGACTAAGCCAAGCTGGCCAGCCCTGTGGCTCATCCAACTTCAAAAGACAGCCATACGTGAAGGGCTAATGACAAGTGTGAACAAAGAGGCTCATGAGCACCACCCAGGGCGACCTCGCAGGCGCACACCCTGCGGTTCTCCAGACCAGAAGGGCTGCCTGCAACTCTCACTGAACAATGGCAGAAAATCCTGAGATTCCCCACCTGCTCCCCTTCCTGCAAAACACTATAGATCAGGGCATATGAGAGTTCACTCGACTGTAGCCAAACTAAGTCTATAGCAGCCCTCCCTTTCCTGGGGGAATATGTTCCAAGGTCCCCAGTGAATGCCTGAAACCACGAATAGTACCAAATCCTAAACTTGCGATGTTTTTTCCTATACAGGCACACCTATAATAAAGTTTAACTTATAAATTAGGCATAGTAAGAGATTCACAACAACAAATAATAAAACAGAATAATTATAACAATATACTGTAATAAGAGTTGTGTGAATGTTCTCTCTCTCTCTCTCTCTCTCTCTCTCTCATTGTACTGTATTCCACCTTCTCCTTGTGATGGAGTGAGATGATAAAATGCCTACATGACAAGATGATGTGAGGTGAATGAGATATTATTAAGTAAAATAAGGGTCACTTGAACACAAGCACTGTGATATCATGACAGTCGATCTGAGACAGCTACTAAGTGACTAAGAGGTGGGTGCGGGGTGGGTAGCGCATCCAGCGTGGATAAACTGGACAAAAAAAAATTCACATCTTGGGTGGGATGGAGTGGGACTTGTGAGATTTTATAATGCTACTCAGAATGGCAAGCAATTTAAAACTTATGAATTGTTTATTTCTGGAATTTTGCATTTAACAGTTTTGGACCGAGGTTTACCACAGATAACAAACAGCAGAAAGCGAAACCATGGGTGAGGGAGGACTACTACAAAAGCTGAGCTTAAACTAAAGAGATGAGAACTCATTCTGAATAGATATCAGATCTAGTATGGAATTTTCAGTGGTCAATGGGAGAAGGGTCTCACATTTCCTCAGTTGATCAGGGGTAAGGGAGACCTCATGCCATTCTTTGCAACTTTTTTTTTTTTTAATTTGTTTTTATTGATTTTTTAGAGAGAGAGGAAGGGAGAGATTGAAACATCAATGTGAGAAACATCGATCGACTGCCTCCTGCACGCCCCCTACTGGGGGTCGAGCCCACAACCCAGGCATGTGCCCTGACGGGGAATGGAACTGGGACCTCTCAGTCCATGGGACAACGCTCAATCCACTGAGCCACACTGGCTAGGTTCTTTGCAACTCTTAAACCTGCACCAAAGCCCCAGGCTCTTGGGTGGAAGTTAGTCAAGGGCAAATTAGTGGAGCTCCATGGCCACCACCTACCCAGAGTTCACCGTCAGTCCAGGAATTTAACATTCCTGCCCAGGATTTGAACTGGCCTGTGATTTAGATACATGGAATCATGGAGCACTAAAATGATAGAATTTGAAGTTCAGTTTCAGGCCATACAAACTAGTTCCTCGGCTTACATCATTGCTTTGCTCATCTCATTTTAAAATGATGGACAGTGGCCCTGGCCGGTTTGGCTCAGCGGTTAGAGCGTCAGCCTGCGGTCCAGAGAGACCCAGGTTCGGTTCCCGCTAGGGGCATGTACCTCGGTTGCAGTTTGTCCCCGGCCCTGGTTGGTCGTGCGGGTGGCAGCCACTCGATGTGTCCCTTTCACGTCGATGTTTCTCTCTCTCTCTCTCTCCCTCTCTCTCCCTCCCACTCTATCTGAACAAAAAATGAAAAAATGTCCTCAGGTGAGGATTAAAAAAATAAAATAAAATAAAATGATGGACATTGCAAAATAAATAAATAAATAAATAAATAAATAAATAAATGATGGACATTGCAGTCATAAGAAACACTTTTAGACAGCAGAAACTTGTGTTGTTCAGTTAGCATTTCCCAACCACCTCTTCTGAACTATGTGATTGTACTATAGCCTGGTGTTTTAGGGACAGTTTTGTCCAAATATCTTGGCAGTCTTCCTTCTCCCAAAGGCCCCAGAAATGATAAGCAGGTTCTTCCTGTAAATTAAGTTGTAAGAGATTTGAACTCTGAGACATCAGTTTGAAGGCTTTTACAGAAGAGTCTCTTTTTTTTTTTGTCCTCAATATTAAGAACTAATCAGATATTACATTAGTTTTTCAGACTTCTAACGCAGATATTCTTTTTTTAAATATTCAATATTTTAACCCTGGCTGGTTTGGCTCAGCGGTTAGAGCGTCAGCCTGTGGACCAGAGAGTCCCGGGTTTGGTTCCCACTAAGGGCACGTACCTTGGTTGCAGTTTGTCCCCAGCCCCGGCTGGGGTTGTGTGGGTGGCAACCACTCCATGTATCTCTCTCACATCAATGTTTCTCTCTCTCTTCCTCCCTCTCTCCCTCCCACTCTGTCTGAAGATAAATGCAAAAATGTCCTCAGTGAGGATAAAAAAAAAAGATCTCCCAAGTAAGAAGGGGTGAACTAAACAAGATTTGTCCACAGTCAAGCATAGTGAACACCACCTAGAAAGCCCTCCTTTCTTCAGGTGACTTGCCTCCCTATCATATTAAAAATGATTGACAGTGACAGTATCCAATCACAAATTTTCCTATCTCCTCTGGATTGAGAAGTGGGCTTCCTCTAGTCCCTGCCAGAGGAACTTCAAAATTACAAGTCTGAAAAATTATCATAATGTAATACAAGCCACATATAAAATATAAAACTAATCTACAACCATACCCTGTCTAGTCTATTGTTATGGGATGGAAATGCCTCAGCCATGCTGGTTAGGCTCCCCTTAGCCAAGAAAAGGAAACCTTGGAATATGACAAATGACAAAAGGGTCTCTCAGTCTTTCCCCCCAGAATCTTCAGATGTTCTGCCCACCTGTTAAGAGCACAAAGCAGATAAGACTCTACCAACCTGCAAAGTAGGGGCAGACAGACACCCTGCTTCTAACTAGGCAGACTGCAATAATGACCATAATAGGGGTGTTTCCAAAGTGGCATAGGTGCACAGAAGAGGGAAATATTCATTCCATCTGTTGGGGAAAGCTACTCAACATGGTTCCCGGGCTTTTGACTATTGGAAATGTTGGGAAAGTAAAAGGAAGGGCGCCTGGCTGGTGTGGCTCAGTGGATTGAGCATCATCCTACGCACCAAGAGGTCACAGGTCCAGGGCTCTTGCCCCAGTTGCAGACTCAGTCCCCAGTAGGGGGTGTGCAGGAAGCAGCCAGCTGATGTTTCTCTCTCACATCAATGTTTCTCTCTCTCTCTCCCTCTCCCTTCTTCTCCCTCTAAAAAATTAATAAAAATATATTTTTTTAATTTTTTAATAAAAAAAAGGAAGGCTATCCTGGACAGAGAGAACCATGTCATCAAATGCACCAGCATGTGAAAGTGCCCAGTGTGTTTGGGAAATGGCACCTGATTTGGGGAGGGGAAGAGCAAGATAGGACCAAAATGATCCAACTTTTTCTGTACGGCAAACTTTAAGTGATGTGCCTATTTTTCTGTCCTCTTTTCCTATTATTATTATTATTATTATTATTATTATTATTATTATTTGTTTCTCTCTGTCTCTATCTCTCTTTGCATTAAACATTCAAAGTAGATCCTACGCAGAAACTCAGAGGAGGGAGCACATTCCGGAGTGGAGTTCTAGACAGGGCTTTCCTAGCTTCAGAAATTATCTGTTTGATAAGCAAATTGCAGGCGACAGGGCTGGAGATTCCAGGTCACAGCAGTGCTTGGGCTGAGGAGAGCTCTCACTGAAACTAGGTCTCAGAGTTTTAAAAGTAGGACAATGCAGCCACTACATCTTAACCGCACATGAGTTTATCCAGCATTTTTTAATTAAATTAACGTTACCTTCACTTTTCAGAGAATAAAAAGGCTAAAGTTTATTGTGCCAAACACTTTGGGGCATTATCTCTTTAAAAACTCCCAACAGAGCATCATCCAGATACACCAAGATTGTGGGTTCAATCCCCAGTCAGGGCACATACAAGAAACAACCAATAAGTGGAACAACAAATCGATGTTTCTTTCTCCCTCTCTCTCTCTCTCTCTCTCTCTCTCTCTCTCTCTCTCTCAGATCAATCAATCAATCAATAAATGTTAAAGGAAAAATGAAAAATAAATAAATAAATAATAAAAACTCCCAAGAACTCCATAAAAGAGGTGCTATTTTACAGATCAGAAAACTGAGGCTCAGAGAAGTTCAGTAACTTACCCAAAGTCACACAGCTAGGAAGTGGAGGAGCCTAGATGTGAATTTCATCAATCTAACTCCAAAGCCTATGCTTAATCACTTATGCTAAATACATAGGACATGGTTAAATACTAGTTCTACTGTGTTCTTATCATTAAGAATAAAAAAGCTTTTATTTATTTTCTCTGTACTTCAGAGTTGCCAAATCCTTGCCAATCTTTTACATTCCCCCACAGCATACAGATAGTACCGGATGCCATTGCTTGACACTGGTGTTGATTCATAAGAAACATGTAAGAAGACATTATACTACATCCATACTAACAAAAGAAAATTGGGTGGGGGAGGGAGAGACTTGATCAATGGGTGTGTTGGTTTTTCTGTCAGTCTGTCTCGTTCATCCCCTCACAGCCACTTTCCTACTCTGTCCTGCTGCTTCTGTGTGACATCAGACAGGCAGCTGCCCTCCAAATAAAACCCACTTTATCTTGTCAGCAAACAGTACTGTGAGAATGACCCTTCAGACTGAGCTGCAATAGGAATCCTAAACTACTGTGGACCTCACAAGTCTTTCATGGAGGCCCCGTGTCTTCAACTTTTCATTTCATCTCAGAACCATTCCTCTGAAGTAAGAGGCTTCCCAGGAGCAAAGAGCTACTCAGCCACCTTATTACAGCTCCCCGCAGAAGGAATCACTGACTCAACAAACAGATCATTGACTTTCATTTCTAAAGAAGTGCAGCTAATTTTGGATATGGACCGTGGAGATAATTGCACAACAGTGTACTTAATGCTGTTGAACTGTACAACTAAAAATGGTTTAAAGAGTTTTATATTATGTATACTTTACACAATTTTTTTAATTAAAAAAGAATAAATTGGTTCTGGTTTGTCTCAGCAGTTAGAGCATCAGCCTGTGGACTGAAGGGTCACAGGTTTGATTCCTGGTCAAGGGCACATACCTGGGTTGCAGGTTCGATCCCTGGCCCCAGTCAGGGTCGTGTGGGAGGCAACCAGTCGATGTGTCTCTCTCACGTAGATGTGTCCCTCTCTCTCCCTCCCTCTCTCCCTTCCACTCTCTCTGAAAACCAATGGAAAAATATCCTCGAGTGAGGATTAACCCAAAAAAAGGAATAAACTGAATACGACATTGTCTTTAAAAAATACAGCTAAGTCCCAGGTAGCTTAATAATTGCTGATTTGTTATTACATTATTTTTATTTATATTTTTTTTTTATTAATTTATTTTTGTTACAGATGTTTCTCCTTTTTTCCCCCATTGACACCCTCCTCCCCATCCCCCCCACCTCATCCCCAGCTTTGTTGTCCATACATTATTTTTAAACAGAATCTCAGTAGTGCAGAAAGGTTACCAGCTTCAAGAGTTTATGAAAATCAAAAGTAGAAAAATACATGCCCTTATATCAAAAATGCCTTAAATTAAAATTCAACACACTCTCTCTGCTATATAAGTGTTGTCCATGAGAGAGATTCTCTAAAGTACATCACTAAGCTTTTCTTTCAGAAACCAGTTCTTTCACAATTGCAGCTTGAAGAATATTCAAATCACAGGAGTGGCTTGCAAGGGTGTCCAGCTCTCCCTTTAACAAAACTCGTTCAACAATCTGTTCTCATAGTACCGCTCAGAAATGTCAGCAGACCCAGTCCCCCATTAACATAAGTAGAAAATATTATTTGCTTTTGCAGCTGGTAAAATTAAGGCATGGAAAATCTAAAAGACTGAGCGGAGATCATTCCATGAGTTCAGGTTCCAGATCCTAAGCTCCTGGCCCAGAGGCCGCCCTCTCCCTCCATTCTGGCTCAAGATCATTTAAGAAATAAAGGTTACTCACCGTAAAGAAATTAACTCCCGTAATAAATATCCTCCCACAACAGGCACCTACTCTCTTGAATCATGCCTATTGACTCACTCTTTCCCGGGAGACTCCAACACAAGAAACCCCAAACTGGGGGAAAGCCTTGGATGTAGCTTACCTTTAGAAAAGGGAGATAGAGTGATTAATTGTTCATGCCTGTCACTTTCACTTAACACAGAGTAACAAGTGACCTATCTCAGAGGCGGGGCAGGGGACGGCTCCAGCACAGCTCCAGTTCGAATTCTCCATGCATGTCAGGCCTATGTGACAAGGCACATCAGCCAGAAGCACTCATGGAGACAGAAAGCCCAACAGCAAGCCTGAGAAAGAGAACAGATTATGACTGTCTCTTGGTCAGCTATCAACAGTAAGAGAGCAACGGGACGCTCACAGTTCCCACCACCTTACCCGAAAAGGTGTCTGCATCTGCCCTGGATTTCACATCTTTCCCCAGTCACAGCAGAAAAGTAGACACACTGTCCTCTTCCCAACAAGAATAATCAGTTCCTTTGAGTTCTGGCTCCCACCGGACCCCCCACCTTGCGGGTATGCTTGAGCTATCCATCCTCTCACCTGTTTTTCACCTCTCCCTTTCTTTTGCCACAGTCCCTTTAGCACAGTGGTTCTTAGTATTTGCAGATCACAAATCTCTTTGGGAAACAGATAGGTTTTGTATGCCATTTCTAAGGGGTTGACAGATCCCCAGCCTCGTGGAGCCCAGGTAAGGACTTCCTGCTTTAGCAAGTCTCTTCTGCCTGAGACCTTAGCGGCTAGTGGACACCTGTCCTTCCTTTCGAAGCAAGCTTCTAGAATACAGACCTCTGTGCTCCCTACACCCTATTCCCTCCCCAGCCCACTGGCCTCACGCCACCAAAGCTGATCCTGCCAGAGTAAACACTAACATCCTAGACGCCAAACCCAGTGGGTACCGTTTTCTCTCTCATTTGACCACCTGCCTTATCTCACAGTGACCCATCCCCAAATCATAAAACTCTTTCCCTCATTATCTTAACGCCACAGCGATAAACCCCTCTTGGAGCCTCACAATGTCCCTTCCCTAGGAAAGGCCCTCCCACCCAGTTGAGCCCTCAGTGCCACGTCTGTCCATTCACACGCCTCCCCCTCCCCCACCACAGGTGAGCAGCCATGAGTGCGCCTCACCAGGCAAGGCCAGTCAGTGACTTCCCTGAGAATTTTTTAATAAAGAGGGGGGGGAAATTCTTGGGTTTCCTATATCTTCCAGTTACAAATTCCAGTAACATGCCTGTACTTACATACCTGACTACCCCTGTATTTTTAGAATACATTCCCTTTTCTCTTCAGTCCGTTTGCATTTGGCTTCTTTCCTTTGCCACCAACAGTCCTAACTGATATACGCACTCTCCCACTCCGGAGTTACCTCCTCTCTCTCCGGCTGCTCCTTCTCAGCCCTCTCAGCAGGCAGCTCTCCCTTGTCCACCCGTTCGACACTGGTTTATGGATCAGACTTGTAGGGGATAATGGTTGCTGAGACAGAAAGCAGTCAAGTCAGTGAACCTGACTGACCAAAGGTTTGGGATTTCACTGAACCAGACGACGCACACCTCAGAACAAGCTATTTGCAACATAGGTTTTACTATGGGGAAATGAAAATCAAGAAAAACAATCAAAATAAACAGCTGCAAAGCTGACTTATGTTAGATTTTTTTTTCCTTTATTGATTTCAGAGAGAGGAAGGGAGAGGGAGAGAGAGATCTAGAAACATCGATGCGAGAGAACATCAATCAGCCGCCTCCTGTATGCCCCCCACTGGGGATTTGGCCCACAACCTGGGCATGTGCCCTGACCAGGAATCGAACCGGCGACCTCTTGGTGCATGAGTAGATGCTCAACCACTGAGCCACACCAGCCGGACTAGATTATATTTTAAGGATGAGAGACTCAGAATATGTATCACTTTGTAGAAAAGACCAGGATCAAAAAAAAGTTTTTAATTTAAAAAAAATAGATAGATAGATAGATAGATAGATAGATAGATAGATATAGATATATCTCCATATATATATATATATATAATTATTATATATAAATATTTGGATATACAGATATATATTTTTGTCACATCCAATAATTTGGACAGTTTTTTATATAATAGTCAAAAATCTAACTATAAAAGAGGCCTGTCCCTGACATGAGAATCTCTCTGATGCAATGTAGTGGGAGGTGCAAACATCACTCTCTGGCAGACTACTGAAGATGGCTGGCCTAAATCTAACTATGGGTGTGACTGTTTGTACAACTGGCCTACACTTTCAAAGCCAATGTCATTGAGAACAGAGAGAAGTGGGAGGACTTTCTAACTGAGACTAAAGAAAGGTAACAGTCAAATTGCAAAGCATGACATTTGATTGGAGCCTGAATTTTAAGAGAACAGTTTTGAGAACTTGAGTATGGGCAAGATTTTGAATGTTATTGAAGTAATGTGGCTTTTCTTTGAGTAAAAATGATGTCATGGCCATCTCAGAGAATCTCCTTGTTCTTGAGAGACGTGAATTGAAATACTTAGGGTGGAATTGTCATGATGTCTGCCCCCTGAGGCTCTTTCATTATCCCTGCTGTCTTGTCATTCTTCTTACTCAGTTCTACTCATACTTACTCACCTACTCTACTCACACTAACTTACTCACTCACCCACAGTGCAACTTCCAAATCAGTATCTCCAGCTCAGAGCTCTCTTCTTTGCTTCAGACCTGTGAAGCCCCCTTGCCACTGGACATGGCCACCTGAATGTCCATCGGCTCTTCACACTCACTACATTCAAAGCCAAACACATCTTTCCTCCTCCCAACCACCCTCAAAACACACCTGCTCCTCTTTTTGTCTTCTCTATCTTGACAAATGTGAAGTTGACCAAGCCAGAAACTCCTCTTCCTTGCCCCATATCTAATCAATTACCAAATCCTGTGCACTTCATAAATGTCTATTCTCCAACTCCTCCCCACTCCCTACCCTTGTCCTCATTGTCTCCCAAACCAAACATTATGGTCTTTCATGCCTCCAGTCTGCTGTCCTATAATCTATCTTCCACCCTTCTGCAAGAGTAGGTTTTTCTAACATAAACATCTCATCATATTAGTACATTGCTCCACATTCTTCAGTGGCTCCCCAGTGCCTCCAAAATAAAATCTAATAAGCTCCTTTTCCACAATATTCAAGGCCTTTCATAATCTTTGTCCCTGCCTGCCTTCCAAATCTCAGCTCCTTCTGTACCCCACCTCACAGCCAGTTCTTCAAACGTGCTAAACTCCTGTGCTTACTCTGAGCATGCCTTGTCCTCCAGAGCTGCTCAGCCCTTGCACATACCATTCTCTCAGCTTAGATGCCATCCCCTGCCACCCCTGCACCAACCCCTTCCCACATTGCATACCAGCACACTCCTACTAGAGAAGATATGTCTGTTGGGAAGCCTTCTCTACATTCTCCAGGTCGATTTATGAGCTCCATTTCTCCTATGGCCCCATTAACACTGACACACAACCTCATTAAAGCAATTTAGTTTATTGTATTATTTGTTCATGAAACTGGCTTTCCAACAAACAGACTGCAACTTAATGACTTGGGATCTTATATTTAGGTGTTGTTGTTTTTTAAGGGACTAGTCCATTCCCAGAAGGCTCTCAAAATTATTTATTTTTTTGTTTTTTGTTTTTGTTTTTTTTGGTACGTGCCCCTAGCGGGAACCGAACCCGGGACTCTCTGGTCTGCAGGCCGACGCTCCAACCGCTGAGCCAAACCGGCCAGGGCTCAAAATTATTTATTAAAAATTGACAGTTAAGGGGAAGGGAGAGAGGGATAAATTGGTGGAGTGCAGAGGATTTTTAGGGCAGTGAAACAATTCTGTGTGATACTATAATAGTAGATACATGTCATTGTACATTTATCCAAACCCATACAAGGTAAAATGCTAAGTGAACCCTAATGTAAACTGTGGACTCTGGGTGATTATGATGTCTTAGTGTAGGTTCACCAATTGTCCCAAATGTACCACTCTGGGGGGATGTTGATAATGAAGAAGGCTATTGATGCGTGGAGTCTGGGGATGTATGGGGAATTTCTGTACCTGCTGTTCAGTTTTACTGTCAACCTAAAACTGCTCTAAAGGAATAAATTCCATTATATATATATAGTCATCTTTGAGGAATAAAGTCAAGAAATAGAGAAAAAGAGATGAGAAAACATATAAATGCCAAGGTGGACCAGTGCACAGCGGTTATTCAGTGCCAAAATGAAAGAAGAAATGCCCAGCCAGAGATAACCTTTGAGAAGAGTTTACTGAAAAACTAGTTTAGATGAATTACCATAAAAGTACTGGTAACAAGCAGAAGAGTTTCAAGGGGAAAATTAGAAATCCAGCAGCCTCCTGTGTTCAGTTGTAAGGGACAAGGAACTAGTCAAGCAGTGGAGATGAGAGATAAGCCAGGAATGAATGGGAAATTTGAAAGTCCTTTGCATAGACGTAGCAGAATAATTACTTAAACCATGAAGGCAATCATTTAGGTCTAAAATGTCACTGCCATCCATTCTAAGTTTTATTGTAGTCTATTCGGGAAGAGTTCTCTGGGGATTATGAATAACTGCTTTTTGAAATGGAAACTCTGCAAAAACAATTGACATTTCTGTAATCCTTAAGGAATGGGACTTGGAGAAAAAATGACTTTTCAGGTGGCTTTCTGAACATCAGAGTCTGAATAGCTAATATTCATTCTTGTTTTATGTCACCCTCATTAATCAGCTCCTATTAAAGATAATGCCATGTAATGATATGGCATACATTATGTTAAATATTTAAGACTTTCATATCGTACTGTATCTTGGGTGTGGTGATATATTGCCCCAATTTGAGTCCATGTGTCCATTTTTCATAGATTTTCATCTATATTCATGTCTCAAGGCCCCTTAGCAAATTAATAACCAGAAGAGTGTAGACTCCTCTGTTTGTAAGTACCTAGTCAGTTAGCAGCATACTTCTCCACACTTGCTTTAGCTTTAAAAACCTATTTGGCTTTCTAAAATTATACCTACCCTGTTTTCTAATTTCCCTGGCTCCCACATTAGATTTTTTCAATTACAGTGGACATTCAATATTATTTTCTATTAGTTTCAGGTGTACAGCATAGTGGTCAGACAATTCGGTAATTTACAAAGTGACCCCCCCGCCCCCCGAGAATTCTAGTACCTACCTGGCACCATACATAGTTATTACAATATTATTAACTATATTTCCTATGCTGTGCTTTACATCCTCCTATTTTTTAATATATATAAAGGTTCTTTCATTTTCATTGTGCTTGCTTTGGTTTTCTTTACATCATTTTGAACTTCCTGCCAGTAAAGGGACCAAAGTTGAGAACAGCTCACCCAGTTCTGAAGCTTCCCAAGGCGAAGGCAGCATGGTGAAAGAGACCAAGGAGCTTGAGGCTATTTACAGACATTTCATCATGAGAAACCAGTTGAAAATGCCAGGGAGAGCAGGTTCCTATAGTTCTCCAACATCACCTGCCCGGACGAGGCCCTCTGAGCTGGGTTCAGGTATTCCCACTCCTCCTGAGGGAAGTCAGTGGCCACATCCGTGAATGTCAGCCATCCCTGCATCAAACAACGATTTCTCTGTGTCAAAGGATACAATCCTCAGGGGGGCGATGCAGCCTCCAAGAAATGGATGTGGTAAAAACGATCTAAAGCACCTCCAACTGTCAGACATTTCAGTTGATTTCCTGAGAAGGAGCCGATGCTGAAGCCCCTCTCGCCTCTTCCTCCTCTTCTGGCTTCTTCCTGGGGCAGCAAGGGTCTCAGAAGTCAGTGCTCCGCCCTGGCCGGTTTGGCTCAGCGGTTAGAGCATCGGCCCGCGGACCAGAGAGTCCCAGGTTCAGTTCCCGCTCAGGGCATGTACCTCGGTTGCAGTTTGTCCCTGCCCGGTTGGGGTCGTGTGGGTGGCAACCACTCGATGTGTCTCTCTCACATCGATGTTTCTCTCTCTCTCTTCCTCTTTCCCTCCCTCTTGCTCAATCTGAAGATAAATGCAAAAAATGTCCTCAGGTGAGGAATAAATAAATAAATAAATAAGAGGATAAAAAGACGAGAAAAGAAAAAATAGAAGTCAGTGCTCCACTCTGGGCTCTGACCTTCTGACTCCTCCCCTTGAGTATCTTGTAACAACCGACGTGTATTTCTTAACCAGGTTAGATTTTTAAATCTAATCATGTGTGATTTTAAAATCACACTTGTAAACTGAGTCATCAAATCAAACAATAAGTGAAATAGACCAACAATATGCTATCACGGAAAAAGGATCAAACTAAGTCCAAGATTGTGCAATAAAATCTCGCTTATCCCACTCATTCTGCATTTTTAACACACAACAAAATTCATCTTTTTTAAAAAAAAACTCATCTTTATAAAGTTTCCAAGTGCTAACATGGGGTTTCATTCTTTTTGTTTGTTTGTTTTTAATCCTCACCCGAGGACATTTTTCCATTTTTTGTTCAGATAGAGTGAGAGAGAGAGAGAGAGAAACATCGACGTGAAAGGGACACATCGAGTGGCTGCCTCCCGCACAACCAACCAGGGCCGGGGGCAAACTGCAACCGAGGTACGCGCCCCTAGCGGGAACCAAACCCGGGTCTCTCTAGACCGCAGGCCAAAGCTCTAACCGCTGAGCCAAACCGGCCAGGGCTGGGGTTTCATTCCTTATTCCTTACAACAACCTTATGAAAAAGAGGTCAGCACTATATAATTATGTAATCAGGGTTCTTATTCCAGTTTCCATGATAAATAGCTGAATGGGGATTAAAACTCTGTTCACACCCTTACAGTCCATTTCCTCCTGCAAATTTTTTGTGACAATTTTGTTTCGGGTACCTGGTGTCCCCTGGGCTGCTCACATCCATCATTAACCACCGTTAAATCCATAGACGCCCACCCTCAGCCCAGCCTGCTCTGGGAGAAGCGTTGTCAGAGTTCAGGGCCCACACTGCTCTGAAGAGAGCTGCCTCTCTCTGAGACGGCCCCTCCTCGGGAACTTGCAGACTTCCTCTACCCCTTCTTTTAAGTCAGACGAGCCCAAACACGCTCTTGTAATTTGGTGAAAATCTATCCAGCTGTTTCATTTGAGGCAATAAAGAGATGGCAGAAATGTTGTTTTGTCTAAATGGGCAATAAGTCCTGGAGTCTGAGCACATGGACTCTGCCAGACTCTGGAGCCGTCCGTCATGACCTAACACCCTAAAAGCTGCTTTGGTGTGTGGTGCTCATTAGATAGCCAGATTACAATTTCTCCATCAGCAGCCCTAGGACAAGGTACTTGTTAAAATGCAGATTCCTCGGTCCCAACCCAGACCTACAGAATTGGACTTAGAAGTGACGATGCACTAACCAACACCAAAAAGAGAAAAAACTCATGGCCATGGACAACAGTGGGATGACTGCTGGGGGGAGGTGTGGGAAACGGGGAGGAAGGTATTGCGGGGATAAATGGGGATGGAAGGAGACCTGACACGGGTTGGTGAACACACAATACAGTGTGCAGATGATGGGTGTACAATTATGCACCTGAAACCGGTATAATTTTATTAACCACTGTCACCCCAATGAATTCAATGAAAAGGAAAAAATAAAAAACACCACTGTGATTCTAACACAACTTAAAATAAGAAAGCCCAGGATGAAATGGGACTTCGCAAACTAGACTGCATGCTTCTCAAGGGCAGGAAGCAGCTGGAATTCATGCTCATAGCCCCAGAATCCAGCTGTGGTGCCTGAACGTTCAGTGATCGAGTGCGTATGAACTGTTGCCTTAATTGGATTAAACAGTAAGTGTCCCAACTCCTTGTGTTAGGACTGGTTTGTGCAGTTACTTGGGAAGCAGTGTAAACACATATACACCCTTCACACTGATTTCTAGCTTTGTCCTCTTCCCAGTGTTCGGACCATAGAGTCCGGTAAGTCAAAGGCATGACCACCTCTGCAAACTCTCCGTGTCGGCCTGCTCCAGCCCAGCCCGAGGCTCATAGATTCTCCAGCCACTAAGAAACAAAAGCTGTTGGTCGCTTTTAGCAAAAATTCTAGTCTGGTCAAACAGCCCATCTCCAAATTCTCATTCAGTGAACACTTCTTTATTCCCTCAACTGGGACCTACCTCTGCCGGGAAACCTGCTGAGAATGAGGTACCTGGGACCTAGTCAGCTCCTTCGATGTCCCCTCCCTCACCCTCTGCTGCCTCTGGGTCCTCCGTGGGCTGGAGGAGTGCTGGGAGGGAAAGAGGCCGGGGCAGGGAAGTCTTCCTGGGCTGGTGGGGCTGTAATCTGAAAGCAGCAGAAACACAATTACTGTCTCTTCTTCCTCATGAGCGGAACCCTCCTCCCCACTGAGGACCCTGACATAGTCACCATTATGGATGTTACTTCCTTTAACTTCCACCAATGCCATTCCCTTGGATCTAGTTTCCCCTATTGTCCACCTCCAGCCTCTTGGTGCTGGGCTCAGCCTGCCCCTCCAGGAGATCCTCCTTATAAAGATAACCCAAGCCCTGGCCGGTTTGGCTCAGCAGTAAGACCATCGCCCGCAGACCAGAGTCCCGGGTTCGATTCCGGCCGAGGGCACGTACCTCAGTTGTGGTTTGTCCCCGGCCCCGGTTGGGGTCATGCAGGAGGCAACCAATCGATGTGTCTCTCTAACATCGATGTTTCTCTCTCTCTCTCTCTCTTCCTCCCTCTCTCTTTCCAGCTCTATCTGAAGATTAATATAAACATATCCTCGGGTGAGAACTAAAAAAAATAAAGTAATAAAATAAATAAATAAAGATAAGCCCAGTCCCACTTTCTCTGTCATGAGTTCACACCTTAGTTCCTCCACCCATGAGAGTACAGTTCATCCATCAGTGCCTTCTCACCTCCTCTGTCAGCTCTGGTCAGAAAGAAATAGGTACAGTGTCTTCACCTGAAACTCTACAGTCCCCCCTCATGTGGCGTACTCACTCCCCCGTGGGAGCTCTCTCTCCCCTCCCCCAGGAAAGTACGCTGACCTCTCTCTCTCCAAAGGGTTCTCGATGGTGAGTCTTCACCCTCACCTGAGCACGAAAGGGGTGAATGCTGGCAACACCGGTTCCACAGACTCATAGGTGGTCCAACATCTCAGGAGGAAGTAGGGACATTTGTCACCTGTCGTAGTACCTGGGGAGACAATTAAAAAGTCACATCTAACATCTGTTACATTACTCAGACTCGCAGTCACAAGGAAGAAGACTCACTCAATTCATCTTCATTAGTGGGGCTCTGAGATAAGAATACCGATGCCATAAGGAACACTCAAATGCAGCGGTCCCCAACCTGTGGGCCGCGACCCCTTTGGGGGTCGAACGACCCTTTCACAGGGGTCACCTAAGACATAACAGTAGCAAAATTACAGTTATGAGGTAGCAACGAAAATAATTTTATGGTTGGGGGTCACCACAACATGAGGAACTGTATTAAAGGGTCGTGGCATTAGGAAGGTTGAGAACCCCTGAACCAAATGCAGCAGCAGCTCGAGGGCAGCGGTACCGGACCTCGCAAGGACTGGGAGGCAGTTCAGAGGGGATACAGATCTAAGAGCCAGGAACTCCCGACCTCCTCAGCAAAGGAGTGGCCGACTCCCACGACCTCTGTCTCTGTGCCATCCCTCCTTTTGGTGACACCCATATGCCAGCTCTTTTCCTGACCTCTGCTCCATGGAACACAGTGTTATCACAGATGTTAACAGTGAGAGTTCTGTTGTCAAATGTCTGGGAAACACTGAGTTAACGTTAGACAAGCTCTTACTGTGGGATCCTCAGAGTCTTTAAAATGCGAAAGCACAATGCGACTTTCTAAGAGGGGAACCAGATGTGGGTTTTCCCTAACGCACTGGCCTAGGAAACCCCATTTAAGGAACACCTGTTATGGCTGCAAGACCCAGCTCAGGCTACCCGGCCGGGAGCGATATGTGTCCTTCCTCTACTCCTTTGGCTTACTCGTGGCTTTGAGGCCCCGCAGCATCTGCAGACTGCACTCTCTCTACTTTCAGCTCCTGCTCCCACAAGCAACAGCTCTCCCTATGTCTCAATTCTCTTAAAGATAAAGAAATTGCTTGTTCCAGTGTGGTCACCATCAGAGCAATCTGGGCAGATCCTTGGTACCAAGCCATCTTATAGGCCATTGACCAACCTACCGCCTGACTCACCTTGACCTCGATGATCACCCCTGACCAGGAGAGTGGAACGAAATATGACCTCCCACCCTTAGCAGGAGACTGTGACTAGGGCAGCACCATGATTACCATTCTGTGAACACCACAGACTCTCTAACCCCTTTGTGACAACCAGACACTAAGTAAAGAAGTACAGCATTTGTAACTGGGAGACTTGTGTTAAGTAAATGTTTTTCAAGTACCTGAGGGTCCCTCAGCCTGGTGAAGTACACTGCAATAGAATGACACCAGGGTCCATGTTAGCTCCTCCGAGCTTCTTCACTGAAGAAGTGAGCCACATTTTAAGTATGTATAACATTTTAATAGATATATTTAAATATATAGTATATTTAAGTATTACATAGGATATATAGTACATTTACGTGTGTGTATATATATATAAGTATAGGATATATATTATTTTAAAGTATTATATAGGATATATAGTATGTTTTAAGTATATATAGTATAGATATTTATGAATATAACATTGACTTCTTCCCTTAACTTACTATGTAGCTCACATGTCAAGGCTAAATTATATTTCCACGTTTTTTTTTATTGCTATTTACCCATATGCTTAAAGTTTTTAACAGCTGGTGCAAAACAATAATAATTATTTTAACTTATATAATCTAAAGAAAAAATAGATACAAAAATATTTTGTAGGCTTCTGGGTTTTCTTGTTTGTTTTTTAACTTATCTTTATTGTTGAATGTATTACAGTTGTCCCCCCTTCTTTCCCCATTGACTCCCTCCTCCCCAATCCTGTCCCCCTCCTGCCTTCCCCACACTATTGTCAGTGTCCATTGGTTATGCATATGTGCATCGAAGTTCTCTGGTTTATCTCATCCCACCCTCCCTCCTCCCTTCCCTTTGAGGTTCATCAGTCTAACAACCAATGTGTACTTCTTAATTCCTTCATCTTTTTCACCCATCTCTCCAGCCCCCTCCCATCTGGCAACCAACAAAATGTTCTCTGTATCTATGAATCTGTTTCTGTTCTGTTTGTTCATTTTGTTTGTAGATTCAATTGTTGATAGATATGTATTATTTGCCATTTTATTGTTCATATTTTTGTTCTTCTTCTCCTTCAAGAAGACCCTTCAACATTTCATATAATACTGGTTTGGTGGTGATGAACTCCTTTAGCTTTTTCTTGTCTGGGAAACTGTTGATATGTCCATCGATTCTAAATGATAGCTTTGCAGGATAGAGTAATCTTGGTTGTAGGTCATTGCTTTTCATCACCTTGAATATCTCTTGCCATTCTTTTCTGGCCTGCAAAGTTTCTTTTGAGAAATCAGCTGACAGTCTTAGGGGAGCTCCTTTGTAGGTAACTAACTGCTTTTCTCTTGCTGCTTTTAAGATTCTCTCTTTGTCTTGAACTTTTGCATTTTGATGATGATGTGTCTTGGTGTGGGCCTCTTGGGGTTCATCTTGTTTGGGACTCTCTGTGCTTCCTGGACTTGTATGTCTGTTTCCTTCACCAAGTTAGGGAAGTTTTCTGCCATTATTGTTTCAAATAGGTTTTCGATTTCTTGTTCTCTCTCTTCTCCTTCTGGCACCCCCAAGATGCGAATGTTGGCACGCTTGAAGTTGTCCCAGAGGTTCCTTACACTATCGTCATTTCTTTGGATTCTTTTTTCTTTTTGCTGTTCTGATTGGGTGTTTTTTGCTTCCTTATATTCCAAATCGATGGTTTGCTTCTTGGCTTTACCTACTCTATTGATTCCCTATAAATTATTATTTATTTCACTTAGTGCATCCTTCATTTCTGATTGGTCCTTTTTTATATTGTTGATGTTCTTACTAAGTTCCTTGGAGGTCTCCTTAAGTTCCTTGAAGGTCTCACTAAGTTCCTTGAATGTCTCACCAAGTTCCTTGAGCAACCTTATAACCAGTATTTTGAACTCTGTATCTGATTGATTGCTTATCCCCATTTGGTTTAGTTCTTTCCCTGGAGTTTTGTTCTTTTCTTTCATCTGGGACATGTTTCTTTGTCTCCTCATTTTGGCTGCTTCCCTGTGACTGTTTCTATGTATTATGTAGAATTGCTATGTCTCCTAGGCTTTGTAGGATGGCCTACTGTTGTAGGTGTCCTGTAGGATACAGTGGCATAGCCTCTCTGATCACCCCAGCTGGGCCCTTGAGGTGCACCCCTAGTGTGAACTGTGTACCCTTCTGTTATAATTGAGTCTTTATTGCTGTTGGCACCTCAATGGGAGGGATTTACTCAGGCTAATCAGCTGCAAGGACTGGCTGTGCCCACTGACCACAGGCCTCTGACTACCTTGTGTTATAACCTGACAGCGAGATAACCAGAGATGCACAGCCGAATTGTAAAGGAGCACTTTATTTCGCCGGCGGGCTGTGGAGGGCATAGTCTCCCCTCAGATCAATAGCCACGATTCTCCTTGCTCATCCCATTTTAAAGACAGAAACTCCCTCTTCCTTTTGCCCCCCTTCCCTCAGGGAACCAGTACAATAGTGGGAGTGACAGAGACTACAGAAGTCAAAATTAGCATTATTTACAACGGCACAAGTACTTGCAAATACCTGCAAATACCTATACTCAGGAAACTGCAAATGCCTCCCAACTCGTGGGGAAACTATAATCTTAGGCAAAATTCCTTTACGTCTAGGGGTAATTAACCTATTATTGGAAGAATATCAAAAAAATGTCTATTAATAATAAAATAAAGTCTTTTAGTCGCCTTAACCAAGGGGCCTACATAAAATAAAATCTAGTTGCCTTAGCCTTGGGGCCCAGATCACTTGGAGGATCAGCTGTGTAGGGGCCCACCACACACAGCAAGACTTACTTTATCAGGGCTCTGGTACCCACTGAGTCTACTCATTGAGTGTGTCACTTATGGTTGGGTGGTGGTGTTTCAATATTATCTGTGCTGGCTCTGGGGCAAGGTCAGCCACTGCCTGTGTTCTGTCCGGGACCACTCAGCATAAACTACAAAGTGATCTGCCAATGTGATCTGCTTCTTGTGCTGGGCTTGGAGATGCCCAGGAAAAGCCAAGTTGTGAACCAAGGCTGGCTGCTTCTAGTGCCAGGCTTGGGGCCACTTAACGAGAGGTAGGGGGCTCCTTGAGACCAGATGCTGCTTGTTTGAGAGATTTTAGGAAAATCTGAACAGGATCCAAGACAGGCCAATCCTATAGTAAAGCCTTTGGAAACAGGTTGAATGTGGCAGGGCCTCAGGGAATCACCAGGGTGAGGCAAACAGTATAAGCCAGGTTGCTGGAGTCCCAGATATGGTGGCCGTCTGCCGCCCTGGGGAAGGGCTCAACAGAGGAACAAAGGCCTCCACCAGCACGTCTGTCTGAGAGAAAGCTGCCTCTCCAGCCCTCCTCCCGAGGACAAACAGCTCGGTTCTTCCCTGTATGTCTCTGGTGCCTTTCAAGCTGCCTCCCCTCTGAGCTTAGAGGGAGCAAGTCCCAGTGCGGGCCCTTTAAGAGGAGCTGCCTGGGGCTCCAACAACCTCAGCCTCCCTCAGCCTCAGTTCCTGCTGTTTTTTACAGGCAGAAGTGATGGGGACTTCTCTTCCTGGCACTGGAACCCTGAGCTGGCGGCCTGGTGTGGGACAGGGACCCCTCACGCCTCAGGGAAGACCTGCCCAGCCGAGGTGTTGTTGTAACCCAGTAGATCAACCTCACTCGGACACCAAAATTATAAGTTTTAGGAGCTTTATTAACCTGCGCAGGGACTGCAGCCAACCTACTCAGAGGAGAACTGCAGCCCCGAGCCTCTAAAATGGCAGCCTTTTATAGTCTGTCTACGTGAGAAGAGCAAGCAAGCAGCATTCACAGAAGCAGATATCAGCGGTTAGCAGTTGTTTGCTTAACATTTCTCAAAATCCATATCTAACAGTTGCCCAGGGGGTCTCCTGTTTGTTAAGCAAACAGAATAGGCCTCCCTCCCCTCAGGGAACCAGTACAATAGTGGGAGTGACAGAGATTACAGAGGTCAAAATTAGCATTATTTACAGATGGCACAAGTACTTGCAAATACCTATACTCAGGAAACTGCAAATGCCTCCCAATACATGGGGTAACTATAACCTTAGGCAAAAATTCCTTCCCGCCTAGGGGTAATTAACCTATTATTGGAAGAATATCGAGGAATGTCTATTGGTTATAAAATAGAGTCTTTTAGTCGCTTTAGCCAAGGGGCCTACATAAAATGGAACCTAGTTGCCTTAGCCTTGGGGCCCACAACAGTGTCCTGATTTTTATCCACCACACATAGGTGTGGGACCAGCCCGTCCGCCTCGGCCCCTCCTACCAGTCTCGATGGGGCTTATTCTTTAATTTCGTAGTTGTAGGACTTCCATTCAGCTCGATTTCAGGCAATTCTGAATGATGGTTGTGCTGTAGTTCAGTTATAATTTTGATGTGGTTGTGGGAGGATGCGATACCACGGTTACCTACGCCGCCATCTGGACCGGAAGTCCTAGGCTTCTGTTTTTTAAATGCATATTTGCAACACTGAATTAAAAATGTAGGTGTGCTGCCCTGCCTGGTTTGGCTCAGTGGTTAGAGGGTCGGCCTGCAGACTGAATGGTCTCGGGTTCGATTGCCAGTCAAAGGTTTGATTCCCGGTCAAGGGCATGTACCTGGGTTACAGGTTCGACCCTCAGCCCAGTCCGTCTGAGTTGGGCCCAGTCCGTCTGAGTTGTGCGGGAGGCAACCAATGGTTTCTCTGTCTCTCTCCCTCCCTCCCTTCCACTCTAATCTAAAAATCAATGGAAAAATATCCTCAGGTGAGGATTAACAAAAAAAAAAAAAAAAAATGTAGGTGTGCTTTGATCTTCCTGGCAGGTGTTTATGCAGCCCCACTCCCATTAAATAGCTCAGCCCTCCTCATCTTCATCTCAGAACTCACATTCAGCCCATGTACGGAAAGTACTGGTTCATTAACCTCATTCCACAGATTGAATCAGAAAAATGCACCTCTTCAATATTATAAAGAATAAGCCGGCCAATGTGACTGAGGTCAATTTAAAAACCATGCACTCTTCCAGTCACTCCTTCGGAGGGTCATTTATGAGCCAAAATTGACATTCAGTGGCAAGACAGAGGAATCCCCAGCCAGGAGCAGTTTGGTGTAGTGCACAGTGCGTGGCCTGAAGTCAGACAGACTAGCTCCGTGACTTCGAGCAGGTGTGTTAGATGTTCTACCAGTCAGTTCCCTCTTCTAATGGAGAGTGTCATGTAGTTGTCAGAAAGAGGTTGTGTACATAAAGGACTGGCACTGTGCCTAGAACACACTAGTTGCTCAATAAACAGTGACAGTGATGGTAGCAGTAGTAGGAACAGAGCTTAATAGTGCTGGTGGTGGCTCAGTGGTTGAGCGTTGACCCATGCACCAAGAGGTTGCCAGTTCGATTCCAGTCAGGGCACATGTTCAAGTTGTGGGCCAGATCCCCAGTGGGGGGTGTGCAGGAGGCAGCCAACTGATGTTCTCTCTCATCCATGTTTCTGTCTCTGTCTCTCCCTCTCCCTTCCTCTCTCTCTAAAATCAATAAAGAAAAAGAAAATTTAAATAGTGCTGGGGGTATGTAGTGGTGATGGGCGTGGTACAGATATCTCTTTGGTTGTCTGCCTTTTCATTTTTTTTTTTTTTTTTTGGTCTGCCTAACATCCCTTTACTCCATATTCTAATAATAATACCCCATTTTCTTTGGGTAACTGCCCCCTAATTCTTTGTGGTCCTGGAGGAACTGCCAATCATAGCACCCCACCCTCCTGACAACAGGGATGGGATTCTGATCCAGGCCTTTGTAATGTCTGTTCCCCTTTCTCCTGACTCCAAGGATTGGGGGTTGGGGAGGGGAGGACAAATGAGTGAAGCAGAATCTATCAGTCTCTCCGCGGGAGTTTATAGAGATGGTGAGAGAGAGAACCTCTCTGCCTCTGGGGTGGCTGGGCTGGGATGATATAAGCTCAGAGCTATCTGTGGTCATGCTGCACTTCACCTCCTGCTCAACTCAAGTGCACCTTGAAACAGGAGAGAATGTGGCCAACACAGAGAACAGCAAAACAGAAGGGGGAGAGAAAATAATATGCATATCTCTGATCCAGCTGAACTCTTGGATTTACCAGTTAAACAACTCAATAAATTCCCACTTTAGGCTTAAGCTAATTCGAATTGAGATTCTGCCCTTTGCATTAAAAGATTCCTGTCTAACACAAATATGCTTTTAAAAACAGAAAGAGCCATGGCCGGTTTGGCTCAGCGGTTAGAGCGTCGGCCAGCAGACCAATGAGCCCCGGGTTCAATTCCGGTCAAGGGCACGTACCTCGGTTGCCGTTCGTCCCCGGGAGGGTCATGAAGGAGGCAGCCAGTTGAGGTGTCTCTCTCACATCGATGTTTCTCTCTCCCTTTCTCCCACTTTATCTGAAGATAAATGGGAAACAATCCTCAGGTGAGGATTAAAAAAAAAAAAAAAAAACAGGAAGAGAGGAGGAGGACCAGAAAAGAGCACAGAAGCAGCAGTGGGAGGGGTCCTCACATTCACTCCAGCACGGGAAATGGAGCCAGCAGGTGTGCATCACTCCGCGCGGAAGTGGGCAGCAGCTGACGTGGCTCGGCCACTGAATCAGGCGACCTGCTGGAAGACACAGAAAACAGTGTGACTCACTGCGATTTCTTGCCCCCAGCTTAGTCAGTGAAGGGAAGAAGGTGACCCCCAATCTTGTTTCCCTGGCCAAGGTTGTCCCCCTGCCCTGCTCCAAAATAAGGGACCATATTACAGTGGCCTCACTGTGAAACATGAAGGAGCTTGCATTTTCTCCGTTAAGTCATGAGAGCCACTAAAGCTTTAAGAAGGGTAACGACATGATTTTTGCATTTTTGAAAGCTTTCTCTGGCCTCAGAATGGTGCCTGGATTGGAGGACAAAGCTGGAAGCAGGGAGGAAAGTTTTAGCAACAATCAAGTGAGTGCTTGAATGAAGACAAGCCAGTAATGACAGAGAACAGAGAATGGATATTTAGCAGGTCAAATCGACAAGACTTAGTGATTGATTGTATGGGCTGAGGTCGGGGCGTGGAGGCAGGAAGAAGGGAAGAACCCAAGTCATACAGTTACCATGGACCTCAGGAATTCAGAAAGAAGGTCTGGAGCTACACACGGGGGAAAGGAAGGACTTCACATTGGAACATATTCAGTTGGAGAATCCATGAGGATATACAGGTAGAGATGTCCAGTAGGAAATTAGGTCATTGGAGTCACTGATTCTGTGATCGTGGGCATGTTACTTGAATTCTTAGAGCCTGAGTCTCCTTATTTGTCAAATAGGAATAATATTCTCTTCTCAGGGGTTTGAATTAACTTGCCCAAGTCTGCCCAGTATAAAACAGTGTCCTTAAATAAAGAGATAGAAGATACTAATTACTCTGAGGTTGAGACCCCCAAAAGGCCACTGGTCCTGGGGGAGACTTCTGCTCTCCCCAGTCACCCATGCCCCTACTCCTGCCTTGTCCTTGGAAAGCCCAAAGACTTGGGGAGCTCAGGGTTTGCCCTGAGCATTTTCATGCAACTCAGCCTACTTAAGGGTTTGGCCCACTTTTCAGCCTTTGCATCTATTGTTCCTTCTGCCCAGTACACCCTTTTTTCACTGGTTTGCCTGGAAACACCTTTGCATCCTTCAAGATTTACTTTCTATCACCAGCTCTGTGATGTTTTATCTACTTCATCTCCACTGAGCAATTCAAATGTCATCTTGCAGTAAGTCTTTCTTCCTTTAGTCACCAGCTTATCCCTTAAGTAGTTGAAGTCTGTAGGCCTTACCTATAATGCTGGCTGACACAACTTGAAACAATCTGAAATTAGACACCATTGAGGTGTGTGCTGGTTACTAAGCTATAATCTCTCAGCTCCAAACCCATGTCTCCATGCCCTGTGGTGCTGGGGCTGGGACTCTGCAAGCCACATTTCCAGCAGTCTTTCCGTTAGGCTTTGCCAAAAGGTGTGCTAGAGGGAGACTGAGAGGCTAGAGGAGGGAGAAGGGACTCCTTCCTGTGGGCTCACAAGTCACAGGTCCTGTGAGCATCACACCAGCAATGTTTCTGTGCCCCTATAACAACATTTACATTTAGTGTGTCGTTTTCCCGGTGCTTGTAGCACTAGCCTTATCCCAGGTGGTTCCTCCTTCTTAGATCCTAGAGGTCTGGTTCTCAAACCCATGGCCTCTTCTCCAAGCTCGGAGATACTGGTCCCAGCAGAGCTGTGCCTCTTCCTCCTCATAGGTTGGGCTCCACTCCACAGGGCCCCACCTCTAAGTTGCTAAATTTTAATAATCCAGTCTTGGTTCCCAAGCCCTGTGAGTGCAACATGCTTCCTGCAGTTGGCCTGAACTGACTCAGCTGAACAGTGATGGTACAAGGTGTTTTTAAGTAAGCATATAATTGGCTTGGATCCATATACTTTATAGGATTAATGAGTCATCTTTGCCTGGGGATCCCCAGCTCCCGAGTGTCTGTCTACCCTTAATGTGATTGTGTAGTCCAACCCCTAAATGCCTGGCTACCTTGATGTAATTAGGCCACCCAACCCAACTGCATGAATTCTTCCAGATTCTAGACGCCACCAGCTGGCCCCATTCAAGGACAGCCCAGTGGAATAGCCTGAGGCAATGGGACATGGACCTAGCAGAGGCATCCATTGTCATGTGCTAACAGGGTCTCTCTCCCCACTGGCAAGATTTTAAAAAAATACTCCCTGGGCCCACCCCCAGTGGACCCATCCCTGAGTCCCATGGCATATAGGTGGCATGAAAAGGGAAACCCTAGGTGGTATGCTTGTGCAAGGAACGCTTCACAACCTCTCTAGCTGAGAACAACACCAAGCTCCAAGTTGAGAGGGCATTCTTCCCTACCTCACAGATGTCACAGTGGTGCCTCTGTGAAAACCCTAGAGCACTGGGGACAAGGTCAGAACTCAGGACTAAGACACGTGGCACTGGGACCCACCAGGTGACAGCAGGACCCTAAGAGTACCCTATGGAGGCGGCAAAGCAGCAGCCGTGCCAGGCTGGATGGTGTTCATTTATGTACACCTGGGACAAGCCTCCTGGGGGACCCCAGAAATATTTCAAAGGTGAGGTTCTGCTGGAGTGACTGGGATAAGAGCCCACTCCATCTGGGTCATTATGATAGATGTGATTCCATTTGTACTAATAGGCCGTTATCCTAGGTCACGTGGGAAATGTTGCCTAACGATAATCATGTTGCATCTTTGACAATAAGAGGCCCCACATTTGATATAACAATCAAAACATGCTGCCTTATTTAAATATAAGGAGTCTTCATTTTCCTCTGACCAATAAATGTTTAACATACTTTTATTTAGGCAATACATCTGCACACATGCAAAAACAAATAGGGGTTCAGATGCAAACTGAATTGAAATCAAGTACTATGAAGCAAAAACCAGTGGGAAAACATATAAAAATGTATCGCTGTGGCAGGGCTGGGTATCAGGATATAGGATTTTCTCTTTTTGCCCCAGCTACTTTCACACCTTAATACTCAATGCAGTACTATACATGATCCAATAGTTTGATAATCCTGTCACAGTGTTTTTTTGTCTCTGTAACTAATCACCAGAGGACATGCCAATAGGCTTTCACTTTGGACAAGTCAGAATCTGAGGGTTCCTCAAATTCGTAAGTGATGGGGATCGCCCCGGCCGGTGTTGCTCAATAGGTTGAAGCGCCGTCCCATGCACAAAAGGTGGTGGGTTTGATCCTTGGTCAGGGGATATACCCAGGTTTCGGGGTTCCATCCGAAATCGGGGCACGTGTGGGAGGCAGTCAATCAATGTTTTTCTCACATTGATATTTCTCTCTCTTGCTCTCTCTTCCTTCCTCTTTCTAAATATCAATTTTTTTTTATCCTCACCCGAGGACATTTTTGCATTTATCTTCAGATAGAGCGGGAAGGAGAGAGGGGGGAAGAGAGAGAGAGAAACATCGATGTGAGAGAGACACATCAACTGGCCACCACCCACACGACCCCAACTGGGGCCGGGGACAAACTGCAACCAAGGTACGTGCCCTTAGCAGGAACCGAACCCAGGACTCTCTGGTCCGCAGGCCGACACTCTAACCACTGAGCCAAACCGGCCAGGGCAATATCAATTTTTTGTTTTAAGTTTAAATTAAGGGGATCTATTGTATCTTCATGGCTAAGGTATGCTTTAATCCTGGGACATCCAGAAAAATTAGTTCTGGTTTATTCTAACATAGCTTGCCTAGAGTTTTGGTCAACCATGCCTGAAGAATGAGACAGTTTGAAGTTTGCCATAACAGACATTTTTTTTCTCTCAAATTCATTAAAAGAGAAACCAAATGCCTTGGCTAAGGAAAGAGCTGGCCCTCCCCTCTACTCCATTTATAGATGAACACTCCTCTTGGCCAATCCAGAGCTCTTTGAATCAAAAGGGAAGTTCAAGGCCACTGCTTCTGCAGATAAATTGATTCAGTCAAGGAAAGACTGCAGATCTGACAAGGAAAAAATGGCAGGCTCAAGAGAAGACGAATTTTTACCATATTTCATTATAGAAGTCCACAGTGAAAGAAAAATGACTTCATCAATCCACTCTGGGAGGCCCGGGGAGGCTAAGGATGAAAGAAAAAAGCCTCTGGAACAGGCTTCCTGTCATACAAGTTGCATCCATCAGTGCAGGGAAGCTTCAGAGAGGCACATGCAATCACAGCTGACGGTGGATAAATCACAATTATCAAGACCTTATTAGCTATTGCCCTAGAGTTAAAGAGGGTCATTTGCCTCTATCAGGGAGCAATCGATTGCTTTATATGGGCTATAACTTATAAGGCCAAGGTCAAGGTATGGTGATGGAAAATTAGGTTAGAGATCATAAATCGTCCAGCACCAATCCTTCTTATCTGAATGAGAGTGCTATAAACTATTAACCCTGTTCTATTTTGTAGGAATATAACAAAACCCAAAATCGTAGTGAACTCTCTGATGGATAATACAGTATATCAGAAAAAAAAAAAAAAAACTAGAAAGATTGAACTTTCTTCACCTGATAAGAAGAAAATTGAATTCACTCTGCCTTGATGCACATGGTTAATTCTTCAGACCAGCAAGTACTCATCAAAATGGGGCAAAAGACACTTTACAGAGGAAAGATTCTCTTATTGCTCCTCGTTGTCTCCTCTTGCTATGATTCAAGAGACCCCATACCCTAAGTGAATGGGTCACAAGCAGCAGATACCATGAGGTTGGCATTGACCAATGTGAGGGGATAATTCTGTCATAGTGTCTTTTTTCTCTGCAACTAATCACCAAAAAGCAAATTTAAAAAAAAAAAAATTATATATATAATTCTCAACTGCCCAAATAAAAGATGTCTTATAACATTTCAGAACTGTCAGAAAATATTAACAATTAATAAGCCTTTGTAAAGGGTACAAAGTGTTACTTGTCTGGATTACTGAAAATATTCCAATTTAAAAGTTGGGAAAAAATCTTGTGATAGTTGGCACTAAAGTAAAGATAGCTGTGGTTTAATTCGTAAAAATAGTTTTGTGTATTCCTTATATTTCTGTTTTTCTTATAGAATAGTTACTTTAATTTTATGGGCATAACAAATGGCTTCTATTTTTATGTATACTGAAGGTTTTATACCTAGCATTGTACCAACTAGAAATATCTATAAATCAGCATTTTCATACTGATTGCAACAAATATTCAATCAAAAAAACTTACCTGTGACCTTGTTTGGCAATTTTTAAAAACTTTGAAAAAGATAAGACAAAAGGGCAAAAATTAATGCCATCTCTGATGACTATCTTTAACATACATAGTTGAATCAAACAAGGAAAAAAGAATCAATTTTCTAAACTTTACACAGCTGAAAAAGCATAAAGTTTTATTAAGTCCATGAAAAATAACATATTTCTCAAATGAGTCTTGTTTAGAAATATCAGAAATTAGAGATTGTTCTTAAAAACCAATGGATAATGAGAATGAATCTGATCAATTCTTCAGGTGCAGAAAGGAAATAAGAAAATGTTATTCAGGGTTATCTCTGAATTCTCAGCTGGTTGAACAAACTTTGACATTGAATCAAATTTTCCTTAAATCAGAACTGAATTTTTTCATAGGTTTCTATAGAGGCAAAAGCAGGAAGCTTCAAAAGCACAGAGGCATGAAAATGTACAAGCATTCAAAATGTTTTACTTGGCAATCTCTCACCACTTTCTCCCACTGTTATTGAAAACCATCATTTGCAACAATGATTTGCTGGAAGCGCTAGAATATCTTGTTACTACATCTCAAAGTCTCACTAGTTTACATAGATTTCCAATTACTCGGTGACAATTTATGTCTGCTCTAGTATTCTTTCAGTTTTAAGTATAACTTTTGACCAGAATTTTGTATTTAAAATATTGTGATCCTCCACTACCATGTCAAATTAAAAATAAAACAAAACTTTTGTTGCACTGCTAATTGTTATAAGTTCTAGAAGATTTTAGTAAGGTATAAAAGTTTCTTAGATTTAATTACATTTTTACATTATGTATGCTGAGGATTTACTGAAAACAGGTCAGTACCTTAAAGGGATAAAAAGTTGTCCTAGAAATGTAGTTCCTTCTGCTAGCTAAACGTTAATGGTGAACAATAAAGTGGGCTGTTACTTTCCAGACTCCTAACTAAAAGACTGATGTTTCAGGGAAGCCTCTTTTTAAAAAAAATTAGACTAAGAGATGACAGGAATGGAGAGCAAAGACAAATCCCCAGCAACTCAAAAGGTGGGTAGCTGATCTCTAAATCAAGGAGAGATATCCAATAGCTCCACAAGCTGACAGGTAAGTTGTGAAGCAAAAGATCCCTGGAACCTCACCAGTACTCAGAAGCAGGCCCTGCTGAAGGACAGTCCAGACCCCACCCCCAAACATTTGAGGGCAGTGGTGAACTAAACCAAACTTTGAAAAAGTGCACAGACTTCCGGTCAAGATGGCGGCGTAGGTAGACGCAGTATCGCGTCCTCCCACAACCACATCAAAGTTACAACTAAACTACAGAACAACCATCATTCAAAACCGCCTGACATCAGCTGAATGGAAGTCCTACAACTACGAAATTAAAGAAGAAGCCGCATCGAGACTGGTAGGAGGGGCGGAGGCAGACGGGCTGGTCGCACACCCACGTGTGGCGGATAAAAATTAGGAGGACACCTCGGCTGGGAAGGCCCTCCCTGAGGATTGAGGGGTCCCCGTCCCACACCAGGCGCCCAGCTCAGGGTTCCAGTGCCAGGAAGAGAATCCCCATAACTTCTGGCTGGAAAAACCAGCGGGAACTGAGGCTGAGGTGGCTGGAGCCCCGGCAGCTCCTCTTAAAGGGCCCGTGCACGGACTTACTCAGACTCGCTCCCTCCAGGCTCCAGCGTGCGGGAGGGAGCCTGAAAGGCACCAGAGTCATATGGGGAAGAACTGAGCTGTTTGGCATTGGAGCGAGGGCTGCAGAGGCAGCTTTCTCCTGGACAGACGTGCTATCAGAGGCTTTTGTTCCTTTGGTGAGCCCTTCCCTGGGCCGGCAGACACCGCCATATCTGGGACTCCAGCAACCTGGCTTACATTGTTTGCCCCGCCCTGGTGATTCCCTGAGGCCCCGCCCCACCCAGCTTTCAGGCCCACCCAAGCTGTTGCCAGTTGCTTTACCATAGGATTGGCCTGTCTTGGATCCTGCTTCAACTTTTCCTAAATTCTTTCAAACAAGCAGCATCTGGTCTCAGCTAGCCACATACCTCTCGTTAAGTAATACATAGAAACAAACACAGGGAGGCAGCCAAAATGAGGAGACAAAGAAACAGGTCCCAAATGAAAGAACAGAACAAAACTCTAGGAAAAGAACTAAGTGAAATGGAGTTAAGCAACCTAACAGATGCTGAGTTCAAAATACTGCTTATAAGGATGCTCAATGGACTTAGTAAGAACCTCAGTGGACTTAGTGAGGACCTCAAGAGCATAAAAAAGGACCAGTCTGAAATGAAGGATGCACTAACTAAAATAAAGAATAGTTTACACAGATGCAATAGTAGAGTAGGTAAAGCCAAGAAGCAAACCATCGATTTGGAATATAAGGAAGCAAAAAACACCCAATCAGAACAGCAAGAAGAAAAAAGAATCCAAAGAAATGAGGATAGTGTAAGGAGCCTCTGGGACAACTTCAAGCGTGCCAACATTCGCATCTTGGGGGTGCCAGAAGGAGAAGAGAGAGAGCAAGAAATCGAAAACCTATTTGAAACAATAATGGCAGAAAACTTTCCTAACTTGGCGAAGGAAACAGACATGCAAGTCCAGGAAGCACAGAGAGTCCCAAACAAGATGAACCCCAAGAGGCCCACACCAAGACACATCATCATCAAAATGCAAAAGGTTCAAGACAAACAGAGAATCTTAAAAGCAGCAAGAGAAAAGCAGTTAGTTACCTACAAGGGAGTTCCCATCAGACTGTCAGCTGATTTCTCAAAAGAAACTTTGCAGGCCAGAAGGGAGTGGCAAGAAATCTTCAGAGTGATGAAAAGCAAGAACCTACAACCAAGATTACTCTATCCTGCAAAGCTGTCATTTAGAATCGATGGCCATATAAAGAGTTTCCCAGACAAAGAAAAGCTAAAGGAGTTCATCACCACCAAACCATTCTTATATGAAATGTTGAAAGGTCTTCTTGAAGAAAAAGATAAAAAAATATGAACAAACAAAATGGCAATAAATACATAGCTATCAACAACTGAATCTACAAACAAAATGAACAAGCAGAACAAAGACATTCTCATAGATACAGAGAACTTTTGTTGGTTACCAGATGGGTGGGGGCTGGGGGGATGGGTGAAAAAGGTGAAGGGATTAAGAAGTACAAATTGCTTGTTAGACTGACAAACCTCAAAGGGAAGGGGGGTTGGGGGGTGGGAAGAAATAAACCAAAGAACTTATTTGTATATATGCATAACCAATGGACACAGACAACAGTGTGGGGAAAGGCAGGAGGAGGGCAGGAATGGGGAGGAGGGGGGCAAGGGGGGAGAATGAGGAATATTTGTAATACATTCAACAATTAAGATAAGTTATATAAAAAAACAAAAAACAAAAAAAACAACAACAAAAAAAAATGAAAAAGTGCACAGGCAGATCAATGATCAATCAGATTGATCCCCACTCTTGCAGCCTGATATACAAAAGTGTGTGCACTTTTCTGAAGGCAAATATTATTTACTTCAGACTCTACTATTCTTTTATAATAAATGCTTAGACTGAAATTCAAAATTGCAAGACATATAAAAAAATGTGATCCATAGTCATGAAAGGAAATAGTCTATAGAAACAGACCCAGAGATGTCCAAAATGTTGAAATGATCAGACTAGGTCTTTAAGATAACTATGATAAAAATGCTAAAGTATTTAGCTAGAAAAATAAAAACGTGTGATGAAGGATTTCAACACAAACATGGAAACTATAAAAAAAGAGTCTAATGGAAATGCTAGAAATAAAAAATATTATGTCCGAAGTGAGAAATGTATTAGATGGGTGTAACCACAGGTCAGACAAAACGGGGGATAGGATCACAGATCAATATAAGTATCCAAACTAAAACACAAAAGGAGAGGGAAAAAAAGAGGGAAGCAGGGAGGGACAGAACAGATATGTGGGAAAAAATATCAAATGGTCTAACATCCCTGTAATTGGAATTCCAGAAGCAGAGGAGGGAGAAAGTGAATCAAAAGAAATATTTGCAGATCCAATTTTTTAAAAATAGATAAAAGACAACAATCAAAAAATTTTAGAATCTCAGTGAAGCCCTGGCCGGTTTGGCTTAGCAGTTAGAGCATCGGCCCATGGACCAATGAGTCACGGGTTCAATTCCAGTCAAGGGTACGTACATTGGTTGCAGTTCGTCCCAGCCCTGGTCAGGGTCATGTGGGACGCAACCAGTTGATGTGTCTCTCTCTCTCCCTCCCTCCCACTCTATCTGAAGATAAGCAGAAAAATATCCTCGGGTGAGGATTAAAAAAAATATTTTTTTTAGAAAAGAATCTCAGTGAATTCCTAGCAGGACAAACATAAAGAACTGACCTAATCATATCAAAATCAAATTTCTGAAAACGAAAAATAAAAAACAAATCTCAAAAAGAGCAACCAGAGGCCGGCCAGGTGGGTAAGTTGGTTGGAGCACTGTCCCACACACCAAAAAGGTTGTGAGTTTGATTCTGGTCAAGGCACATACCTAGGTTGCAGGTTCAATATTCCCTCCCCATTAGGGCACATGTGGGAGGCAACCAATCCATGTTTCTCTCTCACATCGAAGTTTCTCTCTCTCACTTCCTTTCTCTCTAAAAAAATCGATAAAAATATATCCTCGGGTGAGGATAAAAAAAAAGAGCAGCCAGAGGAGGGGGGTGGAAAATATACTATACACATACAGGAAGGCATACAAATTAAGGCTAACTTCTCTGCAAAAATAATAAAAGACAATGGAGAAATTTCTTTAAAGTAATAAAAGAAAAATAACTGTCAACCTAGAATTCTATAATCAGTCAAAATGTCTTTCAAAAATTAAAATGAGATTGATGGTAGCCAGAGGTGGGGCGGAGGGGTTGGGGAGGAGGGAGTGAGCAAAATGGGTGAAGGGAGTCAAAAGATACAAACTTCCAGTTATAAAATAAACAAGTACTGGGGATGTAATGTATAGCAGCATGGTGACTATAGTTAACACTATTGTATTGCATAATTGAAAGTGAATAGATGTTAAAAGTTCTCATCATAAGAAAAAGAAATTCTGGACATCAAAGTTACAACTAAACTACAGAACAACCATCATTCAAAACCGCCTGAAATCAAGCTGAATGGAAGTCCTACAACTATGAAATTAAAGCAGCAGCCGCATCCAGACTGGTAGGAGGGGCGGAGGGGCCGGGCTGGTCCCACACCCACGTGTGGCGGATAAAAATTAGGAGGACACCTCGGCTGGGAAGGTCCTCCCTGAGGACTGAGGGGTCCCCGTCCCACACCAGGCACCCAGCTCAGGGTTCCAGTGCCAAGAAGAGAATCCCCATCACTTCTGGTTGGAAAAACCAGCGGGAACTGAGGCTGAGGTGGCTGGAGCCCCCGGCAGCTCCTCTTAAAGGGCCCGTGCACAGACTTACTCAGACTCCCACCGTCCAGGCTCCAGCGTGCGGGAGGGAGTCTGAAAGGCACCAGAGTCATATGGGGAAGAACTGAGCTGTTTGGTATTGGAGCGAGGGCTGGAGAGGAAGCTTTCTCCTGGGCAGACGTGCTATCAGAGGCTTTTGTTCCTTTGGTGAGCCCTTCCCTGGGGCTGCAGACAGCCACCACATCGGGGACTCCAGCAACCTGGCTCACACTGTTTGCCCCACCCTGGTGATTCCCTGAGGCCCCACCCCACTCAACTTTCAGGCCCACCCAAGCTGTTGCCAGTTGCTTTACCATAGGATTGGCCTGTCTTGGATCCTGCTTCAGCTTTTCCTAAATTCTTTCAAACAAGCAGCATCTGGTCTCAGCTAGCCCCATACCTCTCGCTAAGTAATACATAGAAACAAACACAGGGAGGCAGCCAAAATGAGGAGACAAAGAAACAGGTCCCAAATGAAAGAACAGAACAAAACTCTAGGAAAAGAACTAAGTGAAATGGAGTTAAGCAACCTAACAGATGCTGAGTTCAAAACACTACTTATAAGGATGCTCAATGAACTTAGTGAGAACCTCAGTGAACTTAGAGAGGGCCTCAAAAGCACAAAAAAGGACCAGTCAGAAATGAAGGAGGCACTAACTAAAATAAAGAATAGTTTACACAGATTCCATAGTAGAGTAGGTAAATCCAAGAAGCAAACCATCGATTTGGAATATAAGGAAGCAAAAAACACCCAATCAGAACAGCAAAAAGAAAAAAAAATCCAAAGAAATGACGATAGTGTAAGGAGCCTCTGGGACAACTTCAAGCGTGCCAACATTCGCATCTTGGGGGTGCCAGAAGGAGAAGAGAGAGAACAAGAAATTGAAAACCTATTTGAAACAATAATGGCAGAAAACTTCCCTAACTTGGTGAAGGAAACAGACATACAAGTCCAGGAAGCACAGAGAGTCCCAAACAAAATGAACCCCAAGAGGCCCACACCAAGACACATCATTATCAAAATGCAAAAGGTTCAAGACAAAGAGAGAATCTTAAAAGCAGCAAGAGAAAAGCAGTTAGTTACCTACAAGGGAGATCCCATAAGACTTTCAGCTGATTTCTCAAAAGAAACTTTGCAGGCCAGAAGGGAGTGGCCAAGAAATATTCAGGGTGATGAAAAGCAAGAACCTACAACCAAGATTACTCTATCCTGCAAAGCTGTCATTTAGAATCGATGGCCATATAAAGAGTTTCTCAGACAAGGAAAAGTTAAAGGAGTTCATCACTACCAAACCATTATTATATGAAATGTTGAAGGGTCTTCTTGAAGAAAAAGATAAAAAAATATGAACAAAGAAAATGGCAATAAATACATATCTATCAACAATTGAATCTACAAACAAAATGAACAAGCAGAACAGAAACATTCTCATAGATACAGAGAACTTTTGTTGGGTACCATATGGGTGGGGGCTGGGAGGAGGGGTGAAAAAGGTGAAGGGATTAAGAAGTACAAATTGGTTGTTGACTGACAAACCTCAAAGGGAAGGAGGGTAGGGAGGTGGGAAGAAATAAACCAAAGAACTTATATGTATATATGCATAACCAATGGACACAGACAACAGTGTGGGGAAAAGCAGGAGGGGGGCAGGAATGGGGAGGAGGAGGCAGTGGGGGGAAAATGAGGAACATCTGTAATACATTCAACAATAAAGATAAGTTAAAAAAAAAAGAAAAAAGAAAAAAAATTCTGTAACTATGTGTGGCAACAGATGTTAACTAGACTCACTGTGGTGATAATTTCACAAATACCAAGTCACCCAAAACTATATAATGTTTGTGTCGATTATACCTTAATTCAAATAATAATAAAATAAATTAATTTTTCTAATTTCTAAAATGAAGATTAAATATATTCTTAGAAAGATAAAAGCTGAACGAATTTGTCTCCAGAAATCTTTACTACAAGAAATGTAGAAGATAATTCTTCCAGCTAAAAGAAAATAAAACTTTATAGAACTTTAGTACTACAGAAGAAAATGAAGAGCAAAAGAAAAGATAAAAGATCTAAGTAAAAGTTTTTTTTAAAAAACTTAGTATCCTTATTATATATTCTTCTTTTTAAATTTCTTTAAAAGAACATTGATTTTTAAACCAAAAATAATAACAAAAAATTGAAAGGTTTAAAGTAATTTAATATTTTACTATAATTTTCTCTTAATTACAAAACCAATGCATGCTTATTTTCAAAAGGTATAGCTATGTGAGGTGATGGATGTGAACTAAATGTATTGTGGTAATCATTTCACAGAATATAGATATATCAAATCATTATGTTGTATATGTTAAACTAATACAAGTTATATGTCAATTACATCTTAACAAAATTGGAGAAAAAATTCAAACGTTAGAGAACTACACAGTATAGAAAAAGGAAGTCACCAAACGCCCAACCCCTGCAGACTGACCACTGGCAACTATTCAGCATGTCTTCCTGACACTTTCTTCTACATTGATACTAACACACCTGTGTTTTCATACAAAGTATTATGTCTTAAAACAAAGTTTAATTTGCTGCAGTGCATATTGGCAAAGAAAAATGAATTTGATGTGGTACAGTTCTGTTCTTAGGCATTAACCCCCCTACCCACTAATCAATAAGACAAATATTTTGCTAAACATCTATTGTAGCTTAAACTTAGTCAGATCCAGTATATTTTTTTTTTATCCTCACTGGAGGACATTTTTGCATTTTTATTTTCAGATAGAGGGGGAGGGAGAGAGGGATGGGGCCGGGGACAAACCGCAACCGAGGCACGTGCCCTTAGCGGGAACCGAACCCAGGACTCTCTGGTCTGCGGGCCGACACTCTAACCGCTGAGCCAAACTGGCCAGGGCCAGATCTAATATTTTACACAGTCTCTTCAGTCTTCTGTCTGGATGAGGGTCTCAGAAAGCGTCCTCCTGCCTTGCTCTTCCCTCTGAAATAGGCTTATACATCCATAGGAAGCAGTGGGGAAAGGGAGTCACTGGCATTGTACGGATCCTTGGGTTTGCGCTGCCTCGCATTCCGAGCTCCAGGGTGACTCTCTCTGTCTGCTGGATGGTCCAGTTAGAACTTGTCCTCTGGCCTCCCTGAAGACTCCATGGTCTGTTCTTCTGGCTCATGCGATGTTCCCAAGGATTATCGGCCAACTTCTCCTTGTTGATTCACCCTCCCCTCAGTTATACTGTCTTTTTTTTTTTTTTTTTTTTTGTACGTGCCCCTAGCGGGAACCGAACCCAGGACTCTCTGGTCCGCAGGCCAACGCTCCAACCGCTGAACCAAACCGGCCAGGGCTAGTTATGCTGTCTTAATAGGCCCCACCAATTTCTGACTGTGACCCCCATTAGGTCCTAGCCTGGAGGGGACACTCTATAGCCTCCCAAAACATACAGAGATACCTCCCTGTCTTAGGAACTCCCCCATATCTCTCTCAGCAGTTTCTGGGTCCCATCTAAACCCCAAGGGAAACTAGAACCGCCCAGGGAGACTCAAACTCAAGGCCTCCCTCTGCTGCTCACCACTAAGTATACTTTGCTGTAGCAATGCCCCAAGTTGGTAGTCTTCTCCCAGAACCTCCCGTCCTCCATGCTCCCCTCAACTGATCTAACATAGCCCACCCCTCCCCCGTCTCCAGGAAAAAGCCTCTACCACTCCACTTTCCACCCTTCTCTCTTGTACAACCCAAGCCTCTTGAGTCTACTGTTTTGCCTCAAAAACTTCTTTTCCACTTGAAGACTTTTCCACTTGGGCCCAGATGCAGGTTTTTTAATGAAATGATTCTATAAATCGATTTTGCAGTTTTTTTATGTGTTCTTTTTTTTTTATTTCATAATATATTGTGAACATCTTTCCAAGTCATTTCAGAGAGAGTTAGCTCATTCTTTTCGAGAATTATATGGCATTTCATCGCATAGATGTACTATAATTTACCTATCAATCCCTACTGACGAGCATTGGTGACGTTTCCAACTTTTCACTGGTAAAAACAGACCATACTTGGAGAACACTGTCCTAGAGAGTAGAATGAAAAAAAGGAAGGAACAATTTTCACTAGTTGTTTGTCAAATTTAGTTTATTTAGGATTTAATTTTTGTGAGTATTGCCCACAGAATAAAAACTCAACATACAATCTTTGTGTGTGTGTGTGTGTGTGTGTGTGTGTTTAAAAGGTTTCCCTTTCTATTGATAAAAAAACGAGATTTTGTAACAAATTTATGAATTCATAATTTTTCTTAAGTACCATTTCCATCAAATGTAGTGTTAAAAACTTTTATTCTGAAAAGTTGTTGTTTGTTTTGAATGAATTAGTTAGGTATTACACAATATATTTAAATTAGAAGTGCTTTTAAAATTCTATTTTGTTGAATCTGCCCGGCCGGTGTGGCTCAGTGGTTGAGCGTCAACCCATGCACCAAGAGGTCGCTGGTTCGATTCCTGGTCAGGGCACATACCCAGGTTGTGGGCCTGATCCCCAGTGGGGGGCGTGGAGGAGGTGGCCAATTGGTGTTCTCTCTCATCAATGTTTCTATCTCTCTCCCTCACCCTTCCTCTCTCTCTAAAATTAATAAAGATAAAAAAAAATAAAAAATAAAAAAATATAAAATTGTATTTTGTTGAATCTAAATGAATAATTTGTACTGGCTATAAAGATATTAGAGAAATTTTTAAAAAACAATACTATTATTCTCATACACTACTGGTAGGAGCATAAATTAGCATAGCAGAGTAGATAAACAAATTATAGTGTATATTCATAAAATGGAATGCTATGCACAGCAATGAAAATGAATAACAGTTATATGTAAGAGCAGGATTAATTGCACAAACATAAGCAAAAGAAGCATTTTCCATTTATATTAATTTCAAAATTAGGCAAAACTAAACTATATTATTTAATGGCTACATATACAGGTGGTAAAATCTAAAGAGAAGAACAAAAATTATTATCAAAAAGTCAAGATAGCGGTTTCTTGTAGAGCTGTGCTATCCAATACAAAAGCAAACTCTAAATGTAATTTTAAATTTTCTAGTAGTTACATTAAACAAAGGGGGAAAAAGGTAAAGTTAATATATATTTTATTTAACCCAATGTATTCAAAATATTATCATTGCAATATGTAATCAATATTAAAAATTATTAATGAAGTAAGTACTTCACATTCTTTTCTTATACTAAATCTTCATAATCCAGCATGAATTTTACACTTACAGTGCATCTGAATTCCAACTAGTCACATTTCAAGTGCTTACTCGCCATATGTGGCAAGTGGCTACGGTACTGGACGGCCCAGTTCTAGCAAATATGAGAGTGAGGAAAGAGGTTATCTCTACAGGAGAGAAGTAGGGTTGTAATTGAGAAGGACACCTGGGGACTTCTGGGGAACTAGCAGTGTTATCTTTCTTGGTATGAGTGTTGGTGACATGAATGTTTGCTTCATAACTATTCATTAAACCATACGTGTTTATGGCAATAAATACGTATCTATCAACAACTGAATCTACAAACAAAATGAGCAAGCAGAACAGAAACAGACTCATAGATACAGAGAACTTTTTGTTGGTTGCTAGATGGGAGAGGCTGGGGGGATGGGTGAAAAAGGTGAAGGGATTAAGAAGTACAAATTGGTTGTTAGACTGACAAACCTCAAAGGGAAGGGGGGAGGTGGGGCGGGAAGAAATAAACCAAAGAATTTCTATGCATACATGCATAACCAATGGACACAGACAATAGTGTGGGGAAGGTGGGGGGGGGCGTTAGTGGAGAGGAGGGGATCAACGGGGTAAAAAAGGGGGGACGTCTGTAATACATTCAACAATAAAGACAAATTTTAAAAGAAAAAACTGCACATGTGAATTTTATGCACATTTCTTCATGTTTTGTTTCATCAAAAAGGTGTTAAAAATACTAAATGTATACCCTTGTGCATTTATCATTATAAACCTGAGCAAGTATTTCTGAAGGATAAATGTATAGAAGTGTAGCTACTGGATCAAATGATACAAACATGAAAACATCTAATAGTACTAAATTAGCTTCCAAATGCTTTTACCAATTCCCACTCCTACCAATAATGAGTGAAAACTCCCATTTCTCTACATACTTACCAACACTGGGTTTTATCAATTTTAGGACATTTTTTTTACAGTTATGTGTAAGAAGATATTTGAAGAGTTAAGGTCACTCAATGACTACTTCAGAAAATTATAAAATATCCCATTCAGGACAGGCTCTCCTTTAGCATACGATGGCACTAACAATCAGGCTGTTGGTCCTTCTGGTGCCTTTGAACAGATGGGCACCTGCATCCTTGAGCTGCCATTGCCCTGCACCAGCAACTTCACCCTGCAGCTAGACAGCATTTGAAATAGCCTTCCCTTGAAAGTGCATACACCAGCCTTCATTCTGACTGCACATTTTAGCCTTTGATACTTCACCTCAGGGCTGTATCATGATGTCAAGCTTTGCCTTGAGTAGTAGTTAAATGCAAGTCATCACAACCACCAATGACCTTGATTCCACTGAATGAAAAATCTTTCCATCTTGGCACTAGTCCAACCTTTCTCCTCTAAAGTGTTATTACAGCCCTGTTTCCTTTCATGGGACATTTCTAGATGTTTAAAATCTATGTTTGGGACTCACCTAATAAAACTGCCTTCGGAGATGGATTATCAACCACACAAGAAAAATGAGTCTCATTACCTGTAATCACAAAATATTCCTGTATTTGTCAGATTCTTCTCTCTCTCTCTCTCTCTACCTCCCCTTTCTTTCCTCCTTCCTTTTCCTCTTCTTTCTCTTGCTCTCTTTTATTTCCCAACATTGCTTAGCTTAGTTCTGATCTTTCCTTTCTTTCCTCTTCAATTTGAACTCACAGCCTGAGGATCCCAGAGACTCACAGTCCCCAGGCAAGATACCCGTGGCCCAAAAGGTGGGCAGCAGAGAAGTAAAGGACCCTGGAGACAAATTGAGATCTTAACTACAGAAGGATTTACCCAGTGCTTAACAAGGGCGGCGGGGGGGGGCAGGGGGGGGGGTTCCATGTTTGGTGCTGGTGCTGATTCACTGGCAAAAGTCAATTACATGGGCACAAACAACTTGGCACCCTAAGTGGAATGATCAAAAATACATCTGGCCTGCTTGTACTTTTCTCTAAATTAAGAAAAGGAAACTGTCTGGTATTGTAGAACTATAATTGTAGGATAGCATAACCAACTAGTAAGGATGACCAGGCTCCACTGCAGGTCTCCTGAACTAGAACAATCAAGATGATCATTCTGGCTAGGAACCATTTAACAAAGGGAAGCACAGTTTCCCAGCCCAGTAGCCCTGGGCATCAACCTGCTCGCGCTCACACACAAGCTCACCTGTTAGTACGTGACCTTCAAAAGCCTCTACGCAGGCCCTGCTGGTTTGGCTCAGCAGTTAGAGCATTGGACCAAAGGATCGCAGGGCAGGTACCTGGGCTGCAGGTTTGATAGCCGGCCCGGCCCTGGTTGGAGGGATGTGGGAGGCAACCAGTCAATGTGTCTCTCTCACATTGATGTTTTGCTCTTTCTCTCCCTCTCTCCCTCCCTTCCACTCCATCTAAAAGTCAATGGAAAAATATCTTCGGCTGAGGATTAAAAAAGAAAAAAAGTCTCTATGTGCCTTGCTTTCTTTATTTATAAGCTAGAGATGACGCTTGGGTCGATGCTCAGCCACCGAGCCACACCGGCCGGGCTGATATGTAAGCTTTTTCATCTCAGGGCTACTTTAAGGGTTCTGTGTATAAAGTACTTGCACATAATAGGTCCTCAACAACAAGTATTTATTAAAATAATAAGATGATGATTTTAGCAAAAATTGACAAGTGCCATCCAATTTTCTTGAAATTTTTTACAATAAGCTCATATTTTTATAGTTGGGGAGGTCTTGCTTTTTCAAGACTCTAGCCTTTAAGTACCCATTAAAGAATCTTCTATTAAAATTTTAAAGAAACAGGAAAATGTGGGTTAGCTTTCATGGAATAGGAACTAAGGGAAAAAAATTTTTCTCTCTCCGAAATGTAAGGTTTTTTTTATTGTGTTTTTTTTTTTTCCTTTATTAATTTTGAGAGAGAGAGGAAGGGAGAGGGAGAGATAGAAATATCAATGAGAGAGAACATCAATTGGCCGCCTCCTACATGCCCCCCACCAGGGATTTGGCCCACACCCTGGGCATGTGCCCTGACTGGGAATCGAAGCAGCGACCTCTTGGTGCATGGGTCAACGCTCAACCACCGAGCCACACCGGCCGGGCTGAAATGTAAGTTTTTTTATCCCAGTTATATTTACAGACACTGAAATAGAAATGAACAAGGCAAACTCAAGATCTACTCTCAAAGGTTTTGTAGACTACTAGGATAGAAACAACTTGCAGCAGACATCACTAGACTTGTGCTAAGTGACACAGTGTCACAGGGCCCCCCACCTGGTCTGCAGGGTCACAGAGGTTTCCTGAGGAGAGAAAGGAAGACAATTGAGAATCTAGGAGAGCGGGGAAGCTCTGGAGGGGCAGAGGAAAGAACCCGGGTAAACACCCGGAGGCGGGAAGAAGGCCCAGGGAGGGAGGGGGAGAGATTTGACAGTCACGGGGAAAAGCTTTTGAAGCACAGAGTGCTGGATCCTCTAGGCCCGTGGAAATGTTAAGGATTTGGGACTCGATCCCAAAGGCAATAGAAAACCATAGTGAGTTTTAGGTGGATGTGACATAACCTAATCCGTTCTCTCAGACATCAGTCCGGGTGCATCACGAACGGAGATGTCATGATATAATAAGAAAAACATGTCTGGTCTTCATCCTAGGTTCCCGGCACAGAGCTTCTAAAACCTTGGGATTTCCTGAGCGATGAAGGTGAGAGAATTGTTTCTCGTTATTCAACCATACCTGTGTTTAAGGTCATGAGGAACTCTTGATGGAACCCTAGATAGCTTCAGGATGGAGGCTGGAGGAACCAACCTTGTGATTAGAGTGTTGGAACCTTCAGCCCCACCCCAATCCCTCACCTCCGGGGACAGGGGAGGGTCTGGAGACTGAGTTTAATTACCAATGGCCAATGATTTAGCCAATCGTGTCTACATAATGAAATCCCCAATTAAAACCCTCAACAGCCCTGGCCGGTTTGGCTCAGCGGTAGAGCCTCGGCTCGAGGACCAATGAGTCTCAGGTTCAACTCCGGTCAAGGGCACGTACCTCGGTCAGGATCGTGTGGAAGGCAACCAGTCGATGTGTCCCTCTCACGTCAATCTCTCTCTCTTCCTTTCTCTCCCTCTCTCTCCTTCCCACTCTATCTAAAGATAAATGGAAAAATATCCTCGGGTGAGGATTAAAAATAAATAAATAAAAATTTTTAAATTTTAAAAACTCTCAACAATGGGTATTTGAGAGCTTCTGGGTTGGTGAACACATTGAGATGCTAGGAAGGCGGTACCGAGAGAGGGCATAGACGCTCCATGCCCCTTCCCACACACCTCGGCTGAGACACCTCTCCCCCTCAGCTGTTCCTGAGTGATCTTTATAATAAACCAGGAATGGTAAGTAAAGTGTTTTCCTAGCAAATTATCAAACCTGAGGAGGGGGTCAAGGGAACCTCGGATTTGTACCCGATAGGTGAGAGGTGCAGGGGGTCTGGGCTTTCCAGGGGCATTGGAAGGGGGGTAGTCTAGTGGGACCGGATCCTTAACCTGTGGAATCTGATGCTATCTCCAGGGAGATAGTGTCAGAATTTAATTGAAACGTAGGCCACTAAGCTGGCGTCAGAGAATCGGTTTGGGTGTGAGAAAAAAAAACAAACCACACATTTGGTCTTGGAAGTGTTCTGAGTATAGAAGATGAGTTATTTTAATAATGGATTCAGGGGAAGCATGCATGAATGGAGTAATGGTAGTATGGGTAAGAAAAAATAACAAAATAAAAAGTGGACAGTTCAGATGAATTAGTTAGGCGGTGCAATCAGCAGAACCTGATGGTTGACTGGAAATGGCAAATGAGGAAAAAGGAAATGATAAGGGTAAGCCCTAGGTTTCTGATTTGGGTCACTGACCTTGGGAATACCATTTGTTGAGATGGGCAACACTGACACAGGATCAGGTCAGGTTTTAGGGGCCAAAAAGAGGAAATTGGGGTGTCCCATACATAGCAGGAAATAAAGATAGGTGCTCAGAAACGAGGTCTGAATTGTATTATAAATTTGGGAGTGGTCAGCCCAGAGATGTATAATCAGTATATCCCCAGACCCCACCTCGTCTAACTGCAACTAAGGCCACATCTCCTTGAACATCTAAATTGCTTCATCCTGCCCGGCCAGTGTGGCTCAGTGGTTGAGCATCAACCCACGCACCAAGAGGTCGCCAGTTCGATTCCTGGTCAGGGCACATGCCCACGTTGTGGGTCCGATCCCCAGTGGGGGGCATGCAGGAGGTGGCCAATGGATGTTCTCTCTCATCGATGTTTCTATCTCTCTCCTTCTCCCTTCCTCTCTATCTAAAATAAATAAAGAAGAAAAAAAAAACTTGAGGAACCAAACAATTCCTTTTAAAAAAATTTAAAAAATAAATTGCTTCATCCTTTCCCAGGCCTCTCCTTCAGAAATGTCAGAAGACTCTCAGGGCTGTGCACACTGGCCCAGCTCTCCCAACCCCCACGTGTCTCTTGCTGCCACCACAGTGCGGGCAGAGGACTCACAGGTGCCCTTCAAGGCGGCTCCGGCACCACCGGCCTCTCTGTGGCCAGCCCACCAGGCTGCCTCCAGCACCAGAGGCCAGTTTTGCCACCAAAGGAAGAATTGCTTGAAGGCACTCCTGGCCTCTCTCCTCCTGGGGAGGTGAAGTGACTTAGCTGCTTGGTAATTCGGGGAGAACCGGGAATGTAAGACCCACGTTCACCTGTCTTCTTGGGAGGGAGCTACCTACAGGGAGCACCGATTCGGCCGCCCCTCAGAGGCCGGCTTTCTCCCCCACGCCCTGGTCCAGCTGTGCCTGAGACTGAAGGAGGAATTCTGCCTAATTCAAGCCCATTTGAAAACAGACCTAGAATACATCATGCCCTTTGACAGTAAAAAGATGGTATTTGGGCCCACTGTGGTATCTAGTACATAACATTTTTTATTTGCTGTCTCTCCATAACAAAAGCTAGATAGGAACACCCTCTCTAAGGATGCTTAACAGTCCTCAGTATGATTCACCATAATTTAACCAGTGCTCTGCGGACAGCCATTCAATAGTAGTTACCACGTTACTACTATTTTAAGCCTAATTTCAGGTAATATCCTCAAACATACAACTTTTTTTTATAATTTTTTTTCCCTTTATTGATTTGAGAGAGAGAGGAAGTGAGAGGGAGAGAGAGATAGAAACATCGATGAGAGCCCTGGCCGGTTTGGCTCAGTGGTTGGAGCTCAGCCTGCAGACCAGAGAGTCCCAGGTTCGGTTCCCGCTAGGGGCACATACCAAAAAAAAAAAAAAAAAAAAAAGAAACAATCGATGAGAGAGAACATTGATTGGCTGCCTCCTGCATGCTCCCCACCGGGGATCTGGCCCACACCAGGGCATGTGCCCTGACTGGGAATCGAACCGGCAACCTCTTGGTGCATGGCTCGATGCTCAACCACTGAGCCACACCGGCCGGACTTGAACATATAATTTTATACAACTATCTATAGTAGAACTGCTGGGTCAAAAGGCATATATATTTTTGTTTGCTTGTTGTGTGCTTTTTGTTTTTAAATATTGCTACCTCTCGTTTGAGACAATATATACTTCTACCAGCATGAATGTGTTAGTCTTCTACTGCTACATAATAAATTACCACAGACTTAAAAGCATCAAACTTCCTGTGGTCCGGGAGCGCAGGTGCAGCTTTCCGGTGTCCTCTACCCAGGGCTTCCGAGGTTGCAGTCAAGGGGTCCTCTGGGCTGTGTTCTCATCTGAACACTCAAGTAGAGAAGAACTGTCTTCCTTGGTGCTGTATGAGGGTCTGGCTTCTTACTGGCTGTCAGCTAGCGGCTGCCCACAGCTCCTGGAGGCCACCCACAGTTCCCGGACACACAGCGGTCTCCAAGTAAGTTCACAGCATGGCTCTTTGCTTCAAGGCCAGCAAAAGACTCTCCCTCCAGTCTGCCAAGAGAGTCTTATACAATGTAACAATCATGGAGGTGACATCTCATCACTGTTGTTGTTATAGAAGCAAATTACATGTTCTACCCACTCTCAAGGGAAAGGGGATGCTAGAGAACACAAGAGCAGTGGGCAGAGATTCCAGCCATCTTCGAATTCTGCTTACTACAATGAGGGTGCCCAGCTCCCCACGCCAATCCTCGCTCATCCACCTCTGCCAGGCAGCAAAAGCTATCTTGTTTTCTTGGCATTCTTTGATTACCAGCGAAGCTAAATACCTTTGATATGTTTACTGGGTATTTCCTATTTTATCTTTTGTGATGTTTCTACTGTTTGCCCAATGTTTTACTGAAATGTTAGTGCAAATCAATCATCTCTTATCAGCAATTCAAAAAATTTTTAAAACTCTGAAAATCTTAAATTTTTCACAACCCATTTGGTAGCAAAATCTGGCTTGAGCTGAATTCGTGTGTCAGCAAAACCTTCTCTGGACTGATGCAGAGATATTTATAGTTTCGTTTATCTCATTTAGCGTGAATATTCACATTATTTCAATGCAGAACTAAAAATGTATTTGATTAACTGCATACTGTCCTGGACCTCACTGGGCATATTAAATAATATATACCATTTACCTTTCTAAAGCCCCCCCAAAAACAGAATTCTGAAATATTTATAGTCCCAAGGGTTTTTCATAAGGAATTATGGAACTCTATTTCTTAATGATTTCCAAAATGTTTTTTAGATTAGGAAAGTGAACAGTGCCAGTTTCTCTCCATCTTGCCATGTTCCAATCTAGCTTATAGTGCCATAGGTTTTCCTAATTACTAATTAATTTTTGTTCATTGCCAAAAAATCAAATATAGATTATAGCAATGATTCTTAATCAAGTCAATGATGACTTCAAAAATCTGATTCAAGTACTAGGAAACCTCCTCAGGAAATGTACATATAACTTTGCATATAATTTCAGGAACGTTATAGACTTAGACACCAGATTAAGAACCTCTGCTTTCTATGCACTTCCTAGGAACTTTTCATCCTTTTCTTTGACTTCAATTGTCATCTATCTATAACTCTCTAATATATGACACATATCTATATCTATATCTATATCTGTATCTATCTATATCTACCTATATATATATGTATCTTCAGCCCAGATCCATTTCCTGATTATCATATCTCCATATTCATCAGACTACTAAACAACCCCACTCAAATATTTCACTAATATCAAACTCAATATATAAAAAACTAAAATCATTTTCTCTTATGCCAAACCCATTCATGTTTTGTTTTTTAATCCTTACCTAAGGATATTTTTCTATTGATTTTTTTTCTTTATTAATTTTAGAGAGAGAAGAAGGGAGAGGGGGAGAGAGATGGAAACATCGATGAGAGAGAACATCAACTGGCTGCCTCCTGCATGCCCCCCACTAACCACTCAAATGCGTCAGTCAAAAATCTGGTCAGCTAGCACAGTGGTTCTCAACCTTCCTAATGCCACGACCCTTTAATCCAGTTCCTTATGTTGTATGTGGGCATATCTGCATGTGGGCGGACCCGCCTGGAGACAGATAGTGGAGTGTCTCGGTTCCTAAGACCATCAAGACCATCGGAAATATGTGTTTTCCGATGGTCTTAGGCGACCCCTGTGAAAGGGTCGTTCGACCCCCAAAGGGGTCGCGACCCACAGGTTGAGAACCGCTGCATGACTTCCATCTCTCCTCTATCCTTGATATCTCTCAATTTTATCCACTTCTCATCTCCATTGCAACAAATTTCTCATCTCCATGCATTGCCTGAATTACCCTAATAGCCTCCTAAATAGTTTTTCTACAGAGTTTTTGTCCCCTCTAGTCCATCCATGTTCAACATTGTAACCAGGGTGATCTTTCTAAAATGCAAATCTGATATCACTCCCTCACCTAAAACTCTTCAGTGACTCACCACGGCTCTCAGGATAAAATCCGTACTCCATAGCTCACAAAGTTCTTTACCATCTACAACCCCACTTAATTCCTGCATGATCACCCCTATATCTGCTCCTTCCCTGCCCCCCTGCCCTAGTCCCTGTATTAGTAAATGTCACCAATTACCAACTTGCTCAAGACAAAAACCTGGACTCTCTCCCCCATCTCCCCTCTAGTATCTAATTAGTCACTATATCCTGTTGTTTCTATCTGCAGTGCCACCAGCCTGCTCCAGGTCACCACCTTTGTCTCACCTGAACTACTAAACTAGCCTTCCCTCACTGAAGAGAGAGTAAAACAGTTCTTAGGAATAGCTTGACCAACTAGGCTTTGTAAAAGGTTCCATCTTGTACAGTAAAAATGTGTAAGAATATATGATATGCTCTCAACAACCCTGGTGAAAATTACAGATTCATGGAAACTAGTTTCCTTCTAAACTATTTTTAGAAAACCACATGATCAAGGCTTTATACATATTCAGAAGTCTGAAAGCTGACAAAGCAAGAAAGCAAATACCAAGAAAAAAAATTATGCTTCAATTAAACCATGGTACTATTTTATTGCTCAGAGTAAATTAGGAAAGTATAAAGGGACTGAGATTTTATCCTGCTTGAAAGCTAACAAGTTAGCCAGTAACTGTCTCATGGATGTGGACAAAACACAGGAGACTCCAGGGGTAGAGACAAAGGTCTTTTGCCCGGAGCAACAGCAGGAGCTGGTATTAGTATTTTCTTGTTCTGGTTCCTCAAGCTCTAATTCCCACAGGGAGGCACAAAGAGGGGCCCGGGCGACACTGACACATCCAGTGGGTTTCATTACAGGCAAGAACCCCGGAGCTTAGAGAACCCAAATCCTTTTCAACTGGACGTTCAGCACGTCTGCCCTTTGTTCCTGAGGTGAACACTGTGTCTTCCAAGGTTCTAAGCACACCTACCCTGAGCTCTAAAAGGAGACACATCTTCCAAGGCTGTTCCCTTTACAAACATCCCTGAAAAGGTAGTCTGGAACAAAGGCAATTAGAGCCATGTGTTTGTAAGACATGCAGAAATGTGAGAGGCCCACAAAGAACTATTTCCCAAAGTTGTTCACTCCCCAAACACACTCGTTTCTACACACCATTCTGCCACTCCATCACCGCTCTAATTAATTTAACCAACAGAGCTGGAACCAAACCAACTTGTCTAACACAACATTTAATTAAGGCTACTACCGATAGGACTCCATGCAGCTAGATAAAGCCATCCTGTATTGATCTCAACCACAGCCCCCAAAGTCCTAGAACCAACCACTGTAACAAATCCCATAAACCATCCGGGTTTACCTAAGGAGGTCAAGTAGGCTTTTTTTTTTAAGTTTCTGTGCTGACCTTCCCACTTGGCCCCAGGCATTAATCCAGACACAGCATGGTGTTACAGAGACTGCACCGACTCCACCTTGGCCTGTGAGAAAGAAGTCAAGGCCAATCTGTAACAACTTTGGCCAATGAGCCGAGGCAGACCTGAATTCCTTCCAGGGCTAAGGCGGTGTCATTAATCACTTCAGCTAAAATCATGAATACATTTTGTACTACCTTTCCTAATGGGATGACTCCAATTATAGGGATAACTGCCCACAGGTGTGCATAAATAATGAACCAGTTATCTTTCCAGGGAGCCTCATTTTGGAGAGATCTCTCGCTCATCTGAGGGCCACATGGCCTATCAGAGGTGTTTCTTTTAACACTCAAAGATTTCTTATGATTGTCCATAAAGAGTTTTCATAAGAGGCAATTAACTCCTGGCTTCTGCACCAAAAATAAAGTGCAGAGGGCACACATGATATCCCTGCAAAGAACATGTTTACAATTGTTGGCTTCCTCAAGTGGGCACTGCTTCATTCAAAGGGCACAGGTTGACACTCCTCCACCCGGGCCTCCTGGCAAGCTGGTAAGCCTTAGGATCCCCATTCAGTAATTGAATCTAGCAAATGAACCCCTATTTTTGAAGGGGTTGTCTGAGAGCTGTCAATCCAAACTGTCCCGTCTGTCCACACCACTAGAATGGTGGCATTCATTCACCTCCCTCCACCCCCAAATGACTGGCAATGACTGTGGGAATGGAAGACACCCAGAGGTGTGACCAGTGCTTTGCATGGGAGATGCAGAAGCTGAGGCTGTCCTCTGTTTCATGTGATAGATTTCTTGGTTAGGTCAAGGGGAATGGCGATCAAAACCATGGTCAGAGCCGTCTGGATGTGGGGAGGAAGACGGCAGGTTCAGCAGTCAGTCCCTTTAAGGTGTTTGCAACAGTTTGGAAAAGCCACAGCAGGGCAGGCTGCTGCCTGAGGAAGGACCCAGGGTGGCTCTGAAAGACAAAATGTCATTTGAGTTCCATCCTCCCCTTCCAAGGTCTAAGGCAGCAATTTTCAACCAGTGTGTCGCAAGAATTTTTAAAACATGCAATACCTGACTACTGACCTCTTTTCCCTCAGATTGTCAAATAAAAAATGACAACAGCCAACATAACAATAGCCGTCCGGTGTGAATGAATCAAAATCGTAGCTACTTTATTCGTCAGATTGGCAAAAAAATGTATTTTTTGGTGTGCACAGAATTTTAGTCATTAGTTTATGTGTGCCATGAGATGGAAAAGGTTGAAAATCTTCAGTCGAAGATGTTCTTGCCTCAGGTGCGGGGGCTGTTGATCTCTCACTATCACTGCAACATCACTCTGTCCCATTCCAATAGCTGTAACTTCACCTTTCTCCCAATAATCTCTATTCACACCCAGACCTTTCCTTCAGAAGAGTCAGGTGCATGAGGGGTCAGGCATTTTATAAAACTTGCAGAAACTCATTATGCCACCCACACTGGCCTGCATGAAGCACCGCGTGACTCACGAGGCAGTGCACTCACCAAGCGTGATCAGCCTTATGATATGGGCTCGATCGATCCAACAAGAGAATCCAGATGGCTGGGAATCCCTCTGGCTGGGCTGCCAACCTACCACTTCAGGGCTGCCACGAGTGAACAGAAAGCCATCATGCCCTGGAACAGTCAGAAAGAAATCCCAAATTTTAAAATAATAATAGAGTCCAGCCAGTGTGGCGCAGTGGTTGAGCGTCGACCCATGCACCAGGAGGTCACCAGTTCGATTCCTGGTCAGGGCACATGCCCAGGTTGTGGGCCCAATCCCCAGTGGGGGGCATGCAGGAGGCGGCCAGTCGATGTTCTCTCTCATCGATGTTTCTATCTCGCTCTCCCTCTCATTTCCTCTCTGTAAAATCAATAAAGGAAAAATAATAATAATAATAATAATAATAATAATAGATCATCCTGATCAACCAGGAAGTGGCTGAGAGATGACCCCTTTTATGAGCACAGCCACGTTCAGTGACCAGCGTGCCTTATTAAAGTGTGTGAACCAGGAAGACATGAGGAAGCTAGACTCAAAAATCTATCCAAGTTTATTCTGAGGCCAGTCCGATACTCAACAATATCAGTTGCCTGTGAATGACCGGGAGTCTAGCATGTCCATCAAACACCTTGACTGCCAAGGTATTGTTGAGTAGCTTTTGTAATAAGAGCACACCATCATCAAGCTATAAATGGTCCAGAAAGCTGAAAACATGACACAGATTAGTTTCAAGGGCCACAATAGAGTGGCTGGAACTAGCAGATAAGGCTAGCACAGCAATATTGAAAGCTGAAAAAGTGTCAACAGCAGTAAGGCACAACAGATAGCCCTAGGGGAGGTCAAAAGTCTGATGCATTCCATCTTTGGGGAGCAAGCAGGTGGGGGTGAAGGCCCATGCCATGTGAGCCCGCCCTCTGCCACTGAAACCCCTTCGACAGCAGTCACAAGTCTGACTGCAGTGGTAGCCTCTGCGTCAAAGACAGGGTCCTTAACTTCGTGTTGAGCGTAGGACAGTGGGTGTGTTGCCACGTCCAGGACAACACTGCACCCAGGCAGTAATGGGCAGAGCAGTCTCGATGTGAACAGCAGCTTGATACCAGAGAACTGGCCGTTAATATGGGCAACTACATAAGTGGTCCAGACAGTTTGATCAGCAGCTGTGATCTGTCATATTTTGCAGCCCCCAAAAGGGGTGTCATTAACCTACTAATCTGTAGTTTTCTAAGTGACAGACCAAACTGCCTGAGCATTAGCTACATCCCAAAGGTCAATAAAAATATAAGCTTTATCAAGATGTGTATTGGCCAACCTTGAGTTTTGCACAGTGAGTGGAGCAATCGTGCCCATGTTTGGTTCTGCAAAGCTGGTACCGAGGCTCAACAGTAGCAGAATCTCAGTGGAAACGTCAGGTGTAAGCTTAGCCAAACCATTAGTGAACCAGCCCCCTAACTTAGGGTGATCTCTGCGAACTGAGGTCCCCATTGAACCAGCAGTTTTGCTTCGGGAAACAGAACAAAAGATAAAGTACCCCCGAGAGACCGCTGCAACTTTTTCATGTAAAGCTGTGAAGCTCCTGGAGCCAGCTCAGCTGCATTCTGCAAGATGGCATTTCCACTTGACGATGAGGCTTGTCTGGACCTCCCCACCCTGTTTATCTTTGAGTCTGGTTGACCCGCCCCAAAATGAGACTATCATGTCGAAGAGTCACAAGGCTTCCTTGGGTCAGTTTCGAGAACAGCCCAGGGGCAGGCTAATAGCTGCTTTTCAAATGGATTCCCAAATACCCAAGAGGCACCTCAGATGTAAGATGCCTCTTTTTGCCAGACTCTAATTGGTTAAATCATTAGTCACAGAGACTTGTAGCTCAAAGGGTCATTAGGGTTGCAGGGACTCAAAAGTACTAGTACTTCTCTAAATGCATGTCTTCCCAAATAATGAGAATCACCTCTGGTACTTAAAAGCAGTCACAGTACAGGCACGTAAACATTGATACCAGTTACAGTAAGTTAACGTCATCAATAGGTTCTTAGAAACTGCAACTTTAAGCGAAATGACCTATAACAAAATCAATTTTCCCACAGGCTAATTGATATAAACAAGAATTAAGTTCCTACGGCCTATTTCTGGTCACAAAAACATCACCAAACGTCTAAATAAAGACCCAAAACACTTTTAATATTAAATACTAAATAGATGTGTGCTATACATACATTTTAGAAAGATGAATAAAAACAAGTGAAATAATTCTTTTCCAACACACTTATATCAGTTCAGGGTCAGGTGGCTGTAGCCTGTCCCGGCAACTCAGGACACAAGACAGGATTCCATCCTGGACAGGACACCCTTCCACCGAAGGGCCACTCGCACACACCCACCACACTCACTCAGACTGGACACGTGGACACACCAGTTCACCTCAAGTGCTCGTCTTTGGGATGTGGGAGGAAACAGGAGTCCCTGGAGAAAACCCACGAAGATGTGGAGAGCACATGCAAACTCCACACAGCGACCCCTGCTGGGAATCCATTATCCTTTCTCATAATGTCATAGTGAAATGACATTGTGATTCAAGGACCTGCTGTATACAGTCATCAGCAGAAGCTACAACAGTACATTGAATAGGCCCAAAGGGCTCCACCCAACAGGGTCACATCTCCCTGCTCCATTGCAAAAACTGCCCAAACTCCATGAGTTGGATTCTGCTGTCTGCTCTCCCCACAGGAGTGGATAGGATAAGGAGTCATAAATGTTTGACTCTCTGCTCTCTGCAAAGTGCCCCAGCATCCTCAGGCAGGTGTGCAGTGGGTCTCACCCTTAATCACCTTTCTCCTTAATGAAGGTGACATCAGGGTGGAAGAGGAGAGAGGACACACAGAGGGAGCAAGCAGCTCCCAGTGAATACGCAATACTTTGCATTCAGTGTCTGTGGCCACACCCTCCCATTCACACTCATGTACATCTGTTTTCAGACCACGCAAAGGTCTGTATTGAATAACTTGTCCCTCGCTGCTAACACCATTTATTTCTGTTTGGGGGGTGGTCTTTGGCTTCGCAGCCAGTCACATGGTCTTCAGAGTTGTCCCATTATCACAAGATGCCTACTTCCACCTGCCCAGGAGAGTGAACAACTCTCCTGGCACCATTTAAGCAGCTTGTTTCAATCCTACCTCTGATTGCTCAGCCTCTAATCATTAATTGAAAAGTAGAATACTGGGGGGGGGGGGGGGTGGAGAGGGCCTTATTACCCTAACCAACCTAAAACTTGGGCAACAACACTTACTACTGGGTACCAGGGAGTTGTTGCATCTCTCAATCTGGTCTGTGGGCCATTATCCTTCATCTTCCAGCAGACCATGTCAGCACCCCATTCTCATCACCAAAACTGTCAAGAACTGTGAAGGATCTGAGATTTTACCCTATTTACGAGCTAACAAGTTTGTCTGGCACAGCTTTGTGGGTGCTGGCAGAAGACATGAGATTCCAGGGTCAGACACAAAGGACTTGCTTACTCACAGCAATAGCCAAAGTATCATTTTATTGTTCTGGTCCTCAGCCCCAACCCACAAAACAATGCAAAGAAGGCCAAGTGATACCAGTACATGCAGAAGGTTGCCTTACAGGAGAGGAGCCCTGTGCACAGGGAACCCAAATTTTTTCTAGTGCCTTTTGCTCCAGAAGACACCCTATTTGCAAGGCTCTGAGCAAATCTGCCCTTTTTTCTGGGATGAGACACTATCTCTTCTCTATCATACAAACATCATTGAAAAATATTCCAGAGTACAGGCAGTTAGTACCTCTGCTTGCAAGACACACAGAAACATAAGAGACCATGGAGAACTGTCTAATAAATACCTTCTTGTGAACAGATCAAGTGGAATGATCTCCACATTTGTTATTTGCTAACAAACAGACCAGACACTTGAATCAGTTGGTGAGAATATGCTTCCCTGATTTATTCAGTATTTTGTGTTTATATATTCATTATTTTGCTTGAGATAATGTGAATACAGCTCAGACATAACCATATCCAACTACTTTTAACTACTTCAAAACTAAATAATTACATAGTAACCTTATCATCCCTACCTAATAGTGAAGATACAGACTGACTCTTTAAAAACACCAATATTGTACACATTACTCATTACTTCCAGACTAGAAAATACTTCGCAAGTCTAGTACTTAAAATTTAGAGCCCAAAATACTTACATTTTTTTTAAAATAGCAAAACTTATTCTGGAAAGCATACTGAAATAAAATATGTCTAATTTTTTTAATTAGCAATACTTTTACGTTGAGAGACATGTTAAGATGTACTTACTGCTTATGTATCCACAGCGATCAGTTCAGAAATATAAATACTAGATCAATATTTAACTACTGAGGAAAAAAATGTACTGCTACAGCAGCTGATTTTTCTCTTTGAATTTAATGAGTTTACATCAAAAAATTCGTCATTTTACATTTAAGGAATAAAAATCTTTTAAAAAAAAAATACAAAGAGTGACAAAGGATTTTAACCAAGTTTACATTTCTTTTTGCTATAGCTTTCAACAATTCATCTCATCACATTTTATCGCAATGTTCAAATGCATTCGCAGCACCCATTACTATCACGAAATTAAACTTAAGGAAGTACACGGTTAATAATGACCCTCAGCGGAAACTGATTTCCTTTCTATTAAAAACTCCATGGTACATAAGCATTATACAATAATGCTACTCAACCACCCGCTGTCACAAGAATCATCACCAAAGTTTTCTGGAAATAAGTCCACATAAGAATTAAATATTTAAAAGGTGAAATGTTCCTTATTTTTAACTTTAGCAAGATCCTCCTTTTTCATTGTTAAGAAACACATTAACAGTTTTAGAGCAGAAGCTGTTAGAGTCTAGAGAACTAGAACTGTACTCCTGAGTTCAAACTTACAGATAAGTCTTTTGTAAATAGTTCTCAATAAAATATCCTCCCTCCCCATCCCCCTGCCCCAGTTCTTACAAAACTTTGGTCAAGAGTAGAAATATATCCAGGCAGATGTATATGCCATACAATAGCAAGAATGGTAAAGCCCAACTAATGACTTTGGGTTTTAGAAATAGAAGGCAATTTAAAATGTACTCAAAGTTACATTAAGAAAAGCTTTCACAGGGTAATATTTAAACAGTCACAAAGGTTAAGAAAATACCGATATCAAAGTACAAATGACTACAATGTTAAAATAGACAAAAACTACTATACAAGAGCCTCTTTTAAAATTAAAAATAAAGAACACAACACATGAGTCAGGATTCCTCTCCTGTTCTACTCATGAATTTCATTCTTTATAGTCACAGGGTTGGGGCACGTTGACATCTAGGAGAGTTTCTCATGACATCCGATGGAGTCTCGTTCCAGCTTCAGAGGGTGGTTCTTCCCTAAGGAACCTCTCGCTTCTGGTCACTTCTTGGTCATTGTACAATTTCAAAGTAGTGCAATATCGCCATGATGTGCTGCGGCATGAAGACATACCCTGTGTACAGGGCCATCCCCACGACGGAAACCAGCATGGAATCTGAGTTACAGTTAAGGAAACTTACTATTTTTCTGAAGTTATTCAAAAACTAAACCGCAACATTTTTTCAACAAATGTTTCAGGCTGAAGTACCCATTTACTTGATGCTTTCCCATATACATCAAGTATTTTTTTAAAACTAGTAACTGTAGCCACTAATATTAACTAAGTTTTTTAAGCTCATTTTACAACGTCATCATCACCTTACAAAGTAATTACTGTTACTCTCCCTGTTATACTTCAAAGCATCAGACTGCTTAAAATTAAGCATAGAAAGTGACACTGTCGCCCGGCGGGTGTGGCTCAGTGGACTGAGTGTCATCCCATGGACTGAGAGGTCCTGGTTCCATTCCCAGTCAGGGCACATGCCCAGATTGTAGGCTCAATCCCCAGTGGGGGGCATGCAGGAGACAGCCAATCGATGTTTCTCTCTCGCATCAATGTTTCTCTCTCTCTCTCCCTTCCTCTCTCTCTAAAAAAATCAATTAAAAATATATTTTAAAAAAAGAAAATGACACTGTTCAACCTAAGAAACAGAAATGTATAGAAATAAAAGTATATTTAATGACTGTACAAGGTCTACCAACTTGAATAAGTAATAAGAATGTATGATCCCAGACTTTTAGATTTAGACTAGAATGCGACTAACAGCACTGACTTTGAAGCGAAAGCTAAAATCAATCATACACCAGTGACATATAAACTGACAGCACCTGCTACTAGTATACATTCAGTATTATCACTAAACTTTGCAACAACATCAAAGAAAAATCATCTTGATAACCTAAACAATAAACATCCCGTACGGTGTTCCTTCTCATTCCCACAGGGAACTGAAACTGTATATATGCAAATCAACAAGGGGCCCTAACAAAACTAAGTAAAATCTAAGAGCTTTTCACTGTGCAGAGTCATGTGGCCATGCTAAGAGGAACAACAGCTTCTTTCTCTCTCCCCCACCCTGTCCTGTCTCATACCTTCCAGCTCCACATAACAGTAGTTCTGTAACACCTTACATTCCTTTATGAGAAGATACGGTTTATATAAACAACGTGCTTACTACCAACGAATGTTTGTATAACAGTTTAGATAACAAACCTCTTTTACATATATCTTTCAGAGTTCCTGTGAAATGTTTATCATGACCATTACTCCTCAGAGGCTGACAAAACACTGAGTGACTTGTCCAGGGCCACACAAGAAGCTGGAGAGCAAACAAGCTAAGTTCTAAATTCATTCCCCTCACCCAGCAAACGTGGGTGAAAAGTCTCCCATCATCATTTTAAGTGTCCTTTTTAGCCTCCCTGAATCCAGTTCTTTCTTAAACTACCACCACTTCTATTTACCACTTAATTTCTTTTTTTTTTTTTTTAAGTACATACTCACTGCTTCCGTATCATTCATTGCTCATCACCCACACAACTGTCTGACTCCTAGCCCTCCAGGCTAGACACACTGCTCTCCGGTCACCAACGACCTCCTATCAAATCTAATGGCTATCTGAACTCACACTGTTTTAGTTTTCCCTCTCCAAAACTCTTTCCACCCTGGGCTCAGGTACTCTCTAGGGCTTTCCTCCCATCTCGCTCATCACTTTTCTGTTTCACTGGCTCTGTTTCCCTCTGTCTGCCCCTTTTGTGAACTCTGTGCTTTTCTATCAAACATCCACTCCTCCTAGTACAGCAGCCATGCCCTTTGGGTGGGCCTAGCCCTAACCCACCTCCAGGGATAAGTCCTAATTGATCTTAACCAATTAGTAAACCCTTCTCTTTGTAACACTGCCTGCCCCCAAAGCTGATCAACCAGCTCAAAGCTTAGGACTTCAGCCAGGAGCTCACGACCGCAGAGCCTCTCTCTCTGCCAGGAATATGCAACGTGTTGATGGAATCCTGGAGTCACTGGTGCCACTCTGCCTCCATGAGGAAAGCAAGACTCGGAACAAAGCTGACTCGTGAAGAGGATGGGACAAAAATAACCACAGAAAAATGGAGCCAGAACCCTGATCAAACCACTCGGAAGCCCACCCTACCGACCAATTCCCTTCACTCTTAAACCAGTTTGAGTTAGACTGTCTCTGTTACTTGCAGCTGCAAGCATTCTAAATGATAAAAATGGAGTTCCCAATAGCTTGTCTTGCGTGCAATACACTCTTATAACTTAAACAACCACCTTCATGTTGTTGATCTGACCCCATCTTCCATACTGCAGACAAATATTTCCTACAGCTCACTGAACATTTCTGCCTATGACATCCCATAAGGTACTTTAAATGCAACAGAACCAAAACTAAACTTATTTCCTCCCAAATCTCTTCCTATGAGCCCTGTTTTCCACTACTTGAAAATAGTTGATATAATTGAGATAAACTATTTGATATAACTATTTATTAACTATTTGCCTACTCATCCAATCTACAAACTTCTTTGATTCCTCCCCACATTCAAATTATCTGACCTCTCAGTTCTTTCCAACCCCTACAACGGACTTTATAGCTCACGGGCCCCTATGCTAAGCAATGATAGATGATTGAGGTATTTATTATTCCTTACTCAGTCATGTAAAAGCTCCCATTTTAGGCCTCTGGCCACTTTCCATGCCACTCTTTACCAGAGTGATCCTTTTTAAATGTATTATTCCCAATGCCCATAGGCTAGCACGTGAAATTCTAGGCCAAGCATCCAAGAACCTTTCCAATCTAGTCCAAACTACCTGTCTTAGGTTAAAGTCCACAGAAGCAGACAGGATTTGAGAGATTGGGCCAGGGATTCTTGCATCATTTACCCTGGTGGGAGTAGAGCAGAACAGAGCAGGTTCAGGGGCTCGGCTCCCAGGGCACTCTAGCAGGGGCGGGACCTGTCCGGCCCTCGGACCGCATAAGGCCCGCAAAACCAACACCAGCTAACATTCCACGCCTCACCAAATTAGCCTGACCAAATATAGCAGGCTAATTTTTAAGCTGATAATTTTGTATGGCCCTCCAATGATGTTCTAAATATCCAAATGGCTCTTAGTAGAAAAAAGGTTCCCCACCCCTGCTAGATAGTTGGTGACACTCTGAGGCAAGGGGCCTGACCTTCTGTATCCCTTTATCTGTCCATCACTGGCTGCAGGATGAGGTGAGGAAAATCCACCTGAGCAAGACAGCTGCCTTGGCTGAGGGCAACAGTCTGGAGAAGGGGGCAGACAGGCGGCATTAGCAGACAACGCTCAAAGGGGGTGGGGGACCAAGATCAAGGTGGGGACCAAGAGCATTACTGCGCTACCTTTCCATCACCTGATTTGGAGTGTGGACCTCCCAACACTCCAAATCATCCCAACAAACACCATCCTACTCACAGCCATATTACATGCGCCCTAGCAAACAACATTCTTTGCTTTCATACTGCTCTTCCTTTTAATATGGTTTAATAATAACATAATAATAAAGCAGCTTTCATTTATGAATGCCTAGTGTGTGCCCGCAGTTAGGTACTTTGGCATGTTCAAGTAACATCCCCAACATCAGAGCAAACAAGGGAGCCAGTTCCAAACCAAGTTGAACTCCAAAAATCTGTGTTCTTAACTGCTACACTATACACAGCGACTTGCACCCATTTTCATCTCACGGCACACATAAACTAATTACTAAAATTCTGCGGCACACCAAAAAGTGTATTAGCCCAGCCAGTGTGGCTCAGTGGATTGAGGATCGTCCCATGGACTGAGAGGTCCTGGTTCAGTTCCCAGTCAGGACACATGCCTGGGTTTCGTGCTCAATCCCCAGTAGGGGGCGTGCAGGAGGCAGCCGATCAATGTTCTGCTCTCACATGAATGTTTCTCTCTCTCTCCCCTCTCCCTATCTCTCTCTCTAAAAATCAGTAAAAAAAAATATTTTATAGCCCTGGCCGGTTTGGTTCAGTGGTTAGAGCGTCGGCCTGCGGTCCAGAGAGACCCGGGTTCGGTTCCCACTAGGGGCACGTACCTTGGTTGCAGTTTGTCCCAGGCCCTGGTTGGTTGTGCGGGAGGCAGCCACTCAATGTGTCCCTTTCACGTCGATGTTTCTCTCTTCCTCTCTCTCCCTCCCACTCTATCTGAACAAAAATGAAAAAATGTCCTCGGGTGAGGATTAAAAAAAAAAAAAAAATTATAAATAAAATAAAGAGTCCTATTCCTCCTAGTAAAACCTAATCCTTCTTACTCAGTTATCTTCTCTCACAGAAGGCCTACCCTAGCACTCACATTTTTCCCATTCTTACCCAGCCTCCTGGCAGAATTAACTACTCCCTACTGCTCATATAAAACAGCTCTTATCACCTGACTTCACCTACTTGTAGATGTAGTTATCGCATCCAAATTCTCAACTCCTTGAACACAGGAACAATGTTTTATTATTTTTGTATCTCCTACATCTAACATAACACATACTCAATAAATATTTGATGAATAAAGAAATGGCTCACGAAACATTATTTGACTCTAGATTCACTGCGGAACTTCCAACATATTCCACACATTATGTGACTGACAAACTTTATAGTGACTATGAAGGAGAAAAACAAAATCCATTTTAGGATCCATACTCTATTTTCAAAATGCTTTTTGGTTTTTTACAGCTTTTATGTAAAAGTACACACTGAACAAATGAAATGGCATAGTAATAATTTCAGATCATTGGCTCAAATTCAATTCAAATAAGAAGTGATTACTAAAAACAGCTATTTGATTGATTGTATCATATACTCTTTACGGCACTATAATTCTCCAATTTAGTATGGAGAATATATCACTTAAGGAACATGCAAGGAATGTACATAAATTAGCTTAACAGAGATTACTCCACTATAAGACAAGAATCTGAAAACTAGGCCCAATTTTGTGAACACTAAATTGCCTAACTTTTAAATGTTTATATGCATATTAAATCATGTTTTCCTAGTGAAACAAGAACTTACCAAAGCTTTTTTTGCCTGATTAAAATAAAAGATACTAGAGTGTGTGACTTTATACAGCATGTTGTGATGCATACATGTGGAATAAAAGTAGTAAGAAATAAATGACAATTATATATGCTAAATTCCGGATAGTGGTTACTTGGTGGGGTGAAAGGTAGGAGGAAGAAGGGAGAAGCAAGAGAAAAGGGACATCGCCCTGGCCGGTTGGGCTCAGCAGTTAGGGCGTCAGCCCGCAGACCAAAGAGCTGCAGGTTCGATTCCGGTCAAGGGCCTGGGTTGCAGTTCGTCCCCAGCGCTGGCTGGGGTGGTGCGGGAGGCAACCAGTCGATGTGTCTCTCTCACGTCAATGTCTGTCTCTCTCCCCCTCTCTCTTTCTCCCCCACCCCACCCTCATCTGAAGATAAATGGAAAAATATCCTCAGCTGAGGATAAAAAAAAAAGAGAGAGAGAAAAGGGGCATTAAGGGGGCTCGAATGTACAGTACTGTATTTCCTCACCTAGGTGGTAGTACATGCACATTCACCATATCACTTTTTGTGGGGTTTTTGTAGGCCTAAATACTCAGTAACTTTTTTCAATAAATAAGAACTGTAAAGGAAAATGGAACTATAAATGGTACTAGACTAAAACCTGTTGTGTGTGAAAGATCTTCCTCCTTTACCGAAGTTGGCTTAGATATCATCGGATCTGATTTGTCACTAGGAATAAACAGGAAGTCTTAGTTCCCAGAAATAAAATAAGCAAGTTTCAATTCAGGCCAAGATAAACAGAAAATTACCAAAAGTCACTCGAACCTAGATGCAAATGTCAATTTAAAAGCGGCTCAAAGAAAAAAACCTTAACCTAACCTTTTACCCAGAGCCACTTACTAAATTTAACATTTATCCTCTGTCCCCCCCCCCAAAAAAATGTTTCTATATTCTGATCCCATCTCTCCTAATTATTTCCAGAATCACAATAACTAAATAAATTTTTTTTAATTGATTTTTTAGAGAGAGAGGAGGGAGAGAGACATAGAAACACGGATCAGCTGCCTCCTGCACGCCCCCTGCTGGGGATCCAGCCTGCAACCCTGGCGTGTTCCCTGACCAGGAATTGAACCAGGACCTCTCAGTTCATGGGATGACGCTCAATCCACTGAGCCACACTGGATCTGGCTTAAATAAGTTTTTAAAAGTGAATTTTCTATGCAATTAAATTTCAAAATTATTCCCCAAAATTATCTTAAAGCTCTCAATCATGAGAGAGTATTTTAAACTATCTTAACTATACAATGACATTCACATTAACAACTAGACAACAGAACCATAGGAACCTCTACTGGTCTTAAAATGATGCCAAAAAGAAGGCATCTTTTTGTTTTCTTTATTGTTTAGAGAGAGAGGAAGGGAGAGGGAGAGAAAGATGGAAACATCGATGAGAGAGAACATCGATTGGCCGCCTCCTGCATGCCCCCCATTGGGGATTTGGCCCACAACCTGGGCATGTGCCCTGACCGGGAATCGAACCAGCGACCTCTTGGTGCATGGGTCGATGCTCAACCACTAAACCACACCAGGGGCAAGAAGGCACCTTTTATAAGCAGCTTTCTACAAATGCAATTTAAGCAATGTAGTGGAAATAGTTCCACTGCACTGAATTGAATATTCCCTGAGATTGTGCCTGGCACCATTTAAAATGATAGTTTGATTGACACTCTTATGCACTCGTTGTATTGTGACATTTGCAAGGTTAGGGAGAAGTGTTCTCACAGATAGAGCAAAAACACCATTTACAGTGTACCAGCTATAATTTGCTATCTGGTACTTGAGTGGTTTCTCCATCCACTGCATTCTTTAACACACCTCTCAAAGTTTAAAGTATCCTTGACACACTGTACAGTACAAGAAACGGATACTGGAAATACCATGGCACCGAAGGCAACCTGGGTTTGAGTTGTGACTGCCAATCCCTATGTGTGTCAAAAACTCTCTATCACCAGTCTCCTTACCTACAAAATGGAGTTGATGTGAGAATTTGGAGTCAAATCTGCTCTGCAACAAAAAAGCACTATAATCCTTACTTAAAGTATTATTTGAGGCCTGGCCGGTTTGGCTCAGTGGTAGAGCGTCGGCCCGTGGACCAATGAGTCACAGGTTTGATTACGGCCAAGGGGACGTACCTCAGTTGCGGTTTGTCCCCGGCCCTGGTCGGGGTCGTGTGGGAGGCAACCTGTCAATGTGTCCCTCTCACGTCGATGTTTCTCTCTCTCCCCCTTTCTCCATCTGCAGATAAACAGAAAAATATCCTGGGGTGGGGATTAAAAATAAATAAATAAAAACTTATTTGAGGGCCCAGCCAGTGTGACTCAGTGGACTGAGTGTTATCCCATGCACTGAGAGGTCCCGGTTCCATCCCCGGTCAGGGCACATGCCTGTGTTGCAGGCTCGATCCCCAGTAGGGGGTGTGCAGGAGGCAGCCAATCGATGTTTCTGTCTCACATAGATGTTTCTATCTCTCTCTCAAAAAAATAAAAATCAATAAAAACATATTTACAAAATAAATAAAATAAACTATTATTTGAGGGGTTGGGCATTTAACATCATGACTCAATCCAATGTTTGAGAACTGTCCAAAGTCACCCTGTTACTAATTTGTTATTAATTTATAGTACAATCCTGGGATATCACAACCTCTCTGGACCCGAGCTTCTTCTCCATAAAATGAGGCTGCTTCCTTCATTACCATTTTAGGACCCCACGTGCTGGGAGAGGGCATTTAGACACCACTTCTCTGTCATCTTTCACATAACCTTTTGTTTCACACACAGAGAAAAAAGGAAAATAATCAATGTTATCTAACACACATATATTGGAAGGTAATACACAAAATGATAGAGTAATCTGTCTATTTGCCAAGTTCTTGTTGTTTGTATAACATAAGTATCAGTAGCTGCAACAAATTACTCAGACCTATGTTCTAGAGGGGGCTACATGATTCAAGAGATACACAATAAAGTTAGTTAAATCTAGATTACAGCAAAAGACCTCAAAATCTAAAAACTGGGCTTTTCTGTTTTGTGTGTTTATAACTGTTCCCACCAAAGCATTAAGTGCTCGAGAACACCTCAGCTCAGCCCCTCCTTTGCATCCACCCGCAGTGCACTGCTAGATAAAGCAGGTACTTCATAAATCACCCAAGAACTGCGCAGGTAACGTGCCAGGGTGTGTGCAGAAGATAAACTTGTTCAAGAGCTGAATGAACAATCAGAGGTTATTTATAACCTGGACGTAACATAAACACTGTATGTGCTCAGCGGATTTAAAAGCAAACAGAAACCATTTATCAGCATATTGTTTGCTGTTTCTTTAACAGGGATCACCAACTAATCAGGGGCTGATACGTTTCCAGATAGGAAAATATAAAGATTTTTTTGCCCATACAAAGATCTTCCCCAACCCTTTTCCAGCAACTACAACCAAAAAATATTTTAAAAAGCCTGATAACAAAGAGATAAAATAGCCCTGTTCCGTGTGGCTCAGCAGTTAGAACGTTGGCCTAGGCACCGAGGGCTCTCGGGTTCAATTCTCAGTCAAGGGTAGGTACCTGGGTTGCAGGTTCGATCCCAGGCCCCAGTCGGGTTCATGAGGGAGGCAACCAATCAATGTGTCTCTCTCATATCGATGTTTAAGAGGAGGAAAAAAAGAAACAAAGAGGGAAAATGCTTTAAAAATAAATACAGTAATCAGAAGCAAGACCACAGTAACTAACATTTCTTGTCCCAACTCTGCATGATTACCGCCTACCTTGGTAACCTATTCACAAGACTTTGGAGAAATCAAAAGTAGTTTCTCACTAGGAAAAGGCCAGGGACCTTTGTTCCAGTGGGTATGACTTATTTCTTCACTAATCTAAAGACTTTCAATGCTTTAAGTTTCTGATTGCACTAGTCACATCAAAAAACATAGCTAAGCCCAGCCAGTGTGGCTCCGTGGTTTGAGCGTCGTCCTGTGGACTGAGAGGTCCCAGTTTGATTTCCAGTCGAGACACATGCCCGGGTTGCAGGCTCAATCCCCAGTAGGGGGTGTGCAGGAGGCAGCAGATCCATGTATCTCCCTCACATCGATGTTTCTCTCTCTCTCTCTCCCTTCCTCTCTAAATAAAATAAAATAAAAATTTAAAAACATAGCTAAAATGCCATCTAAAACAATCCTATCCTATATTAGTCAAACTCCTTTTCTAAAATCAATTCTAAAATGCTACTTTTATGCTTAGAAATACTCAAACGTTTTGATAAATCTAATTTATTTTAAGGAACAATCCTACTGAAAATAAAAATAAAGCATTTGACAAAGCAGTACCACAGGCTGTTTGGTGAAAACCAGTCAAAGCCCTAAGTGAAAGCAGTCACGGGAAAAGATTTTTAACCTTTAGCAAGAAGCATGGCTCAGCTGCTGCACAAGGAGGAGTCCGTTTAGCTCTTTTAAGACATTTTAAAATTAGCCTCTGCACCTGGGCTCCCTCTCCAGCAAGGTGCACCTGCGGGACAGCACAGCACCCTCCTGGAGGAGGCTGCACCGCCCCCGCACCTCCTCATGACAGCCACGCCACCTGCATTACCTCAGCATCTCGTCCACCTGCCCAGGCACGTCGAACGATGCCCCGTGGGGCGGCTGCCAGCCTGCCCGCCCAGGCTGCCCAAGTTACCCCCAAAATGCCAACTATTGTTTTCGTTCGGGCCTGCTTACAAAGTTGAATCGATTTTTGAGTGGCCTGCTCCAATGCTATTGTACCACAAACCCTGTCATTTAGGGCTTTTTCAGGAACACAGATAAGACGTGCTGGCCGAAATGTCTGTGTTGGTAGTGATTCTATATTTCATAACTATTGATCACAAATACTATCTTTCTCTCATTCCATAACTACTACTTTCTTTTAAGAGTTCCAATTTATGAAAAGTATATACAGTATGCTATATTAAGTAGATCTTCTGGAACATACAGTTTAAATTTGAGCACTGGGGTCTTGGTTTTGTTTTGTTTTTTCTTTTATTTTTATTGTTGAAAGTATTACAGATGTTCCCTCCTTTTACCCCCATTGACACCCTCCTCCCCACTTTCACCCTACCCTGCCTTCCCCATTGTCTGTGTCCATTGGTTATGCATATGTAAGTTCTCTGGTTAATCTCTTCCCCCTAGTCCCCCCTTTCCCCTGTGGTTGTTTTTTAAAAAACAAATTATCTTATCTTTGCTCCTAGGTACCATAAATGTTACAACACTCAGAGCCTGGTGCAGGGGTCACAGAGTCTGTAAGAATATGAAGCAGAGCTCAGCAGCTTCAGCTGCAGCAGGTGCCTGGGGGCCGGAGTCCCAGGTAGAGCCATGCGGTGTGTGGCCGGCCTCCACGGTCAATGTCAAAATGCCAGGAAGTGGTGCCTCGCAGAAAGTGACCCCAGGGTCTTCACTGAGCTCATTAAAGGACTCAGTTGCTGAGGAGCCCAAGTAGAAGAAATATGGAGTTTAGAGCTCAAGAATTTTGAAAACTTAAAGCCAGCTCATGGGTTAATTTTTCTTTTCAAGTGGCAGCCAGGAGAAAAACCAGCAGGCTCTGTGGTTCAGGACTCCGGACGAGTCACAATATTTTTTGCCAAGCGGGTAATTAATAATGCTTGTGCTACTCAAGCCATAGTAGGTGTGTTATTGAACTGTATTCATCAAGATGTCCCTTTAGGAGAGACATCATGAGAGCTTAAAGAATTTCCACAAGGTTTTGATGCGGCTATGAAAGGTTTGGCACTGAGCAATTCACATGTGATTGGACAAGTAAGTACACAACAGCTTCGCCAGACAGCAAATGTCTGAATTGGATGCAAAGACGTCAGCAAAAGAAGATGCTTTTCACTTTGCCAGTTATGTTCCTGCTAATGGAAGACTATGAATTAGACTGATTAAGAGAAGGACCAGTTGACTTAGGTGTGTGCAGTCAAGATGACTGGATCAGCACCGTGAGGCCAGTCATAGATAAAAGCATACAAAAGTACAGTAAGGGTGAAATTTGTGTTAACTTAATGGCCATTGTGTCTGACAGAAAAATGATAATATGAACAGAACAAAGCAGAGTTACAAAGACAACTTTCTGAGGAACCCATGAATACAGATCAGGGTAACACGTTAACTGCTATTCAGTTCACAGGTTGCCAAAAATCAGATGCCTATTGAAGAAGTACAGAAATTAAAAAGATGTAAGACTGGAAACATCAGAAGGAAGCATAATTACCTGCCTTTCATTACAGACTTGTTAAAGGCTTTAGCAGAAAACCAGCACTTACTACCACTAGTAGAGCCCTGGCCAGTATGGCTCAGCGGTAAGAGCATCGCCCACGGATCAAGGAGTCCAGGGTTCGATTACGGCCAAGGGCACATACCTCGGTTGCAGTTCATCCCTGGCCTGGGTTGGAGTTGTGCGGGAGGCAACCAATCGATGTGTCTCTTTCACACCGATGTTTCTCTCTCTCTCTCTCTCTCTCTCTCTCTCTCTCTCTCTCTCTCTCTCTCTCCCTCTCTCCCTCTCTCTCTCTCTCTCTCTCTCTCTCCCTCTCTCCCTCCAGCTCTACCTGAAGATTAATGTAAAAATGTCCTCGGGTGAGGATAAAAAAAAAAAAAAAATACCACTAGTAGAAAAGGCAAGAGAAAAACAGAATGCAAAGAAAGCACAGGAAACCAAATGAAGAAGATGCTTTGGGATGTGTACACATTTCTGCTTCTGCATTTATTTTCACAAAAACCATTAAGTATAAAGAACTTTGAGCAACACCCTGCCTGACTCAGTGCACGTGTGGCAATAGTACCAGTCTGTCTTGTCTTTAACGCACGGACTCACTGCACTATGTGCATGTAGTGGCTGTTAAATAAAAGCGAGGCTAAGGGTGCTTGCCCAAGAGCACACAATGGGGCAAAGACAGCCTAGTCAATAAGTGGTGCTGGGAAAACTGGACAGATACATGCAAAAAACTGAAACTAGACCACCTTCTTACACCATACACAAGAATAAACTCAAAATAAATTAATGACTTAAATGTAAGACTCAAAACCACAAAAATCCTAGAAGAAAAGATAGGCAGTAAAATCTCAAGACATTTCTCATGGCAATATTCTTTCTGATATACAGGGTGTCCCAAAAATAAAATGTGCACAGGGTGTCTGTAGATTCTATTACATTTTGAAAATGAAATGTATTTTAATAAACACTGGCTTTATAATTATTCAGAGTTGTGTATACATTTTTCAGGACACCCTATACCTCCTCAGGCAAGAGAAACAAAAGAAAAAAATAAATAAATGAGACTACATCAAACTAAGAAGTTTTTGAACAGCAGAGGAAATCATCAAAAAATGAAAAGACAACCCACTGAATGGGAGAACATATTCGCCAATGATACATCTGATAAGGCGTTAATATCCAAAATTTATAAAGAACTCATATAACATAAAAATCCAATTAAAAAAATAAGCAAAGGACTTGAATAGACATTTCTCCAAACAGGACATACAGATGGCCAATAGACATATGAAAAGGAGCTCAAAGTCACTAATTATCAGAGAAATGTAAATTAAAACCACAATGAGATGTCACCTTCTACCTGTCAGAATGGCTATCAATAAATCAACAAACAACAAATGTCGGTGAGGATGTGGAGAAAGGAGAACCCTCATGCACTGCTGATGGGAATGCAGATTGGTGCAGCCACTGTGGAAAGCAGTATGGAGTTACCTCAGAAACTTAAAAATGGAACTGCCTTATGTCCAAGCAATTCCACTTCTGGGAATATAACCGAGGAAAACCGAAACATTAATTCAAAAGAATATATGTACCCTTATGTTCACTGCAGCATTGTTTACAATAGCCAAGATTTGGAAGCAGCCCAGATGCTCATCAGTAGATGAGTGGATAAAAAAGCAGTGGTACATTTACACGATGAAATACTACTTGGCCATTAAAAAAAAAAAAGGAAATCTTACCTTTTGCTATAGTATGGATGGAACTGGAAAGTATTATGCTTCGTGAAATAAGCCAGTCAGAGAAAGACAAGTACCATATGATTTCACTTATATGTGGAATCTAAGGAACAGAATAAACTAACAAACAAAATAGAAACAGACTCGCCCTGATCAGTGTGGCTCAGTCAGTTGGGCACTATCCTGTGCACCAAAAGGTTGCTGGTTCGATTCCTGGTCAGGGCACATACTCAGGTTTCGGGCACCATCCCCAGTAGGGGGTGTGCAGGAAGCAGTCGATCGATGTTCCACTCTCACATCAATGTCTCTCTCTCCTTCTCCCTTCCTCTCCCTCTAAAAAAAATCAATAAAAATTTTTTAAAAAAACAGAAACAGACTCACAGATACACAGAACAGACTGAACACTGTCAGATGGGAGGGGCGTTGAGGGACTGGGTGAAAAATGTGAAGGGATTAAGCAAAAAAAAAAAAATACCTACACAAAGAGATCCACACCAAGACACATCATAATTAAAATGTAAAAAGTTAAAGACAAAAAATCTTAAAAGCAGCAAGAGAAAAGCAGTTAGTTACCTACAAGGGAGCTCTCATAAGACTGTCAGCTGATTTCTCAACAGAAACTTTGCAGGCCAGAAAGGAGTGGCAAGAGATATTCAAAGTGATGAAAAGCAAGAACCTACAACCAAGATTACTGTACCCAGCAAAACTATCATTTACAATTGAAGGACAGATAAAGAGTTTCCCAGACAAGAAAAAGCTAAAGGAGTTCATCACCACCAAACCAGTATTATATGAAATGTTAAAGGGTCTTCTTTAAGAAGAAGAAGAAGAAATAGCCCTGGCCGGTTTGGCTCAGTGGTTAGAATGCCAGCCCACAGACTGAAGGGTTGCAAGTTTGATTCCCAGACAAGGGCACATATCTGGATTGCAGGTTTGATCCCCAGCCCCACGTAGGGTCGTGCAGGAGGCAACCAATCAATGTGTCTCTCTCACATTGATGTTTCTCTCTCTTCCCCCATCCCTTCCCTTCCACTCTAAAAAAAATTTTTTAATAAATGGAATAATATCCTCGGATGAGGATTAACAAAAAAAGTAAATAAAAAATTTTAACAATAAAGTGGCAATAATTACACATCAACAATTGAACCTAAAAAGCAAAATAAACAAACAAGCAGAACAGAAACAGACTCATAGATACAGAGAACATTTTGACGGTTGCCAGATGGGAGAGGGGTAGAGGGGATGAGTGGAAAAGGTGAAGGGATTAATAAGTGGAAATTAGTTGTTACAGAATAGTCATGGAGATGTACAGCATAGGAAATGTAATCAATAATATTCTAATAACTATATATGGTGTCAGGTGCAAGATTTATCGGGATAATCACTTAGTAAGTTATGTAATGTCTAATCACTGGGGTGTACACCTGAAACTAATATAATAATGTATGTCAACTGTAATTGAAAAAAAAATGATTTAAAAATGAAAAAATAAATTTTAAAAAATACTCAATTATACACGTTCTGGACCCTAAAGTATATGAATAACAAGAGTGAAATTAAAGCTAATTTAAATTTAGGGTTAAGTTTATTTTATTTCACTCTGGTTTTTGGTAAACGGCCAATGTGCATGTGGTTTGTGTATCATGATACAATAAGTCAACAAATATATTCAAATGTTCTGAGGGGAAAAAGCTCAGACACAGACAACAGTATAGTGATTACCAGAGGGAAAAGGGGTGAGGGAAGGTAGAGGAGGGGAAAGGGGGAATTAATGGTGATAGAAGGAGACTTGACTTGGGGTGATGAACACACAATACAATATACAGATGATGTGTTATAGAACTGTACACCTGAAACCTATATAATTTTATTAATCAATGTCACTCCAGTAAATTCAATAAAATATAAGTAAATAAATAATAAGAGTGTTTGCCCAAAGTCCTTTTTTTTTTTCTTTATTGATTTTAGAGAGAGAGGGGAAGGGAGAGGGAGAGAGATAGAAACATCGATGAGAGAACATCAATTGGCCGCCTCCTACATGTCCCCCACTGGGGATTTGGCTGCCTCCTACATGTCCCCCACAGGGAATTTGGCCCACATCCTGGACATGTGCCCTGACCGGGAATCAAACCGGCGACACCTTGGTGCATGGGTCGACCCTCAACCACTGAGCCCCACCGGCTGGGCCCAAATTCCATTATTTGACATAGGATCTAAGAACTTCTGTTGATTTCCTGAATATATGACTACTGTAATGAACTCAGAAAATGCACAAATGATACTTTCTAACTGTAATGGTTATAATGAATCCTTTGATTTTTTTAACTCAGTTAAATGCTTAAAATGTACAGATGTCAGATCTTGATTAAACTGGATCTCTTGTTTCTTCTCATCACTAATGGGGGGGGATCAGTATTTCTCTGTTTGATGTCTAAATATTTTGAGGATTTTAAAACTGAATTTTATCTCCTATACAATTATTTGGAAAAGTATGATTTTAATGCAGATCACGTGAAAAGGACAAAAGTAGCCCTGGCCAGTTTGGCTCAGCGGTTAGAGTGTCGGCCCATGGACCAAAGAGTTGCAGGTTCTATTCCTGTCAAGGGCACGTACCTTGGTTGCGGTTCATACCTGGCCCTGGTCGGCGTTGTGTGGGAGGCAACCAGTTGATGTGTCTTTCTCACATCAATGTTTCTCTCTCTCTCCCTCCTATTCTATCTGAAGAGAAATAGAAAAATACCCTCAGGTGAGGATAAAAAAAAAAAAAAGGACAAAAGTATAGTTTCTAGTGATTTCCATTGCTGTCAGTAGAAAAGTAATAAACATCCCAATTTCATTTTCACAAACTTTTTAAAAAAGAATATGAAACAGTGAAGACAGGACCCACAGTAACCTCTTCTGACAACTCCCTGTATCACATGCTGAAACACCAGAGAATATCTGTGTGCCCTGCCCCCACTGCCCTCAACCTCCCAAGACTTTCTCTGCCTGTCCTGTACAGAACACCTAGTTCTTGTGTATGGTTTCCTTCATCTTCCACCTTTCCCAAAAGCTACGAAAGAAAAAGTTATAATATACTAAGGACTATAGATGAGGGATATTCTAACAGTCCCACTCAGCCAGTCAAATATCATGAGCTTTATCAATATACTAGAGCAGTCTTCAAACTACAGCTCAGAAACCCAGGGGCACAAGGCTTTCCAGAGGTTAGGATCAGTTAAGGACAATCAGTTTACAGATGTTCAGCTTCCAGTGTACTGTCTCCTGAAGGAGCCCTGAGAACTGCTGTGACCTGCCAGTTCTCCTTCCCATCCCCCCTTACAGCTTCACTTTACTTCCTGAATCTTACAATTATGCATTTCCCCACAGTATAAAGGAATGCCTGGGACAGCAGAGAAAGGAATAATAACTAACTTGGGTTGTACTTTATTTCATTCAAGTACCAGACTCTTGGCACACCTCCAAGGCTCACCTATCTGTCCATCTAATCATTTGAATTCAGAAGTGAGCCACCTTTCTGACCATGGCCCAGCAGAATGCTTTCCACAAAGAAGGATGGTGAGAAGGGCCCTTCTGTCATCAATGCGGTAGTGACGGGAACACACCATCAACATTCACAAGCACGTCCATGGAGTGGGCTTCCAGAACCGTGCCTCAGAGATCCAGAAATGTGCCATGAAGGTGATGTGAACTCCAGATGTGCCCGTTAACATCAGGCTCAACAAAGCCTTCTGGGCCAGAAGAATAAAGAATGTGCCACACCATATCTAAGTACGGTTGTCTAGATAACATAATGAAGATGAAGATTCACCAGATCAGCTCTACAACATTGGTTACCTCTCACCACTTTCAAAATTCTCCACATAATCAATGTGGATGACAACTAACCACTAACTGTCAGATAAATTTATAAAACTAAAAAACTAACCACAAATTGTCAAAGTCATAAAAGCAAAAAACAAGTGAGACAGAAGTTAACGTGTTTACATAATTATTTGAACAGAAAAGTGGCATTAAGCTTTTTCTGACAGAAATTAGGCTGATTTTGCCCCAGCCAGGTGGCTCAGTTGGCTGGAGCACTGTCCCATGCACCAAGTAAGTTTCAGGTTGAATTCCTGGTCAGGGCACATACCTAGGTTGAGGGTTCGATCCCCAATCGGGGCACATATGGGAGGCAACCAACCTATGTTTCTCTCTTTCTCTCTCTCCCTTCCTCTATAAATATCAATAAACATATCCTCAGGTGAGGATTTAAAAAAGAAGAAGAAAAAGAAATTAAGGCTAATTTTGCCTACTTGGCTTCACAAAGAGGACTGGCTTTGCCAATTGGGTTATGGGATAAACACTGTCTATGAATTGTATAAGAAAATTGTACTTTTAAGGTTTTAACAAAATATATAACAATAAAATATATGTATGAAAAGCAAGAAATGAGTTCTGGTCAAGATGGTGGCGTAGGTAAACGCGGTATCGCGTCCTCCCACAACCACATCAAAGTTACAACTAAACTACAGAACAACCATCACTCAGAACTGCCTGAAATCAAGCTGAATGGAAGTCCTACAACTACGGAATTACAGCAGCAGCCACATGGAGACTGGTAGGAGGGGCGGAGGCGCGACGGGCTGGTCCCACACCCACGTGTGGCGGATAAAAATCAGGAGGATACCTCGGCTGGGAAGGTCCTCCCTGAGGACTGAGGGGTCCCTGTCCCACACCAGGCTTTCCAGAGGAAAGCTCAGGGTCCCAGTGCCAGGAAAGAAGTCCCCATCACTTCTGGCTGGAAAAACCAGCGGGAACTGAGGCTGAGGCGGCGGGAGCCCCTGGCAGCTCCTCTTAAAGGGCCCGCGCACGGGACTTACTCAGACTCGCACCCTCCAGGCTCCAACGTGGGGGAGGCAGCTTGAAAGGCACCAGAGTTGAGCCCTCCCCTGGGGCAGCAGACAGCCCCCATATCTGGGACTCCAGCAACCTGGCTCACACGGCTTGCCCCGCCCTGGTGATTCCCTGAGGCCCCGCCCCACCCAACTTTCAGGCCCACCCAAGCTGTTGCCAGTTGCTTTACCATAGGATTGGCCTGTCTTGGATCCTGCTTCAGCTTTTCCTAAATTCTTTCAAACAAGCAGCATCTGGTCTCAGCTAGCCCCGTACCTCTCGCTAAGTAATACATAGAAACAAACACAGGGAGGCAGCCAAAATGAGGAGACAAAGAAACAGGTCCCAAATGAAAGAACAGAACAAAACTCCAGGAAAAGAACTAAGTGAAATGGAGTTAAGCAACCTAACAGATGCTGAGTTCAAAATACTGCTTATAAGGATGCTCAATGGACTTAGTGAGAACCTCAGTGAACTTAGTGAGGGCCTCCAGAGCATAAAAAAGGACCAGTCAGAAATGATGGAATCACAGTCAGAAATGAAGGAGGCACTAACTGAAATAAAGAATAGTTTACACAGATTCAATAGTAGAGTAGGTAAAGCCAAGAAGCAAACGATTGATTTGAAATATAAGGAAGCAAAAAACACCCAATCAGAACAGCAAAAAGAAAAAAGAATCCAAAGAAATGAGGATAGTGTAAGGAGCCTCTGGGACAACTTCAAGCGTGCCAACATTCGCATCTTGGGGGTGCCAGAAGGAGAAGAGAGAGAACAAGAAATTGAAAACCTATTTGAAACAATAATGGCAGAAAACTTTCCTAACTTGGTGAAGGAAACAGACATACAAGTCCAGGAAGCACAGAGAGTCCCAAACAAGATGAACCCCAAGAGGCCCACACCAAGACATATCATCATCAAAATGCAAAAGGTTCAAGACAAAGAGAGAATATTAAAAGCAGCAAGAGAAAAGCAGTTAGTTACCTACAAGGGAGTTCCCATCAGAATGTCAGCTGATTTCTCAAAAGAAACTTTGCAGGCCAGAAGGGAGTGGCAAGAAATATTCAGAGTGATGAAAAGAAAGAACCTACAACCAAGATTACTCTATCCTGCAAAGCTGTCATTTAGAATCGATGGCCATATAGTTTCTCAGACAAGGAAAAGTTAAAGGAGTTCATCACCACCAAACCATTATTATATGAAATGTTGAAGGGTCTTCTTGAAGAAAAAGATTAAAAAAAATGAACAAACAAAATGGCAATAAATACATATCTATCAACAATTGAATCTACAAACAAAATGAACAAGCAGAACAGAAACATTCTCATAGATACAGAGAACTTTTGTTGGGTACCAGATGGGTGGTGGCTGGGGGGAGGGGTGAAAAGGTGAAGGGATTAAGAAGTACAAATTGGTTGTTAGACTGACAAACCTCAAAGGGAAGGGGGGTTGGGGGGTGGGAAGAAATAAACCAAAGAATTTATATGTATATATGCATAACTAATGGACACAGACAACAGTGTGGGGAAAAGCAGGAGGGGGGCAAGAATGGGGAGGAGAGGGGCAATGGGGGAAAAATGAGGAACATTTGTAATACATTCAACAATAAAGATAAGCTAAAAAAAAAGAAAGGCACCAGAGTCATATGGGGAAGAACTGAACTGTTTGGCATTGGGGCGAGGGCTGGAGAGGCAGCTTTCTCCTGGACAGACGTGCTCTCAGAGGCTTTTGTTCCTTTGGTGAGCCCTTCCCTGGGGCTGCAGACAGCAGCCACATGGACTCTAGCAACCTGGCTCACACTGTTTACCCCACCCTGGTGATTCCCTGAGGCCCTGCCCCACCCAACTTTCAGGCCCACCCAAGCTGTTGCCAGTTGCTTTAGCACAGGATTGGCCTGGCCAGTCTTGGATCCTGCTTCAAGTTTTCCTAAATTCTTTCAAACAAGCAGCATCTGGTGTCAGCGAGCCCCACACCTCTTGTTAAGTGGCCCCAGGCCCGGCACTAGAAGCAGCCAGCCTTGGTTCACAACTTGGCTTTTCCTGGGCACCTCCAAGCCCAGCACCAGAAGCAGCCATCTGCAGATCACTTTGTAGCTTATGCCTGGTGGCCCCAGGAAGAACACAGGCAGTGGCTGACCTTGTCCCAGAGCCAGCACACCCAGTGGACAGCTTCAGAACACTGTGAAGCACCACCACCCTACCACCTCCACAAGTGACAAACTCAATGAGTGGACTCAGTGGGTATCAGAGCCTTGCTGAAGTAAGTCTTGCTCTGTGTGGTGGGCCCCTGCACAGCTGATCATCCCAGGTAGTCAGAGGTCAGTGGATAGTGGGCAGAGCCAGTCCTTATAGCTGATCAGCCTGAGTAAAACCCTCTCATTGATGTGCCAACAGCAATTAAGACTCAGTTACAACAGAAGGGTGTAAAGTCCACACGAGGGGTGCACCTCAAGGGTCCAGCTGGGAGATCAGGGAGGCTGTGCCACTGGACCCCACTGGACACCTACTACAACAGGCCACCCTAGGAGGCGCAGGAGACATAGCAACTCTATCTAATACATAGAAACAAACACAGGGAGGCAGCCAAAATGAGGAGACAAAGAAACAGGTCCCAAATGAAAGAACAGAACAAAACTCCAGGAAAAGAACTAAGTGAAATGGAGATAAGCAACCTAACAGATGCAGAGTTCAAAATACTGCTTATAAGGATGCTCAATGAACTTAGTGAGAACTTAAATGAACTTAGTGAGGGCCTCAAGAGCATAAAAAAGGACCAGTCAGAAATGAAGGATGCACAGTCAGAAATGAAGGAGGCACTAACTGAAATAAAGAATAATTTATACGGCCCTGGCCGGTTTGGCTCAGCGGTTAGAGCATCGGCCTGCGGTCCAGAGAGACCTGGGTTCGGTTCCTGCTAAGGGCATGTACCTCGGTTGCAGTTTGTCCCCAGCCCTGGTTGGTCGTGCGGGTGGCAGCCACTCGATGTGTCCCTTTCACGTCGCTGTTTCTCTCTCTCTCTCTCTCTTCCTCTCTCTCCCTCCTACTCTGTCTGAACAAAAAATGAAAAAGTGTCCTCAGGTGAGGATAAAAAAAAAAAAAGAATAATTTATACGGATTCAATAGTAGAGTAGGTAAAGCCAAGAAGCCAACCATCAATTTGGAATATAAGGAAGCAAAAAACACCCAATCAGAACAGCAAAAAGAAAAAGGAATCCAAAAAAATGAGAATAGTGTAAGGAGCCTCTGGGACAACTTCAAGCATACCAACATTTGCATCTTGGGGGTGCCAGAAGGAGAAGAGAGAGAACAAGAAATTGAAAACCTATTTGAAACAATAATGACAGAAAACTTCTCTAACTTGGTGAAGGAAACAGACATACAAATCCAGGAAGCACAGAGAGTCCCAAACAAGATGAACCCCAAGAGGCCCACATCAAGACACATCATGATCAAAATGCAAAAGGTTCAAGACGCCCTAGCCAGTTTGGCTCAGCAGTTGGAGCGTTGGCCTGTGGACCAGAGAGTCCCGGGTTCAGTTCCCGCTAGGGGCACGTACCAAAAACAAACAAACAAACAAACAAAAAAGGTTCAAGACAAAGAGAGAATCTTAAAAGCAGCAAGAGAAAAGCAGTTAGTTACCTACAAGGGAGTTCCCATAAGACTGTCAGCTGATTTCTCAAAAGAAACTTTGCAGGCCAGAAGGGAGTGGCAAGAAATATTCAGAGTGATGAAAAGAAAGAACCTACAACCAAGATTACTCTATCCTGCAAAGCTGCCATTTCGAATCAATGGCTATATAGAGTTTCCCAGACAAGAAAAAGCTAAAGGAGTTCATCACCACCAAACCATTATTACATGAAATGTTGAAGGGTCTTCTTGAAGAAAAAGATCAAAAATATGAACAAACAAAATGGCAATAAATAATATCTATCGACAACTGAATCTACAAACAAAATGAACAAGTAGAACAGAAACATTCTTATAGATACAGAGAACATTTTGTTGGTTGCCAGACGGGAGGGGGATTGGGGGAATGGGTGAAAAAGGTGAAGGGATTAAGATGTACAAATTGGTTGTTAGACTGACAAACCTCAAAGGGAAGGGGGGTGGAGGGTGGGAAGAAATAAACCAAAGAACTTATATGTATATATGCATAACCAATGGACACAGACAACAGTGTGGGGAAAGGCAGGAGGGGGGGCGGGAGCAGGGAGAAGGGGGTCAATAGGGGAAAATGAGGAACATCTGTAATATATTCAATAATAAAGATAAGTTAAACAAAACAAAAACAGAAAAAAAAAACATAAGAAAAATATTTTGTGACATGAAACATATGCAATTCAAATTTCAGTGTCTATAAACAAAGTTTTATCAGGAAAAAAAAAAAAAGAAAAGCAATAAATTAAATCCTTTTGTAACTGCCTAAATTTATTATGAAAAATTTCAGATGTCAACTAAATGAGTGAGAGGATACACAGTACATGCTTTTAGAGGCTACACAAAATGTCTGAATACCAGTGGGCTGGAGAATTGGAAGCATTCATTTACCAGTTACAATTATTCCTATCTCTGCCTTCCCTATTTAGTCCTCCCTGGTAATGGAAAGTTGCGTTCATTTCTACAAAAGGAATGGCAACTAGAAAAATAAATAAATACCCGGCCGCTGTGGCTCAGTGGTTGAGCATCAACCCATGCACCAAGAGGTCACCAGTTCGATTCCCAGTCGGGGCACATGCCCAGGTTGTGGGCCAAATCCCCAGTGGGGAGAATGGAGGAGGTGGCCAATCGATGTTCTCTCTCATCAATGTTCTCTCTTATCGATGTTTCTATATCTCTCTCCCTCTCCCTTCCTCTCTCTAAAAATCAAAAAAGAAAAAAATAATAAAAATAAATAAATAAGGAAATGGCATAAAATACAAATGAAATACTGAAGATTATTGAGAAGAAATTCATTTTCTACTTAAGTCTGAAGGTAGGGCAAAATGTCCAGGTTATTTCAAGGTTATTCTGAAATCATGTTTTGTTTGAAAGTACCCTGAGAAAAATCTTTCTAAAAGGCATTAAGCTTATTTACTAAGAATATTTTTCTAGAAGTAACCCTCTCTGATATTAAGAATTTTACCTAATCATCAAATCACATGCTGATTTTTACTAGAAGTCTATTTAGAGTTTCACGTAATTCTATATGGAATTAGAATTTTATTTATATATATATATATATATACATTTTATTTATATATATATATATTTGAATTTATTCTTTTAAAACACTACTATAGTTTAATATTAAAACAAAAACAATAGCAAGTAGTGAGCACATTATAATTACAGTCCTTCACTCATTCACAACTGCACATAAAATGCCAGCAGTAGTGTGATTCACTGTCCCCATTAAGAGGTCTGACGTGGAACACCACCCCTAGGATGAGGTTCATCATTCTCAAATGCTTCTCCATTGTAATGGTGCTGTATTTCTTGACTTAGATCCAAGTCCACCAGTTCTACCTGGTCCATTTCATCAGTCTCTTCTACTTCCTTCCTTGTAGGGAGGAGTTTTTTCAGCAGAGAGAGTTTATCAGGAAAGAGAAAGCCATTCTCAGGAAAGTTTACCTTAAATGTGATGATTAGGCGACCCTTTCCTTAGGGTCTACCATAAATTGGCATGCCTTCACTTAGCACACATTTAGTACCTCCGTGCTTGACAATCTGACCTGGATGGGAGGTGATGACCATGGTTCGGTCGTCAAGAGTAGATGTTGACTTTTAGAGGCCAGACAACGCTTCAGCCAGCTGTATGTCCATACACAAGGAAAGGTCTTCTCCTCGTCATGTAAAAACAGCCTACTGCTCTCCCCTCATGTTCACTCAGCTCCAGCAATACCTGCCTCAATAACACCCTCATATATGCCAGGCAGGCTCTGGACTCAGGGACTTTGCACTGGCTGTTCCCTCTGCCAGCTATGCTCTTCCCTCAGATTCAACCCTGCTAAATCCCTCTTTCCCTCACCTCCTTTATGTTTTTACTCAACTATTCCTTCTCAATTAAGCCTCTCCTAGTAGCCTCTTTAAAAGCAGCAACTCCATCCCATCCCCATATTTCTTATCCCCATGACCTACTTTTTTTTTCCCATGATGCTTACCACCTAACATGCTATACAATTCACTTACCATAAAAGTTCCATAAGGACAGAGATCCTTGTCTCATTTTCTTAATGATGTATCACAAGCACCTAGGCCAGCATCTGGCACAAGGTATTCAGAGAAGCATGCTGAATTAATAAATGGCCCCAACCTGCTTTTTCAATTTTACTTCCCACCTCTTCTGCCTTAAAGAGTCCCTGCTTCAGCCTGTCAGCCTGATGTACTCCATCCCAGCACCCCAGTGGACACCTTCTTTCAATCTGGGAAAAACAAAACACTCAAAAACACCGCCCTGAAAGTGCTCTGAGCGCTCCAGTCCACCGTGCTCTTCCTGCCCCGCGTCCCACACACTTGCTGCCCCACTCCGAGCTACACTGGCACTGGGCATCCACCTGAGGACGTGTGTAAATTGGAATTTTTCCTGAAACTTGGCTCTAAATTCCTTGAAGGAAGAAATGAAGTCCATCTTCTTAGAAACTTACTAAAAAAACTCAGTACATCAAAAATGAGAAAACACAGTTCCTTGGTTGTTGTTGGTTTTTTGGTTTTTTTGCTTTGTTTTGTTTTTTCATTCAAAAATGAAAAGAGCTTTGAGTCTCATGGAGAAAAGAAATGTATATTCTTATGTCTTATTTTCCTATTTTATTAAATATTAAAGTGTCAGTAAGGAAATTGTTGCTGGACTTGAGTGACTCTACTCAAAACATGAGGCCCTTCACTACATCTCCCCAACTCTCACACCAACGCCCAGGAGGCCCTACAGGATCTGACCTCCTCTCCCGCTGCGCACACACCCCTTCACTCTGCCCAGCCAGTGGCCCCTCAGCATCCCTAAAACATGCCAGACATGCTGGTGCCCTGAAGCGCTCGTACTAACGGTTCCTTCCGCCTGCAATACTCATTCCCCTGCAATTCTTGCTCTGCGTAAATCTTTCTTTTTTTTTTTTTTTTTTTTTAATCTTCACCTGAGGATATTTTTCTATTTTTGTTTCGATAGAGTGGGAGGGAGAGAGAGGAAGAGAGAGAAACATCGACGTTAGAGGGACACATGGATTGGTTGCCTCCCACATGACCCCAATCAGGGCCAGGGACAAATCACAACCGAGGTACATGCCCTTGACCAGAATCGAACCCACGACTCATTGGTCAGCAGGCCGACGCTCTAACCGCTGAGCAAAACTGGCCAAGGTGCTCTGCCTAAATCTTTCTAAATGACGCCTTCGTGACCACTCTAGCTAAAATTGAAGAACATTCTCTCTTCCTTACTTCCTAGCCTCTTCTGTTTTATTTTTCTCCACATCAGCTTTAACAATCTAATCATCTATATTGTTTACTTATTTATCTAGTGGCATCAGAATAAACATTTTATCTGTTCTACATTTATAGCCCCACTATCTAGAATAGTATCTGGCAATTAGAAGATATGTAGTACTTTTAAACAAATTTTTTTATCCTCACCTGAGGACATTTTTTCATTTTTTGTTCAGACAGAGTGGGAGGGAGAGAGAGGAAGAGAGAGAGAGAGAAACATCGACGTGAAAGGGACACATCGAGTGGCTGCCACCCGCACGGCCAACCAGGGCCGGGGACAAACTGCAACCGAAGCACATGCCCTTAGCAGGAACCGAACCCGGGTCTCTCTGGACCACAGGCTGACGCTCTAACCGCTGAGCCAAACCGGCCAGGGCTGTAGTACTTTTGAAATACAGAATTCAGTAAACATATACCTTTTACAAGTGAACAGACAGAGCAATGCAAATTTTTTAACATCACCAAAAAAAAAAAATCAAGGAAGTTCTTTTCAATCATAGCATTTTCTACTTCTTTAAATTTGAATTCCCTCCAAGAACTGAATTCTGTTCATTAGAAACAGCCAAGCTTCTAAGCTACTCTAAAAGTGGTTTAAAATTAGGTCTTTTACCATTCCCAAATACTTACATAAATGCTTTGAAATGACACATCAATATATAAACAAATGTTTCTCAAGCATTATTTGTGTGTCCAGCACTGTGGTTTAAAAAACTCTTTCCTTAAGCCCTGGCAGGTGTGGCTCAGTTGGCTAGGCATCATCTCTTGCACCAAAAGATTGCTAGTTGGATTCCCAGTTGGGGCACATGCCCAGGCTGTGGGCTTGACCCCAGGTGGGGGGCGTGCAGGAGGCGGCTGATTTATGTCTCACTCTCACATCAATGTGTATCCTCTCTCTCTCTCCCTCTCCCTTTCTCTCTCTCTGTAAAAATCAATTTAAAATCTTAAAAAATAAATAAGCAACTCTTTCCTTGAAGAAACAAGGCCTGTTTTATAGGGGGAATAAAATTCCTAACATAACCCCCAAACTGCCCATATTTTGTTTAAAATAAACATAAGTATAAAATGCCATGGAAACATAAGAAGCTGTAGAGAGAGAGCAAATATAACCCAGTGATTACAGAATAACACTTCATTTTTTAATTTAAAAAACAAGCCTAAAATAACTTTTACTTGTGCCTCAAATTATTTTAACAAGGTATTTTTATTTTTTCCACCTGCCCTCAACAGCATGGTTACAATGTTATTCAATGAGGCACTACTGGGAGTGTCTCACGGGTTACAAAACCTGTCTTGGTTACAAAACCTGGTCTTTTCCTTTGCACTGATGGCTGCCAATAAGGAAAGGGGGCTTTTGAAACATGTCAAAAACCTCCCCTCTGAGATGGATTCATTTTAATACAACTTAGTACTTACATGATTCATTTTATTGTTACCTTCTGTCTTAATGCAGTGTCAGGCTGCATTTTTTTTTTTTTATAAGATAAAAACCACGTCTGCACATGAAGAAAGTTTAAATAATGGTTGACAAACCAAAAGTTAATTATCATTTCAAACGTGGTATCAGAAGACAAGAGAAAATTTAGGATGCAGACCCCTAGCATGGCAGGATTTATAAAACAAATTCATAAATGTTACTGTTTCAAGAACTATTTACAATGTATCTGACTTGACAAAGATACATTTCCCTAACATATTTTATTTTTTTATTAATCACAATTTCCTTACTTAGATAACTTCAAAAACCCTCATATTCTATTGAGATTGACCTTTCAATTTACAACAGGGATTAATTCATTTCTAGCTATTTGATTTGGGAAGAAATAGAAAAGTAAATTCAGATGTTCAAGGATGACCCTACAAAGTGTACTGAAATAGTTATAGCTATCAGTTTTCCCTAAAATAAGGACTTCAAATTAATAAATGAGTTAGAGCAGTGAAATGTAAACTAATGCATTTACCTTCTTCCAGAGTCTTCCTCTGTCCAAGACTCCTAACTCAGACAGAAGCCATTTTTCAGACAGCCAGATAAATTTCTCTTATACTAAATTTTAGGTTTCTAGTAGTGATAATTGTATTCCGTGTAATTTTTAAGAATGTCTCTTTCCAAAACCATGTAACTGGCCACAAAATAGTTCTGGATGAGGCTTACTAATTACTGATGAATTTATGAAATTCAAAATACTTCACAGTAATTAAGGCTCCCCATTAAGTAGAGGGGGAAATCCAGCTTTCTCATTCAGTTCTTTCCTCCAAGCTAGAATGAGGATTCAATCTCATATTGATGTTCCAAACTATAAAATAATTAAATGCCTAACTTCCAAATATCTCTAGGAGTTGAGTTGACATAATATAAACACAATAGCTAATAGTAATTTAAGATTGATTTATGTCAAAGAATTGCATTTCCACTGTGGGTTAATTTAATAATGTGAACTTTGAAATAAGCTTTAAAAAAAAAAACTTGCCCGGCCAGTGTGGCTCAGTGGTTGAGCGCCAACCCATGCACCAAGAGGTCACTGGTTTGATTCCTGGTCAGGGCACATGCCCAGGTTGTGGGCCTGATCCCCAGTGGGGGCATGCAGGAGGCGGCCAATCGATGTTCTCTCTCATCAGTGTTTCTCTCTCTCTCCCTCACCCTTCCTCTCTCTCTAACATCAATAAAGAAAATAAATTAAAAAATAAAAATCTTAGGTTTAAAATCATAGGATTCTACAGTACCTGACGCTAGTGGGTTGTAATTCTCACTAGTACTTTAAAAACTGAAATCTCTTGGTCACATAATCCAATGAGAAGTCAAAAGCTTCAAAGGCAAAAATCCTAAGAAGCACACTACATTTCATTTCATAATTTATTTCTCCATCCCCAAAAAAAAGCCATTACCTAGGTATTCATGGGACACTATTACTACTGCAACATGATCCAGAAAAACCGTAATACTGATGCTATAGCATTTATCCACATGTCAACCAAAGCTTTTAAGTGTAAAATCTATACAGTAGTCCCCCGTTATCCATGGGGATACATTCCAAGACCGCCCCCTTGGATTCCTGAAACTGCAGATAGTACCAAACCCTACATATATTGTTTTTTTTCCTGTACATACATACCTATGATAAAGTTTAATTTATAAATTAGACACAGTGAGAGATTAATAATATAGAATAATCATAATAATATACTGAATAAGTTATATAAATCTCTCTCTGTCTCATAACAAAATGTAGCAGGTAGTGTATACACTACAGATAGGCTGGATAAAGGGATGAATTCACATCCTGGGTGGACAAAGCAAGATTTCATCACAGTGTACAATTTAAAACTTATCAATTCTTTATTTCTGAAATTTTCTACTTTATATTTTTGAGCCATGGTCGACCACAGGTAACTGAAAACATGCAGAGTGAAACCATAGATAAGGGGGTACGACTGTAGTAGACTCTGATAGTGGGCCGTACATTCAACTTGTGCTTTAAACAGTTTCAATTTAGCACAACATTGTTTCAATTTTCTTTTAAGATGAGTATGACTCAAGAAGTATGTGCTTCTATATTTTTGTATACATTTCACAAGGATGACCTCTTTAGCTCTAACCCATAGAACTTAGGATGAGACTAAACTGCAGCTACGAATAAATGGTGCAGTAAATCAGAATACTTTACATTCAGACATTAAATCCAAAATGTGCATTCTGGCTCTTAAATTCCAGGTGTGGGAAGAAATGCCAACAGTAATAAAAATAAACTTCCTTGTAAGCAGCTAAGCTTCCTCAAAAGTGTTGAAACAAAGACTCAGTTTTAAATACAATCTTATGCTAGTGCAGTACAAATAAACACACTTTTTAAGGCTTGGAATGAAATTACGTCAGTCACTCCACCAGAATGCAACTATGCATTTATTTGCAAAGTTGCTCTGAAGCTTCTCCAAACTAAAGTACATTGAAAAAGAGAGACCCTGTATGAAGTAAGCACGGTGTGTAAAATGCTTGTTTCATATTGGCCCCCAAGTAAAAAAAAAAAAAAGTTACATCTCACGATTAGTATTTCTTCTGCAAGAATAATATCAAGGTACGTCAACATAGACAAATGGAGAGACAAACATCACAGACTTCAGGGAGCCTATCTTCACAAGCTTGAGTTATTAACTGAGGTTGTTATGAAATTTAGATGAGTTAAGATACAGGCAAAGCGCTTAGCACAATTTCTTGGCTCATAGTAAACACTCAATAATCATTAACAAGTATACATTAGCTATCTACAAAAGCAGTTTCAAACACTGTCTACAACTAACCACAAATTCTTTTCCAGGCCCCACTTCTACGGACTGTGCAAATGGCAAATTAATGCACAGAACACACTTTTTAAACTACCCATCTAAAGACCAAAAAGGCACAATAACGAACTGCTTTAAAAACTGCATTGGACTGCCAGGAACACAAATTCACAACCTGATTTAAAATCTGGAAAACTAGTTAGCATTCTCATTAGGACCAGAGCCAGTTAAATCAGGGACAGTTAAAGGTCAAAGGCGTCCAAGCCGGGAGCGATTTTTTCCCCTTACAGGGCCGCTGCCTCCCACAGGAACAGGGACAGAACCAAAAAGGCAGGCGCAGCCGAAGTGCGGGGACGACAAGCCAGATCAGACATCGCCCCAGAGGATTTCTTCCAGTAATAAAGATGCCTCTACCTTGGGTCAAGGGACTCACTGGCGACCTGGGATCTCAAAAGTTCTCGCCCCACACCCCCGCCCCAACCGCGAGAGCGCCGCCCTGGGCCCGGACCTCCGCCCCGCGTGGCCGCAGTGAAGAGGCGAGCCCGCGCGCACGCGGTTCCCGCGAGGCCGCCTCTCCCCCTTCCGCTCCCCGCCCTCTAGGCCCTGGGCCCGGGAAGGTGCCGCCCGGGCCCCCGCACCATCAGCCCCCGCAGGATACTGAACACAGTCCGCTCCCAGGGCTCCAGCATGTAGAGCGCCGTGACCAGCAGGTACTGGTAGTAGAACCAGGACATCTGTCTCCAGGCCCGCGCCAGCGCCATCGCCGCCGTGTGTCTTCTGCGTTGCAGCCCAACGTCGGTCTGTCCCGCAGGCCTCCGGTTCGTGTCCTAAAGCCCGGGGCTGGAGGCCGGCCCGCCCGCCACCCCGCGCCCATTGGCCTGCGTGGCCCGGCGCGTCACCCATGGGCACGCCCAGCCCCGCGCGCGCCCGGGGAGCCCGCCGCGAGCCCCGCCTGGCCAGCGACCATTGGCCAGGCCGCAGCCTTGCGTCTGCCCGCCTCTTCCCCACTTCCCCCTCCCGGCCGCGCCCACGCCAGCCCGAGGACTGCCCTGCCCCGCCCCGCCCCGCCTGGCCGTTGGTGGGCGGGACCCTAGTGCTGGCTGCGGTCCACCCAGTCCCGCCCAGAAATGCTCTCCTAGAAAGTATTTGTGGAATATCTGGGATGCCTCGGGCATCCTACTGGCAGGGGAATCAGAGGGTGTACTGGAACGTTTTAGGTTCCTATCCTCGTGCAGTTTACGATCTATCGGGGGAGACAGGTTTTAATGATACGAATGCAAGTAAAACTGTGATGGGTGTAAAGGGAGAGAATAAGGTGCTCAGTGACGGTGGGGAGGCGAATGTAACCTAGTCAAGGAGGTCAGGAAAGGCATCCCTGAAGGGATGCACACCTTGCCTCCTTCCTCCCCCACCCACACCCCCGTCTCCGCGCGCACCCGTGCGCGCGCAAGAACGCACACCCACATAAACCTACATATCGCATGCACTCCTTAACCTCAAGACAAAATAAATTACCTTAAATATGTCTATCTGCCCACCTCTCTTTGTGGCTATAGGTATCATGTAAGTCAGGTCTGGAGAAGGATGCTGACCTGGTGGATTCTGCAGATGACAGGCTGCTTGAGATTCGTCTGTGGGCTGATAATTCCTGAAGATGCATTCTTGAGTGTTCAGATTTTCCCGCTGGCAAATAGGCCAGCAACATTGCACCCACCTTCAGGAATGAGATGCATGGTTAGCATGTGAAATGACACAATATTTAAATAGCCTGCTATTTAAATATTAAAAGGTCTCTAGGTTAAATAGCCTACTGATTAAATTGTCAAACTGTCATGTTTAATAATGTTTTATTTACTCATTTAGGGAAGAGAGGCAAGTTAACTGATTACAGTGAGGTGTGGTAAGGGGTATTTTTGTGTTAAAGGTAGGATGCCACAATAGCCCAGAGAGTATCAAATTGGGATTGTAAAAGGTTTGTGGGAAATGGTGTTTAAACTGAACATTGAGCCCTGACCGGTTTGGCTCAGTGGTTAGAGTCTCGGCCTGCAGATCGGAGGGTCTTGGGTTCGATTCCAGGTCAAGGGCACCTACCTGAGTTGCAGGTTCAATCCTGGCCCTGGTCAGGGTCATGCAAGAGGCAACCAATCTATGCATCTGTCTCACATCAATGTTTCTCTCTCTATCCCTCCCTCCCTTCCACTCTATCTAAAAAATCAATCGAAAAAAATATGCTTGGGTGAGGATTAAATAAACAAACAAACTGAATATTGAAGGAAAAGTAGAAATGGTAGAATGAATGGGGTTGGGGAGGAGAGGGGGTGGGACAGATATTCCAAGTCCTGAGCCTCAAGGCCTAATGCATTTAAAGGGCTGGAAGAACTTCCTCATCCATGACTGAAGCAAAAAGAATGTGTGGGCAGTAGCAAGAAATGGGGCTGATAGTAAACCGGGACCATATCCTGAATGACCTTGTGTGAGCAGCTAAGGAAATTTTAACTTGATGTCCAAATGTTAAAAGAGCCAATCGCTTAATAAGATTTGCTTTTTGGACAAGACTTGGGGGTAGGCAATAGCCTAGAGGCTACTGAGGGAAAAAGGATCCTACAGGAGACATTACAGAGGTAGAAACTGTAAATGGGACATGTATAACCCACACTCACTAGGGTCCTCCTTACCCTTGAGAGATGCAAATACACTTGGCCCTCCCACTTCTGAGTCTTACTGTACCAGGCTCTCACTGAGCTATCTCTGTTCAGATCTATTCAGACACAGGCAAGCTCTGTTCCTTTAGCTTCAAGAACTCCAAGGATCTCAGCATTGGTGATATTCAGTTAAGTTTACCCAAGATTGGAAGCATCACCCATAACTACCCTGCCGTCACTGGGCCAGCTCCCCAAGTGCCATTCCTAGTATTCAGTCCTCCCTACTGTACATAGCCCCCCAGTCCACTGCATCTCTTTGGGAGAGCAGTCCTCCTGAGCCCATCTGCATCCCTCAGCTGCCCTGGGATTCTAGTGAACAAAAATCCGTCTTGCTAGAGTTGACAGCCTACTAGAAAAGGGGCAAAGAAGCTGAAGTCTTGGGTGGTGACAATATTCACAAAGAATCTAGAGAAGAAGTTTGGCTGAAAAAATATAAATTCTGTTAGGATAAGGCTGAGGTACCTGAGGGACATTTAAGTGGAGGTGTCTAGGGACAGTTGTGCATATGATGCAGGTCCAGAATTTAGAAGTCTAAACAGGAGCTAAAGACGTGAATTTTTCATAAGCCCCTGGTAATTGAGGTCTTGATTGCTGAGGAGGTCACAGGGAAAGCACACAGAGTGAGAAGGGCAGAGTACAGAATAAAGCCAGACACTCTGATATTTTGGGAATGAGAGTCCAAAGGGAGCCATTAAAGGGCACTCAGAAGGAGCTGAGATTTGATAGCGAAGAGGAGAGACATACGGGAGAAGCCAAGGGAGGAAGGGATGGCCAGCAGATCAAATGGCTCAGGGGGGACAAGCAAAAGGGGAAGGGAAGTGCCAGTTTGTCTTGTCCACTTGGGGCTCAAGTGATGATTCATTCACTGTGGAGTGATAGGGACAGAAACCTAATTCAAGAGGGAGTGGGAAGTAAGGAAAGAAGAGAGCTCATCAGACTTACCTTTGCAGGAAGCTTGCCTTTGAAGGAAAAGAGAGAGATAGGATGATAGCAAGGGTTTTTGTTTGGTTTTTCAGATGAGAAAGATGTGAGCAAGTTGATGGGCTTGGAGTAAAAATACGGGTAAAGATGATAGGATTGGGGAGCAGATTTAAAGCCTTAATAAACACCCCTCCAAAATATACAAAGTGAATTCTACCTCTATTGAAATCATTTACTAAGGTTTTCCGGCTTGCATGGAATTGAATCACACCTCTTCTTTTTTTTTAATCCTCACCCGAGGACATTTTTGCATTCATCTTCAGATAGAGCGAGAGGGCGAGAGGGAGGAAGAGAGAGAAACATCGATGTGAGAGAGACATATAGACTGGCTGCCACCCACAGAACCCCAACTGAGGCCGGGGACAAACTGCAACCAAGGTACATGCCCTTAGCGGGAACCAAACCCGGGATTCTCTGGACCACGGGCTGACACTCTAACCGCTGAGCCAAACCGGCCAGGGCGAATCACACCTCTTCTTAGCCTTTCTGCAGCATTTGACACTGCTGAACATTTCCAGCTTCTAAAAAGTCTGCATTGCCCAGCTGGTGTAGCTCAGTGGTTGGACATCAACCCATGCACCAAGAGGTCACCAGTTCAATTCCCGGTCAGGGCACATGCCCAGGTTGTGGGCCCAATCCCCAGTGGGGGGCATGCAGGAGGCGGCCAATTGATGTTCTCTCTCATTGATGTTTCTGTCTCTCTCTCCCTCTTTCTTCCTCTCTCTCTAAAATCAATAAAGAAAAAAAATTTTTTTAAGTGTGTATAGTCTTGGTTTCCACCACTCTGGACTATCTAACCTTCTCTTGGAGTTCTCTCTGTTCCTTTGATAGTCCCTATTTTCTTCCCCATCTCAAAAGACTTGCTGGCCCCTCTATTTCTCCATTCATGCCTGCTTCCTCACTTGTCTCATCCCTTCCTTTTGATCGATCCCAAATGCCACTCAAGTGTTTATTCTAACTGCTGACAGAATATATCTAAACATAATTAAAATAATAACAAAGGTTATTATTATTATAATTGTCTAGTCCTTCCCAGTTTTCCAATTTCAAAGTGCTTTTCATCTATTATCTCATTTCCTCAGAAAGAGCTAGTACAACCTCTATTTAATAACTATGCAGCCCAGCCAGTGTAGCTCAGTGGTTGAGCATTGACCCATGCACCAAGAGGTCACTGGTTCGATTCCCGGTCAGAGCACATGCCCAGGTTGTGGGCCCGATCCCCCAAGGGGGCATGCAGGAGGTGGCCATTCGATGTTCTGTCTCATCGATGTTTCTATCTCTCTCTCCCTTCCTCTCTCTGTAAAATCAATACAATTAAATTTTTAAAAAATAACTATGCACACTGGAGTTCAGAGACATATTTGGTTCAAACTAATCTTACACCCAAAACTCACTTTTCTTATTTCTGTTAATGGCAAAATGTACCTTGATCCCCAGTCCAGAAACCTTATACCAATTTTAATTTCCTTCTCTCCTTCCCGCCCCTGATTTCTGTCCCTGAGTGATATGGAGTCATTCTTCCAAGTATCTCAGGTCTGCCTTCTTTGACAGGATCTGCCATTTTACGTGTTTGCATACAACCTCCTTCCTATCGGGATAATGAGCTAGCTATTGTCACCCAAACTTGGCTTACCTGTTACCACTAGCTATTCCTGCTTGTTATCAATCCTGAAAACTTTCATCCTGGAACTATTTTTAGCAGTTGAGAAAAGAATGACAGGTTTTCAAGAAACTAGCCCATGTTGTTTGCCTCCTGAAAAGTTTTCACTTAAGTCCTCTTTTCAGTTAAAATGACCCCATAGCCTGGCCGGTGTGGCTCAGTGGATTGAGCATCGTCCCAGGGACGGAGAGGTCCCCATTCGATTCCCAGTCAGGGGCACATGCCTGGGTTGTGGGCTTGACCCCCAGTAGGGGGCGTGCAGGAGGCAGCTGAACGATGATCTCACAATTGATCTCATTGTTCCTAGAACAGCTTGGCCACCAGGGGCCCTGCCCAGCTCTGGCAGCAGGGGCTGGGCCTAGAACCTGGAGGATACTGTGGCTACCGGTCTGGGAATATCCTGAAAACCAAGTGGGTAGGATGAATCCCATGTTTCATCTGTCAGTATGTGTGTTCATAGCTCTGAGCCATTAACCCCTTAAGGCTGGCTCTGGGTGATTGATCTTACCACTACAGCAAAGGGAGGCACTCAATATAGATGTTTCTATCTCTCTCTAAAAAATCAATAAAAACATATAAAAAATAAAAATAAAATGACTCCGTAGTTAGTGCACCCGTCCCTTCACTCACCTCCACTGCTCTCAATATTCTGGCTGTGCTAGTGGCCCTCAGAGTCTACTAAGAAACATGTCCATGTGTCCCATGGAAAGAATGTTATAATTTGCCCTGGCCGGTTTGGATCAGCGGTTGGAGCGTCGGCCTGCGGTCCAGGGAGACCCGGGTTCGGTTCCCGCTAGGGGCACGTACCTCGGTTGCAGTTTGTCTCCGGCCCTGGTTGGTCGTGCGGGAGGCAGCCACTCGATGTGTCCCTTTCACGTCGATGTTTCTCCCTCTCTCTCTTCCCCTCTCTCCCTCCCACTCTGTCTGAACAAGAAGTGGAAGAGTGTCCTCGGGTGAGGATAAAAAAAAAAAAAAAAAAAAGAATGTTATAATTGGTTTAAACCTTTAGTGAGTGCCTCCCTTTGCTGTAGTGGTAAGATCAATCACCCAGAGCCAGCCTTAAGGGGTTAATGGCTCAGAGCTATGAACACACATACTGACAGATGAAACATGGGATTCATCCTACCCACTTGGTTTTCAGGATATTCCCAGACCGGTAGCCACAGTATCCTCCAGGTTCTAGGCCCAGCCCCTGCTGCCGGAGCTGGGCAGGGCCCCTGGTGGCCAAGCTGTTCTAGGAACAATGAGATCATTTGTGAGTTGAAGGAGAAAAAGGTGAGAAGCATAGGCTCTGGGGACAGTAGGGGTGAGAGCTGGTTCCCAGGGTAGAGAAAGGATGGTTTGGTGGCTTGGTGTGGAAAGGAAAAGGGTCAAGGAAGGCTAGTCAATTTGAGTATAAACTAAGGAAAACCCTCCAAACATATTGCACAGTAAATGCTTGGTTTTAAAAAAAGATAAAAGTGCATATTTTAATATAGCAAATACAGAGCCCAGCCTGTGTGGCTCACTCAGTGGTTGAGCGTCAACCCATGCACCAAGAGGTCACAGGTTTGATTCCCGGTCAGGGCACATGCCCAGGTTGTGGGCCCAATCCCCCAAGGGGGCATTCAGGAGGCGGCCAATCGATGTTCTCTCTCATCAATGTTTCTGTCTCTCTCTCCCTCTCCCTTCCTCTCTCTCTAAAATCAATAAAGAAAAGATATTTTTAAAATAATAATAATAGTCCGGCCGGTGTGGCTCAATGGCTGAGCGTCGACCCATGCACCAAGAGGTCGCCGGTTCGATTCCCGGTCAGGACACATGCCCAGGTTGTAGGCCCAATCCCCAGTGGGGGGCATGCAGGAGGTGGCCAATGGAGGTGTTCTCTCTCATCGATGTTTCTATCTCTCTCTCCCTTTCCCTTCCTCTCTCTAAAATCAATAAAAGAAAAAAAGAAAAATTTTTAAAAAATAATAATAATATAACAAATACAGAATGGCACAATGAACAAAAGAAACATTCATAATAGAATGACTATCAACATTTTCTTCGTACATAACTTATTCAAATGGATTGTTACTGTGGAATAAGAAAGAAGTTCAGCAAGTCAACTTTGGAGTTTCCCTCAGCAATGTTAAAAGTAAACACACCCTAACAGTTGGTTAAAATATGGCTAAATATGGCATGTAATTTGAGTCAAGATAAAGGACCCACGAGAAAGTTGATTTAACCACTGTGTTCATTCATTCAGACATGCAGTTAGCAAATCCTTATTGACGTCTTATTGTGCTGGGCACTGAGGCCTGATCTCTAATTCTCCCATTTTGTTTGGCACCAGCTTACTACTAGTGACTTCTGAGAATGCCAAGGAGCAGATGAGGTAGCACTCGTAGATCAGGACCCCTGATGTCGGACATGCAGTCCAGATGCCAGTGCTCTCTGTTTCCTAGGAGATGAGCAGCTGCGAGTGAGAAGCTTTTCCCTGCCACACAAGGACCTACTGCCAGCACCATCAGTCCCCACTCTGACCTCAGGTCTGCAAGGAAATGAAAACCTGCTCCCCCTTGTGAAAGGCATGCCCCCCACATGCAGTCCACAGACCTGTGGGACTGATAGGAAGGGTGGCATTAGCTTGCCCTCCTCCCGCCAGAGAAGAGTTCATCCAAATACCCAGACCCACCGAAGAGGGGGGTTGAGGGAAGGCGGTCCAGACTGAAAGGAAATAAGTAGGGATCCTGAGGCTTGAGAAGTCTGAGGCTGAAGATGCAAGAAGACAAGGAGGTTGGGGAGGTGCAGAGGGCTGAGGAAGCTGGAGAGGCAGAGGCTCTGATGAGAATTGGAAGGTGGGGAGCAGTGTCTGGCCGGAAAGGTGGGGTCCTGCAGGCAGATCCAAGAGCAAGGGCCAAATAAACGTCCCCTTTCGGATGCCATCAGTTGCAAGACTGCCTGTCTCTTTAGCAAACGAATATAGACAAGAGACCCTCTTTGAACACGCCTCACATTAACAGCTCACGCTTCCTCTAACTCATTATGTCTAATTTCCAAGTACAAATACAATAGTGATTTCATGTTTAGTCTCCTTTATGTTGCAAATAAATAGCAGGCCATGCCCCATTGTGTCATTCTTTGTAGCTTTTATAATAATCTCTGAGGGAGCAAATATAGACTATAAAATAATTTATCTTTAAACTTTTCTGTGAAAAGTGAAACATTTTAACAGGAAATCATCACTTTGGGATGCTGAGCTTTTAAAGTCTAAAATGCATACACAGGAGATTTGGCTACTTTAGGGAGATATTTGAACTGATTAGCAGTTCACCTGTGAGAGAATGCTACAAAAATAATCATTCAGTAAAGTATAATAACTTTTCTTCTATGACTCTGAAAATTATACCAAATAGGTTTTGGACTGTGCTAATTGAATGTAGACAAAATTAAATCAACTTAAGGACTTGGAAGGGCTTGTCCCAAACTTAAGGTGAAAGTGGTTTCCAACTCTTCGCTTAAATTGTACATGTGCTTTTTTAAAAAATATCCATAGGGTATTTTATTGTAGCAAAGATAGGGTCTACAAATCATAAAACCAGATAGATTAATAATGATACACATATCAAAATTAGATTAAAAATGTAGGTCATGGCCCTCGTTCACTGTCTTGGCATTAAAGATGTTATAAAAGAGAAAAACCACCAAATATCCCAACATTTACAGACATAGGTGTTGTCGAAAAGGTCTTTCTCTGATTTTAGCAAAGAGAAACCATCCAAATTTTATTCTTTAACTACTGACATGATTTAACTCTAGTACATGGTAATACTATTTCTCCTACTGCAGCAAGTTCTAGTTTCCTCAAGGCCTTTTCCCCAACTTTTCTGGAAATAAAATATCATATTTCCAACCTTCAAATTAAAATGTTGTCCTCATAAATATATATACCAGGTTGGTATATTCACATATATGCTTTCCATTTTCAGGCTAAGCAAGGACAAGCATTTAGAGCTGTATTAACGTTATTAAACATAATAACATTAATTAAAAGATAATCCAACCTAATATCAGGAGAAATTGTGACCTTTCCATGTAGTATTTAATATAGAAAACATAGATTTTGACATATCTTTTTTTATTCAAATACCATTCTGATCATTCATGGTCCAAGAACATTCAAATAATAAACCAAAAAGAAATAGATGTTGCCCTGGCCGGTTTGGTTCAGCGGTTAGAGCGTCGGCCCGCGGACCAGAGAGTCCCAGGTTTGGTTCCCGCTAAGGGCACATACCTCGGTTGCAGTTTGTCCCCAGCCCAGATTGGGGTTGTGTGGGTGGCAACCACTCGATGTGTCTCTCTCACATCAGTGTTTCTCTCTCTCTCTTCCTCCCTCTCTCCCTCCCGCTCTATCTGATAGAGAAAAGAAAAAAAGAAACAGATGTTAAAGATGGTCTTCAAACCTTAGAGCCAATGATACCACGCTTGCTCTCGCTGACATAAAACCACATCCACACCTCAGTGCCCACCAAACCATTCAGCAGAGCTTCTGTAACTGTGAGCTGTTTGAAGCTACCAGTTTGAGCACTACTGACTTTTTTTTGTTTTGTTTTTTCAAGCTCTGAATAGCTGCAGGGATCTCAGCAGGGGCTGGAGGAATCAGCTCAACTTCGGCATAGTGCCAAAATGTGGCCAAGCAAGGCTTCCGGTAAGTCACAGCAGTGTTTACCAGCATAGGGGCCTTCTAGAGGTTACGGACAGATTGGGCCATGGTGCTAGGATGGAAATTCTGCCACCCCAAACAGCCAGATGAATCTGTACCTCTTCTTTTTAAAGCTAATGAATGTTTTCTGTCATTAATGCTAGAATGCTGAGCCTCCTGGTGATACCATTATAATTAACAGTTATTAATAATAAGAAAGGAGCAAAGGGAAGGCCAAATATTATAGGCATATCATTTGGGCAGCTTCACCAGGAAGCTAAAGCTTTACACTCCCCAGGGAGCCACCAGTCTATTCCCTGAAGATCACTGGGGGAAGGGACTGGACAAGGGGGAGAATAAATAAATGCCCAGTAAAGTTGGGGCAACATCGGGAAGGTACTTGCCTGTCAGTCACACCTGGGAACAAGTCATTGGCCAGAATGGGCGTGGCCACTGCAAGGGCACAAAATTTGAGATATTTAATCCTCTAAATAAAGGTGTTCATGATCGTGGCATGTTGCACTTGACTCCTGGCTTGGAGGGCTCTCTCGCTCCTGCTTCCTGTATTTGCCCACATGGGCCACGGCCACGAGGACCCCCCCACACCATGGACTAATGGACTGTAACTAGACTGATGCTGAGCTGGACCTGGCTGCAACATGAAACAGAATCTCTGGACACTGGCCCTGCTTCTAGCTCTACTGAAACTCCAGCTACGCTTCTTCTATGACTGGAGTGGAACTTTGGAAACCCAGGGATGTAATTTCACGCAAACAAAAATCACTCATCCTCCAGAGTGAGTCTCAGGAAATTATTTTTCTCAAGATATCATAAGGACCCCACCCCCAGCATCCAATAGGGAAAGAGACTCCCCAGTTTCCCCAATAATACTAGTGTTGAATTTCATCCCATCTGGAACATATGTGACACAGGCCAGGGATCAGGAGCAGCTGCCCTGTATCATTATCTCACACAATATGTTATCTCATTAGAGTTTCATAAATTCTACATATAATAAAAGCTGGATTGTATGACATTGCTCTAACAAGTTCTAGAAATTAGTGTCTCTGATACCCTCCCAGAATAAATCTTTATGCTAGTTGACCACTAATATGGAAATTCAAGCAATGTCAGTGCATGTGAGACAAGAAAATAAATAAATCTTTCTCCCAAAAATAAAAATAAGAAAAGCATAAGAAATTTATTTTTTTTTAATTTGATTCGCTGGACCAGTGTGGCTCAGTGGTTGAGCATCGACCCATGCACCAAGAGGTCACCAGTTCAATTCCCGGTCAGGGCACATGCCCAGCTTGTGGGCCCGATCCCCGGGGGGGGGCATGCAGGAGGCAGCCAGTGGATGTTCTCTCTCATCAATGTTTCTATCTCTCTCTCCCTCTCCCTTCCTCTCTCTCTAAAATCAATTTTTAAAAATTTGATTCATGCCCAGCCAGTGTGGCTCAGTGGATTGAGCGTCATCCCATGGACTTACCTGGTCAGGGCACATGCCCAGGTTGTGGGTTCGATCCCCAGTGGAGGGCATGCAGGAGGCAGCCGATTAATGTGTCTTTCTCACATCGATGTTTCTATCTCTTTCTCCCTTCCTCTATTTCTAGAATATCAATAAAAACATTTAAAAAATTTTTTGATGCAGGATACAGGGCTATTGTATTTTATGCAAATGTTGTGTTTCTAAAGGCTTTATATAACTTAAAATAAGAGTTCAAGACAGAGCCTGACAAAGTATAACCTTTATTTTTGCTTCTCCGCTAAAGAAGAAATGCCATGTGGCAATACTTACATACAGTTTAAGATTTACTAACTCAACCAGTTTTAGAATATGGGATTCTTTTTTGTATTCATTTGAGAGAGAGAGAGAAACATTATTTACACATTCATTGGTTGATTATTGTATGTGCCCTGACCAGGGATTGAACCCACAAACTTGGCATATCGGGATGATGCTCTAATCAACTGAGCTATCTACCCAAGGCTATGAGATTCTTTTTTTTTCTTAATTCTTTTTCTTCATTGATTTTAGAGAGAGAGGAAGGGAGAGGAAGAGAGAGATGGAAACATCAATGAGAGAGAATATTGATTGGCTGCCTCCTCCATGCCCCCCATGGGGGATCGGGCCCACAACCTGGGCATGTGCCCTGACCAGGAATCGAACTAGCGACCTCTTGGTGCATGGGTCAATGCTCAACCACTGAGCCACACCAGGGGGCTGGGATTCTTGATTATTTGTAATTTGGAAAGAGTTTCATTGTTCCAAACTTTGCATAGAAAATGTGACTTAATATCTTCATAATGTTCTATTTCAAATGCAAATAATTGAAAAAATATATTAAACATGATCGTATTACATGGAAATTTGAGGAGGTTATACAAAAGGAAAAGAAACTGGAGACCACTCATTAAAATAATCTGGTTTAGCCATATATAATTGCCTTCATCAAATTTGCAGCATATATAACAAAGAGCCAATACACCTAATAATTTTAAAAGAATTTTATTAAAAAGATAAGTTAGTGACATAAATCTTCCTATCTCCCTACAGAATCTTTAGTAACATCCACTTTGCTCCTAAAAAGGAAAGATAAAAGATAAATTGTATTTTTTAATGGGCAAAAGAAATGAACAAGTATTTTACACACACACACAAATACAACCTATACATATGAAAAGATGCTTGACATCAGCAGTAATCAAAAGCATTCAAATTAAAGCAATGATTGGGACATTTTCACCCTATCAGATTAGGAAAGGCAAAAAAGATCAATAAAGAGCCATTGTTGTCATAGGTGAGGTGGGGGATAAAGAAGGACTTTAATCATTGTTAATGAGGGTATAAATTGTTACATCCTCCAGAAGAAAGTGATGTGGCAACCTAGATGAGAACCAGAAATTTCATTTGTGGGAATTTGCCCTAAGGAAATAAACCCATGCCAAGCGGGACTTCTCATCTCTCAAAACCACTTTACCAGAAAATTCTCCAAAGATCTGCCCCTTCACTTTGGCCTCAGGCCAACGCTGTGTCCCCTCCCAGGTCCCTATTCAGGAAATCTGCTGATTGGTCTTGAAATGCCAGACCCAGAGGCTGGCATCTACCCTACAGGCAGGGCTTACCAAGCCACCTCTGCCCAGGAGGCAGGATTGCTGGTACTAGCTGCTAAGAACAGGAATATGTTCCATTATTATTGTATTTGTACTGGTGAAAAGCTAGGCCACAAGTATAAAGGTACACAGAGGGAATTAGACAAATCATGATACATTCATACAATGAGTTTGTCCATTTTGGACTAAAATGAAATGATGTCCTTGAAAAAAGAAATAGAGGGAGATATAAAAAAGTGGAAGCACATACCTTGTTCATGGATTGGAAGAATTAACATCATTAAAATGTCCATACTACCCAAAGCAATCTATAGATTCAGGGGGTATAGCTCAGTAGTAGAGCATTTGACTGCAAAATACCAATGACATATTTCACAGAACTAGAACAAATACTTCAAAAGTTCATATGGAACCAAAAAAGACCCCAAATAGCCACAGCAATCTTGAAAAAGAAGAACACAGTAGGAGGGATCACAATACTGGATATCAGCTTTTGTAAAGCTATTGTAATCAAAACAGCCTGGTACTGGCACAAGAACAGGCATATAGATCAATGGAACAGAACAGAGAACCCAGAAATTGACCCAAGACATTATGCTCAATTAATATCTGACAAAGGTGGCAAGAGCATACAGTGGAATCAAGACAGCCTCTTTAATAAATGGTGATGGTAAAATTGGACAGCTACATGCAAAAAAATGAAACTAGACCACCAACTTACACCATACACAAGAATAAACTCAAAATGGATAAAAGACTTAACTGAGACTCGTGAATCCATAAAAATCCTAGAAGAAAATGTAGGCAACAAAATTTCAGACATCATATGCAGCAGAATTTTCACTGATACAACGCCTAAGGCAAGAGAAACAAAGGAAAAAATGAACACATGGGACTACATCAAACTAAAAAGCTTCTGCACAACAAAAAAAACCCCATCAAAATGGAAAAGGAACCTACTATATGGGAGAGCATAATTGCCAACGATACATCGGATAAAGGGTTAATTTCCAAAATATATAGAGTGCTCATACAACTTAACAAAAGAAAGATAAAGAACCCAATTAAAAAATGGGCAGAGGACCTAAATAGACACCTCTCCAAAAAGGACATACAAATGGCCAAGAGACATATGAAGAAATGCTCAACATCACTAATCATCAGAGAGATGCAAATTAAAACAACTATGAGGTATCACCTCACACCTACCAGAATGCCTGCCATAAACAAATCATCAAACAACAAGTGCTGGTGAGGGTGTGGAGAAAAGGGGACTATAGTACACTGCTGGTGGGAATGTAGACTGGTGCAGCCACTATGGAAAACACTATGGTGTTTCCTCAAAAAATTAAAAATTGAAATGCCATTTGACCCATGGATCCCACTTCTAGGAATATATCCTAAGAAGCCTAAAACACCAATCAGAAAGAATATATGTACCCCTATGTTCATAGCAGCACTATTTACAATAGCTAAGATCTGGAAACAGCCCAAGTGTCCATCAGTAGATGAGTGGATAAAAAAGCTGTGGTACATATACACAATGGAATACTATGCAGCTGTAAGAAAGAAAGATCTCTTATCCTTTGAGACAACATGGAGGGATCTGGAGAGCATTATGCTAAGCAAAATAAGCCAATCAGAGAAAGACAAATACCACATGATCTCACTTATTTGTGGAACATAATAAACAAAATAAGCTGATGAATAAAATAGACCCAGAGATATAGAAAGGAGTATGGTTCAGACTGACAGAACTCAGAGAAGCGGGGCAGGGGGGATGGATGACATAAACCAAAGAACTTATATACATGTAAGTGTAACCAATGGACATAGACAACAATGCTTGGGGGGAGAGGGGGCGGGATGGGGAGGAGGGTGTCTATGGGGGGAAAAGGAGAAACATTTGTAACAAAAATAAATGAAAAAAATTTTTTACTCTCTCTCTCTCTCCCCCCTTCCCACTCTGTCTGAAGATAAATGTAAAAATATCCTCGGGTAAGGATTAAATAAAATAATAATAATAAAAAAATAAAAGGAAAAGACTTGTTGAAGAACAAAATTCAACTGAGTATAGTTGAAGATCTAATTAATTTTTAAGTGATTCATGAATCGGGCAGCATCCCATATAGCAACCAGAAGGGAACTCCTATGAGGTGTACTAAATGGAAGGGTTTTATTTTTGCTGGGTTTTTTTTTAAGTTTATTGAACATTATTTTTTTTGTTAGTTTAATCCTCACCCGAGAATATTTTTCCATTTATCTTCAGATAGAGTAGGAGGGGGAGAGAGAGAAAGAGACATCGATGTGAGAGAGACACATCGACTGGTTGCCTCCTGCTCGACCCTGACCAGGGTCGGGACCGAACTGAAACTGAGGTACGTGCCCTTGACCAGAATCAAACCTGTGACTCTTTGGTCTGTGGGCCGACACTCTAATCACTGAGCCAAACCAGCCAGGGCTGAACATTATTATTTTTTTTTCAATTTTAGTTTACATTCAACATTATTTTGTATCAGTTTCAGGTGTGCAGAGGTGTACAGCGTAGTGGTTAGACAGTCATATACTTTACCAAGTAGTCCCCTGATAATTCCAGTACCCATCCGGCACCATTCATAGATATTACAATATTATTGACCATATTCCCTATGCTGTACTTTACATCCCCATGACTATTTTGTAACTACCAATCTGTACTTCTTAATCCCTTCACCTTTTTCACCAAGTTCCCCAACTCCCCTTTCCCTATGGCAATTATCGGTCTGTTCCCTGTGTCTATGCATCTCTTTCTATTTTGTTCGTTCATTTATTTTGTTCTTTAGATTCCACATATAAGTTAAATCACATGGTATTTGTCTTTCTCTGACTGACTTATTTCACTTAACATAATACCCTCTTAGGTCAGCAATTTTCAACCGGTATGCCACAAGAATTTTTAAAACATGCAATACCACCCTGGCCAGTTTGGCTCAGCGGTTAGTGTCGATCCTCGTGGTCAAGGGCGTGTACTTGGATGGCAGGTTCAATCCTCAGCCCCAGTTGGGGTCATGCAGGAGGCAACCAATTGGTGTGTCTCTTACATCAATGTTTCTCTCTCTCTCTCTCTCTCTCTCTCTCTCTCTCTCTCTCTCTCTCTCTCTCTCTCTCTCCCCTCCCCACTCTCTCCCTTCTATTCTATCTAAAAATCAATGAAAAAATATCCTCAGGTGAGGATTAACCAAAAATAAATAAATTAAACACGCAATACCTGACTATTTGGTCAGGGGCACTGACTTCATTTCCCTTAGATTGTCAAATTAAAAAATGACAACAGCCTACACAACAACAGCTATCCAGTGTAAATGAATCAAAATTATACCTGTTTTTGCCCTGGCTGGTTTGGCTCAGCGGTTAGAGCGTCGGCCTGCGGTCCAGAGAGACCCGGGTTCGGTTCCCGCTAGGGGCATGTACTTCGGTTGCAGTTTGTCCCCGGCCCTGGTTGGTCGTGCGGGTGGCAGCCACTCGATGTGTCCCTTTCACATCGATGTTTCTCTCTCTCTCTCTTCCTCTCTCTCCCTCTCACTCTATCTGAACAAAAAATGAAAAAATGTCCTCGGGTGAGGATAAAAAAAAAAAAAAAAATTATACCTGTTTTTTTTTTTTTTGTCAGATTGACAAAAAATATATTTCTGGTGTGCTGCAGCATTTTAGTAATTAGTTTGTGTGCGCCATGAGATGAAAAAGGTTGAAAATACTGCTCTAGGTCCATCCATGCTGTTGCAAATGGTAAGATGTCATTCTTTTTTATTGCCAAGTAGTATACCATTGTATATACGAAGCACCACTTTTTATTCACTTGTCTATTGATGAGCAATTAGGTTGCTTCCACATCTTAGCTATTGTAAGTAACACTGCAGTGAACATAGGGGTGCACATATTCTTTCAAATTAGTGTTTCAGTTTCTTCGGATAAATTCCCAGAAATTGATTTAGGCAGTTCCATTTTTAATTTTTTGAGAAACCTCCATCCTCCATACTGCTTTCCACCGTGGCTGCAGCAGTCTGCGTTCCCACCAGCAGTGCACAAGGGCTCCCTTTTCTCCACATCCTCACCAACACTTGCTTGTTGATTTATTGATGGTAGCCATTCTGACAGGTGTTAGGTGATACCTCATTGTGGTTTTAGTTTGTATCTCTCTGATGATTAGTGATGTTGAGCATCTTTCCATGTCTATTGGCCATCTGTATGTCCTCTTTGGAAAAGTGTCTATTCAGGTTCTTTGTCCATTTTTTAATTGGATTGCTTGTTTTGGTGTTGAGTTGTATGAGTTCTTTATAAATTTTGGATATTAACCCCTTATTAGATGTATCATTGGTGAATATCTTCTCCTATACAGTGGGTTGTCTTTCCATTTTGTTGATGATTTCCTGTGCTGTTTAAAACTTTTTAGTTTGTCCTAGCCGGTATGACTCAGTGATTAGAGCATTGGCCCATGGACCAAAGGGTCACTGGTTCAATTCTGGGTCAAGGGCACATACCTGGGTTGCAGGTTTGATCTCTAGTCCTAGTCAGGGTCATGGGGGGGGGCAACCAATCGATCTGTCTCTCTCACATCAATGTTTCTCTCTCTCTCTCTCTCTCCCCCTCCCTCCCTTCCACTCTATCTAAAAATCAATGGAAAAATATCCTCAGATGAGGATTAACCAAAAAAAAAATTAAATTAAATTAAAACTTTTTAGTTTGATGTAGCCCCATTTTGGTGTTACTGTTGTTTGTTTCCCTTGCCCAAGGAGATATGTCAGAAAAAATATTGCTAAGAGAAATGTCAGATATTTTACTGCCCATGTTTTCTAGGATTTTTATAGTTTCAAGTCTAACATTGAAGTCTTTAATCCATTTAAGTGTGTTCTTGTGTATGGTGTAAGTTGGTGATCTAGTTTCATTCTTTTGCATGTTCCTGTCCAATTTTCCCAACACAAAATGGAAGGTTTTTAGAGGCAGAAAAAGTGTGGAACTAAGAAATTAAATAACTACAGAGTGGATTCTTTCAGGCAAAGACAACTTTGAAGGGAAAGGAAGGGGTCTTATCATGCAGATTATCTCACTGGTATTGATTAGGAAATCCCAGGCTGACTGGTTTAAAATTCCACTCCTGGCAGAGGCTAAAAGTATAATTAGGTTAGGTATTATGCTTTGATTTGGTGATATAGCTTAGCAAAAGTGACTCCATTTTGGCTTGTTTCTTTTTTAAAAAAAATTTTTTTTCTTTATTGATTTTTAGAGAGAGAGGAAGAGAGAGGGAGAGAGAGATAGAAACATCGATGAGGGAGAACATCAATTGGCCGCCTCCTGCATGCCCCCCATGGGGGATCGGGCCCACAACCTGGGCATGTGCCCTGACTGGGAATCAAACCAGTGACCTCTTGGTGCATGGGTCGATGCTCAACCGCTGAGCCACACCGGCCAGGTGTGTTTTAAGATTTTTTTAACAATATATATGCTATGATGACATTGTCTGGTTTGTGCATGGAGGTACCCCAGTGTTGAAACAATGTCTCAAACACAGTAGATGCTCCAATATTTGTTGAATGGATGAATGTTTGTAAAGAAAAGATCTAGAAGGACTACAACCTTGTCTACTATGTTCTCCATAGTCTTCCAGAGGCTGGAAAATTGCCTTGCAGCCCAGGTAATCCTGTAGTGTGTCCTTAAAAAATTACACCACTAACCCTGAGGGGGGGGAGACTGAAGGAAGAAGAAAACAGGCCACTTTTTACTTTACATAATTCCATGTGCTCTAGCTTTTCTTACAAGCATGTAATACTGCTATGATCATTCATACCGGTAGCGGAAAGGCGCAGAAAGCTTAGAGTTCTTAGAAAAATATGTATAAAATAGTTGTGAACAAAAAGGACCTACCTTGCCGGGCCAGTGTGGCTCAGTGGTTGAGCATTGACCCATGCACCAAGAGGTCGCCAGTTCCATTCCTGGTCAGGGCACATGCCCAGGTTGTGGGCCCGATCCCCAGTGGGGGGCATGCAGGAGGCGGCCAATCAATGTTCTCTCTCATTGATGTTTCTATCTCTCTCTCCCTCTCCCTTCCTCTCTCTCTAAAATCAATAAAGAAAAAAAAAAGTAAACGTTAGTGTCCAAGCTGGAAATACAGAAATTATCCTAGACCACTCTCTCAGCCCCTACCCTCATCTTAAAGTGCTGGCTGAGCTCTGTAACCATGTCCCTAGCCACTGAATGACTCCACTGTCCTGGCCACCTCATTCCTTTCCTTCCCAGTCCCTAACTTAGGCTGACCACTGATTCTCACCTGGATGCATTGAAGGTGCAGCATGACTAACACGCTTGTTGGATGGGGGAGGGGAGGTTGTCCTTTTCTACTCTGATGGAAAATGTTCAATTGTTATGTTCTTGCAGATCACGTGGAAACGTGAGCTACCTCTCACCATGTACATATACGGTCCATATAGTGGATAGTTCTATCACGTCGAGAGTTCTAAAAACTTTTCTATTCCCTCTAGGAACTGGGGGGTGCATATTCTCCCAGGCACCTCCCCAGTGCCCCCCAGGCTGTGCCGATGAGCAGCGGCACCCTCACACCTCCTCTTTCTGTCTTGTCCCCAACCCCAACCCTTTCTCACTACTGCTGAAGTGAACTTTATAAGAACCTTTCAATGGTTTTTTATCCTCTCCCCATGGTGGGCAAGGTTCTTCACACTTCTGCTCTTCCCCCGAGCCCCATGGACAGCTACTACTCTCCTGTGGAACACACCGCCTCTCACTCCCCTCTGCCTACATAAACACCTACTGATGCCTCTGCTGGGAGCACCTGAGTCCCCACTCCTGCTCCTCCTGGGGAACTCCAGCTGGCCTCGCAAGGAGCAGCTCCATGGCCCCCTCCTTCACGGGGCCTTTGCTGTCTCCTTCGGACCCCAAGCAGTCCTCCCGCCCCTCCCCCATGAGGACACAGCACCTGCTCACTCCTCCCCCGGAGCACCTGCTCCCTGCACTGTTACCGTCAGTCACACCACCACGCAGTGAGCTCCTGGAGCACAAGCCCTGGGCCTTTTCATCTTTATGTCCCTGCAGTGTCTGGGACAAAACAGATTCTCAGCAAATGTTTGTTGAAGGAATAAATAAAAGAAAGAAGAGTTCTAAGCATACTTTGGCAGCAAAAAAAAAAAAGAAAGAAAGAAAGAATCTGGAATCAGTAGCATCAAAAAAATAAGCACACAGCCCTGGCTGGTTTGGCTCAGCAGTTAGAGCATCGGCCCGTGGACTGAAGGGTCACGAGTTCAATTCTGGCCAAGGGCATGTACCTCGGGCGGTTCATCCCCAGCCCTGGTCAGGGTTGTGCAGGTGGCAACCAGTCAGTGCGTCTCTTTCACATCAATGTCTCTCTCTCTCTCCCTCTCTCCCTCCCTCCTACTCTATCTGAAGATAAATGGGAAAAATATCCTCTGGTGAGGAAATAAATAAATAAAGCAAGCAAGCACACAGATTCCCAAAGTCACTACTATTAGGAATAAAATTAATTTTAAAAAATAATGGCATGATATACTTATCTTGGATGTTGCAGGGGAAAAGTCATTTTAAAATAAGAAAGTTTTAGTAACACCATCCCCTGATTTTAAAAATGATTTAAAATGTGTCATACATACACACCTAAGAGTCATGACTAGTTAAGCCAGAAATTAGCACCTTTCTCTTCCTGTTCCAGCCTGGGATAAAGATAGAAATCAGAAGGATAAAAACCTGATGACTAACAAGGAGTTGTTTAGAAATAAAAAGCAAGTGTCTGATTTACTGATATCATTCTAAGTACTCAATAGGATAGACATCACACCAACAAACTAGAAGATTTTTGCCCTTCCTGTCGGCTTTTCCCTTCATCCCTCTCAGGGCAGCCCAGCTAAGAGCTCATTTAATGAACTTCGTCAATACGCTGGGCAGGCGCTGTGCTAGGTCAGCCTCACGGGGCCCTGAAGAACACCCGGGCTAGCAGAGAGAGGCTTCCTGGAGGTAACTGCTCCAATGAAGCATCATGTGGGGGCCACCGGAGCCCAGAGAGGACGCACCCAGCCCTGTGAGGAACACCACCCATTCCCCAAGGAGCTCATTTTATCACTTTATTTTATCAGTAGGCTGCCCTTGATTTTCATACTTGTTACTTCTATGGAACTGGCATTTTTCAAACATATAATGATGCCCCCCAAACCACCCTTTACGAGCAGAAGTCAGCTCCCTAGCCACGCTTGACCAACTTTTTATCCCAGCACTTGCCATTCCAACCAAGAGAATCTTGCCATTTCCTAAGCATGACTTGCTCATTCCTAACTTTGTGCCTCTATAAATGCCATCTAGAAAGCTTCTCTCTCAGGCAATGCAATGTGTCCTCCTCCTGGAACTCAGTGGTTCTCATCCAGCGGTGATTTTGCCCCCCAGGGAATATTTGGCAATATCTGGAGACATTTTAGGTGTCAGAGCTGGGAGTTGCTATAGGCATCGAGAGGGTAGAGGTCAAAGATGCTGCTGAATATCCTACAATGCACAGGACAGCCCCCACAACAAAAAACTATCTGGCCTCAAAATGTCATTCATGCCCAGATTGAGAAATGCTGCTTTACAGTGAGCTTTAAGTCCATCTGTTTGGGTTAGGAAACATTCCTGAATGAACTATACCCAACTCTGATCGTGCCTTTGCTTTGTATGACCTCAGAATATACAGGGTGCTCTGTGTTAACTTAGATGTGAAGTTAAGAATCAATCTCAGGATTGGATAAGACTTTGAAGGTCATGTGGTCTAACCACTTCCTTGTCACATTGCTTTGTAAACATCTGCTGCATGTGAAAAAGTCCTTTCCTCAACTAGGTTATAAGCAACCCCATTAAATCCTTTTATGTTCATGCATTCTGCAAACATTTATTGAGCACCTACTATGTACCAAGCACTATCTTAGGCACTGGGATACAGTGATAGACAGACATTATCTCTGCTCTTACAGAGCTTAAGTTTAGTGGGATAGACATATTTTTAAAATCATGTAACTTCTGCCCTGGCCAGTGTGGCTCAGTGGTTGAGTGCCTTCCCAGTCTCTAAGAGGTCGCCAGTTTGAGTCCCAGTCAGGGTACGCGCCCAGGTTTTGGGCTCCATCCCCGGTACAGATGGGTACAGGAAGCAACCAATTGATGTTCCACTCTTACATTGATGTTTCTCTCTCTCTCCCTCTCCCTTCCTCTCTCTCTAAAAGTCAATAAAAACATATATATATTTTTTAAATCATGTAACTTCTGCCCGGCCAGTGTGGCTCAGTGGTTGAGCGTTGACCCATGCACCAAGAGGTTGCCGGTTCAATTCCTGGTCAGGGCCATGCCCAGGTTGTGGGCCCAATCCCCAGTAGGAGGCATGCAGGAGGCAGCCAATCAATGTTCTCTCTCATCGATGTTTCTATCTCTCTCTCCCTCTCCCTTCCTCTTTCTCTAAAATCAATAAAGAAAAATAAAATAAAAAAATCATGTAACTTCTATTGTGATAAGGACTCTAATGGGCATAAGTGGTATCTCATTGTGGTTTTGATTTGCATTTTTCTGATGATTAGTGACACTGAGCAAGAGCATTGGCTGAAAGGCTGTGTGAGGAGCTGTCTGAGACTAGATCTTATCACCCCCCTGGAAAACAACATGGCTTTCCCTTTCCCCAACTCTGCAGGAAACAATTTACTCTCTGGAGATACTGAAGCAATAAGGCTTGGGATTCTAGGCACAGCGCAGAGGGAACCACTCAAAAACAGTTATTAAACAAAACATGATCCTAAATAGTGGACTGCTAAGCCCCTGGACCATAGTAAATTTCACCAATCCACAAGCTCCTCCCAGACACACAGAATGTACTGTCAGCTTAGTCTCTCATCCTTCAGTGTGAACAGTTAGACGTAGGTGGAAAGACTTCCATGAAAGCCAGACACCAAGCAAACGAATAAAAGAAACTCAGAGCAGAAGGAAACTTCAAACCTCCAGTCATGAAAGAAATAACAGTCATAAAACAAGAGGATGATATAAAAGTAGCAATTGGGGGCAGGGGGATATCTATGCAATAAGTGGACAAAAAAAGCATAAATAAAAAACAATATCAATGTACTAGAAAATAAAGTTGAGGAAATCTCCCAGGAAGATCAAAATGACAATGAGTTGGGCAATACTTATCCTGGCTGGAATAAAGACAAACAGATGAACAAAATTTTACCCTTCAATTTTCTTAAGAAAACTTAAGAGAATAAGAATAAATCCAGAAGTTTCTACATCTGGCAAGAGATTCTGAAAGAGAACAGAGCCGAGTTAGAAGGAAATTAGAAAGAAATTAAAACAAAAAACATTGTACAACTGAAGATTCAGATTGAATGGTCCATCTGACTGACCCATTCTATTAAATAAATAAATGAAGACACATCATTGTGAAATTTCAGAACATAAAGGAAAAAGAGACAAGGGATGGAATACAGGCTGTCTTAGGTTAGGTATCCCCAGAAGCACACCTTGAATCTAGGATTTGAGTATAAGTGATTCATTTGGGAAATGATCCCAAAGAAACCTTAGTAGAAAAGTGGTGAGATAGAGAAAAAAAAAGAAGCTTTAATGTGGGCAATTGGGACTCGATCCCACAAGGGGCCTTTGGGAGACAGTGTAGAACACACCTCAGAGTTGTCCCATCCAAGGGGTACTGACCTTGACCAACTCCTTTCATCATTGGTTGAAGACTCTTCTGAAGCTGCCTAGCACTTCATCGTGTAGTGGGCATGGGCCTCCTGGGCTCCTTGGGTTAGAGCAAGCCCTTGGGCCAAGCTTCCTGGGCACTTAAAGTAAGAAGACTTTGGCATGCAGGGAATGGGGGACTGTGGAGGGGCACAAATAGCACCTGCTTCTATCATGTACAAAGAAAAGGAATCCAATGGCATCAGATTTCTGGTAGCAACCCCGGGTACCAGCAGTGAGCAATACTCTCAATTTTCTTAGTGACAATTATATCTCATCAAAATTCTTAACTGGCCAAACTTTCAATTAAATCTGATGAAAGAATGAAGTCAATTTACATATTAGATCATATACACCCTTTCTCTGGTATTGGAGGACATGTGCGAGAAAAAAAAAAAAAAAAGTAAGACACAGAAGCCAGGAAGTAAGATCCAACATAAGAGTGAAATGAAGTGAGCTCCACCCTGGCTGTTTTGGCTCAGTGGTTAGAGCGTTGACCTGTGGTCTAGAGAGACCTGGGTTCAGTTCCCGCTAAGGGCATGTACCTCGGGTTGTAGTTTGTCCCCGGCCCTGGTTGGGTCATGTGGGAGGCAGCTATTCAATGTGTCCCTTTCACTTGCATGTTTCTCTCTCCCTCTCCCTCTCTCTCCTTCCCACTCTATCTGAACAAAAAATGGAAAAATGTCCTCGGGTGAGGATAAGAAAAAAAAAAAAAATTTTTTTAAAGTGAATTCCCCATATTGTGGCAAAAGGGAGGTGGAGAACGGCAAGCGTACAGCAAAGCCAGAGAGAGTAAGATCGAGGACTCCAGGAGGGTAGCTCCTAGGAACACATGAGAGGGATAGATTATCTGATAGGTGTCACCATGTGGAATGATCACTGAGCAGTTAGAAGATGTGGGGAAACTTGTTCAGATGTTCAAGAAAATTAAACAAACGGATAAAGTAAAAGTAATTTTTAATTCCAGAAAAAAAGTGTGACCATCTTACACTGCTTCATTACATTATTAAGTGATTAAATAATGTAACTAATATTGATTTTGAAAAGAAAGCCTGTTCTATATTCATATTGAGAGGACACAGAGTTTAAGCAAGCTCTAGGTCCTTGTTGATCATAGAAAAAGTAAACACAATGATCTAAAGTTGACGAATCAAAAATCAATAGTATTAAGCTTATTATTTAGATAGAGGAAGTGAATACCCGAAAAAAACAACTAAAATGGAAGGAGATGCCTCTGGGTAGCAGCATCATGGCTAGGGGAGCAGCATCATGGCTAGGGGAGACACTGTTTTGTTGCATCTTAGTACTATTTTATCCTTAAAACAGTTTATCTATTAACTTAGTGAAAATTAAAAGTGAAAAATTCTGAGATATTTTCAGTGATAAAGGGCAAAGTTTTATGCATTACCTAAAGATGAAAATCATTCTTTTATTCAAGACATATTGGCGAAGGGCACTTTCCGTGCTAGTCTGGACCATCTGTGATCTCTCTTGAGATCCTCAGGCAAAAGCTACTGAAGGCACAAGGTCTATTCTGACAGACTCTGATCCTCTCTATGAATTATTCATCATGTCGTTGAATAGCAGGAAACTGCCTTGACAACTGGTATATTATGGTTACATTGTGGATTCAGGGACCACTATATGATTCAATAAAATAATTCTGAACCAGAAGCTGAACACTTAAAAGCTCGAGTTACATTATAAAGCAGTTTACTATAATAAAAGGAGAAAGGAGAGCACTCTGGCCCCACTACCTACAGCCTGCAGAAGCTGGCATTTCTGCCTGTGCCTAAGAATCCCGAGTGAAACACACCCAATCTAGCAATTAAAAAACCCAAGAAAGAGCGACTCAATTTGAGGGCCTTTAAAGTGCCGCATGTTGGCTACTCCCACGACAACACAGATAGGTTGCGCACCAGTGAAGGGAGTTCAAGAGGCTAAGTTCATTTTAAAATGGTACTGCTTCTTTTCAACTCAGTGACTTCCCGGAAGGCATCGTCACACTTTTTCCCCCCCGCGGCAGCTGGGCTGGGAGGGGCGCTGCTTCCACGCCTCCGCAGCTACAGGAGAGGCCTGGCTTTTACCGGCTGGGCCAGAGATTCTGCAAGGAGCTCAGAACAGGACTTCAGGCATGAAGACTGAGTTAGCTGATTCTGACCCACATGCAAACCCCCCCTCCCCCATCTCTACCACCCCCGCCCCACATTCTTCACTGATCGAGCAACACCAGGAGTCCAAAGCACCTTGACAGCCCCTGGGATTCTGGAGGCAAGTGGCACTTGCTACCTCCACCTTACATATGTTGGAAGAGTGACAGATTACAGAAACTTGGGGGTGAGCAACCCTGATGACGCATCTGCGAGTTCACTCACATCGTGTGCCAGGAACTGACAGTACAGAGGGAATCTCTGAAAGACTCGGAAGCTGTCAAGAAGCTCCCAGCCCCGATGCATAACAGGGTACGTACAATTCCATCAGCTCCTTAGGGCCCGCCGCGGATGCTGGAGCGCGGAGGCACCACCGCAGGTCTCACTGAGGACCCGTCCTCTGCCTTTGTCTACAGATCCTGCTCTGTTGTCATGTCAGCACCGAAAAAGTCAAAATGTGGTAGGGCTGAGAAAATTAAAAATCTGCCGTGCCATTTCCCAGGCTAGGTTAACAGGCACAGGTAAAGGCTAAATAAGTGATACATTACAGCTGTAAAGGATGAAAAACAGCCCCCTTCTTTAAGTGACTACTGCTTTCTAACGCACCAAAAGCTCTTGTTCTCTAAAATCACAGACTATCAGAAATTTTGCTGTTTGAAATGATATCAGTAAAAACGAAACATTCCATTCCTGACTGGAGAATCCAAGTCACTTTGACAAAGAGAAGCAGTCTTGATTTACAACCCCGGTGCACAGCTTCAGAACAGTATTCCACATCTAAGCTGCCATTTCCAAGGAAACGCCACCATGGGGCCACTCTACAGTTTGGACCTGACATTGACTCCTTGCATGAGCCTTAGTTGGCTTTTAGCCTGTCAGAATACTGCTTCACTTAAATTTTATCTCCCCTTTCCCCCAAACGTTATATTAATTCTGTCCTTTGTTTGGTCTTCTGGTGTGTATCCTCCCTCATTGCAGTAAATTAATCCTGACTTTGTCGAATTACAGGTCTGTAGATGGGCTAGGACAGCATCAAATCTATGAAAACCTTGTTGATCTCCAAAATGCTACTTAACAAACTAGATAGTATAGTACTGCGGATATGACTAGACAGCTGTGGCAGGGGAAAAGATTAGCAAATTTATACCTGAGACGTAGTGTCTTAGCAAATATAATTTGGTAGCTTGATGTTTGATTTTATGCTTGAATTACATGATTGAAATGTGAAAATAGCATTTAGGAGCCTGAAAGTCTACTATAACAAAATCAAGAAATATGGAAAATTTGCATTTAGAAAAAAACATTTTTTCCCAAAGACTTTGGTTTTTAAAAAAAGGAGTTAACTTCAGAGGGCTGAGTTCCTGACCAATTCATGCTAATTATGTAAGACAGCTCAAACACTGCCTCCTCTCCAGAGCTGTCCCTAGTCCTTCCTCTTCTATACTCTGGTGGCACCTGGTGGCACAGTGGTGCCATGGCACACACCACACAATATTGTGATTATTGGGTTACCTGTTTGGCCATTCATTCCAGCTCATTGAGAGCAGGGCCCCTGTCACTCATCTGTAAATTTCAGGCACCTGGCACATAGGAGGAGCTCGATTAATGTTGACTAGATGAATCAATCAATGAAGGAGAGATTGGGAGCAAGAAAACCAGTTGAAAGGTGGTCGCAATGGTCCATGAAAGATGAAAATAACCTGGAGTACGACTAGAAGGAAAAGATAAGAGTATGAAACATTTGAAAGGAAAAAGAAAGACTTGATAACTAACTGGAAACGGGAAACAAAGAAAAAGCATCACAGCTATGACCTGTATACCACAACTGGTATAAAGGAATCCTTGAGCAGCCAACTTGTTCTGCTTTTGGTAAGCAGATTTTGTGAGGTTCTAGGAAACCCAATATGCTTTTGGACATTCCGAATTAGAGTGAAAGCCCAACAAAGACTTTGGAGCCACCGCAATGAGGCTGAAACTTTTTAAAAAGGGGATGAACTCTCTCAGGGAGAGACTATGCATTGATGGCTGAAGGACTAAAACTTAGAGAAAGTGAAGGTCTAGAGAGGAAAAGAAGAAAGAAGAACGTGTTCGTGGAGGAACAAGGCAGTGCCAAATCCTGGACACGAATGGAGAAGCACTACCTGCAGGGGAGAGGAGGAAAACTCAAGAGAATCACCTGAAAATTATTGGAACTCAGAGCTGGGCAAGGCAGTGAGTTTCAAAATACAGCAATTGCTTGCATCAATCTAACCTGTTAGAAAAATATAATGGACAAAAGATGCCATTTGCAGTGGCAAAAAAAAAAAAAAAAAAAAATCTAGGGCTAAACTTTGAAAATGTGTGGTACTTTTAAGAATTTACAAAAACCAAAAGACAGAAGATTTTAATAATGTAGAGACGGTAGTAGATAGGAAATATGATGTGAAGATGTCAGTGTCCTTCAAAAGTATACATTTAATGAAATTTCAAGCCAAAATAAATTCCAGGTGGACCCATGAGATTAATGGGGGAGAGGGAGATAAAAGAGGTGTAGAAGAGAAAAAAGGAAGAAAGTTTTTCTGGCATGATCTCAAAAGCAGGACAATAAAGAAAATTATTGATATATTATGAACAAACCTGATTGCTGTGGCACAGCTCAGGCCTTTAAAATGTCCTCCTCAGGCGCTGGCCAGGTGGCTCAGTTGGCTGGAGTGTCGTCCCATACATGGAAAAGTTGTGGGTTCAATTCCTGTTGGGGCACATACCTAGGTTTCGGGTTCGGTCCCCAGTCAGGAAGGCAGTGGATGTTTCTCTCTCACAACGATTTTTTTCTCTCTCTCTCCCTTCCCATCTCTCTAGAATCAATCAGTAAGCATGTCCTCGGGTGAGGATTAAGTCAGAAAGTAAATAAATACAATGTTCTCCTCAGTCCTTGGATCTGTGGTACAGCCAATGAAATTTTTCTCCCTTTTAGCTCGATATTTCCATTCCCCTTACAAACGAATCATTGTAAGTATTCATCAGTGATCTCCACACTGCAGATTTTCACATTCCACAAGCTCTCTCGAAGCCTTGCAATACAGCCAGTCCTCAGTCCTGGCTGAGAAATGTGATGAAAAGGACAACCAGGCCATGGCTGGCACTAATCAGGCAAAAGCCAAAATTCCACACCACTAGGGTGTTTGGGGCTGGAGTAGGAGCAACACACCCCACCTGACAGGAGCAGGGCGAAGGTAGTATCAGGTGTCTGTATTTGGATGAATGTTCAAATGTTCTCTCCCTTGATTTTTCCTTGACATTTTTTAAAGTCTTTTCTATTGGTTCTCAAACTTTAGCATGCATTAGGTGGAGAGCTTGTTATATAAGATTGCTGAGTCCTACCCCCACCCCAAGTTTCTGATTTTAGTTGGCCTAAAATGGGACTTGAAGGTTTGCATTTCTAACAAGTTTCCAGGTCATGATGATTCTGTTGGTGTGGGGAACACTGCTCTGCAGTATTGTGAGATTGGGTGTGGACCTGAGAGAAAGGCAAAAAGGAAGCTCTTGACTCTCCTTGTAACAAAGACCATGAACAGAAGCAGCTGGAGACCTCGACTATATAGCAGGTGAGCAAGCCTGACAAGGGCCCTGGACCAGAATGCCTTTCTTATAAATGCTCCACCCTTAACCTTAGCAAAGTTACTAAACTCAGACCTTCCATAAATTAATAAAATACTTAGAGTCAAGGTTGTGTGTGTGTGTGTGTGTGTGTGTGTGTGTATGCGGGGAGAGGAGAAAGAGAGAGAGAGAGAGAGAGAGAGAGAGAGAGAGAGAGAGAGAGAGAGAGAGAGGGAGAGAGAGAGACTGCATCAAGTCAAACAAAAGTTTGAGGCAGTAATGCCAGGAATTCACTAAACAAGGGGAAAATTTCCAACTGCCCAGAGGAGGACCCAGGGTAAATTTACTAGACTCTCCAAGGTCAGGATGTCCCAAGCTCCTGATGCTTTAATTTGGATTTATCTTCTCTAGGCATTGAGTCTTCAATGTGTTTACCTCCAAAATTACTTCCTAATTTGTTCTGATTCTAAATACTATAATCAAAAATTTTTAATCTGCAAAGAAATATAAGTGCAAAAGATTGCTCTCAAATTTCAAAAAATTAAAACCCTCCTATATTTCAAACACCATTCCTAGTTTATGTTTTATACATTAGCTTTTCTATAGAGAGCTTCATAAGGTAGCATACATCTCTGAAATCCTTTCCTGATTATAAACTGTGTCCTCTTTAAAGACACAGAGCCATCAGATCTATTTCTGGACCCTTTACATATTAAAATAACACCCTGTCAAGGACTATTTCTGCATCATAGAACTAAAGGATAGCACCATCACATTCCAACCCATTTGTCTGGCCTGATGACTCCGTTGGTTGGAGCATTGGCCCATATACCGAAAGGTTTTGTGTTTGACTCCCAGTCGGGACACATTATCTAGGTTGCAGTTTCGATCCTCGGTCAGGGCACATAGGGGAGGCAGTCAATCAGTGTCTCTCCCTCTCTCTCCTTACTTCTCTCTAAAAATCAATTTAAAAACATATCCTCAGGTGAGGATTAAAGAAAAAGAAAAAATCCAACCCATTTTGTTGTTTCTGTTGTTAATCCTCACCTGAGGATATTTTTCCATAGATTTTTAGAAAGAGTGGAAGGGAGGGCGGGAGGGAGAGAGAGAGAGAGAAAAAAAAACATTGATGTGAGAGAGACACATTGATTGGCTGCCTCCCGCACAACCCCGACCTGATTGGCTGCCTCCCGCACAACCCCGACCGGGGCCAGGGGTCAAACCTGCAACCCAGGTATGTGCCCTTGACCAGTAATCGAACCCAAAACCCTACAGTCTGTAGGCTGACGAACACTCTAACCACTGAGAGAAATTGGCCAGGGCCCAACCCATTTTTAAAGTCTTTCTAATTACATGGGTTTCATGTTAACTTTAAACCTACCACAAACGGAAGACTCCTCTTACAGGAATGAGCATTATCATATCACATTTCCAAGGTAGTGGATAATTTATTTTTAGATAAGGTTTACAAGAGTCATTACAGATGGTTCCAGTGATCCTTGCTTCCTGGCACTCACGTCTTTTTTATTTATTTATTTATTTATTTATTTATTTATTTATTTATTTATTCATTTATTTTTGGTACGTACCCCTAGCAGGGACTCTCTGGTCCGCAATTCAACGCTCCAACCGCTGAGCCAAACCAGCCAGGGCCACATCTTTATATAGTACCTTCCCACTCTGAATCATGGATGGGCTGTATGTCCAATGGAATGAGGCAGAAGTAACAGTGCGTTGCTGCTAAGGCTAGGTCATAAAACATATTGCAGTGTAAACTTTGGTCTTAGTCTTAGATCACTCATTCCAGGGGAAGCCAGCAGTAAGGACACTCAAGCAGTCCTAACAGTGGTCCATGTGGCAAGGGACTAAGGCCTCTTTCCAATAGCCAACACCAACTTGCCAGCCAGGTGACTGAGCCATCTCTGAAGCAGGTAACTCCAGCTTCAGTGAAGCCTTCAAATGACTACAGCCTCAGGCAACATCTCAACTACAATCTTACAGCAAAACTGCACAATTAAGCCATGTCCCCAAATTGCTGACCCACAGAAACCAGAAGGTAGAACATTTATTTAGTCCCCTGAGTTTGGGGTTAATTTGTTATGCAGCACAATATATAAAGGGAAAAGATCCAATCAAAGGGCAAGATAAGAACATGAAACATTCACTGATATTTACAGTTCACGCGCACCAACTCGGCTTCTGGCCAGTGGCTCCAGTCAGCTCCCAGGTGGAGGCAACCACGAAATGAGAGCAGTTTGGCGCTGCCGTCAGATGCCGCACCCTCCGAAGCCGGTTCCAATGAATGGGTAGGAAGGACTACCACTGTGGCCCACACCACCATTCTTTTAACATTGTTTCTGTGAGTGATGGCTGGTAAATTCATATGTAGCTATGGATGAATAGCCTGTTGGCTTAAAGGATTCTAGAAGTTAACCTCAAAGGAAGTGGACTCCAGCCTTCAGGCATTTTGGCTCCCGGAGATTTGCTCACCTTGACTCCCACAGATCTGCTTACCTTCACTGAGGAAAACCAGACCATTGATCCGCTCCGAGATGGCTTTCAGAGCAGACTGCTGACTCGCACCCTGCAACCTCAAACAAGGACCCACAACCCCCTCCGGTGTCGTTTGTTCTGCCTCCCCGTCCCCATTCCTAGAAACCCCTGCCTGCACTAGGATAAGATGGTCTTTGTGACCAGAGTCCATCTTCTCAAGCTGCCAGCTCGTGAATAAACGGAATTTTCCTTCCATCAAAAATAATAATAATAAATAAAACATATTTCCTGACTTTTTTCCACTCCATCACATCTCTATTAGATTAACAAAAGGACCCCGAGTTTCCTAATGTTTGTAGAAACAGTCCAATCATATCACTCTTTTAAAAAGCTAAAATGTACAGATGCCTACAATGTAATTTCCTCCCAGCTACCACTAATGATTTTTATGTACTTCATCAATTTTCAACTGGTGTGTGGCAAGAATTTTTAAAACATGCAATACCTGACTCTTTAGTCAAGGGCACTGACCTTTTCCCTTAGATTGTCAAATTAAAAAATGACAACAGCCAACACAATAGCCATCTGGTGTGAATGAATAAAAATTATACCTATTTTTTTGTTGTTGTCAGATGGGCAAAAAATATAATAGACACAAGGAGCAACAAGAGGATTTTTAAGTCTAAGGCTGGAGGGTAAGGCTGCTCTTCCTCCCCACAAATTTCTATTTCACTATGTTAATTCATTAAGTTTAGAATACTAGTAAGTACAATCCTTTTAAGGAAAGACCTACATTAATTGCTCAAGGCACCCAGCAATACTAACTCCATGTCATTGTAACAGTTGCTAAATACTATCACTGCATCCTGTGGGGTAGAAGAGAAATAAAGATACTTCTTAGCAAAACCAATACAGACAGAAGTCAAAAACAGTTTTTAGTTTAATCACACCAAAGATATGTCTAAAATAAAAATTTAAAAAACACACTCTGAAACAGAGATTACTTATAACTCCAGAACATTTTAATTCTAAAGAGCTTTAATAAATAAAAAGCCCCAAGTTTCCAAAGTCCATCAAAAAGGAAATGAATAATCAGTACCAACAGAGCTGGGGGAAATTTTTTTTTAAGATGGGGGAGAGATGAAGGTTGGTAATCATTCTCTTTCAAAAAGAGTAAAACACTGCTTCCTCAAATAACCTCTCAGAATGATATGAATTGGCAGGAAGAAAATAACTGTTCATATTTGCCTTATATACAGTATTGGGCAATTAAATGCCAACTTAGCTATTTAGGAATGGCTTGCTAAAACATTGAAAAAGTGAAAGACTTCGTCCTTGTCATAGACTGCCACTTCAGTGGAACATTCGGTGCACATAACTGGGTGATAGATTTCTTCCACGTCTGTCTCTGCCTGTTGTGCAGCATCTTCGTGATTAGATCTCATCTTCTTATGGCCTCGTTTTTTCTTCCTGTTCTCTGGGATTTTGTATCTTAGAACCTCCTCTTTGTTGACAGAACAATTCATCACAAACATTGCTCTATACTGAGTTTTGTATGATTCATGCCTAAGAGGGAAATAAAATGGAGAAAGTGTATTTATGTTCTATTTTAATAGTTATCCTTTTAGATAAAATTTGAGAACACCAAAAACTTACTGAAATACCAACCAAAGTAAAGACATGAGAACAAAATGGGAAACCTACGTTAAGAGTTATTTTAAGAACAGGACAAGCCTGGCTGATGGACTCAGTGGATTGAGCACCGTACCATGGATTGAGAGATCCCAGTTTGATTCCTAGTCAGGGCACATGCCCAGGTTGCAGGCTTGATCCCTAAAAGGTGCATGCAGGAGGCAGCCGATTGATGTTTCTCTCTCACATTGATATTTTTCTCTCTCCCTTCCTCCAACTCTAAAAAATCAATAAAAACATATTTTAAAAAAGAATAGGATGAGCCTGGCCAATGTGGCTTAGTGGTTGAGCGTCCACCCATGCACCAAGAGGTCACTGGTTCGATTCCCAGTCAGGGCACATGCACAGGTTGTAGGCCAAGTCCCCAGTAAGGAGCATGCGGGAGCGGCCAATCGATGATCTCTCTCATCGATGTGTCTATCTCTCTCTCCCTCTCCTTTCCTCTCTCTCTAAAAATTAATAAAGCAAAAATATTTTTTAAAGAATAGGATGAAACGTGGCCCCAGCAGGATGACTCAGTTGGTTGGAGCATAGTCTCATACACCAAAAACTGGTGGGTTCAAGTTCCAGTCAGGGCACACACCCAGGCTGCGTGTTCAATTCTTGGTTAGGGCGCATGCACAAGGCAACCAATGATCTTTCTCTCTTTCTCTCTCTCTCTCTCCCTTCCTCTCTCTGAAATCAATTAAAATAAACTTAAATTTTAAAAATAGGAAGAAATGTGTTAATATAGTACAAAAGTAACTTTTACCTCAGATAAAAATTTGATTTGCTCTTCAAACTTAGAAAGATAACAAAAGTTGTAGAAAACTTGATTGGTGATGTTTAAATAATCTTTGCCTGTCTTTCTGTTGTGACCCGAGACTCTGCCTACTTCTCATTACAAGTGGTGCCATTCTGGTCACCATTTCAGTAAAAGCTACAGTTTTTTTTGTTTTGTTTTTTGGGGTTTTTTTTGTACGTGCCCTTAGCGGGAACCGAACCCAGGACTCTCTGGTCCGCAGGCCAACGCTCCAACCGCTGAGCCAAACCGGCCAGGGCAAAGCTACAGTTTTTAAAAGCTCAAAGAACTTCTGACTTTATAATATCCACTCTTGGCTTTACTCCAGCAGTCTAAAGAATAGATAATGCTTCCTTTGTTCTCCTCATACTTAATACTTTCGTACTTCTTTCCCCACTTAGTAATAAGCCGCTTTACTTTTTTCCCCTTTAAACCTCATGTACCAGAAATATCTATCTGGCTAAAAACAGTGAACTCCAGTTATGCCTTCATTAGTTCCAAATGTTGATCTCTGCCATCACCACCACCACCAGTAACTTAGACTGCTCAAGCTGGTGCTTCTCCAGGTGAGACTATAAAAAATGCATTTACATTCCACTGTATTGGAATCCTGTATTAGTATGGAACACAATTTTTACCAAGGAAAATTTCTACTGTTAGATCATGAAGCTAGGAACCCTGAAACATGGTTTAACTTGAAAGAAACAACTATGCACAAAGACATTTTACTTTTCCTTCATTTCATAAATATATTCTAGGTGTCGATTTTTTTTTAAATCCTCACCCAAGGATATTTTTCCATTTATCTTCAGATGCAGTGGGGGGGGGGAGTGTTTCGATGTCAGAGAGACACATCGATTGGTTGCCTCCTGTACGACCCCAACCAGGCCGGGGACCAAACCACAACGGAGGTACATGCCCTTAACCAGAATTGAACCCACGATTCTTGGTCCGCAGGCCGACGCTCTTAACTGCTGAGCCAAGCCGGCCAGGGCCTATGTGTTGATTTATATACAAAAAGCTTGAGAGTCCATATGGAAAGTACATAAATTAATTATTGTAGATCAAAAACCTCCAGCTATCGGATAAGAATAAATTACATCTAGCTCCTCATTAGTTCCTAGAACAAATCCACCATTACAGCATCACTTAGTTTCAGTTAACTTGATTCAGAACATGGACTAAGTTAAGCATTTATAAGGCCAGCAAACAAGGAAAAGAAAAAGGTAGAAAGTATACAATTCTCCCTCTGCATCTGTCAGTGTCGCATCCGAAGATTCAACCAACTGCAGATAGAAAAACAGCAGTTTCAACCTGCAGCTGGAAATCCATAAATGCCAACGACCAAATGTATGAACTGTTCTATGCCATTTTCTAGTACAAGGGACTTGAGCACCCATGAATTTTGGTATCCCCTGGGAGACAGGAGGTGGGGAAGTGTCCTGGAACCAATCTCCCTTCATAACAAGGGATGACTGTACCTGAATTAAAAGAATGAAGGGGGGTGGGGGGAGACACACATGATGATCTCAACTGATGCAGAAAAAGCATTTGACAAAATTCAACATGCTTTCATGATAAAAACAAAAAACTAATAAGCTAGAAAAAGAAGAAAACTTCCTCAATATAATAAATGCCATATATGAAAAACCCACAGCTAGCATCATACTTGTTGATGAAAAACTGAAAACTTTTCCTCTAAGATCAAGAAAAAAGACAAAAATGCCTGCTTTCACCACTTCTATTCAATATAGTATTCGAAGTTCTAATCAGAGCAATTAGGTAAGAAAAATAAATAAAAGGCCTCCAAATCAGAAAGGAAGAAGTAAAATTATCTTTGTCCACAGATGATGTGAACCTATGTATAGAAAACTCTAAAGATTACACAGAGCCCAGGGGTGTGCTCAGTGGTTGAGCTTTGACCCATGCACCGGGAGGTCAACTATTGATTCCTGATCAGGGCATATGCCCAGGTTGTGGGCCCGATCCCCAGTGGGGGACATGCAGAAGACGGACAATCGATGGTCTCTCTCATTGATATTTCTATCTATCTCTACTGATTATATTAGAAATGTCTTAGGCATTTCAGATAGTCCTGCTGATATCTGGTTTAATTTTGCCACGCTGCTACTGATGGGGTAAACTTAGGCACAGAAGGCCAAGTAAATTGGCAGAAATCGCTCAGGAGAATTTGGAATATAATTTATCTTTCTCGTTATAGTTCTCTGTAGCTCTGTGCCTTACAGATTGTAATGTTTAATTACTGTCTGTTAACATTTTATGTGGATATATTAGTTAGATGTTTTGGTTTTATTAAAATGTCCAGAATTTTGCCCTGGCCAGTTTGGCTCAGCAGTTAGAGCGTCGGCCTGCGGTCCAGAGAGACCCGGGTTCAGTTCCCACTGGGGGCACGTACCTCGGTTGCAGTTTGTCCCTGGCCCTGGTTGGTCGTGTGGGAGGCAGCCACTCGATGTGTCCCTTTCACGTCGATGTCTCTCTCTCTCTCTCTCTCTTCCTCTCTCTCCCTCCCACTCTATCTGAACAAAAAATGGAAAAATGTCCTCGGGTGAGGATAAAAAAAAAAAAAAAAAAATGTCCAGAATTTTTAAAAACTCTGTGGAGTAAATTTTCTTTTTTTTATTTTTATTTTTTCCTTTACTGATTTTACAGAGAGAGTAAGTGAGAGGGAGGGAGAGATAGAAACATCGATGAGAGAGAACGATTGGCCGCCTCCTGCATGCCCTCCACTAGGGACTGGGCCCACAATCTGGGCATGTGTCCTGACCGGGAATTGAACTGGTGACCTCTTGGTGCATGGGCTGACGCTCAACCACTGAGCCACACTGACCGAACTGGAGTAAACTTTTTACTGCTGACGGGATTGGAATTGGTGCAATACTTCTGGAAAACAGTGTAGTAATTCAAGAAGTCAGAAAGATGGCCTGGCCAGTGTGGCTCAGTGGATTGAGCATCATCCCATGGGTTGAGAGGTCCCGGTTTGATTCCTGGTCAGGGCACATGCCTGGGTTGCAGGCTTGATCCCCAGTAGGGGGTGTACAGGAGGCAGCCGATGTTTCTCTCTCTCCCTTCCTCTCTCTCTAAAAAATCAATTACAAAAAAAAAAAAAGAAAGAAAGACAAGCAATATTAGAATAATAGGCATACCAGAAGAAGAAGAAAGAGAGGGAGAAAGGAACAGAGGGCCTATTCAAACAGTGGGTGAGAACTTCCCAAACCTGTGGAAAGAACTAGATCCTCGAATTCAAGAAGCAAACAGAACACCTAGTTACCTCAATCCAAAGAAGCTCTCTCCAAGGCACATTGTATTAAAACTGTCAAAAATTAATGACAAAAAAAATTCTCAAAGCAGCCAGGGAAAAGAAGGAAGTGACCTACAAAGGAAAATCCGTCAGCATATCATCTAACTTCTCAGCAGAAACTCCACAGGCCAGAAGAGAGTGGAACCAAATATTCAAATGTCTGAAAGAGAGAAATTACCAGCCAGAAATAATATATCCAGCAAAATTATTCTTTAAATATGAAGGAAAAATAAAGACTTTCCCAGACATACAGAAGCTGAGGGATTTTATCACCAGAAAACCTCCATTGCAAGAAATATTCAAGGGAGTTATTCTACCTGAAACAAAGAACATAAGATCATAAGACTACAAGTAAAATCACCAACAAACTCACAGCATGAACAGGAATAATCTGTGACAACAAAAACATAAAGGGGGGCGGGGGCTGTAAAGGTCTGAACTGACAAAGGAGGATAAAGATCAGATGCACTCAAAGGAAAAAAAACTATTGTGTATATGCAACTTTATTTTTTATAAACCTAATGGTAGCCATATACAAAAATCCCCAAATTAAGTCATATAGCTTAAAGAAAGAGGAAAGTATGGAATACCACAAAACAAAAACAAGAGACAGAAACACAAAGGAAAAAAAACCAATGGAGCCCTGGCCGGTTTGGCTCAGCGGTTAGAGCATCGGCCCACGGACCAATTAGTCGTGGGTTCAATTTCAGTCAAGGGCATGTATGTCAGTTGTGGTTCCTCCCCAGCCCTGGTTGGGGTCATGTAGGAGGCAGCCAGTCGATATCTCTCACATCAATGTTTCTTTTTCTCTCTCTCTCTCTCTCCCTCCCTCCCTCCCGGCCTCCTTTCCACTCTATCTGAAGATAAATGGAAAAATATCCTCAGGTGAGGATAAAAAATAAAAAATAATAAAATTTAAAAGTTAAAAAACCAATGGAGACACAGAACTACCAGAACACAAAACATAAAATGGCTATAGGAAATCCTTATGCATCAATAATTACCCTAAATGTAAATAGACTGAATTCACCAATGAAGAGACACAGAGAAGCAGAGTAGATCAAAAAACAAAACCCAACTATATGCTGCCTACAAGAGACACACATCTAAGCTGCAAAGACAAAGGTAGATTCAAAGTAAAAGGGTGGAAAATGATTCTCCAAGTAAACAACATCCACTGAAAAGCAGTTGTAGCCATACTAGTATCTGACAAAATAGATTTCAAGAAAACAAAGGTAACAAGAGACAAAGATGGACATTTTATAATGATAAAGGGGACACTACATCAAGAAAACATAACACTACTTAATATATAGGCAACCAAACAGGGAACACCAAAATATATAAAGCAACTACTCACAGAACCAAAGATCAAAATATAATCATAGTTGGAGACCTTAATACTTCATTGACAGCTCTAGATAGATCATCCAAACAGAAAATCAATAAAGAAATATCGGCCTTAACTGGCACACTAGACCAACTGGACATAATTGATATTTACAGAGTCTTTCATCCCAGTACATCAGATTATACATTCTTCTCCAGTGCATATGGAACATTCTCAAGGATGGACCATATGTTGGGTCACAAAAGTAGCATCAATAAATTCAAGAAGACTGAAATTATACCAAGTATATTCTCTGACCACAATGCCTTGAAATTAGAAGTCAATTGCCAAAAGGAAGTAATGAAACCCACAAATACGTGGAGATTAAACAACATATTACAAAAAAATGACTGGGTCAAAGAAGAAATAAAAGATGAGATCAAAAGATATATAGATACAAATGAGAATGACAATACAATATATCAAAACTTCTGGGATGCAGCAAAAGTAGTAATAAGAGGGAAATTTGTATCATTACAGGTCTATCTCAAGAAAAAAGAGAAATCCCAACTAAACAACCTAACATTACATCTCAAAGTACTAGAAAAAGAAGAACAAAAGCAACCCAAAGTCAGCAGAAGAAAATAACAATTAGAGCAAAATTGAATGAAATAGAGAATAAAAAGACTATACAAAAATTTTAAAAAACAAAGAGCTGGTTCTTTGAGAAGATTAATAACATTGACAAACTCCTGGCTAGACTCACTAAAGAAAAAAGACAAAAGACCCATATAAATAAAATTAGAAATGAAAGAGGAGAAGTCACCAACAGACATCCCAGATATACAAAGGATCATACTAGAATACTATGAAAGACTATATGCCACCAAATTCAATAACCTCGAAGAAATGGACAAGTTCCTAGAAATACATAACACAAGATAACACAAGAAAACTACAGACCAATATCTCTGATGAATACAGATGCAAAAATCCTAAACAAAATACGAGCAAATCAAATACTACAATACATCAAAAAAATAATACATCATGATCAAGTGGGGTTCATTCCAGGGGCACAAGGATGGTTCAACATACACAAATCAATCGATGTAATGTATTACATTAACAACACTCAGTAAAATAGAAGGAAAGTACTTCAACATAATAAAGGCCATATATGATAAACCCTCAGCTAGTATCATACTCAATGGTGAAAAAGTGAAAGCTTTTCCTCTAAGATAAGGAACAGGACAAAGATGTCCACTCTCACCACTATTATTCAACATAGTTCTGGAAGTCCTAGCAAGAACATTAAGGCAAGAGAAAGAAATAAAAGGCATACAAATAGGGAAGGAAGAAGTAAAATTGTCACTTTTTGCGGATGACACAATTGTGTATAGAAAACCCTCAAGACTCCACCAAAAAAGTATTAGAAACAATAAATACAATAAATTTACAGGATACAAAGTCAATGTACAAAAATCCACTGCCTTCCTCTATACTGAACAATGAAACTTCAGAAAAAGAAATGAAAAAAATAATTCCTTTTGCAATTGCAACCAAAACAATAAAATATCTGGAAATAAACTTAACAAATGATGTGAAAGACCTATATAAAGAGACTAAAAAAGCCCTGGCTGGTTTGGCTCAGTGGTTAGTGTCAGCCCGCAGACCAATGAGTCAAGGGTTTGATTCCAGCCAAGGGCACATACCTCGGTTGCAGTACGTCCCAAGCCCTGGTCAGGGTCGTGCAGGAGGCAACCAGTCAATGTGTTCCTCTCACATCGATATTTCTCTCTCTCTCCCTCTTTCTCCCTCTCTCTCGTTCCCTCCCACTCTATCTGAAGATAAATGCAAAAATATCCTCAAGTGAGGATTGAAAAAAAGAAAGACTGAAAAAGACACAACAAAATGGAAAAATATACTGTGTGAATGGATTGGAAGAATCAACACAGTTAAAATGGCCATATTACCCAAAGCAATATACAGATTTAATGCAATCTCCATCAAAATCCCAATGTTATTTTTTAAAGAAATAGAACAAAAATCATCAGATTTGTATGGAACCACAAAAGACCTCGAATAGCCAAAGCAATCCTAAGAAAAAAGAACAAAGCTGGAGGTATCATGTTACCTGACTTCAAATTTTACTACGGAGCTATGATAATCAAAATAGCATGGTACTGGCAGAAAAAGACACACAGATCAATGGAACAGAATTGAGAGCCCAGAAATAAAATCACATGTATATGGGCAGATAATTTTCAACAAAGGAGCCAGAAACACACAATGAAGTAGACAGCCTCTTCAATAAATGGTGCTGGGAAAATTGGAAAACCATGTGCAAAAGAATGAAACTGGATTAGTTTGTCCCCATGTACAAAAATTAACTCAAAATGGATCAAAGACCTAAATATAAGACCTGAAACAAAAAATTACATAGAAGAAAACATAGGTACCAAACTTATGGACCTTGGTAACAGAGAACACTTTGTGAATTTGACCCCAAAGGCAAGGGAAATAGAGGCAAAAACTAATGAAGGAGACTATATCAAACTAAAAAGCTTCTGCACAGCAAAAGAAACCTACAACAAAACGAAGAGGCAGCCAACCAAATGGGAGATAATAATTGTAAACAATAGCTCCAACAAAGGTTTACTATCCAAAATATATAAAGAACTCATAAAATTCAACACCAAACAAACAACCCAATCAAAAAATGGGCAGAGGACCTGAACAGACACCTCTCCCAAGAAGACATACAAACAGCTAATAGATACATGAAAACATGTTTAATCTCACTAGCAATTAGGGAAATGCAAATCAAAACTACACATGTTAGAAAGGCTATGTTCAACAAGACAAGTAATAACAAGTGTTAGAGAGGTTGTGGAGAAAAGGGAACCCACATTCACTGCTGGTGGGAATGTAGATTGGTACAGCTACTATGGAAAACAGTCAGGCAATTCCTCAAAAAATTAAGACTAGAGCTACCATATGACCCAGCAATCCCTCTCCTGGCTATATAACCGAAAAACTCGAAAACATGTATTCGCAAAGATATATGCACCCCTATGTTCACTGCAGCATTATTCATAATGGCCAAGACATGGAGACAACCAAAGTGTCTAGTGATAGAGGATTGGATAAAGAAGATGTGGTGCAGCCCTGACCAGTTAGGCTCAGTTAGAGCATTGGACCACAAACCAAAGAGTCATGGGTTCTACTCCTGTCAGGGCACATACCTCAGTTGTAGGGTTCGATCCCTGGCCCTGGTTGAGGTCATGTAGGAAGCAACCAATCAATGTGTCTCTTTCACATCGATGTCTCTCTCTCTCTCTCTCTCCCCCTCCCTCCTTCCCTCCCTCCCAGTCTATCTGAAAATCAATGAAAAAATATCCTAGGGTGAGGATTAAAAAAAAAAAAGATGTGGTACATATACACAATGCAATACTACTCAGCCAAAAAAAAGGATGAAATACTGCCATCGTGATAACATGGATGGATGGACCTTGAGAATACTATGCTAAGTGAAATAAGTCAGGCAGAAAAAACTAAGAACCATATGACTTTGCTCATATGTGGAATGTAAAACTGAAACTTTTCAACACAAACAGCAGTGTGGTGGTTGCCAGAAGGAAGAGGCTGGGAGTGGAGGGGGTGAAGGGGGCCTAATATATGGTGACGGAATATGACTTGATTTTGGGTGATGGGCACAGAGTGCAATATACAGATCCTATAACAAAGAAACCCACACCTGAAACCTGTATGATCATATTAACCAATGTCACTCCAATGAATTTAATAAAAAATAATCAATTTAAAAAAATTGTATAGCCCAGCCAGTGTGGCTCAGTGGTTGAGCATCGACCCATGCACCAAGAGGTCGCTGGTTCGATTCCCAATCAGGGCATATGCTCAGGTTGTGGGCCTGATCCCCAGTGGGGGGCATGCAGGAGGCGGCCAATCGATGTTCTCTTTCATCGATGTTTCTATCTCTCTCTCCCTCTCACTTCCTCTCTCTCTCAAATCTATAAATGGGAAAAAACATTTTTTTTTTAAAGAAAAAAAATCCTAAAATTTATATGGAACCACAGAAGTCTCCAAATAGTCAAAGCCATCTTGAAAAAGAACAAAGCTGGAGGCATCACACTTCCTGATTTCAAACTATAATACAAAGCTAGAGTATAGGACTGGCATAAACAGTATGGGAATGGTATAAAAACAGACTCATAGATCAAGAGAACAGAATTGATTGAGAGCCCAGAAATAAGCTCACAACATATAACTAATATCTGACAAGGGAGCCAAGAATATTCAATATGGAAAAGACAGTCTCTTCAATAAACAGTATTGGGGAAACTGGATGTTCACATGCAAATGAATGAAATTGGACTCCTATTATATACCACTCACAAAAAATAATTTTAAATGGATTAAAGATTTAAATGTAAGGCCTGAAATTGTAAAACTCCTAGAAGAAAACAGGAGAAAAGCTCCTTGACATTGGTCTTGGAAATGTTTTTTGAATGTACACCAAAAGCACGAGCCACAAAAGCAAAAACAAACAAGTAGAACTATATCAAACTAAAGAGCTTCTGCATAGCAAAGAAATAATCAACAGCCTTGACCAGTGTGGTTCAGTGCTTTGAGCATCGGCCCGGTCACGGGTCTGATTCCCAGTCAAGAGCACGTACCTAGGTTGCAGGTTCAATCCCCAGCCACAGTCAGGGCATGTGCGGGAGGCCAGTAGATGTGTCTCTCTCACACTGATGTTTCTTTCTCCCTCTCTCTATCCCTCCTTCCACACTCTCTAAAAATCAATGGAAAAATATCCTCAGGTGAGGATTAACAAAAAGAAAGAAATAATCAACAACATAAAAAGGTAACCTACGCCCTGGCCAGTTTGGCTCAGTGGTTAGAGCGTCAGCCTGCGGTCCAGAGAGACCCGGGTTCGGTTCCCGCTAGGGGCGCGTACCTCGGTTGCAGTTTGTCCCCGGCCCCTGGTTGGGTTGTGCAGGAGGCAGCCACTCGATGTGTCCCTTTCACGTCGATGTTTCTCTCTCTCTCTCTCTTCCTCTCTCTCCCTCCCACTCTATCTGAACAAAAAAATGGAAAAATGTCCTCGGGTGAGGATAAAAAAAAAAAAAGGTAACCTACAAGCCCTGGTCGGTTTGGCTTAGCAGCTGGAGCATCAGCCCATGGACCGAGGGGTCACAGGTTTGATTCTGGTCAAGGGCATGTGCCTGGGTTGTAGGCTCAATCCCTAGCCCCGTTAGGGGTCGTGCGGGAGGCAACCAATCAATGTGTCTCTCTCACATCAATGTTCCTGTCTCTCCCTCCCTTCCTTCCACTCTCTCTAAAAATCAATGGAAAAATATCCTTGGGTGAGGATTAATAAAGAAAAAAAAAGGGTAACTTACAAAATGGGGGAAATATTGGCAAATCATATATTATCTGATAAGGGGTTAATAACAAAAATATACAAGGAACTCATACAACTCAATAGTAAAAAAACAAACAAGTTAATTAAAAAAATGAGCAAAGGACCTGAATAGATATTTTTCCAAAGACATCAAAATGGCCAACAGATACATGAAAAAGTGCTCAGCATCACTAATGATCAGGAAAATGTGTATCAAAACCACAATGAGATATCACTTCACAGCTGTTAGAATGACTATTATCAAAAAGACTAGAGAAGCCCTGGCCGGTATGGCTCAGTTGGTTGAGTGTCATCCCATGCACCAGGAGGTCACTGGTTCAATTCCCAATCAGGGCACATGTCTGGGTTTCAGGCTCAATCCCAGAAGGAGTATGCAGGAGGCAGCCAATCAATCTCTCACATCGATGTTTCTCTCTTTCTCCCTTCCCCTCTCTCTAAAAAATAAATAAAAGCATATTTTAAAAAGATGAGATAACAAAAGTGAACCTTGCACATTGTTTGTGGGAATGTAAACTAGTAGTCTCTGGAAAACAGCATGAAAGGTCCTCAAAAAAATTAAAAATAGAACTACCATATGATCAGCAATCTCCCTTCTGGATATATATCTGAAGAAATAAAATCATTACCTCAAAGAGATATCTGCACCCCTACCACAGCCAGGTAGGTGATCAAGGTCAACATTAACGGTCATAAATCATGTTGATAAACAGTGCCCTTGAGCCCGGCCAGTGTGGCTCAGTGGTTGAGCATCGACCCATGCACCAAGAGGTCGCCAGTTCGATTCCTGGTCAGGGCACATGCCCAGGTTGTGGGCCCAATCCCCAGTGGGGGGCATGCAGGAGGCAGCCAATCGATGTTCTCTCTCATCAATGTTTCTATCTCTCTCTCTCCCTCTCCCTTCCTTTCTCTCTAAAATCAATAAAGGAAAAATAAAAAATAAAAATAGTGCCCTTGATATAATATGATGGAAATGACATTTTACCTCTGTAGTCTTCCTACCAAAAACCTACTGCAGCATTATTTACAATAGCCAAGACATTGAAACAACCTGTGTCCAGCAACAGATGAATGGATATAGAAAATATGGTAAATATGTATAATGAAATATTATTCAGCCATTAAAAAAAAAAGAAAACCCTGCCACTTGTGACAACATAGATGAACCATGAGGGCATTATGTTAAGTGAAATGCATCAGACAGAGAAAGACAAATATTATATGATCTCACTTATATGTGGATTCTAAAAAAATCTTAATTCTTAGAAACAGAGAACAGACTGGTAGTTGGTGGAGGAGGGTGGATGGGTGAAAATGTCAAAGGGTACAAACTTCAAGTTATATACAATAAATGTGTTCTGGGGATGTAATGTATAGTGTGATGATTATAGTTAACAATATTGTACTGCATACCTGAAAGTAGCTAAGAGAATAGATCTTAAAAGTTCTCACCACATGAAGGAAAAAGGCATAGAAGTTCAGGAAGCACAGAGTCCCAAGCAATAAGAACCCAAAGAGGCCCACACCAAGACATATCATAACTAAATTGCAAAAATTAAAAACAAAGGGAGACTCAAAGGCAGCAAGAGAAAAGCAACAGGTTACCTACAAAGGAGCTCCCATAAGGCTGTCAGCTGACTTCGCAACAGAAACACTACAGGCCAGAAGGGATTGGCATGAAGTATTCAAGGTAATGAAAAGCTAGGATCTGAAACCAAGATTACTCTATCCAGAAAGGCTATCATTCAAAATAGAAGGTGAAATAAAGAGCTTCCCAGACAAAAACAGGCTAAAGGAATATATACATACAAATGGCCAAGAGACATATGAAGAAATGCTCAATGTCACTAATCATCAGAGAGATGCAAATTAAAACGACTATGAGATATCATCTCACACCTGCCAGAATAGCGGCCATCAACAAATCATCAAACAAGTGTTGATGAGGATGTGGAGAAAAGGGGACTCTAGTACACTGCTGGTGGAAATGCAGACTGATGCAGCCACTATGGAAAACAATATGGTGTTTCCTCAAAAAATTTAAAATGGAACTACCTTTTGACCCAGTGAGCCCACTTCTTGGAACATATCCTAAGAAGCCTGAAACACCAATCAGAAAGAATATATGCAACCCTATTTTCACAGCACAGCTATTTACAATAGCTAAGATCTGGAAACAGCCCAAGTGCCCATCAGTAGATGAGTGGATAAAAAAGTTGTGGTACATTTACACAATGAAATACTATGCAGCTGTAAGAAAGATCTCTTATCCTTTGAGATGACATGGAGGAACCTGAAGAGTATATGCTAAGCAAAATAAGCCAGTCAGAGAAAGACAAGTGCCACATGATCTCACTTGTTCATGGAATATAATGAACAAAATAAGCTGATGATCAAAATAGATCCAGAGACATGGAAGTAGGGAACAGACTGACAAACCTCAGAGGGAAGGGGGATGGGGGGGATAAATCAAAGAACTTATATGCATAAATGCATAACCAATGGACACAAACAATAGTGTGGGGAAGGCAGGAGAGGGGTGGGAGTGGAGAGGAGGGGGTCAAAGGGGGAAAAAAGGAGAACATCTGTAATACTTTCAACAATAAAGATTTTTTTTAATTTTTTTTTCTTTATTGATTTGAGAGAGAGAGGAAGGGAGAGGGAGAGAGAGATAGAAACATCGATGAGAGAGAACATCAATTGGCCGCCTCCTGCATGCCTCCCACTGGGGATTTAGCCCACAACCTGGGCATGTGCCCTCAAACTGGCAACCTCTTGGTGCATGGGTCGATGCTCAACCACCGAGCCACACCAGCTGGGCAACAATAAAGATTTGTTTTTAATTATTGTACCAAAAAAAAAAGTTCTCACCACAGAATAAAAGGTAATTATATGAGGTGGTGGATGTGTTAACTAACCTTATTGTGATGATCATTTTGCAATATATTCGTATATCAAATCATCACTTTATACACCTTCAACTTACACACTGTCAATCATATCTCATAAGTCAATAAAGCTGGGGAAATTTTTTTTAATTTTTTAATGGTCTAGTTGACAATAAATTGAATATTCAAATGAAGTACTCTTCAACAGCAAATTTTTTAAATGGTTAAAATAGTAAATTTTATGTTACATGTATTGTATCATTACTTAAAATGAGTGTACTGGAGAGATTATATCATTCCATAACATATACACAGTTTCACTGAATCCTTGTCACTACTGGCAAGTGCTTTACTTTACACTACTTGTGACGGAACTATATATAAACAAAATTATTTATATAAAGATTAGCCATGTAACACCAAGGATATATGAGAACAGAACCTTATCAGAATTCCTAAGTACTTCAAAAGTCTACTTCAGATTTTGAAAAAGGCCCACCAAGTTTTGTTTATATTGTTTTGTGTGTGTGTATATTGTTACCCTTTATCTGTTACCTTTGACAATCAAGACACAGCGTGGTCATGCAGGCAGGGCAATTCAAGACAGCATCACTATTTGGAACAGGCTGTTGTTGTTGACGTGGCCTCTGTATTCCAAAACTGTGGTAGCTTGAACAGAAAAAGAAAGTAGTGGGGAGACACATTAAAGCCAGATCTTGATTTCTAATGCTACTCTCCAATAAAAGTAATCAGTAACCCTTAGAAAAAATGGTTGATTCTAGGAATGGGGCATACAAGATGAATGTGGAGCACCTGTAGTGCCAGGAAGTAAGGAAGTGCAAAGATTAAAAAAAAGAAAAACCCCAATGCAGTAGGTATGCCAAAGGGGCACAGGAGCCAACTGAAAGCACTCCCAATGGCCAAAGCTAATTAGAGCAACAAAATAAAATACTGTTAGATTATAATCCCAAGTATATTTTTTTAAATTATTATATGTTTATTGATTTTTTGAGAGAGAGAGGAAGGGAGAGAAGAGAGAAACATCAATGTGAGAGAAAAACATCGTTCGGCTGCCTCCTGCACACCCCCCACTGGAGATCAAGCCCGCAACCTGGGCATGTGCCCTGACCGGGAATCGAACTGAGACCTCTCAGTCCATGGGACAATGCTCAATCCACTGAGCCACACCAGCCGGGCAGATTATAACCCAAAGTATAAATGAGTATTTATATATGAGTCCATGCTGATATAAATGACAATAAATAAATCGGGGAGAATAAACAAATCTCCCATACAGAAGAATTACAAATAATTTATGAAGATACTCTCCCCTCATAATACCCCACTCCTTAAGTCTGGGCTGCACATAGTAACTTCCTTCCAAAAAGTATGAGGGGGAAACGGTAACTTTCTGGTAGACAAACACTAACTCACCAGGATGATCAAAGTCACATTAACAGTCATATATCATGTCGATAGTATGTGCCCTTGATATAATGTGATAAAAATGGCACGTTGCCTCTTTGTTCTTACTCCCAAAAACCGTTAATTTCTGTTTAATCATGAGAAAAACATCAGACAACTTTCAATTAGAAAGGCCTCCTACAATATACAGTCATGCACCACATAACATTTTGGTCAGTAACGGAACACATACAATTGTGGTTCCCTACGATTAAAATGGAGTTGAAAAATTCCTATCTCCTAGTGACATGTAGCCATGGCTACATTGTAGTGCAACATATTACTGAGCAACTGTTCGTTATGCGGATATAAACAAGCATTGCATTACTCACATGTTTGTTATGTTGATATAAACAACCACTGCATTACCCGTAGTATAAAAGTATAGTGCATATAATTATGTACAGTACATAATACTTGATAATAATAAACAACTATGTTACTGGGTTATATATTTATTATATATACTTTTATCTTTTTTTTTAGTGTACTCTCTCTACTTACAAAAATAAAAAGTATGCTACAAAACAGTGTGCTGTGTTATGCTGACAGCAGCTTTATACATTTGTGTTTACCAAGTTTTTTTTCTTCTTTTTTACTTTTTTATTAAATTTATTGGGGTGACATTGAGTAATAAAATTATATAGGTTTCAAGTGTACAAGTCCATGATACATGATCTGTGTACTGCATTGTGTGCCCACCACCCAAAGTCAAATCTTCTCCCGTCAAAATATATTTGACCCCCCTTTACTACCTGGCTCCTTCCCTCTGGTAACCACCATAATGTTGTCTGTCTATGGGTTTTTGTTTGTCTTATTTGTTCATTTGTTTCTTGTTTATCAAGTGTCTTGATAGCATCATTTTCTCTTGTGCTTGATTTAATCTCATGTTGTTTTGTGAATTTAGTGTAGCCCAAGTAGACAGTGTTTACAGAGTTTAGAGTAGTGTACACTAATGTCCTAGGCCTTCACATTCATTCACCACTCTCTCACTGACTCACTAAGAGCAACTTCCAGTCCTGCAAGCTCCTTTCAAGCATGGTAAGTGCCCTATAAAAGCATAGCATTTTTTATCTTTTATACCATATATTTACTGTACCTTTTCTATGTTTAAATATGTTTAGACACACAAATACTTACATTGTGATATAACTATCTACAGTATTTAGCACAGTAACATGCTTTTCAAATGTGTAGCCTAGAAGCAATAGGCTAGGCCATATAGTCTAAGGGTGTAGAAGGCTATATACCACCTAGGTTTGTGTAAGTGCACTCTATGATGTTCGCACGACAACATCACCTAATGATGCATTTCTCAGAACATATCTCCGTCATTAAAGTGGCACATGAAAAAAATAAATAATAAAGCGGCACGTGACTGCACCTGACCAGTGCTCCCCAAAACTGTTAAGGTCATCAAAACCAAGGAAAGTCTGAGAAACTGTCACAACAAGAAGAGGCTAATGAGACAAGACAAGTAAATGTAATATGGTATCCTGGATGGGCTCTTAGAACAGAAAACGGACATTAGGTCAAACCTAAGGAAATCTAAATAAAGTATGGACTTTAATTAATAATAAGTATCAATACTGGTTCATTAATTGTGACAAACATACCATATTAATATAAGTTGTTAATAATAGGAGAGACTGTGTGTTGTTATTGTCATCGTCGTCAGGAGTAGGTATATGGAAATTCTCTGCATTATCAGCTCAATTTTTCTGTAAATCTAAACTATTCTAAAAAATAAAGTCTATTAATTTTTTTTTTAAACACATAGTAAAGCTAAACTTAAAAAGCAAGCAAACTGCCCAACCAGTGTGGCTCACTGGTTGAGCATCCACCCATGCACCAAGAGGTCACCAGTTCGATTATTGGTCAGGGCACATGCCCAGGTTGTGGGCCCAATCCCCAGTGGGGGGCATGCAGGAGGTGGCTAATCGATGTCCTCTCTCATCGATGTTTCTCTCTGTCTCTCCCTTTCCCTTCCTCTCTCTCTAAACTCAATAAAGAAAAAATAAATTTAAAAAAAGCAAGCAGCCCTGGCCGGTGTGACTTAGCAGTTAGAGTGCCGGCCTGCAGACCAGAGAGTCCCGGGTTCGGTTCCTGCTAAGGGCACATACTGCGGTTGCAGTTTGTCCCCAGCCTCGGTTGGGATTGTGTGGGTGGCAGCCACTCGATGTGTCTCTTTCACACCGATGTTTCTCTCTCTCTCTTCCTCCTTCTCTCCCTCCCACTCTATCTGAAGAAAAATATCCTCAGGTGAGGATTAAAAAAAAAAAAAAAAAGCAAGCAAAACAGCTCTAGTGCCTAAGGATTTTTGTCTGTTTTGTTCCCTGTTGTATTTCAAGAGTCAAGAACACTGTCTGGCTAATAGTAAATGCTCAATAAATATTTGTTGACTGAAAGAACAAACATGAATATACTTATGAAGGTGCTAAAATATAAAAGTAGATATTCTTGCCCTGGACAGATAGCTCAGTTGGTTAGAGCATCCTCCTAATACACGAGGTTTTGGGTTCCCCGGTCAAGAATCCATCAATGAAGGCATAAATAAGTAGAACAACAGATCAATGTTTCTCTTTCTCTCTCTCTCTCTCAAATCAATCAATCAATAAAAATTTTTAATAAATAAATAAAAGTATATATTCTTGCCCTGGCCGGTTTGGCTCAGCGGCTACAGCGTCGGCCAAGAGTCATGGGTTCGATACTGGTCAAGGGCACATACCTCAGTTTCGGTTCAGTCCCCAGCCTTGGTCGGGTCATGCAGGAGGCAACCAGTCGATGTGTCTCTCTCACATCGATGTTTCTCTCTCTCTCTCTCTCTCTCTCTCTCTCTCTCTCTCCCTCCCTCCCTCCCTCCCACTCTATCTGAAGATAAATGGAAAAAGCTTCCTAGGGTGAGGATTTTTTAAAAAAAGTATTCATTTTTAAAAGGGGTTTATGGAGCCCTGGCCAGTGTGGTTCAATGGTTAGAGCACTGCACGAGCACCAAAGTGTTGTAGGTTCGATTACCAGTCAAGGTCACATACTTGGGTTTCAGGTTCAATCCCCAGCCTCAGTCAGGGCATGTGCAGGAGGCATCCAATCAATATGTCTTTCTCATATCAATGTTTCTTTCTCTCTCCCTCGCTTCCACTCTCTCTAAAAATCAATGGAAAAAATATCCTCAGGTAAGGATTAACAAAAAAAAGGGGGGGAGGCTTATGGTAAACTCCTGAAAACTGAACAACAAAAGGCAAAACATTTGGCATTACCTCCTAAACTCTTTAAATGTTTGTGGGGACCTCAGCCAGCAAGGCTCAGTGGATTGAGCATGGTCCCATGGACTGAGAGGTCCCGGTTCAATTCCGGGTCAGGGCACATGCCCGGGTTTCGGGCTCAATCCCCAGTAGGGGATATGCAGGATGTTTCTCTCTCACATTGATATTTCTATCTCTCTTTCCCTTCCTCTCTCTCTAGGAAAAAAAAAAATTAAAAAAGAAAAACATATAAAAAAAATGTTCGTGGGGGAAAAAAATACTGAAAACATGTGGTATATATTTTATCCTTAAATGTTTAGCAAATTTCATTATTAATTCATTCGATACTAAGTGCCAATTTACCAATGTACAAGATGCTTGGGATGCAGCACTGAACAAGATCACTGCCCTCATGGTGCTTAAAATGTAGTGAATTCATTATTTGAAACTGGTTTCTGTGGTCTTAAAAGGCAACTACCACTCAATTCAGGAATGTGAATAAGTCAATAAAATGTTATTTCTTCTCAAAATTATATATCGATGAAAATATATTCCATCTTACTTCACTGACAAGTTCTGTCACCAGAATCAGGAGCTAAACTGTAAGCTCCTTGACTATCTCAATACCACCCATAGCACTTAAAATGTTCATTTCACACTGTAGGAGATCAAAAAATATTCATTAAATAAATGCAAGGGGTAGTTGGAGGAAGTGGTACATGGGTGAAACCAAGAGGGAAAAAAGACAAAGTGGAAGAGTGAAGGATAAAAAGTGGTGTATAGCCCTGGCCGGTTTGGCTCAGCAGTTAGAGCGTCAGCCTGCGGTCCGGAGAGACCTGGGTTCGGTTCCCGCTAGGGGCACGTACCTTGGTTGCAGTTTGTCCCTGGCCCTGGTTGGTCATGTGGGAGGTAGCCACTTGATGTGTCCTTTTCACGTCGATGTTTCTCTCTCTCTCTCTCTTCCTCTCTCTCCCTCCCACTCTATCTGAACAAAAAATGGAAAAATGTCCTCAAGTGAGGATAAAAAAAAAAAAAAAAAAAGTAGTGTATAAAGACTCACACAAGCCAGGCCGGTGTGGCTCAGTGGACTGAGTGTCATCCCATGGACTGAGAGGTCCTGGTTCAATTCCAGGTCAGAACACATACCCAGGTTGTGGGCCCGATCCCCAGTAGGGGGCATGCAAGAGGTGGCCAATCGATGTTCTCACTCATCAATGTTTCTTTTCTTTTGTTTTTTCATCAATGTTTCTATCTCTCTCTCCCTCTCCCTTCCTTTCTCTCTAAAAAAAATTTTTTTTTAATTTTTTAAAAAGAAGACCCACACAACATCAAAATATATCTGGACTTGAAAAACATAGATTCCTGGACCCAATCTTACTGAATCAAAACCTCCTGGAGTATGACTCAAGGGACTGCATTTCATCCTCCCCAGCCGCCTCTGAAGCACAGCCAGGTTAAAGAAACACTGTGTAATAGCGGCCAGTTGCCTTGTTTTTAGTTTTATGACATTATCGGCTTTTATAAAATCAAATTTGAAAATAAGTATGGAGTTTCCTCTTGGGATGATGAAATGGTTTGAAACTAAATAGAAGTGTGAATATACTAAATGCCACTGAACTGTTCACTTTAAAATGGTTAGTTTTATGTTATGTGAATTTCACCTCAATTTTTAAAAATCCAATCTGTAAATAGTTAAAAAAACAATTCAGATGTAAAACATAACATCCACTCTTCATCCACATAAACTCTTTTTTTTTTTTTTTTAATTTTTTTTTTCCTTTATTGATTTTTTAGAGAGAGAGGAAGTGAGAGGGAGAGAGAGATAGAAATATCAATGAGGGAGAACACTGGGCCGCCTCCTGCATGCTCCCCACTGGGGATCTGGCCCACAACCTGGGCATGTGTCCTTACCGGGAATCAAACTGGCGACCTCTTGATGCATGGGTCGATGCTCAACCACTGAGCCACACCGGCTGGACTGTGTCTATTTTTTTAAATTCAGCTTTGGTTCTTGAATGGAAAGACTGACTACAAGAGTTTAAATTCAAAAGTTTTTTTAGCCCTGGCCAGTTTGACTCAGCGGTTAGAGCGTTGGCCTGCGGTCCAGAGAGACCCGGATTCGGTTCCTGCTAGGGGCACATACCTCGGTTGCAATTTGTCCCTGGCCCTGGTTGGTCATGTGGGAGGCAGCCACTCGATGTGTCCCTTTCACGTCGATGTTTCTCTCTCTCTCTCTCTTCCTCTTTCCCCCTCCCACTCTATCTGAACAAAAAATGGAAAAATGTCCTCGGATGAGGATTTAAAAAAAAAAAAAAATGCCCTCGGGTGAGGATAAAATAAACAAAATAAATAGTTTTTTTTAAATAACTGTCTCACTGAAATTTGCTTTATTTTCAAAATATTCAGCAGTTTTTTCTCAAACAACTTTTATGTCTGCATAAACATATATACATACATTCAAAATGTGAATGTAATGAAAATTATCCTTTAATTATTTTCTCTAAAGATTCTAAATATTAAATTTAAGTTCTTACCCTCTTCTCCGTGCATCAACCCAGGCCTGATCTCTGTTATCTTTTTCAGGATCATATAGTAATTCATCATTTGTTGGAATCCTGTGTCGTTTCTTCTTTTTCTTCTTGCTCACCTGTGCTAATTTCGAAAATGTTAAGCATATGGCTAAGTATCATGTCAAAAGTTCACACCTTTTTAATACAGAATGAAGTATCCCATTTCCTAAGCTACATGTTTTTTCTACTTATATTTTCCTTTAAAAAAATTTTAACTATTTCTCCCAGTACAAGTCTTGTCCAATTAACAAGGCATTAACATGAAGATGACAGAGGAGGCAAACTATTTTTTTCACTGAAAACTGCTTCTCAAGAGTTTAAATAATGAAAATTCAGAGTCCAAAAAGGCTACTCAAAGTAAGCCAAGAATAAAAACTATTTTTGACAACTAAATTCTCCAAAGTTCCCATATATAAAATGCTACTGAAATCAGAATATTTCAAAAGTGAATGAAAAAAATATATGGTCATCCACATACACTAGACTTTTAAAATATACTTGAGCTGGTCAATATTTAATAATATATAAAATTATTTATTTACCATATAAAATGTATTATTTGTGTATTCCAGTGTAATTACTCATATAATTAAATTAGTTTTAGGTCTTGTCAATATGTCCAACTTTGCACAAATTTTATACAAAATCAATTCCAAAGAATATAGAGGCTAATAAAAAAAAATCAACAAGTTAGGGAAAATTCTGTAAGGGGGTAAAAATATAGAATTTGCACACGTGAAAGCAAACGTTGCCGCGCTAAGAAACCTGGAGGTTCTGAGTCAGGACATAGTCTCCCTCTCCCCAGTTGTGCCTATGCAGTGCCATTATTGGCCCCATGTCCTCATATGTATGTATTTCCCTCTGTTCTTTATTTTTTCCTTGTAGTAAAATTGGTATACAAGGTTATAATATATATTTCAAGTTTACAACATTACAGTTCAATATTTGTATCACATCTGTTCTTATTCATCAATCCTGCTTTTGTTTTCACATCAACAGCCTGCAATTTCTTTGAAAAAAATCAAACACAGGGAAATCCTAATACCAAATAACTCCTAGGTACACCTTTTTTCATAAAATATAACTGCCAAACCTGGTAAACATTTCACTTACCTGTTTTGTCTTCATCCTCAGAATCAGAATCAAAATATATATCATCATAGTACTTTGTCGAAACTGTCCCAACTTTCCCATTTCCTGAAGAAGACCCTGTTCAAACCACAAGGAAAGTTTACAGACTAAACTTTACATAATTGACCAAAAAAAAAAAATAATCTCCATATATTCTTCCATCATCTCAAAGTCATATCAACTCATTGCCAAACTCATTTGTGAAAAAATACTTGCACATCAATGACTTACTGGATTGGTGCCCTGTGCTATTACAGAGAACTGCCCCTCCTGATTAAATGTTCCAGATCATGAGATTATTTTTCTCTCCCTTCCTACAAATCTAATTAAATAAAATAGCCATATTTTCAGATTGCCAACATACATCTCTACGTTTTGGCCATGCAGCATACTGTGGAGAACAGGGAATATCTTGTTTTAAAGGGACTTTAGGGGAAAGAGGGTAAGAACACCACAGAGAGACAGGGAATTGACTCAAGGACTCATTTGTACCTAGTGCCATGACATTACCTATACTTATGGCATCATATGCCTGCATCCCTAATTCTTCCTCTTAATTAAAATCCACTTTTGCCTTTATTATTATTATCATATACACTTGATTCTTAACAGCTAATACATAGCATGTCAACATGGAAACCAATGCTGAGGAGTCCTACTAACACAAATTAATGATTGAGTCAGGTACAGTTTACATAAAGACCAAGTATGAAAATGAAGTATGTTTCATTACTAAAGTGAGACAGGAATTTGTGCCGACACATCATTCAACTTGCCATATCAATGCTATATAACCCTAAATATACTTCTATAAGTCTGTGTTTCTCCCCACACCCCCGGGGTAAAAATTACAAAAGGAAATCATGCAAGTAAACAGTACTAAATAATCTCTTTCCAACAACACCGTAAACTTCTTCACTAATTATCAAAGAAAACTGCTCAGGTTGCCAAACACACTTATTCATTCATTCAATAAATATTTATTGATTACCTACTGAAGGTGGTGGGGACACAAAAGGACACAAATAAGGTTCTTGCCCAAATGGAACTTAGAAAAATATCTAAATTAAAATCGAACTACGCCCTGGCCGGTTTGGCTCAGCAGTTAGAGCGTCAGCCTGTGGACCAAGAGTCTCGAGTTCAATTCCAGCCAAAGGCCCATACCTCGGTTGCTGTTTGTCCCCAGCCCTGGTTGGGGTCGTCTGGGAGACAACCTGTCAATGAGGATGTGCCTCTCTCTCATCGATATTTCTTTCTTTCTCCCTCCCTCCCATTCTGTCTGAAGATAAATGGAAAAATGTCCTCAGGTGAGGATTTAAAAAAAAAAAATTTTGTCCAGCCAGTGTGGCTCAGTGGTTGAGCATCGACCCATGCACCAAGAGGTCGCCAGTTCGATTCCCGGTCAGGACACATGCCCAGGTTGTGGGCCTGATCCCCAGGGCAGGGCATGCAGGAGGCGGCCAATCGATGTTCTCTCTCATCGATGTTTCTATCTCTCTCTCCCTCTCACTTCCTCTCTGCCTAAAATCAATAAAGTAAAAAAAAAATTTTTTTTTAAATAAAAAAAATAAAATTTAACTAAAAGTTTACCTGTTTCCAGGGAGGATAATTTGACCTCCATTGTTTTTATGGTGGAATTTAATTCGGCTTCCATTTCTTTTTCAAATTCATCTTCACTAGATGATTCACTTTCTCCAGTGAGACATTCTCTGATGAGTTTTCGTTTTTGGTCAGGAGTTCCATGTAAAAGCACATCCACTTCATCTTCAGAACTAACATACATTTAAATCACAAAGAATATGAATTATTAAAGAATTAAAATAACCTACAGCTCCCTTCACCTCACTGTGCAACAATTTTAAGTTTTATAAGGTTACATTTGATTTATCTGGCATATTACATAGAGCTATTCTCACTTAATAGAATAGATTTCTGCACATTTCCAAATATATCTTTTAATGTCTGTATAACACTTCCTCCTGTAAATGCTGTACGTTTATTTCTAGCTCTTCGCTATTAAGAACTAGAATGAACATCTCTGTATATATAATTTTGTTTGTTTATTTCCTTAGGATGAATGTCTAGAATTAGATACACACATCTTTCTGATTTCTTTTTTTTTTAATATGTTTTTATCGATTTTTTAGGGAGAGAGAGATAGAAACATCAATGTGAGAAATATCAATCGGCTGCCTCCTGCACGCCCTACTGGGGATCGAGCCCAAAACCCGGGCATGTGCCCTGACAGGGAATCAAACCGGGACCTCTCAGCCCATGGGACGATGCTCAATCCACTGAGTCACACCGGCCAGGCCATCTTTCTGACTTCTTCAATTACCACACTGTTTTCCAGAAGTACTGCACCAATTCCAATTCCATCAGCAATAAAATGTTTACTCCAGTTTTTAAAAACTCTGAACATTTTAATAAAACCTAAAACATATATATATATCCACATAAAATATAATATATCCACATAAAATGTTAACAGACAGTAATTAAACATAATCTATAAGGCACAGAGCTACAGAGAACTATAAAGAGAAAGATAAATTATATTCCAAATTCTCCTGAGCAATTTCTGCCAATTTACTTGGCCTTCTGTGCCTGGCTTTCCCTCATCAATAGCAGCGTGGCAAAACTAAACCAGATATCAGCAGGACTATCTGAAATGCCTAAGACATTTCTAATATAATCAGTAATTAATATAATACATAAATAATGCTCAATTACTCATGGTCTGATGAATAGTTACAGACTATTCCTGGGTTTTGATTCTCTATTTCTGTCTTCTAGAGCAAAGCTTTTGAGCCTCCACCAGAAGGTAAATCAGAAAAATCCAATTCACAACAATCAATTTTACTAATAATAGAGGCTTCCCATCTGACATTCTTCATCCTGACCAGCATGCTTTCTCTTTCTTCATTACCACTATATTCACTCGGGTCCTCTTAAATTTACACAATACTCTAAGGATCTCCAGATCTCCAAACTCTTCTTGTTCATTCCACCCTGAACCCTGCTGCCAGAATGTCATTCCTAAAGAACTCTCATCACATCACAACCACACTCTGAAAGAAATTGTTCACAGCCAAACCTCTGAGCACAGTGATCAAAAGAACCTTCCAGCCTGGCCGGTGTGGCTCAGTAGTTTAGCATCGATCCATGCACCAAGAGGTCACCAGTTCGATTCCCGGTCAGGGCACATACCCAGGTTGTGGGTCAAATCCCCAGTGGAGGGCATGCAGGAGGTAGCTAATCAATGTTCTCTCTCATCAGTGTTTCTCTCTCTCTCCCTCTCCCTTCTTCTTTCTCTAAAATAAAGAAAAAAAATTTTTTTAAAAAGAACCTTCCACAATATGGCTTCAACTTATCTTTTCAACCTTGAACTATTTCAGTGATCTTCAACTTGGGGCAATTTTGTCCCCCAGGTAACATTTAGCATACCTAGAGACATTTTTTACCTTCACAACTGGAAGGCGGGAGGAGCAGCTACTGGCATCCACATCCTACAATACACAGGACAGGCCACCTCAACAGAGAATTATATGACCAAAGATGTCAATGCTGCCGAGGTTGAGAAACTCTGACCTCTATATTCCAGTGTTTCCAAAGTGTGGGACATAAAAGATTATTTTAAGGAGTAGCAGAATAGACGATGGCCCATTAAATAATACTGACCTAATGGGAATATATAATGGTACAGCCACTGCGGAAAACAGCTTGAGCCCTGGCCAGTTTGGCTCAGCGGTTAAAGCGTCGGCCTGCAGTCCAGAGAGACCGCGGTTCGGTTCCCGCTAGGGGCACGTACCTCGGTTGCAGTTTATCCCCAGCCCTGGTTGGGTCGTGCGGGAGGCAGCCACTCGATGTGTCCCTTTCACGTCGATGTTTCTCTCTCTCTCTCTCTCCCTCCCACTCTATCTGAACAAAAAATGGAAAAATGTCCTCGGGAGAGGATAAAAAAAAAATAAAATTTAAAACTAAACATGCATTTACCATACAACCAATTGCTGGGCATTTATCCCAGAGAAATAAAAACTTACATGCACACAAAAACCTATACATGAATGATTATAGCAGTTTTATTCATAATAGTCTAAACTGGAAACAACCAGATGTCCTTCAATAAGTGAATGAATGGTTCAATGCAGAATATTACTCAGCAATACAAAAAGAAATGAACTATTTTTGTTGCTGTTGTTGTTAATATCCACAATTCAAAAATAAATATGTTTCCGCTGATTTTCAGAGTGGAAGGGAGGGAGGGAGGAAGGGAGGGAGGGAGGGAGGAAGGGAGGGAGGGGGGAGGAGGGGGAGAGAGGGAGAGAGAGACATCAATTGGTTGCCTTTTTTTTTTAAACCCAGTGAAACTTTATTTACCAAGATGGGACCCAGGGCACTGCTTGCTGACCCCTGACTTAGAGAAGATAAGTTAAGCACTCAACATAATTCTAGACAAACTATAAGCACAATAAATGGCACACAGCATGAAGATGATAACAACGTAACAGTGAAAATGTTGTTCCTCTTGTCCGCACCATTATAGTCTGAGCTGAGAACCAAGGGAAATGGAATCCTGTTCTTCTTCTTCTGATGCTAAGAGTTTTGGTCAAGCTCCTGCCCCTCTCTGGACATTCTCTCTGAAGGATGACACCACCAAAGTCAGCATTCCTTCCTGGGGCATCAATATTTTCTCCAGCGCTGCAGTGGCCTCCTGTTTCCTTCGTGTCCCCAGCTTCACCCAATCCACTTTCTCACTTAAACGTAATTGAGGAATTGCTGGAGGTTCAGAACCGACAACTTTGAGGTGCAAAAACCCCAGGAGACCTGGTCCTTTGAGCCCAGACATAGTGAGATGCACCTCCAGGAGCTTGACCAGGTCTCCATGCCTTTTATTTTTTAAATATGTTTTTATTGATTTTTTTTTTTTTTTATCCTCACCCGAGGACATTTTTTCATTTTTTGTTCAGATAGAGTGGGAGGGAGAGAGAGGAAGAGAGAGAGAGAGAGAGAGAAACATCGACGTGAAAGGGACATATCGAGTGGCTGCCACCCGCACAACCAACCAGGGCCGGGGACAAACTGCAACCGAAGTACATGCCCTTAGCGGAAACCGAACCCGGGTCTCTCTGGACCGCAGGCCGATGCTCTAACCGCTGAGCCAAATCGGCCAGGGCTGTTTTTATTGATTTTTGAGAGAGAGAGAGAGAGAGAGAGAGAGAGAGAGATAAAAACATCAATGTGAGAGAAATACATTAATTGGTTGCCTCCTGCAGGATCCCGACTGGGGATTGAACCTGCAACCCAGGTATGTGCCCTTGACCGGAACTCAAACCCAAGACCCTTTGGTCCACAGGCCGACGCTCCAACCGCTGAGCCAAACCAGCCAGGGCAAGAAATGAACTATTGATACCTACAACAATGGGGGTGAATCTCCAGAGAACTATGCTGAGTAAAAAAAAGCCAATCCCAAAAGGATTACACTTCCATATTTTTTGAAAAATGACAAAATTAAAGAAATGGAAAATAGACTAGTGGTTACCAGAGGTTAAGTAGGGCATAAGGCCAGGAAGTGGGGAATATGAGGGATCCTTGTGCTGATGGAAATGTTCTGTAATTTGACTGTATTAATGTCAATATCCCAGTTGTGATTTCATACCACAGTTTTGCAATACTAACACTGGGGACAACTGAGTAAAGGGGACACAATCTCTCTATATTCTTTCGTACAAATGCATGTGAATCTACATCAAAATAAAAAGTTTAATTAAAAAAAAAAAAAAACACTGCCCTGGCCGGTTTGGCTCAGCGGTTAGAGCATCAGCCCGCAGACCAGAGAGTCCCGGGTTCGGTTCCCGCTAAGGGCATGTACCTCGGTTGCAGTTCGTCCCCAGCCCAGGGTTGGGGTTGTGCAGGTGGCAATTGGTCGATGTGTCTCTCTCACATTGATGTTTTTCTCTCTCTCTCTCTTCCTCCCTCTCTCCCTCCCACTCTGTCTGAAGATAAATGCAAAAGTGTCCTCGGTTGAGTATAAAAAAAAAAAAAAAAAAAAAAAAAACACTGAATCACAAGGCATGAGAGTTATTCTTTTTGCAAATTTCCTTCAATCCTTGTGATTATTTTGAGTCTCAGCATTTTGCACTGCTGAGCCCTGCATATTCTTGTTGAGTATGCCAAGAATGCAGGGTTCTCAAGACTCTTTACCTAGGCCATTTCTCAGGGTTGTGTTTGCAGTAAAAAATCTTGATGGATGAGGTTATGTCCTTTTTCAGGACAAAGAGCAGGCTTATTTACCGCCTTCTGTAAAAGGTGGATTCTCCAAGCTCAAGTGGTCCTCAGCCACGATGCCAACCCACTGAATGCATAGCATCCATCTGGGTCTCTCTCCATGTAACCTCTGTAGAAGTTAGGAAGAGCGACCAATACAAACAATACTCATACTGCCTGCTGTGCTGTAAGTTTTCTGTAACCCAGGAGTCTCAGATATTCTGCCAGCTTCCATGAAACAGTAACAGGTTATAAAAGACTACCTTTTAAGTGGGTAAAATCAAATCCTGACAGATACTTTTTTTTTTAATGGGGTTTATTCTTTTTTTAATTTTTTTCTTTTTTGTTTTTTAGAGCGAGAGGAAGGGAGAGGGTGAGAGAGATAGAAACATCAACATCCGTTGGCTGCCTCCTGCGTAGCCCCTGCTGGGGATCTAGCTCACAACCTGAGCATGTGCCCTGACCAGAATCAAACCAGTGACCTCTTGGTACATAGGTCGATGCTCAACCACTGAGCTACACTGGCTGGCATGATAGATACCTTTTAAACATCTCTCTAACACCAATCTCTCTTTTTAAAACAAGCACTGGATTCAGAGCCTCGGGCAAGCAATACTGTCTTAAAGCATTGTTTTGTTTCCATAGTATCTTTTTCGTTCCTTTGCCAGTGACACCTGTCACAGGATAACAAAGTTTTCTTTAACTACAAAAATGTAAATTGACTTAAAGAAAAATGTCAAATAAGTAACACAGGTGAATATGGTGACGGCAATGGCAGAATAACTCAAGTCCAGGAAACACTCCTATATTCCAATCAAACTGGATTACTAATGGAAGCCTACATACTCCTCCTTTCACAGACCTGACCCATCATTAACTGAAACTCTTTTTCACCTGCAATCTTGGAATCTGTCCTCACTCCCCACAACAGAAATCTTCACAGGGGCCTGATCTCCCAGGCCCAGGACCTCTCCCCAGCATAATGTGAGGAAATACTGTGACTGAAAGTAGGGCAGTTGTACAGAAAGCTCAATGGGACAGAATGCTTTAAAGTTTGTAAGTGGAATCTGCTGAAAGATTTAAAAATGGCTTAAATTTGCCTGGAAATCGCTTGCCAACATAACTGCAAATTTCCCTTAGGTAGGATTAAGCCCTTCTTTTTGTAAATTCCCACGGAACTTCATCTGTGCCTATCTCAAATCATCGTTTTCTACAATGCTCTTCCGAGATACATACTTATTTCCAAGATATACACCTTCCGAGGTATGTATATTGTTTTCCCTACTATACCGTAAGCCTGTAGAAAGCAAAAATCTTGACTGATTTCTGCAGCCCAGAGCAAACTCCAAAAAATGCTGTTAAATTATCCCCTTATTTCTGTTTACGGTATATCAAGTCTTCTAGCTGGTCACTTTACATTAAGTCCCACGAGCCTTACAACCTACTTATGCTACAGTTGTTATATTTCTTTTTTACAGATGAGAAACCGAGGATAAGCAACTTGCCTTGGGTCACACCGCTAGTACGCTGCGGAGGCAGGACTCACGCGAGGGGCCAGAACTGCCCCCTTCCCCGCGCCGGTTCGGCCCCGCCTCCCCCGCGGCTGCAAGACCTCACCCGGACTGCCCTCGGCGTCCCACCGGCGACAGCGCGGCGCGACAGGCGCCCGACCCGCTGGGCCGAGGGTCCGCACGGGCCCGGCAGCCGCCGCGAAGGGAGAAGGCGAAGGCCTGGCCGCGGCGCGAAGCCTCGGGGCCGGGCGGAGCGGGGGCCCACCTGCTCAAAGCCGGCTCCTCGTCGCTAGGCTCTTCAACTGCGTAGGGGTCATAGTCATCATGGAGCCGGTTCATGGTGGCCTCCGCCTGCGACACCGTCCACAGGCGCCGGCGGAGTATCGGCTGCCTCCGCGGGTCCTTTCCCTAAGGCGTGGCGGCCTCCACTTCCGCCCGCACTTCCGCTCCGCCCCCTGCGCGCCTGCGCAGATTGTCCCAGGGGGTGGTGCAGGGAGCGGATGTATCCAGCCGCTGCCCGCGGTCGCTGCAGTTTACCTGGAAACAGCTACCTTATTACCGGATATAGTAACCCGCACCCTCGTAAGTGGCGGTCTCTGAGCCGTCGGTCCACGAGCAGTGTCTCATTTCGTGATGTGAAAAGCAGAAATGTAGATGCTGAGGGACGTGCAGCCTGGAAGTCCTCACACACCTGGCAACCGACGTCCCTCCAACCTCTTGGCCTCAAGCCATTCTACCTTCTTTTCACCGCGCCGCTGCTTCGTCTTCACAGTATTCACTCCTCGGTCTGACGGCGGCCCTGACTTTCCACCGATTTGCTGCTAGACTGTCACCAGTTACCTCCCAGTGGCCTTTTGGGGCCTCTTCTCAGTCCCAGCCTTTGCTCAGCCCTCGTCTGATTCCACTCCGTACTTGAGCTGAGGCAGATGACAGACAGCCTCCTGATTGTGACACCTTTTGTCCTGTTTCTATACCAGCCTATACTCAAGTTCCTGCCTCCTGGACAATCCACCCCCCAGCCCCCTTCATAATCCCATTCAGGCGACTACCCCTCTTATTTGGATCCTTGCCCTCTCCTCCAGTACTATGTCAGATTTGCAATTGCCTGGCTAGATATCTCCGCATGCTGCACCATTGGCCATTCAAAGTCAATATAGCTCAAATCCAACTCAACATCTTCCACCCCATTCCTATATTTTAGCCAATAGCTACTATTTTTCATTTTTTTATTTATCTTACAGAGGAAGGGGAGAGAGAGATTTGTTTATTGTTCCATTTATTTATGCATTCATTGGTTGATTTCTTGTATGTGCCATGCTGAGAATCGAACCCACAACCTTGATGTATCCACATGACTCCCTAACCCCTGACTGGAAATGAAACCCGTGACTCTTTGGTCCCAGGGCCAATGCTCTAACCACTGATCGAAACCGGCCAGGGCAAAGAGTATATACATTTAAGAAGAAATTTCGCTGGGCTGGTGTGGCTCAGTGGATTGAGCATCACCCCATGGACTGAGAGGTTCTGGTTCAATTCCCAGTCAGGGCACATGCCCAGATTGCGGGCTCTGATCCCCAGTAGCGGGCATGCAGGAGGCAGCCCACCGATGTTTCTATCTCCCTCCCTTATTCTCTAAAAAAATCAATAAAAACAGCCTGGCTGTTGTGGCTCAGTGGTTGAGCGTGGACCCATGCACACAGAGATTGTGGGTTCGATTCCTGGTCAGGGCACATGCCCAGGTTGTGGGTCCAATCCCCAGTGGGGGGCATGCAGGAGGCAGCCAACCAATGTTCTAGTCCACAGGCCTTTTATTCACATTCCACCAGCTATCCCAATAATGTCCTTAACTTCAAGATAATGTGTTGCATTCAGCGCATGTCTTTCTAGACTTCTTTAATCTGGAAGCGTTCCCAAATCTTTGTATTACATAGTATTGGACACTTTTGAATGCACAGACCTACAGAATGCCCCAGAATTTGGGTTTGTCTAATTTTTGGGTTTAGGTTATGCACTTTTGGCAGGAATACCACAAAAGTGATGCTCATGTCTTCTCACTGCATAACGTCGCAATCACGTGCCATTTATAACTTTGATTGGTTGTTTAAAGTGAGATCTGCAGGTTTCTCAGTGACCAAGTTACTATTTTACACATCGGAATTAAGAAGTGTTCTGCAGGGATTGTATAAATATCTCATCACTCATTCACCACTGTCCAGTGTGGTAGCCACTAGCCAGCCTCATGTGGCTCTCAAACACTTGACATGTGGGTAGGGCAACGGAGGAACTGAGTTTTTATTTACTTTTTTTTTTTTAAGGATTTTCTTTTTTAAATTTTTTAATTGATTTTTAGAGAGAGAGGAAGGGAGGGAAGAAAGAGAGAAAAACATTGATGTGAGAGCAAAGCATAGATCGCCAGCCTCCTGCACGCCCCCTACTGGGGATCAAACCCACAACCCAGGCATATGCCCTGACCAGCTGAACCAGCAGCAGCCTTAGGTACTTGGGGACATCCCACCTCCACCACCTGACCAACTGAGCTGCAGCAGCCAGTGCTAATTTACTTTTTTTTTTCTTTATTGATTTTAGAGAAAGGAAGGGAGAGAGAGAGAGAGAGAGAGAGAGAGAGAGAGAGAGAGAGAGAGAGAGAAACACTGATGAGAGAGAACATCCATTGGCTGCCTCCTGCATGCCCCCCACTGGGGATGAGGCCCACAACCTGGGCATGTGCCCTGACCGGGAATTGAACCAGCGACCTTTTGGTGCATGGGTCGATGCTCAACCACTGAGCCACACCGGCCAGGCCTAATTTACTTTTTAATCAACAGAAATTAAAGTTTTACATAGCTGCACACAGCTGACAGCCACAGCGTTTGGCATTTTAGCGTCATACTGTTGTTAGCATCTATTCGTGATTTTTGCCTGAATCAAATAGGATAATGAGCCCGTCCCATGTGGCTCAGTGGTTGAGTATTGACCCATGCACCAAGAGGTGAGCAGTTCGATTCCCAGTCAGGGCACATGCTCAGATTATGGGGCAAATCCCATACTCTTCCAAACTATTTGACCTTCATAACTGACTCTCCCTTCCATTTTATGTAACCAAATATGGGGCAAAAGTAGGTTTCCAGTTGTTCCTATGGAAAATAATACAACCGCCCTGCCGGTATGGCTCAGTGGTTGAGCTTGGACCCATGCACCAGGAGGTCGCCGGTTGGACTCCCGGTCAGGGCACATGCCGAGGTTGTGCGCCAGATCCCCAGTGGGGGGCGTGTAGGAGGCGGCCAGTCGATGTGCTCTCTCATCGGGGTTTCTCTCTCTCTTCATCCTTCCTCTCTAAAATCAATAAAGGAAAAAAATTTTTAAAGAAAATAATACAGTGATTATAAACAATAATAGTACAAGAATAAAGTCTGTGTTTCACGTACTCACGACTGTGTAAACCTGCTTTTGCCCCACCCTGCACTTAAATTTGTTTTTACGCGTCTCTAAATTTGGACGGCAGTTGACACGTTTACAGATGGGTACTTGGGTATGAATTAGAATACGTTTGCACGTCCTCTTACCATTTTTATAAAAACGGCTATAAATCCGTGCTCGTGTGTATGTGAGCGGTTGAAGGAAAGTGATCAGAACCGTTCTCACAGTCAGAAGGTGTGCGGTAGTGTAACTTGGACTCCAACAAAGGGCGTCTATTCTCCCTCACCAGGACGTGCCAGATCAAAACATTAACATTGGTCTGGATGGAAATTTACCGAAGAATGGAGTGTGTGGGAAATACCCAATGCGAGACACATTACAGAATCGCACGCCCTTAAACCTTTGCCTGTGTATAATAAGCAGCTGTTTCCAACATTCTCCTATCCGAACGAATTGAAAGCTGTGTGATTTCTAACGCTGTTACCTTTTGAATGAGACTCTTCCAAACTATTTGACCTTCATAACTGACTCTCCCTTCCTTTTTAGGGTAACCTACAGCTGCTGCAGAACTGCCTGGCAGTGCTAAATGGAGACACATAAGCCACACCCCACCTTCGGGTAAAAAAAGGGCTGCCTTCCTTCAGATTTTATTTTTGTTTTCTTCATGCTGTTAGGCATTTACTGCTCACTGGAAACAAGAGAAACGGCTGACAAAGTGCATCTCCTCTCCTCTTTTCTGAGAAACCGTGGAGCAGCGCGGTCCCCGGGTGCCGCCTGCGCGTGGGGAGCGCCGCCCTCCGGCTGGCGCGCACTGCTCCCGGGGCGGGGGGCCGTCGGCGTCGGCCTTGGCGCTCATCGCTGGTGGCGCGCTCCTCCTCTTCAAAAGCCCAGACAAAGTCCACCCCTTTATAACTGCGTAGCCTCTATAACCGTGTTTATTTTATGAATAGTATTCCTTACGGCTGCCAATCTTATTTACCTTTTAAGTAATTTCTGAATTCTAACCCTTTCGAAATGTATTCTTCAAAGAAGATAAAAGATTGCCACTACCTTTTTTTTGAATTTTGTTTCTAAGAAAACATTGTATACCACCTTAGTGCATTCATGTATCCCGGTAAAGCATCTTAATCAGACTTATTTTTAATTAATGAATATTTCTTAGAAGTTTTGGGACAGACTTTATGTAATCTTTCTAAGTATGATTTCTGAAGAAAAGCAAATGCATTAGTATGTTTGCCTTAAACTTGTAGACTAAACCAACTATTGTTAAATAAACAGTGATAGCAGTGATGGTTTTTAACTCTGTGGTCATTGTATCACTCTAAAATCTGGAGTAGCTGTAATAAATCTACTCCCGTACCATGCTTTACAGAGCGGGTCTCGGTGCTCCTTCCTTCCTTTAGGGTGACAGTCCCTTTACAAAAGAGTGAACTGCTGCTGTGCTATCAGCTAGCCCTTCAAAGAAGGTGGAATCGGGCGGAGGCCGCTGAGAGACCGCTGTTTCGAAAATAACAGGAGGCTGAGAATACGGTAGGGTCGGTCCGTCACTCTCCTGGATCCCATCCCTAGCTCGGGGCCGATTAAACCCGTGACGTATGCCCTGGTGCCAGTGTATCGATTAGCATGTAGAGAGAGAAGTCTGCTGTAGGGAACAGCGCTTGACCGTGGGGGGGGGGGGGGGGGGGGGGGCATGGAAATATTTGGAATAAAGTTAGGGTGCCAAAACAAGGACAAGGATACTGATTGTCGGTTAAGTTACATTACCAATATATTGGCCTTTCTAACGTGAGGGAACGTTATGTCATGCCTGTTTAAAATTAGATTGTCTGGGACTTTTCCTCTGTCTTTTTCTAAGTTTTCTCCCATTTGGAAACCAGGGGCATTGGGGTGGGTGGCCCCTGGGATGGGTTCCTAGTGTGTGTGGGTCTTCCCAAACCGCTCTGAAGACCAGCCGCCTGGTCTAGGGCCGGAGGCCAGTCGGGACGATTCCGGCCTCCCTCCGCAGCCTCACTGCCGTGCTGGTTCGTGTTCCTCTCTTTCGCTCTTGTTCTCCGACGCCATTTGAACTGTGGATTTTTCTGTTGACCGGGAGATCTGTGTGTCTTGTCCTTCGTGTCACCTTCACTGGTGAAAATATGCCCGTGCAGCGCTCACCAAGTGGGTGAACGTGGGATGCAGAACCCTAGCTTCACGGCGTGCCCTTGTGGCCTCGGGCAGGTGCGCTTGACCCCTCTCTGCCTGAGTTTCTCTACTACAAAGGACATATCGACCTACCTCACAGGGGTGTTGTGGGGATTAATAAATGTTGGTACAGTGCTCTGGACATGCGAAGATGCTCTGTAAATGCCAAGAAATAGCAAGTACAGGACAAAAAGCTATATACATCTCTCAGTTCATCTGTTTGTACCAAGGTGGCCTTTGGGGGAAGGGGGTAGAGTAGATGGTACATCCCGTGGCCCCTCGCATTTTTTTAGAGTACTTGTTGAGGTGGGGGTAGGGGGTGGAGGGTTGAATATATGCATGTATGAATGAGTTGACTACCACACTTCAGCAAGGGTCTTCTCACTAACAAGTCCTGCAAATTAGGTAAAGAAGATGTTACTCCCTCCAGGGCATACTGAGGAAAGATTCTGCTTTGCACCTCCAGAACAAACATTCGTTATTGCAGGGCTCCCCGCGTGTTTGTCCCCGATAAAAATAGCCAGTCCCGGATTCACTGCTGTTGAGCTGTGGCATTGAGAAAACATTGATTGGCCATCTCCTGCCTGGGGGACACAAAGGTGAAACGGAAAGACACCTACCGGCAGAGACCCAAGCCCTGCACGGAGAGTGTAGGGTTTCCTCTCTCTGGCGAGGCTGTATGCCAGCGATTCTGAACCCACCCGTGTGCCGCAAGAACTTTGAAAACATGTCATACCTGACTATTTAGTCAGGGGCGCTGACCTCTTTTCCCTCAGATTGTCAAATAAAGAAATGACAACAAACACAACAGCCGTCTGTCTGGTGTGAATGAATCAAAATTAGATCTTGCTTTGTTTCTGTCTTTTGTCAGATGGGCAAGAAAACGTATTTCTTGGCGTGCGGCAGAATTTTAGTAAGTTTGTGTGCCATGAGATGGAAAGGGTTGGAAGTCGGTGCTACGCTCTGAGGAGGAGGAACGGGAGCGACCAGGCAGCCAGCCGGAATGGCCTGGGGGAACCAGGGGAGTGTGGGATGAGGGGCTTATTCCATGGGAGTGGAAGATGGCAGGAGAAGAAATTGCCAAAGAGAATGGGTCAGGCCTGTAGACTAGTGAAGTTCAAAGACTGGCGGGACCTAGTTTGGAACAGCTTATACAAGTCAGTGTTCTTAATACGCTGCTGTAAAACTACAGAAGTGGAGTTCAAACTGATCTTTTTTAAGTGGGTCACGATGCAGAAAACAGAATAAAGTGGGAGACCCGACAAGGGTTGAGAAAGAAAAGTGCCGCGGGAGAACGGAAAGCGCAGGGAGTGCAGTTCCACGTAAATCGTTAACTACGGGCGACTACGCAGGGACTAGTCTAACTCAGAACTTCATTCAACGTCTACGTTCTCTGAATTCTGAGCTTGGAAACCAGAACGTAGCAACTAAAGCGGCGGTAGCTTCGGCGTCGGTCAGAGAAAAAAAATCCCGCGTACCCTCACACGGAGGTGATCCCCCGAAAAGCTCCTGCGATCAGGTGCTCAAGAAAATTACAACAAAGAAGAGAAAACGCTTCTAACTTTGTGAACGACCAAAACCAGGGGAGAGCGCGAACGCAGTCCCCCACTACCACAAATTATGCAGTCGAGTTTCCCACATTTGGGGAAATCGCAGGGGTCAGCACATCCGGAGTGCAATGGATAAGCCTCGCCCTGGGAAAACCACCTTCGTGATCATGGTATCTCCCCTGCCAGGTAAGTATGAGTTGCTCCGCCCGCCTCCATCCCAACCCTCACGCTCGCCTCGCTCTTCACCCACGGTCACTTTTCCCGCGCCGCCTCCGCACCCTCGCTGCCTCAGGGACCCTCGTCCCAACCCCTCCCATCGCCAGACAACCTCGGGAGCGTTTGGCTCTCGGGACGCGGGGACGTGGAGGCGCGGGCGGACGCGGACCGGCAGCCTCTGCGCTCCGGCTCATCTACATACGCCACGCCCTCGTCGTGACGTCCCCGGCGCCCTGTCTTCCCTTCTGACCCGGCCGGGCGGGCGCGCGCGGGTGGCCGCCAGGACACGGTCCCCGAGCCGGGAGGAGCGGATCTCGCCGCACCCGGCGCCCGGCAGTTATGGCCCCACCGCGGGTGTGGGTCAGGGCCCGGGCTTGGTCTCGCCTTCCTTTCAGCGAACATGACACGCAACAGAGTGTCAATTAAACTTGAGATACTAAAATCAGAGTTTCGTCACCAAGTGAACATGAAACTGTTTTAATCCTCATTCGTGATCTTTCAGATTACACAGTAACCTAATCTTGCAACAGTGAAAAGGGAAATTTGAACAGAGGATCAGGTCAAAGCGTCCATTCACGGTGCACACGTGTGGGCAGGGGAGGGGTGCTGCACGTCTTTGAAAATCAAATGGACAGAAACGCCCCATTTCCGTCCTGGGGGGTTAGGTTGCCTCTTTCAGGCCGCCCGGGTTTATCTTTTTCTCCTACACACGAGGAGAGTCGTTCTGGAGATCGAGTGGAGGTGAAAGGTGGCAGCACAATGATTGAACTAGGGTGCGTTCCTTGCGGAGTGGTCAGTGCCATGGAGCGAAGCGAGGCGAGAGCCGGGACTGGAGATGACCGGGCCAGGGAAGGGTCCAGCTGCGCCAAGATCTGAGGACACGTAGGGTAGCGTCCTTTTTGATGGTTGGTTGTTTCAGGAAGGTTTTCCTTTCTCGCTGTGTATTTCCTAAAAACAAAGGACTCTCCTACCTAACCCCAATGTGATGATCAAATTCAAGTAAGGAACGCTGATACAATATTTACAATATTGTTATCATTTACTCTGCAGACATTATTCAACGTTCACCGATTGTCCCTATAATGCCCTTTATAGCAAAGGACAATTCAAAACCACATATTGCATTCAGTCGTCATGTCTCTTTGACCCACTTTTTAATCTGAACTACTTCCCGGGTTGTTCTTTGTGGGCATTTTTGAAGACTAGATGCTAGTTAAGTTATTCTGTAGAATGAATATCCTTCCGTTTGGGGCTTGTCCTGTGTTTCTTCATAATCACATTCCAGTGTGCATATCTGAAACGAAGACTGCATACATGATTTTGTGACTGTGAAGGGCTGACTTGAGCCTCTCCCAAATACATACATATATATATATATATATATATGTTTTCTTTGTTTGTTTGTTTTTTGAAGTCCTAAGCCCTGGTACCTATGAATATGACCTTACTTGGAAATAAGGTCTTTGCAGACACAGTCGATTTTAGCTGAGGTCGCTAGAGGGCGCCCTAATCCGATACGGCTGTTGTCCTTATAGGAGGAAAATGCCATGTAAAGAAAGAGACACAGGGAGAACGCCATGGGATGACAGAAGCAGAGATCGGAGTGATGTAACCACAAGCCAAGGACTGACTGTCACCACCAGAAGCTAGGAAGAGGCAAGGAAAGAGTCTACCCAGAATGTTGGAGGGAGCATGGCCCTGCCGACAGCTCGATTTCGGATTTCTGGCTTCCAGAACCGTGAGAGGATAAGTTATCTGTTGTTTTAAGCTACCCAGTTTGTGGTAGAGGCTCACCTTAGAGTTAACGCGGGTTCAGTTCCAGTAAGAAAGCCAAGCGAGTGCCACAAAAAGCGAGTCGTCATCTTCTTGCTGGTGGATGATCTTGACTTTTGTTTTTTAAAAAATGCAACACCTACCCTGGCTGGTGTGTCGCCGTTGGTTGGAGCGTCATCCCGTACACCGAAAGGTGGCGGGTTCGATTCCAGTCAGGGCACATGCCCAGGACCCCAGGTTTTGAGTTCGATCCTCGGTCTCCTTCTCCCTTGCCACAGCCCTCCCTCCCTTCCTCTCTCTCTAAAATCAACAGATATATCCTCAAATGAGGACTTAAAAGAAAAAAAAATGCAACACCTGTGAAGCACGATAAATTGAAGCACAATAAAATGAGGTGCGCCTGGTCCGGCCGGTGTGGCTCAGTGGTTGAGCACCGACCCATGCACCAAGAGGTCGCCGGTTCGATTCCCGGTCAGGACACATGCCCAGGATGTGGGCCCGATCCCCAGTGTGGGGCATACAGGAGGCGGCCGGTCGATGTTCTCTCTCATCGAGCGATGTTTCTATCTCTCTCTCCCTCTCCCTTCTTCTCTCTCTAAAATCAATAAAGGAAAAAAAACTAAAAAAATAAAACGAGGTGTGCCTGTACTTTACTACACAGCCCTAAAAAATTAATGCAGTGGCATCACACTTGGAGGCACCTGAAGTCAGTCTGTCCAATTATTGGTGGCGTTAACATCGATTACTTGGTTAAGGCGGTGTATCAGTTATCCACTGCTGTGAAACAAAGTGCCCTAAAACTTAGTGATTTAAAATTATGACCATTTTACCTGCTCACAATTCTTTGGATCAGCCATTCTGGCTGGGCTCAGCTGGGCAGTTCTTCGGGTCTCGAGTGCGATCACTAACACAGCTGCAGTCAGTTGGGGCCTGGGCAGTCTAAGGGCCTCAGCTGACATGGTTCATCTTCATCAACGGGCTGACTCAGGCTTCCTCCAAGAGGCTCCAACAGGCTAACCTAGACTTCTTCTCATGGTGGTCCTAGGACCGCAAGCGAGAGCAAGTCGCGACGAGAAAATGCTTTTCAGCCTTCTGCTTGCATCACATTAGCTGATGTTCCATTAGCCAAAGCAAGTCACAGAGCCAAGTCCAGAGTCAATACGGAGGGGCGCTGCGGCCAGCACGTGGGTGCACGTGGGGCCAGTACTGCAACCACCTGCCCCTGGAGGTGTTTACCAGGTTTGCCCTTTGTAATTATTAAGTGATTTGTGTGGAGATGGTCTGAAAATATCCTGTTCCTCATCAAACTTTAGCACGATAGTTTTTACCATCCGTTGACGACGACTCTTGCGTTACGATTGCCAAATCCTGATTTTCTAATTCCATCGTTCATTCTACCCTTACGTACAACTCATATGAACTCATGGTTGTGATTCGGGTGTTTATAATCCATAACTGTTTTTATTGATTTGGATGCTCAAATGTTCTCAGATTGGGCCTACGAAAGCCCCTTTGAGTTAGCTACCTTTTGAGATGTTTGTATCATTTTTGGACCATTTCCTTATTTTCTGGCACAAGATGTTCCAGGCTCATCCAGGGAAAGAGTCCCAGGCCCAGCTGTGTTCCCTCCCTCCCTCCCTCAGGCTCCTAGTGACCTTCCCTGGCTCCTTGACAATCGTCTATTTCTCCAAAGAGCCAGGTTCTTTTTACTGGGGAATGGCACTTAGAAAGCAAGAACAGGCCACTGGGTGTGCTTAGTGTCACCCAGTGTCTTTGCTTCTAGGCTCCTTCGGTGGATAGAGCTAGGAAATACGTCTATATCCTACGTGTATCTATACCTATTAAAAATAATGGCGCTGGCCGGTTTGGCTCGGCGGTTAGGGTGTGGGCCCGCGGACCAATGAGTGGCGGGTTCGATTCCGGTCAAGGGCACATACCTCAGTTGCAGTTCCTCCCGGGTCCTGGTCATGGTAGTGCGGGAGGCAACCGGTGGATGTGTCTCTCTCACATTGATGTTTCTCTTCCCCTCTCTCTCTCTCTCTCTCTCTCTAGATAAATAGAAAAATGTCCTCGAGTGAGGATTGAAAAAATAAAAATAATGAGCCTCTGCCCAGCTGGTGTGGCTCAGCGGTTGAGTGTCCACCCATGCATCAAGAGGTCGGCGGTTCGATTCCCGGTCAGGGCACATGCCCAGATTGTGGGCCCGATCCGCAGTGGGGGGCATGCAGGAGGCGGCCAATCGATGTTCTCTCTCATCGCTGTTTCTATCTCTCTCTCCCTCTCCCTTCCTCTCTCTCTAAACATTAATAAAGAAAAAAATTTTTTTAAACTTTCCCGTATTAATCCCTTTAAATAATAATAATAATAATAATAATAATAATAATAATAATAAAGCCCCTACTGGTATCTTCAATTCCAATTTCCAACTTAACACCACATGGTTCCTCCTCGCCCTCCCATTCCGTACTTGACTCCCAACATCCATTACTCATTAAATCAATTCTACGACACACGCAGCATTATTACAGAATGGTCATAATCACATGGCTATGAAAAAACGAACCTACTAGGGGACACTTTTAGTATTGGTTGTCAGTTCTCGTCCTTAGACTTGAAGATGTTTATGGTCGATGCACTGCGTTGAAAAGTCGTTTTGGTTGGTCACTTTTTTTCTTAGTATTTTCACATTTTCCCTAGACAAAGGGTACCATACTAAATTTATTTATTTATTTATTTATTTATTTATTTATTTATTTATTTATTTATTTATTTTTTTATTTTTATTTTTTCACTTAACACAGTCAATGAATCATATCTAGAAAAAAAACCTAGAGGTCAAGCAAACCTGCCCTAAGCTACTGCAGGCCACAAAGGCGGCCAAAGAAAAACCAAACAAACTAGAAATCTCAAACTGCGATTTTCCACTGGGGAAAAACTAGAAAAAGACTGAGACAATCGAACCCCTCGATCGAACTTTAAACTACAAACCAATGGTTATTGTAACTAGAAGACTCAGAATGGATCTCTCCTGAGCCCGGCGGCGGGTCAGGGTGGGAGACGGGACGCCGGGACGTCACGACGAGGGCGTGGCGTATGTAGATGAGCCGGAGCGCAGAGGCTGCCGGTCCGAGTCTGCCCGCGCCTCCACGTCCCCGCGTCCCGAGAGCCAAACGCTCCCGAGGTTGTTTGGCGATGGGAGAGGTTGGAGCGGGAGTCTCTCAGGCAGAGAGGGTGCGGAGGCGGCGTGCGACAAGTAACCGTGGGTGTGGAGCAGGGCGAGCGCGGGGTTTGGGATGGAGCTAGGGGGGAGCAACTCATACTTACCTGGCAGGGGAGATACCATGATCACGAAGGTGGTTTTCCCAGGGCGAGGCTTATCCATTGCACTCCGGATGTGCTGACCCCTGCGATTTCCCCAAATGTGGGAAACTCGACTGCACAATTTGTGGTAGTGGGGGACTGCGTTCGCGCTCTCCCCTGGTGTTCCTGTGGTTGCAAATGTCAGGCCTGGTAGGGTAGTGAAGAGCAAGGGTTTAGGTTCTGGCCTACCTGGAAACTGAGGTTCACTGACCTCCGTTAGAGTGGGGCGTTCCTACTTCTCACAAAGCTTACGGTCTCTTCCCGCGACCGCGGAGCGGGAGCGAAGTTCTTACACATGACTCCCAATCCTTTGTTTTTCCTGCTTTTCTTCTTGGTTTCCTCGTGTGGTGTGTTTCAGCGTCATCGGCTAGGAACGCGGACCCTTAAACTTCTGTCTGCGCTGCAGTGAAGAGGTCAAGAGGTCAACGTCGATTTCTCGATGCGTTCACTGGTTGATTTGTCTGCCTCTAGGGCAGTAAATTAGTTCTTTCTCCACTTTTTTCTTTTCTTCTTTTTCCTTTACTTTTATTATTGTTCACGCTATTACAGATGTCCCCATTTGCCCCTCTTTGCCCGTCTCCACCCATCACCACACTGTGGTCTGTGCCTGTGGGTTATATATGTTCTTTAGCTAGTCCCTTCACTTTCTTGCATCCAGTCCCCCCTCCCACCTCCCCTCTGACAGCTGTCAGTCCGTTCGGTGTATCCATGGCTTTGTTTCTATTTTGTTCGCATTAGATTCCACATACAAGTGGGATCATGTGGTAGTTGTCTTTGACTGGCTTATTTCACTTAGTATGCATAATAATCTCCAGGTCCATCCATGTTGTCCTAAAAGGTAAGATTTCCTTCTTTTTAAAGATCGGATAGTATTCCATTGTGTAAATGTGCCACAGCTTTTTTACCCACTCATCCACTGGTGGGCATTTGGGCTGTTTCCAGATCTTAGCTATTATAAAGAACTCTGCTAAAAACATAGGGGTGCATATATTCTTTCTGACGGGTCTTTCGGGATTCTTAGGATATACTCCCAGAAGTGGGATCGCTGGGTCAAAAGGCAGTTCCATTTTTAATTTTTCGAGGAAACTCCACACTGTTTTCCACGGTGGCAGCACCAGTCTGCATTCCCACCAGCAGTGTACTAGGATTCCCTTTTCTCCACCTACCCGGCCGGCACTTGTCGTTTGTTGATTTGTTGGTGGTAGCCATTCTGGCAGGTGTGAGGTGATACCTCATTGTGGTTTTAATTGATTGATTCTTCTACGTGCCCTGACCAGGGATCGAACCCGAAACCTTGGCATATCGGGACGATGGTCTAACCAGCTGAGCTACCTGGCTAGGACAGATTCAACATTTCAACAGGATTCCCAGTTGATCCTATACAGCAGCGATTTTTCAACCTTATTCATCTCACGGCACACAAAAGCTAATTAAATTCTGTGGCACGCCAAAGAGAGAGGAAGGAAGGAAGGAAGGAAGGAAGGAAGGAAGGAAGGAAGGAAGGAAGGAAGGAAGGAAGGAAGGAAGGAAAGAAAGGAAAGAAAGGAAAGGAAAGGAAAGGAAAGGAAAGGAAAGGAAAGGAAAGAAAGGAAGGAAGGAAGGAAGGAAAAAGAAAGGAAGGAAGGAAGAAAGAAAGAAAGAAAGAAAGAAAGAAAGAAAGAAAGAAAGAAAGAAAGAGTATAATTTTGATTCACTTACACCCGGACACCCGACAGCTACTGTCTTGTTGTTGTTAATCCTCACCTGAGGATATTTTTCTATTGATTTTTAGAGGGAGGGAGAGAGAAAGAAACATCCATGTGAGAAAGAAGACACAGTGACTGGTTGCCTCCTGCAGGACCACAACTGGGCCGGGGAGCAAATCTGCAACCCAGGCACGTGCCCTTGATAGGAATCGAACCCGAGACCCTTCGGTGTGTAGGCCGACGCTCTAACCGCTGAGCCAAACTGGCCAGGGCATGGTATTGCATGTCTTAAAAATTCTTGTGGCACACTGGTTGAGAAATCGCTGCTATACATGTTAAAGCTTGAGAAACACTGATTCAACATACTATACATTTTAATTTTCTAACTTTACCCACTGGAATGTAAGTTCCGTGAGGCTAGGGGCTTCTTGACTATTTTGATGACTGCTCCATTCACAGTTGGCTAGAATAGTGCATGTTTATAATAGGCTTTTACTATACTTATTGGATTAGTTTCTTGATCTCAGGCTTTAAAAAAAAGTTTTCAGCAGGTTCCCAGGTTCTGCCTCTGTGTCCAGATCGGCTTAATAGTACCGTGTCCTTCCTGTAGAGAAGTCACAGAATTGGAAACACTCCCTGTTCCCTGTTCAGCTTCATCAGTAATGTCTCTGAACACATTTGCTCGAACCCCTAAGTGAGAGCTATAAAATACAGCCCCTGGGCCCAGGCAGAGGATCCTCTAGTCCACACCATTAGCCTTCGATCTAGCCTCCTTCAGCCCATTCTCACTTTAGGAGAATGTGATCATTGTACAGACATCAGAAAAAGGCAGGTGAAGGGTAAGCGCCTTATTTTTCTCACATACCTGTCCCTTCTGTTCATCCATTGCTTTACCCTTTAAGCTGTAGCAGAGTCAAAACCTTACTTTTACCCTTTCTGGGTCTCCAACAGGGTCTGAGAATGTATTGAAAGGACATAAAACAGGTTAACCGGAGGAAAGCATGCAGATTTTTACACGCACATGGGAGCCCCCATAGGAAGATGACAACCCAAAGAAGTGAGGCTAGACAGGTTTCCAAAGAGTCCCAGTTTCTTTTATTGGAGAGCAGTTATCGATACTGGTGTGTCGTTGCTTGTATTAAGCCCTGTACCCATTTTACTCAGTGGATTATAATCCGTGATTATCATTAACGGGACTTGGCCAGTGAGAGAACCCTTTCAAACCGGCTCCCGTGTTCATCGGTCACTGTACATTTCTTTACTTTTTAGTGTAGCTACATGTTCCAGTCTCAGCCCCTATTTACCCCACCCAAGAGCCTGGCCTCGCCCGGATGCTGATGGCAGTGCCCCTGCACCCTCCTGCCCACAGTGACCTAGGCTCACTTTTTGGCCCAGTGAGCCGTACTTAAGGGAAGCGATGGAGAAAGGACATCGGGCTAGGCAGGGAGTCCACTTGCAGGCAGATAGATAACCAAGCACCGGTGGCCAGTCTGGGGGCTTGGCTTCCCTTCCTCTGCCCCACTCACCAGGACTCCTTTGGCAGAGGCGGCTGCTTCCTGAAATAGGTCAAGGTTCTGTGGCTTCCTGGAGAGGCACTAGAGTCCAAGGTGGAGAGGTGGAAAACACGCGGTGTTGGGGGTCGGACTCCTTGCGCCCAGCTCCGTGTGTCTTACAAACGTTTCAGATCCTGCCTGGTGTGGGCCCACCACCCAAGACTGCTCACACACCCGGCCTATGTCCCAAAGGAGCATGGCAAGCCCACACCGAAGTGTGTCGCCATCTTCTGACTGGGCGTCAGGCACCTCTGCACCTTTGAGGATGAGGGGCAGTGCCCCAGAGTCCCCCTGCTACTCTCAGTTACACCCCAGACAGGAATAGTCGGCCATGCCGGGGCTCACACTCAGGTGTGCTAGTCACCAAAACCCACAGCCCGTTCCTCCGAAGAACCAGAACCCAAGCCAGGTTCCCAAGGATTCCACACCTCCGCATCCCTCAGGGGCCATACCCAATGAAGGTCTAAGGTTCTGTCTTTGGTGCCTGTCCGCCGGTCTCCGCAGATGGTGACGTTCGAGGCTGGGGGGTCTCTCTGTAGCTGCAGAGCAAGAGCGTCTTCCCGAAGGTCCCGTGTCAGACTGCCGTGGTGCGGGTCCCCGAACCCGTGGGAGACCACAGCCTCGGGGGGCTCAGCTCGTCTTGACAGTGGGACAGCAGGGAAGGCTGAGACTGCAGGGGGGAGACCCGGAGCAGCTCGCCGGGAGAGGAAGACAGACGTGTGGGGGCGCCTTGCTCCGGGGCGCAAAAGCGTCGGGCACCTCCTTCGAGCCGGAATCGAACCAGCGACCTAAGGATGTCCGCGCGGGCGCAGCCTACAGTCCTCCGCTCTACCAGCTGAGCTATCGAAGGGCGCACGCTGCCAGGACCGGGTCATTCCTTTTTCTCCAGATGACGGACGCCAAGACACCGGGGCGCCCGGTCTAACCGGCCTCGGGTTGGCTGGAAGCCCCTTGGAGGAGAGCCCCGGGCGCCCGCCGCCGCCGCCGCCGCCGCCGCCGCCGCCGCCCCCTTTCCCGGCGGCCGGGGCGGAGCCTCAGCGCGGGCCTGCTCGCGGGGCGAGGCGGCGGCGGCCCGACCCCGCCGCTCCGGTTTCCGGGATGCCTGGGCCCCGGCTCTCTCACCTGTCGCCTCATTTCCCCTCCCCGTGCCCCTTTCTACAGGGGGCGGGGGCGGCGGCGACAGAGATCCGCGGCCGGAAAGCGGGTAGGAAGCGGAGGGGAGGGACGCGGGAGAACCGGCTGCGTGGGGCGGGTGGGGCAGGCCTGCGGGAGGAAAGGTGGACCACGCACCGGAACCCGCACCGGGTGGGCGGCTGCGAACTGCCTAGCCACCGGCAGGTTTTTAAGTGCCTTTGGTTCAAAACTACTCTTACGCCAAACAATGCACTTTTGGTGTGTCACATTCTGCCACCATTCAAAGCCAGCATCATTTAGCCCGGATCATGCAAGTCTCGTGATTGATCTCCCCGCTGTGGTCCTTGCCACCCTTGCGGCCAAAGTGTGTTTGTTGCGGGGGGGAGGATTCAGTGCAGCTCAAGCCATTCCTTCTCAAAACCTTCTGGTTCGCTCAGATTTAAAGCCTTGCGGTGGTCTACAAGGCCCTCATGACCTTGACCGCGCCCAGTCACCTCTCTGACTTAATGTTGTACAGCTCTTTAATTTTGTCCCGGACACAGGGCCTCCGTGCTTTTCTCCAAACACAGTCTGACGTGGGCTTTCGCTCCTGCTGATCTTTATGCTCAGGATGCTCTTCCCCCAGACATCCCGGCGACCAACTCCCTGACCTCCTCTAGGTCTTTGCTCACGTGGCACCTTCTCGATGTGGCTTCCTCTGACCACCCCGTTTAACACAGCCACCTGCCCTTTACTGCAAATGCCGATCCCCTTTCCCTCCGTTTTTTGTTTTCTCCCCCCACCTCCCGCCTCCACACTCTCCCACCCCCCGCCCAAAGCTCTTAACACCTAGGGTACTAATCAATTCACCTATTGTGTCCATTGCCAATTTTCTTCCACCCCACTCCTCCTCCTCTAAGTAAAATATGAGCACCAAGAGGGCTTTTTGTCCCAAGTTCCTGAACAGTGTCTGGCACGGGTTATGCACTCAATACACAATTGTTGAATGGAGAAATTCTCAAAGTCGACAAAGAGGAGATCAGAATATAAAAGAAGGGTCCAGGGTCCAGGGTCCACCCAGGGGGATGTGCAGTCATCTTGTTTGATCACGAAACAGAATTCCTTAAGTTGAGAACTGCAGAACTCTCAGCATGTAACAACCCTTCCTGTCCCCAAGGAATGGCATCCCCCACCCCACCGGTGGTTAAATGCCTGCCTGAGAAAGTTCAACACCTGACTTCCCTTTCCTGGAGCATTTATATTCCTTTGAAATGTTATCGGGAAGGATAGAGCCTGTCTCGCAGTCTCCGGGACCCTTTGTAGTTGTGTTCACTTCTCTTCTGACTCTACTGAGCTCCACCCCCACGGCCCACCCCATTCTCCCTTTAAAACGCCCCAATAACCTCTGCACCAATCGGGATGGAGCTCAGCTTTCCCCACTCTGTCAGTAGTGACTGAGTAAAATCTGTTTCACCACTTTCACTACTGTCTGCTGTGTACATCTGTGACAGAGTCCAAGTCAGAAAGGACCAGAGGGCGCTCTGGGGCCACCCTGTATGCATGCTGGGGTAATACAAGCGGAGAAGGCAGAAGGGCGCCCGACCCTGAGCGCTGGGGCTCCCGGGAGAGCCCCCCGCCTGGCTGCGGTTGAAGGGGGTCGGTCGACCGCTCAGCGCTTTAGTAGCCTGGTTTTCTTTCTACAATAAAACGTAGGGTTTCCGTTCCGAGTTACTAGGTTAGGTTACCACACATTCCGAAGCACGTTGTGTCACTTTGACTCAGAAAGACCCCATGAATAAACATTACCACGATTTCTTATTAAGCGACTTAGCACTTAACGTCAACCTGCAAAAAGGCCTTCCCTGAGTTTTCTATTACTTGAATGAGTTGGAGTAGGCGAGGACAAAAATGGGATGACATCTTCTTTCGCTGAAAGGAAGGCGAGACCAAGCCCGGGCCCTGACCCACACCCGCGGTGGGGCCATAACTGCCGGGCGCCGGGTGCGGCGAGATCCGCTCCTCCCGGCTCGGGGACCCGTGTCCTGGCGGCCACCCGCGCGCGCCGGGCCGGGTCAGAAGGGAAGACAGGGCGCCGGGGACGTCACGACGAGGGCGTGGCGTATGTAGATGAGCCGGAGCGCAGAGGCTGCCGGTCCGCGTCCGCCCGCGCCTCCACGTCCCCGCGTCCCGAGAGCCAAACGCTCCCGAGGTTGTCTGGCGATGGGAGGGGTTGGGACGAGGGTCCCTGAGGCAGCGAGGGTGCGGGGGCGGCGCGGGAAAAGTGACCGTGGGTGAAGAGCGAGGCGAGCGTGAGGGTTGGGATGGAGGCGGGCGGAGCAACTCATACTTACCTGGCAGGGGAGATACCATGATCACGAAGGTGGTTTTCCCAGGGCGAGGCTTATCCATTGCACTCCGGATGTGCTGACCCCTGCGATTTCCCCAAATGTGGGAAACTCGACTGCATAATTTGTGGTAGTGGGGGACTGCGTTCGCGCTCTCCCCTGATTTATTCGTGTCCTAAAAAATAGAGCTCTGCAGTAGGAATCCAGTCGCCGTTTTCTTCTTGGTGGTTTGTTTGTTCCTTTCCTTTTTTTTCTCTCTTTTCTGTTCCCTTTCCCCGTGAAACCGTGAGCTGCTGTCCTAGCAAGACCCGCTGGTTGAGCTTGGCGTCGTAGCGCTGTCCCTTATCCCACCACAGAAGTTATGTGGCTCTTGGTAACCTTGGCGTCCTCTTCCGCAGCAGTACGTCGTTACGTGCATTGTTTGGAATAGTTCACCCGTTCTGTCGATCGCAGAAAGTTCGTGAGGTTGGTCTTCCCTGGTTGTTCAGTTGTGAGTTCTTTATGTATTTGGGGAATTTAACTGCCTATCAGATGTATCCGGTTCTCTTTTCATTTTCTTGGTGGTTTCTTTTGCTGTGCTTAAAGAAGCTTTTCAGTTTGATGCACGGTCGGCCCTCCTTTATCGCGGTTAATCAGTTCCACACTCTAGCGCCGCAAATGAAGTTCCCCGGAGTAGGATTCTTTATGCACAGTCGTTCCCTTGCCACTTCGCGCTTTGACTGTCGCGGCTTGAGTAGTTCCTTTATTTTTTCCCCCCCTTTGTTTTCCCTTGCTCCTAGGACAAAATACTGCTACGTGAGAGTGACTGCCTCTTTTCTTCTAGGGCTTTATGGTTTCGAGACTTACATTTAAGTCTTTTACCCATTTTGAGTTTATTCTTGTGTATGGTGTAAATTGCTGGTCTAGTTTCATTTCTTTGCATGTACCTGTCCAATTTTCCCAACACCATTTACTGAAGAGACTGTCTTTATTTACTCCATTGTATGCTCTTGCCTCCTTTGTCAAATACTAATTGACCATAATGGCGCGGGTTGATTTCTGGGGTTTCGGTTCTGTGCCATTGATCTATATGCCTGTTCTTGTGCCAGTACCAGGTGGCTGCTTTGATTACAGTGGCTTTGTAGTACAGTTTTGTTTTGTTTTTAAGTCTTTTTTTTTTTTTTTTTGCATTTATCTTCAGATAGAGAGGGAGGGAGAGAGGGAGGGAGAGAGAGAGAAACATCGATGTGAGAGAGACACATCGAGTGGCTGCCACCCACACAACCGCAACCGGGCCAGGGACAAACTGCAACTGAGGTACGGTGCCCTTAGGGAATCGAACTTGGGACTCTCTGGTCCGCAGGCCGGCCCTCCAACCGCTGAGCCAAACCGGCGAGGGCTGTACGTAGTATAGTTTGATAGTCAGTATTGTGATTCCCTCCAACTTTGTTCATCTTTCTCAATATTGCTGAGGCTATTCAGGGTCTTTTTTGGTTCCATATAAAATTTTGGAATATTTGTTCTAGATCTGTGAAATATGCCGTTGGGCTCGGCCGGTGTGGCTCAGTGGTTGAGCATCCACCCATGCACCGAGAGGTCGCCGGGTCCAGGTTGTGGGCCCGACCCCCAGTGGGGGCGTGTTGGAGGCGGCCAGTCCATGTTCTCTCTCATTGATGTTTCCATCTCTCTCTCCTTCTCCCTTCCTCTCTCTGAAATCAATAAAGTAAAAAATATTTTTAAAATAAAATCACATAGTCTCCCAAAACTGAAGTGGGACAAGACAGAAAACTTGAAGAGACCAATAACAACTAAGGAAATTGAAGATGTAATCAATAAACTCCCAGCAAATAAAAGCCCAGGCATGGATAGCTTCACTGGGGATTTTTACTGAACATTCAAAGAAGAACTAACACCCATTCTCCTCAAACGATTCCAAAAAATTCAAGAACAAGGAAGACTTCCAAACTCATTTTATGAGGCCAGCATAATTTCAATTCCAAAACCCGATAAAGACACTACAAAGGAAGAAAACCACAGGCCAATATCCCTGATGAACATAGATGCCAAAATCCTTAACTTTTAAAATATTAGCAAATCGGATCCAGCAATACATCAAAAAAAATTATTCACCATGACCAAGTAGGATTAATCCCAGAGATGCAAGGCTGGTACAATTTTGGCAAATCAATAAATGTGATCCACCACATAAACAAAATGAAAGATAAAAACCATACGATCATATCAATAGATGCTGAAAAGGCATTTGACAAAATCCAGCACCCATTTCTAATAAAAACGCTCAGCGATGTGGGAATAAAGGGATCAGATCTCAACATAAAAAAGGCCATATATGAAAAACCTACAGCCAACATCATACTCAATGGGCAAAACCTAAAAGCATTTCCCTTAAGAACAGGAACAAGACAGGGATGCTCACTTTCACCACTCTTATTTAACATAGTACTGGAAGTCTTAGCCACAGCAATCAGACAAGAAGAAAAAATATAAGGGATCCAAATCAGAAAGGAGAAAGTGAAACTGTTATTATTCACAGATGACATGATATTGTACATAGAAAACCCTAAAGACTCTTTCAAAAATCTACTATATTTAATAAATGAATTTGGAAAAGTAGCAGGATATAAAATTAACATCCAGAAATCGGTGGCATTCTCATACACTAATAATGAACACTCAGAAAGGGAAACAACAACAAAATAAACAATCCCATTTACCATTGCAACAAAAAATAAAACACCTAGGATTAAACTTAACCAAGGAGGTGAAAAACCTGTTCTCAGAAAACTACAGGACATTGAAAAAAGAAAAGTAAGAAAATATAAAAAAGTGGAAACATATACCATGTTCATGGATCCGAAAAATCAACATCATTAAAATGTCCATACTACCCAAAGCAATCTACACATTCAATGCAATCCCTATTAAAGTACCAACGGCATATTTCATAGATCTAGAACAAACACTCCTAAAATTTACATGGAACCATAAAAGACCCCGAATAGCCACAGCAATTTTGAAAAAGAAGAACAAAGTAGGAGGGATCACAATACCAGAGATATCAAGTTATACCAGAAAGCCATCATAATCAAAACATCCTGGTACTGGCACAAGAACCGACATATAGATCAGTGGAACAGAACAGAGAACCCAGATATCGACCCAAGACAGTACGCACAATTAATATTCTACAAAAGAGGCAAGAGCATACAATAGAGAAAGGACAGTTTCTTCAATAAATAGTGCTGGGAAAACTGGACAGCTATATGCAAAAAAAGAAAGAAAGAAAGAAAGAAAGAAAGAAAGAAAGAAAGAAAGAAAGAAAGAAAGAAAGAAAGAAAGAAAGAAAAGAAAGAAACTAGACCACCAACTTGCACCACACACAAGAATAAACTCAAAATGGATAAAAGACCTAAATGTAACCTTTGAAACCATAAAAATCCTAGAAGAAAATATAGGCAGCCCGGCCGGTGTGGCTCAATAGTTGAGCGTCGACCCATGCACCAAGACGTCACCAATTCGATTCCCGGTCAGGGCACATGCCCAGGTTCTGAGCCAAATCCCCAGTGGGGGGTAGGCAGGAGGCAGTCCATTGATGTTGTCTCTCATCGATGTTTCTGTCTGTCTCTTCCTCTCCCTTCCTCTCTCTCTAAAATCAATAAAGAAAAAAAGTCAAAAGGAAATGTAGGCAGAAAAATCTGATGTCATACACAGCAGAATTTTCACTGATACATAGCAAAGGCAAAAATTAATAAATGGGACTACATCAAACTTAAAAGCCTCTGCATGGCAAAAGAAACCAGCATCAAAATGAAAAGAGAACACACTCTCTGGGAGAACATATTTACCAATGATACATCGTATAAGGGTTAATATTCAAAATACGTAGATTACTCATACAACTCAACAAAAGGAAGACAAACAATCCAATTAAAAAATGGGCAGAGGACCTGAACAGACATTTCTCCAAACAGGACACACAAATGGCCAGGAGACATATGAAAAAATACTCATCATCTCTAATCATCAGAGAGATGCAAATCAAAACGACTATGAGATATCACCTCACACCTGCCAGAATGGCGGACATCAACAAATCCTCAAACAACAAATGCTGGCGAGGATGTGGAGAAAAGGGGACTCTAGCACACTGCTGGTGGGAATGCAGACTGGTGCAGCCATTATGGAAAATAATGTGGTGTTTCCTCAAAAAATAAAAAATGGAACTGCCATTTGATCCAGTGTTCCCACTTCTAGGAATATACCCTAAGAAACCTGAAACACCAATCATGAAGAATATATGCACCCCTATGTTCATAGCAGCACTATTTACAGTAGCTAAGATCTGGAAACAGCCCAAGTGACAATCAGTAGAGGAGTGGATAAAAAATCTGTGGTACATTTACACAATGGAATACTGTGCAGCTGTAAGAAAGAGAGATTCTTAGCCTTTGAGATGACATGGAAGGACCTGGAGAGTATTATGCTAAGCAAAATAGCCAAAGACAAGTACCAAATGATCTAAATTATTTGTGGAACATATGAACAAAATAAGCTGTCGACCAAAGAGACCCAGAGACATGGAAGTAGGGAACAGACTGACAAACCTCAGAGAGGTGGGGGGTGGGAGGGGAGGGAAGAGATAAACCAAAGAATTTATATGCATATATGCACAACCAATCAACCCAGATACTAGGCTGGGGAAGGCAGGAGGGTGGTGGGAATGGGAAGGAGGGGGTCACGGGGGAAAAAAGGGGACATCTGCAATACTTTCAACAATAAAAAATAGCCCTGGTTGTTTGGCTCAGCGGTTAGAGCGTCCCACCATGGACCAGAGAATCACGGGTTCAATTTTGGTCAAGGGCATGTACCTCGGTTGCGGTTCGGTCCCGGCCGACCAAGGCCGGGGTTGTGCAGGAGCAACCAATCGATGCGTCTCTCTCACATCGATGTTTCTCTCACTCTCCCTCCCACTCTGTCTGAAAATAAATGGAAAAATATCCTCGGGTGAAGATTAAAAAAAAAAAATCCTCACCGGAGGTTATTTTTTCCATTTATCTTCAGATAGAATGTGAGGGAAGGAGGAAGGGAGGGAGGGAGGGAGGGAGGGAGAGGGAGAGACAGAAACATCGATGCAGAGAGACACATCATTGGTTGCCTCCCACAGGACCACAACCAGGGCTGGGAACTGAACCACAACTGAAGTACATTACCGTGACTGGAATCGGACCCGCGACACTTTGGTCCCCTGGCCGACTCTCTAACTGCTGAGCCAAACTGGCCAGGGCTTGGTTGCTTCTTGTATGTTCCCTGACCAGAGTTTGAACCCGCAACCTTGGCACATTGGGACGACACTGTAATCAACTGAGCTACCCGGCCAGGGCCATTTAAAATCTTTTTTGTTGTCGTCCAGACTGTTACAGATATTTCCCATTCCCAACCCCCTTTGCCCACCTCCACCCAGCCCCCCACCCCTCATTTTTAACCTTTTGAGGACATTCTATAGTTATCCATAGTAGCTGCACCAATCTGCATTCCCACCAACAGTGCACTAAGGGTTCCCTTTTCTCCACATCCTCATCAACACTTGTCATTTGTGGGTTTATTGATGATAATCATTCCGTCAGCTGTGAGGTGATATCTCATTATGGTTTTCATTTGCAATTCTCTGGTGAATAGTGACTTTGAGCATCCTTTCATATGTCTATTGTCCTTCTGTAATGTCCTGTTTGGAAAAGAGTCTATTCAGATCCTCTGCCCATTTTTAAATTGGATTGGTGTTTTGGTGTTGAGTAGTATGAGTTCTTTATAAATTTTGGATAGTAACATCAGATGTATCATTGGCTAATATGTTCTGCCATTTAGTAGGTTTCTCTTCATTTTTTACTTTTATTTTATTTATTTTTATTTTTATTTTTATTTTTTTACGTGCCCCTAGTGGGAACCGACCCGGGACTCTCTGGTCCACAGGCAGACACTCCAACCGCTGAGCCAAACTGGCCAGGGCTTTTATTTTATTTCTTTATTTAACTTTTTTTATCCTCACCCAAGGACATTTTTGCATTTATCTTCAGATAGGGCGGGAGGGAGAGAGGGAGGAAGAGAGAGAGAGAAACATCGATGTGAGAGACACACATCGAGTGGCTGCCACCCACACGACCCCAACCGGGCGGGGAACAAACTGCCACCGAGGTACGTGCCCTTAGCAGGAATGAACCTGGGACTCTCTGGTCCGCAGGTCGACGCTCTAACCATTGAGCCAAACCAGCCAGGGCTTCATTTTTTTAATTAATTAATTTATTTTTTATTTATTTTTTATCCTCACCCGAGGACATTTTTTCATTTTTTGTTCAGATAGAGTGGGAGGGAGGGAGAGGAAGAGAGAGAGAGAGAGAGAAACATCGACGTGAAAGGGACACATCGAGTGGCTGCCACCCGCACGACCAACCAGGGCCAGGGACAAACTGCAACCGAGGTACATGCCCTTAGCGGGAACCGAACCTGGGTCTCTCTGGACCGCAGGCCGACGCTCTAACCGCTGAGCCAAACCGGCCAGGACCAGGGCTTCATTTTTTATTTTTGACAGTATTACAGATGTCCCTCATCCCCACCCTCTCCTTTGCTCCATTCCACCCAGCCACCACCACACCCTGGGCCTTCACCACATTATTGTCTGTGTCCATGGGCTATGCATGTGTTCTTTGATTAGTCTTCCAGCCCCCACCCCCCTTCCCTTCCCCCTCTGAGATCTGTGAGTCTGTTCCATGTATCCATGCCTCTGGTCCTATATTGTTCATCAGTTTATTTTGTTCATTAGATTCCACATATAAGTGAGATCATGTGGTATTTGTCCTTCTCTGACTGGCTTTAATTCGCTTACCATAATAATCTCTAGGTCCATCCATACCTCTCACAAAGGTTGAGTTTCTTCTTTTTTACAACCACATAGTATTCCATTGTGTAGCTGTACCACGCGTCTACTGATGGGCACTTGGGCTGTTTCCAATCTTAGCTAATGTGAGTAACACTACCATGAACATAGGGGTGCATATATTCTTTCTGACTGGTGTTTCGGGATCCTTGGGATATATTCCCAGAAGTGGGATCGATGGGTCAAACGGCAGTTCCATTTTTAATTTTTTGAGAAAACACCATATTGTTTTCCATAGTGGCTGCACCACTCTGCATTCCCACCAGCAGTGTTCCAGGGTTCCCTTTTCTCCACACCCTCGCCAGCACCTGTTTGTTGATTTATTGATGGCAGCCTTTCTGGCAGGTGTGAGGTGATAACACATTGTAGTTTTAATTTGTATCTCTAACACAATCCCTATTAAAATACCAAGTACATTCCTTCCTTCCTTCCTTCCTTCCTTCCTTCCTTCCTTCCTTCCTTCCTTTCGTTCTTTTTTTTTTTTTTTTTTTTTAATGTTTTTGTCCCTTTATTGATTTCAGAGAGAGGAAGGGAGAAGGAGAGAGAGATGGAAACATCAATGAGAGAGAACATGGACTGGCCGCCTCCAACACGCCCCCACTGGGGGTCGGGCCCACAACCTGGACCCGGCGACCTCTCGGTGCATGGGTGGATGCTCAACCACTGAGCCACACCGGCCGAGCCCAACGGCATATTTCACAGATCTAGAACAAATATTCCAAAATTTTATATGGAACCAAAAAAGACCCTGAATAGCCTCAGCAATATTGAGAAAGATGAACAAAGTTGGAGGGAATCACAATACTGACTATCAAACTATACTACGTACAGCCCTCGCCGGTTTGGCTCAGCGGTTGGAGGGCCGGCCTGCGGACCAGAGAGTCCCAAGTTCGATTCCCTAAGGGCACCGTACCTCAGTTGCAGTTTGTCCCTGGCCCGGTTGCGGTTGTGTGGGTGGCAGCCACTCGATGTGTCTCTCTCACATCGATGTTTCTCTCTCTCTCCCTCCCTCTCTCCCTCCCTCTCTATCTGAAGATAAATGCAAAAAAAAAAAAAAAAAAGACTTAAAAACAAAACAAAACTGTACTACAAAGCCACTGTAATCAAAGCAGCCACCTGGTACTGGCACAAGAACAGGCATATAGATCAATGGCACAGAACCGAAACCCCAGAAATCAACCCGCGCCATTATGGTCAATTAGTATTTGACAAAGGAGGCAAGAGCATACAATGGAGTAAATAAAGACAGTCTCTTCAGTAAATGGTGTTGGGAAAATTGGACAGGTACATGCAAAGAAATGAAACTAGACCAGCAATTTACACCATACACAAGAATAAACTCAAAATGGGTAAAAGACTTAAATGTAAGTCTCGAAACCATAAAGCCCTAGAAGAAAAGAGGCAGTCACTCTCACGTAGCAGTATTTTGTCCTAGGAGCAAGGGAAAACAAAGGGGGGAAAAAAATAAAGGAACTACTCAAGCCGCGACAGTCAAAGCGCGAAGTGGCAAGGGAACGACTGTGCATAAAGAAGCCTACTCCGGGGAACTTCATTTGCGGCGCTAGAGTGTGGAACTGATTAACCGCGATAAAGGAGGGCCGACCGTGCATCAAACTGAAAAGCTTCTTTAAGCACAGCAAAAGAAACCACCAAGAAAATGAAAAGAGAACCGGATACATCTGATAGGCAGTTAAATTCCCAAAATACATAAAGAACTCACAACTGAACAACCAGGGAAGACCAACCTCACGAACTTTCTGCGATCGACAGAACGGGTGAACTATTCCAAACAATGCACGTAACGACGTACTGCTGCGGAAGAGGACGCCAAGGTTACCAAGAGCCACATAACTTCTGTGGTGGGATAAGGGACAGCGCTACGACGCCAAGCTCAACCAGCGGGTCTTGCTAGGACAGCAGCTCACGGTTTCACGGGGAAAGGGAACAGAAAAGAGAGAAAAAAAAGGAAAGGAACAAACAAACCACCAAGAAGAAAACGGCGACTGGATTCCTACTGCAGAGCTCTATTTTTTAGGACACGAATAAATCAGGGGAGAGCGCGAACGCAGTCCCCCACTACCACAAATTATGCAGTCGAGTTTCCCACATTTGGGGAAATCGCAGGGGTCAGCACATCCGGAGTGCAATGGATAAGCCTCGCCCTGGGAAAACCACCTTCGTGATCATGGTATCTCCCCTGCCAGGTAAGTATGAGTTGCTCCGCCCGCCTCCATCCCAACCCTCACGCTCGCCTCGCTCTTCACCCACGGTCACTTTTCCCGCGCCGCCCCCGCACCCTCGCTGCCTCAGGGACCCTCGTCCCAACCCCTCCCATCGCCAGAAAACCTCGGGAGCGTTTGGCTCTCGGGACGCGGGGACGTGGAGGCGCGGGCGGACGCGGACCGGCAGCCTCTGCGCTCCGGCTCATCTACATACGCCACGCCCTCGTCGTGACGTCCCCGGCGCCCTGTCTTCCCTTCTGACCCGGCCCGGCGCGCGCGGGTGGCCGCCAGGACACGGGTCCCCGAGCCGGGAGGAGCGGATCTCGCCGCACCCGGCGCCCGGCAGTTATGGCCCCACCGCGGGTGTGGGTCAGGGCCCGGGCTTGGTCTCGCCTTCCTTTCAGCGAAAGAAGATGTCATCCCATTTTTGTCCTCGCCTACTCCAACTCATTCAAGTAATAGAAAACTCAGGGAAGGCCTTTTTGCAGGTTGACGTTAAGTGCTAAGTCGCTTAATAAGAAATCGTGGTAATGTTTATTCATGGGGTCTTTCTGAGTCAAAGTGACACAACGTGCTTCGGAATGTGTGGTAACCTAACCTAGTAACTCGGAACGGAAACCCTACGTTTTATTGTAGAAAGAAAACCAGGCTACTAAAGCGCTGAGCGGTCGACCGACCCCCTTCAACCGCAGCCAGGCGGGGGGCTCTCCCGGGAGCCCCAGCGCTCAGGGTCGGGCGCCCTTCTGCCTTCTCCGCTTGTATTACCCCAGCATGCATACAGGGTGGCCCCAGAGCGCCCTCTGGTCCTTTCTGACTTGGACTCTGTCACAGATGTACACAGCAGACAGTAGTGAAAGTGGTGAAACAGATTTTACTCAGTCACTACTGACAGAGTGGGGAAAGCTGAGCTCCATCCCGATTGGTGCAGAGGTTATTGGGGCGTTTTAAAGGGAGAGTGGGGTGGGCCGTGGGGGTGGAGCTCAGTAGAGTCAGAAGAGAAGTGAACAACTACAAACGGTCCCGGAGACTGCGAGACAGGCTCTATCCTTCCCGATAACATTTCAAAGGAATATAAATGCTCCAGGAAAGGGAAGTCAGGTGTTGAACTTTCTCAGGCAGGCATTTAACCACCGGTGGGGTGGGGGATGCCATTCCTTGGGGACAGGAAGGGTTGTTACATGCTGAGAGTTCTGCAGTTCTCAACTTAAGGAATTCTGTTTCGTGATCAAACAAGATGACTGCACATCCCCCTGGGTGGACCCTGGACCCTGGACCCTTCTTTTATATTCTGATCTCCTCTTTGTCGACTTTGAGAATTTCTCCATTCAACAATTGTGTATTGAGTGCATAACCCGTGCCAGACACTGTTCAGGAACTTGGGACAAAAAGCCCTCTTGGTGCTCATATTTTACTTAGAGGAGGAGGAGTGGGGTGGAAGAAAATTGGCAATGGACACAATAGGTGAATTGATTAGTACCCTAGGTGTTAAGAGCTTTGGGCGGGGGGTGGGAGAGTGTGGAGGCGGGAGGTGGGGGGAGAAAACAAAAAACGGAGGGAAAGGGGATCGGCATTTGCAGTAAAGGGCAGGTGGCTGTGTTAAACGGGGTGGTCAGAGGAAGCCACATCGAGAAGGTGCCACGTGAGCAAAGACCTAGAGGAGGTCAGGGAGTTGGTCGCCGGGATGTCTGGGGGAAGAGCATCCTGAGCATAAAGATCAGCAGGAGCGAAAGCCCACGTCAGACTGCGTTTGGAGAAAAGCACGGAGGCCCTGTGTCCGGGACAAAATTAAAGAGCTGTACAACATTAAGTCAGAGAGGTGACTGGGCGCGGTCAAGGTCATGAGGGCCTTGTAGACCACCGCAAGGCTTTAAATCTGAGCGAACCAGAAGGTTTTGAGAAGGAATGGCTTGAGCTGCACTGAATCCTCCCCCCCGCAACAAACACACTTTGGCCGCAAGGGTGGCAAGGACCACAGCGGGGAGATCAATCACGAGACTTGCATGATCCGGGCTAAATGATGCTGGCTTTGAATGGTGGCAGAATGTGACACACCAAAAGTGCATTGTTTGGCGTAAGAGTAGTTTTGAACCAAAGGCACTTAAAAACCTGCCGGTGGCTAGGCAGTTCGCAGCCGCCCACCCGGTGCGGGTTCCGGTGCGTGGTCCACCTTTCCTCCCGCAGGCCTGCCCCACCCGCCCCACGCAGCCGGTTCTCCCGCGTCCCTCCCCTCCGCTTCCTACCCGCTTTCCGGCCGCGGATCTCTGTCGCCGCCGCCCCCGCCCCCTGTAGAAAGGGGCACGGGGAGGGGAAATGAGGCGACAGGTGAGAGAGCCGGGGCCCAGGCATCCCGGAAACCGGAGCGGCGGGGTCGGGCCGCCGCCGCCTCGCCCCGCGAGCAGGCCCGCGCTGAGGCTCCGCCCCGGCCGCCGGGAAAGGGGGCGGCGGCGGCGGCGGCGGCGGCGGCGGCGGCGGGCGCCCGGGGCTCTCCTCAAAGGGGCTTCCAGCCAACCCGAGGCCGGTTAGACCGGGCGCCCCGGTGTCTTGGCGTCCGTCATCTGGAGAAAAAGGAATGACCCGGTCCTGGCAGCGTGCGCCCTTCGATAGCTCAGCTGGTAGAGCGGAGGACTGTAGGCTGCGCCCGCGCGGACATCCTTAGGTCGCTGGTTCGATTCCGGCTCGAAGGAGGTGCCCGACGCTTTTGCGCCCCGGAGCAAGGCGCCCCCACACGTCTGTCTTCCTCTCCCGGCGAGCTGCTCCGGGTCTCCCCCCTGCAGTCTCAGCCTTCCCTGCTGTCCCACTGTCAAGACGAGCTGAGCCCCCCGAGGCTGTGGTCTCCCACGGGTTCGGGGACCCGCACCACGGCAGTCTGACACGGGACCTTCGGGAAGACGCTCTTGCTCTGCAGCTACAGAGAGACCCCCCAGCCTCGAATGTCACCATCTGCGGAGACCGGCGGACAGGCACCAAAGACAGAACCTTAGACCTTCATTGGGTATGGCCCCTGAGGGATGCGGAGGTGTGGAATCCTTGGGAACCTGGCTTGGGTTCTGGTTCTTCGGAGGAACGGGCTGTGGGTTTTGGTGACTAGCACACCTGAGTGTGAGCCCCGGCATGGCCGACTATTCCTGTCTGGGGTGTAACTGAGAGTAGCAGGGGGACTCTGGGGCACTGCCCCTCATCCTCAAAGGTGCAGAGGTGCCTGACGCCCAGTCAGAAGATGGCGACACACTTCGGTGTGGGCTTGCCATGCTCCTTTGGGACATAGGCCGGGTGTGTGAGCAGTCTTGGGTGGTGGGCCCACACCAGGCAGGATCTGAAACGTTTGTAAGACACACGGAGCTGGGCGCAAGGAGTCCGACCCCCAACACCGCGTGTTTTCCACCTCTCCACCTTGGACTCTAGTGCCTCTCCAGGAAGCCACAGAACCTTGACCTATTTCAGGAAGCAGCCGCCTCTGCCAAAGGAGTCCTGGTGAGTGGGGCAGAGGAAGGGAAGCCAAGCCCCCAGACTGGCCACCGGTGCTTGGTTATCTATCTGCCTGCAAGTGGACTCCCTGCCTAGCCCGATGTCCTTTCTCCATCGCTTCCCTTAAGTACGGCTCACTGGGCCAAAAAGTGAGCCTAGGTCACTGTGGGCAGGAGGGTGCAGGGGCACTGCCATCAGCATCCGGGCGAGGCCAGGCTCTTGGGTGGGGTAAATAGGGGCTGAGACTGGAACATGTAGCTACACTAAAAAGTAAAGAAATGTACAGTGACCGATGAACACGGGAGCCGGTTTGAAAGGGTTCTCTCACTGGCCAAGTCCCGTTAATGATAATCACGGATTATAATCCACTGAGTAAAATGGGTACAGGGCTTAATACAAGCAACGACACACCAGTATCGATAACTGCTCTCCAATAAAAGAAACTGGGACTCTTTGGAAACCTGTCTAGCCTCACTTCTTTGGGTTGTCATCTTCCTATGGGGGCTCCCATGTGCGTGTAAAAATCTGCATGCTTTCCTCCGGTTAACCTGTTTTATGTCCTTTCAATACATTCTCAGACCCTGTTGGAGACCCAGAAAGGGTAAAAGTAAGGTTTTGACTCTGCTACAGCTTAAAGGGTAAAGCAATGGATGAACAGAAGGGACAGGTATGTGAGAAAAATAAGGCGCTTACCCTTCACCTGCCTTTTTCTGATGTCTGTACAATGATCACATTCTCCTAAAGTGAGAATGGGCTGAAGGAGGCTAGATCGAAGGCTAATGGTGTGGACTAGAGGATCCTCTGCCTGGGCCCAGGGGCTGTATTTTATAGCTCTCACTTAGGGGTTCGAGCAAATGTGTTCAGAGACATTACTGATGAAGCTGAACAGGGAACAGGGAGTGTTTCCAATTCTGTGACTTCTCTACAGGAAGGACACGGTACTATTAAGCCGATCTGGACACAGAGGCAGAACCTGGGAACCTGCTGAAAACTTTTTTTTAAAGCCTGAGATCAAGAAACTAATCCAATAAGTATAGTAAAAGCCTATTATAAACATGCACTATTCTAGCCAACTGTGAATGGAGCAGTCATCAAAATAGTCAAGAAGCCCCTAGCCTCACGGAACTTACATTCCAGTGGGTAAAGTTAGAAAATTAAAATGTATAGTATGTTGAATCAGTGTTTCTCAAGCTTTAACATGTATAGCAGCGATTTCTCAACCAGTGTGCCACAAGAATTTTTAAGACATGCAATACCATGCCCTGGCCAGTTTGGCTCAGCGGTTAGAGCGTCGGCCTACACACCGAAGGGTCTCGGGTTCGATTCCTATCAAGGGCACGTGCCTGGGTTGCAGATTTGCTCCCCGGCCCAGTTGTGGTCCTGCAGGAGGCAACCAGTCACTGTGTCTTCTTTCTCACATGGATGTTTCTTTCTCTCTCCCTCCCTCTAAAAATCAATAGAAAAATATCCTCAGGTGAGGATTAACAACAACAAGACAGTAGCTGTCGGGTGTCCGGGTGTAAGTGAATCAAAATTATACTCTTTCTTTCTTTCTTTCTTTCTTTCTTTCTTTCTTTCTTTCTTTCTTTCTTTCTTTTTCCTTTCTTTTTCCTTCCTTCCTTCCTTCCTTTCTTTCCTTTCCTTTCCTTTCCTTTCCTTTCCTTTCCTTTCCTTTCTTTCCTTTCTTTCCTTCCTTCCTTCCTTCCTTCCTTCCTTCCTTCCTTCCTTCCTTCCTTCCTTCCTTCCTTCCTTCCTTCCTCTCTCTTTGGCGTGCCACAGAATTTAATTAGCTTTTGTGTGCCGTGAGATGAATAAGGTTGAAAAATCGCTGCTGTATAGGATCAACTGGGAATCCTGTTGAAATGTTGAATCTGTCCTAGCCAGGTAGCTCAGCTGGTTAGACCATCGTCCCGATATGCCAAGGTTTCGGGTTCGATCCCTGGTCAGGGCATGTACAAGAATCAATCAATTAAAACCACAATGAGGTATCACCTCACACCTGCCAGAATGGCTACCACCAACAAATCAACAAACGACAAGTGCCGGCCGGGTAGGTGGAGAAAAGGGAATCCTAGTACACTGCTGGTGGGAATGCAGACTGGTGCTGCCACCGTGGAAAACAGTGTGGAGTTTCCTCGAAAAATTAAAAATGGAACTGCCTTTTGACCCAGCGATCCCACTTCTGGGAGTATATCCTAAGAATCCCGAAAGACCCGTCAGAAAGAATATATGCACCCCTATGTTTTTAGCAGAGTTCTTTATAATAGCTAAGATCTGGAAACAGCCCAAATGCCCACCAGTGGATGAGTGGGTAAAAAAGCTGTGGCACATTTACACAATGGAATACTATCCGATCTTTAAAAAGAAGGAAATCTTACCTTTTAGGACAACATGGATGGACCTGGAGATTATTATGCATACTAAGTGAAATAAGCCAGTCAAAGACAACTACCACATGATCCCACTTGTATGTGGAATCTAATGCGAACAAAATAGAAACAAAGCCATGGATACACCGAACGGACTGACAGCTGTCAGAGGGGAGGTGGGAGGGGGGACTGGATGCAAGAAAGTGAAGGGACTAGCTAAAGAACATATATAACCCACAGGCACAGACCACAGTGTGGTGATGGGTGGAGACGGGCAAAGAGGGGCAAATGGGGACATCTGTAATAGCGTGAACAATAATAAAAGTAAAGGAAAAAGAAGAAAAGAAAAAAGTGGAGAAAGAACTAATTTACTGCCCTAGAGGCAGACAAATCAACCAGTGAACGCATCGAGAAATCGACGTTGACCTCTTGACCTCTTCACTGCAGCGCAGACAGAAGTTTAAGGGTCCGCGTTCCTAGCCGATGACGCTGAAACACACCACACGAGGAAACCAAGAAGAAAAGCAGGAAAAACAAAGGATTGGGAGTCATGTGTAAGAACTTCGCTCCCGCTCCGCGGTCGCGGGAAGAGACCGTAAGCTTTGTGAGAAGTAGGAACGCCCCACTCTAACGGAGGTCAGTGAACCTCAGTTTCCAGGTAGGCCAGAACCTAAACCCTTGCTCTTCGCTACCCTACCAGGCCTGACATTTGCAACCACAGGAACACCAGGGGAGAGCGCGAACGCAGTCCCCCACTACCACAAATTGTGCAGTCGAGTTTCCCACATTTGGGGAAATCGCAGGGGTCAGCACATCCGGAGTGCAATGGATAAGCCTCGCCCTGGGAAAACCACCTTCGTGATCATGGTATCTCCCCTGCCAGGTAAGTATGAGTTGCTCCCCCCTAGCTCCATCCCAAACCCCGCGCTCGCCCTGCTCCACACCCACGGTTACTTGTCGCACGCCGCCTCCGCACCCTCTCTGCCTGAGAGACTCCCGCTCCAACCTCTCCCATCGCCAAACAACCTCGGGAGCGTTTGGCTCTCGGGACGCGGGGACGTGGAGGCGCGGGCAGACTCGGACCGGCAGCCTCTGCGCTCCGGCTCATCTACATACGCCACGCCCTCGTCGTGACGTCCCGGCGTCCCGTCTCCCACCCTGACCCGCCGCCGGGCTCAGGAGAGATCCATTCTGAGTCTTCTAGTTACAATAACCATTGGTTTGTAGTTTAAAGTTCGATCGAGGGGTTCGATTGTCTCAGTCTTTTTCTAGTTTTTCCCCAGTGGAAAATCGCAGTTTGAGATTTCTAGTTTGTTTGGTTTTTCTTTGGCCGCCTTTGTGGCCTGCAGTAGCTTAGGGCAGGTTTGCTTGACCTCTAGGTTTTTTTTCTAGATATGATTCATTGACTGTGTTAAGTGAAAAAATAAAAATAAATAAATAAATAAATAAATAAATAAATAAATAAATAAATAAATAAATAAATAAATAAATTTAGTATGGTACCCTTTGTCTAGGGAAAATGTGAAAATACTAAGAAAAAAAGTGACCAACCAAAACGACTTTTCAACGCAGTGCATCGACCATAAACATCTTCAAGTCTAAGGACGAGAACTGACAACCAATACTAAAAGTGTCCCCTAGTAGGTTCGTTTTTTCATAGCCATGTGATTATGACCATTCTGTAATAATGCTGCGTGTGTCGTAGAATTGATTTAATGAGTAATGGATGTTGGGAGTCAAGTACGGAATGGGAGGGCGAGGAGGAACCATGTGGTGTTAAGTTGGAAATTGGAATTGAAGATACCAGTAGGGGCTTTATTATTATTATTATTATTATTATTATTATTATTATTATTTAAAGGGATTAATACGGGAAAGTTTAAAAAAATTTTTTTCTTTATTAATGTTTAGAGAGAGAGGAAGGGAGAGGGAGAGAGAGATAGAAACAGCGATGAGAGAGAACATCGATTGGCCGCCTCCTGCATGCCCCCCACTGCGGATCGGGCCCACAATCTGGGCATGTGCCCTGACCGGGAATCGAACCGCCGACCTCTTGATGCATGGGTGGACACTCAACCGCTGAGCCACACCAGCTGGGCAGAGGCTCATTATTTTTATTTTTTCAATCCTCACTCGAGGACATTTTTCTATTTATCTAGAGAGAGAGAGAGAGAGAGAGAGGGGAAGAGAAACATCAATGTGAGAGAGACACATCCACCGGTTGCCTCCCGCACTACCATGACCAGGACCCGGGAGGAACTGCAACTGAGGTATGTGCCCTTGACCGGAATCGAACCCGCCACTCATTGGTCCGCGGGCCCACACCCTAACCGCCGAGCCAAACCGGCCAGCGCCATTATTTTTAATAGGTATAGATACACGTAGGATATAGACGTATTTCCTAGCTCTATCCACCGAAGGAGCCTAGAAGCAAAGACACTGGGTGACACTAAGCACACCCAGTGGCCTGTTCTTGCTTTCTAAGTGCCATTCCCCAGTAAAAAGAACCTGGCTCTTTGGAGAAATAGACGATTGTCAAGGAGCCAGGGAAGGTCACTAGGAGCCTGAGGGAGGGAGGGAGGGAACACAGCTGGGCCTGGGACTCTTTCCCTGGATGAGCCTGGAACATCTTGTGCCAGAAAATAAGGAAATGGTCCAAAAATGATACAAACATCTCAAAAGGTAGCTAACTCAAAGGGGCTTTCGTAGGCCCAATCTGAGAACATTTGAGCATCCAAATCAATAAAAACAGTTATGGATTATAAACACCCGAATCACAACCATGAGTTCATATGAGTTGTACGTAAGGGTAGAATGAACGATGGAATTAGAAAATCAGGATTTGGCAATCGTAACGCAAGAGTCGTCGTCAACGGATGGTAAAAACTATCGTGCTAAAGTTTGATGAGGAACAGGATATTTTCAGACCATCTCCACACAAATCACTTAATAATTACAAAGGGCAAACCTGGTAAACACCTCCAGGGGCAGGTGGTTGCAGTACTGGCCCCACGTGCACCCACGTGCTGGCCGCAGCGCCCCTCCGTATTGACTCTGGACTTGGCTCTGTGACTTGCTTTGGCTAATGGAACATCAGCTAATGTGATGCAAGCAGAAGGCTGAAAAGCATTTTCTCGTCGCGACTTGCTCTCGCTTGCGGTCCTAGGACCACCATGAGAAGAAGTCTAGGTTAGCCTGTTGGAGCCTCTTGGAGGAAGCCTGAGTCAGCCCGTTGATGAAGATGAACCATGTCAGCTGAGGCCCTTAGACTGCCCAGGCCCCAACTGACTGCAGCTGTGTTAGTGATCGCACTCGAGACCCGAAGAACTGCCCAGCTGAGCCCAGCCAGAATGGCTGATCCAAAGAATTGTGAGCAGGTAAAATGGTCATAATTTTAAATCACTAAGTTTTAGGGCACTTTGTTTCACAGCAGTGGATAACTGATACACCGCCTTAACCAAGTAATCGATGTTAACGCCACCAATAATTGGACAGACTGACTTCAGGTGCCTCCAAGTGTGATGCCACTGCATTAATTTTTTAGGGCTGTGTAGTAAAGTACAGGCACACCTCGTTTTATTTTTTTAGTTTTTTTTCCTTTATTGATTTTAGAGAGAGAAGAAGGGAGAGGGAGAGAGAGATAGAAACATCGCTCGATGAGAGAGAACATCGACCGGCCGCCTCCTGTATGCCCCACACTGGGGATCGGGCCCACAACCTGGGCATGTGTCCTGACCGGGAATCGAACCGGCGACCTCTTGGTGCATGGGTCGGTGCTCAACCACTGAGCCACACCGGCCGGACCAGGCACACCTCATTTTATTGTGCTTCAATTTATCGTGCTTCACAGGTGTTGCATTTTTTTTTCTTTTAAGTCCTCATTTGAGGATATATCTGTTGATTTTAGAGAGAGAGGAAGGGAGGGAGGGCTGTGGCAAGGGAGAAGGAGACCGAGGATCGAACTCAAAACCTGGGGTCCTGGGCATGTGCCCTGACTGGAATCGAACCCGCCACCTTTCGGTGTACGGGATGACGCTCCAACCAACGGCGACACACCAGCCAGGGTAGGTGTTGCATTTTTTAAAAAACAAAAGTCAAGATCATCCACCAGCAAGAAGATGACGACTCGCTTTTTGTGGCACTCGCTTGGCTTTCTTACTGGAACTGAACCCGCGTTAACTCTAAGGTGAGCATCTACCACAAACTGGGTAGCTTAAAACAACAGATAACTTATCCTCTCACGGTTCTGGAAGCCAGAAATCCGAAATCGAGCTGTCGGCAGGGCCATGCTCCCTCCAACATTCTGGGTAGACTCTTTCCTTGCCTCTTCCTAGCTTCTGGTGGTGACAGTCAGTCCTTGGCTTGTGGTTACATCACTCCGATCTCTGCTTCTGTCATCCCATGGCGTTCTCCCTGTGTCTCTTTCTTTACATGGCATTTTCCTCCTATAAGGATAACAGCCGTATCGGATTAGGGCGCCCTCTAGCGACCTCAGCTAAAATCGACTGTGTCTGCAAAGACCTTATTTCCAAGTAAGGTCATATTCATAGGTACCAGGGCTTAGGACTTCAAAAAACAAACAAACAAAGAAAACATATATATATGTATTTGGGAGAGGCTCAAGTCAGCCCTTCACAGTCACAAAATCATGTATGCAGTCTTCGTTTCAGATATGCACACTGGAATGTGATTATGAAGAAACACAGGACAAGCCCCAAACGGAAGGATATTCATTCTACAGAATAACTTAACTAGCATCTAGTCTTCAAAAATGCCCACAAAGAACAACCCGGGAAGTAGTTCAGATTAAAAAGTGGGTCAAAGAGACATGACGACTGAATGCAATATGTGGTTTTGAATTGTCCTTTGCTATAAAGGGCATTATAGGGACAATCGGTGAACGTTGAATAATGTCTGCAGAGTAAATGATAACAATATTGTAAATATTGTATCAGCGTTCCTTACTTGAATTTGATCATCACATTGGGGTTAGGTAGGAGAGTCCTTTGTTTTTAGGAAATACACAGCGAGAAAGGAAAACCTTCCTGAAACAACCAACCATCAAAAAGGACGCTACCCTACGTGTCCTCAGATCTTGGCGCAGCTGGACCCTTCCCTGGCCCGGTCATCTCCAGTCCCGGCTCTCGCCTCGCTTCGCTCCATGGCACTGACCACTCCGCAAGGAACGCACCCTAGTTCAATCATTGTGCTGCCACCTTTCACCTCCACTCGATCTCCAGAACGACTCTCCTCGTGTGTAGGAGAAAAAGATAAACCCGGGCGGCCTGAAAGAGGCAACCTAACCCCCCAGGACGGAAATGGGGCGTTTCTGTCCATTTGATTTTCAAAGACGTGCAGCACCCCTCCCCTGCCCACACGTGTGCACCGTGAATGGACGCTTTGACCTGATCCTCTGTTCAAATTTCCCTTTTCACTGTTGCAAGATTAGGTTACTGTGTAATGTGAAAGATCACGAATGAGGATTAAAACAGTTTCATGTTCACTTGGTGACGAAACTCTGATTTTAGTATCTCAAGTTTAATTGACACTCTGTTGCGTGTCATGTTCGCTGAAAGGAAGGCGAGACCAAGCCCGGGCCCTGACCCACACCCGCGGTGGGGCCATAACTGCCGGGCGCCGGGTGCGGCGAGATCCGGTCGGTCCTCCCGGCTCGGGGACCGTGTCCTGGCGGCCACCCGCGCGCGCCCGCCCGGCCGGGTCAGAAGGGAAGACAGGGCGCCGGGGACGTCACGACGAGGGCGTGGCGTATGTAGATGAGCCGGAGCGCAGAGGCTGCCGGTCCGCGTCCGCCCGCGCCTCCACGTCCCCGCGTCCCGAGATCCAAACGCTCCCGAGGTTTTCTGGCGATGGGAGGGGTTGGGACGAGGGTCCCTGAGGCAGCGAGGGTGCGGAGGCGGCGCGGGAAAAGTGACCGTGGGTGAAGAGCGAGGCGAGCGTGAGGGTTGGGATGGAGGCGGGCGGAGCAACTCATACTTACCTGGCAGGGGAGATACCATGATCACGAAGGTGGTTTTCCCAGGGCGAGGCTTATCCATTGCACTCCGGATGTGCTGACCCCTGCGATTTCCCCAAATGTGGGAAACTCGACTGCATAATTTGTGGTAGTGGGGGACTGCGTTCGCGCTCTCCCCTGGTTTTGGTCGGTCACAAAATTAGAAGCGTTTTCTCTTCTTTGTTGTAATTTTCTTGAGCACTTGATCGCAGGAGCTTTTCGGGGGATCACCTCCGTGTGAGGGTACACGGGATTTTTTTTCTCTGACCGACGCCGAAGCTACCGCCGCTTTAGTTGCTACGTTCTGATTTCCAAGCTCAGAATTCAGAGAACGTAGACGTTGAATGAAGTTCTGAGTTAGACTAGTCCCTGCGTAGTCGCCCGTAGTTAACGATTTACGTGGAACTGCACTCCCTGCGCTTTCCGTTCTCCCGCGGCACTTTTCTTTCTCAACCCTTGTCGGGTCTCCCACTTTATTCTGTTTTCTGCATCGTGACCCACTTAAAAAAGATCAGTTTGAACTCCACTTCTGTAGTTTTACAGCAGCGTATTAAGAACACTGACTTGTATAAGCTGTTCCAAACTAGGTCCCGCCAGTCTTTGAACTTCACTAGTCTACAGGCCTGACCCATTCTCTTTGGCAATTTCTTCTCCTGCCATCTTCCACTCCCATGGAATAAGCCCCTCATCCCACACTCCCCTGGTTCCCCCAGGCCATTCCGGCTGGCTGCCTGGTCGCTCCCGTTCCTCCTCCTCAGAGCGTAGCACCGACTTCCAACCCTTTCCATCTCATGGCACACAAACTTACTAAAATTCTGCCGCACGCCAAGAAATACGTTTTCTTGCCCATCTGACAAAAGACAGAAACAAAGCAAGATCTAATTTTGATTCATTCACACCGGACAGACGGCTGTTGTGTTTGTTGTCATTTCTTTATTTGACAATCTGAGGGAAAAGAGGTCAGCGCCCCTGACTAAATAGTCAGGCATGACATGTTTTCAAAGTTCTTGCGGCACACGGGTGGGTTCAGAATCGCTGGCATACAGCCTCGCCAGAGAGAGGAAACCCTACACTCTCCGTGCAGGGCTTGGGTCTCTGCCGGTAGGTGTCTTTCCGTTTCACCTTTGTGTCCCCCAGGCAGGAGATGGCCAATCAATGTTTTCTCAATGCCACAGCTCAACAGCAGTGAATCCGGGACTGGCTATTTTTATCGGGGACAAACACGCGGGGAGCCCTGCAATAACGAATGTTTGTTCTGGAGGTGCAAAGCAGAATCTTTCCTCAGTATGCCCTGGAGGGAGTAACATCTTCTTTACCTAATTTGCAGGACTTGTTAGTGAGAAGACCCTTGCTGAAGTGTGGTAGTCAACTCATTCATACATGCATATATTCAACCCTCCACCCCCTACCCCCACCTCAACAAGTACTCTAAAAAAATGCGAGGGGCCACGGGATGTACCATCTACTCTACCCCCTTCCCCCAAAGGCCACCTTGGTACAAACAGATGAACTGAGAGATGTATATAGCTTTTTGTCCTGTACTTGCTATTTCTTGGCATTTACAGAGCATCTTCGCATGTCCAGAGCACTGTACCAACATTTATTAATCCCCACAACACCCCTGTGAGGTAGGTCGATATGTCCTTTGTAGTAGAGAAACTCAGGCAGAGAGGGGTCAAGCGCACCTGCCCGAGGCCACAAGGGCACGCCGTGAAGCTAGGGTTCTGCATCCCACGTTCACCCACTTGGTGAGCGCTGCACGGGCATATTTTCACCAGTGAAGGTGACACGAAGGACAAGACACACAGATCTCCCGGTCAACAGAAAAATCCACAGTTCAAATGGCGTCGGAGAACAAGAGCGAAAGAGAGGAACACGAACCAGCACGGCAGTGAGGCTGCGGAGGGAGGCCGGAATCGTCCCGACTGGCCTCGGGCCCTAGACCAGGCGGCTGGTCTTCAGAGCGGTTTGGGAAGACCCACACACACTAGGAACCCATCCCAGGGGCCACCCACCCCAATGCCCCTGGTTTCCAAATGGGAGAAAACTTAGAAAAAGACAGAGGAAAAGTCCCAGACAATCTAATTTTAAACAGGCATGACATAACGTTCCCTCACGTTAGAAAGGCCAATATATTGGTAATGTAACTTAACCGACAATCAGTATCCTTGTCCTTGTTTTGGCACCCTAACTTTATTCCAAATATTTCCATGCCCCCCCCCCCCCCCCCCCCACGGTCAAGCGCTGTTCCCTACAGCAGACTTCTCCCTCTACATGCTAATCGATACACTGGCACCAGGGCATACGTCACGGGTTTAATCGGCCCCGAGCTAGGGATGGGATCCAGGAGAGTGACGGGCCGACCCTACCGTATTCTCAGCCTCCTGTTATTTTCGAAACAGCGGTCTCTCAGCGGCCTCCGCCCGATTCCACCTTCTATGAAGGGCTAGCTGATAGCACAGCAGCAGTTCACTCTTTTGTAAAGGGACTGTCACCCTAAAGGAAGGAAGGAGCACCGAGACCCGCTCTGTAAAGCATGGTACGGGAGTAGATTTATTACAGCTACTCCAGATTTTAGAGTGATACAATGACCACAGAGTTAAAAACCATCACTGCTATCACTGTTTATTTAACAATAGTTGGTTTAGTCTACAAGTTTAAGGCAAACATACTAATGCATTTGCTTTTCTTCAGAAATCATACTTAGAAAGATTACATAAAGTCTGTCCCAAAACTTCTAAGAAATATTCATTAATTAAAAATAAGTCTGATTAAGATGCTTTACCGGGATACATGAATGCACTAAGGTGGTATACAATGTTTTCTTAGAAACAAAATTCAAAAAAAAGGTAGTGGCAATCTTTTATCTTCTTTGAAGAATACATTTCGAAAGGGTTAGAATTCAGAAATTACTTAAAAGGTAAATAAGATTGGCAGCCGTAAGGAATACTATTCATAAAATAAACACGGTTATAGAGGCTACGCAGTTATAAAGGGGTGGACTTTGTCTGGGCTTTTGAAGAGGAGGAGCGCGCCACCAGCGATGAGCGCCAAGGCCGACGCCGACGGCCCCCCGCCCCGGGAGCAGTGCGCGCCAGCCGGAGGGCGGCGCTCCCCACGCGCAGGCGGCACCCGGGGACCGCGCTGCTCCACGGTTTCTCAGAAAAGAGGAGAGGAGATGCACTTTGTCAGCCGTTTCTCTTGTTTCCAGTGAGCAGTAAATGCCTAACAGCATGAAGAAAACAAAAATAAAATCTGAAGGAAGGCAGCCCTTTTTTTACCCGAAGGTGGGGTGTGGCTTATGTGTCTCCATTTAGCACTGCCAGGCAGTTCTGCAGCAGCTGTAGGTTACCCTAAAAAGGAAGGGAGAGTCAGTTATGAAGGTCAAATAGTTTGGAAGAGTCTCATTCAAAAGGTAACAGCGTTAGAAATCACACAGCTTTCAATTCGTTCGGATAGGAGAATGTTGGAAACAGCTGCTTATTATACACAGGCAAAGGTTTAAGGGCGTTCGATTCTGTAATGTGTCTCGCATTGGGTATTTCCCACACACTCCATTCTTCGGTAAATTTCCATCCAGACCAGCGTTAATGTTTTGATCTGGCACGTCCTGGTGAGGGAGAATAGACGCCCTTTGTTGGAGTCCAAGTTACACTACCGCACACCTTCTGACTGTGAGAACGGTTCTGATCACTTTCCTTCAACCGTTCACATACACACGAGCACGGATTTATAGCCGTTTTTATAAAAATGGTAAGAGGACGTGCAAACGTATTCTAATTCATACCCAAGTACCCATCTGTAAACGTGTCAACTGCCGTCCAAATTTAGAGACGCGTAAAAACAAATTTAAGTGCAGGGTGGGGCAAAAGCAGGTTTAAACAGTCGTGAGTATGTGAAACACAGACTTTATTCTTGTACTATTATTGTTTATAATCACTGTATTTTCTTTAAATTTTTTTTTCTTTATTGATTTTAGAGAGGGAGAGGAGAGAGAGAGAAACCCCGATGAGAGAGCGCATCGACTGGCTGCCTCCTGCACATCCCCCACTGGGGATCTGGCGCACAACCTGGGCATGTGCCCTGACTGGGAATCCAACCGGTGACCTCCTGGTGCATAGGTGGACGCTCAACTACCGAGCCACACCAGCCGGGCCTTACCATACATTTTATACTTCACTAACAAAGAATCTGAACCCAGCTGGTGTGGCTCAGTGGACTGAGTGTCGTCCAATGGACAGAGGTCCTGGTTTGATTCCCGGTCAGGGCACATGCCAGGGTTGTCTCTCATCTACTCAACTTTGCTATACTACTGTGAAAACAATCATAGACAAAGCATAATGAATGAGCTTGGCTGTATTACAGTAATATTTTATTTATAGATTAAATTTGAATTTCATATAATTATCACATGTGAAACATTATTTTTTGTTTTTTTAAATAACCATTTAAAAACAAACGCCATTCCTGGTTCACAGGCTGTAGTTTGCCAACTCCTTCTTGATCTAGAACAAAATCCTCGATACTGCCCAGCTGGTGTGACTCAGTGGTTGAGCACTGACTCATGCACCGAGAGGTTGCTGGTTCGATTCCCGTTCAGGGCACTTAGCCAGGTTGTGGGCCTGATCCCCAGGGCGGGGCATGCAGGAGGCAGCCAATCAATGTTCTTTCTCATTGATGTTTCTATCTCTCTCTCCTTCTCCCTTCTACTCTCTCTCTAGTATCAATAAAGAAAAAAAAAAAAAATCAAGACTCTATAACTTCTTGGAAAAGAAGAAAAACAGTGAACATTAGAAACCAACACAGGCTCAGTATATACATACCATGCCAAACTTGTCAAAACATTTTCTTTTGATAGGGTTATTAGACAACACAGATCTTGATTTTAATGAGGACTTTGGTACTTCTTATATCCTTCATGGATAAAATGGAGAAATGGTGGCTGATGATACCATATACAGGTTTATTCATAACCATCTAAATAACTGTAACTAGAAGTATTTGAGATCTTGCTCATCAGCATACATATGCCATTAGTTTCACCTCAAACAAACTGTTAGAAAACATCTCTACAGGTTTAGATGTTTTATGCCAATGTAACGCATTCCCTCTATGCCTGTTCTGGTTTGAATTGTGTCCCCACCAAAAGAAAAAAAGATATTACAAAAATATAAATAAATAAATAAATAAATAAAGCCAAAAAATATTAATAAGTTAATACCAATTAATTAGTACAGAAAGAAAGAGAACCAAAAATTTAGCCTTTTTAGGTGCCATATGCTTTTATAATTAGATTAACAAATGTTGATTCCTTTGGCCCTGGATCAATCTTAGAAATTAAAATTTAGATGAAGACATAAAAGGGAAGTTCATACAAATTACAAATGTCCAGCACTTTTTAGGCAAAACTAGTATAATAGTAAATTCTATATGATCAAATCCATATTTTTATTTATTAAAAAAATTTTTTTTCTTTATTGATTTTAGAGAGAGAGAAAGGGAGAGGAAGAGAGATAGAGACATCAATGAAAGAGAACCTTCACTGGCTACCTCCTGCATGCCCCACACTGGGGATTTGGCCCACAACCTGGGCATGTGCCCTGACCAGGAATCGAACTGACGACCTTTTGGTGCATGGGTCGATGCTCAACCACTGAACCACACTGGCTGAGCAATTTTGAATACATTTTTAATCTCCAGTCCCTCTGACTGAAGATAATATTAAATAAATTTTTAAGTGATATTTGTTTATACTCAGAAAGATTTATTTTTTAACCAACCAGTCAAAAATAAAATGACAATGATTTCCATATTAGATCCTAGTCTTTCAGAGCTGACCATCAGGAACATTATATATATTATTCTTTTTTTTTTTTTATTTTCACTTTATTTTATTTTTTTTTATCCTCACCCGAGGACATTTTGCATTTATCTTCAGATTGAGCGGGAGGGAGAGTGGGTGGAAGAGAGAGAGAGAAACATCAACATGAGAGAGACACATCGACTGGCTGCCATCCACATGACCCCAACTGGGGCCGGGGACAAACTGCAACCGAGGTACGTGCCCTCAGCGGGAACCGAACCCGGGTCTCTTTGGTCTGCGGGCCAATGCTCTAACCGCTGAGCCACACCGGCCAGGGCTATTTTTCTTTTTATTTATTTATTTATTTATTTATTTTAAATACTTTAAAAAAAGTATGTATTTATTTATTTTAAATCCTCACCCAAGGATATTTTTCCATTTATTTTCAGACAGAGTGGGAGAGAGGGAGGGGGAGAGAGAGAGAAAGAAACATCGATGTGAGAGAGACACATCAACTGGTTGCCTCCTGCATGACCCCAACCAGGGCCAGGGATGGAACCACAACCAAGGTACGTGCCCTTGACCGGAATCTAACCAGCAACTCTTTGGTTCTGGGGCCGATGCTCTAACCACTGAGCAGCACCGGCCAGGGCTTCTTTTTCTTTTTTTTTAAATATGTTTTTATTGGCCTGGCCGGTGTAGCTCAGTGGTTGGGCATCGACCCATGCACCAACAGGTCACCAGTTCAATTGCCAGTCAAGGCACATGCCCAGGATGTGGGTCTTATCCCCAGTGGGGGGCATGCAGGAGGCGGCCAATTGATGTTCTCTCTCATTGATGTTTCTATCTCTCTCTCCCTTCCTCTCTCTCTAATATCAATAAAAAAATAAATAAATATGTTTTTAGTGATTTTTTAGAGAGAAAGAGGGAGGGACGGAGAGAGAAACATTGATTGGCTTCCTCCTGCATGCCCCTGCACTGGGTATTGAGCCCGCAACCCAGGCATGTGCCCTGACTGGGAATCAAACCAAGACCTCTCAGTCCGTGGGATGACACTCAATCCACTGAGCAACGCTGGCTGAGCTAGATATATTCTTCTTCTTCTTTTTTAATCCTCATGGAGGATATTTTTCTATTTATCTTCAGATAGAGTGGGAGGGAGAGAAAAGGAGAGAGAGAAATATTGATGTGAAGAGGGACACATTGACTGGTTGCCTCTCATATGACCTCGACCACGGCTGGGGACAAACTCAACCAAAGTAATGTGCCCTTGACCGGAATCGAATCCGCGACTCTTTGGTCCGTGGGCCAATGCTCTATCCCCTGAGCCAAACCGGCCAAGGCATAGATACTATTCTTGATTGAATTAGATCATTAAAAAAAAAAATCTCTCTCAATTCTAAGTTCTCTATTTTAAAAATTACCATAAGGTTTGCACTAAGCTTTATCTTTATATTAACTATAAGAAAGGGCTTAATTGAAGTAAGCAAATAATGTAAAAAACTATAAGAGGATATTTATTTACTAAAACCAAATATTTTTAAGGAGTGAAGTAATCTCGGAAAGCTTAATTTAAATCAGGAATAGTTCTTGCAGTATCCCCTGGAATCAGTTTCATAGCTGACTCATTTCTATAAGTTCCTTAAATTATTAAGCCTTTAATATGACATTACCTTTGCATGCTTCAGTTCTAACTCTGCCAGTTCCACTAAATTTTTTCTGAATGCCGCAACTCTTCTTGTCTTAAAATCTATGAGTTCTATGAACAAAAGAAATTAGGATTAACTATTTAATTTACACACTAGTATAAAGCACACTAGTATAACCTTATTAAAGGTTAATATAATAGTACCTTGTTTTGCAGATTCTGATATTTTTTCAAATTTCTGACAACATAATTGTTGGGACGTTTCAGCCTGCAGAACATCTTTATTTTTGGCTCTTGCTTTATCTAGTGCTTTATTAGCATTTTCATAATCCACTAGTGACCTAGATCTTCGATAGAGGAGATCCTATAAAACAGAATGCTTCACAATAATATATGCCACATATTTCTGGTAGTTACACTCAACCATCACCACCACCACCACCTACTCATCCTCTGAGATAACACATATAACAGTGAATACTACATGCCAATTACTCTTGTACTTTAAAAAAAAATAACAGCTTTATTGGGATATAATCTGTATACCATATAGATTACTCATTCAAAATGCACAATTCAGTGGTTTTTAGGATGCTCACAGAGTTGTTTACCCATCACTACAATCAATTTTAGAACATTTTTGTCACCCAGAAAAGAAACCCCATATCCATAGAACAGTCACTCTCCCTCTTCACCCTCGACCCCAACCATTAATGCTTTCTGTCTCTATAGATTTGCCTATTCTGGACATTTCATTAAAAAATGAAATCAGCCCTGGCCAGTTTGCCTGAGTGGTCAGAGTGCCGGCCTTCAGACCGAAGGCCTGGATACGATTTCAGGTTAAAGGCACATACCTAGGTTGCAGGTTCAATCCCCAGTCCCAGTCGGGGTAGTGCGGGAGGCAACCAATCGATGTGTCTCACATCTCTCTTGTCCTCCCTCCCACTCTATCTAAAAATCAATGGAAAAAATATTCTTGAGTGAGGATTAAAAAAATAAAAAAGGGCTAAAGGCCAAGTTTTGTTTTGTTTTTTTTAAATCCTCACCTGAGGACATTTTTTCACTTTTTGTTCAGATAGAGTGGGAGGGAGAGAGGGGAAGAGAGAGAGAGAGAGAGAGAGAAACATCGACGCGAAAGGGACACATCGAGTGGCTGCCTCCCGCACAACCCAACCAGGGCCGGGGACAAACTGCAACCGAGATACGTGGCCCCAGCGGGAACCGAACCCGGGTCTCTCTGGACCGCAGTCCCACGCTCTAACCGCTCAGCCAAACCGGCCAGGGCTAAAGGCCAAGTTTTTAAACAGACTTCACAACAGAATATACATAGATGGCAAGTAAGTATGTGAAAAGATGCTTCACATCACATGTTATCAGGGAAATGCAAATTAAAACAATGAGATGCCATCGCACACGTTAGAATGGCCAAAATCCACAACACTGACAATACCCAATGCTGGTAAGAATGTGAGGCAACAGGAACTCTCAGAAATGCAAAATGGTACAGTCACTTTGGAAAATGGTTTTGTAGAACTAAACACACTCTCTCCATATGGTCTAGCAATTGTGCTCCTCGGTATTTACTCAAGAGTTGAAAACTTATGTTCACCCAAAAACCTGCACATGAATGTTTACAGCAGCTTTATTGATTATTGCCAAAACCTGGAAGCAACCAAGATGTCCTTCAGCAGGTTAGTGGACAAATAAGCAGAATATTATTCAGTGCTAAAAAGAAATGAGTTATTAAGCCATGAAAAGACAGAGGAACTTAAATGCATGTTTCTAAGTGGAAGAAGCCAATTTGAAAAGGCCCAACGATATGACATTCTGGAAAAGGCAAAACTATGGAGACAATAAACAAGACCAAAAGGGGTTAGGGGGAAGGAGGATGAACAGAGGGAGCACAGAGGATTTTTAGGGCAGTGAAACTATTCTGTATGATACTTGTAATGGCAGATACATGTCATCAGACATCTGTTAAAACCCACAGAACGCACAACACAACACTAAGAGTGAACTCTAGTATAAACTATTGTTTGGCTTCTTTCACCATTTTTTATTTTGAGATTCATCCATGTTGTTGCTCATATGAATAGTTCATTCCTTTTTATTGCTGAATAACATTCCACTGTATGGCTATACCACAATTTGTTTATCCACTCACCTGTTGGTGGACTTCTGGGTTGCTGTTGCCAGTTTTCAGCTATTACAAATAAAGCTGATGTGAACATCTGTGGGGATATATGCTTTCAAATACCTAAACTGGAATGACTGGATCATAGTGTAGTCTATGTTTAATTTTTAAAGAAACTGTGACACTTTTCCAAAGTACTGTACCATATTTCCACTAACAGTGTATGACAATTCCATATGCTATAATTTTTCTTTTCTAATTTATTGATTTTTGGAGAGGAAGGGAGAAGAGAAAAACATCAATGTGAAAGTGCAACATCAATCGGCTACCTCCCGTATGCCCCCATGAAGAATCGAACAAGCAACCCTTCGATGCACCAGACAACACCCAACCAACTAAACCACACCGGCCATGGCTAGTTGCTGTAATTTTTGTTATAATTTTTTCATTTTAGCCATTCTACTTAAGGCGTATTATGATACGTCATTGTAGTTTGTTTTGTTTTGTTTTTTTGTAATTCTTACAATTAAGTTTCAATTCTTTCTTGTGGTTACTAAAAAATTTGTATTTACTTTTTAAAAAAAATATGTTTTTACTGATATTAGAGAGAGAGGAAGGGAAGAGAGGGAAAGAGAGAGAGAAACACTGATAGGCTGCTTCCTGCATGCACCCCAACTGGGAATTGAACCGGTGACCTTTTGATGGATAGGATGGCGCTCAACCAACTGAGCCACACTGGCCAGGGCTGGATTCACTTTTATTTTATTTTTATTTATTTATTTTAATCCTCACCGGAGGATATTTTTCCATTTTATCTTCAGGTAGAGTGGGAGGGAGAGAGAGAGAAACATCAATGTGAGAAGGACACATCGACTGGCTGCCTCGCGCATGACCCCAACCAGGGCCAGGGACGAACTGCAACTGAGGTACGTGCCCCTTGACCGGAATCAAACCCGTGACTCACTGGTCCGCGGGCTGACGCTCTAACCTCCGAGCCAAACCAGCCAGGGCAAGGCTGGATTTACTTTTAATGTCATGTTCCATTCTAAAAAGTTATCTATTAACAACTACATATTATAATAACATAATGAGTTTAAAGTCTTCAAAAGTGAACAGTTCATTTTATCCTGGCCCATCCAATGTAAATTGTTTATAAGACACAATCTGATTTAAAATAATTTGATATGGATGGTATATCTGCAAGGACCTAAGTCCTCAAAGTTAAAAGGGTTATTTATAATTTGATAAGAAATGAAAGAGTGGTGTTCAAAGCACCACTGATCAAATGGGAATTTTCTGTGCAATATCTTAATTCTAAATTAACACTGATTTTGGAGTATCTGAGTCACTAAGTTTTCTGTGCTTTTAAGATGTTTTTGTTAAAAAAATTTTTTTTGATTAGTAAGAGTTGTAGTCTTGTACCTAGACAGATTTCCAAAAGGAAATTTGAATTGCCTTAAAATAAAACCTATCCTTGTTTTATGGATCTTTCACCTTCAATAGAGGACTTATATAGACCAAATTAGGACTCCTTTAGCTATTAGTTATTTGGAGGTTTTACTTTTGTTTTTGTAGGCATTTTACCTGGATAAATATATCAAATTCATAAAAAAAAGTTTTAGACTATATTCTATCTTAAGTTTACAGAGGAAATTTTTATTTTTCCCTGACATACAATTTTCTAAAAGGAGAAAAAAAAATTCACACTTGAAAATATAATTTAGCCCTGGCCAGACAGCTCAGCTGATTAGAGCATTGTCTTGACACACTAAGGTTGTGGGTTCAATTCTGGTCAGAGCACATATAAGAATCAACCAACACATACATAAACAACAAATTAATGTTTCTCTCTCCTTTCCTCTCTCTCTAAAATCAATACATTAAAACAAAATTAATCAAGAGATAAATATCTTTGACAATCTTAAGTCTAACTTTAAAGGAATGGCTTTTTGTTAAAATGTCCATTAAAAAATACAATGAATAATAACAGTACCTTAGCAGCTTGAGATTCTCTTAAGTAATATTTTAAAAGGTCAGAAAGTTTGAGGTCCTCATCAGCAGACACTCGTGCTTCTATTTTCTGAAAAAGGGGAAAAAAATTGGGCATTTAATCATCACATAGTCTATATTCAGTGTTTTTCTTCTTAATTACTATAAAAAATTAAAGTTATAAATAACTATAGTATTTATTTCTATTTATTCTAGGTTTCCTTCCCTTCTTTGTATTAGCCTGTTACTTTTCTTTGTAACTCTGACCAAAAAATGAACAAAAGAGATGAGATCAAATGAAATGAGTGAATTTGTGGCAGAACTCTATATTTGACTCAATTTCTTGACTATAAAGTTTCAATGTCATTCTTTGGCTTCACTTATATTTTCTCTCCACTAATTTCAATGGCAACTGATATGTACACATGATTTATTTATTTATTTATTTAATTTATTTTTCAGATAGAGCGGGAGGGAGAGAGGGAGGAAGAGAGAGAGAGAAACATCGATGTGAGAGACACACATCGAGTGGCTACCACCCACACGACCCCAACTGGGGTGTGGACAAACTGCAACCGAGGTACGTGCCCTTAGTGGGAACTGAACCCGGGTCCTCTCTGGTCCGCAGGCCGACACTCTAACTGCTGAGCCAAACCGGCCAGGGCTGTACACATGATTTTAAAGTAATAAAGCTGGCAATGGTAGACTAGATAATTTAAACTAATCCTCCTACTGAGGGCAACTAAAATGTACAGTCAAAATATTTTAAAAAATTTTTTTCCTTTATTGATTTTTAGAGAAAGGAAGGGAGACGGAGAGAGATAGAAACATTGATGACAGAGAACATCAATTGGCCACCTCCTGCATGTCCCCCACTAGGGATCAGGCATATGCCCTGATCGGAATCGAACTGGTGACCTCTTGGTGCATGGGTCGATGCTAGATCACTGAGCCACACTGGCTGGATTGTAGTCAAAATATTAACAAAATGTGCTTGAAGACACCACAGAGCAATAAACAGATGTGGTTAGTTTAAACTGGGATCAAATGGGAAGTAGTAATGTCAGAGATCCTAAAAAGATGAGAACTTTCCATTCAGTCTGGAGAGACAGACTTTGATAAAGAAAGATGTACTATGTCAACCAAATACAATATGGGGACCTTGTTTGGATCCTGACTCAAATAAATTCCACCATAAAAAGCCATTTATGAGATAACTAGAACCATCTATATTCTGGATATTTGATGACATTAAGAGGTACCACTGACAATCATATTGGCTATATCTTAAAATTATTTATCTTAAAAAACAGAGATGTAGCCCTGACCGGTTTGGCTTAGCAGTTAGAGCATCGGCCCATGGACTGAAGGGTCATGGGTTCGATTCCAGTCAAAGGCACATACATGGGTTGCAGGTTTGATCCCCGGCTCTGGTTGGGGTCATGTGGGAGGCAACCAATTGATGTGTCTCTCTCACATTGATGTTTCTCTTTCCCTCCTTCCCTCCCTTCTACTCTCTCTAAAAAGCAATGGAAAAATATCCTTGGGTGAGGATTAACAAAACAAAGAAACAAACAAACAAACCAGAGATGTAGCCCAGGCCCGGTAGCTCAGCTGGTTAGAGCATCATCTGGATATGCCAAGATTTTAGGTTCGATCCCCGGTAAGGGCACATACAAGAATTAATCAATTAATGCATGAATAAGTGAAACAACAAATCCATGTTTCTCTCTCTCCTTCCCTCTCTCCCTCCAAAATCAATCAAAAAAAAAAAAAAAAAAAGCCTTGGTACATTTACACAATGGAATGCTACTCGGCCACTAATAAAAGTAAATCTTACCTATTAAAAAACACAAAAACACAGAGATGTACACAAAGGGCAGAAAACACAAGGAATACGGACTTTTGGAATAAAAGAACTTTAAGCAATGTAGAAATGTGTTAACATTCAGGAAATCTGGGTGCATGTACATGAATTCTTTGCTCTAGTCTTGCAACTTTTCTGTAAGTATGAAATTATTGTCAAAACAAAAAGTTAAAATAAAAAACCCTACACATCTACCAGAACAGGTAAAATAAAAAAGACATCAAGTATTACAAACTTGTGCAGCAACCCAATGCTGATTCCTTCTGGCGGGAATGTAAATTGGTACAATCACGTAGGGAAAGTTTGGCGGTATTTTCAAAAGCTTTTCACATGGATACTCTGTGACCCACCAATTCCCCTTCTAGTTATATACACCCAACAGAAATGTACACTTAAGTTCAACTGAAGATACACAAGAATGGTCTTAAAAGTACAATTTGTAAAGAGCTCCAAACTAGAAACTATCCAAATGGTCTACCAACAGAACAGATAAATTTAAGTATATTCTTGCAATAGGATACTACACAGTAATAAGAATGAAGGAAATATACCTACATGTAACAACATGGATGAATCTTATGTACATAATGTTGAGTAAATGAAACTAGACATAAAAGAATGCACACTGCCTGACCTGTGTGGCTCAGTGGTTGGGCGTCAACCCATGCACCAAGAGGTTGCCTGTTCGATTCCTAGTCAAGGCACATGCCCAGGTTGTGGGCCAAATCCCCAGGAGGTGGCCAATCGATGTTCTCTCTCATCGATGTTTCTATCTCTCTCTCCCTCTCCCTTCCTCTCTCTCTAAAATCAATAAAGAAAAAAGAAAAAAAGAATGCATACTGCATAATGCATTTTTATAAAATATGAAAATAAAATTAACCTATGCTGTTAGAAGATAGGATAGTGGTTAGCCTTATAGGAGGTGGTAACTAAGAAGGCAGCTGAAGGGGGGCAGGGCAACTGGGTTGCTGGTAATGTTCTCTTTGTAAAATTCACTGAGAAGTACACTTCTGATATGTGTTCTTTCCTATATGTATATTTCAATAAAAAGTTCTGAGAAATATTACTTTATGGAGAAATAAACTTAAAGAACTTTTTAACCTAACAGATAAGAGCATAGACACAAAGTATATTCAAAACTGATTGAGATAAATCAATTTAGATAGATTTAGATTACATGCTATATAAATGTTGGATGCTTTTAACTATGGCTCCTCTTCTTATAGTAAGAAGTAGAATATGTGCCCTCCCCTTGAATCTGGGCTCTGAGATGGCTTGACCAATACAGAAGTGAGGCTGTGCCAGTTCCCAGGCTCAGGGCTTATAAAACTAGCAGCTTCCACTTCCCACCTTTTTGGATGCCCACTTTTGGAACCTAGCCACCATGTTGTGAGGAAGCCTAAACAACTCCGTGGAATAGCCACGTGTAGGTGTTACAGCTAATAGCCCCAGCAGAAGCCCCAGCTGACAGCCAGCATCAATCCCAGACATTAGTGAAAGAGCCTTCAGATGATTCCAGCCCCTAGCGTTTATATCTTCAATACTGAGGTCATCATTGATGTGCCCTTTCTGAATTTCTGACCCAAAGAATTCACTAACATAATAAAATGGTGGTTGTTTTAAGCTACCACTTTCAGGATGCTTTGTAACACAGCAAGAACAACCAGAACAACATGCATACACTAAAGGAAATAAAGATTTGTGGTGGCTATGGAAATGCTTCCCTCAGATCTCCTTTGAGAGAAACTGCTTGCTGCAAGGAGCGCAGCTGATTGATAGTCCCAACTACAATCTCTCTGGATCCAGAACCATATTGTACCAAAGTTATGTTCCATCCTCCCCTTCTTGCCTCGGGTGTACCCAGACAATGACAAAACACAGTGGGTAGCAGTGCCAGCCCTTTCCTGCCTGATGCAGAATTCCTCTAATGGGCAACTCTGGCTCAAAGATTTCTCCTCTTTGACATGGAAAACTTTCTTAGAACTGTGCTACAGTCTAAAACTCTTCCTACCGAGCCCTCTTTCCTCTGTCCTCCTCTTGCAGAGGTACAGACCTGCACTGTGGTCTGAAGGCTCTTCCTGCCTACTTCTGCTCCTTCCTTTCTGTTCCTTACAATAAATCTCTTGCATATCTAATCCCAGCTTGACAAATGCTTCTAAAAGGATTGACACATAAGGCTATCTTGATACAGATCCCTGTTCTTTTTTTTAAAAATCCTCACCAGAGGATATTTTTCCATTTATCTTCAGATAGAGCGGGAAGGAGGGAGGAAGAGAAAGAGATACATGGATGTAACAGACACATTGACTGGTTGCCTCCTGCACGACCACAACCAAGGCCAGGAACGAATCACAACCAAGGTACATGCCCTTGGCCGGAATCAAACCCGGGACTCTTTGGTCCGCAGGCCGATGCAACTGGTAACAGCTTGGGTGGGCCTGAAAGTTGGGTGGGGCGGGACCTCAGGGAATCACCAGGGTGGGGCACACAGTGTGAGCCAGGTTGCTGGAGTCCCGGCCCAGAGAAGGGCTACCAAAGGAACAAAAGCTTTTGATAGCACGTCTGTCCAGGAGAAAGCTGCCTCTCCAGCCCTCCCTCCAATGCCAAACAGCTCAGTTCTTCCCCATATGACTCTGGTGCCTTTCAAGCTGCCTCCCGCATGCTGGAGCCTGGAGCCTGGAGGGTGTGAGTCTGAGTAAGTCCGTGTTTAGGCCCTTTAAGAGGAACTGCTGGGGGCTCCAGCCGCCTCAGCCTCAGTTCCAGCTGGTTTTTCTAGCCAGAAGTAATGGGGACTTCTCTTCCTGGCACTGGAACCCTGAGCTGGGCGCCTGGTGTGGGACAGGGACCCCTCCGTCCTCAGGGAGGACCTTCCCAGCCTAAGTATCCTCCTAATTTTTATCCGCCACACGTGGGTGTGGGACCAGCCCATCTTGCCTCTGTCCCTCCTATCAGTCTAGATGCGGCTGCTGCTTTAATTTCGTAGTTGTAGGACTTCCATTCAGCTTGATTTCAGGCGGTTTTGAATGGTGGTTGTTCTGTAGTTTAGTTGTAACTTTGATGTGGTTGTGGGAGGACGTGATACCGCATTTACCTATGACGCCACCTTGACCGGAAGTCTAATACAACTCACTTTTATTTTTTATTTTTATTATTTTTTTATTAATTTATTTTTGTTACAGAGGTTTCTCCTTTTTTCCCCATTGACACCCTCCTCCCCAATCCCCCACCCTATCCCCAGCTTTGTTGTCCATGTCCATAAGTTATGCATACATGTGCATAAGTTCTGTGGTTTATCTCTTCCCTCCCCTGCCATCCTCTCTCCTGAGGGTTGTCAGTCTGTACCCTACTTCCACATCTCTGGGTCTACCCTGTTCCTCAGACTATGTTTATTATATTCCACAAATGAGTGAGATCATGTGATATTTGTCTTTCTCTGCTTGGCTTGTTTCGCTTAGGATAATACTTTCCAGGTCCCTCTATGTCATCTCAAAGGATAAGAGATCTTTCTTTCTTACAGCTGCATAGTACTCCATTGTGTATATATACCACAGCTTTTTTATCCACTCATCTACGGATGGACACTTGGGCTGTTTCCAGATCTTAGCTATTGTAAATAGTGCTACTATGAACATAGGGGTACATATATTCTTTCTGATTGGTGTTTCAGGCTTCTTAGGGTATATTCCTAGAAGTAGGATCACTGGGTCAAATGGCAATTCAATTTTTAATTTTTTGAGGTAACACCATAGTGTTTTCCACAGTGGCTGCACCAGTCTGCATTCCCACCAGCAGTGTACTAGAGTCCCCTTTTCTCCATACCCTCGCCAACACTTGTTGTTTGATGATTTGTTGATGGCGGCCATTCTTACAGGTGTGAGGTGATACCTCATTGTTGCAACTCACTTTTAAACCAGTGTGTCGAGGGGAATCAAAATCAATATAGTCTTGGTAAAGTTATAATGAATCTAAGACTTTCCTCTAGCTTACAAAGCCCCAGAAAAGGATCATTCTTCATAAAAATAAATCCAGTCTCCATAATGAACATGTTTTCTGATCAAGAATATAAACATCTACATAAATATCAAAAGGCCGTAACAAAAACTGAATTTCCTGAAAAACTCTCAAATTTTCAAATCTAAATCTGTTTCTTGAAGTATAACTCCTCTTCCTCAATGAAGCTAAACAAGTTAAACACAAGTGTGTGCAGAGATTTGGATCACCAAAGATAAATTAATAGTACTTACTCTTGTTTTATCAAACAGTTCTGAAACTTTGAGAAAAAATCTGGAAGAGAAAAATATTTTATCAGAAGCTACCTTTAAATAATTTTCCATTTCAAATGTTCAGAGAATACATAATGCCCCAAACTATATAAATAATTAACATTCTTGTCTCATTATAATAATATTTAATGGTCTTATTTTCTTCATTTAGTATAACAAAAATGTCTCTGTACTTCCACCCATAACAAATTACTTGAAATCTGTTGTTAGAGAAAATCTTCCCATTTCAAGATAACAGTCTAAGCCATACATTAAAACCTAAAAATTTTGTCTTGATATTCTTTAGTAATATGCCCCATAATACTACTAAATAAAGCTTATACCTTCAAATTATTATGGAAGTATAGAACAATCACACCCAAAGAGACAAAAGGCTGATTTAACAGGAAAACACTGAAGTTGGAGCAGTTTTTGAAGATATCTAATAGTTATTATTGTTTTAAACATTTTCAAACAGAGCTGCTTTGTTTGGAAAACAACAGAAATCAAAAAACAAATTCTATCTCAGAATTCATTTTTACTTTTAACTAAGCCTCTCTCACAAATGCTGACAACCAACTAAAAAATCCCAATGCCAAACTACCAAAAGGTATTTTGTAAAATATGTAATCACAGACTATAATTGGATCAGGGCTAATACTACTGAAAGCTAAAGCACAATTTTATGAACTTCACTTTACTAAAAAAACTTGCTTTGACAGGTTTATCTCAGATAACACATGGCAAGGTTGGCCTTTTTTCCTTCTTATCAAAGAATTAAGAACTAACTCTTTGGGAAGGCAGCATGTTAATTAGTGTAAGCTATGGTACCATGCTTTGCTGAAAAACTTAGATCTGACATGTCTACTGAGAGAGGATATACTAGAGGAAAGTTCAAAGATGTGATTTAGAGAAAGGCATGAACTATGAAAATAGAAAATAGTGTTTTCATTTAACATTTAAAAAGAACTAAATTATTTTTCAATGAAGAGTTGGGTTTAAACAGTCTTATAGGAACAACTAAAATTAACTACCATTAGATTAAAATTAAAGTGAAAAACTAGCATAAAGTAAATAAAGGACAGTTGTGTAAGCAAACTTTCAGAGCGCGTTTTTACACTGACATACACAACACCTTCCTCATCCGACTGCTCTAACATTCACTAAACTATAAAAACTAGCATAGCCTGCCTCTTTAACAAGTGCAAACTGATAGCATCAAATTTTACTTTAAAAGTCAATCTGGGCTTGTCCAGAATAGCTCAGTTGGTTGAGTGTCATCCTGTGCATTGAAAGGTTGCTGGTTCGATCAGGGCACATACCTGAGTTTCGGGTTCGATCCCCAGTCGGGGCACGTTCAGGAGGCAACCAATTGATAGTTTTTCTCTCTAAGTATGTGCTCAGGTAGGATTAGGGGAAAAAAAAAAAGTCAATTTGGCCCTGGTTGGTGTGGCTCATTTGGTTGGAGCATCATCCCATACACCAAAGGTGGAGGGTTCAATCCCTGGTCAGGGCTTGTGAAGGAGGCAACCAATCGATGTTTCTCTCTTCCTCTCTCTCTAAAAAAAAAAAAAAAAAAAAAAAAGTCAATTTGGCCTCAAATATATTTATATACATACATATATTCTAATTCCAAGCAGCACTTTTAACTTATAATAAACTTAATGAAAACCTAAGAATATATATATTTTAAAATACATTTTTTTTTAAATTTTAGAGAGAGAGGAAGAGGGAGAGAGAGATACAAACATCTGCACATCCTCTGCTGGGGATCAAGCCTGCAACTGGGCATGTGCCCTGACTGGGAATCGAACTGGTAACTTCTTGGTTCATGGGATGATGCTCAATCCACTGAGCCACACTGGCTGGGCAAAATCTAAGAATATTTTGACATAAAGTGTCTCCCCCGCTTCTCTTATACACACACACACACACATACACCCCAGCCCATTTTCATCAAATAAAACTTTGTAAAGTTAAAAAAAATATACACTAAGGTCCATTTTTATTTTTCAGATTTAAAAAATTGACACAGACCTGTTTATAAAGAAACTCCTTATTATCAATGTGTTTTGACATAAATATTCTAAAATGTCTGCTGGGTCTGAAGTATTGTGTGTGCCCAGGCTGCCAATAAAATTTCTGTTTTATGTATATTTAGTGTTTTTTTAAAAACCAGAATCCTTACTTGCATATATCTGTAGAATCCTGAGTTCCTAAAGCATATAATGAAGACCCAATTCTATTGTAATCGTCTGCAGCACCTACGGAAAAAGTTTAAAGAATTTAACATATTTATTAATTAATTAAAAAATACTGAGCACCCACTTGCCAAACAATGTGTATGTAATATAAGATACCCAAAGTCTAGTGAAGGAAATGAGAAAAACTATAATATAATATGATGACTATTATAAGTAGGTACAAACTACTTTGGGAGCAGGGGAAACATAATTTCACCTGAGTAAGTCAGGGAAGGAGTTACAGACACTACAGAATGAGTTTGGGCTTGTAGGATGAGCAAATCTTTACCAGGTAATGTGTAAGGGAGACCATTTTGGATAAAGGGAAGAGCATGGATCAAGGCCAGAGAGGCATAAAAGAGCATAATATATTCAGAGAACCTTCTGGGACTATGGCACTGAAGGGTACAGAGGGGAAGTAGATGGAGTTGAATATGAAATAATATACTGGAAGCATCTTGAGGAAAAATGATTTTTTTAAGCCAGGATAAAGTCTGTATTTGGTCTTGTAGGAACGGGTGTTATTAAACACTTTACAATTATAGTAGTGGTAAAATTAACCTGCTGAGGATTTTAGATTAAAAAAACAAAAACAAAAAACTGCTTCCTGGAGTAAAGACTAGAAGTGGAGAAACAAGAAAGCAGAGTAACCAACTAGGAAAATGCTGTGTCAGATACTGAGGGCCAGGATCAAGATAGTGGGAACAGTGAGAGCACAGAGGAACGAACAAAGCTGAAAGATACTTAGGAAATGTAGTAGGTAGGATTTACAAACAGTAGACCTAATGTAGGAGGGGAAATTATGGAGCTTGGGAAGCTATATAAATGGTGGCACCATTATCCTTGGGTACTAGTAGCAAAGTACTAAGTTTAACACAACACTCTTTCTAGGCATGCCCCACAGGACAACAATGCACTTGTTGAGAGATTATAATAGACGCTTCTATTTGGTTCAGAGGAAGGACAGTATAGTGCAATGGTTAAGAGTGTGGACCTAGCCCTGGCCGGTTTGGCTCAGCAGTTGGAGCGCCAGCCTGCGGACCAAAGAGTTGCAGGTTCGATTCCGGTCAAGGGCATGTACCTGGGTTGCGGTTCAGCCCTGGTCGGGGTCATGCGGGAGGCAACTGGTCGATGTGTTTCTCTCACATTGATGTTTCTCTCTCTCTCTCCGCTTCTCACTCTATCTGAAGATAAAAATGGAAAAATATCCTTGTGTGAGGATTAAAAAAAAAAAGAGTGTGGACCTAGAACCAAACTGCCTAGGACCCAATCCAAGCTTCCCAACTCACCAGCTATATAAATAACCTTGGGCATATAAACTGTCTGTGCCTAAGTTTCCTCTTCTGGAAATGGGGATAATAATGGTACCCAACTCATATTATTATTTGGAAAATTAAATAAGTTAATAAATGTTACTATATACCTGGCACATAGTAAGTACAATACTAATTAATGAAATCCAACACATGCCTAATGTATGGAAATTCCCACTTATACTAGCACTATTTTTACAAGACTTTAATGTGTTCATTCCCTAAAGAAACAGTAATCCTTACATTATATTTTATCTTATATGGTACAAAATTACATTAAACTGATAAGGCTAAAATTCATTTTCTATAAAGAAACTTTGAGGGCCTGGCACTGAGTGTCGTCCCATGGACTGAGAGGTCCTGGTTCCATTTCTGGTCAGGGCACATACATACCCAGGTTTCAGGCTCAATCCCCCAGTAGGGGGCGTGGAGGAGGCAGCCAATCAATGTATCTCTCTCACATCGATGTTTCTCTCTCTCTCTAAAGAAAAATTAATAATAATTAAAAAACTTAAAAAAAGAAAGAATGAAACTCTGAGTATATATATGAGACTTCACTATTATCTTAACCTAAAAGTTTAAGTTAAAAACAAACAAACTTATGCTCTGGCCAGTGTGGCTCAGTTGGCTGAGAGACACATCGATTGGTTGCCTCCTGCACATACCCCAACCAGTCTGGGATCGAATTTGCAATCCAGGCATGTGCCCTTGACCGGGAATCGAACCACAGAGCCACACTGGCCAGGGCTCCATTTATTTATTATTATTTTTTAATCCTCACCTGAGGATATTTTTCCATTTTTTTTCAGATAGAGTGGGAGGAAGGGAGGGAGAGAGAGAGAGAAGCATCAATGTTAGAGAGAGACACATCGACTGGATGCCTCCCACACAACCCCAACCAGGGCCCGGGATCGAACTGCAACTGAGGTACATGCATCTGACTGGGAATTGCTGGGCCAAACCGGCTAGGGCACCAGGGCTCCATTTTAAATCTAAACTTAATCCTGGCCAGTGTGGTTCAGTGGATTGAGCGCTGTCCATGGACTGAGAGGTTCCGGTTCAATTCCCAGTCAGGGCACATGCCCAGGTTGCAGGCTCGATCCCCAGTAGGGGTCATGTAGGAGGCGGCTGATTGATGTTTCTCTCTCACATCGAAGTTTCTCTCTCTCTCTCTCTCCCCCTTCCTCTCTCTAAAAATCAATAAAAACATATTTATAAAAAAAGAAATGTGAGCCCTGGCTGGTTTGGCTCAGCGGTTAGAGCGTCAGCCCGTGGACCAGAGAGACCGGGGTTCGGTTCCCGCTAAGGGCACGTACCTCAGTTGCAGTTTGTCCCCAGCCCCGGTTGGGGTTGTGTGGGTGGCAACCAGTCGATGTCTCTCTCTCTCTTTCTCTCTCTCTCTTTTTTTTAATCCTCACCAGAGGACACTTTTTTTTTTTTGCATTTATCTTCAGACAGAGAGGGAGGGAGAGAAGGAGGAAGGGAGAGAGAGAAACATCGATGCGAGAGAGACACATCGAGTGGCTGCCACCCACACGACCCCAACCGGGGCCAGGGACAAACTGCAACTGAGGTACGTGCCCTTAGCGGGAACCGAAACCGGGACTCTCCGGTCCGCGGGCCGAAGCTCTAACCGCTGAGCCAAACCGGCCAGGGCCGATGTGTCTCTCTTGCATCGATGTTTCTCTCTCTCTCTCTCTCTTCCTCCACCCCCCGCCCCCCCCACCCCGACTCTATCTGAAGATAAATGTAAAAAATGTCCTCGGGTGAGGATAAAAAAAAAGAAATGTGACTAATGTGACCGAGGAACTGAATTAAAAAAAAAAATCTAAACTTAAGGGTATTCCTAATTATTATAATCAACACTAGTACAAACACTTAATGTTTACAAAGTTTTCTGTTTGGGAAAGGGATGCTCACGAGCTGAGCCTGGGTCTGGGTCTGGCCCAGGTAGGTGGAATATGGTGTTTCTCAGGAAGGCAAGCAGGGTGAAGTTGGAGTCCACAGGGTGTGCTTATGTATGACTTTGGTGTGTGAGGGAAGTAAATGCAGGTCCTGATGGAGGGTCTGGGACAAAGTTTTTCTTAACAGAGGAGTAAAAGTATGAGATGTTTTATCGTTTTTTTTCCTTTATTGATTTTAGAGAGAGAGAAAGGGAGAGAGAGAAACATCGATGAGAGAGAACATCGACTGGCTGCCTCCTGCATGCCTCCTACTGGGAATTTGGCCCACAACCTGGGCATGTGCCCTGACTGGGAATCAAATCAGTGACCTCATGGGTCGATGCTCAACCACTGAGCCACACCCACCGGGCAAAATGTTTTACCCTTAATATCATTTTATAAACAAGGAAACCAACACAAGAGCAATTATGTGACTTGTCCAAAGCTCCAAAAGGAAATCAGTAATGAATCTAGGAAGGAATTCAAGTTTCTCATACTTCTAGTTTATTGTTCTTAATTATTAAACAGGCAAGTATAAACTACTCCTTTGTCAGCAGAAATCTGCAAATCACAAAAGATATAAAAAAAAAATAATAAAAATAACTCTTAACCCTTTCAAAAGAATGACGTAAGAGCAGAAGTTACCACCCAGAGATTTCTTTATTTCCTTCTTCCTATCATGGCATGTAACAATACTCCAAAATGGAGTATTTGTTATATCCAAAACTATTTCATACTTCTAGATACCTACTTGTCTCTGTATCAGAGGTTCTCAAACTTTTTGGTTTTAGGACTCCTATCCACTTTTATTTTTATTTTTTATCCTCACCCGAGGACATTTTTCCATTTTTTGTTCAGACAGAGTGGAAGGGAGAGAGGGGAAGAGAGAGAGAGAGAGAAACATCGACGTGAAAGGGACACATTGAGTGGCTGCCTCCCGCATGACCCAACCAGGGCCGGGGACAAACTGCAACCGAAGTACGTTTCCTTAGCGGGAACCGAACCCGGGTCTCTCTGGACCGCAGGCCGACGCTCAGCGGTTAGAGCGTCAGCCTGCGGTCCAGAGAGACCTGGGTTCGGTTCCTGCTGGGGGCATGTACCTCGGTTGCGATTTGTCCCCGGCCCTGGTTGGTCGTGTGGGAGGCGGCCACTTGATGTGTCCCTTTCACGTCGATGTTTCTCTCTCTCTCTCTCTCCCCCTCCCACTCTATCTGAACAAAAAATGGAAAAATGTCCTCGGGTGAGGATTAAAAAAAAAAAAAAAGAAAAGAAATAAATGAGGACCCTGAAGAGCTTTTGTTTATGTGGGCTATAGCAATCAATGTGCACTTATTTTATTAAAACCATTATATGTTAGCATAAACAATATTCCAGCCCTGGCCTGTTTGGCTCAGCGGTTGGAGCGTCGGCCTGCGGTACAGAGAGACCTGGGTTTGGTTCCCGCTAAGGGCATGTACCTTGGTTGCAGTTTGTCCCCGGCCCTGGTTGGTCGTGCGGGTGGCAGCCACTCGATGTGTCCCTTTCACGTCGATGTTTCTCTCTCTCTCTCTTCCTCTCTCTCCCTCCCACTCTATCTGAACAAAAAATGAAAGGATGTCCTCAGGTGAGGATAAAAAAAAAAACAAAAACGACAATATTCCAAATGCAAAATAACCATATATATATATATAATTTTTTTTTAAATATGTTTTTATTGATTTCAGAGAGAGGAAGGGAAAGGGAGAGAGAGAGACAGAAAACATTGACGATGAGGGAAACATTGATTGACTGCCTCCTGCATGCCCCCCCACTGGGGATGGAGCATGTAAACAGTGCATGTGCCCTGACCAGGAATCGAACCAGGGACCTCCTATTGCACAGGTTGATGCTCAATCCTTGAGCCACACCAGCCAGGCTGTATTTTAAAATTAGTGAGCAGAGTGACAATGTTACATTTTTACGAATCTCTTTTGTGTCTGGTTTAACAGAAGATAGCTAAATTCTCTTATATGCTTCTGCATTCAATCTGGTGCAATACATTGTTTTTCTTCAAGTATGTGGAGAAAATCCAGCCTCAAACAGATATGTAGCTGGAAAAGGAAGAGGCATTTTACTAATATTTTCAAATAATTGTGGATATTCTTCTTTGATACCACACTGAAACTCAACAATGAGTAGTAGTTTCCTTAAGGGTTAGTTGCAATGGGGAATCTAAAATCCTATTAATAAACTGTTTGTACTCTATTACATTAAACTCCACTGGTATAAGTGATAATTATCCTAAAAATATAAGCTTGATTTAACATTTGAAATATCAATGCAATTAACCATATTAATTGACTAAAAAGAAAAACCATGACTCTCACAATATGTGCAAAAAGCATTTAGTAAAATCCAACATTCATTCCTGACTTTAAAAATCCTCTCAGAAAACTAAGAAATTTAAGAGAATTTTCTCAATGTATAATAATAAAAAGGCATCTAGGAAAAACCTACACCTAACATCATAATTAATGGTTTAAGACCACATGCTTTCCCCAGAAGATAAGGAACAAGGCAAAGATGCCTGCCCTCACCACTTCCATCAGCACTGTAGTGCAAGGTAGACTACAGTACAATGGGGCAAGGAAAAGAAGAAATGGAATCCGAATTGGAAAGGAAGAAGTATAACTGTTTTCATTAGATGATCATTTATGTAGAAAATACTAAGGAATCTATAAAAGAGTTACCAGAACTAGTGAGTTTATTTAGTAAGGTTGCAAGATATAAGATCAATATTGAAAATACACTGTATTTATACACATTAAACCAAAGAACAACCGAAAACTGAAAGGTAAAAAAACACATCATTTAGACTGGCCACTGTGTCTTAGCGGATTGAATGTCGTTCCATGGATTGAGAGGTCCAGGTTTGATTCCTAGTCAGGGCACATGCCCAGGTTGCGGTCTCGATCCCCAGTAGGGAGTGTGCACAAGGCAGCCAATTGATGTCTTTCTCTCACATTGATGTTTCTATCTCTCTCTCTCTTCCTCTCTCTCTAAAAAAAACAATAAAAACATATTTTTAAAAAACATCATTGCCCTGGCCAGTTTGGCTCAGTGGTTAGAGCGTTGGCCTGTGGACCAGGGAGTCCCAGGTTCAATTCCAGCCAAGGGCACATACCTTGGTTGCGGTTCATACCCGGCCCTGGTTGGGGTCGTGCGGGTGGCAGCCAATCGATGTGTCTCTCTCTCATCGATATTTCTCTCTCTCTCTCTCCACCTCCCTCCCTCCCACTCTGTCTGAAGATAAATGTAAAATATCCTCAGGTGAGGATTAAAAAAACAACATAAAAAAACACATCATCGCTCTGGCCGGCTTGGCTTAGTGGTGAGAACGTCGGCCTGCTGACCAATGAGTTTCAGGTTCGATTCCGGTCAAGGGCATGTACCTTGGTTGCGGTTCATCATTGGCCCTGGTCAGAGTCATGCGGGAGACAGCCAGTCGATGTGTCTCTCTCACACTGATGCTTCTCTCTCCCCCCCTCCCCCTCCCACTCTACCTAAAGATAAATGGAAAAATGTCCTCAGATGGGGATTTAAAAAACAAGCAAACATCATTTACAAAGCATCAAAAAATAATTAGGGATAAATCTAACTAAAGATGTATAAGATCTGTACGGTGGAAATTATAAAACACTGCTGGGAGAATTTAAAGACCTAACTAAATGGAGAGTATGCCATATCATGTACAGAAGATCAATTAAAAATGTCAATCCTCCCCAAACTGATCTACAGATTCTATACAATTCCAATTATAATCCCAGCAGGCATTTTTGTAGAAAGTGACAAGATGATTCTAAAATATGTATGAAAATATAAACTACCCAGAGGGGCCAAAACAACTTTTATAAAGAATAAAATTGGAGGACTTAATACAAGAATAGATGTTTAACATCATTGGTCATTAGGAAAATTCAAATTAAAACCACATCAAGCCCGCCGGTGTGGCTCAGTGGTTGACCATCAACCCATGCACCAAGAGGTGGGCGGTTCGATTCCCGGTCAGGGCACATGTCCAGGTTGTGGGCCCGAACCCCGGTGGGGGACGTGCAGGAGGCAGCCAGTCGATGTTCTCTCTTACTGATGTTTCTATCTCTCTCTCCCTCTCCCTTCCTCTCTCTCTAAAAATTAATAAAGAAAAAAACAAAAACAAAAAAACAAACCACATCAAAAAACTACTACTGACCTATTAGAATGGCTAAAATTAAAAAGACTGATTAACTTGCCCTGGCCAGTGTGGCTTGGTGGTTAAAGCATTGGCCCGAGCACCGGAGCACTGAAGCACCGAGAGTTCAATTCCCAGTTAAGGGCACATACCTGAGTTGCAGGTTCAATTCTTGGCCCTGGTTGGGGCACGTGTGGGAGGCAACCCAATCAATGTCTCTCTCTCACATCAATGTTACTCTTTCTCTTTCTCATTCCCCTCCCTCCCTTTTACTCTCTGAAAATCAATGGAAAAAATATCCTTGGGTGAAGATTTTTTTAAAAAGGATTGATTATCCTTGTTAACAAGAACAAAGAACAACTCTCATGCACAGCTGGTAGGAATGTAAAATGGTGCAATCATTTCAGAAAAAAGTTTTGCAATTAAAAAAAAAGTTATATACTTACCACATGACCCAGCCATTCATTCTACTTCTAGGTATTACCCAAGTGAAATGAAAGCATATGTCTATACAAATACTTACGTAAAATGGCTCATGTAAGCTTTATTCATAATAGCCAAAAGCTAGCAACAACTCAAATGTTCACCAATAGCTGAATGGATAAATAATCATGGTATATCCATAATATGGAATATTACTCAGCAATAAAAAGTAATGAACTACTGATACACAAAACATGGATGAATTTCAAAATAATTCTGTTAAATTTCAAAGCCAGACAATAAAGTGTACATACTATATGATTCCACTTGAAATGCAAACTAATCTATAGAGACAGAAAGCAGATCAGTGGTTGCCTGGAGACAGGAGTAGGAGAAAGAGATTACACAGGGCCACAAGGAAACTTTTGGTGGTGATGGATATGTTCATTTAATTTGATTATAGTTATGACTTCACACATATGCCACAATTTATCAAATTGTGTACTATGAATATTGCATCTTATTGATATCAACTATACCTCAATGAAGCTGTTTAAAAACCCATTAGCCTACAATGCATTTTGAACGGATTGTTTACATACACAATTTTATAACATCATGCACTAGATCATTTAGAGAGTATCAGTCAATGAATCTTGACACACTTGAAATGTTGACATATTTCAGTATACAATATTAAAAATATCATTCACTAATATTACCATTAATCTCAGACAAGTCTTTATTAGGAAGCAAGCCCATGGAAATGGAAGCAAGTTTTCTGAAATTCTAATTATTGCTGAAGAGCTTGACTTTTATCATTGTTAACAAATACTGTCAGTTGCTTGTTTTCCTTAAAGTGACAGGCTCGCTTAGTGAATTTTTAAGAAAATGCCTACAAACACTGAAGTCTGAATAATCATAGCTAGTCTGTCAGGCATTCTTTTAAGTAAAAATGATGTTTTATGAAAAAAGTAGAGAGCTCAGTTACAACTCAATCACTAAAATGTTTTTCTAGAGACACATTATACTTCAGTATACAAAATGCTTTATGCATACTTCCCATTTCACCACTTAAGGGATGAAAAAGGTGTATTCAAGGGAGATTTTTTACAATTATTAATTTTTACTGCTTCATCAAAGACATTTTTAATTGAACTTAAAAAAAAAAAAACACACTGCAAATGCACTGAGAGAAAGAAAGCAGTGATTACTAGTATAGTTGGATGCCACTGCCTTGATTTGTGCTAAGGCACCAGCAATTTTATTCATCATGGCTTTTGCATCATGAGTATAAATATCAACATGATGAAAAAGGCGAAAGGCATCGCAGTATTATAGTTTTGACTTTACAGACTTGCGAACAGGGGCCTTGGAGCCAAGTCTTCATAGACCACAGTTTAAGAAACGCTGCTTTATATCAAGACTTTTACAAACTGTAAATAACATAATAACTTTATATGTAATTATTCCATTAAAAATATAAGCTTTAGCCACAGAGAAAAACCTTACTTTTGTGGGATCTTGTCATCCTATCAGATTTAGCAGATGCATCCTTAACTCGGTTATGATATTCTAAAAGGAATGTTCGTTCATGCTCAAAGAAATCATCTACATCCTATAGGATCAAAAGAAAATATGAACTTTTTTTCACTTATTTGTTTTAGTGTAATATGTAAATCATTTTATCATTATAATCATAAAAGATCATCAGTAAAACAGCATCACTATCCTTAATAATCAGATGTTATACTGATTTCACCAACAAGTTCAGACTTTAATAGACATGAATTTCTATCAACTAAGAAATTTTCTATGGTTTTATAGCTGAAGGCTTAGAGCTCCCCATATGTTCACAGGTTGTACTTGAAACATGTTCCTACTTGTGCTCTGCCTCTACAATCCAACAAATACAGTCCTGCCAGTGGGAGTGACCAATTGTTTTTGAGAAAAAAAGAAAAAATTCTGATAGATAAGTCTATTTCTCTTGCCTATCATATATAGTGTGGGCCATTTCGGAAAGCTGTGAGCAATTATGGTATCAACCACTGTCTTCAATCTTTTTTTTGGAGCAAAGTTAGATAAACATTAAAAATAAAAATTATTCCCCTGGCTGGTGTTGCTCAGTTGGTAGGGCATGGTGCTGTGCACTGAAAGGTTGCCGGCTGGATTCTGGTCAGCGCACATGCCTGGGTTGTGGGCTCAATCCTGGTGGGGGACATGCAGGAGGCAACCAATCAATATTTTGCTCTCACATTAATGTTTCTCTCTCTCTCTCTCTCTCTCTCTCCCTTTCTCTCTCTCTAAAAATCAATTTTTATATTTATATATATACACACACGTATAGAATAAAAAATAGAATAAAAACTATTAACAGTACTTTCCTCCCTTCTAAAATGCCCAGTTTATTGAAAAAGCACCAGTTGAAATTATGTTATTCAAGACCCACATCAACAGAACACTAGAAGCAAAAGTTAATACTGACAAAATGTTATTTAAATCTGTAATTCATGTGTACCAGTTTTCCTAACTATAAAAGTTGGGATAACACTATTTAACCTGCAGGATTGTAGTGAAGATTAAATAAGAAAATGTGGGCTACCAAACATCACTTTGCAAATGTTGAAAAATGTAAGTTAGTACTTTATCAAAATCCTAATTAATATAGTGGTTTACACTAAATGTTAAGAAAAATGTTCATTAGTGCACAAGCAGCATCAAAATGGAAGCTGACTCCTTATTAGAAAGTAGCCATAGCACATGCATAGTCAACATATTAACTAACCTGTCTCTGAAAAATTGAAATATAAATCAAATAAATAGTATTTCACACTTAAGTTTTATTGTAGATGTATTTATAAAACAGGTAATGATGACAAAGTGGCATTATTTAATTCTTAGTAATGTTTGATAATGCAATATAAACATTTTCCTCATATTTTAATGAATCAGAGTCTTCAGATAGTTAATTAAGTCTTGCACCATTTTTAGGACATTAAGAAAAATTTAGGTGTCATTTAGGTAAATAATTAACTTTGTAAGTATTTTCACACATATTATTTCATTCAATCTTTCCAACAATCCTGTGAGCCAGGCGGTATTATTAACTGCATTTTGAAAATGGAAAATTTTGAGATTCAGAGAGACTTTTCTCAAGGTCATATAGCTACTATGAGACAAGACCCAAACCTTCAACTTAGCTCTTCTAATTACCAAACTGAATCCAGATCTGCCCCTAACATCTGTAAGGCCAAGAGCAAGTGCACAAATGGAGGCAGTCCCTCTGTGTGTCCCACCCTGCAGCTCTATAGGGCATCCAGAGGGACCTCATGTGCCTGTGGCTGGACAGTCCATCCTGTATACCGATCTTCTCCCCTGTGCTTTCCCTCTATCCAGCTATCCCATAGTCACCCCTGGATCACCCATCGAGTACACATACCAGTGGCACAGTCTATCTACTAGAGGATGAACTCAGAGAAAAAGCCCATGCAGGACCTGGAGGAAGGTTTGAGATTTGGCCAAGGAAATACAGGGTTCTAGATAACTGAAGCATGGTCTGGTTTGGAGGGAAGGGGCGTGGGCTCCAGGTGGGAAAATCCTCTTGGACCTGCAGATCTTTCACCCTTGGAGAAGGGAGCTCTCTAAAGAGTATACCCAAGGCAGGGGGCCCAGTTTCCCAGGCGTAAGGATTTTACTGTCCAAATTTCTCTTTTACTCCAAAATAATCTTCTGCACATCTAAATTCTTAATCTAGCTTCCTTATCAAAGGATTAAATTCTCAAACCAATACTCCTGTTAATCAAATAAAATCTTACCTTTACTCCTGAAACAATTACTCCATCTGCTGATTTAACCATGTTTTTAAAGAAATCTTCAAGTTTCTCTTTTTTATTTTTTCCTCGCACACTCAACTGAAAGAAAGGTAAATAGAAATTAGCATTAAAAAAAAATTACAAGGGGAAATTAATGCTTCCTTTATTCTGACGTCAAAATGGCAATCTCCAAAAGATCTCAGTTTTTAAACTTAATAAAGTAGCAATTTCATTATGTGTATCAGTGATTTTTGAACTTTAGGGAATTAAAGAAAAGGTTGGGCCCTGGACAGTTTGGCTCAGCGGCTGGAGTGTCGGCCTGCGGACCAGAGAGTCCCGGGTTCAGTTCCCACTAGGGGCATGTACCAGAAAAAAAAATAATAATAAAAAATAAAGAAAAGGTTGGCCTCACTCCAAAGATTCAGATTCAGCTGATCTACAATAAGACCTATATATCTCAATGTTATAAGTATATTTAATAATTCTGTTGCAAGTAGCCCTCTCATCATACTCTGTCAAGCACTACTATATAACATAAAGACAACTAAAATGTTAATTCAGGAATACCTTTATTTTTTTATTTTTTTTATTTTTTTTACTTTATTGATTTTAGACAGAGAGGAAGTGAGAGGGAGAGAGAGATAGAAACATCGATGAGAGTGAACATTGACTGGCCGCCTCCTGCATAGCCCCACTGGGGATTGGGCCCACAACCTGGGCATGTGCCCTGTCTGGGAATCGAGCCGGCGACCTCTTGGTGCATGAGTCGACACTCAACCACTGAGCCATATCGGCTGGACAAATTTTGAGCATCTTTTCCTTACTCATTAACTTTACAGAGTTTCAATGTTCAGAGAATCAAGGCTAATCTCCTTAGTATGTTATTAAAGATTTTCAACAATCTGATTCAATTTACCTTTCTACCCACCACCAACCTACCCTCACCAAACCCCTATGTTCCAAATAGTTCTGAAAGAATCTCTGAACTTTTAGGTTCCTCTGTACTTGAAATGGTACCTCCCGTCTCACCAAAACTACCAGTCAGAATTAATTAAACACCCAAATTAAAAGGTATCTCTCTTTATGTAACCCTTCCAAGTTAGTATTCACTGCTCTATTTTTAGGCCTCCCAACACACAGAATTTTTTAACTGCATTTTTTGGGTATTAATTCATTAATTTACTCTAAGAAACCACTAACAAATGTATGTTACAGTCATGGATCATGCTAAGTGCTAAGAGTATAAATAAAGATGATTAAGAGATGGTCCCTGATCTTAAAGTAACTTATGGTGTAATGGAGGACACAGAGAAGTAAGCATATTATTAAGTACATAGTGTGAGGAGTATAATGTTAGAGGTATCCTGCCTGGCTGGTGTGGCTCAGTGAATTGAGCATTGTCCATGGACTGAGAGGTTCCGGTTTGATTCCCAGTCAGGGCACATGCCCGGGCAGTAGGCTCGATCACTAGTAGGGGGGCATGCAGGAGGCAGCCGATTGATGTTACTCTCTCACATCGATGATTCTATTTCTCTCTCCCTTCCTCTTTCGCTAAAAAATCAATTAAAAAAAAAAAAAAAGTATCTATAGCACACTAGAGAATCACCCAAGGAACTTAATACAGACTCAGGCAATGAGAAAGAAAAGACTGAAGGTTGAATAACGAGTCAGGGGCAGCTTTAATAACCCAAATATGGACTATGAAAGTCAGAACTAATTTTTAGGTCTGTTGGTAGAAGGAAGTGGACACATTCCTAATATAGTAAAGAGGGAAGACAGATGGGATTTGGTGATTTCTAATAGGAAGATGGAGTAGGAGGAGTCATGGGCAATTATCATGTTTTAAAAAAATGTTTATATTTTTATTGATTTTTAGAGAAAGAGGAAGGGAGAGTAAGAGAGAGAAACATCGATGTGGAAGCAAAACACTGATTGGCTGCCTCCTGCACGCCCCTACTGGAGATCAAGGCTTGTGCCCTGACTGGGAATTGAACCAGCAACCTTTTGGTGCACCCGATGATGCCGAACCAAGTAAGCTACACCAGCCAGGGTGTAATTTTCAGATTTTAAGGAAGTGGAAGGTCATGGTACCTTCTTTGAAACAGGGAATATAAGAGGAGGCATAGGTTTAAAGTAGAGCTCAACTGCCCCGGCTGGTTTGGCTCAGCGGTTAGAGCGTCAGCCCACAGACTGGGGAGTCCCGGGTTCGATTCCTGCTAAGGGCATGTACCTCAGTTGGAGTTCTTCCCTGGCCCCAGTTGGGTTTGTGCGGGTGGCAACCAATCGATGTGTCTCTCTCACGTTGATGTTTCTCTCTCTCTCTTCCTCCCTCTCTCCCTCCCACTCTATCTGAAGATAAATGCAAAAAAAAACAAACAAAAAAAAAACCCTCAGGTGAAGATTAAAAAAAAAAAAGTAGAGCTCAACTAAGGGTAAAATGCCAAGGGGACATCTAAATGGAGCTTTTCAGGAGTCAGTCTAATAAAGAGAGCTGGAACTCAGGAGTGATATAGATTTGTAAGTTAACAGCATAGTAGAGTATCTGAAACCATAGGAGTAGATGAGATCACTTAGGGGTAATTTATGGAATCAGAAGTCTAGAGGAACTTCTAGACTACTTGAGAACTCAATAAGGAACCTTGGAAGCATCAGATTTAAATTAATGAATATATGGAGAAAAAAGATTATGAAGGATACTGGGAAGTTTCAGCCACAGAGTTAATAGGAAAACTCAGAAGAGATCTCAAAGATACAGAAGTACATGGGATCCAGCACAGCTAGAAAGGTATTTCAGTCAAAATGGAAAGGCACAATGTAATATACCATATTTATAGAATAAAGGACAAAAACCACACGATCATCTCAATATATGTATTTTTTTTTCATAATAATAACACTAAACTACGAAAAGAAGGGAGCCTCTTCAACCTGCTAAAGGGCGTTTATGAAAAACCCACAGCTAACATCATATTTAATAATCAAATAGTGAATGCTTTCCTCCTAAGATCAGAGATAAAACAAGGATGTCTACTCTTGCCACGTCTATTTAACATTATATTGTAGGTTCTAGCCAGGGTAGTTAGGCAAGCAAAAGAAATAAAAGGCATCAAGGGAGGGAGGGAGGGAGGGAGGGAGGGAGGGAGGGAGGGAGGAAGGAAGGAAGGAAGGAAGGAAGGAAGGAAGGAAGGAAGGAAGGAAGGAAGGAAGGAAGGAAGGAAGGAAGCTAAGAAATGAATGTGGCTGGCCAAGTGGGTGAGGATTGTGGGGGAAATAGAAAGTTCAGGGGATTTGTCCAGCCAGTGTGGCTCAGTGGTTGAGCGTCGACCTGTGTACCAAGAGGTCACCAGTTGGATTCCCGGTCAGGACACATGCCCAGGTTGTGGGCCAAATCCCCAGTGGGGAGCATGCAGGAGGCGGTCAATCAATGTTCTCTCTCTCTCTCTCTCTCTCTCTCTCTCTCTCTCTCTCTCTCTCTCACTTCCTCTTTCTCTAAAATCAATAAAGGGAAAACAAATTAAAAAGAAAGTTCAGGGATTTGATTTCTGATTGTTCCACTCCCAGAGAATCTTGATCAGATTCTCATGATCAAGAGGAAATGCTCTGGGTTGCAATAAGCTTTCACAGAAAATGGGAAAGAGTTGGCACTCTCTCTCCAGGGAGCATGCCTGTGACATTCCCTTTCTCCCACAGGCACGAATCTCCTAAACTCCAAGGGACCCCACAATACTTGCAACCAGGGGAGCAATGGGCAATGGCAGCTCATCCCAGCCTAACCCCCTCAACCTGTCTCCAAGGCCCCCTTTTCTCTGACTTCCCAGTGAGCTAAGGCGGCCCAGCCTAGGCTCTCCTGTTGCTTCTTCTATGCCCTTCCTTGTTTCACTGTTCTAAGTGTGGTTTTGCTGTGGTCAATAAATTACTGCTTGCTTTTCTGCACACACACACACACACAAAATAAAAAAGGGAAAGGGCTTGTCTGAAGTCATAACCTTGTTATAAATTATAGAACAGGCACTCGAGGCTAAGTGAGAAAGCAAAGACAAAAGGGCTGCTAATAAAGTCAAAATGCAGGAGAGGTTGAAGAACAACTATAATGGGAATAGGGTAAAAGAGCTACAGGACAGAAGGTTATGTTTGGAATCCATAATACTAGGGTTTAAGAACTCAGAAGGAGCCCTGGCCAGTTTGGCTCAGCAGTAGAGTGTTGGCCCATGGACCAATGAGTCGTGGATTAGATTGTGGTCAAGGGCACCTACCTTGGTTTCGGTTCGCCCCAGCCCTGGTCAGGATTGTGCAGGAGGCAACCAGTCGATGTGTCTCTCTCACATAGATATTACTCTCTCTCTCCCTTTCTCTCCCTCCCACTCTATCTGAAGATAAATAGAAAAATATCCTCGGGTGAGGATTAAAAAAAAAAAAGAACTCAGAAGGCAAGATCCTGGGTGGGACCACTAATGAGTTAGGAAGAATTTAATGGAAGTTGGGTGTTAAATAGGTTAAATACTTAATCTACTGTTAAGTAGACTCAAACTGTATCTACTAGAAACAGACAGTAAAACAGTTACATAAGTAAATCAATACCAAATGCAATAATTTCCCATTGCAATGACCATTTCTTACACAATCGAATGCAGAAACAAGCTTTTCTAGGCCTCACAGACGCCCCATGGCCTTTTTAGACTTCAAGACACCCCAGCTCTACTTCAATAGCTTATCAGTCCCATGACTCTGTGAAACATAGATAATAGAACAGCACATATAGACTTCTTTTCCAGCACCTCTGAAGTGAATCAAGATCTGAGAAACAGCATTAGAAACTAGACTGAGAAAAACCTTTTATTCTGGAGCCTATAATCTATAACCTATTAATACACATGCTATTAAAGAATATTTGCAAAACACTTTCCAGTCCATCTTTTTAGGCTTTCTCCACAACACCATTTACTGATATTAAAAGGGTTATTATATGTCACCATCATCTCTATTAATCATATACTAGTTTGTAAGAAGAAAAAAAAAGAATAGGTCAACACTGTACTCACCTCCTCCCATAACCACTTCAAAATTACAACTAAATTACAGAACAACCATCATTGAGAAATGCCTGAAGTCTAGCTGAAGAGAGGTTCTATAACTAAGAACATACAGAAGAAGCCAAGTGGAGACTTGTAGGAGGATGGGAGATGTGAAATGGGCTGGTCCTGCACTTACATGTGGCAGATAAAAATCAGGAGGGCTATCTCATCTGTGGAGTCACCCCACCCCCTCCAAGGAGCAAGTAGTCCCAGCCTCACACCAGGTTCCCCAGATCAGGTTTCCAATGCTAAGAAGAGAAGTCCCTATAACTCCTGGCTGGGAAAACCAGCGCAGATTATGGCTGAGTGAGACAAAGGGCTCCTGGAGTCCCAGGTGTTCCTCCTAAAGGCATGGGATCATTCATTAGCTTTGAGCTCCAATGCTGGAGCAGCAGCTTGAAAGGCATCAGTGACATACAGGGAGAAACTGAACTGTCTGGCTTTGGGGTAAGAGCTGGAGGGACAGCTTTCTCCCAGACAGAAGTGCTGGCAGAGAAGCCATTGTTCCTTTGCTGAGAGTCCTCCCCCTGTAGACAAAGGCTGGTGCCATATTTGGGTTTCCATCAACCTGGCTAACATTGTTCGTAGGGCCCTGGTGATTCCCTGACAGCCTGCCCCATCCATCTTATGAGCCCACTCAAGCTGCTTCCAGTGGCTTTTCCATACAAACAGCCTGTCTTGGCTCTTGCTGCAGACTTTCCAAAAATCTCTTAAGGGTTCATGAACCCTAACAAGCAGCATCTGGCCTCAGTGTACCCTGTACCTCTTGCTAAGCAGCCCCAAGCCCAGCACTAGGGGCAGCCAAACTTGGTTCATAGGTTAGCCCCTCCCAGGCACCTCTAAACCCAGGATAAGTGGCAACAATCTGCAGATCACTTTGTAGCTCATTCCAGGTGGCCCTGGGCAGGGCACAGGGAGCAGCTGAGCTTGGCCTGCACCTCCCAAGAGTCCCCAGAACCAACATACCCGGTGGCCATCTTCCGACAAAACCAGAGCACCCCACCCAACCACCTCCACAAACAACAGAGCCAAAGGGCAGACTCAAGAGGCACTAAAGCCCCACTAAAGCGAATTCTGCTATGTAGTGTCAGCCCTCACACAATGGCTTCTCCACTGTAGTCACTGCCAGTCCTTATAACCATTGAACCTGAGGGTCAAACCTCCAAATAGCAATCAAGGTTCAACTACAAGAGGAGGGCACATATAACCCACACAAGGGACAAACCTGGACACCTGGGTCAGGTGACCAGGGAGATTGCACCACTGGGCCCCCAAGGACACCTACTACATAAGGCCTCTCTACCAAGACCAGGAGATGTCACAGCTCTAATACACAGAAACATAGGGAGGCAGCTAAAATGGGGAGACAAAGAAACATGTCCTAAATGAAAGAACAGGAGAAATCTCCAGAAAAAGAACTAAATGAAATGGAGGCAAGCAACTGACCTGATACAGAGTTCAAAACAATGGTTATAAGGATTACAAGGATGCTCAAAGAACTTAGTGAGAACTTCAACAGAATAAAAAGGAACAGAAACCATAAAAAAAAACAAAAACAAACCAGAACTGAAGAATACAATAACTGATATGAAGAATACCTTACAGAGAATCAATAGTGAAGCAAAGGATCAAATCAGTGATTTGGAAGATTAAGGTAGCAGAAAACACCCAATCAGAACAGCAAAAAGAAAAAAGGATCCAAAAAAAATGAGGATAATTTAAGGGGCCTCTGGGACAACATCAAGTGTACCAACATTCGCATCACAGAGGTACCAGAAGGAAACAGAGCAAGGAATTAAAAACCTATTTGAGGCCGGACGGTGTGGCTCAGTGGTTGAGCATCAACCCACGCACCAAGAGGTCACGGGTTCGATTCCCAGTCAGGGCACATGCCCAGGTTGTGGGCCTGATTCCCAGTGGGGGGCATGCAGGAGGTGGCCAAGTGATGTTCTCTCTCATCAATGTCTCTATCTCTCTCCCTCTCCCTTCCTCTCTCTCTATTTATTTATTTATCCTCACCCGAGGACATTTTTGCATTTATCTTCAGATAGAGCGGGAGGGAGAGAGGGAGGAAGAGAGAGAAAGAGAAATATCGACATGAGAGAGACACATCGAGTGGTCGCCACCCACACAACCCCAACCGAGGACAGGGACAAACTGTAACCGAGATACGTGCCCTTAGCGGGAACCGAACCCGGGCTTCACCGGTCCATGGGCTGACGCTCCAACCACTGAGTTAAACCGGCCAGGGCTCTCTCTTTAAAATCAATAAAGAAAAATTAACAAAACAAACAAAAAACAACCTATTTGAAGTAATAATGACAGAAAACTTCTTTAACCTGGTAAAGGAAACAGACATACAAAGAAGTACAGGAAGAACCCAAAAAGGCGCACACCAAGACACATCATAATTAAAATGGCAAAGTTAAAGACAAAGAGAGAATCTTAAAAGCAGCAAGAGAAAAGCAGTTAGTTTACCTACGAGGGGTCTCCCATTAGACTGTCAGCTGATTTCTCAACACATAAAATATTCAAAGTGATGAAAAGAAGGGACCTACAACCAAGATTATTCTACCCAGCAAAGTTATCATTTAGAATCAAAGGAGAGATAAAGGCTTCCCAGGCTAGAAAAAGCTAAGGGAGTTTATCACCATCAAACCAGTATTATAAGATATGTTAAAGGGATTTTTTTCCAAGAAGAAAAAAGAGAGATAGTAAATATGATAATAAAATGACAATAACTACATATCTATCAACATTAATTTTTGAAAATAATTTTTCTTTATTGATTTTAGAGAGAGAGGAAGGGAGAGGGAGAGAGACATCGATGAGCGAGAACGTGGATTAACTGCCTCCTGCATGCCTCCCACTGGGGATCGGACCCACAACCTGGGCACGTGCCCTGACCAGGAATGGAACCAACAACCTCTTGGTGCGTGGGTTGACGCTCAACCAGTGAGCCACACCGGCCAGGCTACCAACATTAATTTTTTTTTTTTATCCTCACTCGAGGACAGTTTTGCATATAACTTCAGATAGAGCAGAAGAGAGAGAGGGAGGAAGAGAGAGAGAGAAACATCGATGTGAGAGAGACACATCGAGTGGCTGCCACCCACATGACCCCAACCAGGCTGGGGACAAACCGCAACCGAGGTACGTGCCCTTAGCGGGAACCAAACCTGGGACTCTCTGGTCCGCGGGCCAATGCTCTGACCGCTGAGCCAAACTGGCCAGGACCCAACATTACTTTAAATGTAGATGGAATAAATGCTCCAATCAAAAGATATAGGGTGGCTGAAGGGATTATAAAACAAGACCCTCACATACGCTGTCTACAAAAGACTCACTTCAGATAGAGACACACAGACTGAAAGTAAAGGGATGGAATAAGATACCTCATGAAAATGGGAAAAAAAAAAAAAAAAAAGCTGGGGTAGTAATACTTATACTGGACAAAATAGACTTTATTTTTTTATTTTTATTTTTTTTTTTATCCTCACCCGAGGACATTTTTCCATTTTTTGTTCAGATAGAGTGGGAGGGAGGGAGAGGAAGAGAGAGAAGAGTGGGAGGGAGGGAGAGGAAGAGAGAGAGAGAGAAACATCGACGTGAAAGGGACACATCGAGTGGCTGCCTCCCGCACGACCCAACCAGGGGCCGGGGACAAACTGCAACAGAAGTACATGCCCTTAGCGGGAACGGAACCCAGGCCTCTCTGGACCGCAGGCCGATGCTCTAACCGCTGAGCCAAACTGGCCAGGGCACAAAATAAACTTTAAAACAAAGGCTGTAACAAGAGACAAAGAAGGCCCCAGCAATTCCACTTCTGGTTATTTATCCAAAGAAACCCAAACCACTAAGTTGAATATATATATACATCCATGTTTATTGCAGCATTATTTATAATAGCCAAGATATGGAAGCAACCTAAGTGTCCATCAATAGATGAATGATAAAGAAGTAGTGCATAGCCCTGGCCAGTTTGGCTCAGCACCTAGAGGGTCGGCCCTCAGAACAATGAGTTGCAGGTTCGATTCTGACCAAGGGCACGTACTTTGGTGGCGGTTCATCCCCAGCCCTGGTCAGGTCGTGCAGGAGGCAACCAGTTGATGTGGCTCTATCACATCGAGCCACATCGATGTGTCTCTCTGTCTCTGTCTCTCCCTTTCTCCCACTCTATCTAATGATGAATGGAAAAACATCCTCGGTGAGGAATAAAAAAAAAAAAGTAGTGCATATATACAGTGGATTATAACCCAGCCATAAAAAAGAATAAAATCTTGCTACCTGCAACATGGATAAACCTACATAGAGGGTATTGTGCTGAATGAAATAAGTCAAACAAGGAAAGACAGATGTCATATGACTTTGCTTATATGTGGAATCTAAAAAAAGAAAATAAATGAATAAACAAAACAAAAACAAACTCATAGATACAGAGAAAATTATGATGGTTGCCAGATGGGGGCTAGGGGTTGGTGGGAATGAGTGATAAAGGGGAAAGGATTAAGTAGTATGAACTGGTAGTTACAAAATAGTCATGGGCAGCCCTGGCCGGTTTGGCTCAGCAGTTAGAATGTCGGGCTGCAGACCGATGAGGCCCGGGTTCGATTTCGGCCAAGGGCACGTACCTCGGTTGCAGTTCATCCCCGGCCCCGGTTGGGGTCGTGCGGGAGGCAACCAGTCGATGTGTCTCTCTCACATTGATGTTTCTCTCTCTCTCTGTCTCTCTCTCCCTCCCTCCTACTCTGTCTAAAGATACATGGAAAAATACCCTCAGGCGAGGATTAAAAAAAAAAGTCATGGGCATGTAAAGTATAGCATAGTAAAAAACAAATCTACCTTAGTGGGAGAAAATTTATGAAATCCTAAGAGTTCTTTATTTTTTTAATCCTCACCCAAGGATATTTTTCCATTTATCTCAGATAGAGTAGGGGAGGGGGGAGGAGAAACATTGATGTGAGAGAGACACATCGACTGGTTGCCTCTCACACGACTCCGACCAGGGCCAGGGACGAACCACAACCAAGCTATGTGCCCTTAATGGGAATCGAATCCACAATTTTTTGGTCCGTAGGCCGATGCTCTAACTGCTGAGCCAAACTGGCCAGGGCTGAAATCCTAAGAGTTCTGAAAGTGATTTATATAAAGCTGATCTAAACATTTAATAATCTTTCACTAATTATTTTAACAAATGTTTATTTTACATCTTAATTGCCAGGCATTATTCTAAAATAGTGAGGGTATAGTGGTGAAAAATTAAAGTCTTATTCTCAGAGAGCCTACATTTTAGTAGAAGGAGATAGATAATAAAAGTACAGATATATAATTTCAGACAGTTCTAAGGCTGGGGCAATGGGATAGAGTGCTTGAAACATAAGGATGCTGCTTCTCTTGTTCAAATGGCCTTGAACTGATACTACAATGCCTCACTTTACACCTATGCAGTCTACCAAATTACTACTAAGGTTTTAATAAGTAAGGTCCAGCAAAAACAAACTTATAAAGGTAAAAAAGTGATGACAGCATTCAATCATGTGTTTTCCACATGTTGTTTAGCAACCCTACTCATGAATCATTTTTAGCTTCTTATAATTCATGATACAGCTAGCATGCTTTATAATTTCTATTTATAAAAGATCACGACAGTACCACATATCACATTTATGCTTATGAAAGTATCCAGGCTTAAACTGCTATACTTCTGTGATCCTGAGTTACTTCACACCCTGTTAAAAAATTTCATTTTACTCTACTGCTAGACTTAGGCCATTTTATTGTCATATCTACTAAAACCAAACCAGAAGGGCAAATTTATATACAAAAAAATTTTTGATCTTTGTTTTTAATGATTTTTTAGAGAGAGAGGGAGAGAGACAGAAACATTGATGTGAGAGAGAAATACCCATTGGTTGCCTCCTGCATGCCTCCTACGGGGGATTGAGCCCACAACCTGGGCAGGTGCCCTGACTGGGAATTGAACCAGGACCTCTCAGTCTATGGGACAATGCTCACTGGTGTGGTGAGCCACACCAGCTGGGCAAAATTTCTTATCTTGATGTACACTTACAAGCAAACAAGCCCTATGCTATATATGTTCTCTGCTAAAATTAGGAGTTAATCTTGTCATCCAAAGATAGATCCCAAGATCTGTATCACCCACCCACTAAAAATTTTTTTGCTAGCACCATAAATGAAGAAATCTTTAAAGCTCAACCACTTCAATCTCTCTTTCTGCACTATAACAGAGTTTTTAGGCAGGGAGGGAAGGAGAAAAATTAAGAGTGATCAGCATGAAGAAGGTCAGTTAAACAGATCAAGAGTCAATGATTAAACCAAAAATAAGCTAGAATTCTGTAGTTCAATCACCTCCCTGGAATCCTCCATAAGGCTTCAGAAGACTCCAAAATAAAATTTAAAAAACATTAATCAATTTCATAACCTTATTTCTTAAGAAGTTCACAATTCAGCATGAAAACCAATATCCTAGGTAATGACATGATGTACTGTCATTTCTTCAATTAATCTACTCAAGATCTACCAAAATACTGCACTGCCACTGAAAAAGTGTAATTTTAAACTATCTTTCTTGAAAAATAAGAGCATTATAAAAGACGACCTTAAGACTTTTCTCTTTAAAAATTTTTTTTCTTTATTGATTTCTTAGAAAGAGAGAGAGGAAGGGAGAGGGAGAGAGATAGACACATCAATGAGAGAGAACATCGATTGGCCACCTCCTGCATGCCCCCCACTGGGGATCAGGCCCACAACCTGGGCATGTGCCCTGACCGGGAATCGAACCAGCGACCTCTTGGTGCATGGGTTGATGCTCAACCACTGAGCCACACCGGCCAGGCCGACCTTAAGAGTTTTCTAACTACCCTCTACCTTTTCCAATGACTCTAAAAATAAGCTTTGGTCACTACTTGAATCAATTTCATACTCACATCTTGGTTATATTCCAAGAAGACATGGAAATTTAAATCTTTTCTCAAGATAGGATGTGCTGCTACACGACACAGGAATACTTCATGCATTGCAACAGTCTTCTTGAATATTGCCAAATATTCACTAGAAACAATACACAAAATTAAAGGTAAAACACTGCATCATCTAGAAAATCATCTGCAACAATATTTTCAGCAAATACTCTGAGTTATTCTAAATGCAAAATCAGATACAAAGACATAATCCAAATAAACAAAGGTTTTAGTTGAACTGTTAATAAAATATGTAAACGTCAGCTCTGAAAAGACTTCATGCTAGTTAATAGTATTTATTATAGCTAAATGTTAATACTTTTAGTTTTATGAACCTTTCTTCCTATGCAAGTTGATTTTAAAGGTAACTATAGGGGTGTTTGCTTTCAGCTTCAGAGAAAGTATACTACAAATTATTGGGTACCTACCATCTTAATGATTCAATGTCTAGATAATTACTACTTTTAAACACCTTCATACAAAAAAATATCAAACCCCAAACCTAAGCAAGCATATTTTCAACATTAATAAAATATTTTCCTCTTATGACCCAGAAACACAAGAAAGAAACACACCACGGGGGGACTAATTTTTGCCATTACATCAAAGAACTGTGTTTAAAATATTTTAATATCAGTGAACCACAGCGATCATACAGTAATACATGTCAGTTTGGAAAAAAAAAAAAAAACACTCAAGGAAAAGGCCCAATATTCTTGCTTCAACTACGTGCAAGGAGGATAAGTTTTACATACCAGCAAACCAGCAGGACCAATGTTGGGAGAAGTTTGATCTCTGTGAGGGTAGTCATTCAGTGAAGACAAAAAAGAAGGATGCAGAGGATGGAGTAGCAGTAGAATAAACCCAAGGTTCTCTGTTATCCAACCCCTAACCAGACCACAAAAGAATCATGATCAGGGCCACTGGAAAAGCACAGATTCTTCAATATTAATGTGCTCTGCTAATTTCCAGTTTTCAGTCTTATAAACTATAAACTATAAAAGTATGTATCTGCTATCAAACTACTGCTTGCACCCAGCATTGACAGAATTCTTAAAATATCTGTCACCTTACACTTTGACACAGAAGACCTACTTTGGTAATTTATCCTGTCAAGAGAGTTTAGCATTCTGAAGAAAAGTCTAGCAGCAGTGTGAATATATGCTTATAACTGAAATTAAGTGGAAGAGGAGAAAGGAAAAGCACGAAGGAGAGAAATGACCAGAAAAAGAGTGATGAGGGGGATGACAATGCAAGGAAAATTATTTCCTTGTATAACTCTCAAAATACAGAAAAACAATATACAGCAAATCCAAAATTACTTCAAATGTTTAATAGAAGTAGAAAATATTTTTTATTTTCAACAAATATGCTAAAAATAAAATTGAAATATATCTTTCAAAGATTTAATACAATTCTAGTATATAGTATATATGGAACTAATTATCATATAATGAAAAAAAAAATTTAAACTATCCTCTTGTTACTTTGCTCCTTCCTATTCTCTTCCCTTCAGTCAGAAGCTATTGGCAGAGAAAAGAGGGGGGAAATCTCTCTCTTTCACACATATACACACACTTAAAAAAAATAAAGAAAGCAGGATATGTGCAGAATTGCTCAGTGCATACCTCTATAAGAAATAGAAATTTGGTAGTATGCACACATTGAAAAAAGGTCACCAGGCTGCTAATGACTAAGACCATGTAAATAAAAATCAAAGTAATTTATTCTGCTTTAAAAAGTCATTATTTTTCTTTCTACAATTTTTTTAAACCTTTGAATACTCCATTACTCATTTTCAGAGTCTCTTTAAAACATTAATTTAAAGAATTTTACAATGTGGACAATTATTCTATAATTTTCCTGTAGGCTCTGATCATGATCGTTAACACTGGTTGTGTGACTTAAACTTGCATCTTCCAGAAAGGGTCACTGTGGTGAAAAGATTAAAAGGATGGGATACTGGAGAGTACAAAAAAAAAAAAAAAAAGCATTAAAACAAGCATAATTAATAAAAGCAAGAACAAAAATCACATACGCTTCCAGTTCCTGTTTCATCTTTGTGAATTCTTCCTTCGTCATGGACCCTTCTCCTTCTCCAAGCTTCTGTAGTTTTTCCCTTGAAGCATCAAAATCAGGTCTTGGTGGTGCTGGTGGGATCTATAATAGAACCAAATCACTAATTTTAAAGACTATTTTATTTCTCGAAGCAGTTGTACTACAGCCACCATAAAAGACTTTGTGAATGAGAAGTGGGCACCAGTACTATCCCAGGTCAGGTTAGAGAATTTGATTAGGTGTAGAAATTAAAATACTCGAGATCATTTATACCAAGGAAGAAATATAGCAGAGTATTATTTTCTCATATTAGAACAGCAGTTACTAAACTTTAATCTGCAGATTTCTATGTAGCAACCTATAGTCCTCAAATGTATATATAATGTACATTAAGCTCTGACTATACACTAAATAAATATGTATAGCAAATATACATACCATTTTTTTCTTTTTTTTCTTTTTGTTACAGATGTTTCTCCTCCCACCCCCCCATTGACTCCCTCCTATCCCCTCCTACCCCGTCCCCAGCCCTGCCGTCTATGTCCATTGGTTATGCATACATGCATATAAGTTCTGTGGTTTATTCCCCCCCACCCCCAGGACTGTCAGTCTACACCCTACTTCCATGACTCTGGGTTTATTTTGTTCATCAGTTTGTTTAGTTCATTATATTCCAGAAATAAGTGAGATCATGTGATATTTGTCTTTCTCTGCTTGGCTTGTTTCACTTAGGATAATACTTTCCAGGTCCCTCTATGTCATCTCAAAGGATAAGAGATCTTTCTTTCTTACAGCTGCATAGTACTCCATTGTGTATATGTACCACAGCTTTTTTATCCACTCATCTACGGATGGACACTTGGGCTGTTTCCAGATCTTAGCTATTATAAATAGTGCTGCTATGAACATAGGGGTACATATTTTCTTTCTGATAGGTGTTTCAGGGTTCTTAGGGTATATTCCTAGAAGTGGGATCACTGGGTCAAATGGCAGTTCAATTTTTAATTTTTTGAGGTAACACCATAGTGTTTTCCACAGTGGCTGCACCAGTCTCCATTTTCAAAAGTATATAAATGGTGCCCTGGCCGGTTTGGCTCAGCGGTTAGAGTGTCGGCCTGCGGTCCAGAGAGACCCGGGTTCGGTTCCCGCTAGGGGCATGTACCTCGGTTGCAGTTTGTCCCCAGCCCTGGTTGGTCGTGCGGGTGGCAGCCACTCGATGTGTCCCTTTCACGTCGATGTTTCTCTCTCTCTCCCCCTCTCTCTCCCTCCCACTCTATCTGAACAAAAAATGAAAAAATGTCCTCGGATGAGGATTAAAAAAAAAGTATGTAAATGGTATAATTAAATACAAATGCATTTTTAAATTAACGAATTCATAGTAATTGTATGCTATTGTTTTAAAAAATTAATGAATGCTAACAGTAAGCTCAAGCAAGGGATGTTAAAAAGGGTTCCTGGACTGGAGAAGTGTACCAGAAGCAGAATGCACTGGCTTAGAAATAGGAAGCAAACAAGATACACTAATCTTACTCTATCCATGCACAGTAAGGGGGTAAATAAGCACTTACCTAAAAAAAAAAAAAAACTAGAAGAGAAGTATTCAAGGAAGGATATAAAAAAAATACTATTGTAGGAGGAAGGGCCTACAAGTAAGAACTGTTAAGGGAAAGTAAAAATAAAAGAAAGTAGGTAAGATATGAGCAAGAAAAGTTAAGCAGGGGAAAAGTTAAATAAAAATGACAGCAAGGGAATGATTATACCAAGGAAAACAATACGGAAAGAAGCATCAAGTATAGTCCAGCACACATCTGTTGATGGCTGTACATGGCATCTACTATCTGCCAGGCATGAAGCTGAGCAATGGGCATATAAAAATAAGAGTCCAGCCGGTGTGGCTCAGTGGTTGAGTGTCAACCCATGCATCAAGAAGTCACCGGTTCAATTCCCAGTCAGGACACATGCCTAGGTTGTGGGCCTGATCCCCAGTGGGGGGCATGCAGGAGGTGGCCAATCAATGTTCTCTCTCATGGATGTTTCTATCTCTCTCTCCCTTTCATTTCCTCTCTCTCTAAAATCAATGAAAGGAAAAAAAATTTTTTTTAAATAAGTAAGAGCCCTGGCCGGTGTGGCTCAGCAATTAGAGCATGGGCCCTCGGACCAAAGAGTTGTGGGTTTGATTCCAGTCAAGGGCATGTACCTTGGCTGCAGTTCAGTCCCCAGTCCTGGCTGGGGTCATTCAGGAGGCAACCAATCGATGTGTCTCTCTCTCACATTGACGTTTCTCTCTCTCCCTCCCTCCCGCTCTGTCTGAAAATAAATGGAAAAATATCCTCGGGTGAGGATTTAAAAAATAAAATAAAAATAAGTAAGATACGGTCTTGATCTTTGAGGAGTGTTTAGTCTATGGAAGGAGAAAGCAGTAAGAAAATGCCATCAGACAAGATGAGGAGGAAAAAAAAGGTGGAAATAGGACAGGAAAAGAACAAGGAATTTCCATGTTGGTAAACATAATTGACATGCTGGGAAAGGGGAATGAGGGGCACCTGGAGACAACCTGAAAACTCTGAGCCTACCACTCTCCCCATACCTTGTCTTATGCATCTCTTCCATTTGGTTCTTCCTGAATTGTATTCTTTTTTTTTTTTTTAAATCCTCACCCAAGGACATTTTTCCATTTTTTGTTCAGACAGAGTGGGAGGGAGAGAGAGGAAGAGAGAGAGAGAGAGAAACATCGATGTGAAAGGGACACATCGAGTGGCTGCCTCCCGCACAATCAACCAGGGCCGGGGACAAATTGCAACCAAGGTACGTGCCCCCAGCGGGAATCAAACCCAGGTCTCTCCGGACCGCAGGCCGACGCTCCAACCGCCGAGCCAAACCGGCCAGGGCCTGAATTGTATTCTTTATATAAACTGGTAATTGCAAAAAAAAAAAAAAGAATGTACTGCCAATTGGAGAAAGAGAAACAAATGACTGAGGAGTGGCCACAAGGATGGAGACAGAATTAGGTCAGGATGATTTCAGTGAAATTTGAGTGTGGTCAACAGCTGTGGCACAACATCTGGTACATATTTAGATTAGATAACCTTTAAGTAGCCCTCCAACTCTATTTAACTCTACCTACCCAAGGGTTCAAAACCAGTATGGTTTGTAACACCCCCTTAATTAATCCCTAGGACAAGCCTATTACAATTCTAATACTCAGTAAGAATTTAAGATTAAATGAGGGGGCATAACACATCCACACTCCCACACTCCCAAACAAGACAGTTCAGGATTAAAGGTGGTAACCAATTATATTTTGTAACGGGCAATTTTTGAAAATTACATTAGTTCATTAAAAATACTGAACAAGATTTCAACAAAAGTATCTAAAAAGCTCCTACAAATGGGATTAAAATGGAACTTCAACACTTACAATGTAACCTGCATAGTCTTCATTTTCAACAAAGGAATCATGAAGCCAGATAAATTCTTCATGTTGTCGAACAACGGAAAACTCATTTTGTTTAAAATTTGGCAATGAACTCTGCAAAGATAGAAATTCTCTTGAATAAAAATAAAAAATACAGTAGAAAGCTTTTAATAAACATTCCATCATTACTTAAGTTATTCTACTAATACATATCAAACTCAACTATTCAATGGAAAATAGATCTGCAATCTGAAAATGTGCCTGAAAGCTGAAATCTAAAATGAAAATAATTTGTAAGACAACAATTTGATTAACTGAAGGAACACAACAAAACTGAAAACGAGCTCTGGCTGGTTTGGCTCAAAGGTTAGAGCATCGGCCTCCACACTGAAGGGTCAGAAGTTCGATTACCCGTCAAGAGCATGTATCTGGTTTGCAGGTTTGATGCCTGGCCCCGGTAGGGGTGCATGTGGGAAGCAATCAATTGATGTGTCTCTCACATCGATGTTTCTCTCTCTCTTTCCCCCTCCCTTCCTCCTACTCTATCTAAAAACCAATGGCAAAGTATCTTTGGGTAAGGATTAACAAATATAAAAATAGATCAATAAAATAAACATACGAATTGTTTCTTTAAAAAAACCTGAAAACAACAATAAAATATATTAATAAGAGTCTAGAGAAAATTAAATTTGCATTATGTCTAGGTTCTGAGTCATTCTTTTTGTGTGTATGTGTGTTCCAATAAAACTTTATCTATAGCCCAGCCAGTATGCCTCAGTGGACTGAGCATCGTCCCAGGGACTGAGAGGTCCTGGTTTGATTCCTGGTTAGGGCACATGCCTAGGTTGTGGGCTTGATTCCCAAGGAGGGGGCGTGCAGGAGGCAGCCGATAGATGTCTCTCTCTCACATCGATGTTTCTCTCTCTCTCTCCCTTTCTCTCTCTGTAAAATAAATTTTTAAAAAAATCAGTAAAAATATTTAAAAAAGCAATTTATTTACAAAAGCAGCAGGTAAGCTAGATTTGGCTTGAGGACTCTAATTTGATGACTCGTCATCTATAGTAATATCTTTACCAGGTTGCCAAAAGGAGAGTAGTGAATAAACCACATTCAGAAGAACACATATCTTTTCATAGGAAGTACAGATTCTTTAACCATCACAGACTCGACTACACATCAATGAGAATTGAGAGGTGTTTGCTTATGGCAGAAAGTCCTTCTGTCTATTAGCATAATATGTGCTGTATCTACATATTCAAACCTTAGAATTTTATTCCAAGCTCCACCTCTATGCAAATGCCACTGTTTTTTTGTTTTGTTTTTTCCAACTACTCATGTTGTAAGTCACATTTTCTTCCCAGAGAGACAGGAAGGGAGGAGAGAGAGAGAGAAACATCAATGTGAGAGCAAAACATCAATCGACTACTCCCTGCACCCCCTTCCCCCTATTGGGGATCGAGCCCGAAACTTGCGCATATGCCCTGACCAGGAATCAAACCTGCAACCCTTCGGTGCACAGGACAATGACCAAGTAACTGAGCCACACCAGCCAGGGCTATAAGTCACTTTTAATACTCAGCCAAGGATACCTTTTGACTGATTTTTTTCAGAGAGAGAGGAAGGGGTGGGGGGAAAGAGAGAGGGTGGGGTAGAGAGGGAGATGGGGGGGGAGGGAGGGGAGAAGAGCAAAAACATTGATGTGAGAGAGAAACATTGACTGGTTGCTTCCTGTTTGCACTCCAACTAGTGATCAAATCCACAACCTAGGTATGTGCCCTGACCGGGAATCAAACCCACCACCTTTTGATATATGGGACAATGCTCCAACCAACTGAGGCATCCGGCCAGGATGTAAGTCACTTTTAATAGTCTGTGTAAAACAAAGAATTATTTTTTATTTTCTTTATTGATTTTAGAGAGAGAAAGGGAGAGGGAGAGAGAGATAGAAACATCGATGAGAGAGAACATCAACTGGCCACCTCCTGCATGCCCCCCACTGGGGAATTTGGCCCAAAACCTGGGCATGTGCCCTGACCGGGAATCGAACCGGCAACCTCTTGGTACATGGGTTGACACTCTGCCACTAAGCCACACCGGCCGGGCAAAACAAAGCATTCTAATTAGATATAGACATGTATATTTTAGTTCCTTCCACAAACACAACTTGTATACATAATGCTGAGAAAGAGGGAAGGTGTTTGAAATTCTAAGAGGGATACTCCTCAGCAAATTCTTTTTTTTTTTTTTTTTGGGTACATGCCCCTAGCAGGAACCGAACCCGGGACTCTCTGGTCTGCAGGCCGACGCTCCAACAGCTGAGTCAAACCAGCCAGGGCCTCAGCAAATTCTTAAGTGTATTAAATATAATGCAAGATTACAACCCAGTTAAAATCTTAAAACTGTTGTATTCCCTTAGGGAGAGAAAAAGTCAGTATTATATAAGTGTATGTCCCGCCTATTACTGTGAGTGGCTCAAGTTTTGACTACTAATGCAATGCATATAGTGGGTTTTGTAAGTGCTGTGCACTAAATATTCCTAGCATACTGTAGAATTGTACTTCATGACTTTTTTTCTTAAAAGAACTTTAAATTTCATTTTTCAATTACTGTTTACATTCATTATTATTCTGTATTAGTTTCAGGTGTACAACAGCATAGTGGTTAGACAATCATATACTTTGCAAAGTGTTCCCCCTGATATTTCTAGTGCCCATCTGGCACCATACATATATATTGAAATATTATTGACTATATTCCCTATGTTGTACTTTTACATGCCCATGACTATTATGTAACTACCAATTTGTACTTCTTAATCTCTTCACCTTTTCACAAAGTCTCTCAACCCTCCTCCCCTCTGGCAACCATCAGTCTATTCTCTGTGTGTATGAGTCTCTTCCAATTTTGTTTGTTACTTTATTTTGTTCTTAGATTCCACATATAAGTAAAATTATATGGTATTTGTCTTTCTCTGACTGACTTATTTAACTTAACATACCCCCTAGGTCCATCCATGTTGTCGCAAATGGTAAGATTTCATTCTTTTTTTTTTTTATCCTCACCCAAGGACATTTTTCCATTTTTTGTTCAGACAGAGTAGGAGGGAGAGGAAGAGAGAGAGAGAGAAACATTGAGTGGCCGCCACCCGCACAACCCAACCAGGGCCGGGGACAAACTGTAACCGAGGTACGTGCCCTTAGCGGGAACCGAACCTGGGTCTCTCTGGACCGCAGGCTGACACTCTAACCGCGAGCCAAACCGGCCAGGGCTATGATTCATTCTTAATGTTAATCTTAAAAACATATATTTCCCTAAAACTTTTTTTGTTAAAATAGCAGCAGTGAATTATAAACTAAAAAAACAGTTTCTTTCCAATTATGTCCAAATCCAAAGTTCCAGTCAATGTATTATTACATATGTAACATTAGCATAATAAATAGCTGAAATAATACAAGTACAAAAATCACATTTACCTTTGTGTGAACAGTAAATTTTACTTTATCTCTCTCACTAAGAGCATCAGAAATGTCCACTTGCAGAGCAGCATCACTTTGAAGATCTACATTTATTGCTTTAAGCTAGAAAAAGAAAATAATACCTTAATAAAAATTCAATGGGCTTTTATATTATTTCATTCTTCATAATAAGATAATGTAAAAATAAAACTAAAATAACAAAAAACTCTTAAATCTAAAAAATACTCAAGTTCATTTAATCTACATGCATATTTTGGGGCAGGTACTTTGGGTATGTTATTATCTCAACTCATTTTCATTCTATATCATTTAACTATACTTTGTATGAGTCAATGTATTAACTATAATTGATTCTTTAGTTTCACCTCAAAAGTAAACTGTTTTCCAAGAAGATGGTTCATTCAAGTTCAAATGTTCTAAAATTAAGGAATGTACCTACCTTTAAGAACAAGAAAAAAAATAAAAAAGAATATTGGCCAATAATTTTAACATCGATGTAAGAGGCACATTAACTGGTTGCCTCCGGCACGTGCCCCAACTAGGGCTGGGGATCGAACCTACAACCCAAGTGCGTGCCCTTGACCCAGAATCAAACCTGAGACCCTTCAGTGTACAGGCTGACACTCTGAACACTGAGCCACACTGGCCAGGGCAGTAATCATATATATATTTTTTTTAATCCTCACCCGAGGATATTTTTTCATTTTTTTTTTTTGCTCAGATAGAGTAGGAGGGAGAGAGAGGAAGAGAGAGAGAGAGAAACATCGACGTGAAAGGGCCACATCGAGTGGCTGCCACCCACACAACCAACCAGGGCCGGGGACAAACTGCAACCGAGGTACATGCCCTTAGCGGGAACCGAACCCGGGTCTCTCCGGACCGCAGGCCGATGCTCTAACCGCTGAGCCAAACCGGCGAGGGCAGTAATCATATTTTTAAGAGTTTATACTATAAACTTACATAAAACCGTTTAATGTTTAAAAATTGTTATTGTAATCAATGCTACATGTAGCCCACTGTCTGACAAAGAAAATGAAATGAAAAGAAAAGTTGACTTGAACTACTAAGAAGTTTTCTTTTTCATTTTCCAATTATGTCATTGCCTTTGCAATTCTGGAAACATTAAGAAATACTGTTCTTCGGTTTTCTTTCTTCTATTTAGTCTTATTTAGGTCTTCATACTGCCCTTCCTACCTCTTCTCCCATCCCTTACCATAATTCTGGTTTAAGAAACTGGTTTCCTTTTTTCTATTTACTCACATTCAGGTTCTTTTAAGACATTAACTGTGGTAGGCTGAATAATGACTACCCCCCCAACCTCCACCAAGTGTCTATAGACAAATCCCTGGAATCTGTAGATGTTACCTTATATGGTAAAAAAGGACTTTAGCAGTTGAGATTAAATTAAGGATTTGGGATGGGAAGATGATCCTTGATTATTATAAAGCTAGCCAATAAAATAAAATCACCCCCCCCCCCCAGAAAATCATCCCCTACATCAATACAAAAATTTCACTGAAAGCTAATCTCCTACCATATTTCTTCAATTCTAGATGCATATTTTCCACATTTTAACATGAAACAGGACTGCCTTGCAATTGATAACAAATTACAGTTTAACTGGCAATTATTTTTCTTAGTGGTATATAAAAATAAAATATATCGTCCAATCCACTGTACCCTAGATTTGATAAAATATCATATTGTAAATTTAGTGTTTATTACACAAAATGTACGGCAGATTTTCTTCTTTGTTCAAATATATATATACATTTTGACTTCTTAGAGAAGAAAGGAGAGGGAAAGAGAGAAACATTGACGGAAGAGAAACATCGATTGGCTGCCTCCTGCACGCCCCCTACTGGGGATTGAGGCCACAACTTGGGCATGTGCCCTGACCAGGAATCAAACCAGCAACCTCTTGGTGCATGGGACGACCTTCAACCACTGAGCCACACTGGCTGGGCAGATTTTCTTTGTTTAAAGAAAAGTCAACAATTTTAGAGCATTTTTAACAGGGGGAAAAATCAAAGCACACAATGTGATTCACCAACATTTAATTAACTTTCTGCAACTAGTAAGGGCAGTTGCAGGAAATTCTAATTAGACTACATTCACTGGTTTAATCTTTATCTGGGCTAACAAACACTGTACTTTCTTTTGCCACAGGCTGACTAGGTTAAACATTTGTGTCATGGTCAAGAGAAAGACTAGAAGAGAAAATGGATTAAGCAACACAACTACAGTATCATTAGAAAAATAATGTAAAGACACCACCCTATTGTTGACAGATTAATTCTCCACATGTAATTATTTAGTAAAGACATTCACTACTAGTTTACTACACTGACTCATTTACTATTAAGTATCTACCTTAGAACCATTCCTAAAATATTAGTTGTTTATCTTTTGCCAGAAAAGCAAATGTATAGAGATGGATGGATGGATGGAGGAGGAAATGAAAATAATTCTATTTATTACAATAGCCTCCCAACTAGTCTCTTGCTTCTGCCCTTTTCTCTCTTCAATTTATTCCTTAGAAAGCCACTAGAACAATCCCATTAAGCTAGAAATCATTCTTCTGCTCAAAATCTAAGTGGTTCTGCCCTGGCTGGTTTGGGTCAGCAGTTAAGAGCATTAGCCCATGGACCAAAGGGTGGTGGGTTCGATTCCCAGTCAAGGGTACATACCTGGGTTGCAGGTTTGATCCCCAGCCTTGTGGGAGGCAACCAATCGATATGTCTCTCTTACATCGATGTTTCTCCTCTCCCCTGCCCCCACTTTCTAAAAAGCAATGGAAAAATATCCTCAGGTGAGGATTAACAAACAAACAAACCTAGGAGGTTCCCACTTGGAGAAAAGCCAAAGTCCTTACAGTGGCTGGCCAGGCCCTATATAATCGGCATCTGACATGGTCCCTCACTAACCTACTATTGCTCTGGCTCATTGCAGTCCTGCCATATTGGCCTTGTTGTTCCTTGAACACACAGACATGATGCCACCACATGAGTCTTTGCACTTACTGCTCCCTCTACCTGGAACATTCTGCCCCCGACATCTATCTGCATGGCTCACTCTCTCATTTCCTTCAAGTCTTTATGAAATGTCACCCCATGAAGGCCTTGCCTGGCTACCCTATCTAAAACGGCAGCTACCCCCAACTCCAATAATCCCTATCCCTCCCTCATTTTTTTTCATAGCACTTGTTCACCATCTACTAAATTTTATTTATTTATTTTTTAATGGTCTTTCCTGACTAGTATGTCAATTCTATGAGGACAAAAATTTTTTTGTTTGTTTTGTTCATTGCTATATATCCAGGGGTAGCCCTTAACAAATATTTGTTGTGGAAAGGCAGAGTAGAAAGAAAGGTGGTAACCGTAACAGGGCTAAGAAACCGTTTTCAGGTAATTATGGTACAATCAATAAAAAACCTCATGAGACAGACAAGTAAATTTTCTTAAGCTCACTAATTCAAGTCAAATTTTAAATCTATTTAACTCCTAGCCCAGTTATGATTTTGGAAGTCCTATAATACATCATTTCCATTACTACTCTATGCCCTGTATACCTAGCAGTCAAATCAATTGTTGATTATATTATACATACATATTTCTGGAAACTGGCCTTTGCAACCAGATTTCCTCTCATATACCATACCATACCATACCAGATACAACAAAACATTACTAGAGTCACATGATAGGTCACTCCAACATCTTTCTTGCTGGTCTCGTCAACTCCCATTGCTCTTTTGCCATAACTGACTTGCAAATTCCTACATTTGGGATCAATTCAACCATCAACTTTCTTTTCTTTTACATCTTGAGATGCTGAAGGTGGCTAGAGAAAAGTCACAACTGGTATTTGCAACCAGATTTCCTCTCATGGACTGTACAATAAAACATTACTAGGGTAGTATTAATGGTGTCTAGCTATGCGTTCTCTCCAAATCAAAGTTATATTACTGTAGTACAAATATAACCCTTTACTCTTTAGGCAATATACTAATATGCATTTATTCAATAAAGCTTTTTTCTGCACTTAAATGCAAGCCACTGTCTTAGGCCTCGTGGAGGATATAAGGTGAACATTTGTAGCAAGAAATACAATATTATGTAATAAAACACTCCCTCACCACTTCTACTATGTGTACAATCTGATTTTATCAATCCTTCCAGTCCTGTGACCTTTCTGTATATTTCCAGTCTGTAAGCTCCCTTGCTGCTTCCCTCCTTTGCCAATCCACTCAGATATGTCACTCCAATACCTTTCCAATACCTTTCTTACTGGTCCTGTCAACTCCCATTGCTCTTGTGCCATACTTGGCTTGTAAATTCCCACAGTCAGGATGGGGGGCGGGGGGAGAGAGATGAGAGACAAACATCTATCCATCTATCGGTTGCCTCCCATACACACCCTGACCAGGGACCAAACCTGCAACCTGGGCATGCACTCTGACTGGGAATCAAATCAGTGACCTTTTGATGCACAGGACAATGCTCCACCACTGAGCCAGGGCAACTTTCTTTTCTTCTTGAGCTGCTAAGTGTGGCCAGATAAATGTCATAATTGTTTACAGTGATCCACTACAAATTAATGGTCTCCAAATTGCATTAGGCTCTTCAAAACCATTCAACAATCCAAAGCAGATCTGCTCAGCTCCCCTTCTGATTTCCTTTAGCAACTACTCCAATTTTTTATCACCTCAACCCTTTATCACATTTCCACCCCCCCACTCTCAACAAATGACCTTGCCTCCCACATCCCAAAGAAATAAACACTAGCACCTGTTTTTCCCTCAGACACATCAATAAACCTTTCTAGAAATAAATCTAGCCTCACCATCTTCTCCACATTCTCAGAAGTGGTATCCTGTGGAGGGCTGAAATGTCTGTCCACCTGAGCATTTGAGCTTCCTGTCTGCTGCAGGACCTGCTCATACACTGCTCTTCTTGTCAAGGTAGCTTTGGTCTCACAAAACCTTCTTCACATACTACCTAATTTACAAATCCAGTATTTTTCAGTTTTCTTGACCTCTCTGCAGTATTTTGTCTTGGTGATCATTCTGGCCACTTCTTTACAACTCGCTCAACTTCTGGGGGCCCCTCTCATTCTGTTTCTACTCCCTTCAGCTCTGCCAACTACTCCACCTAGGGCCTTAAATGTTGGTTCCCCCTGAGTACTATCTAGCCTTGGCAATCTCAGCCATTCTTGGCTAATAACTCCTTAATTTTTATCTTCAACTCAGGCCTCTTAGTCTAAGTTCCCAATAGTAATTTCGAGTTACCAATGAGACATATCCACTTGAATGTATTCATTTATTAAACAATGGAATAGCCCTGGCTGGTTTGGCTCGGCGGTTAGAGCACCGGCCTGTGGTCCAGAGAGACCGGGGTTCGGTTCCCGCTGAGGGCATGTATCTCGGTTGCAGTTTGTCCCCGGCCCTGGTTGGGTCGTGCGGGAGGCAGCCACTCGATGTGTCCCTTTCACATCGAGTAAAAATGTCCTCGGGTGAGGATAAAAACAAAACAAAAAAAACCCAAACAAACAATGGAATGCCTTCAATGTGCCAGCCACTGTCCTAGGTGTTAGGGATAGAGCAATGAAAAGACAATCCTCACCCATACAGACCTGACATTCTAGTTTAGCAGGGAAGGGATTAGATGCCTCATAGGCACTTGAAAGCCAACACATCTGAAACCAAACTTATTATTTACCTTCCAACTCTGCTCTCCTATATTCCTCACTTTCTCCTCCTCTGCCCAGCCTATGTATTTACTTAGTTATGATACCTTGCCAATTCTATCTTTTTTTAGAGAGAAAGGGAGAGAGAAACATCGACATGAGAGGGACACATTGACTGGCTGCCTCCCGCACGACCCCAACCAGGGCCGGGGATGAACCGCAACCTAGGTAAATGCCCTTGGCTAGAATCGAACCCGGGACTCACTGGTCCATAGGCCGACGCTCTACCACTGAACCAAACCAGCCAATTCTATCTTTTAAATATCTCTTTGCTCTGTCCCCTCCATCCCCTCTTCCACTGCCTTAGTTCCACCTCATTTGCACTACTGCAATAATCTATTGACTGGTTTCTCGATTTACTGAAAGAATCAATCTGCCACCCCCACCCCCACCATCAGAGTAATCTGCAATGCTAATTTCACCTGGGCATAGGTTTTTCCCACATTAAAATCCTTTAGGACTTCCCAATGCCTGGAACTTTCATCATTATGCACTTTACACTCTATCTGTAGTATCCATATCTACCTTGCTTCAGGTAGGTACCAGTGTTCTATGTGGAACCAAATTATCTATGTAGCAAGCATTCCCACAAAATTCCTGATCAACATTTAAGGCTTAGCTCCTTTGATAACATAGTGGTTAAGAGTCCAGGACTGCCCTGGCCGGTTTGGCTCAGCGGTTAGAGCGTCGGCCTGCGGTCCAGAGAGGCCCGGGTTCGGTTCCCGCTAAGGGCATGTACTTCGGTTGCAGTTTGTCCCCGGCCCTGGTTGGTCGTGCGGGTGGCAGCCAGTCGATGTGTCTCTCTCACATCAATGTTTCTCTCTCTCTCTACTTCCCACTCTATCTGAACAAAAAATGAAAAAATGTCCTCTGGTGAGGATAAAATAAAAATAAAATAATAAAAGAGTCCAGGACTTAAAAGTTAGACTGCCTGAGTTTGAACTCAGCTTATACTGGCTATGTGACCTTGGGCAAGTTAATCTTTGTGAACCCCCGTTTTCCTTTCCAAAGTAGTAATAAGTAGCAGCTACTTTACAGGGATGAGAATTGAGTTAATATATGGAAAGTCCCTGGCATGCAGTAAACGTTATATAGTGTGTAGTTATCATTATGTCTTCACTACACCCCCTCCAAAAAAGTTAAGCACTCTCTCCTTTGTACTTCTGTTGCACTTTATCATAAGTCCCTCATTACACTGTGATGGTCTCAGGGCAAAAACTTTCTCTTTTTCCTCTGCCAACATTCATCTTCTTATCCTCTGCCAACACAATCTATGTCATATTTTAATCTAAAATGACTATCAATAAATGCGGAATGTGTTCAAGCTAAATGCTGTGCAGGTACAAAAAAAAAAATGCAGCCTGGCCAGTGTGGCTCAGTGGTTGAGGGTCGACCCACGCACTAAGAGGTCGCTAGTTTGATTCCCAGTCAGGGCACATGCCCAGGTTGTGGGCCAGGTTCCCAGTGGGGGACATGCAGGAGGCGGCCAATCAATGTTCTCTCTCATCAATGTTTCTATCTCTCTCTCCCTCTCCCTTCCTTTCTCTCTCTCTCTCTCTAAAAATCAATAAAGAAAAAAAAATTAACAAACAAAAACAAAACCAAGGGTAAGAAAAAAAAATAAAGCACTCCACAACACTGAAAAGCATGCATAAAGCAAGCATTAAAGTGTAAACAGACCTGGCCAGGTAGCTCAGTTAGTTAGAGCATCATCCTGATAGGCCAAGGTTGTGAAATCCATCCCAGGTCAGGGCACATACGAGAATCACAATGAATACATAAATAAGTGGAACAACAAAAGTCAATGTTTCTCTCCCTCGCTCTTCTTTTCTCTAAAATCAATTAAAAAAGACTTCCGGTCAAGATGGCGGCGTAGGTAAACATGGTATCGCTTTCTCCCACAACCACATCAAAGTTACAACTAAACTACAGAACAACCATCATTCAGAACTGCCTGAAATCAAGCTGAGTGGAAGTCCTACAACTACGGAATTAAAGAAGAAGCCACATCGAGACTGGTAGGAGGGGCGGAGGCGCGACAGGCTGGTCCCACACCCACGTGTGGCGGATAAAAATTAGGAGGATACCTCGGCTGGGAAGGTCCTCCCTGAGGACTGAGGGGTGCCCGTCCCACACCAGGCGCCCAGCTCAGGGTTCCAGTGCCAGGAAGAGAAGTCCCCATCACTTCTGGCTGGAAAAACCAGCGGGAACTGAGGCTGAGGCGGCTGGAGCCCCGGGCAGCTCCTCTTAAAGGGCCCGCACTCGGACTTACTCGGACTCGCTCCCTCCAGGGTCCAGCGTGCAGGAAGGAGCCTGAAAGGCACCAGAGTCATATGGGGAAGAACTGAGCTGTTTGGCATTGGAGCGAGAGCTGGAGAGGTAGCTTTCTCCTGGACAGATGTGCTATCAGAGGCTTTTGTTCCTTTGGTGAGCCCTTCCCTGGGCCGGCAGACGCCGCCATATCTGGGACTCCAGCAACCTAGCTGAGACTGTGTTGCCCCGCCCTGGTGATTCCCTGAGGCCCCGCCCCACGCAACTTCCAGGCCCACCCAAGCTGTTGCCAGTTGCTTTACCATAGGATTGGCCTGTCTTGGATCCTGCTTCAGCTTTTCCTAAATTCTTTCAAACAAGCAGCACCTGGTCTCAGCTAGCCCTATACCTCTCACTAAGTAATACATAGAAACAAACACAGGAAGGCAGCCAAAATGAGGAGACAAAGAAACAGGTCCCAAATGAAAGAACAGAACAAAACTCCAGGAAAAGAACTAAGTGAAATGGAGTTAAGCAACCTAACAGATGCTGAGTTCAAAATACTGCTTATAAGGATGCTCAATGGACTTAGTGAGAACCTCAGTGAACTTAGAGAGGGCCTCAAGAGCATAAAAAAGGACCAGTCAGAAATGAAGGAGGCACTAACTGAAATAAAGACTAGTATACACAGATTCAATAGTAGAGTAGATAAATCCAAGAAGCAAACCATCGATTTGGAATATAAGGAAGCAAAAAACACCCAATCAGAACAGCAAAAAGAAAAAAGAATCCAAAAAAATGAGGATAGTGTAAGGAGCCTCTGGGACAACTTCAAGCATGCCAACATTCGCATCTTGGGGGTGCCAGGAGGAGAGAGAGAACAAGAAATTGAAAACCTATTTGAAACAATAATGGCAGAAAACTTCCCTAACTTGGTGAAGGAAACGGACATACAAGTCCAGGAAGCACAGAGAGTCCCTAACAAAATGAACCCCAAGAGGCCCATACTAAGACACATCATCATCAAAATGCAAAAGGTTCAAGACAAAGAGAGAATATTAAAAGCAGCAAGAGAAAAGCAGTTAGTTACCTACAACGGAGTTCCCATCAGACTGTCAGCTGATTTCTCAAAAGAAACTTTGCAGGCCAGAAGGGAGTGGCAAGAAATATGCAGGGTGATGAAAAGCAAGAACCTACAACCAAGATTACTCTATCCTGCAAAGCAGTCATTTAAAATCGACGGCCATATAGTTTCCCAGACAAGGAAAAGCTAAAGGAGTTCACCATCACCAAACCATTATTATATGAAATGTTGAAGGGTCTTCTTGAAGAAAAAGATAAAAAAATATGAACAAACAAAATGGCAATAAATACGTATCTATCAACAATTGAATCTACAAACAAAATGAACAAGCAGAACAGAAACATTCTCATAGAGACAGAGAACTTTTGTTGGGCACCAGATGGGTGGGGGCTGGGGGGAGGGGAGAAAAAGGTGAAGGGATTAAGAAGTACAAATTGGTTGTTAGACTGACAAACCTCAAAAGGAAGAGGGGTTGGGGGGTGGGAAGAAATAAACCAAAGAACTTTTATGTGTATATGCATAATCAATGGACACAGACAACAGTGTGGGGAAAAGCAGGAGGGGGGCAGGAATGGGGAGGAGGGGGGCAATGGGGAAAAAATGAGGAACATCTGTAATACATTCAACAATAAAGATAAGTTAAAAACAAACAAACAAAAAAATAATAAAATAAAAAAATAAAATAAAATCAATTAAAAAATATAGTCAATATATAAAAAACAAATTTTTGAAAAGTACAAACAAAAATAATATAAATAAAGTGCAGAGGTGCTTGGGCAGTGACAAGTAGACAGAGTGCGCCTAGAGTGTGTGTCTGGGGGGACATATTGAGAAACGAAGCCAGCCTGAAAGGGTTATGAATGGTGTTTAATGCTAGCCTAGGGTGTTTGGACCATGTTGCAAAAAGAATTGGATCCAAATAAGTCTTTTTGGCTAGTGGTGCTATATGATTTAATTATTTTAGTTAGGTAACTAGAAGTAATGTGAAGGCTGGATAGAAAAGTAGTAAGACTGGAGATAGACCAATGACAGGTACTCCTACAATCAAGGCAAGAAACAGCAGGGACCTGAACTGGGGCCATGCAAATGAAAGATAGCATACACAAAATTTTCGAGGTGAAATTAATTTGCTTCCATGGGTATGGAGAATATGATTCAGAGGTTTCTTGCCTGCATGACTGGAAAATGATGACATTATGAAGATAAGGAATACAGAGGGAGGAACAAGGGTAGGAGTCCAGGGGAGGTGTAGCTACTCCACCTGATGTAATTTTGAAACAATAAATATATTATTTAAATTCAAATCAAATGCTGAGAGAACTATGCCATCACACAGGCATCCACTGCTCTTATTTAACAAGCACATCAGAGCAAATGTGTCCCGCTCATTTGTTTACTAAATAATGTTACTGTGATTCACTTGGGGGAGGGGAATCCCCTATTATGTAGAGGTGTGGCTGAAGAGATTAAAGTGGTCATTAATTTTTAACACTGTGTATTCTTGCCCAGCCGGTGTGGCGCACTGGTTGAGCATCGACCTACGCACCAAGAGGTCGTTGGTTCGATTCCCGGTCAGGGCACATGCCCAGGTTGTGGGCCAAATCCCCAGTGGAGGTATGCAGGAGGCAGCCAGTCGATGTTCTCTCTCATTGATATTTCTATCTCTCTCTCTCCCTTCCTCTCTCTATAAAATCAATAAAGAAAGAAATTTAAAAAAAACAAAAACAAAAACAGTGTATTCTTGAAGTCTGTTTTTTGAGTTTCTCACAAGACAATATTTTCTTTAGGCTGTAAGATTCTCTTCTATCCCAAATATCATGATGAAAATTTAAGGCTGCGTAAAAATTTATTTAAACACAGACTTTAATTTTGCTTATTTGCTGCTCTGTGTGAAATGCTTACATTATTATTTTTGAATCTGTGATGTCCCCTCTGCAATTCATATCAAATATGCACTTTATGCTTTTTCTCTATCAAGAGTCTTTATTAAAAGGCTGAACAAGGTAACCTAAACTATAAGTGCAATGTCTAAAAGTTCTGATTATAGCAATCTATTTCTATCAGAACAAGCACAATACAAGGAAATTTAAAAGGCCAGATAGTTCTATTCCTGAAATGAGGAAATAGCAAGATAACTGTGCAGCTACAATCAAACCTCAGTGCACAACAGAATCTTTTTGGGTTCTTGTTTAAAAAGTTGTTTTCTATCCTTCTCCCCCCTCAAGAGACTGATACACTTATGAGGGCACAGACCCAGAAACTTGTTTTTAAAACACCCCAGGTGATTCTGATGCAAGTGTTTGAAGGCTACTTTGAGAAATACACGCACTGGCTCTGATGTCAGAAACTTGGGTTTGAAGTCCACCTCTCCTACTCCTACACTGGCCATGTGACCTGAGACTACTTACTTTCTCTAAGGTTCAGATTTCTCATCCAGAAAAGAGGAATACTAAAAGCTTCGCAAGGATGATGAGACAATTCAATGAAACAATGCTTAGACAGTGTTTAACATAGTACCCAGCTATAATTATTATTATGATTCACCCAGTTCCACAGGATAAAAATAAGGAGCAACTAGACATATATCCATATTTATCATGGCCTTCTAAATGCTTTCTAGGTGCAGCCAATGTGGCTCAGTGGTTGAGCGTTGACCCATGCACCAAGAGGTCACCAGTTCCATTCCTAGTCAGGGCACATGCCCAGGTTGTGGACCCAATCCCCAGTGGGGGGCATGCAGGAGGCGGCCAATCCATATCTCTCTCATGGATGTTTCTATCTCTCTCTCCCTCTCCTTTCCTCTCTCTCTAAAATCAATAAAGAAAAAAAATTTAAATGCTTCCTAATTCATGGTAATGTTTTTCCATTTTCTTTTTTTTTTTGGTATGTGCCCCTAGCGGGAACCGAACCTGGGACTCTCTGGTCCGCAGGTCAAGCTCCAACCGCTGAGCCAAACCGGCCAGGGCTGTTTTTCCATTTTCATATTACAATTTTCATCTATAAGATTCTACATGAGCCTCTTGGTCAGGCATGTTCTCTGTACTCCTCTCCGTTGAATTTTATAATACATGAAAAAAGTTTTTGGACACATTACTCAAGTGGTTCCAGCTCCATAAGCAAATCTTACCAAAGGCATAAAGCCAGAAACACAAATATTCACTGGAAAATACTCTACATCAACATAAGTACTAAAAAAATTTAATACTTTCACTGAACATTAGTCAGATTTTTATAAGGACGAAAATCCTGTTTGCTCTTCCTGGTAGACTACAAAAATAATCACCAGTTGATATCTAAATAAAGAAAAGGCCATATGCCTTATAGTAAGGTAACTGTTTGTGTTACAACAATTCGTTTCATTGAACTCTGCTGGTTTCCCCTATTTAAAATCCAAATTATAATTTATAAGTGGTCATCTAGCTCCACTGTCTTACCCCAGAAGACACATACACATACACCTTTACACCACACCCACGTTTTAAAATTAAACAGAAACTACAATTTTTAGATAACTAGAAATCCTATATGATGCTTTTGCACTAAAAGTTTTAAATGATGCTTTTGTGTAAACTGAGAAATTTATTAATTCATCATTTATCAAACAAAAGTACGCAGCACCTTCTGCATCTGTCTTATCATTTGAAAGCTTTATAAAGATCATCAACGAATACTAACTTACCTCTAATTAAAAAAAATCCTAAAAGAATATTTTATCTCCTGCCAAAAATCGACTCATAGATGTGTCTCTCACATTACCTGAGATGAATAAGTAAACGCAAAATGGAAAACTAAAGCGCAGGCTGTTAAATGTGAGGGAACCATGAAACCCTGCTGAGCTGCAATTATCATATATCAATATTTTTCAAGTGCTCACTTGTACACGGCACTATAAAGATTACCACCCTTCAGCCAAGGCAAATGGGGGGAGAGAGTGGGAGGGAGAAATCGGAGCTCCTTTCTGAAGTGGGATGCAATTCGACCCAAAACACCACCAAGGTAACTCTGCAAAAGATGTATTTTTTTTGGACATTAAGAAAAGTAAAGGTACCTCGAGCTACAAACACTTTGCAAAATCTGGTGGGTTACTGGAGAAGAGTTAAGATTCGGTGTCTGTAATACCCCTCGCAAAAAATGATTTATAACAAGCCTGTACTATTATCTGTTTTACACAGAAAGAAGGGTGGGCACACGCGGGTCTGAGAGGTCCCCAGGGGAAATTGAGGATGCCACCAAGAAGATCTGAGGATGAGTTTTCATAGCCCCAAAGTAGCCAAGAGGGGAGTCGGGCTCCGGCCGCCACTTCCCCGCCTGCACTCCGACCCGGGAGGGGAAGGAGGTCCACGGCAGGGTCAGAGGCGGGGCGGGGGACAAGAAAGTGGCTGCGGGTTCCCGGGAAATCAGAACCGAGCGTCCCTGAAGAAGGAAGGGCTGCAGCAGGGCGGGGCGCGGTGAGGCGAGGAAACCGAAAGGAGGCCGGCGGGGAAAGGGTGCCGCGCGACCGAGGACCCTCCGGCGCACCACACCCCAGGGCCGAGGCGGGGGAGGGAGGGTCCCGCGAGCGAGAAGGAGGCAGAACTTACTCCGCGGTCCTCCTCGGAGAGGAAGTCGGGGCCGTCGTCCAGGCCTTCCTGCAGGGTCCGAGGGGCCCAGCGCGCCGGGGAAGAGGACGGAATGAGGGAGACACAAAGGGAGACATTAGTGCCAGGCCGGCGAAGCCCCCACGTCCGCCCCGCGCCCACGGCCCCCACCGCGCGCCCGAGACTCAGCGTCGCTTGAGAACACCCACCATCATGGCTGCACCGAGGCGAGGGCCAGCGCAGGCGCGCACCGCACCGCGGGGCTAGAGGGAGCCCACGGCAGCAGGCGGGGGCGGGGCCTCGACTAGCCCCGCCCCACCCCAGCGCAGGGGTAGGGGGCGGTGAGCTAGAAAGAAGGAAGGCAGATCCTTCTGCCCAAGGTCGAAGCACCGGGGTCAGAGGACCCGAAGGCCCAGACCCACTTGGTTGAGGACAGCTAGCGGCTGGCCGGCTCTTTCTCGGGAAAGACTTGAGGCCCCTTGGGGAGCTGTCCAGTTCCCTTTCCCTGAAGGCTGCAGAGAAAAACCAAGCAAGCGCCCTCCGGAAGCCACAATAAATCTTTGTATTGTGCCACAGGATAATTAATCACAATTAATATTTTGCCGGGGAAGTTATGGGAACCAAGAACCTTAGCACAGCAGTCGGGCTGTAATCAAGTTTTTACTGCTGGCGAGGTAATAAATAACTACCTGCGAGTTTGGGGCGCTAATGGATGAGCACTATAAAAATGAGCTGTTAGCATTACAAGAGTATTCCTTCCTTTATACCATGAAATGTCCTCAGATCTACTTCAACTGTTCAGCTGTGTAGCACCACACGGTGTCCATAGGCACTTCAAACAACAAGGCAAAATCATTCCTTAACATCGGACCACTTTACCTATACACACACACACACACAAGCAATCCGTGCTTCCATTCAGTGAATGGCATCTTTAGAGGTTAAAGCCAGAAACCTCAAAATCCTATTCAAATACTGCCTGTCCTTCACTACAACATCTAATAACCAAGTCCTATTGCTTCTGTAACTGATTATCTGCTGTTACTTCTTAAACTGGTCCCATTCCTCCCCTCAGCGTCCAGCAGTTACCCTCAGCATATCTCTTCTGGATCTTGGCAATATTCTCTTAACTTTTCTTATTTCTGTATCTCTTTCTTCCATTTTACACACTGCTGCCAGTTTTCCTCCTAAGATACAGATACTATTGATAATTACACTACTACCCGTTCAATAATCTTTACAAGTCTCCATATGTAAAAATCCAGCTCCTCAGCCAATGATTCCAGGCCCTTCACATTTGATTCTCTCCCTGTTTTGCCATGCCCATTGTTCTATCTTATTGAATGGAAGCTCTCAAAACAATAATATGAAACTTACTTTCATAAGAATTTGTAGCTTTCATTTTGTATGTAAAGAGAACTGAGGCATAGAGAGGTTAAGTTACTGCCCAGCAAGGGTTATTTTCCAATACGAGGGGGATGACGTTATTTTTGTCTTTTGTTTCTTGTTACCCAATGCATTGTAATAAGTACTAGAGTAGTGCTTTTCATTGGGAGTCATGAGACATCATTCAGTGTCAGTGTAGTGTGATGAAATGTCAGAAGAAATATTTCAGTAATTTGTTGCTTATTTAAAAAATGCCAATATTTCCTAATAATCTGTTTGTGGATTGAAGGTAATGCCTATAAAGCTCCACTTTCTAGGTGGAGAAAGAAGAGTGGAGCTACAATTAACATGTACAGGTAGAGGGATTGGGAGGAGGGTGTCAATGGGGAAAAAAGGAGAAACATCTGTAACAAAAATAAATTAATAAAAAAAAAAACCAACATGTACAACTGATAGGGTCAGTTGTGTCCTTGTGGACAAAGGTCAGGAATTGTCATATAGGACCACATCAAAGGCCTCTGATCATTAACCAAGGGCTTTAAATTTCAATATTTAAGCCATGTCCATAAACATTGAAATTCTCAAATGCTAAACTTAAAAATCACTAGTTACGAAAAAAAGACAGGATTTAAAAGATGAGTAGCCAACTATAATGATCAAAAACGACCTATAGTAATTACTGTAGTTAAAATCAGTAGCTAAAAACTCATACAAGTAGAGAACCCAACCTTGAAATAATTAAGTTGTTCACTAATACCTGAGCCTTCCTTTCTGAGCAAAGGTCTCATCTGTGAATGATAAAAAGTAATTATCAGTAACGAATACTAACAGCTATAAAAAAGCTAGTTACAGAAATTAAGGGATATCAAAAGAAAAGAAATTAAGATAAGCTCACATAACAGATTTTTCTACTACTTATAAAATAAATCAAGCCTGGCCGGTGTGGCTCAGTGGTTGAGCGTCAACCACCAAGAGGTTGCCGGTTCGATTCCCAGTCAAGGCACGTGCCCAAGTTGTGGGCCAAATCCCCAGTGGGGGACATGCAGGAGGCGACCAATGGATGTTCTCTCTCATCGATATTTCTATCTCTCTCTCCCTCTCCCTTTCTGTCTCTCTAAAATCAATCAATAGGTTGTGGTTCGGTCCCTGGCCCTGATCGGAGCTGTGTGTGCCTTTCTCACATAGATGTTTCTCTCCCTCTTTCTCTTTATTAAAAAAATAAAATCAATCAATAAAGAATAAAATAAAATAAATCAAGAAGATATTAAAGCTGAACCACTCCTCTAATACTTTTAACCAAATAATTAATTTTTCATCTTGTTTTAAGCAAGATAGATTTCTATAAAATTACCTACTTTTCTATAAATGTCATGAGCAAATTATGTTGAATCACAATCTGATTACTTCAAAGATTTAGCTACATGAAAGTAAAATGTTATAATTGTGAAGTCTCCCAACAGTGTGCTTCAAAAAAAAAAAAATGTATTGGAAGATTTAGAAAAGAGTAAAATTTTAGAGAATGATTGAGTTACTTTTAAATTTTGGATATAAAAAATTATATTTGCCTTGAATATTTTTGTCAAACAAAAATTTTTTATCTAAAAGAAATACTTAAAAATATGAAATAGTAGTTATTTAATTAGATGGAGAAGAAAACTTTAATTCTTTTATCATGTTCTGATCAAAGAAGTTTTCACCAAAACATATTTTTATAAATTCTTCACTTCCTCAAATTCTTGGAGACCCTGTTCTGTTTTAGACAACTTTTGGGCCCTAATTTTTCCCTCCTTCCTGGGAGTTACGCTACAAAATTCTCTACAGGAAGAATGCCAAACTCCATTTTTTTCCAGGTGTACTATATCATTAGAATGCCTTTAGCCGCAGGTAACAAAAAGTCAATTCAAATAAACTTGAGCAGTAAGGAAATTTATTATCTCACAACAAAAAGTCAAGAAATAAGGAGTCTCTGGGAATATTACAATCAGTAGCTTAATGGTGCCATCAAAGATCTAGATGTCAACTCTCCACTCTGCCATCTTCAGTGACCACCTCACTCTAAGGCTGGTTCTCATGATCCAAGATGACTTTGGCAGTTATAGGTTTCACATCTGGATATAGCAACATCCACAAACAGAAAAAATGTGCTTAGCAGCCTTCCTTCTCTCCTGTAGCCCTCTCATATTTCAGATTAATACTGGATCACATGCCCACTTTTAAAGGGGACTGGTATAACTACGATTACCTTAGAGCAGTGATTTTCAACTGTTGTGTGGCAAGAATTTTTAAAACATGCAATACCTGACTTTTTAGTCAGGGGCACTGACCTCTTTCCCCTTAGATTGTCAAATAGAAGAAGTGATAATAACCAACACAACATTAGCCATCCAGTGTGAATGAATTAAAATTATACCTATATATTTTTTTGTCAGATTGGCAAAGAATATATTTTTTGGTGTGCTGCAGAATTTTAGTAATTAGTTTATGTGTGCCATGAGATAAAAAAGGCTGAAAATTGCTTGTTTAGAGTCTAAGCCTTAGACCGATTGGGAATTATTGCTGAGAAAGGGATTGGGACTAGCCTTCCCAAACCACAAGGCTTCTTAGAAGAATGTTGCATCTGAATAAAATTGGAGATTCCAGGAAGAAGAGAAAGGGAAATGGATTTGGGGTAAAAAGCCATCAGAGTCTCCTATAATAGCAATCAACAAAGCAATCAACAAAGATATGTTCTCTAACACTGCCCATATCTGTTAGGTACAATGCTAGGCTCTGATAAAATGAATCACTTATAATCCACTACTTAGAGATAATCATTGTTTGTGTCTTGGCACATATCCCTTTAAATATTTTCCTGAGCATACATGCCTCATATAATATTTTTATTGACATAATCAAGATAATATTTTATATTATCTCATACTATTAGGTATATTTTTGTTCTTCAGCATGAATTTTAATAACTGTATAATATTTAACCAATCCCCACTGTTTGAAATTGACATTATGTTTTGGTTTGTTATTTAAAAAAAAAATAGTATAGACCGGCTGGTGTGGCTCGGTAGTTGAGCGTCAACCCATGCACCCAGAGGTCACCGGTTCGATTCCCGGTCAGGGCACATGCCCAGGTTGTGGGCCCAATCCCCAAGGAGGGGCATGTAGGAGGTGGCCAATCGATGTTCTCTCTCATCGATGTTTCCATCTCTTCTCTCTCTCCCTTTCTCTTTCTTTAAAACAGTAATGGAAAAAAAAATAGTATAAAGCACATCCTAGTAATTACATCTTTGGAAATATCTCTGATTACTTTTCAGATATGCAATTATTATGTCAACAGTTTTAAATAGCCATTTCCAAATTACTCTCTAGAAATGTTGTACTAATTTATATGCCCACCAACAGTGTATGAAGTGTTCATTTTCCCTCATAGCGTTTTTCTACATTCTATATATACCTAGCACAGTATCTGCCACATAGCAGGCATTAAAAAATATTCATTGAATAATTTATTTGCAAAGTAAAAATGCAATTTCATTGTTTTAACAGTGGCTTTGAACTTTTGTTCAAAGCTCTATATTTTGTTCAAACTCTATTTAGATATATTTTCTCTCCTCTTTTGTCATATTCCATTATTTCACATGAAGATTCAGAGCATACAGAAAAAGCAACAAGAACTCAAATCTTTCAACAATTATTTGAAATAAAATATCTGACTTAATTTGCATTTTAGGTACAGTGGAGCAGGCTAAGAACCCTACTGTCTATTACTTGTGAAAAGAATTCCACTCAGAGATCATTCTGATTTTTTTGTTTTGTTTTTTAGGATCAAACCATTTTACTGAGGGCCTTCTGAGGAGGGTCAAAGCGCTGGGAGGACAATGAGATCTGACATACTCCGCCTGGCCGGGATCTCCACAGCTTCACAGCTGCCAAAAAAGCCATTCTGATTTTTTTTTTAAATCAGAAAACTTTCAAACATCAAAAATATTTAATTTTCAAATATTACATTTTTACTCAGATTTTAGAACAGACCTTTTGTGCAACATGAGGTGAAGCTGTGTGGTTTTTTTTTTTTAGATAATAGAAAAAAAGGATTTTAAGATATTTTACAAAATTATTGGACTCTATGCACCATGTAACTTGTTTTTCTAGTTAAGAATTTCTACCTTCGGAATAAAAAATAAAACATTCTACTACTTCTCTAGGGTTCTCTCCCTTTTCTTTTCTGTGTGAAGCTTTTTCATTTCCATTTTTTCCTATATTTTGAAAGCTAAAGTATTGTTTACAGTCCTGGTCTGCAAAGAATGCTGATGACTCAAGATGTCTCCAGAAAAAGTGATTAACCCCAAAAACAAAATCTTAGCAACTTCTAACCATTTTTGGATACTCTCTCTACTCACAGTGTACTGTCATTAATAGTGTACATTTTCATCTTTTGAAGATTGAATTTAGGAGTTGAGAAATCCTTGTCTTCTCTTAATCATATTATATTAATTTAAAAAAATATTTTTTCTTTATTGATTTTAGAGAGAGAGGAAGGGAGAAGGAGAGAGAAATAGAAACATTGATGAGAGGGAACATCGATTGGCCGCCTCCTACATGCCCCCCACTGGGAATTGGGCCCACAACCTGGGCATGTGCCCCGACTGGGAATTGAACTGGAGACTTCCTGGTGCATGGGTCGATGCTCAACCACTGAGCCATACCAGCTGGGCCACATTAATTTTTTAAGCTAGATCCTTTTATTATTTTGGTCAGCTAACATAATTAACTTTAACATGGACAATTACATTCACTATGCCGACAAATATGGTTCCCCCCTCCCCCCAACACCAGATGAGTTCTTCTGGATAAAATTTCAATTTGGTAATTGAATTGTGCAATCTCATGTGCAACAGTGAGTGAGGCACTGCAGCCTAAAAAAAGTTATATGGGCCCCGCCAGTGTGGCTCACTAGTTGAGTGTCGACTCATGCACCAGGAGGTCGCCAGTTCGATTCCCAGTCAGGGCACATGCCCATGTTGTGGGCCCAATCCCCAGTGGGGGGCATGTAGGAGGTGGCCAATCGATGTTCTCTCTCATCAGTGTTTCTATCTCTCCCTCTCCCTTCCTCTCTTTCTAAAATCAATAAAGAAAAAATATTTTTAAAAAAAGTTATATGGGACTATTAACAGGTTTTTCTTTTTCTTGTCTTTTTTTGTTGTTGTTAATCCTCATCTGAGGATATTTTTCCATTGATTTTTAGACAGAGTGGAAAGGGGATGGGGGAGGGAGAGAGAGAAAGAAACACTGATGTGAGAAAGACACATCGACTGGTTGCCTCCCACATCACCCCGATAGGGGCCAGGGATCAAACCTGCAACACAGGTATGTGCCCTTGACTGGGAATCGAACCTGCGACCCTTAGGTCCTCAGGCTGAAGCTTTAACCTCTGAGTCAAACCGGTCAGGGCAACAGGTTTTTAAATTTTTATTTACTGATGTTGAGAGAGAGAGAGAGAGAGAGAGAGAGAGAGAGAGAGAGAGAAAGATCGATTTGTTATTCCACTTAGTCTTGTATGTGCCCTGACGGGATTGAACCCACAACGCTCTAACCAACAGAGCTACCCAGCCAGGGCTATTAATAAGTTTCTATAAACTGCTTTCTAAACTATTTGTTACAAATGTGCTCTGCCAGATTTGTTTTTCTTTTTTGACCCCCTACACCCATTTCACCTATTCCCTACCCCCCACCTCTGCAACTACCGATCTGTTCTCTGTATCTATGAGCTCCATTTTTTTTTCTTTCAGATTCCATATATAAGTGAGACTATATGGTATTTGTCTTTCTTAGTCTGACATATTTCACTTAGCATAATGACCCCAAGGTCCACCCTTGTTGGACCTTGAATGTAAAATTTCATTCTTTTTTACGGGTGAATAATATTCATATATATGTCATATATATATCACATTTTTTTCATCCATTCATTCATCGATGGACATGGATATTGTTTCCATATCTTTGCAATTGTAAATAATGCTGCAATGAACACGGGGGTGCAGATATCTTTTTGAGTTAGTGTTTTTGTTTTCTTTGGATAAATACTCAGAAGTGGAATTTCTGGGTCATATGATAGTTCTATTTTTGATTTTTAAAAGAATCTTCAGCCCTGGCCGGTTTGGCTCAGTGGTTAGAGCGTCGGCCTTCGGTCCAGAGAGATCCGGGTTCGGTTCCCGCTAAGGGCATGTACTTTGGTTGCAGTTTGTCCCCGGCCCTGGTTGGTCGTGTGGGTGGCAGCCACTCGATGTGTCACTTTCATTGTGTCACTTTCACATCGATGTTTCTCTCTCTCTCTCTTCCTCTCTCTCCCTCCCATTCTATCTGAACAAAAAATGGAAAAATGTCCTCGGGTGAGGATAAAAAAAAAAAAAAAAAGAATCTTCATACTGTTTTCCATAGAGGCTGCACCAATTTACATTCCCACCAATGGTGCACAACTGTTCCCTTTTCTGTTCATCCTTACCAACACTTGTTTCTTTCTTTTTTTTTATTAATTTATTTTTGTTACAGATGTTTCTTCTTTTCTCCCCATTGACACCCTCCTCCCATCCCCCCCACCCCGTCCCCAGCTTTGTTGTCTATGTCCATTGGTTATTCGTACATGCATATAAGTTCTGTGGTTTATCTCTATCCCCCCACCCCCTTTTGTGAGGATTGTCAGTCTGTACCCTACTTCCACGTCTCTGGGTCAACCTGTTCCTCAGTCTGTTATGTTCATTATATTCCACAAATAAGTGAGATCATGTGATATTTGTAATTCTCTTCTTGGCTTGTTTCGCTTAGGATAATACTCACCAGGTCCCTCCATGTCGTCTCAAAGGATAAGAGACCTTTCTTTCTTACAGCTGCATAGTATTCCATTAACACTTGTTTCTTTTTTATAATAACCATTTTAACAGGTGTGAGGTGACCTCTCACTATGGTTTTGCTTTGCACTTCCCTGATGATTAGTGATGTTGAGCATCTTTTCTGTACCTGTTGGTTATCTGTATGTCTTCCTTAGGGAAGTGTTTATTCAGATCTGCTGCTCATGTTTTTTTTTAAGACTTTTAAATTGGCCCGGCCAGTGTGGCTCAGTGATTGAGTGTCATCGATCAGGAGGTCGCCGGTTTGATCCCCGGTCAGGGTGCATGCCCAAGTTGTGGGCCCGATCCCCAGTGAGGGACATGCAGGAGGTGGCCAATCAAATGTTCTTTCTCATCAATGTCTCTATCTTTCTCTCCCACTCCCTTCCTCTCTCTCTAAAATCAATAAAGAAAAAAAATTTTTCAAAAAGATTTTTAAAATCAATTTTTAGAGAGAGAGGAAGGGAGAGGGAGAGAGAGAAACATCGATGTGACAGTAGAACATCGATCGGCTGCCTCCTGCACTCCTCAAACCCGGGATCGAGCCCACAGTTTGGGCATGTGCCCTGACCAGAATCAAACCAGCAACCCCTTACTACATCAGGTGAGGCCCAACCAACTGAACCACACCGGTCAGGGCAGCTGCTCCTTTTTTTGGTTTTGTTTTGTTGTGTTAATCCTCACTCGAGGATATTTTTTCCATTATTTATTTATTTTTTTAGAGAGAGTGGAAGGGAGGGAGGGAGAGAGAGAGAGAAACATCGATGTGAGATAGAAACATCGATTGGTTGCTTCCTGTATGTGCCCCAAGCACACACCCCAACCCGGGATCAAACCTGCAACCCAGGTATGTGCCCTGACTGGGAATTGAACCCCCGACCTTTCAGTACACAGGACAGAGATCCAACCAACAGAGCCACATCAGCCAGGGCTGAACTGTACACTTTAAAAGGATGAATTGTATGGTACGTGAATTATATCTCTCTTTAAAGAAAAAGGAATGAAGTGACTTTTAGGAATTCCTTTCTTAGGATCTTACACATAGAGTTTTTAAGAAAGCTATTCCAAAAGGTCACTGCATTCTTTTCTGGAAACTTATCTAGATGTTTGCATAAAGGGCAATGAGTAATGTAAATAAATTCCAAGCCTTGTTTGGAAAACTTGCTTCATCCTACTGATTTAATCTTTCTAGGAGTAACTTCTTTTGTTTAAGATCTAAGAGTGCCTAGGTGAGAACCATTTTTCCTGCAAAGACTGATGAGGTTAAGCCCCAGGAAGCCTATGAAGTGGCCTCAACCTCTGCCATAGGAGTCCCAAAAAAGACAACATTCAGAATCAGGGAACTCTTCTAGCTCCTGGAGCAAAAGACCTAGATAGCCCCCATGGAGGCTCAGCCATAGGCCCTGGGCACCCCCTTCTGTTTGTCTCTTTGGTACTGTTGCTCAGCCCCCACTGGGCTCAAGAGTGTCCAGAAACACAAAGCTTTCCAATTTAGGAGTGGATTTGAAGTAGTGTTTAGACATTATGTTCAGTGGAGAAACTCTTTGATTTGTGGTGCTAAACTTTCCCTCTCATAATAGTGAAAAGAATCAAAGTATGGTCAAGCCCAGAAATGGAAGCTGCCCAGATTTTGGTATGTGTAGGTTCTTCTTTATTCTTACTGCCTGAACTGACTTTCCTTCTCATCTTTGCCTCTTCTGACTTATCCATCCTTCAAGATTAAGAAAGGACATGGACTCTGGGGACAGTCTCCTATGTTCAAATCTTGGCCCTGCAACTTGTAACTACGGGCAAGCAATGTTGTCTTTCCGAGACCTTTTCCTCATCTGTAATAGGGCAACAGTAACAGACCCTGGAGTTAGACTGCCTCACTGTAAATCTTGGCTTTGACATTTAATTATTGTGGACTCCTGAACATTTTTCTAAACTTCTTTGTCCTGTAGTTTCTTCTTCTTAGTATCTTACACATAGTGTTCTTAAGAAAGATATCCCTGCCCTGGCCAGTTTGGCTCAGCGGTTAGAGCATTGGCCTGCGGTACAGAGAGACCCGGGTTCGGTTCCTGCTAAGGGCATGTACCTCGGTTGCGGTTTGTCCCCGGCCCTGGTTGGTCGTGCGGGTGGCAGCCACTCGATGTGTCCCTTTCACATCGATGTTTCTCTCTCTCTCTCTCTCCCTCCCACTCTCTCTGAACAGAAAATGAAAAAATGTCCTTGGGTGAGGATTAAAAAAAAAAAAAAAAGAAAGATATCCCAAAAGGTCACTATATTCTTTTCAGAAAAGATATCTACCTATCTCAAAAAGCTTGAGGAGGTTTAAAATAATCCATATAAAGCACACAGGAGAGTGTCTGGCATATGGCAAAAGCTCAGATGTTTGTTATAATAATATTTTTATTATTATCTTAAAACTACCTTTCCCACTCAGGAGATAATGGACCCCCAATAGCCATGTTTCTATCACAGTAAACCCTTGGCCACAGCTGATGGGACCAGAGGAGGACATCTGACTCAAGCTGGCTGAACCAATCAGATTCCTTTGCTTAGGAATTTATGCAGAGATATGCAGAGACAGACTTGGAAGCTGAGTCATTTAATGGTAGAGCCTATTATAAGAGGCAAGCACCCCAGAATCCTCTTGCTGAGGTCCCTGGAGCTGCTTTAACCCCTGCCCTTTAAGAAGCCTGATAATTTAACTTCTCCTTGTATCCAGTGAGATACCTCAGTATTCTTGCTGTAACATTTCCTTTTTGGTTAAGCTTTTGGTTACTTGTAAGGAAAAGAAGTTTCAAGTAACACAAATACATGTATTTTTGTATTGTTACTTATTACATGTGTATATATATAAAATTTAGTGGTATGAGCCATATCAGTTAAGATAATGCTAGCTGCTTTAAGTGATAAACCCAACACCTCAATGGTGTAACCCCCAGATGATTTATTTCTTACTTATCCAAAATGTATTTGGGGATAGTTTGAGAGTGGAGTCACTGCTATATGCAGATATTCAGGAACACAGCTTCCTCCCATCTTGTGGTTCTGCCATCCCTTTTAGGGCAGTCATGGAGACCACAGATTCAGAGAATCTGTAAACTTGAATGGGAAAAAATTTATGTCTTTATTTTCTCGAGGCTATACTTAGGCAACAAACCACAGCAGTATCGGCAGTACCCGGGACTTTGCCGTCAAGAGAAATCACAGACATTTTCATATTATATATTACAGTTGTTACAGAACCTCCAAATAATGTTTATACTCATCACTATTTCAAAGTTAAGATAGTTACTAGACTCATCACTAGATCTAGTTATTTAATGTGTTAATAAAAAAGTACATGTAGTTTTGTATCACAATTTAAAAAATACTAATACCTATATTTCAGTATGATTTGTTCACTTTGTAATCCTATTTTATACATGTAAAACATTATTCTGGAATTCTACATAACACCTGACCAGTCATGAAAAAAAAGGAAGGACTGAAACACTGTCACAGACCAAAGGAGATGGGGGAGACAGAATAACTAGATACAATGTGGTATGCTGGACTAGAAAAAAGGCAGTGAATGGAAAAATTGATGAAATCTGAATAAAGTCTGGAGTTTAGTTAATAATAATGTACCAATGTTTGTTTCAGCAAATGTACCATGGTAATGTAAGATGATAACATTAGGAAGCTGAAACTGAGCAGGGAGTATGTAGAAATTCTTTCTCCTATTGCAATGGACTGAATATTTATATCCCCTTAACATTCATATATGAAATCCTAATCCCTAAGGAGATGGTATGAGGAGGTGGGCTCTTTGGGAGGTGATTAGTGCCTCCCATGACTGGGGTTAGTGCCCTTATAAGAGTCCACAGAGAAATCGCTCACCCTTTAATGTGAGAGGGTACAGTAAGGAGACAGCTGTCTATGAGGAAGTGGGCCCTCACCAGACACCCAATCTACTGATACCTCCATCTTAGACTTCCCAACCTCCAGAACTGTAAGAAATAAATTTGTTGTTTATAAGCCACCCAGCCTGCCATATTTTGTTATAGCTGCCCAAATGGACTAAGGCACTATCTTCACAACTCTCGGAATTCATTCCAAAATAGAAAGCTGATTTTAAAAAATACTCTGAGAAGGGACTCAGGCTTCCATAGCACAAAGTGATTGAGAATGCCTGCCCTAGAGCCCGGCTGGTGTGGCTCACTGGTTGACCGTCGACCCATGCACCAGGAGGTCTCCAGTTCGATTCCCAGTCGGGGCACATGCCCAGGTTGTGGGCCCAATCCCCAGTAGGGGGCATTCAGGAGGCGGTCAATCGATGTTCTCTCTCACTGATGTTTTTATCTCTCTCTCCCTCCCTCTCTCTCTAAAATCAATAATGAAAAATTATTTAAAAAAAAGAATGCCTACCCTAGAGCCTCAGATGCTAGTGAACAAGGACAGAGAGAGCGCCAGAATTGAGTTGGGAAGCTTTCGTGGTCCAGGTCTGTTGGCAGGAACATCTCCTCTGTCCACATTCAGTCATGTGGCCTTTCCTGACCCTAGGAAGTCTGGGAAATGACAGTAACCCCCGGGCTGGGCAGCAACAATTCTGCACTATGGAAGGGCACGCGACTCAGCTAGCCATCCGCCACATGAGTTCAAGCAGTTAAGTCACATACATCCTATCAGTCAGGATTCTAGTAGGAAACAGATGTCACACTCGAATTAAAAGATTCGAGGAGGGTTCATTTAATAGGGATAAAGTTCAAAGTTGAGAGTGGAGATAACCCAGGACCAGAGCCAGCGAAAGCCTCAAAGGATTTAAATCTTCCTGAAGGCAGGGGTAAGTTCACCATAGCAGGAGCATAGTAAGGAGTCCTTAATGGATCCTCAACAAAGTTTTAATTACATTGAAATAAATGGAATTTTAAAGCTGAAAAATATATTACAAAGCAAGGCTGACCTTGAGCAGAAAAGTTAAAGAATTACTTCTTCAGGTGCAAAGACTTGAGTCAGACAGAAGTGCATTTGAGTCCAAGCTTTGCTACTTAGTGAAATAGGACTTGTTTTTATAAATATTAAAACACTGAATATAAATACGTCCCTAAATTGTGTTCCCTAGCTTTCCATCTCTGGCCTGAGTCTAGAGATTTACTGTCACAGAGCAAGAGAGAGCAGTCACTTGCCCTTGTTTGCAAGACACTTGGATGGTGGAGTAGTTAGAACATAGTACTAGTTAGAGCTCCCCTGACACTATAAACAAACAAAATATTCTTGCCTGCCCCCAAGACTTTGTCATGAGGCTGGAGTGGAGAGGGAGACCGTAGGGCCAGCTCCTTTTGGCCCTGATGGGCTGTGGGGAAAAGGGGAAGCCAGAGAAGAGTGGGGCATGGATAGACACACGGATCTTGATTTCTTCTCTTCAGAATTTAGGTCTGGAGGGAATTATGGTGGCAGACACACTGAGGCACATGCTGATGGTAGGGAGACACACTTGCTCTTTGCTCAGTTTTAGGATTCTGAGATGAGTTGTCCAGAGGGCTGCCACTTGCTAACCTAGCATTTCAGCCCAATCACGCAGACAGAAGTCTTGAGTTTCAGCTTTCCTTGGGGTATGATTGAGGCCCAGAAGTTTCCCCAACCTCGAGCTCTTCCTCAAAGTCAGAAGCCAGCAGGTCTTCCATGTGTAAGGCACTCAGCAGATACTAGTATTGAGTATGTCGGTTATGTAGAGATGCTTTCGGGACTCAGACAAAACTTTGAAAAGGTCTGTACAACCTTCTCCATGCCTACAGATCTCGGAACAGAACAGGTCATACTCCCTAGCCTACCTTCCTGTCTTCATTCCTCCCGAGCTCCTCCCACACTCCACCCTTGCCCCATCTGGAGTAATTTCAGTCTGGGCCTTCTCAGTAGAGAAAGTTGGGCCAAATGACCTCTTGAGGTTTCCCTGTGCTTTTTGATTCAGAAAATGTATTGAATTATTTAGTCTTTTATATTCTATAGTCACATTTTTTAGTTACATCTCTGACCTTGCTATGTACACAATTTCCTTTGCCTTGCAGTTTCTAAAAAGGAAAGTCAGAACATGTGTATTTTCATTTTAAAGGCCTTTTGGCAGCATACATTAAATTCTAAATTATTAAAGATATTTCTTGCCCTGGCTGGTTTGGCTCAGCGGTTAGAGCGTCGGACCATGGACCAAAGAGACCCGGGTTCGGTTTGCGCTGAGGGCACGTACCTCGATTGCAGTTTGTCCCTGGCCCTGGTTGGGGTTGTGTGGGTGGCAGCCGGTCAATGTGTCTCTCTCACATCGATGTTTCTCTCTCTCTCTCTTCCTCCCTCTTTCCCTCCTGCTGTATTTGAAGATAAACTCAAAAATGTCCTCGGGTGAGGATAAAAATTAAAAAAAGGTATTTCTTTCCCCCTTCTGCATTTAACTGAATGGGGACCTTGTATAAACTTGGTATGTTTATACCAATTTGGATAAAAACTACCATCACTTGCTACAGGATTCACTGCAAGACGAAGACTGCAGGAACTGTGAAGGCCTGGTGTGGGGCAGGAGTGTGGTGCTCGTGGAGTGCTAAAAGATGTTGTTTGGCTGGTGGGATCCATGGTTTGGAAGCTTCCATGAAGGGCTGTGGAGGGGACTGGCCAGACACTCACCGAACACATCCTCCTTCTTTTCCTGGCCACTCAGAGAGACCATGTTCCCCAAAGCATCTCTGTGTAACCGACATACTCAATACTAATATCTGCTGAGTGCCTTACACATGGAAGACCTGCTGGCTTCTGACTTTGAGGAAGAGCTCAAGGTTGGGGAAACTTCTGGGCCTCAATCATACCCCAAGGAAAGCAAAACCTCAAGACTTCTGTCTGCGTGATTGGGGTAAGTTTATTTTACTACATTGAAATGTAGATTACAGAGCCCCATGTTATAATTTCTGATTTCTTCTTTGACCCGTGAGTTATTTAGAAGTGTGTTGATTGGTTTGCAAATATTTGGGCATTTTATTTATGTATTTATTTTATCCTCACTCGAGGACATTTTTGCATTTATCTTCAGATAGAGCGGGAGGGAGAGAGGGAGGAAGAGAGAGAGAGAAACATTGACGTGAGAGAGACACATCAAGTGGTTGCCACCCACACGACCCCAACCAGGGCCGGGGGGCAAACCGCAACCAAGGTATGTGCCCTTAGCGGGAACCCAACCCAGGACTCCCTGGTCCGCGGGCCAACGCTCCAACCGCTGAGCCAAACCGGCCAGGGCTTAAATGCATTTTTGACTTAAAATATTTTTAACTTATGATAGATATATCAGGATGTAACCCCATCGTAAGTCAAAGAACATCTTTATATTTATAATAGCTGTTTCAATGTCCTTGTATATTAATTATATCATCTATTTCATTTCTGGATTTCTTTCTATTGATTGATTTTTTCCCCTTCAATGTTGGTTATATTTTCTTCTTTGCATGCTTTGGTTAGATATCAAACATTGTGAACCTTATTAGGTTCCTGAACTTTTTTGTATTCCTTTAAATATTTTTGAGCTTTGTTTTGGTACACAGTTAAATAACTAATTTGGTTCATTAGAGGCTTGTTTTTAAGCTTTGTTAGGTGGGACCAGAGAAGCCTTTAATTTAAAGTTAAATGACCTCATTATTACTGAGGCAATAAATAGCCTTCTGAGTACTCTATCTGATGCCCTAATTATGAGGTTTCTTCAGTCTTGTTTATGAGAATGTAAACTATTATCAGTCCTGTATGTGCTTCAGCAGTCATTCCCCAGTAGCAGTCCTCAGCTGAACACTTAAAGGGAACTCTCTTCAGATCTTTGGATCTCTGTCTTTCTCTGTCTCTGTCTTTCTCTCTCTCTCTCCCTGCATTTATCTCTCTGGTACTCTGCCCTGCACATTCTAGCCCTGAATTTTCTCAAATTTTCAACTCTGGAGACCTCATTTCCCCCTCTCTGTGCTACTGCCAGGAAATTCTCTCCAGGCAGTAAGCTGGGGCAACCCTGGAAATCATCTCTTTTGTTTCCCTTCAGGGTTCACAGTCCTATGCTGCCCATAGTCCAATGTCTGAAACTGCTGTTTCAAAATTTTTCTCCAGTTCTTCAGTTTTTTTAAGGAAGGCAGCAAATTTAGTTCCTGTTACTCTATCATGGAAGAAAGCAGAAGTCCTAGGAACCATATTTCAGTTACAGATGTGCTATTTTCCCCTGAGCAACTTAGTTAACCTCTCGGACCTCATTTCCTCAAATGATTAAAAAAATAGACTGTTTTTTAAAACTTTATCTTTATTGTTGAAAGTACTACAGATGTCCCTCCTTTTTTTCCCCATTAACACTCTCTGCCCTGCTCCTGCCCCGCCCCCTGCCTTCACCACGCTGTTGTCTGTGAAAATAGACTTTAAAAAAAAATCCTTACCCAAGGATATTTTTCTATTTATCTTCAGATAGAGTGGGAGGGGGAGAGAGGGAGAGAAAGAGAGAGAGAGAAACATCCACGTGAGAGGGACACATCGACTGGTTGTCTCCCGCAGGATCCCAACCAGGGCTGGGGACCAACGGCAACCGAGGTATGTGCCCTTGGCTGGAATCGAATCTGTGACTCATTGGTCCACAGGCCAACTCTCTACCGCTGAGCCAAATAGACTGTTTTTTAAGAGCAGTTTTAGGTTCACAGAAAAATTAATTGGAAGGTACAGAGATTTCCCATATACCTCTTGACCTCACACATGAATAGCCTTCCCCATGACCAACGTCCCCCACCAGAGTGGTACAGATGGTATAACTGATTAACCTACATTGACTCATCATTATCACCTAGAGTCCATAGTTTACACTAGGGTTCACTCTTGGTGTTGTACAGTGTATGATTTTGAACAAATGTACAATAACACGTGTCCACCATTACAGTGTCCTATAGAGTAGTTTCACTGCCCTAAAAATCTCCTGTGCTCCATCTATTCATCTCTTCTGCCACCCCAACCCCTGAGAATCACTGATTTTTTTTTCTAGCTCTATAGTTTTGCCTTTTTTCAGAGTCATATAGTTGGGATCATACAGTATGTAGCCTTTTCATATTGGCTTCTTTCACTTAGTAATATACATTTAAAGTTCCTCCAGCCTAGCCGGTGTGGCTTAGTGGTTGAGCGTCGACCCATGCACCAAGAGGTTGCCGGTTCAATTCCTGGTCAGGGCACATGCCCAGGTTGTGGGCCTGATCCCCAATGGGGGGCATGCTGGAGGCAGCCAATCGATGTTTTCTCTCATTGATGCTTCTGTCTCTCTCCCTCTCCCTTCCTCTCTCTCTAAAATCAATAAAGAAAAAAATAAAATAAAATACAGTTCCTCTATGTCTTTTCTTGGCTTGATAAATCATTTATTTTCTACACTAAATACTACTCTATTGTGGATGTATTACAGTTTATTTATCCACTTACCTAATGAAGGACATGTTGGTTGCTTCCATGTTTTGGCAATCATGAATAAAGCTACTATGTGTATCTGTGGGTAAGTTTGTGTGGGCATAAGTTTTTCATCTCCTGTAGATAAAAACCAAGGAGCATGATTACTGGATAGTGTAGTCAGAGTATGTTAAGTTTTGTAAGAAACTGACAAACTGTCTTCCAAAGTGGCTATTCCATTTTGCATTTCCCCCAGCAAGGAATAAGAGTTCCTGTTGAGCCCTGGCTGGTTTGGCTCAGCGCCTAGAGTGTAGGCTGGAGCCCCTAAGGGTCATGGGTTCAATTTCTGGTCAAGGGCATGTATCTGGGTTGCAGGTTTGATCCCCTGGCCCTGGTCAGGTCGTGGGTCCCCCTCCCTTCCACTCTATTTAAAAATCAATGAAAAAATGTCCTGGGGTGAGGATTAACAAACAAAAAAGTTCCTGTTGATCCACATCCTCACCAGTATGTGGCTTTTTCAGTGTTCTAGATTTTGGCCCTTCTAATAGGTATGTAGTGGTATCTCAGTGTTGTTATTTGCATTTTCCTGATGATATCTGATGTGGAGCTATTTTTTCATGTACTCATTTCCCATCTGTATATCTGAGGTATTTGCTAATTTTTTATAATTTTTATTGGGTTGCTTGTTTTCTTATTGCTGAGTTTTAAGAGTTATTTGTGCATTTTGGATAGCAGTCCTTTATCAGATATGTCTTTTGGGAGTATTTTGTCCCCATCTATGGCTTGTCTTTCCATTTTCTTGACAGTGTCTTTCACAGAACAGAAAATTTTAATTTTAATGAAGTTCAGCTTAGCAATTCTTTCTTTCATTAATTGTGCCTTTAGTGTAATATCTACAAAGTCATCAACAAATCCAATGTCATTTGGATTATTTTCTATTTTACCTTCTAAGCTTTTTATAATTTTGCATTTGGTCCATTTTGAGTTGTTTTTTGTGAAGGGTGTAAGGTCTATGTCTAGATTATTTTTTTTGCATATGGATGTCTAGTTGTTCCAGCACCATTGGTTGAAAACTCAAATGATCTTTAATGATATTTATATGTGTATAATACAAATGTCAGCTGCATGGATGTCTCTAACTCTTTGAAATTCAAATGACATTTGGTTCAAATATTCATCCCCAGTGCTTCTGAGCATACTCTGGGGCTTAGTCTCCTCTTGGTGTCCTCTAGTTGAGGTCTTGCTTGCAGCAACACTATAGCCTCTCTACCTAGTCTTTCTTCTCTCTTTCCCCGACCTCATTCCCTCCCTGGAGCCTGCCCAATGTCTTCACCCTCATCCACTCTATATGTGAACAGATATTATCAAAGGAAGAGAGCCACCGAGGAGTTGATGTTCTAAGGCAGAATGACCTAAATTGGATTTTACCTTTTCTGAACTCAAAGTTCCCTGGTCCATTCCTTCCTATGGAGAAATCACACTGTATCTCTTCCATTGAGGTTGTAGTCTCTTGGCATTGTATTGGGTCCCTCTTAGGGTCACTGTTGGCCTATATGACACCTTTGTGAACATTTAGAAAAAGGCAGCTCTCCTTCAGGAGTTTTTGCAATTCACAGCTTGACAGTAGAACGTGGGTCAGATCTCAGCCCCAGTGCCCCCTCATCTTACTTTAGCCTCCATCCCTTACTTACTTCTCCTCACTCCTCCAAATTCTCATTCATTTCTTCTTTTTTTTTTTTAATCCTCACCCTGAGGACATTTTGCATCCATCTTCAGATAGAGTAGGAGGGAGAGAGGGAGGAAGAGAGAGAGAGAAACATCGACGTGAGAGAGACACATCAACTGGCTGCCACCCACACAACCCCAACTGGGGCCGGGGACAAACTGCAACCGAGGTACGTGCCCTTAGCAGAACCAAACCCAGGTCTCTCTGGTCCACGGGCCGACGCTCTAACCACCGAGCCAAGCCGGCCAGGGCTCTCATTCATTTCTTATAGAGCAGTTTAGTCCTTTCTTCACTGGCTCCAGGCCATTCAAGTCATTCCCAAAGGCCTCATCTTTATAATTAATTTTAAAATGTGCTCTGAAACTTTAACACTTATTCTAGAAGGAGCACGAAGGTATTGATTTTTTCCCTCCACTAAATGAACATGATGATGATGATGATAATGATGGTAATGATGAAGATAATGACAATAGCCCTTAAGTAAATATGTTTAAGTTATTATATGAAGAGAAAAATGGTCTTTTCCAGGAAAATCAATGGTCATTTCTTTGACATGTAAGAGACTGCATATTATACCCCTGTTTACTACAGAAATCAGAGTCTGTAAAGTGCTTTAAGCTCTCAAAATTAAAAATGCTTAACTCTGCAGATGCATTTTATAAATGTATATGTACAGCAGGAAGCCAGCAAGTTCCTGGAAGACAACAGGATGTCAGTCCAGCTTTATGAAGCAAGCATATATATTGTCATAGTCATCACATTCTTTAACAGACCATGGGGAAGTAAGAGACATGAACCACATATTTTGACATTAGGTATTTCTATAACTTTAAGATGTACCAACAGCATTTGGGAGAACAAAAAAGGCAGTATTAAATGTTCATACCAATGATAAGCTATGTCTTATTTTGTCTTGATTTCAAAACTTTTAAAATGAGAACAATAAAACTGTATCATAGAAGCAAGGAGTATTGTATTTTCTGTTTAGGTCCTCTATAGCACATTCTTCTATATCCTGAAGAAAAAGCAATTTCAATAACATTGTTGCTAAATATATGCACAATAGTCTTTCAAACAGAAGCTGTAGAATCAGCATATTCATAACTAGGCATAAGGTTAACTGAATAGTCTTTTTCTAGACTCATACCATGGAATATAAAGAATTTGGAGAAGATATGAATAGTAGAGAACAACTTCTCCAAGCCTCAGTTTTATCATCTATAATATGGGTAAAATAAAGTACCACCCTCATAAGATTGCTATAAAGATTAAATGAGATAATGCATGTAAAGTGCTTAACATAGTGCCTAGAACATAATATTGACCACTGCTCTGCAGAAATTCAGAAGGAACTGCAAAGAAAGGACTGGGGGATTATTTACTCCTGATATTATACAATCCAATTCAACAAATATATTTTTAAAAAATAACGTTTTTATTGATTTTTTAGAGAGAGAGGAAAGGAAAAAGGAATAAAAACATCGATGTGAGAGAGAAACATCAACCAGCTGCCTCCTGCACGCCCCCTACTGGGGATCGAGCCTGCAACCTGGGCATGTGCTCTGAGAGGGAATTGAACTGGGACCTCTCAGTCCATGGGACTGAAGCTCAATCCACTGAGCCACACCGGCCAGGGCAATTCAACAAATATTTAATGGCCATCTACTTTATGCTAAGAATTGGGTGGGGAACTGGAAATAAAGAAGAGTTCTGTGATTTTCTTGTCTTAGGAAGAGAGAGCAAATGAGAAATATTAGGCCTATTATATTATATATTTTTTTTTCTTTATTAATTTTAGAGAGAAAGAAAGGGGGAAGGAGAGAGAGGTAGAAACATCGATGAGAGAGAACATCAATTGGCCGCCTCCTGCATGCTCCCCACTGGGGATCTGGCCCACAACCTGGGCATATGCCCTGACCGGGAACCAAACTGGCGACCTCTTGGTGCATGGGTTGACGCTCAACCACTGAGCCACGCTGGCTGGGCGCATATTATATTTTATTTAACTGACTTTTATTTTTAAATATTGAATATGCTATACTTAAATTATCAAATATATTGAACTTTATTATGTTATGTTGCTCTAAATATACATATTTAATGTATACTATTTTATATACATGACTTATAAATAATTTCGTATTTGTTAGCATAATGCTAATCAAAGAATGTTTTATTTTTAAGTATCACTAACCTTTAACGTCCCAAGAAAATAAAAACAAGTGAGCCAACTGGAGTAGAGCCCTCACCTCTAATTATTGGGCCTTAGGAGTAAATAAATCAAGAACTACCTCTTACTTCTGAAATAGAAAACTTGGAAATGTACTAGGACATGCAGGTCTTTGTTCCTGGTGACGAGGGTGAGTGGCTTTGTAGGACACTTGAAGATGAGATGATATCCTAGGTATGTGTAATAGCCGAGATGGCCCCCCTGTGATCCTTGCCTTGGATACCTGCAGCCCCAGACAAAATCTGATACATCATCAGGAAAGAATTCAAACCAGAACTTCCTGGCCAAGCCCTTTCCAAATTCCTGACCCATAGAAACCATGAGAGAGAATATGTGATTATTGTTGTTTCAAGTCACTACATTTTAGAATACTTTATTACTGAAACAGGATGTATTGAGGCGATGTGAAATCATTGAAGAATATTAAGTAGAGAAGTAGCCCTGGCCGGTTTGGCTCAGCGGTTAGAGCGTCGGCCCGTGGACCAGAGAGTCCCGGGTTCAGTTCCCGCTAAGGGCACGTACCTCGGTTGCAGTTTGTCCCCAGCCCCAGTTGGGGTCATGTGGGTGGCAACCAGTCGATGTGTCTATCTCACATAGATGTTTCTCTCTCTCTCTTCCCCACTCTCTCCCTCCGGCTCCATCTGAAGATAAATGCAAAAATGTCCTCAGGTGAGGATAAAAAAAAAAAGCAGAGAAGTAAATGGTCTCACCTGAATCTTAGAACTAATTCTGCCTGAGGTGTAGAAGTTGGATAAAGGTGGTGGAAGCTGGTGAACTAAAGGAAGGACAGTAATTAGGAAACTATCTAGGTATGATGCGGAAGGGGACAAAACTGGGTTGCAATCAAACTGGAGGTTAGAGAAATGGACCAAGAAGTGTTTACAAAAGATAGGACTACCTCCATTAAGGGACTAGATTGGCTGTGGCAGGAAAGGTAGAAACTAAAATGATTTCTGCTGGTTGTTTTTTTTTTTTGTCTTCTAGAATCTTGCTATATGTATAGGTTCCCTAGCTCTAACTACTTGCTACAAAAGACTCAGTCTATTTCCTATCCTACTTGTCCATCACAGCTCAGATATCTACATTTGAAGGTCTCACTCCTATTCAAGATAAACTTATTTACTTAGTTGGACTTCGTGGAGTTATAATAAGTACTAGCTATAACTTTCATCCCATAATTTGGGAGTGGGTGGGTGTTTTTATTAAAGTAAATACTTAAAAAATTTTTTTTCTTTATTGATTTTAGAGAGAGAGGAAGGGAGAGGGAGAGAGAGATGGAAACATCGATGAGAGAGAACATTGATTGGTTACCTCCTGCATGCCCCCCACTGGGGATCTGGTCCACAACCTGGTCATGTGCCCTGACTGGATCGAACTGGCAGGCCTTAGAAACACAAAGACCGAAAGTAACGATGTGAGCCATGGCAGGTAGTCACGTCCTAGTCCTGTAGCTTCCTTGACAAAGGTCAAGGTGAGTCTGTTTATTGTCTTTTCGCATCTAAGATAACATACCTTTGAAATGTCAGAGTAATGTTTGCCAGAATCTAAGGCACAACCATTGGCACCAGAGCATGAGACCACAGAAACCCTTCCTGGTTATTGTCTTCCCTGAATACCATGTCTATGTGCTGTAAATTGTAACTATTAACTATCCTGTACCCACCAGTGTAAAAGAAGTATGTGTCTCTCCATTTTGCTTTCTATCCAATCCCAGAGATTTTTCCCATTTTGCTTTCTCCCATCCCCTTAATCTAACCACCAATGGATCTCATGTAACCCTCCTTACATCTCCTTTGGTTCTAATGTATAAAATAAACTGCAGAAGTGCCATTCTTGGGAGAATTTTCTCAATCTATTGAGATTTGGCTTCCTGGCAACTGTCATCATTGTGGCTCAAATAAATTAATCAACATTCTCTACAGGTTTGATTGTTTCTTATGTTGACACCATCCTTAGATGAATATGATTCTGTCACTAATTCTCCCCATACCAAGCAGTTCTTTGACACCAGCTGGGTGTCCCACAATTTGACTCAATTCTGACACTGTCTGTCTGGAGTTAGCATCAGACCCCACAGGTTAAGGGCTCAGTCCTACAAGACTGCCCCCACTTCAGATGCCAATTGCAAGTCCAGGTTGTTACCTGTTCTGATAGACTGTAAGTCAGAGGTTCCCATGACCCCCTTCCTGGGTTCAACTAATTTGCTAGGGTGGCTCACAGAATTCAGAAAACTGGTTTACTCACTAGATTACCAGTTTATTACAGAGGATATTTAAAAAGGTCCTGAACAAAAGAACTTCTGTCCTAATGGAGTGTGGGGCCTGGCACAGTGGCATGTGGAAGCATTCTGGTTCACCAACCTAGGAGCGCTCCAAACCCAGTCCTTTGGGTTTTTATGAAGACTTTATTACATAGACATAATTGATTAAATAATTGCTCCTTGGTAATCAAGTCAACCTCCATCCCTTTTCTCCTCCTTGGGGATCAAGAGGGTGGGACTGAAAGTTCAAACCCTCTAATGACATGGTGGGTTTTCTTGGCAACCAGCCCACATCCTGAGATGGGGCAAAAAGTCACCTCATTAACATAACTAATGACACCTTTATCGTTGTCAGCAGTTGGGAAATTCCAAGGGTTTTAGGAGCTCTGTACTAGAAATGGGAACTAAGACCAAATACATATTTCTTATTAAAAGCCACACTATCACAATGAGCCATCATTTGATGACTTCAGGATTTCCTCACTAAATTTTATATAAGCTTATAGAAAGGGTATTTTCCATTTGCCCTCCAGGTCCACTTTCCACCCTTCACCAGTTCAATGCCTCTGACTTCTAGTTGGGTTCAACTAATGAAGATCCCCAGCAGAGATCAGAAAAAGAGAGGACAGTCAGGATTGTGTTAGAGTTATCCAATTTCATCCCTGAAAGGTCACCTTGGGCAGCCTGGGTGCCTTGACCAAAGGTCACAAGTCCCCTTCTGGCAGACTCCATGCCTCTCTGGAGAATCTGCTCCCTCTCTTCATCCTTCCAGGCCTAAGGTGGATGCCCTTATATTGCTCTCTCTTGTGGTCTCCTTATACACTGCACACACCTGATACTTCTATCTCTTGTGGTCTCCCTATATACTGTACACATCTGTGTAAATAGTATCTTTATTAAACCTACCTTGAATTATCCTAATTAAGTGTTCCATCTGTTTCCTCCAGGGACTTTGACAGATATACCTTGACAGAAGTAATTTACCAAATTATTATTGGCTATAAACATCCAATAATAAATTAGTTTATGAGATTGCTTTTCAAGGTATAACTACCTAAGGTTGTGCCCAGAGGGAATGGGACAGAGGACAAATAAATCTTTGTAGAAATAAAAGAGAAACAATACTGCACAACAGAAAGAGCAAGGGACTTGAAACCAGGAGAGATCTCAGTTTGAGTTTGTCGGGGTCCAGAGTAGGCCAAACCAAGACAGGCTACAATGGCATATTGATCATTCAAAAAAAATTATTAGGGTGACATTGGTTAATAAAATTATATAGGTTTCAAGTGTACGAGTTATGATACATCATCTGCATATTGCATTGTGTGTTTACCACCTAAAGTCAAATCTTCTTCCGTCACCATATATTTGAGCCCTTTTATACTTTACTACCCACCACCACCCTTCCCTCTGGTAACCACCATGTGGTTGTCTGTGTCTATGAGTTTTTATTTATTTATTTATTCAATTATTTTTTAATTTATTGATTTTAGAGAGAGAGGAAGGGAGAGAGAGATAGAAACATCAATGAGAGAGAACAATTGGCCACCTCTTGCATGCCCCCCACTGGGGATCGGGCCCACAACCTGGGCATGTGCCCTGACCGGGAGTCAAACTAGCGACCTCTTGGTGCATGGGTTGACGCTCAACCACTGAGCCACACCAGCTGGACTGTCTATGAATTTTTATTTGTTCATTTGTTGCTTTCAGTTTTATATTCCATATATAAGTGACATCATATGGTTCTTGACTTTTTCTGTCTGACTTATTTCACATAGCATGATATTCTCAAGATCCATCTATGTTTTTTATTTGTTTATTCTTTTTTTTTTTTTTTAATAAAGAAGATTCAAATCCCATCAGTCTAAACTGTGATGCTGAGAAAGGGGATTCTACTGACATAGGAGTGACCCAAGGTCATACTGATCACTTTGAATTAAAGTTACTTAAGAAACTGCCCATGAAAGAAGAAAACCCTGACCTCTCTGTCCCCCTAAACCAGAAGATGAATCTCACATTTGATAGGTGACCTCCCTGCTCCCAAGGGCTGGAATAAAAGCTTATATAAGTAAATTTTGTACTGCCTTTACTAATTTACTACCCAAGCCCAAAATTTGTTTAGATTCCTTACTAACAAATACCTGAAACTTGCTTGTCTAAATTCCTTAGAAAGGAATCTAATGAGACTGTTTTTGTCCTATCAATTTCTCACAAATTTATTGTTTGTCTAAAAAATGTAAAAAGGTGCTTGATTTGATTATTTCTTTAAGCTTCATTTTATGATCTGAGCATCATATTGCGCTTCTCCTATGTGCACACATTAAATTAGTTTTTCTCCTATTAATTTAGGCTGTGTCAATTTTATCATTTTATTATTAGTCCAGCTATAAGAACTAAAGGATAGAGGGAAGGAATTATCCCCCTCCACATCAAGTTTCAGATTAGCAGTTTACAACACCTCTGGGCCTCATCTGTAAAATAAGTGTTTTCAAATAGATCAGTGGCTTTCAATCTGTATTCCATAAACTCCCAAAATTCCACAGAGGTACCACAATATTCACCAACCTGGAAGGGGAGAGATAGAGCGAAAGGACAAGAGGAAAGAGACAGAGCCCCATCCCTATTTCAAGCACTGCTGTCTGCTTTATATAGAACAAGATAACCAAGGATGCGACTGAGGAGTCCAGATCAAGGACAGGCTACTTTGTTTTAGAGATTTCTCAGGTCATGGATGCAAGACTGGGTATTCTAGCTGCCCAGCTGTCCAGGGAAAAGTGGATTCTGGGCTGTGTGTGTGTTTAAAGAGCAGTTTGGGATTTCTGCTTTTTGTGTGCATTAGCACTGGGTGGGGAAGAACATCACCCTTCCCTTTTCTAGGTCTCATTGCAGGTATCTGTGGTGGGGAACAATCCAGGGCAATGCTGGGAGCTATAGAACTTGAAATCTAAGTTCCCATACTTCCTTCAGAGATCAGTAGGCATACCAAGAGAAGGACTAGGTCCCAGCCTGAATCTGCTCTCTGGAGTTCATGATTCATTACAGAGATGAATTCTGGGGAGGGAGGGAGAGAGAGAAGAGAGAAAAGAGGGGAGAGAGAGAGAGAGAGAGAGAGAGAGAGAGAGATTTTTGTTTTAATGTTAAAAGGAATGTGATTATATTTTAGAACTCTATCTGGTAGAAGCAACACATATTCATGACATAGAGAGAATGTATAGCACATAATGAGTGCTCAGTAACTGTGGGATAGATGATTGCATAGAAGAATGAAAAGTAAATGAATTCTGGTAACATTGCATTAAAAGATAAGATAAGGCTTCTGCTTTTTTTTTTTTTTAATCCTCAGCTGAGGATATTTTTACATTAATCTTCAGATGGAGCTGGAGGGAGAGAGGGAGGAAGAGAGAGAAACAGCGATGTGAGAGAGACAAATCGATTGGCTGCCACCCGCACAACCCCAACCGGGGCTGGGGACCAACCGCAACCGAGGTACGTGCTCGTGGCTGGAATCGAACCCGGGACTCTTTGGTCTGCAGGTGATGCTCTTACTGTTCAGCCATACCGGCCAGGGCAGGCTTCTGCTTTTATTTTTTTATTTTATTTTTTTTATCCTCATCCGAGGACATCCTTCTGAAATGCAGACTACTTTAGAACTTAGTATACAACAGACATAATTGATCACATTTAAAATGGTATCTTAGGATTTCAGGTCAAGATGTTGGCGTAAGTAAAGGCTGTCCTTGCCTCCTCCCACAACCACATCAAAATTACAACTAAACTACAGAACAACCATCATTAAAAACTGACTGAAATTGAGCTGAATGGAAGTCCTACAACTACGAAATTAAAGAAGAAGCCATATTGAGACTGGTAGGAGGGGCGGAGGCGCGGGTGAGCTGGTCCCACACTCACATGTGGTGGATAAAAATCAGGAGGGTACCTTGGCTGTGAAGTTCCTCCCTGAAGGTGAGGGGTTACCTTCCCACACCAGGCCCTCCAGCTCAGGGTTCCAGTGCCAGGAAGAGAAGTCCCATAACTTCTGGCTGGAAAAACCAGAGGGAATTGAGGCTTCTGGAGTCCCAGGCAGTTCCTCGTCTTCTTTTTTTCTTTATTGATTTTAGAGACAGAGGAAGGGAGAGGGAGAGAGAGAGAGAAACATCATGAGAGAGAACATTGATTGGCCACCTCCTGCATGCCCCTCACTGGGGATTTGACCCACAACCTGGCATGTGCCCTGACCCAGAACCATTGACCTCTTGGTGCATGGGTCGATGCTCAACCACTGAGCCACACCAGCCAGGCTAGGCAGTTTCTCTTAAAGGGCCAGCACGTGGACTTACTTGAACTGGCTCCCTCCAGGCTCCAGCGTGGGGGAGACAGCTTGAAAGGTACCAGAGACATACAGGGAAGAACTGAGTTGTTTGGCATTGGGGCGAGAGCTAGAGAGGCAGCTTTCTTCAGGACAGACGTGCTGGTGGAGGCTGTTGTTCCTTTGGCGAGTCCTTTCCCCACAGGGCAGTCAGACGTGTGCCATATCTGGGATTCCAGTAACCTGGCTCACACTGTTTGCCCCACGCTGATCATTCCCTGAGGCCCTGCCCTACCTAACTTTCAGGCCCCCCAAGCTGTTTGCAGTGGCTTTACCATGGGATTGGCCTGTCTTGGCTCCTGCTTCAGATTTTCCTAAATTCTCTCAAACAAACAGCACCTGGCCTCAGCAAGCCCCTTACCTCTCCCTAACTGGCCCCAGGCCTGGCACTAAAAGCAGCCAGCCTTGGTTCACAGCTTGGCTTTACCTAGGCACCTCCAAGACCAGCACAAGAAGCAGCCATCTGTCGATTGCTTTGTAGCTTATGCCTGGTGGTTCCAGGTAGAACACAGGCAGAGGCTGACCTTATCCCAGAGCCAGCACACCCAGTGGACAGCTTCAGACCACATCAAAGCACCACCACCCAACCACCTACACAAGTGACACACTCAATGAGCAGACTCAATGGGTACCAGAGCCCTGATGAAGTAAGTCTTGCCCTGTGTGGTGGGCCCTGCACAGCTGATCCTCCAAGGTAGTCAGAGGTCAGTGGTCAGTGGGCACAGCCAGTCCTTGCAGCTGATCAGCCTGAGTAAATCCCTCCCATTCATGTGCCAACAGCAATCAAGACTCAATTACAACAGAAGGGTGGACAGTCCACACAAGGGGTGCACCTTGAGGGCCCAGCTGGGGTGATCATGGAGGCTATACCACTGGACTCTACAGGACACCTCCAACAATAGGCCACCCTACGAAGCCTAGGAGACATAGCAACTCCACCTAATACATAGAAGCAAACACAGGGAGACAGCCAAAATGAGGAGATAAAGAAACATGTCCTAAATGAAAGAACAGAAACAAAACTCCAGGAAAAGAACTAAACAAAATGGAGATAAGCAATTGAACGAATAGAGAGTTCAAAACACTGGTTATAAGGATGCTCAATGAACTTAGTGAAAATTTCAAGAAAGTTAATGAGAATGTCAAGAAACTTAGTAAAAACCTCAAGAGCATAAAAAAGGACCAGTCAGAAATGAAGGCTGTACTAACTGAAATAAAGAATAATTTACAGGGTTTGACCAGTGTGGGTCAGTGGTTGAGCATTGACTGATGTACCAAGGGGTCACTGGTTCGATTCCCAGTCAGGACACATGCCCAGGTTGTGGGCCTGATCCCCAGTCCGGGGCATGCAGGAGGTGGCCAATTGATGTTCTCTCTCATTGATGTTTCTGTCTTTCTCTCCCTCTCATGTCTTCTCTCTCTAAAAAATCAATAAAGGAAAAAAATAAAAATAAAAAGAATAATTTACAGGGAATCAATAGTAGAGTAGATGAAGCTAAGAAGCAAACCATCGATTTGGAATATAAGGAAGCAAAAAACACCCAATCAGAACAAAGAATCCAAAAAAAAAAAAAAAAAAAAGAGGATAATTAAGGAGCCTCTGAGACAACTTCAAGCATACCAACATTCGCATCATGGGGGTGCCAGAAGGAGAAGAGAGAGAGCAAGAAATTGAAAACCTATTTGAAACAATAATGACAGAAAACTTCCCTAACTTGGTGAAGGAAACAGACATACAAATCCGGAAAGCACAGAGAGTCCCAAACAAGATGAACCCAAAGAGGTCCACACCAAGACACATCATCATCAAAATGCAAAAGGTTAGCCCTGGCCGATTTGGCTCAGCTGTTAGAGCGTCAGCCTGAAGACCAAAGACTCGCGGGTTCGATTCCAGCCAAGGCGACGTACCTCGGTTGCAGTTTGATCCCTGGCCGTGGCCGTGGTCAGGTTCGTGTGGGAGGCAACCAAATGATGTGTCGATGTTTCTCTCTTTCTCCCTCAATGTTTCTCTCTCTCTCTCTCTCTCTCTCTCTCTCTCTCTTTCTCCCTTGGTGTTTCTCTCTCTCTCTCTTCCTCCCTCCCACTCTATCACTATCTGAAAATAAATGGAAAAAAAATATCCTCGGGTGAGGATTTAGAAAAGATAATGTACAAGGTTAAAGACAAAGAGAGAATCTTAAAAGCAGTAAGAGAGCCTGGCCAGTGTAGCTCACTGGTTGAGCATCGACCCATGCACCAATAGGTTGCCGGTTCCATTCCCTGACAGGGCACATGCCCAGGTTGTGGGCCCAATCCCCAGTGGGGGCATGCAGAAGGTGGCCAATCGATGTTCTCTCTCATCAGTGTTTCTCATCAGTGTTTCTCTCTCTTTTCCTCTCTCTCTCAAATCAATAAAGAAAACATATTAAAAAAAAGTCACAAGAGAAAAGCAGTTTATTACCTACAAAGGAGCTCCCATAAGACTGTCAGCTGACTTCTCAAAAGAAACTTTGCAAGCCAGAAAGGAGTGGCAAGAGATATTCAAAGTGATGAAAAGCAAACAACCTCCAACCAAGATTACGCTATCCTGCAAAGCTGTCGTTAGAACCGATGGACACATAAAGAGTTTCCGAAGCTAAAAGAGTTCATCACCACCAAACCAGTATTATATGAAATGTTGAAGGGTCTTCTTGAAGAAGAAGAAGAAGAAGAAGAAGAAGAAGAAGAAGAAGAAGAAGAAGAAGAAGAAAAATATGAACAATATAATGTCAATACATACATATCTATCAACAATCGAATCTACAAACCAAATGAGCAAGCAGAACAGAAACAGACTCATAGATACAGAGAACTTTTTGTTGGTTGCCAGATGGGAGGGGGCTGGGGGGATGGGTGAAAAAGGTGAAGGAATTAAGAAGTACAAATTGGTTGTTAGATTGATGAACCTCAAAGGGAAGGGGGGAGGGAGGGGGGAGGGCGGGAAGAGATGATCCAAACAATTTATATGCATATATGCATAACCAATGGACACAGACAATAGTGTGGGCAAGGCAGGAGGGGGGTGGGAGCGGGAAGGAGAGGGTCAATGGGGGAAAAAAGGGGAGACATCTGTAATACATTCAACAATAAAGATACGTTTAAAAAATAAAATAAAATTGCATCTTAGACACACTTCTGATTAAGGGATCAAGTTGGTACCCCCAAAAAAGTCACTGCTTTCTTTTCCAAATGATAAGCCTTCAGAAGAGAGTCACTCTATAGGGAAGGTACAGAGAGAGAGAAGGGGTTGTATTTACCATGTTTCAAAACTTTGAGTCCTCTGTGAAACCATTAGCTGCCTGGCTTTCTGGAAGGTAACCAGTAGGGGGCACTCTAGGCTTCATAGACTTCGGGTTGGGGTTGGGGGGGCAGTCTTGGATCCCCTCCAGAACCCTTAATTTTTACCTCCTTCAAGATACTTTAACCTTATTATGAGCTTGCCTATTGGATGACCGCAGAGTAGTTTTCTTGGTGTTGAAAATCAAAATTTCTAAACTCCCAAATAGTCATGTTATATTACACAAATAATTTAAAAACAACCCAGTGTTCTTGCATCAGTGTTCCCAAACTATTCAACTTGTTCTTTGAATCAGTCATTTAATGATTCAGAATTCCAGCAAATAAGACACCCACGATTATCGGGATTTCTTAATCCTGAACACTTTTACCTGAATCCATATATGGGGTGGGTAAAAGTAGATTTACAGTTGTATTTAAAACACAGAGTTTATTCTTGTATTACTATTTATTAATTACTGTATTATTTGTAATACAACTGTAAACCTACTTTTGCCCATCCTAGACATTGCCTGAAACCAAATGCAATGCAGATCAATTTCTAAGCAGCCTTTAATTAACCTGTAAAACACTGACATGTTCTGAGAAGCTTGGCAGGAGAGCAAAGTATCTCTTTTGATCACTGTTGATAAACAGTATACAAAATAGAATTATAAATGTCCTCCTAAACACACTGGCACAGCTTGAACTTCACCGGAAACAAATCAAAGTGTGTTTTAAATGCAACACAGTTTCCCTGGAAGTGGGAGGAAACTAATATTTGCCAAAGAACTAGCATAAATTAGGCACTCGTGAGGTGTTTCATACACACGATGTCATTTCAGGCTCCTATTATCATGCCTACACTACAGCAGGGGAAACAAAAGTTGCCTAAGGACATCCAACTAGCTAGGGGCAGGGTAGAAGAAAACCCAGACATTTCTGGCTCTGTGTGCCCCCCCTTTTTTTTTTCAGGGGAGCTACCCTGATCTGTATTCAGTGACTCTGTGACAATTTTCCCTGGCACTTTCAGTGAGGTTCATTTTCAGTGATTCTTGATTGTATTTTGGAATTTGCCTGGTGCTTGCCATATGCCACCTGTTGTTATGAAACTGCCCTAAACAAGGGTAACAGAAGTTTAAAACAAGAAATTTTTTTTTTTTTTTTACATATAAAGGTCTGATGCCCTTGCCGGTTTGGCTCAGCGGTTAGAGCGTCAGCCTGTGGTCCAGAGAGACCCGGGTTCGGTTCCCGCTAAGGGCACGTACCTCGGTTGCGGTTTGTCCCCGGCCCTGGTTGGGTCGCACGGGAGGCAGCCACTTGATGTGTTCCTTTCACATCGATGTTTCTCTCTCTCTTCCTCTCTCTCCCTCCCACTCTATCTGAAGAAAAAATGGAAAAATGTCCTCGGGTGAGGATAAAAAAATAAAATAAAATAAAAGGTCTGAATGGTGGGAGAAGGGAGCTGGGCAAGGGCAGCAAAGGGAGGCTTTTGTTTTGCACTCTGTATACTTCTGTAATGTTCAAATATTTTATGATCAGAACATATTCATTCATCACCTTTTTTTATAGAGAAGGAGAAAAGAACTTCTTCAGGAATGTTTAAAACAATGTAGAAAGAGCCACAATGCAATATATATTCTATTTTTATCATATATTTATAGTAATTTGAAGATAAAGACCTCTTTTGAAAAAAGAGGACCAAGATTTCATTATATAACTATTTTCTTCTCTTTGTCCCTCACACCCTACACACAGAAACACAAACAAAAGCCTCTTATTGTTTCCCCTGATGGAACAACGATGACTAAGTGAATAAATCATCCAGTCACCAAAACTTCATTCCCAGTCATTTGACACCATTTAGGGAATACTATGTTGGAAATGTGCAGCTGTTCAAATCCCCACCAGCACCACCCCCAAGGATTAGAGGATCCGAGGAACAGGAAGGAGGTAGTCAATACTACAGTCTCTAAATGAAACTATGGATGTTTCCCTTCTGCAGTTATAGCATTAACTTGAGAGGGAAAATACGCTTTCCCCTTTCTTCTTTGTAACTCCAGCACAGACCTATTTTCATAGTAAACGGAAGGAAATGGGTTTAAAAGTTTTAGAGTTAAATCCGTAAACTAGAGCCTGTTAAATGCATTCGCGGTCCTGTAAACAGCTCTAATGCAAGGTTTGTAGTGGTAAACTGAAGTGCTGTAGGGTTAATTTCTTAGACTCTGAAAGGGTTTAGTAGGCTCCCCCTGATGATTCAGTATCTATGCCGAGAAGAGTTTACGCAGAGAAGCATGACAGTGGGAACAGTCACGGCACTTCCCCTCCTGTATTACTCACACTGCTTTGAAACCTTATTAAAATTGGTGCATTGTGAAAGCGCTATTACTTCTAGTTACTCTGGCAACAATTCCCTTGTTAGATGGGAAGAGCACCTCAAACCTCTTTTCAGAATTAAGTAGTTCGGACACTGCTTTCTCTTGTTCTCACCACCTGAGTAATAAGAAATGCTTATGTGTTCATCAGCGCTTCCTGTGTGGGACAAATTTTGTGTTATATATACATGTGTGTTGTGTATATATATGTGTGTACACCCCTATATATGCATGTATATACACAATACACACACATATGTATATATACATATATAATATGCATATGTGTATATGTATTTATGTCTCATCTTAAGACACTGAGGGCCTATATAACAGATTTTCCTTTGCCTGCCTTTCTGGTTTTTCTCTCTGATCTTTTATCATTATTGAGTTATTGGCTGATAGGTTTATTCTCCATAAACTTCCAAATATAATCATCTGTATAAGATCTATTTAACAAGCTTAGTGAATTTGCTGCAGTCATTGTGACTATGCAATGTTCACTTATTTGATATTTTTACTTCATTTTCTTGGTTCTTAAGAGTTCTTGGTAGATATGCTTTTTAAGAGACTTTCTTAATTCACCGATTTAGGTTGCCTCTTGTTTTTTAATATCACAGAAATTTATTATTTTACGTAATGAGAAGTCCAAAGGTGGGGCAGTTTTGGAGTTGGTTCATTCAGTGGCTCAATGTTCTCAAGGACACAAATTCTTTCCACTTGTTCCCTGGCCATCCCAACTGAATTGGCTTTTGTCCCCATTTGTCCCTTCACAGTCTTCTCAGAAACTTCTCTTCCTGATGATTATTCTTGGATGGTGTCTCCGGTTTTACCTGAAGGAGTTTTGCCTCAGGAGATCTGAGGTGTGGGGCTTTGCACCTCTAGCCTGGCCTCCACCCTGCCCCTCAAGAAGGTTACCTGATCTGACTCCAGCTGTCAACGCTCCAGGCCCCAGGGCCCCTCTCCTGGCCTTGTCCTGAAAGTTAATTTGCATCTGGAACTAAAAACCATGAGCAGCTTGGGGGGGGGGGGTGAGATTCATTGTTTCTTCCTCATTACCTGTGCACCCCTCTCCTTCTTTGCCTCCTAGGACACCCCACTTCCCTGGATCTTCTGGGTCTCGAGCATGCCCTGCTCCTTCCTTTCTGGACTGGAAATCTCCCAAGGTTCAGATTGGCCCTTCTCACAGAATAGTCCCTCCCTTGGGAAAGTCACCATTCTGTGACTCCCCTCTCACTTCTGTGTAGGTGACTTTCTTTACCTTACCTAGGGAGAGATTCAGGTTCCCATTTCCAACCAAGACCTATTGGTCTTGTCATCTAGATATTCTGTCATTGCTTTGACTTGCACATGCCCCAAACTGAATGACTTGTTCCCTCCCTGCCCAGACCTGTCATTGTACAGATATTGAGCCCTGGCTTGGTAGCTCAGTTGGTTAGAATTTTGTCCTGATACTCCAAGGTTTTGGTTTCGATCCCCGGTCAGGGCACATACAAGAATCAGCCAATAAATGTGTAAATAAGTGGAACAACGAATCGATGTTTCTTTCTTTCTCTCTTTCTCTCTTCCTTCTCCCCTCTCTCTAAAAACCTATTTAAAGAGAGAAATGAAGCCCTGGCCGGTTTGGCTCAGAGACTAGAGCATCAGGCCGCGGACTGGAGAGTCCCGGGTTTGGTTCCCGCTAAGGGCACGTACCTCAGTTGCAGTTTGTCCCCGGCCCTGGTTGGGGTTGTGTGGGTGGCAACCACTTGATGTGTCTCTCTCATGTTGATGTTTCTCTCTCTTCCTCCCTCTCTCCCTCTCGCTCTATCTGAAGATAAATGCAAAAATGTCCTCGGGTAAGGGTTAAAAAAAAGAGAGAGAGAGAAATGAAGATGAGAAATTGCTGGGTTTAGTTTTGAGGCCCATTTAGTTTTGAGGTCCATTGATATAAAGGAAAATGAAGAGGAAAACAATTAGACTTAGCTCCAAAGGGAGAAGGGCTGAATTTCAGAGCGACTGAATGAGACATGACAATTAAATGCCAAGTGTGAACTTTTTCCTTTTTTCTTTTTGAAGTCTGGATTTTAAAAACACCTACAAAGAATATTTTGGGGACAATTGGGAATATTTGACCAAAGACTGTATATTAATAATACTAGTACATTAATATTAAATTTGCTGAGTGAGATACTTATTCTATGGTTATGTAGGAGGACTGCCCTTGTTGTCAGGAAGTACACGCTGAAGTATTTTGGGATGAAGTGTCACAGTGTCTATAATTAAATCTTAAATGGTTCAACAACAAATAAAAAAATAAAAGAACAGAAAGGGAGAGATGAAATGCAGTGAAATTCAATCGATAAATCTAAGTGAACAGCACATGATATTCACTGTGCTACTTGCAACATTTCTATATGTTTAAAAAATTTCAAAATAAAATGTTGGGGAAAAGCCATCACTCTTCTGATTCAAGGACTGTGTGTGTGTGTGTGTGTGTGTGTGTGTGTGTGTGTGTGTGTAGGGGGTATCATGGTTGAAGTTTATATTTAGAAATTTCAGAGGTGGCCCTGGCTGGGTAGCTCAGTTGGTTAGAGCTTTGTTCTGATATGCCAGGGTTTTGGGTTTGATCCCGGTCAGGGCACATACAAGAGTCAACCAATGGATGAATAAATAAGTGGAATAACAGATCGATGTTTCTCTCTCTCTCTCTTTTTCCCTTTCTCTCTCTAAAAATCAGTCAATAAATTAAAAAAAAAGAAATTTCGGAGGTATAATCATTCAAAAAAAGCAAATGTGATCACTGTCTATTTAAAACCATTAACAGTTTGAATTGTTCTAATTCATGGAAGGGCTGTGTTAGGCTACTATTAGTGTTACTTGAACACAGGCACTGTGATACCGGGACAGTCTTCTGACAACCTAGATGGCTACTAAGTGACTGACAGGCTGGTAATGTATGTAGTATATATAGCGTGGATGTGCTGGATAAAGGGACAATTTATGCCTGGGGCGGGATGTAGTGGACTCATGAGAGTTCATCACACTACTCAGAACAGAAGAGTGTACAGTATAAAATTTATTGATTGTTTGCCCTGGCTGGTGTGGTTCAGTGGTTAGAGCATCATCCTATGCACTGAAGCGTCTCGGTTTGATTCCCAGTCAAGGGCAAGTACCTGGGTGGCAGGTTCAATCCCTGCCCCAGTCAGGGCGAGTGCGACGGCCACCAATCCGTGTGTCTCTCTCACATGGATGTTTTTTCTCTCTCTCTCTCTCTCTCCCTCCCACCCTCCCTTCTATTTTACTCTCTCTAAAATTAATGGAAAAATATCCTTGGGTGAGGATTAATAAAAATAAATAAATTAAATAAATAAATACAATTTTCCATTTAATATTTTCAGATGAAGGTTGACTGTGTGTAACTGAAACCGAGGAAAATAAACCTTGGATAGCAGGGAACTACTATGTATCTTTTGCACGTATATATATTGTACATATTTGCATATAATGTTAAGTGAAAAGCGGAAAACAAAACCATGCTGAATAACTACTTTTTTTGTTTGTTTGGTAATCCTCACCAGAGGATATTTTCCCATTGATTTTTAGATAGAGTGGAAGGGAAGGAGGGAGAGAGAGAGAATCATTGATTTAAGAGAGATACACTGATTGGTTGCCTCCCGCACGCTCCCCAACTAGGGCTGGGGATCAAACCTGCAAACCAGGTACCTGCCCTTGACCAGGAATCAAACCCGAGACCCTTTAGTGACTGGGGTGATGCTCTAACCACTGAGCAACACTGTCCAGGGCAAGACTTATTTTGCTTTAGAATAGGCTTGTTTGTGTAGCCTATGAGCTGAAGTTCCTGCTACCTAAAAAACAAACAAACAAACAAACAAACAAAACAGTTGTGACAATTTGGATTTTACCTATTTTATTTTCTGTTAATTTAACTATTCATAGAATCCTTCTTGCTCTTCCTAATTATCACCCTAATAAGATCAATCAGAAAGTGGACAGTTGGATCACCACAGTGTAGATGGTCACCTACCTAGTCCACTGACCTTGGTACAGGAATACTACAGGAAGTAAGGTTCACAAATCTTTATTTAGATCTCACTTCTGTTATCTTGATGTAGAGCTTGCAGCCCCAGATTATGTACAACATTTTTAAGTATTGGGGAAAAGAGGAAAGGAGGGAACTTACATTTATTGAGTAGCTATTATTGGTCAGACATTACACATTATACTATTTTACCAGTGTTCACTCATTTTATTGGTGATAAATATAAAGTAGTAGTTAGGAGGGCTAGCTCTAAAAATGTAATGAGAGAAAGAGAGAGAGAAAAGTAGGGGCGGGGGAAAGAAGTGGGAATGTAGAACTGGAAAAATGTTAATAATTATTGAATCTAAATGGAGGGTATACACATACTCTGCATTATTCTTTCAACTTTAAAAGATTTTCACAATTAAAATAAAGAATTTTTTCAAATAGTTAGACAAACTTATCATATGACCTAGCATATGACTTCTAGATATATAACTAAGAGAAATGAAAACTTAAATACACACACAAAAAAACTTATACACAAATGTTCATAGCCCCATTATTCACGGTAACCCCGAAGTGAAACAACCCAAAAGCCCATCAACGGATAAATGGATAAACAAAAGTGGTATATCCACACGCTAGAATGAATAGTAATTGTCAATCAAAAGTTCTGATATGGCCCTGGCCGGTTTGGCTCAGCGGTTAGAGCGTCGGCCTGCGGTCCAGAGAGACCCGGGTTCGGTTCCCGCTAAGGGCATGTACTTCAGTTGCGGTTTGTCCCCGGCCCTGGTTGGTCGTGCGGGTGGCAGCCACTCGATGTGTCCCTTTCACGTCGATGTTTCTCTCTCTCTTCCTCTCTTTCCTTCCCACTTTATCTGGACAAAAAATGAGAAAATGTCCTCAGGGAGGATAAAAAAAAAAAAAAAAAGCAAAAGTTCTGATATGTGCAACAGCATGGATACATTTTGAAAGCATCATGCTAAGTAAAAGAACCAGTCACAAGCCCTACATATTATATGATTCCATTTATATAAAATGTCCAGAATGGGCAAATCTATAGAAATACAAAGCAGATTAGTGGCTGCCTAGGACTGGGAGTGGAGGGTGAGGGATGGAGTGATTGTTAATGGGCATGGGGTTTCTTTTAGGAGGAATAAAAATGTTCTAAAATTAGATCGTGGGGTTGGTTACATAACTGTGAATATACTAGAAACCACTGAATTGTACACTTTAAATGGGTGAATTGTATGACGTAATTATATCTCAATAAAGCTGTTTTTAAAAAAGAAAAAGACTGACAAGTCTGGAATCAAGACTGTCTGGATTCAGATACTGTCTGCACCATTTTCTAAATAATATGTTTTTATTGATTTTTTTAGAGAGAGAGGAAGGGAGAGAGAGAAAGAAACATCGATCTGCTGCCTCCTGCACACACCCTACCAGGGATTAAGCCAGCAACCCAGGCATGTGCCCTGACCAGGAATTGAACTGAGACCTCTCAGTCCATGGGAGGATGTTCAATCCACTGAGCCACACTGGCCAGGAACTGTCTGTACCATTTTCTTTGTCACTAACCTTGGGCAAGTTATCTAACTTCTAAGCTACAGTTTCTAATACATAAATAGAGGAATAGTAGCACCACTATTAGCCTTGTTTGGGGGGGATAATCTATGAGGTAATTTATGTGAAGTGCCCATACTAAATGCTCAATAAATGTTAGCTATTATTACTGGTTATTCAACAACTCTAGAGTTCGGTATTATTCTTATTTTTCAGATGAGCACTCTTGGGCCCACAAAAGTGAATACTTTGTCCAAGATTACGAACCTAGTAGAAAGTAGGAGGGGACATTTTGATGACACATAATGGCAAAAGCCAGGCTTTTCCACTATGTAATTTTGCCTGTGGTATTTCTGAATGGTGCTGGGCTGTTCTGACAGCCAGGTTAATGGAATTAATTATGTATTACCTAAGTCAGCGATTTTCAACCTTTTTAATTTCATGGCACACATAAACTAATTACTAAAATTCTGTAGCACACCAAAAAATTTGCCAATCTGACAAAAAAAATAGATATAATTTTGATTCATTTACACTGGATGGCTATTGTTGTGTTGGCTGTCATCATTTTTTATTTGACAATCTAAAGGAAAATAGGTCAGTGCCCCTGACGAAATAGTCAGGTATTGCAAGTTTTAAAAATTCTTATGGCACACTGGTTGAAAATCGCTGATCTAAGTACAGCACTGAACACCTTCCACCCTGTGTTATGGCTATTGACATATAGTTCTTCTCTTCTCAGCCAGGCCCCTTTAGTACAGTAAGGATGCTAAACATAGAATTTATTCACTAAATTGTTTTTGAATGAATGAATGAACAAATACATGCAAGCCACACACTTCAACAGTCATTGACTCCAATGTGGCAATAGATTTTCCTACAGGTGTGTATTTCATGCTAAGGACCAGATGAGGAATAAGACTTACAACTAAAGAGTTAAGGTCCTGTCCGGCCGGTGTGGCTCAGTGGTTGAGCGTCGACCTGTCCACCAAGAGGTTGCCAGTTCTATTCCTGGTCAGGGCACATGCCCAGGTTGTGGGCCTGATCCCCAGTGGGGGGCATGCAAGAGGCGGCCAATCGATGTTCTCTCTCATCGATGTTTTTATCTCTCCCTACTTCTCCCTTCCTCTCTCTCTAAAATCAATAAAGAGCCCTGGTCAGTTTGGCTCAGCGGTTAGAGCGTTGGCCCGCGGACCAATGAGTTGTGAGTTCGATTCTGGTCAAGGGCACGTACCTCGGTTGCGATTCATCCCCGGCCCTGGTTGGGGTCGTACGGGAGGCAGCCACTCGGTGTGTCCCTTTCATGTCGATGTTTCTCTCTCTCTCATCCTCTCTCTCCCTCCCACTCTATCTGAACAAAAATGGAAAAAAAGTCCTTGGGTGAGGATTAAAAAAAAAAAAAAAGTAAAATAAAATAAAATCAATAAAGAAAAAAAAAAAAAAGGAGTTAAGGTCCTCCTTATCCCAGAATTGGGCAAAAAGCCATAATAACCCTTATTGACTAAGCTATATAAACAACTACTGCTTATTCCCCCAAAGTACTGAAAGTTCCCATTTAATCTCCTCTATCTCTACTGCACTCCCCAGCTCATACACACATACACAGCAGGCATCTTCCTGCTTCTTCCTTAAAACTGTTAAAGAATGCCTGTTAGCAATCTAGTTTAGGATGCACTGGAGCTGCATAAACCGTATGCGTGTGAAAAGCCTTCCAGCTGCCATGGGAAATGAGTCTGGCTGAATTCTTAAATATAGAAGTCTAGCCTGCCACACCCAACTGGACCGGAGGGAAATTATATGCTTGGCACTCAGTGCTGTGTCTGGCACATACTAAGCATTCAGTAAATGTTTGTTGTATGAATGACTGAAATTGTCTGCTTTTCTTTGGCTCCTATTCATATTGTCCACATTTTATATTAGAATTCTCATTTTTGCAGGTACAGATTTGAGTTCCACTGTGCGAGCTGGGGGCAATGCTGTAGATGAGAAGAGGAATATTTGAAAACAGTCCAATTAGAAAAGAGGAATGTGAAAAGATTTGCAAAAAACCATAGTTCTTTTATACTAAAATATTATTTTAGGGTTTGAGCTCTGTGCAGGTCAATCCAGTTCTCTCTCTTTTTTCTTGTAGGGGAGAGCACAAATGTGGTCCCCCACTATCACAAATTGTGCAGTTGAGTTGCCCACGTTTGGGGAAATCGCAGGGGTCAGCACATCCGGAGTGCAATGGATAAGCCTCGTCCTGGGAAAACCACCTTCGTGATCATGGTATCTCCCCTGCCAGGCATCAATTCAGTTTTCTTTATTCTGTGGCCATGGTATAGTCCCAAACCTGTTTAGGGTTTTGTTAATGTATGCCCTTGAAGAGGAAAGGGAAGGCAAAGCAAGAGGCAAATCCATCACCAATTCTGAGAAAACAAATGAAACTCAAAGCACAGGTCCTACTAAATAAAAGTGATTTCAGCTTTGAACATAGAGAGCAGCACTTTAATGCACTCAAAGACCGTGAAGATTATGGGCCTCCCTGATAATTCCTTGACTATCAAGTAAATATCCAGAGGTTAAATGAGGCAGGATATTTTACTGTAAAATCTGGAAACACAGGACCACTTAGATCCTTCACAGTGCACATGAAATTTCATTAATTTGGTCGACTTTTTAATTTAAATGTTTTCTATGTACCAGGAACTATTTTAGGTGCTGGAGATCCAAGTTAGGGGCTGAAAAGAATGTGAAGAATGAAGAACATTAGGAGAGAGTTAGAGGAGAAAGTTGTAAGAAATAATATTGGTAGAAACTTTCTCTCAACCCTATAAGGCTCCATAGAGTACTGGCTATTCTCTCTTCCTTGACAGATAAGCTTCTTGAAAAACTAGTCTATACCTCTACTACTGTACAGAACTAAGAATAAGCATTTAGAACCTTTTTTGTTATTGTTAATCCTCACCAGAGGATATTTTTTTCCACTGATTTTTTAGAGAGAGTGTAAGGGAGGGGAGGGAGGAGAGAGAGAGAAAAAAAATCCATTGGCTGCCTCCTGCACCTGCCCCGACTAGGGGCAGGATTGAACTTGCAACTCAGGTACTTGACCTGGAATCAAACTTGTGACCCTTGGGTGTGAGAGGCCAGGGCAGCCTTTAGAGCCTTTTATAGAGATTTGACATAGCCACAGCATTCAAGCCTGTCATCAGTGGACTTGTCTTATTGAACAGAATATAGACCAGCTTGGTTGTCATCCAGAGCTCAGGGTACCTTGCTCGCCCAGCACAGTGGCATACTAGTCACATAGCAGGGTTGTCGTCACTCCACAACAGATTGGAAATTACAGATACTGTGCTTCACCACAAACGTTCGAAAAGCACTGGTCTGTACCATACAGACTCTACTTCATCTCTTGTTCAGTCTTCAAACCATTTCAATCTGGCATCTGCCCTCCCAACTCTGCTAAAAATGCCACGGGAAAGGTTACTGACCTTATGGCCAAGTTTGGTGGATTCTTTTCTTGTCCTCACCGTCTGTGACATCTCTGTAGCATTTGACATCCTTTGCTTCTGAACATTACAGAAGTTGTGTTCCCAGACTTCCATGACCACTCCTTCTTTCCAGGCTTCTCTTCTTCTGTCCACTCCTTGGCTTGTTTCTCATCTCTACACTCACACAGTTTATTGCTGGACAATCTTGCCGATTGATTGATGGGTCCATGGCTTCAACTCTATACTGTTGACTTCTAAATTTCTATTTCCAGTGTTATAAACTCGATGGCACACTAATGTGCTTAGAACATTTACAAAAGAAACCTGTTTTCAGTTAAAAAAGTGAGATAAACAGAGAATCTTTTTTTTTTTTCATTTATAATTTTCCAAATTATACTTTAGCCCTGGAAACCATTTTTATTCCAAATGAAATCTTATATGGAATTATAATATATAAAACAAAATAAAAGCAATTTCTTTGAAATGGGTGTGAGCCCTATCTATTCAGTCTTTCACTTACTGGGGCTTCTCAGGTAATTGCTAAATTGGTAATTTCTTAATTTGGGATCTTTGAAACCCCAAGAGATCCATGGAAAGAATTCAGAGAACCCATGAAAACTTACATCTTTAACTAACCACTACTTGAAATCTATCAGTTCCTTCAAGTATAAATATAGGCCATAAATCACACAGTCGTATCAGCAGTATTTATGGGTTTGTCACAGAGAGAAATCACAGCCACATTATTCTGAGAAGTGATTCCTAGACTTTACCAGACTGCTAAAGGGATCCATGGCACAAGAAAAGGTTAAAAATCCTTGTGGAAACTCAGGGCTCCATGACAATTACCCACATGAAACACAGAGCTCCCAAAGTAAAGTCTCTCCTTTGGCCCTAGTCTTCCTCCTAAATAATTTAATGGAAGCAGTGATTAAAAGGCCCTTTTGTCTTGATATTAAGGAGATATACTTAGTGAAGAAAGAGCCTGTTGGAACCTCATTTCAAATAATAGTTCTATATTTGAAAGGACATGTCTTGATTTTCAAAAAACATTTATTTTCTCTAAGTTCTATTTAAAACTGTCTCCTAGGAAATCTTTTCTTTTCTTTTTTCTTTTTTTGCATTTATCTTCAGATAGAGCGGGAGGGAGGTGGGAAGAGAGAGGGAGAAACATTGACGTGAGAGAGACACATCGAGTGGCTGCCACCCACACGACCCCAACCGGGGCCGGGGACAAACCGCAACCGAGGTATGTCCCCTCAGCGGGAACCGAACCCGGGACTCTCTGGTCCACAGGCCGATGCTCCAACCGCTGAGCCAAACCGGCCAGGGCGGAAATCTTTTCTTTTGATCCTTCTTTTTTCCCCGCATTTCCATAGTGCTTATTCAGTTGCTTATCACTGAATATTTATTAGTTCACAGGTCTATTTTGTCTCAGCAAGGGGATTATAAAAGTGCCCTTGAGAAATTTATTTCTCAGGATGGCAAGAATAGTGTTCTACAAATAGACACTCAATAAATGCTTCCCGATGAGTGTAAGGTTTTTCAGAAAAGTACATTTATTTCCCATAAAAGCAATATTAAAAATTAATAAGGTTAAGTAATTTTATTACAAGCTGGTGAAAAAAGAAGAGTCTTTGATTCTGGATAGTACTTGTGAAAGGAATTGAGACATTATGTTTATAAGTAGCCTTTATTTACAAGTATTAAAAAATTTTAATAGAAAGTGATCTTTCAGATGACCTGAAAATTCCATTTTCTATCACCAGCGAAATGGCCAGGTTTTCTCTAATGAGCAGATTATGTGACGAAAAACATTGCTAAATTCCTTCTAAAATATTTGATCCAGGAATTTAGCCACGGCTTATATGTGGACAGACAAAAATTTTACAATAAAAGCTCACACACAAAATACTAGAAAATACAACTGTGATTTTTTTATTAAAAATTTTTTCTTTATTGATTTTAGAGAGAGAGGAAGGGAGAGGGAGAGATGGAGACATCGATGAGAGAGAACATTGATTGGCTGCCTCCTGCATGCCCCCACTGGGGATTGAGCCCACAACCTGGGCATGTGTGCCCTGACCAGGAATAGAATCAGCGACCTCTTGGTGCATGGGTCAATGCTCAACCACTGAGCCACACCAGCCGGGCATAACTGTGATTTTTTAAAACTACAGGATATTGCATCTCAAAGATGCTATAGCTATGGTAGCTTTAAATTTTTCTTATCTATTGAAACCAGTTATATGAAAATCACTGCAAATCAGGCTTATAAATCTAAATTCAAATAGCAGGCTCATGACTTTTTAGTTAATGATTTACTTAAAGCTTTCAAAATGTTTCCTTCTTAAAAATGTGGGGTTTTCCTTTCCTGTTGTCTTTTGAGCCAATCTAATGCTTAAATGACCTTAAATGTCAATAATGCTAAAAATACAGCTAACATTTTCCAGGTAGTGATTAAAGCTACACCTTTCATTTAATTATGAAATTATGTCCTGTCAATTCTCCTACATATCTCTGAAATATATTAGCTCCAAATATACTTGCCACTGCCTTAATTCAGGCCTCCCCTAATTGCCTCCAATTTCTTCACCCTCCCATGCCTTCCCAACACGGTCAGATTTGTGGTTCAGAAAGATCATGCCACTCCTCTGCTTAACTCTGCTCTGGCTCCTCCCTCATCATGCAGTTTTCATGTCCGTTAGTACAGTATCCATGCCCTTCAATGATCTGGGTCATATCCACCTTTCCCACACTTCTCTCATCACAGTGCTTCGCACCAGACAAATCAGCTGTCATCAACTATTTGTAGGCCTCTGCACAGCTTTTCTTTCTCCGGGACCATCCTTTCATACTGAGGTCTGGTGAATTCCACCTTCCTTTCCAATCCAGCTCAAACATTACTTCTATAAGGCCTTCTTTTTTTTTTAATCCTCACCCGAGGACATTTTTCCATTTTTTGTTCAGATAGAGTGGGAGGGAGAGGAAGAGGGGGAGAAACATCGATGTGAAAGGGACACATCGAGTGGCTGCCTCCCGCACAACCCAACCAGGGCCGGGAACAAACTGCAATGGAGGTATGTGCCCTTAGTAGGAACCGAACTCGGGTAGGCCGACGCTCTAACCGCTGAGCCAAACCGGCCAGGGCTCTAAGGCCTTCTTGAAGCCCATCCAACTCCAAATTTAATCACTCTCTCTTATCACACTGAATGATATTTGTTTATATGCTTGCCTTTCCTATATCACTGTAAATTTTATAAGACCATGAAAGGTGCTTCATGTTTGTTGGACTGGTTGATTTAATGATCTGAGTAATTGGGAAACAGAGTTAAGTTTCCAAAGTGATTCACAGTGGCCAGGTTGCTCATGTTTCTCCACAGTAAACATAAACCTTATGTGATTAATCACAGGGATTACCAGACCCTCTTGGAATACAGTTGGCCCTCGTTTATCGCGGTTAATCATTTCCAGACTCTACCGTGATAAATGAATTTCCGAGAAGTAGGATTCTTTATTTATATACATTTCTCCCTTGCCACTTCGCGCTTCGACGGTCGCGGCTTCACTCTATCACGGTTTTTTCAAAGCCACAACAGGGGCAACTGTAGCACACAAACCACAAACTCTTAAATATAGAATGAATGTTTCTGGCTTACTGTAAAATATATACATTATGTTAAAGGATGGTTTATTTAGTTTGCACTGTGCACTAGGAACTAGCATCTATTAAATTTTATCATACCCATACCAGGAAAAGTAGAGGCCTGATACATTGGAAACTATTTTGTAAAATAATTCTTTTTTTGGAACAGTAAAAATTATACCTGAGTTGTCTGTTATCAAATCCCAAAAGACCCCGTAATGTACGGAGGCAGAGGGAGAGGGCTCCAGTCCCCTCGGCGTCATGTCTTCGGTGCCGGCGGTTTCTAGTCTGCTGGTTCTATCCTCAAGCGCCGGGACACGAGGAAAAAAAAAAATCCCAATAGAACAAAAGTAGGAAGTAGGTGGCATGAGAAATACAGGAAAATTTTGTGGCTTCCAATATTTATGGTAGATGGCACCAAGTCATGCAGCAAGAATTCAGGTGTATACTTTTCAAGATCCAAATCTACTCCTCTGTGACTAGGGTCACAACAAAGTTCTCATTCTGGGATGGCAAATATTAGGGAATCTGCACAAACAATATATTTAAGAATAAAGTCTCTCCTTTTACCAGCATACACAAATAACTCAAAACCAGTTTTAACTACAGTAATCTCCCTAATAGTCATAAGAGATTAACACAAGTAATTGTCTACAGTATTTGAAATTTGCCTCATGATTTAACTTTCTTACTTGTTCTTTTCTGCATTTTGCAGAGGCTCCACAATGAACATGTTACTTTTGAAATAAAAACAATTATTTTAAAGAGTTACTCAGACCAGTAACAACCATATTAACTTAGCCCATATTTTTAGGGTTTTTCTACGAGAATGTCATCACATTTTCTGTTTCACCTAAGGCTTATTTTCTAGAATTCTATTCATTTATTTTACATATTGCCAAGAGAAAATCTAAATGAAATAAAATATCCAGCTCAGAGGAAACTTTTTGTTGCAGTGGCAATGACACTGAATGATACATCAAGTAATTTCAAAACTTTTTTCTATAGTCAGAATACAAGATATTAATTCAGTCACCTGGTATTTCTTAAGAACTGCTGTACTATAACTATAAAGCATTTCTTTTTTAGCAGGCAGGTAAAAACAAAAACAAAATAAGGAGGAAAGTACTGCTAAATCAACTTCATAACAAATATAATTCTAATGCAGCAATTATTCAAAGTGTACAAATAATTCAATTTGTAATAGTATTAAAAACTATAAATCAATGATATTTTATTTTTTTTATTCCTCACTGGATATTTTTTACATTGATTTTTAGAGAGTGGAAGGGAGGGAGGAAGGGGGAGGGAGAGAGGGAAAGAGAGAGAGACACACACAGAGAGACAGAGACACCGATGTGGGAGAGACACATTGATTGGTTGCCTCCCACATAAGCCCCAACCAGGGCCAGGGATTGAACCTGCAACCCAGGTATGTGCCCTTGACTGAGAATCAAACCAAAGACCCTTTGGTCCATGGGCCGAAACTCTAATTACTGAACCACACTGGCCAGGGCTAAATTAACAATTTTACTTTAAAAAATCAGTTAAACCTAACCACCCACCCCCTGAAACCCAGATACATGCTAAAATCTAAATATATTTCAAATTAGGAAAATGGCTAACACCAGTTTTGCTAATTCCTCATCCCCATCCCCCTGGTAGACTTTTTGAAATGGAAACTATATAATATTTCCACATATTTTTTCATAATTACCAATAAGCAGTAATGAATACAGGGAATGTCACTTTTTCAATCTTTGATCCATAGTTATTCTACAAAAAAAGGTATAAAATTCTTTTCCACTTATTTCATGAGGTCTACATCTCTTGCATATCTTTTTAAAAAATTTTTTTAATCCTCACCTGAGGATGTTTTTATTGACTTTAGAGACAGAGAGAGAGAATATGAGAGAGAAACATCTTTTGATTCCCTTGACTGAGGATCTAACCCAAAACCTAGGTATGTGCCCAGACCAGGAATCGAATCTGCAACCTTTTGGTGTTTGGTTGATGCTCCAACTAACTGAGCCACCTAGACGGAGCTCATTATGTGGTATAGCAAAGTTTTATGATTTCTAGAACATAATAAATACTCTGCTGGTCATTTTTACAAAAATGTGCCTAATTATGCCAATTTGGGAACTGCCTTTCTTTTTAATTGGTGATTTAGTTTGCAGCTAATCAAAAAAAGGGCTCCATCAGCTCACAGGAACACATGGAAGACTTTGGGCCATATGCCCAGGAATTCTCTGATTCATTTAGTAGCTATCAACTTCCCAAAGGAAATATTTGAAATTCCACTATTAAAAATATATAAAACGAGAAAAAAAGTGCTACAAGAAAATAATATCCATTAATGTTAAGTGCTTTTTCATTCCTGTGAGAAAATTATACATTTGCACAAAAATCGTTCCAAAGTTTTATGTCAAATAAACTACTAAAATGTGCATAATCAAATTAGCTGTTAGAAGTCAAGAATAAATGAAAAGTATTTATATATCTAGATGAAGAGTAATCATAGCTACTTCCAAGTTAACATGTCTAGGGTAAATGTAAGAAAAATCCAATAGGTTAAAAAGAAGTCAACTGGCATTTTGCATTAAAAAATATTCTTTTCTGTTCGGTTGGTGTGGCTCAGTGGTTGAGTGTTGACCCATGCACCAGATCGCCAGTTCGATGAAAGAGAACATTGATTAGCTGCCTCTTGCATGTCCCCCACCGGGGACTTGGCCCACAACCTGGGCATGTGCCCTGACTGGGAACCGAACTGGTGATCTCCTGGTGCATGGGTCAACGCTCAACCACTGAGCCATACTGGCTGGGCGCATTTTACATTTTTAAAGATTACTTTGTTTATCTTTCAATGATTAAAAAGAAGTTGATCAAGAATAAACCTTCTTCCTCTTAATAATGGAAACAAATTCCTTTGTGTGCCTTTAATGATACTGGTACAGTCAAAGGCAAATATGACTTGTTTAAATATTAACGATATTTTATTTTTAAATTATTTTTTACTTTTTCAAAAAAATTTTTTTTTCTTTTTAATCCTCACCCAAGGACATTTTTCCACTTTTTGTTCAGATAGAGTGGGAGCGAGAGAGAGAGAAACGTCGACATGAAAGGGACACATCGAGTGGCTGCCTCCCGCACGACCCAACCAGGGCCGGGGACAAACTGTAACCAAGGTATATGCCCTTAGCGGGAACCGGACCCGGGTCTCTCTGGACCACAGGCCGACGCTCTAACCGCTGAGCCAAACCGGCCAGGGCTGTTTTTTTCTTTTTCTTTATTGCTATTAGAGAGAGAGAAAGGGAGAGGAAGAGAGAGAGAGAAAGATCGATGAGAGAGAACATCGATTGGTCACCTCCTGCATGCCCCCCACTGGGGATTTGGCCCACAGCCTAGGCATGTGCCCTGACCAGGAATTGAACCAGTGGTTGGGTCGATGCTCAACCACTGAGCCACACCAGCCGGGCTATTAACGATATTTTAGACACCTCTCTGAGATACAGTAATGGTTCCTTTATCTACAGCTCAGCTATCTTACATACCTTAATTATAAAAAGAAATAAAACCGAAACCAAGAAGTACACTAAAGTTCTTTACACAGCCAAAAGGAACGTTAGAAGGTTCATGTGCTCAGGCATTTTGCTCTCAAGGTAACTTATGCTGAATCTATTCACTTTCTTACATACAATTCTAACAAACTTGGTTTTCCAAATCCACACGAGATGAAACACAACAATTATGCAAAGCTACTATAGGTAAAGCATACTGATAATAGCAAAATGCAGTATCTGAGAGTTTACAAGTATGAAAATCAAAAGGAAAACTACAAAAAGGCATAAAAAGCCAAAGTTGACTCTTCTAAGGTTACTTACTTAAGAGCAATCATATATGTGCTTCAGGAGACTCTCAAGTCAGCATGCTAGCACATTATTTGAAATTAATGATGACCTTGAATCTTCAACAGTTTCTTCTGTTTAAGTATTACATTTTGGTATCAGCCTACCCTCTTGATAGGGTGACCACATCTGGTTTGCTTGGGCTTGTCCCAGCTTAAACCTGTTGTCCTATCATAATTATTACTAGTTCTCCCCTTCACTCTCAAAGTTATAACTGTTAGGGTCATCCTACTGAGTGTTTACTATGTGCCAGGAACTGTTTATCCCAGGTGCCTTCACTTATCCTCATAATCCTATGGAATACAATTATTATCCCCTTTTTATAGATAAACTAAGACTCTGAGAAAAGATTAAATGATTTTCCTAATATCATTCAATTAGTAAGTGTTAAAGCCTATATGTGAATAACCCAGACATCTGATACCAAAGTCCTAGTCCTTAAACACTATAATATACAGTACTATCTCTCCTTAGGAGGATGAGTATTGAATAGGGGGAGGAAAATATCCAAATTTTTAGAAGGATTAAGAGGTATCAAAAAAAAGAGGTATCAGCTTTCTGGAAAATATCTATACAGTCCTTATGGTTTCCATGAAAACAATAGTGAAACATCTAAGAAAATCTTGGAAGGGAGCATGGGCTTCTTAGGAAACAAAAATTCCAAACAGTAGTTCTCTAACTTTATTTCCTCCTTTATTATTATTATTATTTTTTGGTACATGCCCCTAGTGGGAACTGAACCTGGGACTTCTGGTCCACATGCCGATGCTCCAACCGTTGAGCCAAACCGGCCAGGGCATCCTCCTTTATTTTTTACTTCAAAATTATTTGGGGGGAAAACGGTATCTGATCAGTCACATGTGAAAAAGCAAACTACACTAAAAAATTAAGAGTAGTGACCTGGCTGGTTTTGCTCAGTGGTTAGAGCCTTGGGCCAGAGACGTGGGTTTGATTCCCAGTCAAGGGCACAATACCTTGGTTGCAGGTTTGATCCCTGGCCATGTCTAGGTTGTGAGGGAGGCAACCCATCGATGTCTCTCTCTCACACTGATGTTTCTCTCTCTCGCTCTCTCCCCCTCCCTCCCTGCCCCTCTATCTAAAAAACAACGGAAAAATATCCTCAGGTGAGGATGAAAAAAAAAAAAGTTACGAACATCAACTCAGAGGCCACTTTATTCGTCATTCTGAAAAAGATGCTACATATCAGCTAATTAGTCTTTAAATAGTGAGATTAAGTAGGTTACAAAAATAAAGAGGTTCAAAGACTTATAATACTTATTTTTTTATCTACTTAACTGCATTCATTTAGAATGAATGGACAAATTATTGTATTTATATAGCATTTTCCTGTTTTGCAAAAAGTATTTCCCTATTTGATCCTCAGCAACCAGCTATGGTGGAGAGATATTCTCATTCTCATATTATGAAGAAACTGAGGCTCAAAGAGATTACTTTGCCAAACTGCTTTATGCAGGAAGTTGAAATGGAGGGATGACTCCCAATACTACATGAAAAGAAAACAATTACTTAAATGCTTAAGAGCAAAAGAAAAGCCTCAGACTTCCTTATTGGCTGAGACAAAATACAGAATATCTATAAATTCATGCTGTCTGAAAAGCAATATTCACTGGAGCCTTCCTGCTCCTCTCTAGTAGCTTTAATATTCATAGAAAAATGAATAATTGTATTTTGTTTTGGATCTCAAACTATTATTAAATTTGCAAGCAAAAATAGAACCTATAAAGAACAGAACCAGATTATTTTTTCATAGTGGCAAGCGTAATGAATCCCCTCTATGATTTACCATTGCTGAGATGATTCCTTAACAAGGAAACATTTTTAAAACAATTTTCTCCCAAAGCTCATTTGCCAGAATTCATAAATTAGCCACTACACAGGATCTATATCAGAAACTCCAAACTAACAAAAAAGGCTTTTCTTCCAATCTACTAAAAGGTACATTAAATACACGATGCTGGCCACATTATTTTACATAATGATGGAAAACAACAGCTGATGGCCAGTTTGGGACAAATGCCAACTGTTCCCATTTGTCTGACAATGTTAAAATCAATTGCTACAGCACTCAGTTTTCAAAGAATATCGTTATCTGTAAATGAGAAAGTACAATCAACTAAAATTCTAAAAAAGACTCAAGATAATGGTGCCTCTCTGATTTGCAATATTAGTTTAAAAAATTTTAAAGTTCTGAAGTATAAGTAAACACATCTCAACAGCTTTATATATTTTCATATATTTTATTTTTTAACACTTATAATTTTGCAAGCTAGCAGTAAAATATTGTCCTCAATATTTTACTAATTAGCACCATATGCCTTTTAAAGCTAACTGGAACATTGTTTCATTGTAAATGATTGTAAAATAAAATGATCATTTCAAATGCCAAATTAGTCTCAAGTAACATGTGAACCATTAATTTTATCACTATTTTTGGCTTTATGCACAAAGATGTATTTCAAAGGTGAACTTAAAATCAGTTCCGTCAATCTAACAAATCAAAGTACCACAGTTAAAGCAATATTTAATCTCTGAAATTATTATATAATTAAAGAGGCATATAAGAAAGTTGAGAAGTCAGCTATAAAAAACAAAAGATACTACATAAATTATTTAGAGTTCCTTATTTTTTAGAAAAATGAGGAAAATTCCATGGTGCAAGTATCAGTTACACATATGGTTTAAAGTATATGCCAGTATCTTCCTGCTTTAGAGGAGTTTGGCCTTACCAAAAAGCCATCAGAATGTTCAGGGTAATTCACAGGGACAGCTGGAAGCCTGAAATAAAACTGCTCAGTGCAAAAGATCCCAAGTCATTCATATAATTTTAAATGGAAGCCTAGACATTTAACTCCTATTTGTTTTCAACTAAAAAACATTTTGAAAATGTGGAAAAATATCTAATTATATTCAAATTACTTCCACACATTAAAAAGGGGGGATTTTTTCATTTCCTGTTTTGTGATAAGAGCATTCTTCAGAGATATGGGGTTAAGTTCTAAGCCATGACTGACTGCTTACTAGCATACTTGTTTTGCATACCAGTAGAATCCAGTCCAGTTTTGCCATTTGTGGATAACTATGACAAGATACAAAAGCATGTGTTTGCCATAAATAGCTCTGGCTAACAGCAAACTGCTCACACTGAGCAGATCAAATTCTCTATAAGGAGAGCAGTCTGGACCATAGCCAAATCCCACTCCTAATGTTTAAAACTGCTATATCAATTATTTTTTTCCAATTTGCAAAATATATTAAGAAATACTAGCTGAAATGAAAGTTCCTAAATACGAGAAGTATTATTAAACTTGTGAAGGACATTTTACAAATTATTTTCATTATGATCAAATACATAATAAGAACTTCCTGCTTCTACTACTTAACTACTTAGAAATGTAAACGTGAATTAAAAAAATAACTACCCTAATTTATCCAGAGAACAAATCAGGTATTGAGTATTTATGTCAAAGTGCAAAAAAATAATTTGATTTCCATATTAACACAAAAGGAAATAAATAAACGAATGTTTATAAAAGTATCCCTCTATAATATTTTATATTAGTTGGCTTTAGGATAGTGTATTTTTTAAACCAAATAAACCCAACAAACTGAAAAATACCATGCATGAATGTTGTACAAAAAAATTCTTAAATGACCAGTGCAGAGATTAATAGCTGTTTATCCAAGAAGTTGCTTCACATAACATTTGCAAAATGTCCAAGGAAAACAAGGCAACGTTCTGTAACATGCCACAATTTTTATTGCAAAGTGGCTACTTTTGTGAGGGTGGGGAGTTTGATCTCAAAAACAACGTTCCATTTAAGGCTCTTTTATACAGAAATTGCCATCATGACTGATAAAATATCTTTAGTGTTGCAAGACTTACATGGTAAACATAAAACTCCTACCTACACTTATTCAGTAGTGTACACTCAATGGAAAACAAAAAGGCATTAATAACAGCTACTTCTTTTAAGAAGATATGCAGGTAACAGGAATGAACACTGACTTACTAGGGTAAGTTGATGACACAGTTAACACAAATTAATTGGCATTCCTTTTGAGGGTGGGGAGTTTAAACTCAATACAAAAAAAGTGCTTTCAATGCATAGTGTTATATCCGTGCTGCCATGTCACAAAAATAGGCTTGCCAAGGCAGGTGAGGTGTATGAATGCTGGAGCCTCACAGAATTGCAATAAAAAATGCAACTATAAATAATACTGAATAAAATTTACCATCTGACCAGTGGATAATACTTTCAAGGCATTCAATTAGCTTACCCTTTGCAGTATTCTAAGCTATTCACATTGACAATCACATTCAGTGTAGTGCTTGCTGCAAGGGAGGCATATAACCAGTTGTTTTGGCTAAAATATCATGGGAAGGCATTCCTTGGGTTCTACATCAAAGCAACAGTATTAAACAGTCTAATGGCAATCATTGATAGGCTGCTTACATGAATAATATTTCCTTCATTCATTTTGTTGGAAGGATCCAGTGGGAAGAGGAAAAAAAAAAAATAAAACAAAACCTAATACTATTCCAATTGACTGAGCTGGAGAAATGGAAGCTCCTTAAGATCCAGATGGCACTTGATGTCATTTTATAAGGGTTTTCCTTCAAGTGAAACTACTACGTTGCCTCCCAATTTCTCTCCAAGTGTCGAACGGTCCTTTATGTCATCCAAGCCATTTACTTGCCACTCATGTTTAATACCTAAAAAGAAAAAACATTATCCTATTACCTTATTATATTTAAGAAAGAGTAATTCTTCTGCACAAAATATTCAACGTCTGTACCTGTAAATTTCTTTTTAATGGCATCTTTAGAACTAGCATAAATCATCTTGCTTTTTAAAGGTGCACTTTCAGGAGCCCTACAGAAGAAAAAAACAAAAAACAATTGCTGAATCCTACTTAAAAGAAAAAAAAGGCAAAACTGACTATGTTAATAACAATCCTTGCATTTTAAAAGTACTTTTTTCTTTTGTTTTTACACACCAGAATATAAATACTAGGTCTTCTTTCTTAGACTCTTTTGTTTCGTATGTGGCATCGTACAAAGCATATCGGCAATCATTCAGAGGTAGCAACTTCACAAAAGATGTGTAGGGGTCCTCTACAGTATCACCAATGTCACCCACCAAGATCTGCTTTGCTTCCTCTACAATTATTTGTCTTTTGTCATCGCTTAAACAGAAGAGAACCGCTTTCTTTCTCTTTTTGATCTCTTCTTGTGTAGAAGATTTCCTTACTTTCATATCATTAAAAACTTTGATGACTTCATCGTTCACTGTAACTCCAGAAGCCTAAAAATAATAATAATAATAAAAAAAAAGAACAGTAATTCAGAACAAGTGTTTTGGTTTTAACCAAAATTACTATTTGCCTAGAGAAGAGTCCCTGTAGTCTGGACATCAAAAATTGCCTCTTTCCACGCAAATAGTCCAATCAGATTTGCCACATTTTAAGTATCAGCATAGTGATGCACCTAAGGATTCTAACTCATCCTGCCCGACTCATCCTTTCAAAGTGGTTTGCTGGTTGAAGTAAACGGAAGGTGGAGGGAAAGGGACAAATACAGGCTGTCCCATCCCTGAATGTTTCCTCTTTCACTGGGTGATGTCAGAGCTTCAGGAGCAGCGGCAAAAATACCTTCTGTATTGTGTCAACTCTGCAGGCCTTAAAAAAAACACTTTTGGATTTCAGTTAATGCTTCTACTATTTTTTTCTTTAAAGTCACCCCAGGCAGTGCCGTTTCCTCATAAGGAAAGAGAAGCAAGTGCGAACGCCAAACCGCCCACGGCCTCCACATAAGTGCCTCACGGCGCAAAAGCAGACACCAAACTAACGGGTCCGGTGGGAAAGCGTTGTCACCGCGAGCAAGCATTTTAGGAAGACTTTCCCCACCTCCCTAATCGCCCCCAAAGGGTTTGTACGACAGGACATCCGGACCCTCACCAAAAGCCTTACCGAGCGCGTTAAGTAAAACTGGGCAGCGAGGGCGACGCGGTGGGCGCGGGGTGAGCTCCGCAGACCCGCTCGCGCCCCGGGTCGCCGCCCCGTGTCGCGACGCCTGCTGCCGCCTCCCGCCCGGCTTAGGCCCCGACCCCCCGGCTTAGGCCCCGACCCCCCGGCTTAGGCCCCGACCCCCGCCCCAGGAACCCGGAGCGCGGCAGGGCCCGGCCTACGGCGGGAAGGCAGCCGGCGGACACAGCAGCGGCGCCGCAGCAGGAGCGCCCACCTCTGCGGCCCAAACCAGGTTAAAATGGCGGCCTGGCTCCCAGGCCCTGCACGGCCCGCTGGCTCGCCGCGCCCGGCCCCCGACCCTCAGCCGGCGCGCCCGCCTTACCATAGTGCCCGCTGCTGTGGCTGCAGCGGCGGCTGGGGCTCCGGCTCGGTGGCACTGGGAGGAGGAGAAGGCGGGGCGGGCGGACAGCGGCAAGTGCGGGGCACGCCGGGAGCTGCAGCCCGAGAGGCGGCGGCTCGGGGGGCTGCGGGCGACAGGCGGGCGGTCACGTGGGCCCGCGGGCCGGCCCTTCCGCCTCCCGGCCCCGCCCGCGTCCTCGACCTGACCCCGGCGCGCGCCCAGCAGGCCGGCGGGACTGCGCGGCGGTGGCCGGAGCGCCGGAGCCTCCAGCCCCGGGCACCACCCGGGTGCCCGCCGGCCGGACCAGGCGCTCGGCTGGCCGAGGGGCGGCTCCGCGCTGCCTCCGCGAGGGCGCCGCTCCCGGGGTCGGGTGCGTGTGAGGGGACTGGCGCCCCAAGGTGTCTTTCTTTTATGCACCCGTGGTTTCCATCCAAGCGGGCCGGATTCCAACGTTTTGAGTCATTCTGGAAAGCCCCCGTAAGACACGGCGTGAATGGTCAGATCTTCCTCCAGCTAAATGAGAGAAACACGAGGGGGTTGCCCGGTTGACTGAATGACAACGGAAAAAAACAAAACGATGAACAGGTGGAAAATCACTTTCCAAAGTCTGTGGTTCAAATAAGAATGGGGGGGGGATGGTAGTAACATTCCTTGGTAATATCCTTTCATAGATCAGACCTCGTAGGAAATGGATTATCCTCTCTGCTAGTAAGGAGTGTTTTCTTCATGAAGCCCCAGCGAGGACAGCCGACGTCAAATAAGTGGACCCCAGGGGAGAGAGTCCCCCCTCTTGGCAATGAACCCTTCTAGCAACGCTTGTGTGACTGAGCCAAGGCTCTTCTGTCACCTTTTTAATACTTAACAAGTATGCCATTTATCATTGAAAAAAAAAAATGTCAGTGGATACTTTAAGGAAAAATTTCGTAAATATTGAAATTAACTTTGAGTGTAATGAAAATGTTATAAAGGAAACACTTTGTGTTATCTATAATGAAAAAGATTTGTGTTTAATTACTTTGAACTGATTTATGCTACCTTTCTCCTAAACATTTATGATTTCTGCCTTACTTTCTTCATTTGTAAAACTGGTAAAATGAATGTGAAACTCTGATCGATAAACTTATTTTGTGAAAAAGACTTGCACTAAAAAAGGTAGAATTGTTATTGCTTAAAAATGTTGGGAATAACAGTAAATCGAGATAAACCTTGAAGCAAAGAAAGCCAGAACTACAGTGTACTTTGGGCTGGGAGTTGGGAGGTTTGGATATTAATCTTGGCACTGCCCTGTCTCTGTAACCTCCAAGGGCTTTCAGCCCCTGCAGACCTCAGGTGCTTCATCTGTAAAACAAGTTCTGATTAAATTATCTTTGAAGTCCTTTCCAGCTTAAAAATTCAGTGTTTCTAGGGAAATAGTGTGTATACGTTCTCAGGATTGAGTAAGTTTAGAGATGGAAAATCATGAGAAGGGGTTATGCCCTAGTTAGTACAAAGTGATCAGTTCTTGTGGCCAAAATTCAATTTATTTTAAATGGAGCGTGTTAGGTATTGCCCACAAAACATAGATCTAGTTTTTATGTCCATAGTTTGTGTTTATTTTCTTAATGGGAAGATTGACTTAGTTGAGAGACAAAAATTGAGAATAAATTTCCCAGTGTCTAAGCATGAATCCTAAGCAGGTAGACAATAATACTTTGACATATAACTGGTACATTATAGTTTATGAAACTTTTCACTTTCTTTATCTTTTGAAATTTCAAGGAAATCATGGAGAGTGGCTCTCCAAAGCTCCAAACATCTGCTATGTCTGGGTATCAGCAACTCTTGTCTTTCCTGTATTCTTTTTCTCAAGGTCTCATTTCCTGCTCAGACTTGAAATTTGTAGCGAAAAGATTCCCTAGAGGCCACATCCCTCACAGAAACCAATCTAGGGACACCTAGATTAGGTGTCAGAACCTCTCCCACCAAAGCTGGGAGTTCCAAAGATGTTAGGCACCCCCAGCTGTGACATCAACCCCTCTACAAACCTCCCTGTTCCCTTCACCCTCTCTAGGCATAGTTCATCTCCCATGCTCTAGGATTCTTTTCCTGAAGATAGTTTTGTCTTTGTACATATCTTGTTGCCTTGAAATAACTTGTTTACATGTTCTGCCACCTCACTAGATTGTAAGTTCCTTAAGAATCTGAGTCCTATTCATCTTTGAATTTCTGGAAACTGGCACACAGTAGGTGCTCAATAGATGATGAAGTAATACATTTAAGATGCTTCAGTGTTATAAAGAGAAAAAAAGGAAGCCTCTGAAGATTGTGAAGCCTTCTTACATGTCCTTGTGAGGCTGACTCTTAGAATCTCAGGGTCAGTGGCAACTCCTTCTCTTCATAGCTGTTATTTATAACATCTACCACCACTTTCGTGGTAAAGGGACAGCATTATCTAGCATTGCTGCATGCATTTTGGCCCCTGTGTAGTGGAAGGATCTGAGTGTGAAACATTATATAGTTTCCTGTGGCTGATATAACAAATCGCCACAAATTTAGTGGCTTAAAAACAACACAAATCTATTGTCTTACAATTCTGGAGGCCAGAAGTCAGAAATAATTCTTATGGGGCTAAAATCAAGGTTATTGGCAACACTTCATTGCCTTTGAGGGCTGGAGAGGAGAATCTGTTTTCCTGCCTTGTCCAGCTTCTGGAGGCTGCCACGTACCTTGGTTTGTGGCTCCCACACAGCAATTGCACCACTCCCACCTCTGCTTTCCTCATCATATCTCTGACTCTCTCTCTCTCTCCAGCCTCTGCCACTTTTAAGGACCATTGTGATTACTTGGGACCCACTGGATAATTCTAAATCTCCCATCTCAAAATCATTATGTTAATCATGTGTAGACCTGTGTTCTGGATTCTGGGGTTTAGGACAAGGAATCTTTTGGGGGCCATTCTTTTTCCTTCCACACTACATCTGTTCTCTTTAGCAATTTCAAGCCCAAACAAACAATTAACAGGTGGGACTATGAACAATCCAGTACTAGAACACAACCTAAGCTATAATTTTCCCTTTGCTGGACACAGGTGTGGCAGCAAAAAAACAATCATTAGGAACTACATGAGAGAAACCTCAAAGAGGATGGATCTGCGTGGAATCTCAGCTTTGACCCAGCAGTGTCATTTACTTAACTGCTCTAAGGTTATTTCCTCATGTATGAAATGGGGATTATGTTACCCCTCCCTCTTGGGATCATGGTGAGAATCAAGTGAGATCATGTATGTAAGGCTCCTTCCAGCACAGGAATAGGAACCCTGGGGCTGGTGTTACCACCAGTTCAGAGTGAATGAAGGTGAGAGCATGATTTTACCCTCACAGACAACAGTCATGAAGCATCCCAAGCCTCACTGGTATTGCTTTATAAGACTCAGCTAAAGTTTCCTCAAGATTCCTTAGAAAATTAGGAAAAGTGAACAACTCTTAATGCATATTCTCCTGAGAAACAATCTACATGGAGTTTCTGTGGCATGTAAATGTTTAAAGTCATTTTTCAAGTGTTATCTAAAACAATACATTTGGAAGATTATGCAGAAAAATTCTTTTTGAGCCCCACTCCTTGTCAAGACACATCACTCTCAGCTCCCACAGACACTTCCTGACAAAGACAAGTGTAAGCATGAAGACACAACTTCAAAATGTACCTTTCTACCCACGTGCCTTCTTTACTCTGACACATCCCTCCCACTCCATGCCTGAGCTAAAGGACTGGTAAGGAGACAAGTCATGTACTTTTCTAAATTCAGGTTTGAATGTAGAACTAGAAAATAAATGTAATGGCCCTGGCAGGGTTGACAGTTGCTTAGAGCGTTGTCCGGATACACCAAGGTTGCGGGTAAGATCCCTGGTCAGGGCACATACAAGAAGCAACCAATGAATGCATAAATGGGTGAAATGACAAATCCATGTGTCGCTCTCTCTCTAAAATTAATTTAAAAAAAAAAAGACCTTTCTAATAAAAAAAAGAAATGTAATGGGCCATTTGACCCAGTGATTCTACTTCTAGGAATATACCCTAAGAAGCCTGAAACACTAATCAGGAAGAATACATGTACCCCCATGTTCATAGCAGCACTATTTACAATCACTAAGATCTGGAAACAGCCCAAGTGTCCATCAATAGATGAGTGGATAAAAACGCCGTGGTACATATACACAATGGAGTACTATGCAGCTGTAAGAAAGAAAGATCTCTTATCCTTTGAGACGACATGGAGGGACCTGGAGAGTATTATCCTAAGTGAAACAAGCCAATCAGAGAAAGATAAGTATCACATGATCTCACTTATTTGTGGAATATAATGAACAAAACAAGCTGAGGAACAAAATAGACCCAGAGACATAGAAGTAGGGTACAGACTGACAAACCCCAGAAGTGGGGACAGGGGGCAGGGAAGAAATAAGCCACAGAACTTATATGCATGTATGCATAACCATGGACATAGACAACAATGCTGGGGGCAGGATCAGGAGGAGGATGTCAATGGGGGAAAAAGGGAAACATCTGTAACAAAAATAAATTAATAAAAAAATATAAATAAATAAATAAATGAAATGTAATGGGAGATGTGTGTTGGAGTCTAATTTCTGTGACTCACTCTCTGAGCCACAAAACTCACTTTGGGTCTTACACATCTCCTCTCTAGTTCTTTCTAATTTAGGAACATGACTTCACAATAAAGGAATTTAGCAGTCTATGTCACGTGCAGAGGTAATGAGCTAGAGGCTGGCAGCATTGAAATGTAGTAAGTAGTTTAAAACAGTTTCAAACTCTATATTTATAAATGCCAGTTTCAATTTATTAGCTCTCAGACACATTGATCAGATCCACTATCAGTTACTTGTGATATTAATTCAATCATGATAATAAGCAGCAATTGGTTACCTATACAAAAACAGTAAGAAAAGCAACTTGCTAGTAATTTATTTAAGGTGGAAATCCTTTGTTTACCTTACTTGATTACGAAAGTGTAGTTTTAAAAAATTTTTTATTCCTCACCCGAGGATATTTTTCTATTTATCTTCAGATAGAGTGGGAGGGAGGGAGAGAGAGAAACAACAGCGTGAGAGGAACACATCGACTGGTTGCTTACTGCACCAGGGCCAGGGATGAACCTCAGCAGAGGTATATTCCCTTGACCGGAATCGAATCCATGACTCATTGGTCCTCGGGCCAACACTCTAACACCTGAGCCAAACTGGTCAGGGTGACAAAAGTGTAGGTTTTTAAATAATAGAAATCACACAGACATGACAAATGTGAAAACTATATGTTAACAGACATGATAAGAGAAGGCAAGAGATCAAAAACATTCAAGAATGAGATTTTATTCATTCCATTCATTCATGTATTCATTTATTTCATTTACTGAGCACCTCTGCTAGGAGCTGGGAATGCAAAGATAAAAATAACACAGACCCTGCCTTAAAGGAAGCTAGTTCTGTGAAAATATAGCAAGGAAGCCAATATCTGTGGAATAATCCCATGCATACTACAAAGGCATATGTACAGGATGCCTTGGGAGCACAAAGGAGGGCCACCAGCTCATTCTGGAGTGAGTTGGGTTTTAGGGACAAGTGGAGGTTAACAAGGCAGATAGGGAAAGGGCAACAAAAGCAGAGAGAGCAGTGTGAGTAGAGCACAAGAAACCCCAAGTAGTTTGTTATAACTAGAGCCTCTGTCCTTGGTAGGGAGTGAAAATGGAGTGGTAGGAGGTACCTACCAGCCCTTATGAGCCTTGCATACAATCCTTCAGTCAGAATTTTATTTTGCAGGTGATGAGTTAGATAATAAAGATTTTTCAAATGTGTATTAAAAAAATATATATGTTTTTATTGAATTTTAGAGAGAGAGGAAGGGGGAGAGAGAGAGAATCATTGATCGGCTGCCTCCTACACACCCCTGCTGGGGATTGAGCCCAAAACCCGGGCATGTGCCTTGACTGAGAATTGAATTGGTGACCTCTTGGTGAATGGGTCAATGCTCAACCACCCGAGCTACACTGGCTGGGCCAAATGTGTATTTTTAATAACAGCTATATTGAGATATTCATATACCATAAAATTCACCCTTTTAAAGTGTACCATTCAATATTTTTTTAGGATATTCACAATTGTGCAACCATTACCACTATCTAATTTTAGAACATTTTATGACCCCCAAAAGAAAACCCCATATCCATCAGCAGTCACTTCAACATTCCCCCTTCTCCTCAGCCCATGGCAACTACTAATCTTCTGTCTCTGTAGATTTCCCTGTTGTGGACATTTCATATGAATGGAATCACGTAACATGTAGTCTTTGTGACTGGCTTATTTCATTTAGCATAACATTTTCAAGGTTCATTGATATTATAGTATATGTCAATATATCATTCTTTTGTTATGGTCAGATAATATTCTGTTGCCTGGATATACCACATTTTCTTTATCCATTCATCATCTGTTGGGCATTTCAGTTGTTTGCACTTTTTGGCTATTGTGAATAATGCTACAGTGAACACTCATGTACAAATTTTTATGTGAACATATATTTTCATTTCTTTGGGGTCTATACCTAGGAGTTGAATTACTGGGTCATATGGTAACTTCATGTTTAATATTTTGGAGAGCTGCCAAACTTTTCCAAAGTGGCCTTGCCATTTTATAATCTCACTCATGACGTACAGGGTTCCAGTTTCTCTACATCCCTGCCAACACTTGTTACCATTTGTCTTTTTTATTTTGCCATCCTAGTGAGTGTGAAGGGGTATCTCATTGTGGTTTTGACTTGCATTTCCCTAATGGCTAATGATGTTGTGCATCTTTTCTTGTGCTTATTGACCATTTCTATTTCTTCTTTGGAGAAATGTCTGTTAATATCCTTAAGTCTATTTTTTCACTGGTTATTTGTCTTTTGATTAAGTTGCAAGGGTATGAGTCCCTTATTAGATATATGATTTGCAAAAAATTTCTCTCATCCTGTGAGATGTGGGTTATCTTCACTTTCGTAATAGTGTCCTTTGAAGCAGAAAACTTTGAAATTTTGATGAAGTCTAGTTTATCTAGTTTTTCTTTTGTTGCTTGTGCTTTTGGTATGATATCTATGAAACCATTGCCTAATCTATGTTTATAAGATTTGCTCCCATGTTTTTTTCTAAGAGTTCCAACTTGATATTTAGGTCTATGATCTATTTTGAGATTTTTTTAGTATGGTGAGGTAGGGGTCCAACTTCATTCGTTTACATGTATATATCCAGTTGTCCCAAAACCATTTGTTGAAAAGGTTATTCTTCTCCTCAGATTTATTTTTTAAATTCCATTATAGGTATGCCAGCAATCACACTCTAAAATGATAAATTAAACTGATGACAAGAAAGAAATTTTTCTTGTATTTCACAGCTGGATTACTCATGTGTCTGAAAATTAATTTCGTAGTAAATATATCAATAGAAACGTATTTAGTTACTAATTTATTAAGTATTGCGTTCCTATTATGTGCCAGGAACTGTGCTAGCCACTAGGTATGAAATGAATTTTCATCAAGAAAGTATTTACAGGAGAAATTCCATTAGGATGGTTCAATTTTGCAAATATTTTTTTCTGTACATTGCTGTTAGATCATTTCTTCCATTTTCTTTTCTGGTTTTCCAAAACTAGTCTCAGTAGGATGAGTTTTTTTCCCTTGTGAATGTTACAACAAAGATTTGATTTTTTGATTAGCTTCCTGTACATAAAAAAATTTAAAATTTTCTGTACATTTAATTTTTTTCTGTATATTTTCAAAAACATTTTTGATAATGGCATCTGTCATTATCAATTTTCTTTTCTCTTGTTTCTATCAAATCCAATATGTTCAAGCACATGGTCCCTGTCTTTTAAAAAAATATATTTTTTTATTGATTTTTAGAGAGAGAGGAAGGGCGAGGGAGAAAGAGATAGGAAAGTCAATGAGAGAGAACATCAATCGGCTGCCTCCTGCACAACCCCTACTGGGGATCAAGCCCACAATCTGGGCATGTGCCCTGGTCTCGGTGCATGGGTCAATGCTTAATCACTGAGTCACACCAGCTGGGTATATGGTCCCTGTCTTTATGGAGTTTGTAGTCTAGCAAGAAAATATCAGGGGTCCCTGATATAGATTAGGGGAATTTATTCTCACACCAATGGTGGATGTGTCCCCATTGATCACATCTTTGTCAACACTAGTATATGTCTGACTCTAATTTTTGCCATTTTGACTGTGTAAACTGGTATTTCACTATGATTTTAATTTGCACCTCCCTGACTACTAGTGCTGTTGACCATCCTTAGCTATGCCAGTTCACATACTTTATAAAATTTTCATAGGATCATTTTTCTTTTCCTTATTTGTAGTAGTTCCTTATATATTCAGTATACCAACCTTTTTTCTGTTATATGCATTGCAAATATCTTCCATTCTCTGGACTATTTATTAATTTTGTTTATGGTGTCTCTTAAGTAAAGAAGTTAAAAAGGGGAGATTCCAAAATGGCGGCAGAGTGAATGGAAGCTACACAGACCATCTCCCAGGACCAAACTGGAATTACAACTAAAATAAAGACAAATCGTTGGGAAACAGCAACAGAAAAGCAGCTTATGAGGACCATACAACCAGGGACACTGAATCGATCCTGGTAAGATTGCAGAGGAGCAAGAGGGGGGCTGGGAGCCCACGGACAGCAGCGGTCTTAGCTGTGAGCAGCGCCCCCAGGGTTAAAGCCCAACCCGGCTCCAAAGCTCAGAGGGCCAGGACAGAGCACTAAAATAGCCACAGCCACTCACCTTGGGCTCCAGCAGAGGGAGGGAGGACTGGACTGGAACTTTGTGGGGACACTCGGTATTTGGAGGGCGCTCAGAGCTTTTGCTAAGTTGCGGCCACGCAGGATGGTGGCCATCTTACTCTTTCCCAGGGCTCTGGGGAGAGGTGGCAGCCCCTCCCTCAGAGATTCAGCCCCACCCAGGTGGGCCATTGAAATCCAAACTGAGGCTCACTAACAACCAGCATCTGCTCTACCCTCAGGAAATCCTCTTACCCTGAACACCTGAGGGAGGTTTTCATTCAACTGAGAACCCAAGGCTCTTCAAGTAATTGAGACTAATAGCCTCTAGGCAAAAAGCTAGAGGATAACTTAACCTTTTCTGGGCTTGCAAATCTACCCAGGAAAGTAAGACTTGACAGTGGTGTTTAACGTGGGTCCTCCCACCCTCATCCGAACCCAGTAGAGGGAGCCACAAACAGCAGAACACCAACATCCACAGGGAAAATTTGGCAGGCTCCAAAACCCACTAAGATAGCCAAAATGGTGAAACAAAGAAATAAATCCCAAATGAAAGAACAAGAGACCTCTACCAAAGATGAGATAAATGAAATGCATTAAGCAAGTTAACAGAGCTAGAATTCAGAGCCATGATCTTGAGGAAGCTCAACAGCATGAGTAAGGATCTCAACACCATGAGTAAAGACATAGAAACATTGAAAATCAACCAATTGGAAATGAAGAAGCACCAAGAAGAAATGAAAAATGACATAGCAGAAATGAAGAACACATTGGAAGGACTAAACAGCAGAGTAGAGGAAGCTGAGGACCGGATCAGTGAATTAGAAGACAGGGTAGAAAAAATCAACCAATCAGAAAACCAAAAGGAAAAAACAATTAAAAAACAGGAAGACAGCTTAAGAGAACTGTGGGACAACTGGAAATGTAATAATATTCGCATCATAGGAGTCCCTGAAGAAGAAGAAAATGAGCAAGCGTTAGAAAATATATTTCAAGAAATAGTGACAGAAAACTTCCCTAATTTGGTGAAGGAAGAAGGCATTCAAGTTCAAGAAGCACAGAGAGCCCCAAGTAAGAAGAACCCAAACAGGCCCACACCAAGACACATAGTAATTAAAAGGCCAAAAATTAAAGACAAAGAGAGAATCCTAAAGGCAGCAAGAGATAAGCAACAGGTTACCTACAAAGGAACCCCCATAAGGCTATCAGCTGACTTCTCAACAGAAACACTACAGGCCAGAAGGAAATGGCATGAAGTAATCAAGGTCATGAAAAACAAGGATCTGAATCCAAGACTACTCTACCCAGCAAGGCTATCATTCAAAATAGAAGGTCAAATAAAGAGCTTCCCAGACAAAAAAAGGCTAAGGGAATACATCAAATCAGCATTGCAAGAGATGTTAAAAGGACTGCTGTAATTAGTAGAAGAAATAGGAAGGAAAATAGAACCACACTAAACAAAAATGGCAATAACTAAGTACATATCAATAATCACCTTAAATGTAAATGGATTGAATGCTCTGATCAAAAGACACAGAGTAGCGGATTGGATAAGAAAGCATGACCCATATATATGTTGTTTACAAGAGACCCACCTCACAACAAAAGACTCACATAGGTTGAAAATGATAGGATGGAAAAAAATCTTCCAAGCAAATGGAAAGGAAAAAAAAGCTGGGGTAGCAATACTCATATCTGATAAAATAGATTTCAAAATGAAGGCCATAACTAGAGACAAAGAAGGTCACTACATAATAATGAAAGGATCTATCCAACAGGAAGATATATCCTTGGTAAACATATATGCACCCAATATAGGAGCACCAAAATATATTAAAAATCTTCTGGAGGACTTCAAAGGAGAAATAGACAGCAATACAATCACAGTAGGGGACTTCAACACCCCACTGACATCACTGGATAGATCCTCTAGACAAAAAATTAACAAGGAAACACAGACTCTAAATGAAGCACTAGACCAAATGGATTTAATAGATATCTTCAGAGAATTACACCTCAAAACTGCAGAATTCACATTCTTCTCAAGTGCACATGGGACATTCTCAAAGACAGACCACATGTTAGGACACAAACTAAGTCTCTACAAGTTCAAGAAGATTGAAATCATATCAAGCATCTTCTCAGATCACAATGGCATGAAACTAGAAATCAGTTGCAACAAGAACATGCAAAAACATTTGAACACATGGAGGCTAAATAGCATGTTATTAAACAATGAATGGGTTACTGAGGAGATCAAGGAAGAAATTAAAAACTTCCTGGAAACCAATGAAAATGAACACACAACACAAAATCTATGGGATACAGCAAAAGCAGTTCTGAGAGGGAAGTTCATAGCACTACAGGCCTACCTCAAGAAACAAGAAAATTTTCTAATACACTATCTAACCTCACAACTTAAAGAACTAGAAAGCAAACAAAAAGAACACCCCAGAGCAAGTAGAAGGAAGGAAATAGTAAAGATCAGAGCAAAAATAAATGACATAGAGACCAAAAAAAAAAAAAAAAAAAAGACCAATTCAAAGGATCAATGAAACAAAGAGCTGGTTTTTTGAAAAGATAAACAAGATTGATGGATCCTTAGCTAGACTCACCAAGAAACAAAGAGAGAGAACCCAAATATACAAAATCAGAAATGAAAGAGGAGAAGTAACAACTGACACCACAGAAATACAAAGGATAGTTAACAAATACTATGAACATTTATATGACAACAAATTCAACAATCTAAGTGAAATGGACAAATTTCTAGAAACACATAGTCTCCCAAAACGACCAGGAAGAGATAGAAAACTTGAACAGACCAATAACAACTAAGGAAATTGAAGATGTAATCAAGACTCTCCCAGCAAACAAAAGCCCAGGCCCGGACGGCTTCACGGGGCAGTTTTACCGAACATTCAAAGAAGAACTAACACCCATTCTCCTCAAACTATTTCAAAAAATTCAAGGAGAAGTAAGACTTCCAAACTCATTTTATGAGGCCAGCATAATTCTAATTCCAAAACCAGAAAGAGACACTACAAAGAAAGAAAACTACAGGCCAATATCCCTGATGAACATAGGTGCCAAAATCCTTAACAAAATACTAGCAAATCGGATCCAGCAATATATCAAAAAAATTATTCACCATGACCAAGTGGAATTCATCCCAGGGATGCAAGGCTGGTTCAATATCCGCAAATCAATAAATGTGATACACCACATAAACAAAATGAAAGATAAAAACCACATGATCATATCAATAGATGCTGAAAAAGCATTCAACAAAATCCAGCACCCATTTCTGATAAAAACGCTCAACAATTTGGGAATAGAGGGATCATATCTCAACATAATAAAGGCCATATATGAAAGACTTACAGCCAACATCATACTCAATGGGCAAAAACTAAAAACATTTCCCTTAAGAACAGGAACAAGACAGGGGTGCCCACTTTTGCCACTCTTATTTAACATAGTACTGGAAGTCTTAGCCACAGCAATTAGACATAAAGAAAAAATAAAAAGGATCCAAATTGGAAAGGAGGAAGTGAAACTGTCATTATTTGCAGATGACATGATATTATACATAGAAAACCCTAAAGACGCCATCAAAAATCTACTAGACTTAATAAATGAATTTGGCAAAGTAGCAGGATACAAAATTAATGTCAAGAAATTGACGGCATTCTTATACACCAATGATGAACTCACAGAAAGGGAAACTAAGAAAACAATCCCATTTACCATCACGGCAAAAAAATTAAGATACCTAGAAATAAACTTAACCAAAGAAGTAAAGGACCTATTTGCAGAAAACTACAGGACACTGAAAAAAGAAATAGAGGAAGATATAAAAAAGTGGAAGCACATAACCTTGTTCATGGATTGGAAGAATTAACATCATTAAGATGTCCATATTACCCAAAGCAATCTATAGATTCAATGCAATCCCCATCAAAATACCAGTGACATATTTCACAGAACTAGAACAAATACTTCAAAAGTTCATATGGAACCAAAAAAGACCCCGAATAGCCACAGCAATCTTGAAAAAGAAGGATAAAGTAGGTGGGATCATAATACTGGATATCAGGTTATACTACAAAGCTACTGTAATCAAAACAGCCTGGTACTGGCACAAGAACAGGCATATAGACCAGTGGAGCAGAACAGAGAATCTGGAAATTGACCCAAGACATTATGCTCAATTAATATTTGACAAAGGTGGCAAGAGCATACAATGGAGTAAAGACAGCTTCTTTAATAAATGATGTTGGGAAATTGGACAGCTACATGCAAAAAAATGAAACTAGACCACCAACTTACACCATACACAAGAATAAACTCAAAATGGATAAAAGACTTAAATGTGACTCGTGAATCCATAAAAATTCTAGAAGAAAATGTAGGCAACAAAATTTCGGTCATCATACGCAGCAGAATCTTCACTGATACATCACCTAAGGCAACAGAAACAAAGGAAAAAATGAACACATGGGACTACATCAAACTCAAAAGCTTCTGCACAGCAAAAGAAACAACCATCAAAACGGAAAGGGAAACCACTGTATGGGAGAGCATTAATTGCCAATGATACATCAGATAAGAGGTTAATTTCCAAAATATATAGAGTGCTCATACAACTCAACAAAAGGAAGACAAAGAACCCAATTAAAAAATGGGCAGAGGAACTAAATAGACACCTCTCCAAACAGGACATACAAATGGCCAAGAGACATCTGAAGAAATGCTCAACATCACTAATCATCAGAGAGATGTAAATTAAAACAACAATGAGGTATCACCTCACACCTGTGAGAATTGCAGCCATCAACAAATCATCAAACAAGTGTTGGCGAGGGTGTGGAGAAAAGGGGACTCTTGTACACTGCTTGTGGGAATGCAGACTGGTGCAGCCACTACGGAAAACACTATGGGGTTACCTCAAAAAATTAAAAATTGAATTGTAATTTGACCCAGTGATCCTACTTCTAGGAATATACCCTAAGAAGCCTGAAACACCAATCAGAAAGAAAATATGTACCCCCATGTTCATAGCAGCACTATTTACAATAGCTAAGATCTGGAAACAGCCCAAGTGTCCATCAGTGGACGAATGGATAAAAAAGCAGTGGTACATATACACAATGGAGTACTATGCAGCTGTAAGAAAGAAAGATCTCTTATCCTTTGAGACGACATGGAGGGACCTAGAGAGTATTATCCTAAGCGAAACAACCCAAGCAGAGAAAGACAAATATCACATGATCTCACTTATTTGTGGAATATAATTAAGATAACAATCTGAGGAAGAGGGTAGACCCAGAGAAGTGGAAGTAGGGTACAGACTGACAACCCTCAGAAGAGGGGGTGGGGGAAGAGGGGAGAGATAAACTACAGAACTTATATGCATGTATGCATAACTGATGGACATGGACAACAAAGCTGGGGACGGGGTGGGGAGGATGGGGAGGAGGGTGTCAATGGGGAAAAAAGGAGAAACAGCTGTAACAAAAATAAATTAATAAAACAAAAAAAAATCCCACAAGAAAAGATACAAAAAGTTAAAAAAATTGTGATAGAATGCATCAAGTTATTCCTTTAGATTTTTGCCTTTTGCTTTATGTCTATGGTTTGTCTTCTTTCCTCCCTCCCTTTCTTCCCTTCCTTCTCTTTCCTCATTTGCCAAGACCCTTCCTCCTTCCTTTCAAAAAATCGTTCCTGACCAGATATTTGATGATCTCAAGGAATTAGTATTAAAGGTTCCTTTTTAAGTGTTATAATGGTATTGAGGTCTTTTTTTTTTAGTGTCCCTTTTCTTTTAGAGACAGAGTTTGAAATATTTACAGATGAAATAGTGTGATGAGTGGAATTTTCCTCAGAATAATATGGGGCAGGAGTTGCAGGTGCAAGATTGGCCATGAGTTGGTAATTGTCAAAGCTGAGCAATTGGTACACGGAGGTTCATTATGCTATTCTGTCTAATTCTGTAGATGTTAAAAATTTCCCATAATAAAAAGCATAAAAATAGAGAAATTCTTTCTAATCTTGATATAAAAATATTTTCCTAAACAAAGTTTTGTTTTTTTCGCATTTAGGTCTCTAATCCCTGGGTGATTGAAGGAACACCATAGAAAAGGACCAGAGAACAGGATTTTACTGGGATACTCAAAGATGGTCAAGAAGGAATGCTTATGGAGTTGGTGGGGTCCTATGACAATCTTTTTCCTTTCCAAATCAATAAGGACATTTGTTTTGGCTGTGTGGAAACATAATTTTTGTCCCAAATTTGAAGAATGGAGCCCATTATTGTCTATGAAATAGGAATGACCAAAGGAAGTATTTGACATTTATTAAAATATTTTTAAACCCTTGGTCGATTTTTGACCATTGGCCAATTTTTAAAATGTGATAACTGCATTATTTATCTAGTAAAATAATTTTGCTAAAGCCTTCATCTCAAAAAATTAGATCATTATATTCTGCTCTTGGAAGTCCTACCTTCAAAGTAACATGCACATTTAGAGAGAAAAATCTTCTTCCACATTTGAGGGTGGAGTGGCAGATGTTTTTAGATCTACTAGGAAAGAGTTCAAGCTAAGAGTCTTTGATCTGGGATTTCTAACACATGTGAACTCTCACCATACTTTCTCTAATTTTACCAGATGTAGCCAAAATGTTCATAGTGAATCCATCAATTTATAACATGCTTTAGTTACAGATCTCTTGCTTTCTATTATAACAGGGTGGATTTCCAGATGTTCTTTTGATTTGTAGTTTGCTCATTTCCCTCAAAGAAATTGTCAAGAGATGGTCTGGACTGGCGGACCCTTTATCTTTGTTTGTCCTATGAGATGGCATTGTTAGGCCACCCAGTGGGTTAAACAAATACAATACTTTGCAGACTCTGCCATAGTTAGTTTAGACTTTAGAGAGAGAAAAAAGAATCTGAATTGAAATGGAGGAAGAATATGAGGAAGAAAAATGTGGCTTGAAAAAAATTTTTTTCTTGCTCAGGATTAAGTGAGACTGTCTAGTCTTACTGAGATCCAGGAGGTCTCAGGATGAAGTTAAATACCCTGTTGTAACGCAACCCGCCTGCATCTCTAGGCTTTCTTTCTTATGAGTTTCACAGCCATAGTATTTTATTGCGTATCCACTATATGCCTGGTACTCTATTCGCCCAACCCTTTCTACAGAAAGGCTCAACTAACCCATTATTAAACCTAAGAGCAAATTAAACAGTAGTTCAATTCAGCAATAGTTGTTCACGCAGATACACACTGTTTTAAGAAGTACATTCTGGTTGTCTCTGCTTATCTGTCCTTACGGTTAAGAATATATACTTGTGAGGGACTCAGAGAAGATATAATCTCATCACCAATCCTCAACGTTTAGTAACCATAAAAATAAGAACCATTATAAAATGAGAAAGAACAAATACTTAACTGTCTCTGTAGCTTCCATTTTGCTCTGAGACAAAAATACATCATTAATGAGTTTATGTCACTTCCACTACCCACTGGCATATTTCTCATCATGTGATCCAATATCTAGCATCAGCATCCATGAACTTTGAAAGTGTAAGATCTTTTGATACCATAATGTTGCAGACTGAATCATTCTGAGTCATATTGCTTTTTGAACTCTTCAAATAGAAACTTGCAAGCTTGGGATAAACAGAATAAAAGAGATGAGATAGTTGAATAAAGTTTAATAGAGTCTGAAACAATGAGAAAATGACCATATGGCATCATTTAATCCATTTATTTATTTATATTGTAATTCCTCCAAAAAAGAGTTTAAAGTTCACTATATGTATATTATATTTCAATTTTTTAAGGGGCCCAGGGATGATGAAACATTCAAATTTAGCCTTAAGTTTCTTGTTGGTTGAAGGCAAAAGGGAAAGTCCCTGTGTTAAATAGCTCTAATTAGCTAATAAAAAGAAGCATAAAGTCTGTAAGGAGAAATAGTTTTCTCCTGAAACTAAATCCCAAGAGAAATTTATTGAAATAAAAAAATTAAAAATTGGGTACTATATACGAGGAGTTTTTGCATATCCCCTCCCCCGCAACTTAACTCTTACAAAAGTACTGTAATGTATTGTGTCATCTTCATCTTACAGATGAGGAAACTGAAGATCATAGCAGTTATGTTGACTAGACACAGCCAGTTTTGAACCCTGGTATCTCTGAATTAAAAGCCTACACTATGCTGGTCATACCACACTGCCACTCAGTGGACACTCATGTATATTGTTTGTGTAGTTTTGGATGGTGGGTTCATTTTCAGTGGGGTTTTATCTGCATTATTCTGCAGCCTGGACTGAGGCATAGTCTACCCAGAATAGTTTTGCATTTGTTTCTGTTAGGCGCAGCAGGTATGACTAGTTTTGAGATTGTTTCTGTTAGGCACAGCAGGTATGACTAGTTTTGAGTTTGTTTCTGTTAGGTGCAGCAGGTATGACAAGACAAGCCCCCAAGGGCTTCTTTTCCTAGAATCTTGAGGTAGAAGTTTAGATTATTGATTTGAGACTTTTCCTCTTTTCTAATGGATGCAATTAGTGCTATAAAATTTCCCTCTCAGTTCTGCTTTATCTGTGTCCCACAAATTTTGATATGTTGTTTTTTTTTCATTTTCATTCTGCTTAATGTACTTTTTTTATTTCTCTTGATACTTTTCAGATGTGATTAATTTAAGGACCTCCAATGGGGAGATTATCCTGAATTGCCTGGGTGGGCATAAGCTAATCACATGGATTCTTAAAATCAGAGAACTTTTCCTGGTGGCAATCAGAGGAAGATGCGACTATTGAAGAAAGGTACAGAGAAATGCAACACTGGTAGCTTTGAAGATGGAGGAAGAGGCCACGAGCCAAGGAATATGGGTGACCTCTGGAAGCTGGAAAGAACATGGAAATGGATTCTTCCCTAGAGCCCCTAGAATGGAAAGCAGCACTCCAGAAACTTTATTTTAGCCCCATGAGACTTCTAACCTACAACTAATATATTTGCATTTTCTAAGCTGCTAAGTTTCTGGTAATTTGTTACAGCAGCAATAGAAAACCAGTACACTGAAATTTGCTTTTTTTTTTCATTTCTTTCAAGTGTGTTTATAATTACTCACTGAAGCATTTACTATTCATTTATTTATTTTTCTTTCTAAACAATAGTTTTACTTATTCAGTTCTAGTATACACATAGTGTTAGAATTGCTAACTGATATTCCTGTGGAAAATATGTTTACTAACTATATTATAGCATTCATATAGTTACTTTTGTCTTTAACCTTGCAGTATCCAAACAAGATATTGTTTTCTAAAATTAGGGTAAGACTTCCGGTCAAGATGGCGGCGTAGGTAAATACGGTATCGCATCCTCCCACAACCACATCAAAGTTACAACTAAACTACACAACAACCATCATTCAAAACCGCCTGAAATCAAGCTGAATGGAAGTCCTACAACTACGAAATTAAAGCAGCAGCCGCATCTAGACTGATAGGAGGGACAGAGGCGAGATGGGCTGGTCCCACACCCACGTGTGCCGGATAAAAATTAGGAGGATACTTAGGCTGGGAAGGTCCTCCCTGAGGACGGAGGGGTCCCCGTCCCACACCAAGTGCCCAGCTCAGGGTTCCAGTGCCAGGAAGAGAAGTCCCCATAACTTCTGGCTGTAAAAACCAGCGGGAATTGAGGCTGAGGGAGGTTGAGGCTGCTGGAGCCCCCCCCCCCCCCAGCTCCTCTTAAAGGGCCCGCACACAGACTTACTGGGACTCCCACCCTCCAGGCTCCAGCATCCGGGAGGCAGCTTGAAAGGCACCAGAGTCATATGGGGAAGAACTGAGCTATTTGGCATTGGAGCGAGGGCTGGAGAGGCAGCTTTCTCCTGGATAGACGTGCTATCAGAGGTTTTTGTTCCTTTGGTCAGCCCTTCCCTGGGCTGGCAGACGCCGCCATATCTGGGACTCCAGCAACCTGGCTCACACTGTTTGCCAGCAACCTGGCTCACACTGTTTGCCCCACCCTGGTGATTCCCTGAGGCCCCGCCCCATCCAACTCTCAGGGCCACCCAAGCTGTTGCCAGTTGCTTTACCATAGGATTGGCCTGTTTTGGATCCTGCTTCAGCTTTTCCTAAATTCTTTCAAACAAGCAGCATCTGATCTCAGCTAGCCCCATGCCTCTCGCTAAGTAATACATAGAAACAAACTCAGGGAGGCAGCCAAAATGAGGAGACAAAGAAACAGGTCCCAAATGAAAGAACAGAACAAAACTCCAGGAAAAGAACTAAGTGAAATGGAGTTAAGCAACCTAACAGATGCTGAGTTCAAAACACTGCTTATAAGGATGCTCAATGGACTTAGTGAGAACCTCAGTGAACTTAGTGAGGGCCTCAAGAGCATAAAAAAGGACCAGTCAGAAATGATGGAATCACAGTCAGAAATGAAGGAGGCACTAACTGAAATAAAGAATAGTTTACACAGATTCAATAGTAGAGTAGGTAAAGCCAAGAAGCAAACCATCGATTTGGAATATAAGGAAGCAAAAAACATCCAATCAGAACAGCAAAAAGAAAAAAGAATCCAAAAAAATGAGGATAGTGTAAGGAGCCTCTGGGACAACTTCAAACGTGCCAACATTCTCATCTTGGGGATGCCAGAAGGAGAAGAGAGAGAACAAGAAATAGAAAACCTGTTTGAAACAATAATGGCAGAAAACTTCCCTAACTTGGTGAAGGAAACAGACATACAAGTCCAGGAAGCACAGAGAGTCCCAAACAAGATGAACCCCAAGAGGCCCACACCAAGACACATCATCATCAAAATACAAAAGGTTCAAGACAAAGAGAGAATCTTAAAAGCAGCAAGAGAAAAGCCCTTAGTTACCTACAAGGGAGTTCCCATAAGACTGTCAGCTGATTTCTCAAAAGAAACTTTGCAGGCCAGAAGGGAATGGCAAGAAATATTCAGAGTGATGAAAAGCAAGAACCTACAACCAAGATTACTCTATCCTGCAAAGCTGTCATTTAGAATCAATGGCCATATAAAGAGTTTCCCAGACAAGAAAAAGCTAAAGGAGTTCATCACCACCAAACCATTATTATATGAAATGTTGAAGGGTCTTCTTGAAGAAAAAGAAGATAAAAAATATGAACAAACAAAATGGCAATAAATACATATCTATCGACAATTGAATCTACAAACAAAATGAACAAGCAGAACAGAAACAGACTCATAGATACAGAGAACTTTTGTTGGTTACCAGATGGGTGGGGGCTGGGGGGATGGGTGAAAAAGGTGAAGGGATTAAGAAGTACAAATTGGTTGTTAGACTGATAAACCTCAAAGGGAAGGGGGGTTGGGGGGAGGGAAGAAATAAACCAAATAACTTATTTGTATATATGCATAACCAATGGACACAGACAACAGTGTGGGGAAAGGCAGGAGAGGGGCAATGGGGGAAAAATGAGGAACATCTGTAATACATTCAACAATAAAGATAAGTTAAAAAAAATAAATAAAATTAGGGTAGTTTTGTTTGTTAGGGTGGTGTGATTTTTTTTTTTAAATCATTAAAAAAATTTGACTTCCGGTCAAGATGGCAGCGTAGGTACACGTGGTATCACGTCCTCCCACAACCACATCAAAGTTACAACTAAACTACAGAACAACCATCATTCAAAACCGCCTGAAATCAAGCTGCATGGAAGTCCTACAACTATGAAATTAAAGAAGCCACATCAAAACTGGTAGGAGGGACGGAGGCGCGACGGGCTGGTCCCACACCCATGTGTGGCGGATAAAAATTAGGATACCTTGGCTGGGAAGGTCCTCCCTGAGGACTGAGGGGTGAAAAAGGTGAAGGGATTAAGAAGTACAAATTGGTTGTTAGACTGACAAACCTCAAAGGGAAAGGGGGTGGGGGGTGGGAAGAAATAAACCAAAGAACTTATATACATATGCATAACCAATGGACATAGACAACAGTGTGGGGAAAGGCAGGAGTGGGGCGGGAGTGGGGAAGAGGGGGTCAATAGGGGAAAAAGGAGGAACATCTGTAATACATTCAACAATAAAGATAAGTTAAAAAATTTTAAAATTACAGTTGACATACATTATTATTTGTTTCAGGAGTACATCCTAGTGATTAGACATTACATAACCTAGTAAGTCATTGCCCCAATAAATCTCACATCCATCTGACACCATACATAATTATTAGAAAATCATTAACTATATTCCCTATGGTGTACTTTACATCCAATGTATGAAAAGTTTATTGATAGAGTTTGTCCAGTTTTCTGGTTGTTTACAACAGGATGTACAATCCTGTACCAATTCCTCCTTCATGGGTAGAAGTAGAGAGGTCCAGCTAAGTTTCACCCTGGGACTGCGATTGCTCAGGAACTGTGTACAGACCTAGAATAAAAGAGAACCAAAGATGAGAGCACAGGTGAATCTTGACTTTTAAGGAGTAGCCAGAACAAGGACTAGTGAAAGGAATTAAGAGTTCTTCCTGTTGGTCAAATACCTTTGTTTAAATGATCTCTATGTTATGTATCTCAGAGCAGGGATCAGCAAACCAGAGCCTTCAAGCCAAATCTGGCTGAACACTTGTTTTAGAAAATTAAATTTTACTGTAACACAGCCACACATTAGTTTCTGTATTGTCTCTGGCTGCTTTTGTGCTACATGGCAGAGTAGAATAGTTACAGCATAGATAGATGGCTGGCAAAGCCTTAAATATTTCCTGTCTGGACCTTTACAGAAAGTTTGCTAAGCCCTGTCCTAGAGGATTGTGTGGACTGAACAGTAAAAAGTGCACGGGATCAGGCAAAAGAAAAAATACCACAAGAAGCCAAGGAAGGAAAATATTTAAAACTAAATGCCTGTTAGCTGTAGAAATACTACATTGTCCCATTATCCATTTCTTAGTTTGTCATTCTTCTGATCAGTAGATCATTATCTAATAACAGAAACAGCTGTTATATTAATAAAAAGGGGATTACTAACAGGAGTTAATTGTAGTTAACCAAAATATCCCAAGGAAATTATAACATTTTGTAAACTGTCATCAGATAACTGGTTAAATAAACACAGGACTGGAATATCTGAGAGAAGGGTTATAGACTGAGGTGAGTCCCAGATACAGTGGAATACTGGACAGCACCTAAATGAATATAGGTATCCACAATGTGTTGTGCTAAGTGGAAAAGCTGCTTAAAATAGGATTTGTATCATCCTGGCCAGCATGGTTCAGTGGTTAGAATGTCAGCCCATGGACCAAAGGGTCTCAGGTTCAATTCCTGGTCAAGGACATGTACCTGGGTTGCAGGTTTGATCCCCAGTCCCAGTGGGAGCACGTGAGGGAGGCAACCAATTGGTGTGTCTGACTCACATCCATGTTTCTCTCCTGCTCTCTCCTCTCTCTCTCTCCCCTACCCCCTTCCCTTCCACTCTCTCTAAAAATCAATGGAAATAATATCCTTGGGTGAGAATTAAGAACAATAACAAAAAGATTTGTAGGACATGATCCCATTTTTGCTGAAGAAATAATCTAAAAAATTATACACCAAATTTATTTTTCGTATACTTATTATTTTCTCTTTTTTTGGACAATGACCATTAATTTATGACTAGAAGAAGTAAAATTTTCATTTTACTGGGAAAAAAGTATTAAATATACCTCTAATACTGACCAGATCAAAGACTTAAATCACAGCCTTAAATTTTAGAGATTTGTTCATCAATACTCTAATATATTTTCTCAACTTCCCTTCATAGAAAGGGTTGCTGGCTCCCAAGACAAAACTTTCACTGAGAAAAGAATGAACAGAAAGATTAAAGGGTTGCTTGGTCATTTGTATACCATTAAATAACTTCCACATTGCTGTTCCTGCATATCTATTCTAATCTAGAGGTTTGCTTTGATATCTTAACACTGCAAGCTCTTGAACAGTGAATATAAAGGCTAATGTGAAATAGTAAGCACAATCTTCCTGGTGTTAGTGAAATTAACCTAATAACTCTGCCCATTTTTTTTTTAAATCGAAGAATGCAGCCCTGGCCGGTTTGGCTCAGCGGTTAGAGTGTCGGTCCGCAGACCGGTGAGTCTTGGGTTCGGTTCCCGCTAAGGGCAGGTACCTCGGTTGCAGTTTGGCCCTGCCCCAGTGGGGGTCATGTGGGTGGCGACCACTCGATGTGTCTCTCTCACATCGATGTTTCTCTCTCCCTCTTCCTCCCTTTCTCCCTCCTGCTCTATCTGAGAATGGATGCAAAAATGTCCTTGGGTGAGGATAAAAAAAAAAGAATGTACCCACGTGTGTGAAACTCACCAAACCTCCTATTCTCTCTAAAAAAAAGCCTAAAAATTTTAATACAGAGGAGAAAAAGCAACAAATGAAACAATGAACTATTTGGACGAGCAGCTACCTTCAAAGGTTGGCATAGGTATCACATTTCTGCTTCTAACATGTTTCTGGGGCTTCTGATCAAGATGAAGTTGGTAAATGCAATACTCATACCCTCCTACAACCACATCAAAATTACAACTAAACTACAGAACAACCATCATTGAGAACCACCAGAAATACAGCCCAACAGAACCTGAAATCTATCTGACCAAAAGTCCTATAACTAAGGATATAAAGAAAGCCATGTTGAGACTGGTAGGAAGGGTGGAGACGTGGAACCGTCTGGACCCACACCCGTGGGAGAGATATCTTGGCTACCGAGGTTTCCCTGAGGAGTGAGGAGGTCCCAGCCCCCCAGCCCAGGATTCCAGTGCCAGAAGAGAAGTCCCCATAACTTCTGGCTGTAAAATACAGTGGGGATTGTGGCTGAATGAGACAGGGCTGCCAGAGTCCCAGGCAGTTACTCTTAAATTTTTTTCCCCTTTATTGATTTTAGAGAGAGGAAGGGAGAGGGAGAGAGAGAGATAGAAACATCGATGAGAGAGAACATCAATTGGCCACCTCCTGCATGCCCCCCACTGGGGATTTGGCCCACAACCTGGGCATGTGCCCTGACCAGGAATCGAACTGGCGACCTCTTGGTGCATGGGTCGATGCTCAACCACTGAGCCACACTGGCCGGACCCAGGCAGTTACTCTTAAAGGGCCCTCACACATAGTTTTTAACTGACTGACTCACTCTGAGCTCCAGCACTGGGGCAGCAGCTTGAAAGGCACCAGGGACATACAGGGAGGAACTGAACTGTCTAGCAAGAGCTGGAGAAGCAGCTTTCTCTCAGACAAAAGTGCTGGCAGAGGCCATTGTTTCTTTGCTGAGCCATCCCTGCGCATTGCTGGCAGGCAGGTGCCATACCTGAGTCTCCATCAGCCTGCCTCACACTGGTGATTGCCTGAGACCCTGCCCCACCCAACTTACGGGCCCACCTAAACCTCTTCCAATGGCTTTTCCATACAAATGGCCATGCTGAGGACTTTCTTAAAATCTCTCAAAGGGTCACAAACCCCAAACAAGCAGCATCTGGCCTCAGAGTGCACCATACTTCTTGCTAAGTGGCCCAGGCCCTGTACTAGCAGCAGCCAGCCTTGGTTCCCAGCTTAGCCTCTCCCAGGCACCTTCAAGTCCAGTACAAGTAGCAGCCATCTGCAGCTCACATCGGGTACTTCCAGGCAGGGCACAAGTGGTGCTAACCTTGGCCTGCACGAGGTCCTACAGCTAGAACACCAGGTAGGCAGCTTCAAACCATGCCAGAGCACCACCCAACCACCCTCATGAGCAACACACTCAAGGGGTGAACTCACTGGGCATCGGATGAGTCCTGCTCAGTGGGGTAGGCCCCTGTACAGCAGATCCTCCACTGTGGAATCCTCAAAACCATTCAGCCTGGGGGTAAATCCCTTCCACTTATGTGCCAACAGTAATCAAGTCTCAACTAAACAGGAGGGTACACACAGCCCCCACGAAGGAGGGGGTGTACCTGGAACACCCAGCTCGAGTGAATGGGGAGGCTGCACCACTGGGCCTTCTAGGGCTCAGACTACATACATTAGGCCACTCTACCAAGACTGGGAGATGTAGCAGCTCTACCTAATACACAGTAACAAGCACAGGGAGGCTGCCAAAATGAGGAGACAAAGAAACATGTCCCAAATGAAAGAACAGAATAAAACTCTGGAAAAAGAATTAAACAAAATAGAGATGGGCAATCTTCCAGATGCAGAGTTCAAAAACACTGGTTATAAGGATGCTCAATGAACTTAGAGGAAGAGTAGATGAACTTAGTGAGAACTTCAACAGAGAAATGGGAAACATAAAAATGGAGATAAAAAATATAAAAAAGAGCCAGTCAGAAGTGAAGAATACATTAGAGCCCTGGCTGGTTTGGCTTAGCAGTTAGAGCATCGGCCCGTGGACCAATGAGTCATGGGTTCTATTCCAGTCAAGGGCACATTACCTCAGTTTCAGTTCATCCCTGGCCCTGGTCAGGGTCGTGCAGGAGGCAACCAATTGATTTCTCCCTCTCACATTGATGTTTCTATCTCTCTCTCCCTTTCTCTTCCTCCTACTCTATCTGAAGGTAAATAGATAAATATTCTTGGGTGAGGATTAAAAAAAAGAAGAAGAAAAAAAGAATACATTAGAGGGAATCAACAGAAGATTGGACAGAGCAGAGGATCAAATCATCGATTTGGAAGATAAGGAAGCAGAGAACACCCTATCAGAATAGCAAAAAGAAAAAAGAATCCAAAACAATGAGGATAGTTTATTTATTTATTTTAAAATATTTTTTAATTGATTTTTTACAGAGAGAGGAAGGGATAGATAGAAACATCAATGTGAGAGAGATACATTGATTGGCTGCCTCCTGCACGCCCCCTACTGGGGATTGAGCCCACAACCTGGGCATGTGCCCTGACTAGGAATTAAACTGGGACCTCTCAGTCCATGGGACTGAAGCTCAATCCACTGAGCCACACTGGCAGGGCCAATGAAGATAGTTTAAAGAGACTCTGGGACAACTTCAAGCATACCAACATTTGCATCATGGGGGTGCAAGAAGGAGAAGAGAGAGAGCAAGGAATTGAAAACCTATTTGAATAAGCTGACAATAAAAATAGATCGAGACATGGAAATAGGGAACAGACTGACAAACCTCAGAGGGAAGGGAGATGCGGGGGAAAAGATAAACCAAAGAACTTCTATGCATATATGCATAACCAATGGACACAGAAAATAGTGTGGTGAAGGCAGGAGGGGGTGGGAGTGGGGAGGAGGGGGTCAATGGGGGATAAAAGGGGGGACATCTGTAATACTTTCAACAATAAAACATAAATTAATTTTTTTAAAAAAGAAAACCTATTTGAAAAGATAATGACAGAAAACTTCCCTAACCAGTGACAGAAATAGGCATTGAAATCCAGGAAGTGCAGAGAGTCCCAAACAACATGAACCCAAACAGGTCTACACCAGAACACATCCTAGTTAAATGCCAAAGGTTAAAGACAAAGAGAGAATCTTGAGAGCAACAAGAGAAAAGCAGTTAGTTACCTACAAGGGAGCTCCCATAAACTGTCTGCTGATTTCTCAACAGAAATTTTGCAGGCCAGAAGGAATTGGCACAAAGTATTCAAAGCAATGAAAAGCAAGGACCTACAATCAAGATTACTCTACCCAGCAAGATAATCATTTAGGACAGATAAAGTGCTTCTCAGTCAAGAAAATGCTAAAGGTGTTCATTACCACCAAACCAGTATTACAAGAAATGTTAAAGGGTCTTTTTTGTTTTGTTTTGTTAGAATGGGTGGGAGGGAGAGAGAGAAACATTGATGTGAGAGAGACACATCAATTGGTTGTCTCCTGCATGACCCCAACTAGGGCCAGGGATTGAACCTATAACTGAGGTATGTGCCCTTGACTGGGAATAAACCCACAACTCTTTGGTCCACAGGTTGATGCTCTAACTGCTGAGCCAAAGTGGCCAGGGCAAGGGTCTTCTTTTAAAAAAAATTTTTTGTTTGTTAATCCTCACCCAATGATACTTTTTCCACTGATTTTTAGAGAGAGGAGAAGGGAGGAGTGGCAGGAGAGAGATAAACATGGATGTGAGAGAGAGACATCGATTGGTTGCCTCCTGCACAGCTCCTTGACCAGGGCCTGGAATTGAACTCACAACCCAAGTACATGCCCTTGACCTGGAATCGAACCTGTGACCACCTGGTGTGTGGGCTGATGCTCAGACCACTGAGCAACACTAGCCAGGGCTAAAGGATCTTTTTGAAGAACAAAAAAATGAAAAACATAAAAAATATGAATAAAATGGCAATAACTATTATCAACATTATTTTTAATGTAAATTGATTAAATGTTCCAATCAAAAGACATAGTGTGGCTGAATGGATAAAAAAACAAGACCCTTACATATGCTATCTACAAGAGACTCACTTCAGATTGAAAGACACACACAGACTAAAAGTAAAGGGATGGAAAGAAATATTTCATGAAAATGGAAACAAACAAAAAACAAACAAAAGCTGCCATAGCAATACTTATACCAGACAAAAATAGACTTTAAAACAAAGGCTATATCAAGAGACAAAGAAGGACTAAGCCAAAAATGTATATGGAATTAGAAAAGACCCTGAGTAGGTACAGCAATCTTGAGAAAGAGGAACAAAGTTGGAGGGATCACAATACCAGATATCAAACTATCCTACAAAGCCATTGTAATAAAAACAGCCTGGTACTGGCACAAGAACAGGCATATAGACCAATGGAATAGAACAGAGACCCCAGAAATCGACCTACACCATTATGGACAATTAATATCTGACAAAGGATGTAAGAGCATACAATGGAGTAAAGACAGTCTATTCAATAAATGATGTTGGGCCCTGGCCGGTTTGGCTCAGCAGTTAGAGCGTTGGCCTGTGGACCAGAGAGTCACAGGTTTGGTTCCCACTAAGGGCACGTACCTTGGTTGCAGTTGTCCCCGGCCCCGGTTTGGGGTTGTGTGGGTGGCAGCCAGTCGATGTGTCTCTCTCACATCGATGTTTCTCTCTCTCTCTTCCTCTCTCCTGCTCTATCTGAAGATGAATGCAAAAATGTCCTCGAGTGAGGATAAAAAAAAAATAAAATAAATGATGTTGGGAAAATTGGACAGGTATATGCAAAAAGTGAAACTAGACCACCAACTTATACCATACACAAGAATAAACTCAAAATGGATAAAAGACTAGCCTGGCTAGTGTGGTTCAGTGGTTGAGCATTGACCCATGCACCAAGAGGTCACCTGTTTGATTCCTGGTCAGGGCACATGCCTAGGTTGTGGGCCAAATCCCCAGTGGGGGGCATGCAGGAGGTGGCCAATTGATGTTCTCTCTCATCGATGTTTCTATCTCTCTCTCCATCTCACTTCCTCTCTCTCTAAAATCAATAAAGGAAAAAAAATTTATTAAAAAAAAAAAGGCCTTGGCCGGTTTGGCTTAGCGGTTAGAGTGTCGGCCTGTGTACCAGAGTCCTGGGTTCAGTTCCTGCTAAGGGCACGTACCTCGGTTGCAGTTTGTCTCCATCCTGGTTGGGGTCCTGTGGGTGGCAGCCAGTTGATGTGTCTCTCTCGCATCGATGTTTCTCTCTCTTCCCCCCTCTCTCTATCTGAAGATAAATGCAAAAAATGTCCTCGGGTGAGGGTAAAAAAAAAAAGAATAAACTGTTTTGCATACTCACAACTGTAAATCTACTTTTGCCCACCCCTGTATATACAACGGAATATGACTCCATCATAAAAAAGAATGAAATCTTGCCATCTGCAACAATGTGGATGGACCTAGAGGGTATTGTGCTGAGTGAAATGTCAGATAGAGGAAGACAAATGCCACATGCTTGCACTTATATGTGGAATCTAAAACACAAATGAACAAGGACAGAAACAGACTCATATATACAGAGAATATTTTGACGGTTGCCAGATAGAAGGGGACTGTGGGGATGGGTGAAAAAGGTGAAGGGATTAAGAAGTGCAAATTGGTAGTTACAGATAGTCATGGAGATGTAAATCATAGATAGCATAAGGAATATAGTCATAATATTGTAATAACTATATATGGTGTCAGATGGGTACTGGATTTATCAGGGTTATCACTTTGTAAGTTATATAAATGTCTAATTACTGGGTTGTACACCTGAAACTAATATAATATTGCATGTCAACTGTGATTAAAAAATGAATTGTTACAAAAATAAAAACATGTTTCTGCCTGGCCAGTGTGGCTCGGTGGTTGAGCATCGACCCATGCACCAAGAGGTCACCGGTTTGATTGCTGGTCAGGACACATGCCCAGGTTGTGGGCCCGATCCCCAGTGGGGGGCATGCAGGAGGCGGCCAATCTATGTTTTCTCTGATCAATGTTTCTCTCTCTCTCTCCCTTCCTCTCTAAAAATCAATAAAGGAAAAACAATTAAAAGACAAAACAAAACATGTTTCTGCATACACTTAAATAATAAGTGAAAGGGTTAGTAATGTTTTAAAGGGTAAAGGTAAAAGTTTGCAAAAGGCAGAAACTGTGGAAATTGTGTTGCTTGCATGACCTTTGCTCAGCCTTCTATTGAGTATGGATAAGGATTATCTGGATTATCCGCAAAGCAGTGGATAACCTAGCAAGGAAATGGATAACCCAGCAGATGCCAGATGAGATACCAGGCCAGCCCTACTGCAAGGTGGACAATGGGCCGGATAAAGTACATTAGCAGGAACTGTCGGAAGCTGAAAGTAGGGGTATATAACCGACACCCCAACCCTAATTCGAGGCTGAACTCTTCTCGGCTCAGCCTGCCTGTACCCAGGCGTATGCAATAAAGCCATTGGGCTCTACATTGGCCTTGCGTTGTGGATGTGATCTCCCGCTGGCTCAGACCTTTTAATAAGGACCCTATAGCCAATATTAATTGGACCTGTAGCCATATACACATGGGAACTTCATTAAAAGTTTGGAAGACAGCCCTGGCCTGTTTGGCTCAGCGGTTAGAGCGTCGGCCTACGGACCAGAGAATCCCGGGTTCAGTTCCCGCTAAGGGCACGTACCTCGGTTGCAGTTCGACACTGGCCCCTGTTGGGGTCGTGTGGGTGGCAACCAGGTGATGTGTCTCTCTCACATTGATGTTTCAATCTCTCTTTCCCTCCTTCTCTCCCTCCGGCTCTATCTGAAGATAAATGCAAAAATGTCCTCTGGTGAGGATTAAAAAAAAAAAAAAAAAAAAAAAAGTTTGGAAGACAGCAGATTTTCCAGAATGCATGCAGCCTTCATTACATATCCTGAGCACATGGCTAAAGAGTATGAGGCGATCTTCAGAAACGACAAATAAAAAAGGAAAAGAACCATTTACTTACAATGAATATCGCTGCAAAAGTGTGTTATCAACTATTATCTGACACACATAGATGTCCATATACCTTCTCCCATATACATGTTCCCTTTTGTCCACCCTTTTACATTGTGCACCAGATAAATCTGTGGTTTCTCATCTTCCTGGAGGTATCTTAGTGTGATGAAAGATAAAACTTTGACAGCCTAGTGTCATTTACTCTGATATTGGACAAGTACTTAAAAAAAAGTCCATCTGAGTCTAAACTTCATTTGAGAAATCAAGAGGATAACAACAAAATAACCTTACAACACTGCCTTATTTAACATAAAAAGCATTTACCATTGTTATTACATACAAAGGATATAAACTTTTCTATTCATGGGCTTGGATGTGTTCATTTCTTTCCCTCTGGCACTCTCTTGCAATTACAAATTAAGTGCTTTTAGAAATATATTTGATCTGAGCTTAGAGAATGATCTCAGTAAGAGGTATCCAGCTGCCTGAACTGTCTCCTTCACTATCTTGGACTTTAGTTTTCTGTTGTTTTTGTTCTACCTATTCCATTATGTAGTCCTGCGCCTTGAAGAAAAACATAAAAGCAAAATAGAAGTTGAATAATGCTGACTGCTTTCTTGGTCATGTCAACATTACATTCTCAGCCACTACCATATATCCTTGTGTGTTAACCTTGTTGCTGTATTAAATTTTGATTACTGCAGACATGTATGGGAGTAAAGGATGATTTTTGTGTATCGGACAATCTGGCTGGGTAGATTAAAAGGCAATGTCTTATTTTAACTGGGTGAGAAAGGCAACATGTAAGATAAAGTTCAAGTTTTAAAACAAGACTTTCAGACTGAATAATTCAGTAAGTAGCTAGTGAGAAATGGTTCCTTTTTAATGTTTATTGTCAGGAAGAAAAGCAAATATAAAAGTTACTCGCAGCCGATCCATGTTTCTCTGTCTCTAAAAAATCAATAAAAACATATTAAAAAGTATATAACTATATTTTAGAATTCCCTCCTCAATATTTAAATGCTAAGTAAAACTTTCAAAGAAATTTGGTTATTGACACTTGAATTGATTACAAATTTACCAAAGTTTATAGAAATGAACACATTCATGCAAAGAATTCAGAGAATTTGATAATCTCAAAGTACCTGAGAAAGAAATAAAAGTAAAGAGGGGTTGCTGGGGTCCAGCCTCAGCAGTCCAGGGATTCCCTTAGGTGTGGACGGAGTCGGTGAGAGAGACGAGACATGAGTCAGAGGTGTTTTATTTCATTTACACCGGTGGGTTGTTACACCGGCGGGCTGGGAGGCTCTTTTCAGATCCCAACCATGAGCCTTTTTTTTTTGCCCGCTTTTAAAGGCACAAACTACAGGAAAAAAAAAACTACATTCTTGGTGCCGCTTTTGGCACCATTAAGGGGGGCTGATATAGAGAAGGGGGAGAGAAAAGAAGCTTGTTAGCTCAGGGCCACCATTAATCTTTTTTCTCATGGTTCCTCTGAATTTCCCAAGGCCATCCTTAACCCCTTATCTTTACAGTTTTCTTTGGGTGTCTTAAGGCCCTTATGTTTACAAAAGAGAATCTGCCAGGGTGTGTACGTGCAGTAACTGAGGGGTCAGAATGGAGTTTGATTTTGTAAAAACATTATTAACCCCTTCACTTTTCATCCAGACATAACAATGCTGTTTAACAGCTCTTAACCTTTACAATTACTTTCTACCATATGACTTATTGTTTAGCAACTCTTCTGTTAACATTTAGATAGACGTCTCATTTAACTTTCTCCTTCCCCATACCCTCTATATCAATTCCTGTAACTTTTTCTTAGCTTTTGACCTATTTTCCTTTTCTAAGCTCCCTCTTAATCTTTTATCATCTTATCCTAAATTTTTTTTATTTTTTTGTCTTTTCTTTCTGCAGTCTATTCTAACATCTATATTATTAATCATCTATATGTTATTTCTATAATGATTCCTAACAGACAGATAACAGATAAAGCAAAGATTAGTCTCCTACAGTTGTCATCCTATAGTTTTATTTTCTATTGCCCTAGATCTTCAGTCACTGTTCTTCGTGATTACTGCCACGCAGTGAATCCACTTCTCCAGGGGCTATGCCAAACCATGGAGGTCTTCGTATCTCCCGGGACTATGTCAAACCGTGGAAGTCACCCGTGACTATGTCAAACTGCGGTGATTGCTCTTCCAGTGACAAAGCTCCCAACAAGGGGTGACTTCCCAAATTAATGAGCCTAGTTAAAAGAGAATACAGTATGCTCAGGATTTTAGATGAGACAATAGAGGGCTGGGTTCTCTCTCTTCTTCCAAAAAGCCCTAGAGATGACAGACACCTGCCTTTGCATCCTGAAAAGGAACAGCTAACTCCTACAAAACTGAGGCCCCTGAATGTCTTCCAAAACTGAGGAATGGCACTTTATTTTTTAAAAAATTTCCACAGTGGTGTTTCTTAACTAAGTGGGCATATTCCAAATTTACTTACCTCTTTTTATAGACAATCCTTGACATAGAATATTTACTGTTACTGATGGATGTTATCTTACTCTTCAAGGTCTGGGGCAGAAAAAGATGCAAACCACCGTTTTAAAGACTCAGGTACAATAAAACATTGGTTCCTAGAATCTGCAAGTATCATGTATAGAAGTTCAATTCTGATTTGTAGAAATTCCAGAAATTCAGAATACTTGGAAAAACGTATCACTTTATTTGTACACTTAAAAAAAGTTGTACATAGAAACTTATAATACAGTTCTGTAAAACTGGAAGAACTGTCAGGGAAAAGGAAGGGTGTTACCTTTTATTGATCGATCATTAAGGAAGTTAAGAGAAATAAAACAAACACACAGTAAAATGTTTAAAAAATTAAAGAACATTTTCCAGGTATAAATTTTATAAATACAAAACAAATTCACAAGTTACTCTGAATGCTAAATAAATATCTAGTTAATAAACTCAGACTTAACACCTCCAGCCAGCACTGGCACAGCACTTCAAGGATATAAAATTGGACTCATTCATGTGTAGTGTTGAAAGAATGTGCTCATTAAAAATTCTTAGACATATACTTTTTTTCTGTGCTATAACAGAAGATTCATCTGTGTAGATAAATCTCCCTTAATACCACACGTCTAAGAAAAGTCATCAATAACAAAATAAATCACAGGCGAAAAAATATTTTCCAAGATATTGGGACACATGAATGACCTCAAAATGTACAAAAACCTCTGTAAACCAGTACTGTATCAAATACATCTATCAAACTTATTAGATACTGAACAAAACTGTAGCAAAGGAAATCTTTCCTACATTCTCCTGAGTGCTTAATATTAAAATTGAGAAGATAGTGCAGGCCACACTTCAAAGTGGTCAATCAGTTGTTATTGCTTTATACATATATGTCTGCTTTATAGCATGATTTAATGTTCCATTTCACGAACAATTTGTTTCCTCAAATATATCCTTTAGAAGGACAAAATTAGATTCGTGACTTTTTTGCAGCTGGTGGCGTGCTAACTTGATCCACATTCCCAGGTGTGACGTGCAGCCCAAGTTTTTGAGCTTGAATATGGAAAAATGCTTGAAGCCTCGTTCCAGCTTTTGCTTCACTTGTGTTACGAGGGTTGTACTCAAAGCAGTTTGAAAACATTAACTCAATATCATCGATAAACTCAGCTAGAAAGAAAAAAACCAAATGAGATTAGAATGAAAGTACTGAATTTATAAATAAAATTTTTGTCTGTATCATTTCTAGAAATGTCGTTAAGAAACAGAAGCCCTGCCCTGGCCAGTATGGCTCAGTGCTTAGAGCGTCATCCTACGGACCAATGAGTCTCGAGTTCGATTTCGGTTAAGGGCACATACCTCGGTTGTGGTTCAACCCTAGCCCTGGTTGGGTCGTGTGGGAGACAGCCAGTCAATGTGTCTCTCTCATGTCACTCTTTCTCTCTCTCCCCCTCTTTCTCCCTCCTTCCCACTCCATCTGATGATAAATAGAAAAATATTCTCAGGTGAGGATTAAAAAAAAAAAAAAAAGAAATAGAAGCCCTGCTGGGCCGGTGTGGCTCAGTGGTTGAGTGTCGACCCATGCACCAAGAGGTCGCAGGTTCAATTCCCGATCAGGGCACATGCCCAGGTTGTGGGCCTGGTCCCCAGTGGGGGGCATGCAGGAGGCGGCCAATTGATGTTCTCTCTCATCAGTGTTTCTCTCTCTCTCTCTCCCTCTCCCTTCCTCTCTCTAATAATCAATAAAGAAAAAAAAAGAGCCCACTTTCTTCTTTAGAAATTGAAGGCTGAAACAAGGTAGCAGAACTGAAGCTTAAAACTATTTAACTACAAATACTTTAAAACTGTTTTATTGAAACTATGCAATTATGTAATTAGGCATAATTGCACAGTTTCAATAAATAACTTCTATTTAAGATTAGATTCTATAAAACACCTTTAACTCATTTAATCCCATCCATCTTTCATCTCCATATACATGGAATAAGCATTTGAGAGACCTCTTGGGATGCCATCTACATAATTACATTAATATATATCATATAAGTAAAAAGAGAAATAGTCTCTACCTTATTAAGTAGCCTCCACCTCTTTAAACAAAAATATAGAGAAAAATATAAATTACTTACATGCTAATTTATATTCACATTTGTTCACCTTTTCACGAATTATATTTAAGGCAATGGGTTTTTTGATGATGTCATAATAGTCTGGGACCTGTAAAATAATTAAAATATTATTTCTCCTATATAAAATTTATCAGAAATAAGTGGTCAAATATGTGAAGGTTTTACACTGAAAAGCAACTGCATATTAACTTCTGAATTCTATTATTTCATTAAAACCATATAATACATTGTCAGTCATTTAATGCTATAGAAGCCTATATGACACTATAAAAAGTGTAATCAATATGATTGCTTCATGGTAGTAAGGAAATCTCCAAAGAATTTTCCAATATGTATATTGAAAACAATCCAGATATAAGTGGACTCGCATAGCTCAAACCTGTATTGTTCAAAGGTCAAATGTATAAACAACTACAGCATCAATTCTAATCCCTTAGTTAGGTTAGGCCATCTCTGTTATTTAAGAGTACTTATTTTTTAAATCAATGTTTCTCAAACTGTGTCTTTGGACCAGTACCATCAACATCATCTGAGGATTTGTCAGTAATGCAAATAGTTGGGCATTATCCCAGACCTAGCAAATTAAACTCTGGGGTAGGGTCCAATAATCTGTTTTTTTTTTTCCTTTATTGATTTTAGAGAGAGAGGAAGTGAGAAGGGGAGAGAGATAGAAACATCGATGAGAGAGAACATCAACTGGCCGCCTCCTGCATGCTCCCCACTGGGGATCAGGCCCACAACCTGGGCATGTGCCCTGACCGGGAATTGAACCGGCGACCTCTTGGTGCATGGGTCAACGCTCAACCACTGAGCCACAGTGGCTGGACAGTAATCTGTGTTTTAACAAGCCCTCCAGGTGATCCTGGTGTATGTTGAAGTTTGAGACCCACTGTTTACATAACAGAAATACCAATAATGATACTCAGTTGAATTAATTCGTATTCATTACCTTGAATAAAAACATTGAGGTTATTTCAACACACTGTCATCACTTTAAAGAATCAGTCACAGGGCCCTGGCCAGGTTGCTCAGTTGGTTAGAACATCATCCCAATATACCAAGGTTTCTGGTTCAATCCCCAGTCAAGGCACATACAAGAATCAACTAATGAACGCATAAATAGGTGGAATAACAAATCAGTGTTTCTCTCTCTCCCTCTCTAAAAAAACCAACAACAAAAAACCAAAAAAATCAATCAGAGAATTAGAAGGGACTGAGGAGAAGACTGTGTTGTCCAACTCCATTTTTTTCAATATACAGACCAACTATTCAAGTGGTTGAAACACTGCCATGCAGACTAAATCAAATAATATACAGGAAAACATTTTATAAAGTCTAGAAATATTACCTGAATTTTAGAAACGAGTTTCAAAAAAGGCCAGCTGTCATCGTGCCGCACCAATTCCACAACAAGTTGTTCGAAAGCAGACAATTCATGAACTCCTCCCTGTCGGCCTGAACTTCTTCGACTTAGAGTCACAGGAGAGGATTCTAAATAAATAATTAAATTAATTTTAGGTGATGACAGAGCGAAATATTTGATCACTACAAGCTAAACAGGGCATATAAATACAAACTAAATTCAAACAAAATTGACACTATACACTGAGATGTTAAACTAACTTACATTTTGAGATGTGAAAATCTGGACCAAATATTCATTATTTCCTTTTGGTCTTAAAAATTTCCAATTGTATTAAACATTCATTGGGAACAGATTGTAAAATGAGTGTAATACAAAAGAAAATTCTAGAACACAAAGTTTGTGGATTTTTTTACTCTGTTTTACTAAAAATATGTTTTCAGCCCTGGCCAGTTTGGCTCAGTGCTCGAGCATCGGCTCGGACCAATGAGTTACAGGTTCGATTCTGGTCAAGGGCACGTACCTCGGTTGCAGTTTGCCCTGGCCCTGGTCAGGGTCGTGTGGGAGGCAACCAGTCGATGTGTGCCTCTCTCACATCGATGTTTCTCTCTCTCTCCCTCCCTCCCACTCTATCTGAACAAAAATGGAAAAATATCCTCAGGTGAGGATTAAAAAACAAACAAAAAAATGTTTTCAACTACAGTAAAATAACAGTAAGCAAGTCTCCAGTATTTCCTGAAACACATCGACAGGAAAGTTATTTCTTCAGAAACTAGGCCTCTTTTTTCTTAAAGCAAGATGATTTCTCATAAAATCTAAGGTATATAATGATATTTAAGGTATATGAATTAGTAGAAAAAGATAGTTGTATAGTCCACACATGAATTCAGGTGTTTAAATTCTCTATTTAAATGTAAATCCAGCCCTGGCTGGTTTGGCTCAGCGGTTGGAGCGTCGGCCTGAGGACCAGAGAGTCCCAGGTTCGGTTTCTGCTAGGGGCATGTACCAAAAAATAAAAAATAAAAAATAAATGTAAATCCACACATTTCTGCCTTTATTTGTCCTTAGAAACAGGTTAGTGATTTCACAAGTCAATTAATAACAACAAAAAATTTCTTTAGAAGAGTGTTTTTGAATAAAAATGTTTTAGGTATACCAGTTTGAAGTTCAGATTCAGGGAAGAGCAAAACAGATAAAGGAATACAGAAAACTAAATTAGTGACGGCCTTTAAGAATGATCCAAAGTATCCCAACATTTAATCTTTCCAAATTATTCCATTTTCTTAGGTAAGGATAGTTTAAAATCAGACTTCTTCATACCTGCAGATAGTCTTTTCCTGCCTCTTCTCTTGGATTCACTATCTTGGAGAGAAAGTTTTGAAGCAACATTTAGAGATCTTGACTGCTCACTTGACTTTGTGGCAATGACTCTGAAGTTAGGGAAGTTGGGACTATTTTCTGGTGTATTATTAGCACTTTTTCTGCCTCTGCGTTTTCTACGAGGACTAAGTAGTTCCACAAACACATCTGCTTGCAATGGGCCATGACTCTGGCGAGTAGAACGACTGGCAATTCTTAAAGATTTGGTTTCTGTAGGAGGAGCAGATTTTATCTTTCTTAGGCTTCTACCAGTAGTTTTAGAAGAAACAGTTGTTTTGGGTGTACTCTGCTGACTCCTTGAAGTGTATCTTCTAGGATCTTGATGTTGGCCACGACTTGAAAAAGAAGAGTTAAGTCTCCCTCTTGTTCTAATTGGCAATCTAACTTGTGGTCTTCCTCGTTTTGGTGGGCTATAAATATTGTTAGAAAACACAATTATTATACAGAGCAATGATGAATATACAATTACTTCTATTCCTCTTGTTCTAGTATTCAGCCAATGAGTTCTACATATTACTTTTCTATATTAATGAGACTTATCCTACACTCAATTCTTTAAACTTGGACCTAACACATTTTTTATGGAAATCTAAAATATGTTTTCATATATTTCTTTGTAATGCAAAGAGAATATTTATTATTTTCTTAGTAACTCCAGCGCATTGCCCGGGCTTCACATTCACTTTCCTGATTCCACATGAATGGGGTTCAAATGTTAAAGGGGGGAGGTTTTAGGGACAAATTAGGAGAGACTGCCCATAGCTGGCACAGTAGGAATAACCTGGCCCGAAACCCACTGATCAGGCCTGGGTGACACTTTGCTAAGCTGCAGAACACTTGGTTATATGGCAGTATAGAAGTCGTTTCTGGGTGTTGATACGGTCGTAGTAAACAAATACAATGTGCTTCTGGCATCCCTCTCTCTGTTCCACTCTCTCTGCAGGCTGCCAAGATCAACCAAAATTTGGGTATAATTGAAAAAGTAAGAGAGGCATTGGGAAGCTCCACCCAACTTCATCTCACGAATATTCTCTGGACTATTTACTTGCTGCTTTAGGCATAAAATTAAGTAAAATCAACCTTGATGTGGGTCTGATTGGTATTCCCATCCAAACTTGAACTCATACTTGATTTTATGATCTGGCAAAAGCTCACAAAGCTCCTATACTCCCTTGGGAAAAATTCAGATGTTTATAATATATAAAGCAAGGGTAACTTTAAGCTACTATATTACATACTAGTTTTTTGTTGTTGTTGTTTTTTTTAAAAGACAGACCGTAACTATTCCATTTGTATTTGAGTAGTCACAAACCCTCATTTTACTGCATGTTAGGACTTACCTGATTTCTTCCTCTTCTTGGGAGTCATCTTCATCTTGTTCTATTTCATACTCTTCCTCCTCACTTTGACCCTCTTCATCTTCACCACCAACGTCACTATCCTCACCTTCTATACTGTCTTCCATCTCTTCATCACTTTCCAAGGATGGTCTCTGTCTAGAGGAGAGTCTTCTAGAACGTTGCTTTGGCCGACACTCTGGACAAAACCAATCTCCTTCAGGCACAGTCTGACAAATCACATAAATGTTCATTAATCATCTGTCATTCAAAATCTCAATGTATCAATTCTACTCTCATAGTTAGAAAAAGAAAAAAATACCTTAAGCTTTGGTCGAACACAGTAGGTATGATGACCCCGATCACAGCCATCACACAGTACCATATTTTCAGCATCACCTTTCTTTCGGCAGATCTTACAACGAGCATTCAGTATAGATTTAGACCATATCACACTACGATCCAAGGTGGAGAGGTGAAGAAAGACTTGGGATAGACTAGCAGAAGAAAGAAGAGACTCTCTCCAACGGTCCAGGACTGTTTTATAAGAACGCCCACTGTCACTGGCATCTTGAATGAAAAGGAAAAGTGATTGAAGTTTCTAGATAAACCTTAGACATCTCCTAGAACTATTTTCTTGGTAGTTTAAACAGGATAAATTTTACAGTTCTTCTTTTGTAATACTTAACAAAAATAACATGTTGATATTAAAAACAAAAACCTCATGCTGGAAACTGTTTGCAGAGCCACATCTTGTTTATGTTAAATCCGTACATCAAATGCTTAGGGATTTCAATAGTTAAAAAAATAACTTAGGCAATGTGTTCTCAATCTAATCTTTGTAATAAATCTTGATCTCATTTAGAAAACTGGCTAAATATGGCTACAAGTCAACTACTATTCATTTGAAACAAGGATGTTACTTCCTCATTTTCAGATAAAAGACTGCTCTCAGTTAAATATCAATCATATAGGAGGTTTCTTTAAAGGCTGATAAAAATGTTCTGAAAACAGATAGTAATGGATGGCCATACAACTGTGAATATACTAAAAACCACTGAACTGTATACTTTAAAAGGATAAATTTTATACATGTGGATTATATCTCAATATAGCTGTTATCAAAAAATACCAATTATGTATAAGTGTCAACTATATTGTCTTCTATCTCTAAGAAAATATTATTTTTAAAGTGAGGTAAATAAAAAATGTTACTATCTCCCCAAATGAACTTTCAGCACCAAAATTTATATAGAAACATTTGAAACGTTCTGTGATTAAAAACATCATCTCTTTGTCTTCTGGGCTAAAAATTTTATTAAGAGTCATTTGATGTCATTAATCTAGCCAGTCTATCATTTCACAATGGCATATAATATCCATCTTTTTTTTTTTTTTTATCCTCACCCGAGGACATTTTTCCATTTTTTGTTCAGATAGAGTGGGAGAGAGAGGGGGAGAGAGAGAGAGAGAGAGAGAGAGAGAGAGAGAGAGAGAGAGAGAGAGAGAGAGAGAGAGAGAAAGAGAGAGAAAGAGAAACATCGACGTGAAAGGGACACATCAAGTGGCTGCCTCCTGCACGACCCAACCAGGGCCGGGGACAAACTGCAACCGAAATACGTGCCCTTAGCGGGAACCGAACCCGGGTCTCTCTGGACCGCAGGCTGACGCTCTAACCGCTGAGCCAAACCGGCCAGGGCTGATTTCCATCTTTAATTAATCTTCAATATTGCTACCACCTAAGTTTTCCTAAGACAGTATACTTAATTATGAAGGGTCTACCACATCATGTCAAAATTTGCAAGGTATATTAGACTCCATACATCGTTTGGTCCTAGCATACCATATTTCCTATTATAATCCTCAAATAAAACCTCTTGGGCAGTAGCATAATGGTCAAGAGCATGTGGGCTCCAGAGTTAGTCTGCCTTTAGGTGAGTACTAGCTCTCCTATGTGAGCTTGGGCAAGTTACTTAACCTCTCTATGCTTCTGGTTCTTCAACAGGAATATGTGGACAGTATCTACCTCTGAGGGTTGTCAGGAAGATTAAACTAGATAACACATGTATATGTAAACTGACTGTCATAGAGTAAATGCTATTATCATCATTATTACTGCATTATACTGTTCCTCCTATGTGCAGCGCTTTAGAAGATATGAAACAAATCTATTCTACGGTCCATATCTTTTTTAAAAGTTTTTTTTCCTCTTTATTGATTTTTTAGAGAGAAAGGAAGAAAGAGGGAGAGAGAGATAGAAAAACCGATTAGCAAGAATATCGACTGGACACCTCCTGCATGCCCCACACTAGGGATCTTGCCTGCAACCTGGGCATGTGCCCTGGCCGGATATCGAACTGGTGACCTCTTGGTGCATGGGTTGATGCTCAACAACTGAGCCATACCGGCCGGGCTATGGTCCATACCTTTAAGAAAATTTTAATATAGCCGGGAGGGTGAAGATATACACAATGAGTTTGAGTCATAAAACAACAGACCTGCTCCCGTTTGACTCTGGGGCAGGGTGAGAGAGACAGGACATGAAACCTAGTGCTCACCCAACGTGGCGAGTCCCCTCTAAAAAGCTAGGACTCCAAAAGGCTATCGAGGGCAGCATGAAGAAAGAAATAGTAAGGAAATCTGCTCATCTGGACCTTGGTGTTAGGTAGAAAGGGGAAATAAAGATAACCTAAGAATATGTAACTATATACAGAGCCTTGAACAGGTTTAAAACCTGAAAAACCACAAGCTAAGGTTTTATAGTGGTCCAGGGTTGGTAGTGATCTCAGGCAGAAACAAGTACAAATCTTTGCAAATTCTCTCTGAAGAAATATCCAACAGATCAAGTTCTCAGGAATGAGAGTTAATAGTAAAAACCAACAAGGCAATATGGAAATAAAACACTATAAGCAAGGACCAGCAGAATCTGACCCATAAAGACTTGAGATATTAGAATTACACACAAAATATAAAATAGTTGTTTCATGTGTTTTAAGACATAAACAGCCCTGGCCGCTTTGGCTCAGCGGTTAGAGCGCTGGCCTGCGGACCAAAGAGTCCCATGTTCGATTCTGGCCAAAGGCATGTACCTTGGTTGTGGTTTGTCCCCGGCCCTGGTTGGGGTCATGTGGGTGGCAACCAGTCAATGTGTCTCTCTCACATCGATGTTTCTCTCTCTCTCTCTCTCCTTCCCACTCTGTCTGAAGATAAATATAAAAATATCCTCGGGTGAGGGTTAAAAAAAAGAATAAACATTCGAAAATATGAATAAATAAGTAGTTTGAAAAGGCATCAGAATTTCTAAAAATAATAGAGATTAATCACTCAATGGAAGAGAAAAACAACAGATGGTTCAAATGGCTCCTCAGACAAAGCTAGAGAAATATTAGCAGAGTGGGAAATAAATGCAATACAGCCCATCTGACTTATTTCCACCCTCTCATTTTGTGCTATTTATCTTGTTTTTGTGTGTGTTCTATTTATCTTGGTTTTAAGGCTTCATGAAAGGTCTGGCCCAAGCAGGACCTCCAAGGAAGGAGACAATAAGACCTGCTAATTCAAAGATCTTGAAGAAATCTTTCTGGATAAATCAGAGGGCATTCTTACTGGTAATGGCAAGAAATAAGACTTGCAAAGGCCAATGTGGAAGAGATGAAGGAAAAGAAAAATTATGAAGATCTTCTGGAACCTTGAAAATCAGTATGAATGGTTTTTAACTCAAAGGTTTTTAACACTATGGGTTTCGATCAAAGAGATGCTTTAAGAAAATTGTCCTGCAATTAATACATATCTACAAACAAAAGGAGCAAGCAGAACAGAAACAGACTCATAGATACAGAGAACTTTTTGTTGCTTGCCAGATGGGAGGGGGCTAGAGGGATGGGTGAAAAAGATGTTAGATTGATGAACCTCAAAGGGAAGCGGGGAGGATGGGCGGGATGAGATAAACCAAAGAACTTCTATGCATATGTGCATAACCAATGGACACAGACAATAGTGTGGGGAAGGCAGGAGGGGAGAGGGATTGGGGAGGAGGAGATCAATGGGGAAAAAAAGGGGGGGAGACATCTGTAATACATTCAGCAATAAAGATAAGTTAAAAAAAATAAAATAAAATTGCCCTGGCTGGTTTGGCTCAGCAGTTGGAGCATTGGCCAGCAGACCAATGAGTTGTGGGTTCAGTTCTGGTCAAGGGCATGTGCCTCGGTTGTGGTTCGTCTGGCCCTGGTTGGTCCAGTAGTGCAGGAGGCAACCAGCTGATGCATGATCCTAACGTTTCTCTCGCTCTCTCTCCCCCTCCGTCTCTTATCTGATGATGGATGGAGGTCCTCGGGTGAAGATTAGGAAAAAAAAAAAGAAAATTAAACCAGTGGCAGCTCAAGGTCCAATTTTTATCCCATATACTCCTTCCTACCCACTTTAAAATATTCTAAATATAAGATAAATATAAATGGATGTCTATATTTTTCTATTGTCACATAGTATTTAAATAAGGATAAAGTATATACAATTGATTCCATTTTCCTGCTAATTGCTTTTTTATCTTAATCTTTGCTTCTTCTTCAGATTATACAATACTCATGGGCAGAAAAGTCTTGTTTTTCTTTTATCTTCCATTATGATAGCACCGATAAATTCCTTAAGAAATTACTAAAATGAAAGGATTTCACTAACATAAAATGTTGTTAGAGTCATATGATCAACTACTACACTGGGAGATTTCATACTGTTAACTGCCACTGTACAGTAACCCATGTGACCATGCCAAAAACTCCTAACCTGTAAATTTCCTATGTTAGTAAAAGAAAAAAACAACTGTGAATAAATACTATACGCAAAATAAGTAAACATGCATTCCGCAGCTCTTTAATCTTTTCACTAATATCTAAGTATACTAAGATTCACCAATGTCAACTTTTCATATGCAGACTTAAAAGAGTTTGATTAGCTGAGGTATGAAATGTAGAAAGAAAAATGTTAGGAAGACGATATTCCCTTCCAAAATGTCAAATCCAAGGTTCCTTCAAAAGCTAAATATGCAAACTAGTATTCAGCAATATAGAAAGTAAAATCATAATTCTTTAAATAGGCAAAGTTCTTTAAAAAGTTAAAAATTTACCATCTCTCACACTAGATTGATCTTCCTCTCTCTTTTTCTTGTCCTTTTTTTTTCTAACTCCCTTTTGATCTTTATTAATTTCTGTGTTACCTAATTTCAAATTGATAAAGTTAGTTTGAGGATTTTTCATAGCTTAAGGGTTTAACCATAAGCATGATTTTATAAGTAACAAAATTATTAACCTAAATTATTTCCACAAATCTTACAAATCTAAAATAATGAACTACAATATGATTAAACCCTAGAATAAAAAGGATATATTAGGGAAGGTAGAACATAAATAGAGCTTTTATTTTTTATTCGCTTCCTCAAGAAACTGAAATAATCTCTTAAGCTAAACTGGGGAAATTCCTACTATAGTTAATTTGCCAGGCTGAAAAATTATCAAGAATGGAGAATATTTTTGTATTCTACTCATACATCCACATAAAGTGGAACCCCCTTTTCTCTCCCAGATTAATGATATTCTTGATCATCTTGCTCCAAATATTCAGACTATCTTAAAACCCCAGTGGTACCTCCATCTCCTGATGTTGCATTCAAAACAGACTCCTCAAAGACTTGAACACAAATAAAGAGCTAGAGACATCAGTTTTACTATTAACTTTTTATGGGGCAGCAATGGTAACATCCATATTATAAATGATCAACATCTGACTTTGATCACCAAAATAAGTAAGTTGATCTTTTCTTATTTTAAAATTCCAAATTAAAATTGTTTTTTAATATATCTTTTAGGATGAAATAAATGTTCTAATACTGCTATATACAAACCAGCATTTAAGAACACTATAGGTCTAACATAGCTACCAGATATGTTGCAACATCTCCCAATGTTAATTTTTTTTCATTGTCTAGTTAATAAGATGTATTGATGAAGATACAGATACACTAAATAATTGATTTTTTCCTCTTGAACTTATAAACAACTTTAACTGATGGTAATTTCAGAAGTATAAAAATCAGAATTGTGTTTTATCCCTTACTCCTTTGGAATCATAGGATTAATGGGTCATCGGATTAATCATAGTAGTAACATTTTACATTTATAAGAGCTACATAATTTACAAATAACTTGTAATTAAAAGTTTAATCGAAGTAACTGCAACTTCAACATGTGGTTGTAAGAAATAATACAGAGAGACTCCCTGTACGTGTAATTTGATTTAGCCAGAAAATATTGAGAAATATTGAAAACTGGGAAATAACAGTGATTCAGTAAATACAAACTCTGATATCTTTGTGAGCTGTGATCATATATATTTTATTTCTTACAAATGCTACTTTCAATGTGAAATGTGAGTTATTAAGACCTCAGGGTGGAATTATCAATTTATAAAAAATATGAATAGGTTTATTAGAACACACAGATATTGGCCAGAAACTCTTCAACTTAAAAATAGACACTTTACAAATATATTCACATTCTGAAATTGCTCTGATAGCACCATCTATTTATACAACTTTGTTCTTACTACTAAACAGGTACTATTAAAATAACTTCAAAAGGAGTTTAGTTTATTCAAGTTGCTCTTTCAGTAGTATGAGACCAAAAAGATAAAGTTTTAAAAAATTGTTTCTTCTAGTACCCTACTACTGAGATATAAACTATCTCGATATGATGAATTATAAATTAATTCAACATTTCAGAGAGACCACAGGGAAGTAAGGATGACATGAAAATTGATTTGGAACTTGAAACACATATTTTCCTAAAGACATAATGATTATGTTCCTTGATTAGCTCCTAAAAGCATATGAATTTAAAAAATTGCTGAAACATGATCCAGATAGTATTAGTTCTACGATCCTAATCATAAAGTGTAGAACATTTCCTCATCTTTGTATCCTTTTAACACTTGGTATTTCTGATACAGCACTTCTTATACAATGTTCAGGTTAGTGACCCACATTATTAAATCATACCCTGAATGGTGGACATTTAAGTAGCTTCTTTGGGGTTCTGTTTTAAATAATAACAAAAAAAAATTTATGTACAATCTTTGATTATTCAGGGTCTGGCTAATCACAGGTTGGGGTAATTTTTCTTTTGGATGAAGTTTCACAAAAGAGACTGACAGAAATAAAAAAGACACTTATTAAAATGAATAAAAAAAATCTAGAATAAAATTTTAAAAATAGTATTTAAGTATTATTTAAAAAATAAATCTCACCTGAAAGGATTCATATATTAAAATGAAAATACAATCTCAAATTTTTCAAATCAATCAATTTCATTATGTTAGCCAATAAAGTTCTATTAATTAAAGGGCAATTTCAAAATCATTTAAAATATAACTAATATTTTGAATTAAAAACAGATACTTACCAAGAGGAGCTTTGAGAAAACGCCGCTCAATGCCCTGCTCTATCTGGAAGAGTGCCATTGCCAGGTAATGAACCACGTTGCTCACTGATTGTGGTGTACTTGCATTCGTTGAGACAGTACTTGGAGTTTCTGTTTTTATGCCCCAAAGTCTACAATTAAAACAATGAAGAGTTTATGGTACTTAAAACACTATTAGATGAGACTTGAGTCCACTCATTCATCCAAATGCTTACTTATACCTGTGTAAGAAATAGTTTCCTCAATCTCAAGGAACTCTCATAAGATAGTAGGAAAGGGAGATATATACATGAATCAAGAGCTACACTAAATTTCAAGCTATTTAAGGAGGTCAGAGGGCAAATATTTGGAGGAGGGAAGGTTTTAGAAGTGACACTGTGATGGGCCTTATTGGATAAGTATCTCAGGCAGCTTATCTCTATTTCTCTTGCTTCAACTTTTACTGGGTAGGACACTTATAGCTGCCTCCTAACTGGTTCCTTAGCCTCCAATCTTATTCCCTATGCAATAAATCTCTATGCTGCAGCTAAAATGATCCTTTAAAAGGACAAACCCATTCATGCAAAGCCTTTGGTTTACTGTCTTCCCTCCCAGTATGATATCTTCCCCATATTTAGGTCTCAGGTTTGGATTTCCTTTGCTGTTTTCCACGTTCTACCAAGACAAACAGCCTTCCTATGAACTATATTTGCACTGGGTATTCATTTCTACCAGAACCCTCACCCTGTTCTATAATTGCTAGCTTAATGTCTCTCTACCATTTCCTTCTAGAGAATAAACTCCCTATTCCAAAAAATAATTCCAAAAAAAGTAAAAGTATCTACTGATATAGAGATACAGGTTCTGATTATTAATTCAAATAATATTTAAGTCTACCACAATTTACTAAATTGTCCTAGAGAAAAGAAAAATGGATAGTATAAAAATACTTTCTAAAATTGATAAAACCATCATACTTTCAGTGGTTATAAATATTAAAGTCCTTGCCCTGGCCGGTTTGGCTCAATGGTAGAGCATTGGCCCGTGGACCAAAGCGTCCAGGGTTTGATTCTCAGTCAAGGGTACCTGGGTTGCAGGTTTGATCCCCAGCCCCGGATGGGGTTGTGCGGGAAGCAACCAATTAATGTGTCTCTCTCACATCGATGTTTCTCTCTCCTCTCCTCCTTTCCACTCTATCTAAAAATCAATGGAAAAATATCCTTGGGTAAGGATTAAAAAAAAAAAAATTAAAGTTCCCATGATAAGATTTTAAAACAATTTTTTTGAAGAGAAAAACATTTACATTAAAAAAAATTATAATTAGAGATGGCAAGGAAAAGTGAAGGTTACTTTAAAAAATCCTTTTGTACCTGTCTTTTACTATGACCTTTGCTTGCTCATCAATTTCCATTTCTTCTACATTTTCATTCACAGGTTTAATTATCCCATTTTCCTTGTTTTCTTCACTTAACAGCTCATATCGTCCATTTTCTAATGCTGATCTCCAGATATGTCGATCTGTAACCTGTAACAAAACACAAATTACTAACCCTGAAAACTGGCATATGTTGTTCCTGACGAGTATGAGGTTCAATGTACATATGAAAAAATCATGAATATTCTAAAACAGATTGTGAATCAAAAAGGGATCTAAAAATAAGATTACTAAGTGGTCAAAATGGAATTCATATCATTCATTGATGGAAGCTTTAGTACCTTATTTTCTATATAGGGAAATCATAAACAATTCTAAGATTGGTCACCTGAGAGTCGCAAAAAAGTGACAGATGATAGCAAAGCAATGAATAGAACACACATATCAAGCATGAATTACTTACAGATTTTAAAAAGGTAACAAAGAAACCAATAAACAAACCAGACTCAGCAGAGCAGGCGGGAGCTGGTCAAGGAAGAAGAAAATATCCTTACACATTTCAACATCTTGGATGAAAATACCAAAAAACAGATATTTTAAAAAGACTAAAAATTAATATTAAAAATATCAGTTATATTCACTAAATTCTGTTTAAGAAAACAGATAGTCATACAGCATAATTAAGAAAGATTTATATCCATACATAAACATTTGATATAGGGAAATAATAAACTTAGTTTTTATAAAAAATATATTACTCACTGGTATTTACTCAAAACACACATGGGTTGCCTATATCAAAGAAATTAACAAAATTCTGATAATTAAATATACTAAAAATGGGAACAGGTACAAACCTTTATTGCTCCTAATGTTCCTTGGTAGATTCTGTCTTCAATATCCAAAAGAAAATCTCTCAGCCTCAATTCAAGCTGCCTCTCTGCAGACATCTGAGATAGATCAGATGCATTGGAAGCTCTTCCCCGAGTATATGTAGGTTTGCTATCAGTCTGAGGTTTGTCTGAAATAGTTATACAATACCTTTATTATGATTTCCTTATTAAAAAATACAATCATCTCATGTGACTGTTATGATCATAAGATAATGTACATAAAAACCCTTAGTAAATCCTCAAGTGCAATAAAAAAGGGGAGGGGGAGAAAATGTTTGCACATCATATATCTGAAAAGCATATCTAGGATATATAAAGAACTCTTAAAATAAAAAGACAAATCCAATTAAAAATGGGCAAATGATCTGGATAGACTTTTAAGGAAGATATACAAATGGCCAGTAAGACCATGATAAAATGCTCTACATCATTACTCATTCAGGAAATGAATGTCAAAAACAAAATGAAGTACTACTTCACGTCTCTAGGATGCCTAGAATAAAAAAGTCATATAATAACAAGTGTTGGCAAGGACATGGAGAAATCTTAACCCTCATACACTGTTGGCAGAAATATAATGGTGTAGCCACTTTGGGAAGCAGTGTGGTATTTCCTCAAATGATTAAACAGAATTATCATATAGCCCAGTAATTTCACTCTTAGGTCTATACCCAAGAGAAATGAAAACATATGTCGACACAAAAACTTGTATGCAAATGTTTACAACATTATTCAAAATAGCCAAAAGGTGGAAACAACAGAAATGTCCATCAACTAACACATGGATAAATAAAATGTGGTATAAAATGGAACATTATTTGGCCATAAAAAGGAATGAAGTAAGGATACATGCTACAACTTCGATGAATCTTGAAAATAAGTGAAAGCAGTCAGTCACAAAAGACTATTATGTTACATAATGCCATTCACATAAAATATTCAGACAGGGATATTTATAGACAGAAAATAGATTTGTGGTTGCTTAGTTCATTGGGGGGGGCAGGGGAGGGGGAGGGGAATGATGGCCAAAGGGTATGATGTTTCTTTACGAGGTGATAAAAATGTTCTAAAATTAACTGTGTGACAGTTGCACAGATTAGTGAATATACTTAAAAAACCCACTGAATTGAATACTTAAAAAAATGTTTTTAATTGATTATTTAGAGAGAGAGGGAGAGGGAGAGATAGAAACAGCGATGTGAGAAACATTGATCGGCTGCCTCCTACATTCCTCCTACTGGGGATTGAGCCCACAACCTGGGCATGTGCCCTGACCAGAAATTGAACTGGGACCTCTCAGTCCATGGGACGACGCTCAATCCACTGAGCCATACCAGCCGGGCTAAATACTTTTAATGGGTGAATTGTATGGTGTATGAATTAAATCTAATAAAGCTGTTAAAAGAATGGCGAGCTACAGTTTTTAATGCTGGAGAGAACTAAAATAGTTATGGCAATATGACCCCAAATTTAAGAGTTCTCTACCTAGAGAATCTCATTTAGTAATATAAAAATTAATACCTAGCTCTGGCTGGGTGGTTCAGTTGGCTGGAGCATCATCCCATGCACCAAAAGGCTGCAGGTTTGATTCTCGGTCAGGGCACATAACTAGTTTTCAGATTCCATCCCCAGTTGGGGTGCATACAGGAGGCAGCCAATTGATGTTTCTCTCTTGTTCTCTCTCTCCCTCTCAAATCAATAAGAACATATCCTCATGTGAGGATTAAAACAAAAACAAAAACTTATACCTAAAAATGTCTTACTGCTTTCTCTTATCGATGGACCAGCCATCAAGTAGGAAATGTTGCTACGTGATCTGCCCTTGCAGCCAATCTCCCAAATGATCACTAATGGAACCTGTCCCTGGACCCTCAGCCAAAACCCTTAGTGAATGACCTCTAAAACTGATGGTAACCTTGGTGCTTTGGGTATTCAGAATTTAGGATGAAGGAATGAGATCGGGAAGACTATGTGTTTTCTCACATTGCTAGATGTGTTTCTCATAATACAAATGATACCAGTGGAATCTAGAGAACCTTGTTTCCCTAACAGGTAAACTTTCTCTAACTCTCAAACTGATATCATGGTTCAAGCAAAAAATAAGGTGTTTAATATAGCTCTAATAGTTTGAAAAATGTTTAATCCTGAACCAGAATTTTATGGGGAGAGAAAAATAAAGACAATAGGTTTCATTGAAAATTTACCTGAAAAATGAAATTTCTCTTCAGAAAAACGGGCTAGCTGTGCACATATTCTGCTTTTCTCTTGTAACAAAGTTTCTTTTAAGGCACTTTCTCTATGTCCTCTAGAATTAAGAGCTTCGATAAGCTGGTCTAGCTGTTCACAGGAACTGTAAAAACACCACCGGTTTGGCTTATGCACTGGTTTTGGCAGTTGCATAGAATCATCACATGGATCTTGGTCAATGTTGGAGGTAGATTCAGACATCAAAGACTCTCCAGTTTTAGTGGATACCTGAGCATTTTGAGACTGTACATTATTCTGAAATGATGAAGGTCTAGGCAACAGCATGTCTTCAGTGAGACCAGAATAATCCTCTTCAATGAACAACCCCGGGATAGAAGGGAAAATCCAGTATCGCCTGTACAAGCGGTCACGTCCCAAGGGAAAGATATTGGTGCATGCTATGGCACTTTGGATTTTTTCTAAGAGCTCTTTCTCTTTTCGTTGGTGTTCCTGTTTTAAAGCTTCTTCCTCATCAGCAGTAAGAGGCTCTTTTGTTAAACGGTTGATCTCTTCTTGCCTTGTAAATTCTTTAAATCCATTTTGTCCCCTTTTCCCTATAGTTGAAACAATATTTGATCATCATCATATTTTAAATTTTCATTAGAAAAATAAGATATAAGGCTACCCCAAATTACTATGTATTATGGACTGAAATGTATGCCCCAAAATTCATAGGTTGAAATCCTAAACCACAATGTGACTGTATTTGGAGACAGGTTCTTTAAGGAGGTAATTACAGTTAAATGAGGTCATAAGGGTGAGACCCCATAAGGACTAGTGACCCTGTAAGGACTGGTTATCCTTATAGGAAGAGGAAGAGAGGCCAGAGTGTTCTCTCTCTCTCTCCACTGAGAGTATAGAGGAAAGGTTGTTCAAGGACATGGCGAGAAAGTGCTACCCTATAAGCTGAGGAGAGAAGCCTCATCAGAAATCAACCCTGCTGGCACCTTGACCTTGGAATTCGAGCTTCTCAAACTGTGAGAAAATAAATTTCTGTTGTTTGAGCCATCCAGTCTGTGGTATTCTGTTACGGCAGCACTAACAGACTAATACACTATGTTAATAAGAAATGGGTACACTTAAAATATAAAAGGACACACAGAAATCTGTGATTTCTATACTGGAGAGTGTGGCAGAGTCTGTTATTCTGAAATCTATATTCAGTCCTTCCTCTGAGGCAGGAGTCAGCAAACTACATTTTAAAAGGGCTAGTTAGTAAATATTTTAAGCTTTATGGGTCATATGGTTTTAGTCACAGCTGAACTCTGCCATTGTAGCATGAAAATTGCCAAAGACAATATGTAAATGAATGAGCATAGCTGTGTTCAATAAAACTTTGGTTTATGATCACTGAAATCTGAATTTTATATAAATTTCACATGGTAAAAATATTCTTAAAAATTTTTTTTCAACAATTTAAAATGATAGGAACCATTTTTAGCTATGGGTTATATAAAAACAGGGCAGGGCAGATTTGGCTAATGGGCTGTAGTTTACTAATCACTTTAAGTAAGAGAACCCTTAATTTTTTACTTTCCTCACCTGAGGATATTTTCCCATTGATTTTCAGATAGAGTGGGAGGGAGGGAGGGAGAGGGGGAGAAAGAGAGAGAGAGAGAGAGAGAGAGAGAGAGAGAGAGAGAAATACATCAATGTGAGAGAGTCACATCGACTGGCTGCCTCCCGCATGACCAGGGCTGGGGATTGAATCGAAACTGAGGTACGTGCCCTTGATCAGAATTGAACCTGCAACTCTTTGATCCGAGGGCCAACGCTCTAACCACTGAGCAAAATCAGCCAGGGCTAGCTTTTAGTTGGGCACCTGGTAATCCAAAAGAAGGACAACATTTCCCAGACTCTCTTTCCCCAGTACACATGGCTACATGAGAAACTTCTGGTGGAAGAGATGGGAAAAGAAGCATTATATGTAACTTCAGAGTCATGCTTCTCTTTGGTCTTTCCCTCTTCCAACTAGCTAAAATGGAGATATGATGATATATCATTTTGGAACACGAGATGAAAGCACCAACAAGACAGAAAAAGCCTGGATTCCTGGTGACCTGCCTGGTGTTTATGATGTGTTGAAGAATTAAACTTCTCTCTTATTTCAGTCACTGTTAAATTGCTTAAATCGTTGAGGAGTGTTTTTTATTTCTACCTTTTTCTTTTTGCTTGAACGAGTTTATATAAAATTGGAATTATCTGTTGCAGAATTTGCCCTGGTCAGTTTGGATCAGCAGTTAGTGTCGGCCCACGGACCCGAGGGTCTCGGGTTTGATTCCGGTCAAGGGACATGTACCTGGCTTGCAGGTTTGATCCCCGGCCCTAGTTGGGGTCATGCGGGAGGCAACCAATTGATGTCTCTCTCTCATATCGATGTTTCTCATTCGCTCTCTCCCTCCCACTCCATATATCAATGGAAAAATGTCCTCAGGCGAGGATTAACAAAAAGGAGAAAAAAAAAAAAAAAAAGGCAGAATTTACCCATAAAGTTGTTCAGGACTGACGTTTTCTCTGTAGGAAGACGTTTAATACTAATTTAAGATCTTTAATGGTTTAGAACCATTCACATTTTAAACTTTTGCCACAAAATTGTACACATAAAGCCCTGGCCGGGAACTTCCGGTCAAGATGGCGGCGATGTAGGTAAACGCAGTATCGCGTCCTCCCACAACCACATCAAAGTTACAACTAAAGTACAGAACAACCATCCTTCAAAACCGCCTGAAATCAAGCTGAATGGAAGTCCTACAACTACGAAATTAAAGCAGCAGCCCCAGGATGGAGACTGGTAGGAGGGGCGGAGGCGCGGACGGGCTGGTCCCACACCCGCATGTGGCAGATAAAAATTAGGAGGACACCTCGGCTGGGAAGGTCCTCCCTGAGGACTGAGGGGTCCCCGTCCCACACCAGGCGCCCAGCTCAGGGTTCCAGTGTCAGGAAGAGAAGTCCCCATCACTTCTGGCTGGAAAAACCAGCGGGAACTGAGGCTGAGGTGGCTGGAGCCCCCGGCAGCTCCTCTTAAAGGGCCCGCGCACGGACTTACTCGGACTCGCTCCCTCCAGGCTCCAGCATGTGGGAAGGAGCCTGAAAGGCACCAGAGTCATATGGGGAAGAACTGAGCTGTTTGGCATTGGAGCGAGGGCTGGAGAGGCAGCTTTCTCCTGGACAGATGTGCTATCAGAGGCTTTTGTTCCTTTGGTGAGCCCTTCCCTGGGCCGGCAGACGCCACCATATCTGGGACTCCAGCAATCTGGCTCACACTGTTGGCCCCGCCCTGGTGATGCCCTGAGGCCCCGCCCCACGCAACTTTCAGGCCTACCCAAGCTGTTGCCATAGGATTGGCCTGTCTTGGATCCTGCTTCAGCTTTTCCTAAATTCTTTCAAACAAGCAGCATCTGGTCTCAGCTAGCCCCATGCCTCTCGCTAAGTAATACATAGAAACAAACACAGGGAGGCAGCCAAAATGAGGAGACAAAGAAACAGGTCCCAAATGAAAGAACAAAATAAAACTCCAGGAAAAGAACTAAGTAAAATGGAGTTAAGCAACCTAACAGAAGCTGAGTTCAAAACACTGCTTATAAGGATGCTCAATGGACTTAGTGAGAACCTCAGTGAACTTAGAGAGGGCCTCAAGAGCATAAAAAAGGACCAGTCAGAAATGAAGGAGGCACTAACTGAAATAAAGAATAATTTACACAGAATTAATAGTAGAGTAGGTAAATCCAAGAAGCAAACCATCGATTTGGAATATAAGGAAGCAAAAAACACCCAATCAGAACAGCAAAAAGAAAAAAGAATCCAAAGAAATGAGGATAGTGTAAGGAGCCTCTGGGACAACTTCAAGCGTGCCAATATTCGCATCTTAGGGGTGCCAGAAGGAGAAGAGAGAGAACAAGAAATCAAAAACCTATTTGAAACAATAATGGCAGAAAACTTCCCTAACTTGGTGAAGGAAACAGACATACAAGTCCAGAAGCACAGAGAGTCCCAAACAAAATGAACCCCAAGAGGCCCACACCAAGACACATCATCATCAAAATGCAAAAGGTTCAAGACAAAGAGAGAATCTTAAAAGCAGCAAGAGAAAAGAAGTTAGTTACCTACAAGGGAGTTCCCATCAGACTGTCAGCTGATTTCTCAAAAGAAACTTTGCAGGCCAGAAGGGAGTGGCAAGAAATATTCAGAGTGATGAAAAGCAAGAACCTACAACCAAGATTACTCTATCCTGCAAAGCTGTCATTTAGAATCGATGGCCATATAAAGAGTTTCCCAGACAAGGAAAAGCTAAAGGAGTTCATCACCACCAAACCATTATTGTATGAAATGTTGAAGGGTCTTCTTGAAGAAAAAGATAAAAAAATATGAACAAACAAAATGGCAATAAATTCAAATCTATCAACAACTGAATCTATAAACAAAATGAACAAGCAGAACAGAAACATTCTCATAGATACAGAGAACTTTTGTTGGGTACCAGATGGGTAGGGGCTGGGGGGAGGGGTGAAAAAGGTGAAGGGATTAAGAAGTACAAATTGGTTGTTAGACTGACAAACCTCAAAGGGAAGGGGGGTTGGGGGGTGGGAAGAAATAAACCAAAGAACTTATATGTATATATACATAACTAATGGACATAGACAACAGTGTGGGGAAAAGCAGGAGGGGGACAGGAATGGGGAGGAGGGGGGCAATGGGGGGAAAAATGAGGAACATCTGTAATACATTCAACAATAAAGATAAGTTAAAAAAAAAAATTAAAAAAAAAAAAAAAAAAAAAAAAAAGCCCTGGCCGGTTTGGCTCAGAGGTTAGAGCGTTGGCCCGCGGACCGGAGAGTCCTGGGTTCGGTTCCCGCTAAGGGCACGTACCTCGGTTGCAGTTTGTCCCCGCCCCGGCTGGGATCGTGTGGGTGGCAGCCACTCTGTGTGTCTCTTTCACATCGATGTTTCTCTCTCTCTCTAAAACCAATCAATAAATAAAAATTAAACAAAAACAAAACAAACCAAAAAAAATCCTGTATTTCCTTTGACCCAGGAATTTGTGAAATTATTTTAAGGCAGTAGAAATTTCCATCCTCAGAAATGACACCAATTATAAACATCAGTGATCTTTGTATCTCTGGTATCTAAGAGGCATTCGATGAATGTTGAATGGGTATGTTATAGAAAAAGAATTTCTATTTGGCCTAATAAAATGTAGTAAATACAAAAACTCAACAAAATTCACTGATTAACCAAAAGTAGAAGTTATGAGAAACTGATCTATTACAGAGATAGAGATATTGTCTCTTTTCCCTAAAGTATAAATGACATGTAAATAAAGACTTAATCATAAATATACTAATGTAACTTCATAACACCATTTTATAACAAAATGGTCACAGCTAGGAGTTGGGCACTTAAAAAATAAACACCCTGGAATCACAAATGGAAGTAATCTAACACATATGCCAGAATAGCTGAATTAATAAAGTGCCTTATCAATTAAAAACAAGTAAGCACGTCCTTAAGAAATTTCTTTGTTACCCCTTCTGCTTCTTTTATGTGATCCTGGGTCATCTTCATCTTCAGTGACTGTATCTTGATCTAGTTCCTTTTGCTCTACTTCTTTGCTCTCAGTGCTAGTATCAAAATCTTCCCTTTCTTCCTCCCTTCAGGATAAAAACAAAGATTATATTCATTAACGAATATATAATTCCACTCATAAAATATTTATTGCCTGCCTACAAAATGCCAGGTGTTATGCTTAGCACGTAGTGGACAAGATGACACAGAGTTTACAGACCTGCAGAGAAAACATAAGCCATTGTGAATTTAAAATATGTAATAAGTACTAAAAAAGGAGAAATTCAAGATGCTATGGAAACATTTTGAGGAGAACCAAATCTAGTCTCAGGGATCAAGAAAGGCTTCCTTGAAGAAGTGACATTTAAAGTGAGAGAATAGAGAGACTAGAGAGACTGAGGAGGAGCGAGGCAGCAGAAAAAAAAATCTCCCTTTCTAGTAGAGGTGATAATATGTGCAAAGGCACTGAGCTCAAGGGAACAGAAAGAATGTATCATTTTGAGAATGTAAAATAAAAAGTAATCCAAGATATGGGTGAGAAAGAGGGAGAATTAGACCATATTGGGCCTTGTAGGCATTATCCAAAAGTGACAGTAATAAAAAAAAAAAAAAATGAGAGAGAGAGAGAGAGAGAGAGAGCGAGAGAGAGAGCGAGCAATGGTAAAAAAGTAGAACTTTAGTAAAGGAAAATGATATGACTAGAAAGCACTGGCTGCTCTGTGGAAAATTATCTGGCAGAGAAAGTAGATGAGGGGAGACCAGTAAAGTGGCCATTATAATAGTACAGGTAGTTGGCTGAGATGGTGGCTCAGAGTATAAAAAAGATAAATAGACAAATAGTGGAGGAGAAAGGTAGACAGACTTCAGATGTAGTATGCAGAATGAACACAATATGAATGCTTTATCATTCTACCATCCACATTAAAATTAAAATTATATGAACCTTGAAATAAATTCCACCATTTATGTTCTACATACAAAGTGTGGTTTGCAAACTCAAATATATTCAGAAGCCAGAGAGCTAATGTAAATGAGTGAGGCTAGATGAGTTGTGGGGTCTATAACATGTTTCTTTTCTTTCTTTTTTTTTAACTGAGATAGCGCAAGGAAAAAAATTGTAATTATGTAAGGTGATGAATATTAACTAAACTTACTGTGGTAATCATGTCACAATATATGCATATACTAAGTCATTTTGTTGTATATCTTAAACTAATACAATGTTGTATGTCAATATTTCAATATAACTGGAAAAAGTTTCTAAAATGTAAAAAATTGATATAATTCACATACCAAAAAAATCACCTTTTTAAAGTGCATGATTCAGTGGCTTTTAGTATATCCACAAGGATGTACAATCATTACCCCTATTTAATTCCAGAACATTTTCATCATCCCAAAAGAAAAATCACATAGCAATCACTTCCCATTTTCCCCACTGTCTCTGGTAACCACTCATCTCCTTTCTGCTATGGATTTATCTATTCTGGACTTTTCACATAAATGAAAGTATACATATAATCATATAATATATACGGCCTTTTAGGACTAGCTTCTTTCACCTGGCATAATGTTTTCAAAGTTAATCCAAATTGCAGCATGTAACAGAAGTCCACGCCTTTTTATTGCTGACTAACATTCTGCTGTATGGCTATATCACAGAAGGGAGATAGCATTTTGCTTATCTATTTATCAACTGATAGACATTTGGGTTGTTACCATTTTTTGGCTATTAAGAATAATGATGCTATAAACTTTCATGTAAACATATTTGGGTAAAGGTATGTTCTTAATTCTCTTGGGTATATACCTACAAGTGGAATTTCTGGGTCATACAGTATCACATGGTTTAATTGTTTGAGGAACTGCCAGACTTATCAAAAGCACTTGTACCATTTTACATCCCCATCATCAACGTATAAGACTTCCAATTTTTTCCACTTTCTCATTAACACTTGTTCTTGTCTCTCATTTGAATTACAGCCATTATAGTGAGCGTCAAGTAATACAGTCGGCCCTTGTTTATCGCGGTTAATCAGTTCCAGACTCTACTGCGATAAATGAATTTCCGCGAAGTAGGATTCTTTATTTATACAGTCGTCCCTCGCCACTTTGTGCTTCGACTTTCGTGGCATCACTCTATCGCGGTTTTTTCAAGTACTATACTATATTTGAAAAAACCACGATAGAGTGAAGCCACGAAAGTCAAAGCGCGAAGTGGCGAGGGACGACTATCTCATTGTGATTCTGATGCACATTTCCCTAATGACTAATGATGTTGAACATTTTTTCATGTGTGTCTTACCTATCTTCTTTGAAAAAATGCCTATTAAAATTCTTTGCCCATTTAAAAAAATGTTTTTATTGATTTTTTAGAGAGCGATAGAAACATTGATGTGAGAAACATTGATTGGCTGCTTCCTGCATGCCCCCTACTGGGGATGGAGCCCACAGTACAGGCATGTGCCCTGACCAGGAATCGAACCAGGATCTCTCAGTCAATGGGACGATGCTCAGTCTACTGAGCCACACCGGCCAGGCTCCTTTACCCATTTTTATTTTATTTTTTATTTATTTATTTTTTTTATCCTCACCCGAGGACATTTTTCAATTTTTTGTTCAGATAGAGTGGGAGGGAGAGAGAGGAAGAGAGACAGAGAAACATGGACGTGAAAGGGACACATCGAGTGGCTGCCTCCCGCACGACCCAACCAGGGGCCGGGGACAAACTGCAACCGAGGTACATGCCCTTAGTGGGAACTGAACCCGGGTCTCTCTGGACCGCAGGCCGATGCTCTAACCGCTGAGCCAAACGGGCCAGGGCTCCTTTACCCATTTTTAAATTGAGTTGTCTTTTTATTGAATTGTATGAGTTCTTTATCTATTCTGGATATTAGACCACTATCAAATATATAATTTGAAAATATTTTTTCCCCATTCACTGGGTTGTCTTTTTTTACTTTTATTTTTTTTCAATCCTCACCCAAGGATATGTTTGTTAATGATTCTAGAGAGAGGCAGGGAGAAGAAGGGAGAAAAGAGAAACATCGATGGATTGCCTCCCGCATGCGCCCAGACCAGGGATCGGACCCTCAACCTGGGTATGTGCCCTGACCAATTTTGAACCCAAGACCCTTCTGTACACGGGAAGATGCTCTAACCAACCGAGCTACACCGGCCAGGGCTCCTTTTACTTTCTTGGCAGTGTTCTTTAAAGTATAAAAGTTTTTAATTTTGATGAAGTACAATGATCTATTTTTCTTTGGTTGTTTGTGCTTAAGATGTCATATCTATTAACTTTCTTAAGGCATCCAAATTCAATTTCTTAAAATATTGTTGATGGCCATATAAAATATAGCTGCTGCACGTTTGTGACTTACGATCTTCAGACTTAATAGGTATTCTTACATGGAAATATAATCAAAAGTCATTACACTAATTTTGGAATACTGAGGTATTTAAAACATTCCTTTGCAGATTTTGTAAAAAATAAAAAATTATTATTTCTGCTAAATTTGAATACATTTTGGCATCTATAATATGGAAAAATTTCTACTTGTCTTCATAGCCAATCTTCATCCCAAATATTTTGAAATGCAATAAAATACTTAGGCAGTCACTAAATTACTTAGGTGCTTTCATCCTTTCTCTATACTTTCTACCAAAACCTCTAATCGCATCCCTATTCCTCAATAGGCTCAGAGGAGCTCTGTGAAACACAGTGTACAACTGTGATGATGTTGGTGGTGGAGTGCGGGATATACTATTAATGCCAGAAATATATTACTAGTTAAAAATAGCCTATTAAAAGTTTTCTGGAAAATTATCATTAATAACATTAATTCTATGAGAAAATGAGTTTTAGATTCCCTGGAAGTACTTTTATTTTTTTATTAATAATTTTTTTTTCTTTTTATTGATTTTAGAGAGGGAGAGGGAGAGGGAGAGGGAGAGGGAGAGGGAGAGGGAGAGGGAGAGGGGGAGAGAGAGAGAGAGAGGGAGAGAGAGAGGGAGAGGGAGAGAGAGAGAGAGAGAGAGAGAGAGAGAGAAACATCGATGAGAGAGAACACTGATTGGCTGCCTCCTGCATGCCCCCCTCCACTGGGGATTTGGCCCACAACCTGGGAATATGCCCTGACCGGGAATCGAACCAGTGACCTCTTGGTGCATGGGTTGATGATCAACCACTGGGCCACACCGGCCAGGATGGAAGTACTTTAAAACACAACACATGTATACTTGAAGACTGTTTATGCTATGTAACTTTCACAGGCTCACAACAAAATTATTGTATGTATAGAACACTAGTTTTCTAAAAATTTTGAAAGCACTTTAGAGTTCAAGGCACTGATTTTTATTCTTTATGGAAAGCAAGATGAACAGTGTAATTCAAACCATACCCAATTGATATATCTGCAGCTGAATTTCTTTGCTCATCTTCCTTCAGTTTTTCTTGTTTCTCTTTCATTTTTTGTTCTTGCTCCTTAAGTTTTTCTGCCTTCCTTTTACGAATTCTGAAAGTTAAAATAAAATATATTCTATTTGATGTTTTAACTTTTAGCATCTTGCCTTTAATCATCAAATTATGGAAAGTGCTCCAAATGTTATCACAAAACCATAATGCAGCAATCCATTCATAACCTCTTAGTAAAGCCAGCAAACATCAGTGTGAGCCAGTGTCACATTACAGCCCAATGTGAAATATAGTTATAGATGCAAAAAAATAAGCACCTATCATTGTCACAACTGACAATAATTGTCTCTCACCTAGCAGCTGCTTCTTCCCTCTCTTTTCGATGTTGTTCTGCTTTTAACTCACGGAACTCCTGCTTTGCCTGTCGTAATATATCAACATAATCTTCAATAAAATCCCTAGTAGAAACTAGGGTCAGTAGTTTCCCACAGAGAGCATGAAGTATCTTCATTTTTTCTCCTGTAAAAAAATGGTAAATAACTTCTGTATTATCTATGACAAAAAAGGAATTATGTTTGAAAATTTTTAATTTGTGGCTCAATGTGAAAATGTTTAACAAAGAATAGTTTTGGAAAAGTCTCTTAAGATCATAAATGCCAATGGCATGTCTTCAGAAAAAAGCAACTTTGAGTCCAATGTAACAGTTAGTTATGTGATATACAAGGCATTTCAAATACCAGTGACTACCTTATATACTAGTGAATTAGACATGAAAACTTTTAATTACCAAGAATTATTTTTCAAATTTTAATTTTTAGGTTCACATATAAAGTTCAAATAAAAACTAAATTATAACCACATAAATTTTCTTTAAAATGGCAATAGGCAGCCCGGCCAGTGTGGCTCAGCGTTTGAGCGTCAACCCATGCACCAAGAGGTTGCCAGTTCGATTCCTGGTCAGGGCACAAGCCCAGGTTGTGGGCCAAATCCCCAGTGGGGAGCATGCAGGAATCGATGTTCTCTCTCATTGATGTTTCTATCTCTCTGTCCCTTTCTCTCTCTCTAAAGTCAATAATAAATAAATAAATAAATAAATAAAATGGCAATAGGCAAATTGCTACTCTGAAAAGACTGCTAAAAAACACTAGCATCAATGATAAAAACTATATGAATATTAGGAATTAAGGTCCTCTACTTGTATTATATGTTCTGTTTTCTTTTTCTTCTTTATTTTAAATCTTCACCTGAGAACATTTTTGCATTTATCTTCAGATAGAGCGGGAGGGAGGAAAAGAGAGAGAGAAACATCGATGAGAGAGAACATCGATTGGCCACCTCCTGCATGCCCCCCACTGGGGATCAGGCCCACAACCTGGGCATGTGCCCTGACTGGGAATTGAATCGGTGACCTCTTGGTGCATGGGTCTATGCTCAACCACTGAGCCACAGTGGCCGGGCTCTCACTTATCCTTTTAAACTTAGATTCAGTAGACAAACCCAAAAAATTAAATAACAGAAAAGACAAATAAAAAAGAAAATCATAAATAATTAAAGCTAATATGAACAACAATAGTCGTTTCAATTTAGGTCACTATTGGTATTCCAACGCTTTTGGAAAAAAGAGATTGTATTTTCTCTTTCTCTTTTAAAACCGCTTATCATCTAAAATTTCTCATTAGCTACCTAGTTTTCTGGGTATAGGAGGCATAAGAGGGTAGAAAGTGGAAAGGTTAACCCTGGCCAGTCTGGCTCAGCAGTTAGAGCATCAGCCTGCAGACGACAGGGTCTCGGGTTTGATTCCCAGTCAAGGGCACGTACCTGGGTTGCAGGTTCGATCCCCGGCCCCAGTCAGGGTCATGTGGAAGGCAACCAATTGATATGTTTCTCTAACATCGTTGTTTCTCTCTCTCTCCCTCCTTCCCTTCCACTCTATCTAAAAAATTAATGGAAAAATATCCTCAGGTGAGCATTGACAAACAACAACAACAAAAAAACTTAAACACAAAAGAGAAAGTGTAAAGGTTATTCAAATTCCAATTTGCAAAGTTTACCTGGTGTCAAATCATACACTGAAGTGCTTGACAGTTTCTTCACTAAACTGGGATTACTTAAACGAAGCTCCATACAGGCATCATCTGTAGCATCAAATCCTCCTCGTTTTTGATATCTGTACTTTGCATTTGCTGATGTTACATCAGCACCTGAAGCTAAGATGTGCAGTCTGAGGATTTCAGAAAGAGTGCAGCTATCAAGATCCAAGCTTTTCAAACTGCAGCCTATGGTTAAAAATGAAAATAGTCATTTAGAATGTAAACCATAAATCCTCAGCAATGTAAAATGTACCTTTATAAAATTAAAAATAAAAAGCCAAAAAAAAAAAAAGCCCACACATACCCTGGTGCAACTGCGGCCATGCAGCTGCCAAAGATGCAACTGCAGACAGTGCAGATTTTGTGGGGTCTGCATCTTCATCCAAAGCCTCTGTTAGATCTTTAAGGAAATAAATACTTTATTCTAGTGCAAATCAAAGCTTGAATATTTGGGAACAATGCCCTTTTACAATGACGAAAGAAACAGCAAACACCTTAATATTCACAAACCTCAAAAGAACCAACACTGGGTACAAGCATCACTTACATTCTGCCTAGTCTCCACCTAACACTATAAATCCTGCGACATGCACTACATATTAATATTTTTCTTACTTAACATAGAGAAGACAACTTCCAAGTTACCAACAAGTTGCACATACAACCTTCCAAAAAATGGTAAAATACACTTTAAAATAAAAAACAAATCTCCTTACTCAATAAAACTTGAGGAAAGTCTACTTTGAAAATCGGAATCCACGTGAAGATATCCAATCTTTTATGAGTATCTTAAGATTGAATCATAACAAAGTATAGGTTGTAATTATCACAAAACTAACACAAAAAAGAGCTAAAAGAACTTAAAGACAGCACTGCTGTCACTCAATCATTGATTTACCCTATACATTTACATTTTGTTTTGATTTTGAAGACTCTCCGATCCAAAAAACAATAGGAAGATTTTCCTGTATTTTCTAAGTAAATTGCTTTAGCTTTGAAAACAGTGCTTAGTTTACAAATAGGACCAAAGAGCAAATCAACAAGCACAAATGTATTTAAAGCATTAGCAACTATAATTATTTCTAGTTATAATACATAGATGATAAAAAAATTAAAGTGTCAACTAAGAAAAACTTGAAGGTTACAAAACTTAAGCTTATGTCATAGTACAGTGGACACAGCTTCAGACTGAGTCAGATCATGTACACTCTAGTGTTAGCTCTGCCAGTCCCTCGTTCCACAGTATGTAGCCTTTAGATAAGTCACTAAATCAGCTTCATTTTTCTTGAAGGCCTGAGTCTAGATCAGTAGTTTTTAAATTCTTCAAATATTTCTTGGAAGCCCAATATAAAAGCCCTTGTTAAAGTGGGGTTATGGAGAAGGCAATCCTGTCCACTCATCTTTCCAAATCTCCTGCAATGGCAGCAAGGAATCCCCATACAATTTGAAGGACTCTATGGATTAGAGATTGGAAAAATCACTGGGCTAAGCTGGTTCTGTGTTTCGTTAACCTTCTACTATATGATTTCCTTCCCAAAGTTTACAAGCTCACAAAATGAATCTTAGAGAACAGAACTGTTGTCCTTTACTAAGGGAAAAAGGCAGCTCTGGTATCCTGTCCGATTACAATCCTTAATAATATCATGGCACTTAAAGCATAAACAATACTACACAGGAGAAATTATCTAAATTTTACATATGTTTACATAGAAGTTATTCTTACCAGGCCATGAATCTAGTCAAAAGACAGACATATTCTTCCTCACCAGGGAAATACTAGATCTAAAACTTTCTCAATTTTCACTTTACATATAAAGCCAAACAAACTTAAAATTGATAGGCACTCTAAAATGAACAACAGTCCTAGTTGTAGAGCTGTGAAAGTGCTCCTCCTTTGCAGCAATCACACGTTCAACCTACTTTATCTATTATAAGCTATAATTTCCTAGGACAAAGTCTATAAAGGCCTTAGGAAATAGACAACCAACAAAATAACAGTTTACTTTTGTGTTCAATTAACATGTTAAAATATATATTACTTAACTCAATTTATCTACCAAATGATACTCTCCAGAAACTGTAACTATCACTCTAGGATTTGCTTCGAGATGGTCACTTGGATACATCATACTAAGAGAATATATAGTTGAACTGTATGTGTTATGACTATCTAAATGATACTTTTATCATCATAGTAATCTAGAATTATGTATATAAAATTCCAACACTAAACAAATATCTCAGCAAATATATAAAACTATTCTATATAAGAAGGATGCTCTTATTCGTATACTTTGAAGGGCTTTTAAGTTTATGATATAAGACTAAAGTGAGAAATAGATATTTTTAATATAAGATTTTAAAAATTGCTAGTAAAAATTTCCAAGATTTGATATAACAACAGGGAGACCAAAGGCCAAAGAAATTAAATCTTGAAGACATAATTTTATGGGTAATGCTATGGAAATAAATACTCAAAATTTCAACTTCTTTGCCATTATAGCATAGTCATTATGAGGCTCTAGACTTGACTGCCTAAGTTTGTATCCCATCACTTTCTTATTAGCTATGTGTCTTTGGGCCAGTCAATTAAACTCCTTAAGTCTAAGTCTCTTTATATGTAAAAAGGCAGAAAATAGTCATATCTACCTCACAAGGGTGATATGAGGATTACATGAAATAATGCATGTATAGTGTCTTATTATCACTTATTAGCTAGCCACGTGATCTTCAGTAAATAACCTCACTGAACCTGTTTTTTATCATTAAGATAAATTCATACTTTTCTCTTCTGCCCAATTTCCCCCTTTCTAGAAATAGCAGGAAAACACCTTATTATTAAGACCAGCTAAAGAGGAAGTAAGAGAATATTCAATCCCATCTGACTATTCAATTGCTTTAGGAAAACAGTGGAAAAGCCTTTTTGTTACTGAGATGAGAGGACATATGAAAAATACCAGGGGGAACAATCTAGATCCCTTATGGAAATTGAAATAACTAGGTAAAATGTGGTTAATAGGGAAGTGAGAGAAAGGTGAAAAATTCCTAAGTATTTTTCCCCTCCCTCACATTTAAATAAATATTTTCAAAAGGAACATTACAACCTTTATTTAATGGCCAATACTTATTCAGAGACCTTACATTTATATGTATAGACAGTTCTATAAAGAATTAGAGCTATAAAAATTACAGATCAAACAAATAATGAATACAAAATATAACGATAATAGCCCTGGGCGGTTTTGCTCAGTGGTTAGAGCATTGGCCTGCAGACCAATGAGTCATGGGTTCGATTCCAGTCAAGGGCACGTACCTCTGTTGCGGTTTGTCCCCGGCCCTGGTGGGGTCATGTGGTTGGCAACCAGTCGATGTGGTTCTATCACATCGATGTTTCTGTCTCTCTCTCTCCCTCCCTCCCACTCTATCTGATAATAAGTAGAAAAATATCCTTGGGTGAGGAATTAAAAAAAAAAAAAATATATATATATATATATATATATATATATATATATATATAATGACAATACAAACACCAATAGTCACATATATTTTTCCCTTACACTAGCTCATTTTCCAACACAATTTTGTCACCCATTTTTTGTCATTGGGACTTTCAAAACTACAATATTCACCTGCTTCAAGTCTTGAATTAAATATAGTTTTATGTCTAGTATTAAGGTCAGAACTTGGTCAATAACCCTGTGATGTTATTGGTGATTAAGACAACCTAATAGCTACAAGAATGAGTATGTGCTACATTGTCTGTCTTAGATAACCCATCTTCAGTGCTGGTACTTGTCATCTTAGTTAATCTTTAGATGTTTTAAAAATGGATTTACCCCTCTGTCTTCCCTCTCGTAGAATCTCATTTAATTGACTAAGTTATCTGTGATGACAACAGGGACCACACTGCTAAAATGGCCTTGATAAGGGATCTATGGTGATTGGCACTCAAGTTAGAAATTATATTTTGCTTGAACTCAGGCTGTAAAATCAAAAGGCAACCAACAGTGGATGCATACTTATCATTATCCTGTTGCTCCAGAGACCAGGCAAAGGAAAATAAGCTCAAATTATATAAGGCTAACAATACTATTTGAATGCAGGAATGTCCTACCTTTTTGTACCAAGATTCTGCTATCAAGATGTCTCCCAATAGTTATCTCTTATTGTGAATTTTTATGCAATACACTAAAGTATTGTTTAATAAAGCTTTTATTCCTAAATCTCATAGGTAGCTAAGTTCACAGAGAGTATTATTTAGGGAATCAAATCAATCTCTTAATATAAAGTCTTAATGATTCCTCTGACTGAGGTGAATCCTAAACAAAATATCAAACATAATCTATTTTAAAAATAAAAAACGGTTTAGCCAAGAATTATTCCTACATTAATATGTACCACACACCAACTCTAGATATTTACGTACATAGAATTTAAAAAGCTAAATTTCTAGTCCAAACTAAATAGCAAAATAAAAAAATTAAATTTTATTTAACTCTGATTTAAAAACTGCCAGATCTAAAATGGAATCAGCAGTAGCATTTTCAATTTAAAGTATTAATAACAACAATTAAAGTATTTCCTTAGGTGGGGGCAAAAAAATCAGTGCTACTACAGATACTAGTCAATGAAATCAATAATGCTTCTACATCATAGGAGAGATCTAAAGGAATAAAAAGCAAGACAAATGGGGGAGAAAATATTTTTAAGGTCATCAGAAACAGGATACATTAAAACAAAGTTTTTATAAAACAACTGATAATGTGTTCCCAGGATATGACTCAAGACTTTGGTAACTTGAACAACTATATTTTATAATTGTAAAAGCCAAGTTAACTTTAAAATAACCTTAAAAAATGAGTCACTACAAAGCCACTATCAACCAACAATAATATGAATTCTGACCTTTGGTGTCAGCATCAGTTATTTGCTCTTTGGCTACTTCCTCTTCTTCTTCAGCTATCGCCTGGAAGATGGCAGTCAGGAAGAAAAAAAGCAATTCACATAGTGGGCCTTCACTGTCATTTCCTACAAGAGCTTCCTCTAACACTTCTGCGAATAAAATGTTTGAAATGAATTTAAAGTTCTGTTCATATACTGAAAAAACACTCCAATGGAATAATAAACATTATAATCAACAATAGCCTGTGTAACTATTTTCTTAAGTGCCCATTTATCAAAGTAGATCCAAGTACTATTTAAGGTAAAAAGCAAACAAAAAAACAATGATAATGATTACTATAAATTCCAATAAAATCATAAGCCAAAATCACTGCATTCAAGAAAGCCAAATAAGATTCAGTAGATCAAATACAATATTTCATCTAAGTTTAAATTTGAGGTGCAAATTAAGGCACATCTTAAAAATTATGATTTTATTCTAATTTTAATAACAATATAAAGATTTGTTATTGTTTCCCCACTGTTCTTAAGAGCTATGTGGGACATTACTTTTCCCAAATAGTGCACAGGAGAGGTAATCATCAGTATTAGATATAATCTAATATCACATCCAAGTCACAAATGTTTCTTATCGTATTTATCTTACCTAAACCAGCACTGTTTAGACCTGTAACAATGATTCATACCTCATCTAGCTCATAAGAGAAATTGAAGGAATGTAAAAGTACTCCTGAAGAATACACTCTTATTAAAATAAGAGGGGCATTATAATTCTGTCTTTGAGGGTGTTTACTTGGATCTTAAGATATTATTTTACCATTTGACAGCTAAAGATCCAAAATCTGATCCAAAGCTCTCCTCATACTAAGTTAGCTCTTAAAAATGATGTTTATACAAGTTAAAGTATGTAAGTACAGGGGCAAGACAGAACCACAAATTAAAGGTAGGCATCAACTTGTCTTCAAACAGCTGATATCAATTCCTTCTTTCCCTGCACTTAGTTACCAGGCCACCCTCAAGAAGCAGAGTCTATTCTTTAAACCCCTTGAATTCCAGTAGACCTGACCAATAGAATATGACAGAAATATAAGGCCTGCCAGTTCCAGGCCTAGCATTTAAAAAGACTAGCAGTTTCTGTGTCCTGCCTCTTGGAACACTCAGCTGCCACGTAAGAAGTGTGATGTAGTGAGATGCCATGTAGAGGAACACAGGCATGTGTGTGAAGAAGCCATCTTGAACAGGTAGCCAGGTAAGCCTTCAGATGACTCCAGTTCTAGCCACTGTCTGACAGGAACCACATGAGACCCAAGAGAGGACTGGAGAGCTAGGTCCAGCGACTCCACAGAACTTTGAGAGAGAATAATTTGTTCTTTTAAGCCACTAATTTTAGGGTGAACTATAACACAGCAATAGCACTTACCTAGGGTTACTCCCTCAGGAAATTCATCTTGAAGATCAAAAAGTTCCCCAAATGCATTAAGGAACTCCAAAACCATCAGAGCATCACCAAAGATTTCAGGAGGTAGTCTAGTTTTCACTGGAGTTGGTTCTGGAAGTTCCTGCAAGATTAAACAATTTATGTAACTATTTGAACCAAGTATAGGAAACTGTAAAAGGTAGATATGATATACTCTTTACTTAGTAAGAATCATTTCATGTAGACTAGTGGTTCTCAACCCCGAATGTTTACAACAATCACCTTTCAAACTTTTTTTTTAGGGAGAGATAGAAACATGGATCAGCTACTTCCTGCATGCCCCCTGCTGGGGATCGAGCCCGAAACCTGGGCATGTGCCCTGACTGGAAGTTGCACTGGGACCTCTCAGTCCATGGAATGATGCTCAATCCACTGAGCCACACTGGCCAGACTCACCTTTAATTTTTTTTTAATTGATTTTTAGAGAGAGAGGAAGGGAGAGGGAGAGAGAGGTAGAAACATCCATGAGAGAGAACATTGACTGGCCACCTCCTGCATGCCCCCCACTGGGGATCTGGCCCACAACCTGGGCATGTACCCTTGAACCGGCGACCTCTTGGTGCATGGGCCGACACTCAACCACTGAGCCACAGTGGCCAGGCCAGGCTCACCTTTAGAACTTTTAAAATTACAGATGCCCTGGCCTTATTCCAACTTTATTAAACCATAGTCCCTAAGGGCTTTTTTTTTTTCTTATCCTCACCCGAGGACATTTTTCCATTTTTTGTTCAGATAGAGTGGGAGGGAGAGAGAGGAAGAGAGAGAGAGAGAGAGAGAGAGAGAGAGAGAGAGAGAAACATCTACGTGAAAGGGACACATCACCAGGGCCGGGGACAAACCGCAACCGAGGTACGTGCCCCTAGCGGGAACCGAACCCTGATCTCTCTGGACCCCAGGCCGACGCTCTAACCGCTGAGCCAAACCGGCTAGGGCCCTACGGACTTTTTTCTTCATCAAATTAAGAACAGAACTTTAGGCTGAAGTGTATTTCAGACTACACTTGCTAGTAAAGAGGACCTCAGAATCTAGGTTAAGACAGTTGTGCCAATATTATCTTCAATGTGGGATCTTCTTAAGATGTGGAACAGAATTAATCTACCACCTAATGACTTAGAAATGCTTCCTTATAAACTGAGCTAAATGAATTTGGTTTGAATATTGTGATCATTTCTGGAAACAGGAAGAATTCTTTTTTTTAAACTCTCACCTGAGGATATGTTTTCATTGATTTTAGAGTGAAGAAGGGGAGGAGAGAGAGAGAAAGAGAAACACTGTGAGAAAGAAACATTGATCAGATCGACAGATTGCCTCCCATACACACCCTGACTGGGGATCAAGCCCACAACCCTCTGAGCCACCTGGCCAGGGTATGGAAGAAGTCTTTACCTAGCAACCAAACTAAACACATGCCTGGCCCCAGTGGTTTTAGATTATCAAGGATCACATAAACAACCAATTATTTCTGCAAAATAAAAATAATTATTGAGGAACTCCTGGTCAAGATGGCAGCTTAGGTAAACATAGTACTCACCTCCTTCCACAACCACATCAAAATTACAACTAAAGTACAGAACACAACCACCATTCAGAACTGCCTGAAACTGAGCTGAATGGAAGTCCTACAACCACGAAATTAAAGAAGAAGTCACACTGAGACTGGTAGAAGGGGCAGAGGTGCCAAAAAGCTGGTCCCACACCCACGTGTGCTGGATAAAAATCAGGAGGGATACCTCAGCTGTGAAAGTCCTCCTCAAGGAGCAAGGGGTCCCTGTCCCATACCAGGTACCCTAGAGCTCAAGGTTCCAGTGCCAGGAAGAGAATTCCCCATAACTTCTGGCTTAAAAACCAGTGGGTATTGAGGCTGAGGGAACTGAGGCTGCTGGAGCCCCAGGCAGTTCCTTTTAAAGTGCCCATGCATGGACTTATTCAGACTTGTTCCTTCTGGGTTCCAGTGCGGGGGAGGCAGCTTGAAAGGCACCAGAGATACGGGGAAGAATTGCATTGTTTGGCATGGGAGCAAGAGCTGGAGGGGCAGCTCTCTCTCGGACAGACGAATTAGTCAAGGCCCTTGTTCCTTTGGTGAGCCCTTCCCCCATGGGACCTGCAGACAGGCACCCATATCTGGGACTCCAATAACCTGGTTCACACTGTTTGTCACATCCTGGTGATTCCCTGAGGCTCTGCCCACCAAACTTTTGGGCTCACCCAAGCTGTTTCCAGTGGCTTTATCATAGGAATGGCCTTTCTTGGCTCATGCTTCAGATTTTCCTAAAATCTCTCAAACAAGCAGCATCTGGCCTCAGCAAGCCCCATACCTCTTGATAAGTGGCTCCAGGCCCAGCACTAGCAGCAGCTGGCCTTGATTCACAGCTTGGCCTCTCCTGGTCGCATCCAAATGCAGCACAAGCAGCAGCCATCTGCAGATTGCTGAGTAGCTTATGCCTGGTGGCCCCGGGTTGAATACAGTGGCTGACATTGGCCTGTACATCCCAGGACGCCCCAGAGCCAGCACACCCAGTGGACAGCATCAGACCACATCAAATCACCATGACCCAACCACCCCCACAAGCGACACACTCAAAGAGTGGGGACTCAGTGGGTACCACAGTCCTGCTGAAGTAAGTCTTGCTCTGTGTGGTGGGCCCTGCATAGCTGATCCTCCAAGGTGGTCAGAGGTCAGTGGTTTGTGCGCACAGCCAGTCCTTGCAGCTGATCAGCCTGAGTAAATCCCTCCCACTGAAGTGCCAAAAGCAATCAAGACTCAATTACAACAGAAGGGTGTACAGTCCACACTAGGGGTGCACCTTACGGGCCAAGCTGGGGTGATCAGGGAGGCTGTGCCACTGGACCCTATAGGACACCTACTACAACAGGCCACCCTACCAAGCCTAGGAGATATAGCAACTCTACCTAATACATAGAAACAAACACAGGGAGGCAACCAGAATGAGGAGACAAAAATAAACATGTCCCAAATGAAAGAATAGAACAAAACTTCAGGAAAAAAACCTAAATAAATGGAGATAAGCAATTTAACAGATGCAAAGTTCAAAACACTGGTTATATGGATGCTCAAGAAACTTAGTGAGGACCTCAAGAGCATAATAAAGGATCAGAAAGAAATGAAGGATGCACTAACTGAAATAAAGAATAATTTACAGGGTATCAACAGCAGACTAGGTGAAGCCAAGAATCAAACCATCAGTTTGGAATATAAGGAAGCAAAAAACACCCAATCAAAACAGCAAAAATGAAAAAGAATAAAAAAAAAAAATGAGGATAGTGTAAGGAGCCTCTGGGACAACTTCAAGTGTACCAGCATTCGTATCACTGGAGTGCCAGAAGGAGAAGAGAGCAAGAAACTTAAAACCTATTTGAAAAAATAATGACAGAATACTTCCATAACTTGATGAAGGAAACAGACATACAAGTTCAGGAAGCACAGAGAGTACCAAACAAGATGAACCAGAAGAGGCCCACACCAAGACACATCATAATAAAAATGCCAAAGGATAAAAAAGAGAGAATTTTAAAAGCAGCAAGAGAAAAGCAGTTAGTTAACTACAAGGAAGCTCTCTAAGACTGTCAGCTGATTTCTCAAAAGAAACTTTGCAGGCCAGAAGGAAATATTCAAAGTGATGAAAAGCAAGGACCTACAACCAAGATTACTCTATCCTGCAAAGCTATCATTTAGAATCGATGGACATATAAAGAGCTTCCCAGACAAGAAGAAGCTAAAGGAGTCACAATTATATGACTCCAGTATTATATGAAATGTTGAAGGGTCTTCTTGAAGAAGATAAAAAATATGAACAATAAAATGGCAATAAAAACATATCTATCAGCAACTGAATCTACAAACCAAATGAACAAGCAGAACAGAAACAGACTCATAGATACAGAGAACAACCAAAGAACTTACATGCATATATGCATAACCAATGGACACAGACAACAGTGTGGCGAAGGCAAAAGGTGGGTGGGATCGGGGAAGAGGGGGTCAATGGGGAAAAAAAGGGGGGACATCTGTAATACTTTCAAAAATAAAGATAAATAAAAAAAAATCATTATCAAAGTTTGTTAAGAAATACTACCTTAAAACTCTAAATATAGCATTTGCCTAATTGGCTATTTTCTCTCAGTTAAATATGAAGAGGCCACTATTAAAAAGAAAGAAAGATTTCATCAGCAAAGCTACATAGGGCAAACAGAACATGGGTGTGTGAAACATCACATAACAAACTTATACCTTAAGATCATCACATTCCATATCTTCTCTAGGTTTACTCCACTGTTTTAAGTGTTCCATATATTTTCGCTTTTCTTCACGTAATTTCTCTCTTTCCTAAAACAAAAGGTTAATAAAAATTCTTATAAGAAATTTATAAGGCAGCATCAGCATCACCTGGGAACTTGTAAAAAATACAAATACTTGGGCCCTACCCCAGATCTACTGGATTAGGAACTCTGGGGTTGGGACCCAACAACTGATGTTTTAAGAAGCCTTTCTAGTGATTTTGATACATGCTAAAGTGTTAGAACCACTGATCAAAACAATGCCTACCTGACATAACTACTACAAAGATGGAAAATGTCCAACACAATAGTTATTGGATAAATATTAATTTATACAATAATACAGCTCTCTCCATACTTCAAATCAATTAGATCCTGACATAGTAGGTAACAAATTATTAGAGTACCTAAAATAAAACCTCCTCTTATATTTGCAATACATTTGTTGTTTTCAAGATTCATTTAAACCTGACTGACAGCCTAGAGATACACAGAGGGAGCAATAAGTAAAGTAATATTAGAGTATAGTTGGTGAACTTCTCTTTCTTTTTACTCCGGGCCACTTCTCTTGCTTGCTTGGTCTTTTGAAACCCTTACTTCTTGGTCCTGATATTTGAAACTGCAAGATAAATACCAACCCTAAAAAGTCTCTAATAAAGTACAGTATAAATAAAATGTTTTATTATAATTTTTCCAATAAATGTTTAATATATGTTAATATTCTTCCTTTGAAATTTAGAAACACGAAAAAACAGATGTGCACTTAATCAAAATTTCAACATAAAATGGCTAGATGGTTACAGAACTTATTAACTGTGCTTTGAGTAGTCTTCTGAAATAAGTCATCCGCCCACTACAACATCATTCTTGTAGGATATAATAGGATGGGTATTCTCATTCGCTGTTGCTAAGAGTGTAAATAAGCACAACATATTTGGTAAACAAATACTCATGTACATGTACAGAAAGTTTTAAAAATGTTCTTACCCTTTGATCTATTATTCTACTTCTACAAATTTATCTAGGGACATAATCCAGTAAAAGGAAATTTATTCACAAATTTGAACAGAGTATCATTATTTATGGGCAAAAAATTATAAAACACTTAGTTACATCTATTTGTTTAACTATTAAGCAGTCACTAAAAAAGTCCACCTTACTTATTTTATTTAAGAACATGAAGAAGTGTTTATAATGTTAAACAAAAAAAGTATAAAAAATTATAAATGCTGGATCTCTTTTTTTAATGTCCAGAATAAAGATTAGAAATAAATTAATCAAAGTATTAACAGTGCTATCTCTAAATGTTACCATTTAGATTACAAGTGGTTTTTTCTGTTCTCTACCTTTTCTGGAATGAACATATATTAGACACCTCCACTCCCACCGCAATGGCCTCTTTGAAATAATTCATAAAATTTGAGGTGATTTAAACAAGCTCTGTGTATAACATGATCATCTAAGGCTACTTGTTGAGTATCTCAGAAAACCAATGACAATGACTGTCTTTGGAAAAAAATAGCTATAGAATTCTCTAAGGAATATGTAACACTGAAGATTTGCTGAAATGTTCTTATTATCACAGATGTCTTAATTCTTTAAAGAGAATAACAACTCTGTAATAATTCTTATTAGTCATAGAGTATATTGCATTTTTCTAACTATATGTTTCACTTTTAAAGGTATTACACATTATCACCTTGCCTAAATTTGGAAGTCTAAATGAGGAAGATAATTAACTTTAGAATCACACTTTAAAAGAAACTTTGAGGTATAAAGGCATGTTATGTAAAGGCATGCATATATATGCTGAACCTTAAATAATTCAATAAATTTTTCAAAGCAAAAGGGAGATAATTAGTACTGTTTATCAGTGCTCTATACACAACGATAAATGTGAATAAAAATGGTAAAAGCACTTGAAAATTAACCATGAATTTAAATGTGTAAAGCACTACTTACTATATATAGACAGCATAGTTATAATATGTTTAAATGAATACCTTTTCTCTTTCTATTTTAAGCCTTTCTTTTTCTTCTTTCTTCTTTAGTCTCTCTTCTTCAACAATTTTCTTCAATTCTTCCTTCTTTTTCTCTTTATCTTCCTTTTCTTTTTTCTTTGCTTCCAGGGCATCTGCTTTTTCTCTTTTTAATTTAGCCTTTTCAAAAGCTGTGGAGAAGGTCAACGTTAGAACTGTACACAGACTTCCGGTCAAGATGGCGGCGTAGGTAAACGCGGAATGGCGTCCTCCCACAACCACATCAAAGTTACAACTAAACTACAGAACAACCACCATTCAAAACCGCCTGAAATCAAGCTGAATGGAAGTCCTACAACTACGAAATTAAAGCAGCAGCCACATTGAGACTAGTAGGAAGGGCAGAGGCGCGACGGGCCGGTCCCACACCCACGTGTGGCGGATAAAAATTAGGAGGATACCTTGGCTGGGAAGGTCCTCCCTGAGGACTGAGGGGTCCCCGTCCACACCAGGCGCCCAGCTCAGGGTTCCAGTGCCAGGCGGAGAAGTCCCCATCACTTCTGGCTGGAAAAACCAGCGGGAACTGAGGCTGAGGCGGCTGGAGCCCCGGCAGCTCCTCTTAAAGGGCCCGCGCACGGACTTACTCGGACTCCCACCCTCCACGCTCCAGCGTGCGGGAGGCAGCTTGAAAGGCACCAGAGTCATATGGGGAAGAACTGAGTTGTTTGGCATTGGAGCGAGGGCTGGAGAGGTAGCTTTCTCCTGGACAGACGTGCTCTCATAGGCCTTTGTTCCTTTGGTGAGCCCTTCCCTGGGCCGGCAGACGCCACCATATCTGGGACTCCAGCAACCTGGCTCATACTGTTTGCCCCGCCCTGGTGATTCCCTGAGGCCCCGCCCCATCCAACTTTCAGGCCCACCCCAGCTGCTGCCAGTTGCTTTACCATAGGATTGGCCTGTCTGGGATCCTGCTTCAGCTTTTCCTAAATTCTTTCAAACAAGCAGCATCTGGTCTCAGCTAGCCCTATACCTCTTACTAAGTAATACATAGAAACAAACACAGGGAGGCAGCCAAAATGAGGAGACAAAGAAACAGGTCCCAAATGAAAGAACAGAACAAAACTTCAGGAAAAGAACTAAGTGAAATGGAATTAAGCAACCTAACAGATGCTGAGTTCAAAACACTGCTTATAAGGATGCTCAATGGACTTAGTGAGGACCTCAAGAGCATAATAAAGGATCAGAAAGAAATGAAGGATGCACTAACTGAAATAAAGAATAATTTACACAGAATTAATAGTAGAGTAGGTAAATCCAAGAAGCAAACCATCGATTTGGAATATAAGGAAGCAAAAAACACCCAATCAGAACAGCAAAAAGAAAAAAGAATCCAAAGAAATGAGGATAGTGTAAGGAGCCTCTGGGACAACTTCAAGCGTGCCAATATTCGCATCTTAGGGGTGCCAGAAGGAGAAGAGAGAGAACAAGAAATCAAAAACCTATTTGAAACAATAATGGCAGAAAACTTCCCTAACTTGGTGAAGGAAACAGACATACAAGTTCAGGAAGCACAGAGAGTGCCAAACAAGATGAACCCCAAGAGGCCCACACCAAGACACATCATCATCAAAATGCAAAAGGTTCAAGACAAAGAGAGAATCTTAAAAGCAGCAAGAGAAAAACAGTTAGTTACCTACAAGGGAGTTCCCATCAGACTGTCAGCTGATTTCTCAAAAGAAACTTTGCAGGCCAGAAGGGAGTGGCAAGAAATATTCAGAGTGATGAAAAGCAAGAACCTACAACCAAGATTACTCTATCCTGCAAAGCTGTCATTTAGAATCGATGGCCATATAAAGAGTTTCCCAGACAAGGAAAAACTAAAGGAGTTCATCACCACCAAACCATTATTGTATGAAATGTTGAAGGGTCTTCTTGAAGAAAAAGATAAAAAAATATGAACAAACAAAATAGCAATAAATACATATCTATCAACAATTGAATCTACAAACAAAATGAATAAGCAGAACAGAAACATTCTCATAGATACAGAGAACTTTTGTTGGTTACCAGATGGGTGAGGGCTGGGGGGATGGGTGAAAAAGGTGAAGGGATTAAGAAGTACAAATTGGTTGTTAGACTGACAAACCTCAAAGGGAAGGGGGGTTGGGGGGAGGGAAGAAATAAACCAAAGAACTTATTTGTATATATGCATAACCAATGGACACAGACAACAGTGTGGGGAAAGGCAGGAGGGGGGCAATGGGGAAAAAATGAGGAACATCTGTAATACATTCAACAATAAAGATAAGTTAAAAAAAAAAGCCTTCAGAAGGCTGATAAAGTTATGGAACCAATCTAAAAAAAAAAAAAAAAGAACTGTACACAGACAGAAATCAACACATTTTATAGTGTAACAAAAGAGTCCCAAAACAATTAAGGTTAAAAGGAGATCAGCAGAGATGCACAGGGGTTATAAATTCCTGGAGGAGGCCAGCAGGTGATTAAAATAAAAAAGGCAAGTTGGCTGGGTTTAAAACAGACTACTGCAGTGGGACAAGGATTTACCTGTCTTTGAAAGCCCTGCTACTCAAAGTGTAGTCCTAAAACCAGCAGTGAGGTTATCACCTTCTTAGAAATGCAGAATCTCTTCTCTCACCCAGGCCTACTAATTTAGAATCTCTGTTTTTAATAATGTTCCCAAGTGATTCATATGCACAGTCGAGTTTGGAAAGCCATGTTTTATAAGGCTGTGTAACTCGATATGCTATACCTTGAAATAGTTTTAAGAGATAAGCAAAGGTCTCATTTATCATAAAAATAGATACCTAAAGGGAAAAAAAAGATTTATACTTTAAAAAAAAGCAACAACCCAGAAATATGCATTTTAGAAACCTCCCCCACATGGGCACAGAGAAATATTCTTTCCTGATCTAAACAGTTTTTGGAGGAAATGTTAAAACTCACCTAGTGACTTCATTTCTTCTTGTTTCAAAAGTTTGTCTCTTTCTTTAGTAGCTTTATTCCTATAACTTGCAATAGTCTGTTTATTAGCAATGCTGTCCTCCTAAGAAACAAACCAAGAAACTAAGGTTGTAGACCACAACTTTTACAAACTGATAGTCTGCCTTGTTCTTGCAGGAAGAACAAAAAACAAAAATTTAATAGCTCTCCTCAATTATACTTTCTTTATACTAAAATAAGGTTTTATTCTAAAGCATAATTGAACTTTTAAAAATATGATATTTAGGCCCTGGCTCGTTAGCTCAATTGGCTAGAGCGTCACCCCATATGCCAAGGTTGTGGATTTGATCGCTGGTCAGGGCATATACAAGAATCAACCAATGAATGCATAAATAAGTGGAACAACAAACTGATGTTTCTCTCTCTCTCTCTTCCTTCCCTCTCTCTCAAATCAATAAAAATTTTTTACATAAAAATAAAAATATGACATTTATTAAGGTAACATTGGTTAGCAACATTATATAAATTTTAGGTGTACAGTATTATAATTCAGTATCTGTACACTCTATTGTGTGCTCCCCACCCAAAGTCTAGTTTCCTTCTGTTACCATATATTTGACCCCCTTTACCCAATTTGCCATGCCCCCAACCCCCTTCCCCTCTGGTAACCACCATTCTGTTGTCTCTATCTATGATTCTCTTTTTGTTTTGTTTAGTTCATGTTACTTATTCAGTTTTTGTCCTTTTCCTGTCTGACTTATAACTGAACTTTTAATAACTCTAATCATAGTAACATACAGAATATAAGTTAATTTTATAGTCTACAAATTACTGCAAAAACTTTCCAGAAAAAACAACTGGTAATCTATAAAGGGAGACTTTAAAAAATATGCATTAGAAAAACAAAAAAATCCTTATAAACTAAACGGTGTAGACATCAACTATATTAGAGAGAGAGAACAGTAATGTCAGGAACATTCTGGGGCTAATGTTAAAAAATGTCAAAAGTTTATTTCTACTTTATTTCTTGTGAAAATAATGTCTCTAACCTGCTTTACTATCTCTTATATTAAATACTCTTTATGTTTCAATACCATCATTTATTCCCTCTATTTCACCCTGGTTTGCATTTTAATAATTGCTTCTATGCTTGCTTCCACTGTGGTATAAAATCCCTGTGGAATGAGAGCCATGTCAAATTCACACTGGAAGCTTCTACAAGCCTCACTGCTGAGCAGTTATCATCATACAGTACACATATTTTGTTGTGTGTGAAGGAATGTGTTCCTTCCTACAGGCTATGGAGGTGGGGGTGCCAAACACTGCTCTTGATTTTAAATAGTTTTATTAAGACTTACAAGGTAGTTTTTATCTATTCTTTACTTACCTGACTAATAGATACTCGTTTGGGAGGCCTCCCTCTTCTCCTGTTAGCAGGACTGAAGATAAAGGTGGGTGGATTATCAGGAAAAAAATAAGAAAAATCTTGGTCTGCTATTTTATATGTTGAAAGAGATGATGCCTTCATAAAAAAAAGACACAGGGTACAATAAAAACACATTAGTAAACCACATGTAGATATGCTCTAACATGTCATCTAACTGACATGTTAGATCAGGTCCAAAACATTAGAATTTCTTGTGCTATTATGTAGTAATAGATATTTTAGTTAGTTTATTTGATCCTTTAAAAAGTACATAATCAGCTTTACCAGAAAGAAAACCAAAATTGAAATAAAATACTCAAGAATGTTTCATCAGTTTCCTGAATTCTAAAACTATTTCAAAATTATATTTATAGAAGAATCAATTATTTGCTTTGCTTTTGACTAATTTTGTATGAGATTTTCTATGTAAATAATCCATATATTTAACATTAAAATCCATCGTATTAACCAATACATTTTTCTTAACTATTTCTTAACTGCTAAACATCTAGGTCCCCCCCGCCCTACTCCCAATTTGGGGTGGTAACAAATATTTTTATGTATTAAATTTTAAAGTTGATCTAGATAAAAGCAGAAATACTGACAAATTCCTATAAAGTTTCAACTCAGAATTTAAATTCAGAAAAATCAACCTCATTTTTATCAGAAGTGGTGTGGTCTAGAATAACTGCTAAATCTAAGAGTTTCTCTCCTTTTACTTTGTATTCAGAATTTGTTCACCTTTTATCCATGACCAACTCTAGATTTTTTATTTTTGATGAGCAATTCTGAAGATTATTTTTTGTCTAACATCTAAGATCATCATTCTTTATTTTTCTTGAAGAAAACATGTGCCATTTATAGAAATATCTTTCAGGAAATGTGTAAGAAAATAATGATACACAACTTTAAAGTATTAACAAAACAGGACTACTACTGGGAATTCATTTTTCTTTTTTTCTCTAATTTTTTAAAATTTTATTAATTTATTTGTGTTACAGATGTTTCTCCTCTTCCCCCCCGCAGACACCCTCCTCCCTATCCTGCCCTCCACCAAGCATTGTATATAGTTCCATTTTGGGTAGAACATAGCTTTTAACATCTAAAATCCAATCAGTTCTGGCCATAATAAATCAAGAATCTATTAAGATTTTCCATAAATTCCATTAAGATGGTTGTTTACTATCCCACATAAATAACCCCTGAATTGATAGAATTGCCCTTTAAATATGAATGTAAAGCACATGAGTGGTTTCTTTACAAATATATATATATATACTCTAAAAAGTCAAAATAGGCTTTAATACATTAATTGCTAAGGTTCCTTATTCACACACAGGTATTGTACAACAAATATAAATACCCATATCTTTGTGTACTTGTAGGTACTCCTAACAGTCTACATTCACCACACTGAGTATCAAACTTACACCAGATATCCATGAACAATCTTTCATTATACTCTAAGAGAAAAATGTTTACTGTCACCTTAATTTTCATTTATTTATTAAGTAAAGTTGAACTTCTCTCCATATTTATTGACTGTTTATTTTCCTTGGTGAATAACTGCTGATGTCCTTCACCACTATTTCTAATTGGGTTGTTTTTGTTCATTGATGTGTAAGAGATTTTTGTAAATTAGAGGAATTGGCCAATTGGCTATTTAAATATACAACTATTCATACATATATTCACTGACTGCCTATCAAATGCCAGGCACTATTCTAGCCACTTAACACAAGTATTAAAATTGTTAACTTCTTGTAAGTATCATTTTACATGGCTATCTGATAATCAATGCCATCGATAAAGCATAATTTAAGCATTCTCCTAACAAGACAAATACATAAATATGCTCACATTTTTAAAAATTATTTCTTTCAGATGATTCTATCTTATGTTTTCAAATTTTTATATTTCATCCACTGTGAATTTTGATCATGTCTGGTCTGTTTTTCTACTGAAGTTTTTATGTTTTTCTAACTGATTTGAGCTCCTCATTATATTCACTGAAAGTATTTTTCCTCTGGCACTTGACATCTATTTATGACATTTTAAACCTACACATATTTATACTGTCAAATCACTCTCATCATTGGTATTTCTTTTCTATTGCTCCTCCTAAGTATTTCAGCATAACAGTAAGATTTATTTCACTTCATTTCTTTTTTTTTTTTTTGAGTTAGTTAACCAAATATCCTAGTTTTATTTAAAAATAATCTATCTTGGTCTACAGAGATTTAAAAAGTTCCTTTTCACATAGAGTAAACTCATCTATTTTTTTTTCACTTCTTTTCTTTTGATGTAACATTTACACATAATGAAATGCATCAATCTTAGGCATATAACAGCTGGTTTCTAGCACATGTATACATCTCTCCTACCCATTCTATTGTGTTTTTTTTTTAACTTAGATTTAGCAATTCTCCCAATGTGTGTTAAATATTTCTCATTTTTAAGAATTAGTTTTAGTTTTACCATTTGACTTTTTACTCAGTGTATAATGTGAAGTTTCTAAACTTGATTTCCCCCCCTTTCAACGGTTATGAAAATAATCTATCTGCTTAGTATTGGTCTCTGATATTCTTTTTATTTTATATGTTGTTCTCCTATCTAGTAGGGTCTATTTTAGCATTGTTCTTTGATCGATTTTTGTGAGCCAGAACCACACTATTAGAAAATTATGGTTACTCTAAACCCACAACCTTTCGTTTTCCAAGTTTTCCATCTGTTCTTACCTGGTTAATCTTTCTTACCAGGAAAAAAAAAAGTGGTAGTACCTGTACCACCTAGCAATTCTAGAAATTGCAAAAACAGTATTTAAGCCAATATATGAAGAAAATTACTAAAAATTGGCTCTAGATAAAAAGAGAGCTATTTTCAAACAACTTTGAAACAACATTTCTACAATGTTATAACTTTATATCACTACCCACTTATTTTTTTTTCTTCTAACAAATAATTTTACTGTTCTAATTACCTTAATTTTAATGACTCCATCTTGTGGTTCACAGTGTTGCTTTAGAAAAAGCTTTAGTTTATCACGAGAAAATAGGTGTTTTCTCCGGCTAAAGGGGAAAAAGGAAAAGAAAGAGGAAAGTGTTAGTATTAAAAAATTCAATACAAACTCCATAATCTCTGTAAATTCATAACCTCAATTTCAAGACTAAGAAAAGGACATTTCATTTTCTAAGAGTATTTATGTAGAAGTAACAACAAACTTTTTTTTTAATCCTCACCCAAGGACATTTTTGCACTTATCTTCAGACAGAGTGGGAGGGACAGAGGGGGGAAGAGAGAGAGAGCAACATCGATGAGAGAGAGACACATTGACTGGTTACCACCCACAGGAACCCAACTACAAACTGCAACCGAGGTATGTGCCCTTAGCAGGAACCTGGGACTCTCTGGTCTGCAGGCTGATGCTCTAACTGCTGAGCCAAACTGGCTAGGGCAGTAACAAGAAACTTTATACAGAAGTATTTATACAGAATGTTATAAGATCTACTTGATTGGATCTATTATAAAAGTCCATTAAAACAGTATACATTTATTGCTTAGGAACCATTTGGAAATAAAATAAACCTCAAGGAAAATATAGTTACAAAGAGTAAACCAAATCTTATAAGATTAGATGATCATTCCTATAAGTTATCACCATTAAAATTTTTTTGCCCTTTGTTGTTTTCACCCAAGGATATTTTTTTCCATTAATTTTTAGAGAGAGTGGAAGGGAGGGAGAAAAGGGAGAAAGAGAGAGAGGGAGAGAGGGAGGGAGAAGGAGAGAGAAACATTGATGTGAAAGAGACACACTGATTGGTTGTCTCCTGCAGGCGCCCCTACTGGGCTGGGGATCAAACCTGCAACCCAGGTATGTGCCCTTGACCGGGAATTAAACCTGCGACCCTTCAATGCTTGGGCCAATGCTCTAACCATGGAGCCAAACTGGCTAGGGCCCATTAAAATTCTTTAAAAAATTAAAATCAGTAGGCAACAATAAGGATTTTCCCTATGTATAGTGCTGATTCTTTTAAACATTAACCACTCACTATCTCTCTCTTTTGATTAGGTCTCAAAGAAGAATTTTTAAAGATACTCAATTTTTATTACTTAACTTTCTTAAGGAATGAGAAGAGACCAATCAGATGTTTGTGTCTAATGAATAAAATATTACAAATGTGACTGACATTTGTAAGCACCATCAGATTTCTCAGCTTTGAAAATTAAGTTCTTTCATGAGAATTACTTCATAAATAGGATCCTTCCTAAATTCCTGGATGTGAAGACTATTTGGGGTTAGTTACAAACCTAAATAAATGGCTCATGAAGTTCATTAGGATTCATTTTATCAGTCTATCAACATATAAATGAACATTTATTTTAAAAAAGGAAGCAACCACTTGCAACACTACCCATTTGTTCTACATCAAATCTTCTTAACCTAACATAATTATACTACTTTAAACAAGATTAGAGAAGATACTGAATTTTACCTGATTTGTGTAGCTTTAACAATAGCACATTCATACAATTCTTTTTTAGTGGGTTGCACCTTGTACTTGAACAATAAGGGATCAATTGCATCACTTTTCTTCCTAAAAAGAGCAGAGAAAAGATACAAGTCAGTTAATAATTTCTTTGGAAATGTGAGATTTTGAATGGAAATTTAGTTTCTAAGAATATACTATAACAGAACCTAATGTATTTTTATTTTAACTAGAATTTTATATGTTACTGATATCCCTCACCATTCTATTAGCCAAAATAGTATGTGGCACTATTTTATGTTAGGTAGGCACTCTAATTACTCATTCAATGAATTTTCCTTGGGTATAGAAAATAACTAGAGATGAATTAGCACAGAGTACCCAGTTTAGGTTAAATTAGTAAACAAACAAATAGCTCTTATATTTGCTGTTAAACTTTCTTCTTCATAGCATTGTAATCCAAGAATAAAAGTGGAGATAATGTAGTTTACCCCATTTTAAGAATTGACAAGTACACATTTAAAACCCCTATCCCCACCAACTTCTTATCTTTTCTTCCCTTGAGAGTGCATTCATTCAGTTATAAATTTCAACATGCTACAATGTGGATGTACCTTAAAAAATTATATGAAATGAAATAAGCCAGATACAAAAAGATAAGTATTATATTATGATTCCACTTATATGAAATATCTAGAATAGATAAATTCACAGACACAGAAACCAGATTAGAGGTTCCTAGGAGTAGGGGTAGAAGGAAATGGGGAATTATTACTTAATGGGTACAGAATTTCAGCTTAAGGTGATGAAAAAGTTTTGAAAATAGTGATGGTTTTACAACACTGTGAATGTAATTAATGCCACTAAATTGTACATTTAAAATGGTTAAAATGGCAAATGATTATCTTATGCATGTTCTCTCTCTTTCTCTGTCTCTGTCTCACCCTTTCTCCAACCAATGCTGGTGACCATTTTGACCACCTAGGCTTAATTCCAAATATGTTGCTTTGCAGATATTAGAACTACGTGATGGACAAATCTGCTAATCCAACTTCTATTTCTCTTCAATGATATAAGAATATGACCATCTACACTTACAGAATGGGTCTGAGGAATAAATAAGACAACATATGTGGGTACTGTTATACAATTTAACTCATGGAAAATGCCCAATAAAGAACTGTTCCCTTCCCTTCCCTTCAACCCACAAACTAAAACATAAGAAAACCCAGATTATGTTTTGTTGGTAGGGAACAACCTAGAAGTAAATCACTTGAGTTAGGGAATTAATAGAAATAACTCAACAGAGTAAAGGTCCATAGATGACTATGTTTTACCCTTCCTGGTATCTCAGGATACAGCAGTAGCAATCTGTCAACAACCAGGCATTTTATGATGTTGATGTATAGTGAAAGCTCAGATTCTTTGAGAATCACAAACAGGTTAAAAATATCTATGAATAAAGTAATAGATCAGCTTACTCTTTTTCCTATATCAAAGGTTTATTTCAAGTACCTATATTCAAAGGAGAAGGCACACACTACCTAAGCAGGAAGGAAATTGACTGATTACTCCTACAGCCAAACTTAATTATACTTTGTAATGAGCTTGTTATAAGTGGCAGAAGTGGGATTTACCAACAGAAATACTCCTCTAAATGCTACATGTAACAGGCAAAATATTCACTTACTAATTGGGATTCTGAATTAATTTGCTTTGTACTCAAGGTAACAAATTAGCCACAAAATATGCAGGTAGCTCATATTCAAATCTAAAAAGAAGGGAAAGGACATTAATGCACTGAATAATAGAGTGCCGAACCTAAGAATCTAGACATTCCTCATCTCAAAGCACCTAAAAGAATTAGAAGAGTATATTAAAAGTTACTATAAAATATGCCCTGGCAGGTTTGGCTCAGCGGTTAGAGCGTCGGCCTGTGGACCAGAGAGTCCCGGGTTCGGTTCCCGCTAAGGGCAAGTACCTTGGTTGCAGTTTGTTCCCGCCCCGGTCGTGTGGGTGGCAATCAGTTGATGTGTCTTTCTCACATCAATGTCTCTCTCTCTCTCTCTCTTTTCCCCCCTCTCTCCCTCCTGCTCTATCTGAAGGTAAATGCAAAAATGTCCTCTGGTGAGGATTAAAAAAAAAACAAGTTACTATAATATAATCTGAAATGATAAATTATTTTGAAATGAAAAAAAAAACAAAACAACTAAACAAATTCTTATTTAAATGTCAATTAAAAATATATTTTATATACAAAATCTGTATTTAACCGTTCAAGACTCATCTAATATATAACTAACTCTAAGGGTTACAATCTTTGCTATAGTCCAAGAAAAACACATGAACTACTCTCAGAGGAGCTAAAGAACACACATTAACTAAAATAATACCCACTGATTTTGCATGTCAAACTATATATTCAATAAGAGACACAGACAAGTAAGTGACCTATTAATTTTTTTCTGCTTGATAGTAGCAACTCAAGAAAAAAATGAGGTGTATCAAAAGACTTATTTATATAGGACCATATCATGCTTCATTCCCTCACCTGAAAATCATTTTTTCTGTCAGGCAATGTACTAGCTAGATGAACTTGTGCAAAGCCAATTAACCTTTCTAAGGCTGATTCTTGTTAAGTAAAAATAACAATAGTCTTCCAGAACCGACAAACATGCAAATCAAGCACTTAGCAGAGTGCTAGGACAGAGTAAATGCTCAAATGCTAGCTATGGATACAACAGTCAGACAAAATGAGAACTTGAATTACAAGGGTTTGAGGCACAGAACTTGTTACTAAGCATTTCAGGAGCAAAGGAGTTAAAGGAAGTGTTTAAGAGTGGCCTCGGGTTTCTTATTTGATTACGCCACTATTCACTGAAAATGGGGAAGAAAAAGACAGACACAAGACAGGCTGGAGAAAGCATTTTTAAGTCTGAGATTCCTAAAAGGCAGAGAGGGAACAGAATGGAACAGTGAAGAATTAGATGGCTGTTGTGGAGAACAGGAGGGAGCTGAGCTAAAATATTTAAATAGACTCTTAATCAGTTGAGGACTCAGCTGAGATTTTAAATTTACCTGCAAGGAGTGCCTATCTAGATGTGTTTGTGTGATTTTTCTCCAAGAGCACTCAGCTGACCCAGGCTGTCAATTGAATGCATTTCAGAAGGTTGCAGAGTTTGTTTACCATATGTACCATAAAGTGAATAAGTCTAATACAGTACAGAATGAATTTTCCCAAGTAAACAAAAGTAAAATGTGTAAGTGTAATTGAATGAGATGAGCTTCAATTGCTCTTAAGCTGCTAACTAGAGTTAACTACGTAAGTTTCAGTTTTTCCAAACTCTAACACAGTGTGGAACCACACTGTTTAGCTGAATAGTATACCACAGTATGACTAGAAAGGAAAGGGAGGGATTAAAGTATGTTTCAATGATATCATTACCCAATCTGATATGCATTTTAAAATTAATAAAAACCACTTACCCATTTTGAAAAGAACTATTTTGTGTTTCTGAATCATCACTATCACTGATAATAATAGTTTCTCCATCTACACTGCTGACATGTCCATTAGAAAAACCATTCTGATGTGATGGAGGGAGGACTTCCAAAATCCTACACTGTAATCTGAAAGAAAATGATACATTAAAAAATGCAAATCATTTAATATTTTGGTTTTATAGAAATTACGGCTGATTGATGTAACCAATTTTATAAAAAAGAAAATCTATAACATCCAATTTAAGCAAAGTTTGGCTACAATTTAAAATAATACAGAACTATTTTAAATGTTAATTTATCAAAATTCTTGGCAATTATATTCTTTTTTTTTTTAAATCCTCACGTGAGGATATTCCTCCATTTATCTTCAGACAGAGTGGGAGGGAGAGAGAGAAATAGCAACGTGAGAGAAACACATCAATTGGTTGGTTGCCTACTGCATGACCTCGACTGGGGACTGGACCGCAACTGAGGTATGTGCCCTTGACTGGAATTGAACCCATGACTCCTTGGTCCACAGGCTGATGCTCTAACTACTGAACCAAACTGGCCAGGGTGGCAGTTATATTCTTAACTGAAGTTACTATTTAGAAATCAAATCCTGGCATAATATCTCATTATACAGATTGGACCTTATAGTTTTTCAAAGCTTCCAATATTTTAAATTCTGAAATTTTCCTGATCATAATCTTTTGCATTCTCACTGCAACTTTTTAAAATTGATTTTTAGAGAGACAGAGAGAAGGAGGGGAGGGAGGGAGGGAGAGGAGAGAGGGGGAGAGAGCACGAGAGAGAAACAGAAACATCTATTTGTTATTCCACTTATTTATGCATTCACTGGTTGATTCTTGTATGTGCCCTGACTGGGGATTGAACCTGCAACCTTGGCTTATCAGGACGATGATCTAACCAACTGAGTTATGCTGCCAGGGCCTCACTGTAACTTTTGTTGTGATTTCTGATCTCTGGAAAGCTTCCTATCCATTAACTCTATTACCCCTATTTTGGCTTTCCTTAGCTCTGCCCACTCTGTTGGGGTTTTATGCAGTTTCAGACTCATTCACAATTAAAATATTCCTCAATCCCATTTTACTGTTCCATTTTCAACTGAAATAATTAAAATGTGGTATATATCCATACAATGGAATATTATTCAGCAAAATAAAAAAATACAAAGAAGTACTGATAACATACTACAGTATGGATAAACCTTGAAAGCATTATGCTAAGTGAAAGATGTAAACGGCCACATAATATATGATTCCATTTATATGAAAAACAACAAAATAGGCAAACCCATAGAAACAGAAAGTAGATGAGTGGTTGCCAGGAACTTGGGGGAGCAGGGGGAGGGGTAAGAGATGAGAGTAAAGGGCAGTGGCTGCAAATGGTTCCAGGCTTTCTTTTTGGGATGTAGAAAATGTTCTAAAATTAGTTTGTAGTGATGGTTGTGCAATCTATGAATATACTAAAAACGACTGAACTGTACATTTTAAATGGGTGAATTTCATGGTATGTGAAATGTATCTCAAGTTGTTAAATAAATGCAGTCACAAGTAAAAGCAGGGTACAGTAGGGAGAGGGAAGGAAGGAGGGAGGGAGGGAGGGAGGGAGAGAGAGAGAGAGCGTGCACATGTGCATTGCTAGAAGCTGGAATCATATCTATGACACTTCTATAACTCTTAGGCAATTCAGGGGGAGGTTTTATTAATTAAGAATATCTTAAGTACATGTATACTACCAATGACTAACTCTTTTATTCTCTATAGAAAATGCAGCTCAAGATTAGAAAATCTGATCAATGTGTCATTCATTTGGTCATCTCATGCCATAAACAAGTTCTGACACATGTGGGCCTTCATAAGACTGCCTGTCCATTCACTAGCCCCATTCTCCCAGGAACTTCATACTTCCCATATCCCACCTTCTTCCAAATAGCTCCTATAGAGCTGTCATATTTCCACAAGACCCTGGCCATCGTTGATACTGGGTGGGCACCTTTTGCTAGCCAGTACCTCCTTTCTAAGATTTTAAAATCTGGAATCTAGAAAGTAAAAATCAGTTCCTCTCCCATCATGGAATATATAAAATATAAAATTGTGGTACTGTTGGCATCCATGTTTCCTGCTACATGGAGTGGGCCAGTATGCAGTGAAAGAAGAGAAAGCCTACAAGGGAGAAGAGAGGAGAGATGGCATGGGTACGACTAGAGGCAATCAGTTCTCTTATTCCTGTTCTTCCTCAGACTTTAGATGCACCTTGCCATCTCAGGTTTCGCTGGTTAATCTTTCCTTCGATTCAATAAACTGATAATTTAACCTTTTGCATGTTTTTTCAAAATGAATTTCGGTCACAGCTAAAATAAACAAAATCATACAATTCCAGAAAGACAAACAGTATATTTAGAGTTGGTTCATTTTAGGAAGCTGGTGAATTTTAATAAGATAATAGCACTTTTCATCAGTGTACTCTTTAGAATATGCTTATATTCTCTTTTACAACTCCTTTAGTATCCCTTACAATATCTAACATTGTAGTGATGGTTGTGCAATTCTATGAATATACTAAAAACTACTGAACTGTACATTTTAAATGGGTGAATTTCCTGCTAGGAAATCAAGACTATGGATTTCCTGCTAGGAACTTTGCACTATACCCAAACAGAAGAAAGCAAATGGTTCTACAGCATCCCAAAGTTTAAGAATCAGCAAAATGTTGACACGTAGATGAATTAAAAGCACTCAAAATATCTTATCTTCTTGCTTCACTCATTTCTTCTCTCCCTGAGACTTATACAGGTTAAATTGAAAGTATGCTATATGGCTCCTTTACAATTTGTTTTTTAAAAAACAATTTAGAAAAGTGGGGATGTTGCTAGTGATTTTACAGAAATAAAAAAGACTATAGGAAAATACTATGAACAATTATATGCTGATAAATTGGATAACCTAGGTGAAACGGAAAAATTCTTAGAAACACACAAACTACCAAAACTAACTCAAGAAGAAATGGATAATCTAAAGAGATCTATAACTAGCAAGTAGATTGAATCAGTAATCTAAAACCTCTCAATAATAAAAAGCCCAGGCCCTGGGTGGTGTAGCTCAGTGGGCTGGAGCATCAACCAGTATACAGAATGGCTGTGGGCACATACCTAGCTTGTGGGTTCTATCCCTAGTCAGAGCACATATTAGGTTGTGAGTTTGATCCCTGGTTGAGATGATTATGGGAGGCAGATGATCGATGTTTCTCGCACATCAGTGTTTCTTTCTCTCTCTTCCACCCTCGTTCCCCTCTCTTAAAAAACAAAAAACAAACAAACAAAAAAAATAAAACCCAGGACCAGGACCAAGTATTTAAACAGTCAATACCAATTCTTCCCCAAATTTTCCAAAATACTGAAGAGGAGAGAACCCTTCTTAACTCATTCTACAAGACCCTGATTCAAAGACATGACAGAACATGTAAAGAACTCTTATAACTCTACAAAAAACACACAATCCAATTCAAAAAATGAGCAAAGAACCTGAACAGACATTTCTCCCAAAAAGATACAAATGGCAATAAATACATGAAAAGATGGATCTCAGTCATAAGGGGAATGCAAAAATCAAAACTGCAATGAGATATTACTCACTAACATGGCTTTTATGTATTTATTTATGTATTTATTTATTTATTTTTATCCTCACCTGAGGACATTCCTGCATTTATCTTCAGATAGTGCGAGATGGAGAGAAATATCGATGTGAGAGAGACACACCGACTGGCTGCCACCTGCACAACCCCAACTGGGGCTGGCGACGAACTGCAACTGAGGTACATGCCCTTAGCGGGAACCAAACCCAGGACTCTCTGGTCTGCAGGCTGATGCTCTAACCACTAAGCCACACCAGCCAGGGCAACATGGCTATTATTAAAAAAAAAATACACACTGAGCCAGTGTGGCTCAGTGGTTGAGCGTTGACCCATGCACTGGTTTGATTCCCGGTCAGGGAACATGCCCAGGTTGTGGGCCCAATCCCCAGTGGAGAGCATGCAGGAGGTAGCCAATCGATGTTCTCTCTCATCGATGTTTCTATTTCTCTCTAAAATCAGTAAAGAAAAAAAAAACATACACAAAAAATGAAAACTGAGTGTGGGTGAGTATGTAGAGAAACGATGACCCTTGTACACTACTTGTGGGGATGGTAAAATGATGCAGTACTGTGGAAAACAATATGGCAGTTCCTAAAAAGATTAAACAGAGAATCATCATATGACCTGGCTATTCTACTTCTAATTATATACCCAAAAGAATTGAAAATGGGAACTCAACAAATACTTGTATACCACTGCTCATAACGGTATTATTCCCAATAGCCAAAAGGTGGAAATAATTCAAGTGTCCATCAACAGATGAATAAACAAAATGTGGTATATACACATACAGACCACATTTTAAATACCACATTTGGAACATTATTCAGCCATAAGAGGCTGACACGTGCTACAATATGGATAAACCTTGAAAATATGCTCAGTGAGATAAGCCAAACATAAAAGAACAAATATTGCATCAATCCACTTATCTGAAGTATCTAGAATAGGCAAATTCACAGAGATAGAAAGTAGAATAAAAGTTACCAGGTGCTGGAATGAGGGAGAAACGGGGAGTTATTGCCTAATGGGTACAGAGTTTCTGTTTGGGATGATGAAAAAGTTCTGGAAATAGTAATGATGGTTACACAACACTGTGAACGTACTTAAAGCCACTGAATTGAACATTTAAAAATGGTTACAATGGTAAATTTTACGTTATGCTTATTTTACAATTTTTAAAAAAAGGAACTGTTTTTGTTTTAAAAATGAAGCTCAGTTACTAACCCTATATTGGTAGCAAACGGAAATGGTGTCAAAAGAATTGAAGGTTGACTTTTACTACTGGCTGATAGAACTAAACCAGTGTTTCTAAAGAGGAACAACTACAGGAAATTATATCAAAATGTGTTAGGTAATTATGTAGCCTGCTGATAAAAAGGATCTGTAATTTAGTGACACGAACTGCCCCAAAACATGCAAGGACTCAAATGGACCCACTTTTGAAGTGCCTGGGTATCACAACCAGGGATCATTTTATTCAGGGTTTAAGAGGTGATGAAGAAAGCTTTTCAGTGAACCTTTGACAAGGTTCTTCAAGTTAGAAAAAGAGATGGTTTTCACTGGCAGGGCCTAGGTATGTACCCTAACTAGTGATGTGGTCACAAGGAAAAAACAAAGTAAATGGGTCTACTCTGGGTACAAGTATGGTTGATGTGGTGCCTAAAATGGTTTGCCAGTCCACTGAAGGGAATTGCCTATGGCCCCACAATGAGGCCCACAGAGCTATACTAACTCAAGAGCTAACTTATTTAAAACCAACAGAAAATGAACAGAAATGCAAATTCCCTGACAGAGGAATAAGGGTGAAGGAAACCAGTGTAGCATAGGAGCATTGCCTAGAATGTAGTAGATGTTTTATATAGAAATTATACTAGTTATTATCAATGCTACTGTTAACTTTACGCCACACCCAAACCATAGGTTATCAGTTCTTGTTACTCTAATCAAGGTTAGGCGTCCCATTGGTACTTAGCTAAACTTCAGTAAACTACACAAGATGTCAAGTCAACACCTTCTAATAGATTTCCAAAGAGACTCAGACTATGTTGTCAAATCCACTTTCTATAATTTCTTGGTTCTAGGGAGTCCAAAGATCAGAGCGTAAAAAAGGTTAAAAGAATCACGAAATAAGATGCAGCTAGTGGGTCTTGAGAATACAGAAACTTCCTAAATTAAAGTTATGCTTCATTATTTGAGGACAGAATGGAGGTTGACTATTATTAGAGTTCCTGTATGCCAGATAAGTATGTACATTATACATATTTCTCTCTTCATATCAACTCTGCAAGTTACACACGTTTCAGAAGATGAAATTCAGGGTGAGAGGAGTTAAATCATTTGCTCATGGTCACACAACCAGGAATGGTACAGCCAAAACTTTAACTGTAGTTTCTAATCTTTAACTCTATTACTGGATTGAGGGGAACAGCAACACTATATTGACCCAAGGGTATTTCAGAACTTTAAGTCTAGGTAGTCGAGAAGCTCCTAAAGTGCTAACTACTTAAACACATTTCAGAGTGAAATCAAGTCTGGAACAGCAGCAAGCACAGAATGAAGACATAGCAGAAGTCAGCCATAAATCTGTAACAGTGATAAGCTTAATAAGGAAATAATCTTTTATGAAAATATTCTGGAATGGTATATATACCTCTCCCTCTAAAAAGTTGTTTCTGTTTTTTAGGCTGTAGTAGTTGTTGTTAATCCTCATCCATTTAATTTTTAGAGAGTGGAAGGGAGGGAAGAAAGGGGGAGGGAGGAAAGGGGGAGGGAGAAAGAGAGAGAGAGAGAGAGAAAGAGAAAGAGAGAGACACATCGATTGGCTGCTTCCTGCACGTATCTCAGCTGGGGCTGGGAATCGAACCTGAGAACCATCAATGTGCAGGCCGATGCTCTAACCACTGAGCAACACCGGCCAGGGAAAGTTGTGTTCTTTCTTTTTATTTTTTGGTACGTGCCCCTAGTGGGAACTGAACCCGGGACTCTCTGGTCCGCAAGCCGACACTCCAACTGCTGAGCCAAACCGGCCAGGGTGTTTGTTTTAATAGTCATTTATTTTGTTTTAATAGTCATAGTTCAATTTATATCTCAAAATACAAATTTATTAAAGCAACAGCAAATCATGAGACATTCTAGAATTGAAATATAAGCAGAATTTTTACAAGGCATTTTGGGTAGAAGATAAATAGTTAACAGCAAAAGGAAAGATGACTAGAAACCTGGGGAGACCTACTTGACAAAAGGACTGCGCCTCTCTGTTTGGGTCTCTAAAAATGGAATATGTTGAATCTATGGCACGCTTTACACCTGCTCTCCTGTGTTGCCTCATTAACAATTTATTTTCTTAAACATGTATTTAAACATGCTGTGCTTGGATAATTACTTCACCTCTATAGGTAGAAATAGAGTAAGTCTGCTTAATTTGAAGTTTAGAGTTTAAAAAAATCAAATTAAAGGAGGTTATGTGATATCTCACTTTAAGTAGAGGAAACTAGACTGATCAACAAGTCTGCTACTTTAAGCAAGACTGTGAATTATGTTGTGAGTAGAAACGAGGACAGAAAAGGTTGTTTTGCTTGTAACACCTCACTTTTTAGACAAATTGATCAGAGTAGCTCAAAGAATATTTCATTTTGAATGGTTCAAAGACTCTTTATGAGCCAGAGAACCAGGTCTTATAATTTCTATAATTGGCATTAGATTAGATAGCCTAAATATCATAACAAAAATCAGCAGATTCTTACTAAAGATTAAATCTATTTATTCAAAGATATATAGTACAAATAAAAATCTTGGGAAAGAAAATTCCAGATATGATGTATGGATTAATCCTTTATATTTCTAATAAGTTTCAGACACTTGGATATTATCAGCATGCTGCTTAAACTCTACTATTCAAAATTATTATCTTAAAGCCACATGAGTTAGTTTGGCTGAAGTAGCAACCAAATAAATTAAAGCTTTATCAAAATACCTTAAAATTCCAACTAGTGTATTCAGATAAGTATGCAAAGTGTTTGTGTGCTCAGCTTCATGCTGGCCTGGCATAGTCATGCCAACATGTAAGAAGAGATGATAACCTTGTGAGGAAGCAAGACCAATGTACCAATGTATGAAGATCAGAGACAACATTAAATAAAATGAAAAGCCACCACAGATTTAGTAGCAAGTGACCTTTTGTATTCAACACAACAATAGCGTTTTAGAACCCTTAAATAGGCTTAAATGTGAAGGATGGATAAAGGAACAGAAGCAGGCTTCTTGCCTTTCTCTTTCTGTTATCCTGAACAAAGAAAACAATGGTCAGCCATGGCCAGCTTGGCTCAGTGGTTAGAGTGTCAGCCCGCGGACCGGAGAGTCCGGGGTTTGGTTCCCACTAAGGGCACGTACCTCGGTTGCAGTTCGCCCCTGGCCCCTGTTGGGGTTGTGTGGGTGGCAACCAGTCGATGTGTCTCTCTCATGTCAATGTTTCTCTCTCTTCCCCTCTCTCTCCCTCCCGCTCTCTCTAAAGATAAATGCAAAAATGTCCTCGGGTGAAGATAAAAAAGGAAAACAATGGTCATAACCTTGGGACGATGGAGCAGAAAACAGGAAAAAGCCTGGATTCCTGACAACTCTGTGGACCCACATACCCAGTCCTACACTACAACTTCTCTACTTAGTTATACATGAGAGAGAAATTTCTATTTTGTTTATGCCACTAAAATTTCTTCTATTATCTGCACCAAGTCAAATTCTGGCTGACAAGAAAAAGCAATAAGCAATCCATTAGTTGTTCTGGCTACTTTTATTAAACAATGATCAGCTTATAAACATTTTGTCTATATTAAACTTATTTTGAGTTAGAGTACTGTATTCTTCAATTCAACTAAGAAAAGCTGAGTAAGATTTTCAAACTTGAAATCTGTATTACCAATAACAAGATAACTGTCAAGTCATATTTGTTTCAGAAAACTGAAAATCTAAAGAAAATAAGGCCCTGGCCAGTGTGGCTCAGTTGGTTGAGTGTACTCCCGGGCACCAAAACATTGCCGGTTCAATTTCTGGTCAGGGCACATACCTGGGTTGCAGGTTCCATCCCTGGTAGGGGGCATGCAGGAGGCAACTGTTGATGTTTCCCTCTCACATTGATGTTTCTCTCTCTCTCTAAGAATTAATTAAAAATCTTTACAATAGCCCGGCCGGTGTGGCTCAGTGGTTGAATGTTGACCCATACGCCAAGAGGTCGCCAGTTCGATTCCTGGTCAGGGCACATGCCCAGGTTGTGGGCCTGATCCCCAGTGGGGGGCATGCAGGAGGCAGCTAATCGATGTTCTCTCTCATCGATATTTCTATCTCTCTCTCCCTCTCCCTTTTTCTCTCTCTAAAATCAATAAAGAAAAAAATTTTTTTTAAATCTTTACAATAAAAATAAAGCTCATTAAAAAAATAAAAAAGAAGGAAATAAGTTTAACAACCTATGATTTGTGGGCGTGGCTATAAAAGAGCAACATGAGGGGTCCTTGTAGTGATAGAAATTTTGTGTAGCCCTGGCCATTGTGGCTTAGTTGGTTGGGCATCATCCCGGGCACCAAAAGGTTGCTGGTTCAATTCCTGGTCAGGTCACAGATCCAAGTTGTGATGCTCGATAGGGGGCATGCGGGAGGCAGACAACCGCTGTTTTGCTCTCCCATCAATGTTTCTCTCTCTCCCCTTTCCATGTTCTTTCTCTAAAAACCAATAAAAAAATCTTTAAAAAAAAATGTCTAGTATTAACCCTAAGCGAAACAAGCCAATCAGAGAAAGACAAATATCACATAATCTCACTTATTTGTGGAATATAATGAACAAAACAAACCGATGAAGAAAATAGAGCCAGAGACACTGAAGTAGGGTACAGACTGACAAACCTCAGAAGAGGGGGTGGGGGGAGGGAAGAGATAAACCACAGAACTTATATGCATGTATGTGTAACCAAGGGACATAGACAACAATGCTGGGGATGGGGCAGAGGGGGGGATCGGGAGGAGGGTGTCAATGGGGGGGGAAAAAGGAGAAACATCTGTAACAAAAATAAGTTAATTAAAAAAATTCTATCTATCATGACAATATCAATGGCAACATCCAGTTTGTGATACAGTACTATAATTTTGTAACAGTAGTAAACAGTAGTATTATGGGGGGGGGGGGGAATTCTGTATTATTTTACAACTGCATGTGAATCTACAGTTCTCCCAAAACAGAAAGTTTAATTTTTAAATGCTAATGATAAATATTAGAAAAGCATTAACTCCAACTAAAATCACTTATTCCACATCATAGGGAAAAATCAATAAAAGACAAAAGTAATGTATACTATATGTATTACTAAAAAGTTCCAACAAATGATGACACTGTAGTATTGGCAAAAGGACAGCAATGCAGATAAATAGAAGAGAAGAGAGTCCAGAAATAGATCCAAGATTCCATTTATATTTATATTTTGTAAAGGACAAAATTATAAGGACAGAAAACAGATCTGTGGTTGCCAAAGGCTAGCAAGTAGGGGCAAGGGTTGACTACAAAAGGGCACAAAGAATCTTTTGGGGGTGGGTAATAAAAATGTTCTATGTCTTATTATGGTGGGTTATGTGACTATAGGCATGAAAAATCAGAACTGTACACTAAAAAGGGTGAATATTATCATAAGAAAGTAATGTACTTTAATAAAGATTTATTAGGTTAAACTACTTAGGATAAAGGCCTACAGAATGTAAGTTATTTATTCGTTAACTTAAAAGAAAAACATTTATTGCTTTTCTGAAAACATTAATACACATGAGAACTGAAGTAGGTCCACTTGTTGGATCTTACTGACATATAGATTGGTCCTCTACACTTACTTATCAGAAGAATAGCCAGAGTTCTGTGTAATGCAAAAACTATGTAAAGGGAGTTCTAGTCTCCAGTTTGTTTCCCAGGGTCAACCCATGCACCAAGAGGTCGCTGGTCAGGACACATGCCCAGGTTGTGGGCCTGATCCCCAGTGGGGGGCATGCAGGAGGTGGCCAATCGATGTTCTCTCTCATCGATGTTTCCATCTCTCTCTCTCCCTTCCTCTCTCTCTCTCAAAAAAAAAAAAAAAAAAATTTCAACTACAAACATTATAAAAATTCATCTTAAAATACCCATTTCTCATTAAGGAAGTTCAATACACTGGGTTCTCTCTTACAACCTGAGTTAGTCAAGTCAAATAAAGTCAGATGATTTCTACACATCAAAATACAGTGCATACAAATAAGAATTTGCAAATAAATTAGTACACATAAAACTAACAAATCAAGATTTTTAGGGTATAAAAAAGGTTTCTCAGGATGGCCTCTCAGTTTATGTTATTATACAAGTAAATAAGAATTCTAAATTATAACAGTTAAACTTCCAATGACTATCCAGGAGTCAATTAGGTTGTAAGTATGGGTCTTTGGTACATAAAACAAACACAATATCTACCTAAAGAAGATGGCACCACTGTAACTCAGAATTCTTAAACAAAACAAAACCCCTCAGCTGTCCCAAATAGCCTCCTTTTTCTGTTTCTAATAAAAATTATATCATTAACATTAGGGTCATTGGGAACTGAAGATTAAAAACAACAATTTTGGGATGTTTTTAGTACTTTCCTTGGCCAAGAACCAGGAATTTTGACCTTAAAAGGTCAGTGGTGTAAACTGACCAATAGAAAGCCTTATTTCTGAAATAGAGCTATAATAAATTTATGTTGATAAAAATTCTATACCATCTTTGCACCTAAATAAGAAGACTTCTGCCTTTAATCCTTTCTACTAATTTATTTTTTTCTCTGCCTTCACATTTCTAGTCAAATAACTCTTATCCAAAAATTTCTCCTTGATTAATTCCACCTGGATCCAGTCATTGATACCCAAGCATGTACGCTTAAATCAAAATAACTACTTTTTCTTCACATATCTTGTTCCTACTATCTTTTCAATATATTTAGTATTTTTCTTTGTCCTAAATGTTAATGCATTTTAATTAATTATGATTCACTAATAACATTTAGGCTAGTAATATAAAAAAGAGTCCAAAGATAAAAAGTCCACTTTCCCATTTCCAATTCTAATATATATTAAGTGCCTACTCTCTGTATGATAGGTTATGCTAATTTTCTCTTACTTCATTAGACTAAAGTATGTAAAGCATTCCATCAATGCAACATAGTCACAGGGAATATATTTTATTTGCTTAATAGTTAAGAGCTCTAGTTGACTGGTCATTATTTGATGCCAAAATTGGCATCAGTTTGTAAGATGAAAAAGTATCCATAATCTTTATTTTACAAGGCAGTTCTAAAAACAATATATTTTTTTCTGTATTGATTTTTAGAGAGAAAGGAAGGGAGAGGGTGAGAGAGATAGAAACATCGATGAAAGAGAATATCAATTGGCCGCCTCCTGCATGCCCCCCACTGGGGATCTGGTTCACAACCTGGGCATGTATCCTGACTGGGGAATCGAACTGGCGACCTCTTGGTGCATGGGTCAACTCTCAACCACTGAGCCACACCGGCCAGACTATCAACAATATTGAACAATGGTCTCTTAACTTTCTTGACTAGACAACACTTTATAAATTTTAAATCTAAATAGTATTGGTATAATATTTGGGAAAAATATAGCTACAAATGAAACTCATTGGTGCAAATTCAATTCTGCTATTTTACTGATATAACCTACATTGGGAAAAGGCCTATCAGCCAAAAGTTAAAGATTATTTAGAAGAAAATGCAGCTTATTATTTTCAAAGAGAGAATTCACACAGACTAGCAAAAGGAATGACTTTCTCAATCTTCAGAAAAAGGCAATACTACAAGTAAACTTTTTAGGATCCAATAGTTTATCCAGTTTATACAAAACCAATTAGAAATGGTACACATCTGTGTGTTCTGATCTAGGAAGTCAACCAAACGATTACTAAGTGAAAAAGCTGCTTGTTTTTTTTTTTTTAATTTAGTATACTATAGAAAAAAAGAGAACTACACATTCCTTTTTTGACACTGAGTTATCTCTGAAGGGAGGATTTGGGAAACGCACTCTAGGCTTTCACCTTTTATACTTTCCTTTGACATATATGAATCTTTATAGGAAAAAAGTAGATTTTAAAGAAATTATAAACTTCAGTCTTAATAAGCGGAACACATAACTTTTTTTTTTTTTTTTAATTTAAAGACTTTAGTTTTATAGAGCAGGCTTAGGCTCACAGCAAAATTGAAAGGAAGATACAGACTTTCCACATACTCCCTGCCCCAACACATGCATAGCCTCTCCAATTATTCAACATCCCCCACTAGGGTGGAACATTTGCTACAGCTGATTCATAGTTTTCACGTTAAGGTTTACTCTTGGTGTTGTACATTCAGTGAGTTTGGACAAATGTATAATGAACACGTATCCATCATTATAGTACCATACAGAGTATTTTCACTGCCTTAAACATTCTCTGGGCTCCACCAATTCATCTCTGCAACCCTGGCAACCACTGATCTTTTTAGTGTCTCCACAGTTTTGTCTTTTCTAGAATGTCATAGTTGGAATCATACCATATATACCCTTTTCAGATTGGCATCTTTCACTTAATAATATCCATTTAAGGTTCATGTCTTTTCATGGCTTGATAGCTCATTTCTTTTTAGCAATGAATAAATTCATTGTCTAGATGTATCACAGTTTATTTAGCCATTCACCTACTAAAGGACATCCAAGTTGCTTCTCCTTTAGCAATTATTAATAAAGCTGCTATAAACATTTGTATTCAGGTTTTGTGTGGACATAAGTTTCCAACTCCTTTAGGTAAATACCAAGAAGTATATAACCTTTTTGAGAGATCTTTCTTTCTTACAGCTGCATAGTATTCCATTGTGTATAGGTACCACAGCTTTTTTATCCATTCATCCACTAATGGACACTTGGGCTGTTTCCAGATTTTAGCTATTGTAAATAATGCTGCTATGAACATGGGGGTACATGTATTCTTTCTGATTGGTGTTTCAGGCTTCTTAGGGTATATTCCTAGAAGTGGGATCACTGGGTCAAATGGCAATTCAATTTTTAATTTTTTGAGGTAACCCCATAGTGTTTTCCACAGTGGCTGCACCAGTCTGCATTCAGTAAAACTAATTCTAATGGATGAAGCAGTCTTTAGGACCACTGATAAGTACTACCAGCAGAGAGAAACAAAAGGTAGATGCTACTGACAAGTAGAAACAAAAGTTAAAAGCAAAGGGAGGTGGTGCTACAAATGGTACTACCAAAAAAGTGAAAAGGCAATTCAAAAAACAGGAGCAAATACTTGTAAATCATATATCTGTTCCTTAGTATCCAAAAACAAGGAACACTTACAACTACATAATAAAAAGATAAATAATCCCATATTAAAATGGGCAAAGGACCAGAATAGACATTTCTCCAAAGAAGATATACAAATGATCAATAAGCACATGAAATGATGCTCAACCTAATTAGTCATTAGGGAAATGCAAATCAAAACTACAGTGAGATACCACTTCACACCTACTAGGATGGCAAAATAAAAAAGATGGGCAACAACAAGTTGTCTATACATATCACTTGGTGAAGATGTGGAGAAACTAGAACTCTTACACATTCCAAGTGGGAATGTAAAATGGCACAGCTGCTTTGGAAAAGAGTTTGGATGTTCCTCAAATGCTAAAAATAGTTACCATATGACTTAGCAATGATTAGAATACTAGATATATACACAAGAGAACTGAAAACATGTTCACACAAAGACTTGTACATGAATGTTCTTAGTAGCATTATTTATAATAGCTCAGAAGTGAAAACAACCCAAATGTCCATCAACTGATGAACAGATAAACAAAATGTAATTAAGTACAGGAGATTAAGATGACCTGTACTTAATATATTATCCCTTAAAACAGTCCATACAGTAGAATTTGTTTATTAATAAAAAGAAGGAAAATACTGATAGATTCTACAATGTGGATGAACCTTGAAAACATAGTAAGTGAAAGAAACCACACACAGAAGGATATATGTTATGATTCCATTTGTATGAGATGTCTAGAACAGCCAAATCCATAGAGACAGAAAATAGATTAGTGGTTGCCAGGGGCTGAGGGGAGAGGGTAGTTGGGAGTGCCTGCTAATGAGTACAGGATTTCTTGGGGTGATGAAAATATTCTGTAATTAGGTAGTGGTGATAGCCTCATAACCTTGTGAATATACTAAAGCCCATTGAATTGCACCTTTTAAATGGGCAAATTTTATGATGTGTGAATTATATCTCAATAAAGCTCATTTAACAACAAAAAAGAATGAGAGATGAAAATGTGTGCACTGTGTAAGCAAATTATTGTAACTTCACATTCTGCGGAGAAAGAATGAAGAGTAAAAGGTGGCAGTGGGAGCACAGATATCTCATACTAGTGGACTCCATGTAAGTGCCTGCTATGTCTGTCACTGGGAGAAATTCAATTATTTCTCTAAATAAGCCCCCTAACAATAAACCTCATGCCACAGCAGGTAGAGAAAGGCCAAAGAAGCCTACAAATAAAAATCAACAGGAATGCCCTGGCCGGGTGGCTCAGTTGGTTGGAACGTTGTCCCGCACATCACAAGATTGTGGGTTCAATTATCAGCCAAGGGAACATACCTGGGTTGTGGGTTCAATCCCCGGTAGGGGCACACACGGGAGGCAACTGATCAGTTTCTCGCTCACACGTTTTTCTCTAGCTCCCTTCCTCTCTCTCTAAAATCAATAAACATATCCTCAGGTGAAGATGAAAAACAAAAAAAAAAACAAAAACAAGAATACTAAGGAAATTCCACCTGGAGTTTCTCTTGTCATGGAAGCTGGGCTTGCCCTATCCCACCCCTAGAGGATGCCAGGATATTATCACTTCTGTCATCTCAAAATTGAACTCAATCCCAAAAGTTACATAAGTAGATGTGAAGCCAGAAGGGACATATATTCTTGGGGATCTAGAACACATTCCAAATGAAAAACATCGTGCCTAGTCATTTCCTCATATTAATGTAATAGAATAAGAGAATTTTTTTTTCCTTTTTTAATATTAATTGACAAAGATCTTGATTAGATTGGGTTGCAGCAGCCTGGAGATTAAGATGGCTTGTACTTAATATATTATCCCTTAAAATATTCCATGGAAAACAGCAAGGGAAGCTACTAATATAATAATGAAATCAAGACTACTGACTATGGTTTATTAAAGGGCACAGACGCCCTGGCTGGTATGGCTCAGCGGTTAGAGTGTCCATCTGTGGACCAATGAGTTGTGGGTTCGATTCCGGTCAAGGGCATATACCTGGGTTGCAGGTTCGATCCTTGGGAGGCAACCGATTGTTATGTCTCCTTCATATTGATGTTTCTCTCAGAAGCAAGAGAACAAATTAAAAGTATCACCTTAAAAGCTGTCCCCACAGGTCAGAACAGCACTATTTACAGTATTTTTAGGTGCCAGAAACACAGGAATGGTCATTGACTTGATAAGAACAAGGCCCTTTGGCCACCTAGACAGTTTAGACCACCATCCTATAATCCAAGTTATAAAAACAAAACTCAAACACAAGCCCCAGAAACTACAGTTAGAATAAGAGTTTACAAGCATGACAGAGAACTCAAAAATCAAAATGGAAAAAGACTGACTTTTTTACTTGTCGTTTATTGAACATTTGCTGTGTGCCTGGTACTTCACATACAGCATCTCAGTTAAATTTCACAATAATTCTACTAAGTATGCAAAGGAGAGATGTGATGTTAAATATCTGCCCAAAAGTTATGCAAGTGGTAAGCAGGTGGTGCAGGCACAATTCCAACCAAAGGAAGTCTAGTCATTAGGCAAGTTTATAGATTAAAATTATTTTAACTGAAATTTAAGTGAAAAGGGTAAAAGGATAGGGTGTATGGCAGGGACTTAGGATCTAAAATAGCAGAAATCTTAAGTCAGGCTTGAAGCTTAATTATAATATAAAATTTAATTTTTAATGAAAAAGCTAGTAAATAATAGAAGAAAAATATTAACTTCTGTATAATCCTCTTGGGCCAATAGCAGCCTTATTACTCCCATAAAATGCTACTATATTCTATTTATGTAGCAATTCAAAATGTGTATTCCCCCAACATATTCTCATTTTAGTCTCAAAGTAACCTGAAAAGGATGTCATTGTCCAAAAATGTCAGCTTGACTTCAAAGCCTATTTTCTTCACTATCACACTATTCTGCCTCCTATAGAATTAGAGATGTATAATTTTTCTCAAACTTTAACAAAAATCAAAGATAAAAGTATTCTATTAAAACCAAGTGGTAAATGCATGAATATTGATTGTATTTTTATTCTCTATTCCTTAATTATATCATTATTATTCATGCATATTTTAAAATTTATTTTTACATTAACTGCATATTAGGAAAAAAACAACAAAAAATGAAATGGAAAAATATTTGCAACAGTAAGACAAAGAGTATAATATGGCTAGCATTTATTTATTTATCCTCACCTGAGGACATTTTTGCATTTATTGACCCATGCACCAAGAGGTCGTCAGTTCAATTCCCAGTCAAGGCACATGCCCAGGGTGTGGGCCAAATTCCCAGTGGGGGGCATGTAGGAGGCGGCCAATCTATGTTCTCTCTCATTGATGTTTCTATCTCTCTCTCCCTCTCCCTTCCTCTCTCTCTAAAATCAATAAAGAAAAAAAAATTTAAGTCTTACAAGTATGCAGAAAAATACCAATTTCTTACACTTTACAATTTAAAGTCTTTTTAAGCAAGAAGAGGTATGTTTTTTGATGAATAATAATCAATAAAATTGTGACTCCCAGATTTCACATTTCTACAATGTATCCTGGTTTATTACTGTTAACAGCTACAACTACCTGAACTCCATTTTTTTTTATCCTCACCCGAGGACATTTTTCCATTTTTTGTTCAGATAGAGTGGGAAGGAGAGAGAGAGAGAGAGAGAGAAACATCGACTTGAAAGGGACACATCGAGTGGCTGCCTCCCACCAACCAGGTGGCTGCCTACAACCAACCAGGGCCGGGGACAAATTGCAAACGAGGTACATGCCCCTAGCGGGAACTGAACCTGGACCTCTCTGGACTACAGGCCGATACTCTAACCGCTGAGCCAAACCGGCCAGGGCCTGAACTCCATTTTTAAAGTACAACAACAAACTGCAAAACTCAACAAACCACTACATTTTTAGATGTAAGCTATATTCCTAATGTTAAGTGAAATAAAAACAATGACTATAAAGATAAAAAAACTGTCCTGGTCCCCAGACACGGTCCTATTATTATTCCTTTTGGTGATATAGATCAAAATACAAAAATCTGTTTTCTAAGTATATCACCAAAAACCATAAAATATACTCCAAAACTATTTATAATTTGATCTCTTTTTATCATTTTTTTAAAATCCTCACCTGAGGATATTTTTTTTCTTTTTATCTTCAGATAGAGTGGGAGGGAGGGAGAAGGAGAGAAAGGGAGAGAAACATCAATGTGAGAGGGACACATCAACTGGTTGCCTCCCACACAACCTCGATCAGGGCCTGGGACGAACTGCAACCGAGGTACGCGCCTTTGACAGGAATCGAACCCATGATTCATTGGTCTGTGGGCTAACGCTCTAACCATTGAGCCAAACTGGCCAGGGCTAATTTGATCTCTTTTTAAAAGGGTATGTTCTTGGTAGGATTACTGGTGACATGTTAATCTCTCCCATGAAAATAAAGATATAATTTTTCTCCAAAATTTTTTAATTTTTACCATTTGTTGCTTCTATAATTAATTAAAAAAAAACATTATCCAATTATTCATCAAAATCAAATCCAAACAAATTTAGATCATAATATAAACATCTCTTGGCTTTGTAAGATTCATGTATAGTAGCATTTAATAACTAAAATGGATTATAATATTTTAAGACATTATTCTGAAATTACATATAAACATATGATGATTCTCCAAAAGAAAATAAAGAACATAATAAAATAACTTTTGACCGCTAAAGTTTAAAATTCAGAAAAAAAAAATCTGCATTCAGGTCAATCAAGAGGGGAAGAAAGCAGCCAAAAATCATTTTACAGTCACTGCCCTAAAAGTAAAGAAAGCTATTATAAGTTTTAATGCAAAAAAAATGTTATTATGATAAATATCAGTGACTAGCCAATCAGGAAAGCAGGGGTAATTTTTAATTTAGTGCTATAGATAATGTCATTTTAAATTTTCATATATGAAAAATCCATTTTTTTCCTTAAAGATCTGGGTAAAAGAGAAAAGAACTTAGTGGAGTACATGAAACTCAGTTCTCATCAAAGGAACCACTAAAACCAGCAAGAAAAACAGGCATATTTAAACTATCAGGTAACAAAATAAGGACACAGTAGATATCTTCATCTAAGGTCTTTCATTCTTAAATAATAATGAAACTTCTATGTAATGAGAAGGAAGGTGATTTATAAAGCCATGGACTGTCGATCTTCAAGATATTTTAAGTGAAAAAAGGTATAGCATACAGTATGTGTTACCTTTTGCATTAAAGTGGGTGGGAGACTGTGTGTGTGTGTCTGCGTGTATATGTTTTGGTGGTGTACGTAAAAATTAACTGTAGAAAAACACGTAAGAAAAACTGCTAACACTAAGGATCTGTGGGGAGGGTAACAGGGAAGTTGGAGGATAGTAAAAGGGAAGTTTTCTTCATTTCAGTCTTTTGTGTATTTTGAATTTTAAGCAATGTGGATGTATGCAGATCAAAAGAAAATATTCAAAGTATCTTACCTTGCACCATTGTTCCTAATGACGTCCACAGTTTCTTCGACAAAATATCGATCCTTAACATATGCAAAAATATCATCACAAATTTCATGTAAGCGTGAACGATGGGTAAGGCTGGTCAAGTATAAAACTGGAATAACTAGTGGTTCTGGAAAACTCTGAAGATTCTGTCTTGCTCTTTTTTCTGACTCAAGTGCTTCCTGATAGGTCAGTCCAGGTCTACCCGTCACAGCACAACTCCACACAAGACTGTTGCACAGAATGGTTCGTTCAAAAAAGTCACTGATTAAAAAACAAAAATGAAAATCCATTACCTATCATTTCACAAATTTTACATTAAAAACTGATAATTGTGCCTCTATTGAAAAAATTTACATAGAATCATAGAACTCAAACAAGGGTTTAGTAACTGGTCAGCTTACACATTAATACAAACCTAAGAAAAAGTATAATAAACTAGACATTAATATTTTGCAATTTGAAAGTACATTCAGCCAAAATCGGACTTTTATTTCCATTAGTTTTTTAAACTGGAAGTGCAAGTGAAAATAAACTCAACCTTTCCTTTTCATTCTAATTTTTTAAAATATGTTTTTAGTGACTTTTGAGAGAGAGGAAGATAGAGATAGAAACATCGATGTGAGAGAGAGAGACATGGATCGGCTGCCTCCCAAATAAACTCAACCTTTCCTTTTCATTCTAATTTTTTAAAATATGTTTTTAGTGACTTTTGAGAGAGAGGAAGATAGAGATAGAAACATCGATGTGAGAGAGAGAGACATGGATCGGCTGCCTCCCACATGCCCCCTATTGGGCACGTGCCCTGACTGGGAATTGAACCCGGATCTCTAAGTCCAAGGGAGGACACTCAATCCACTGAGCCACACCGGCCAGGCTTATTCTAACTTTAAGCTTTTTGTTACAAAGCAGTCAAAACACTGGAGTCAATTCAAGCACTTAATTATGAATTTTATTTTTATTTATTTATTTTTTTAACTATGAATTTTAAAAGGCTTTAACATAATAGTGAAAAACCGGAAAATCTAAGCATCTAACAGAGAAAGGTTAAGTAAATTATAGTACTTCATATGATGAAAAATCATAGTTATTAAACAGTACAAGAAGAGTTCTTAAATAACATGTTAATAGGGAAAAAAAACTTTCATGTTTATATAAATATATAATAATATGGTCCCATTTGTGTTAAAATAAAGAAAAAGGAAAGAAAGGAAGGAAGAAAAAAAAGAAAACAAAAAAAACAAAACATTTCTGGAACATTATACAAAAGTCAAGGTAACAGCTACAAAGTGGGGATGCGCCTGGGCGACCAATCTACTCAATTCTTTTCTGCACTATTGGAATTTTTAATTTTAATTCTATTCTGTCACTTTTTAAATGCAAGAGATCTATAATTTGGAAAGATTTCTCAGGTATTCTAAGTAGAAAAAACTTAAATCACTAAATAACACAATCCCATAAACATTAATTATAATAATAACAAAAATGTATGTATTTATACAAATACTATGAACAGATGTTCCCTATAGAGAAAGGGAGGAACTGGGAAGGAAGGAAAAGAAAAATTTGTTATTCTAAATATTTCTACATTGTTTGAATTTTTATAAAGAGCATGTACTTGTATTATTTTTATAATAAACATATTTTCTTTTTTTAAAAAATTTTTATTGATTTTTTTTTTTAGAGAGAGAGAGAGGGAGAGAGAGAAACATGGATGTGAAAGTGAAACATGGATCAGTTGCTTCCTTAATGCCCTCTACCAGGGATGGAGCCCGCAACCCAAGCATGCGCCCTGACTGGGAATTGAAAGGGCAACATTTCAGTGCACAGGAAGAAGTCCAACCAACTGAGCCACGCCAGCCAGGGCTATAATAAACATATTTTCAAATAGAAAAGGTTAGACACATGCAATAGGGTTAACAATAGTTGCCTCTAACTGGTAAGATATGCATTCCCTCCCTCCCTACTCTGGTCTACTTTGCAATAATTATATGTAACCAATGTAACTCATTTTCTCCTTCCTGAAATCCCTCTTTCCTTCTCCCATCATTCTAAAAAGTATTAAAACGGCTATATGGCCCTGACCAGTTTGGCTCAGCAGTTAGAGTGTCAGCTCGTGTACCAAAAGGTCTTCGGTTCGATTCCTGGTCAAGGGCACGTACCTGGGTTGCAGGTTTGATCCCTGGCCCTAGTTGGGGTCATGTGGGAGGCAGCCAATCGATGTGTCTCTCTCACATCAATGTTTCTCTCTCTCTCCCTCTCCCTCCCTTCCACTCTAAGAATAAATGGAAAAATATCCCTGGGTGAGGATTAACAAAAAACAAAACAAAAAAAACTGCTATTTATCTGTTTAGTATATCTGTTTAGGTTTTCCCTGTAGCAGTCTGATCGCCAAAGATTTGGGGTAATTCCATTAAGATAGTTTCATTTGAACAAAATACTTGCAAATCGGATCCAGCAATACATCAAAAAAATTATTCACCATGACCAAGTGGGATTCATCCCAGGGATGCAAGGCTGGTATAATATTTGCAAATCAATTAATGTGATACACCACATAAACAAAATGAAAGATAAAAACCACATGATCATATCAATAGACGCTGAAAAAGCATTTGACAAAATCCAGCACCCATTTCTGATAAAAACGCTCAGCAATTTGGGAATAGAGGGATCATATCTTGATATAATAAAGGCTATATATGAAAGACCTACAACCAACATCATACTCAATGGGAAAAAACTAAAAACATTTCCCTTAAGAACAGGAACAAGACAAGGATGCCCACTTTCACCACTCTTACTTAACATAGTACTGGAAGTCTTAGCCACAGCAATCAGACATGAAGAAAAAATAAAAGGGATCCAAATTGGAAAGGAGGAAGTGAAACGGTCATTATTTGCAGATGACATGATATTATACATAGAAAACCCTAAAGACTCCATCAAAAGTCTACTAGACTTAATAAATGAATTTGGCAAAGTAGCAGGATACAAAATTAACGTCAAGAAATCGACGGCATTCTTATACACCAATGATGAACTCACAGAAAGAGAAACTAAAAAAACAATCCCATTTACCATCGCGGCAAAAAAAATTAAGATACCTAGGAATAAACTTAACCAAAGAAGTAAAGGACCTATTTGCAGAAAACTACAGGACATTGAAAAAATAGAGGAAGATATAAAAAAGTGGAAGCACATACCCTGTTCATGGATTGGAAGAATTAACATCATTAAAATGTCCATACTCCCCAAAGCAATCTATAGATTTAATGCAATTCCCATCAAAATACCAACGACATATTTCACAGAACTAGAACAAATGCTTCAGAAGTTCATATGGAACCAAAAAAGACCCCGAATAGCTACAGCAATCTTGAAAAAGAAGGACAAAGTAGGCGGGATCACAATACCAGACATCAGGTTATACTACAAAGCTACTGTAATCAAAACAGCCTGGTACTGGCACAAGAGCAGGCATATAGATCAATGGAATAGAACAGAGAACCCAGAAATTGACCCAAAACATTATGCTCAATTAATATTCGACAAAGGTGGCAAGAGCATGCAATGGAGTAAAGACAGCCTCTTTAATAAATGGTGTTGGGAAAATTGGACAGCTACATGCAAAAAAATGAAACTAGACCATCATCTTACACCATACACAAGAATAAATTCAAAATGGATAAGACTTAAATGTGACTCATGAATCCATAAAAATCCTAGAAGAAAATGTAGGCAACAAAATTTCAGACATCATACGCAGCAGAATTTTCACTTATATATCACCTAAGGCAACAGAAACAAAGGAAAAAATGAACACATGGGACTACATCAAACTTAAAAGCTTCTGCACAGCAAAAGAAACAACCATCAAAGTGGAAAGGCAACCCACTGTATGGGAGAGCATAATTGCCAATGATATATCAGATAAGGGATTAATTTCCAAAATATATAGAGTGCTCATACAACTCAAGAAAAGGAAGACAAAGAACCCAATTAAAAAATGGGCAGAGGAACTAAATAGACACCTCTCCAAACAGGACATACAAATGGCCAAGAGACATATGAAGAAATGCTCAACATCACTAATCATCAGAGAGATGCAAATTAAAACAACAATGAGGTATATCACCTCATACCTGTCAGAATAGCCGCCATCAACAAATCATCAAACAACAAGTGTTGGCGAGGGTGTGGAGAAAAGGGGACTCTTGTACACTGCTGGTCGGAATGCAGACTGGTGCAGCCACTATGCAAAACACTATGGTGTTACCTCAAAAAATTAAAAATTGAATTACCATTTGACCCAGTGATCCCACTCCTAGGAATATACCCTAGAAGCCTGAAACACCAATCAGAAAGAATATATGTACCCCCATGTTCATAGCAGCACTATTTACAATAGCTAAGATCTGGAAACAGCCCAAGTGTCCATCAGGAGACGAATGGATAAAAAAGCAGTGGTACATATACACAATGGAGTACTATGCAGCTGTAAGAAAGAAAGATCTCTTATCCTCTGCGACGACATGGGACGACCTGGAAACTATTATCCTAAGCGAAACAAGTCAAGCAGAGAAAGACAAATATCACATGATCTCACTTATTTCTGGAATATAATGAACATAACAGTCTGAGGAACAGGGTAGTCCCAGAAACGTGGAAGTAGGGTACAGACTGACAACTGCCAGAAGAGGGGGTGGGGGAGGGGAACGATGAACCACAGAACTTGTACGCATGTACTCATAACCAATGGACATGGACAACAAAACTGGGATTGGAGCAGGGAGGGAGGGGGAGGAGGGTGACAATGGGGGAAAAAGGAGAAGCATCTGTAACAAAAATAAATTAATAAAATAAAAAAAGAATTTATATAAAAAAAAAAAGATAGTTTCATTTGGATTAATAACATTCCCAACTTCCGGTCAATATGGCGTCACAGGTAAATGTGGTATCACCTCCTCCCACAACCACATCAAATATACAACTAAACTATAGCACAACCATCATTCTGAACAGCCTGACATGGAGCTCAATGGAAGTCCTACAACTACACAATTAAAGAAAAGCAGCCACATGGAGACTTGTAGGAGGTGCGGAGGCGCAGACTGGCTGGTCCCACACCCATGTGTGGTGGGCAGAAACCAGGATACCTCAGCTGTGAAGGTCTTCCCTGAGGAATGAGGGGTCCCTGTCCCACACCAGGCACCCAGCTCAGGGTTCCAGTGCCAGGAAGTCCCTATAACTTCTGGCTATAAAACCAGTGGGAACTGAGGCTGAGGCTGCTGGAGCCCCAGGCAGCTCCTCTTAAAGGGCCTGCACACGGACTTACTCGGACTTGCTCCAAGTTTGGAGGGGAGGCAGCTTGAAAGGCACCAGAAACATACAGGGGAGAACTGAGCTGTTTGGCCTCTGGGGAGGGCTGGAGAGGCAGCTTTCTCTCAGACAGACATGCTGGTGGATGCCTTTGTTCCTTTGGTGAGCCCTTCCCCCACGGCGCCAGATAGCCGCCATATCTGGGACTCCAGCAACCTGGCTCACACTGTTCGCCCCTCCCTGGTGAGTCCCTGAGGCCCTGGCCCACCAAACTTTCCGCCCCACTCAAGCTGTTTCCAAAGGCTTTACCACAGGATTGGCCTGTCTTGGATTCTGCTTCAGAGTTTCCTAAAATCTCTCAAACAAGCAGCATCTGGTCTTAGTGAGCCCCATACCTCTCCCTAACTGGCCTCGGGAGCCTTGGTTCACAACTTGGCTTTTCCTGGGCACCTCCAAGCCCAGCACAAGAAGCAGCCATCTGCAGATCACTTTGTAACTTATGCCGGGTGGCCTTGGGTAGAACACAGGCAGAGGCTGACCTTGCCCCAGAGCCAGCACACCTAGTGGACAGCTTCAACCACATCGAAGCACCACCACCCAAACACCTCCACAAGTGACACACTCAATGAATGGACTCAGTGGGTACCAGAGCCCTGCTGAAGTAAGTCTTGTTCTGTGTGTTGGGCCCCTACACCGCTGATCCTCCAAGGGAGTCAGAGGCCAGTGGTCAACGGGCATAGACAGTCCTTGCAGCTGATCAGCCTGAGTAAATCCCTCCCACTGACATGCCATATAGCAATCAAGACTCAATTACATCAGAAAGGTGTAGAGTCCACACAAGGGGTGCACCTCGAGGGCCCAGCTGGGGTGATCAGGGAGACTGTGCCACTGGATCCTACAGGACACCTACAACAACAGGCTACCCTACGAAGCCTAGGAGACATAGCAACTCTATCTAATACACACAAACAATCACAGGGAAGCAGCCAAAATGAGGAGACAAAGAAACACGTCCCAAATGAAAGAACAGAACAAAACTCTAGGAAAAGAACTAAACAAAATGGAAATATGCAATCAATCAGATGCAGAGTTCAAAACACTGGTTATAAGGTTGCTCAAGGAACTTAGTGAGACATTCAAGGAACTTAGTGAGAACATCAACAACATAAAAAAGGACCAGTCAGAAATGAAGGTTGCCAACATTAGCATCATAGGAGTGCCAGAAGAAGAGAGAGAGCAAGAAATTGAAAACCTATTTGAAAAAATAATGACAGAAAACTTCCCTAACTTGGTGAAGGAAACAGCCATACAAGTTCAGGAAGCCCAGAGAGTCCCAAACAAGATGAACCCAAAGAGGTCCACACCAAGACACATCATCATCAAAATGCAAAAGGTTAAAGACAAAGAGAGAATATTAAAAGCAGCAAGATAAAAGCAGTTAGTTACCTACAAAGGAGCTCCCATAAGACAGTCAGCTGATTTCTCCAAAGAAACTTTGCAGGCCTGAAAGGAGTGGCAAGAGATGTTCAAAGTGATGAAAAGCAACAACCTACAACCAAGACTACTCTATCCTGCAAAGCTATCATTTAGAATTGATGGACATATCAAGAGTTTCTCAGACAATAAAAAGTTAAAGGAGTTCATCACCACCAAACCAGTATTATATGAAATGTTGAAGGGTCTTCTTGAAGGAGAACAAAAATATGAACAATAAAATGGCAATTAATACATGTCTATCAACAATCGAATCTACAAACAAAATGAGCAAGCAGAACAGAAACAGACTCATAGATACAGAGAACTTTTTGTTGCTTGCCAGATGGGCGGGGGCTGGAGGGATAGGTGAAAAAGATGAAGGAATCAGAAGCACAAATTGGTTGTTAAGACTGATGAATCTCAAAGGGAAGGAGGGAGGGAGGGCATGATGAGGTAAACCAAAGAACTTCTATGCATATATGCTCTAGACACAGCAGGTCAGTGTTTGGTAGCCTGAGGCATGCAGGGGGACAGACTTTACACTGAGGGGTAATAAACACTATTTACATATGTTAACACTGTTCAAAATACCAAGGAGAGCAATGGCACAAGTGCCAGAAATTTATACTAAACGTGTTACCAGGCAGAAAAATTGGATAGTCAGTAACCAGTCATGTACAGTTGCCCTTCTACACCAGGTTTCCACACCTCCTGCAAAGTGCTTGTACTGTTTCCTTTGCTTCTATCTACAAAGTTGTTGTTACATTATAGTCCTTCTGTGTACAAAGATCTACCCTCAGGACAAGGGAGGGAGGGCAAACCACTGCCACAGTGGCAATTTCAATGCAAGGGGTAAAATGCCCAAAGGCTCTATTTTTCTATTCATCACCCCCTATGGGCATGGCCCCCAAAGTCCAAGGGTTATTTTTCCTATTCATTACCTCCTACCAGCATAGCCCCATCTCTAACATTACATACCTTCACTTTCCCCAACTTCTGTAATTCTGCTCTTCACCCACTCATCATACACATTCAAATGCCTAATACTTTGTTAATAATACTAAACTCTAGGGGGTAGGTTACAGTGGCTGTTCAATTTCTATATTAGAAAATGAAACTTTTACAAGAAGCACATTTTACTATTGTGAGCAAAAATTTATAAAATACACAGTACTGTTTGATATGAATATACCTTTAGGCTAGTAGAGATTATTATGTCTCCAATTTATTACTACATTTCTTCAACAATCCTATTTACCAGAGATTGGCCCAGAGACCAAATCCAGCCTTCCACCTTTTTTTTGCAGTTTTATTGGAACACAACCACACCCATACCTTTAGGTATTGTCTGTGACTGCTTTCTCACATATAACCTGAGAGTTGAGTAGGTGTAAAAGACATCCTATAGCCTGCAAAGACTAAAATATTATCTGTCTCTTTAAGAAAAAATTTGATGAGCTCTGCTCTTTACCATTATTTCTTAAGGAAAAATTGTTTTTGCATTACCAGGTCCACTACTGGTAAGAATACACCTCTAATATAAAATCAACCAACTCTCTAGTGAACAAACTAAGGAACAAAGGGCAACATGTTAACTTGCTGGGTATCTGGACAACCAAAAATCTGGAAGAATAAGATTAAGAATGAAATGACAAAAACCAAAAAAGAAACACAATTCAGAAATGATAAATGCAAAGTGTACTCTATTTAAGGGCCAAAGCTCTATTAACTAGACATAAGAAAAGAAAGCTCTAGCACAATACTCCAGAAAAGATCTAAGGGACATAACCTCCCCTGTCACAAAATAATTAGTGTAACTGAGAAATGCAGCCGTAGGATAAAAACTAACATAATTCCTGACTTAAACAGCATAGGGGATAGCAAGACATGGAAAGTATGGCTTGTAAACTTAGAAAAATAATAATTGCCAGAAGACAGCATGGGTTGTTCTAACAGTTTCCTTCGCTGACAGGGTTACAAAACAGATCAGGCGATCCTGGGCACGGCAGAGTTCCCATACCTAATGTTAGAGAAATACCAGCTACATGAAAATTACATTTATTATAAATGGTCAGGGGAAAAGTATGACTAATTAAAAATATAAAGTTTAGTTTAAAAGAACTTTAATGAAAGATTACTTTTGCACTTAGTGCTATCAGACAAACTTAGTTAATGACAACATATAAGACAGGCTCCTAAAATCTGCAGATGACCCTAAGATGAGGAATAGAAATAAAGACTTTTAAAATCTAGACACTAAAACCTTAAATAGAAATCAACAAGTGAAACTTTATACAAGCTTACCAAATGTCCTAGCTTAACAATAAATGTGAAAAAGGCAAATTTCAAGCAAACTGCAAATTCACATTTCTGTTCCTTTTTATATCATTTTCTCTGCTTAAAAAGTATTCTTTAGAGCATTCTCTGCCTAGAATGCCCCTTTTCCTCCTTCTGTGTCTTGACAGCTCCATCTCTCAGGACTCAACTGGGATGTTATCTCCAATTTGAGGGCTTCCTCAACTCAACAGCAGTTAATCAGCTCAATTTTCTTTCTTTCTTTTTTATCCTCACGCAAGGACATTTTTCCATTTTTTGTTCAGATAGAGTGGGAGGGAGAGAGAGGAAGAGAGAGAGAGAGAGAAACATCAACGTGAAAGGGACACATTGAGTGGCTGCCTCCCGCATGACCCAGCCAGGGCCCGGGACAAACTGCAACTGAGGTACCTGCCCTTAGCGGGAACCGAACCCGGGTCTCTCTGGACCGCAGGCCGATGCTCTAACCGCTAAGCCAAACCGGCCAGGGCTCAGCTCAATTTTCTATACTCCCATAGCACATATGCTGTTTATGCCATTGTGTTGTAAACATACATCCATTTCCCATTATAGGGACAAATTATCTCAGCATCTCCAAAAACTCTCCAAAAGTATAGTGTCAAGAATAAACAAATGTATTCTCATTGGCAGTCATTTATTGTTGTATATTTATGCAGAGAAAGTACACACATGAATGGAAAGGAGAGCGGAAAGTGTCTGAGTCTCAGCTTTACCACCTGTAGAATGTGAATTTGGGTAAGTTACACAACCTTATCAAACCGGGTTCCCCTTCTGTAAAATGAGGATAGCATCTTTCATGAAAAGACAATATGAAAATTAAATTAGGTAAGATACAATACCATGCCCAGTATACTATATGCACACTCAATAAATAGTATTAATTTCTTATTGTTCAGGTACTGTATTTGCAGAGAGATCATAGAAGAATATGCTGGAGAATAACCAGTATGATAGAGGAACAATATCAGAAGAACACATAAAAGACCTGAGAATCTTTGAAGAGAGAGTTTGGCACTGGGAAGGAGGATAGGAAGAGGGATTAACTGAAGAGGAACTATCACAGAACACCCCAAAATCCAATCAGAATGACCTAAATATAAAATCTTATCAACTGCTTAATGGTAGACAGTTTGCAAAGAGGGTTGAAGGTATGCAGGTTCCTTAGAAATATGACTTGGATATTCTTCTTGCAAGAGGTAGAGTCTATTTTACCACCCCTTAAATCTGTGCTGGCCCTGATATTGGCTTTGACTAACATAATACAGAAATGACATTGAAAGATTTCTGCTTTCCCTCTCTTTGAACCCTGAGGCCAACAGGTGAAGAAGCCCAGGTTAGCCTTCTGAGGATGAAAGACCACATGGTGAGAAAAGCTACCCCAGGATATCACTGATGGACAATTAGGCTGTTTCCATATCTTGGTTCTTGTAAATAATACTGCAATGAACATACAGATGCATATCTTTTCAAATTAATGTTTTCATTTTCTTTGCATAAATACTCAGAAATGGAATTGCTGGATCATATGGTAATTCTGTTTATATTTTTGAGGAAACTTCATACAGCTTTTCATAGTGGCTGCATTAATTGACATTCCCACTAAGAGTGCTCAAGGGGTCCCTTTTCTCTACATCTCAGGGACACTTGCTATCTCTAGTCTTTTCGATAATAGCTATTCTAACAGGTGGTAGGTGATAATCATTATGGTTCTGATTTGCATTTCCCTGATGATTAATGATGTAGAGCATCTCTTCATGTTCCTGTTGGCCATCAGTTTGTCTTTTTTGAAATACTACCTATTCAGATCCTCTGCCCATTTTAATTACTTAATTAAAAACATTTTTTTCTTCTTTATTGATTTTAGAGAGAGAGGAAGGCAGAGGGAGAGATAGAAACATCGATGAGAGAAAACATGGACTGGCTGCCTCCTGCATGCCCCCTACTGGGGATTGGGCCCACAACCTGGGCATGTGCCCTGACCTGTAATCGAACCCACGACCTCTTGGTGCATGGGTCAGCACTCAACCACTGAGCCGCACCGGCCGTCTCTGCCTATTTTAAAATCAGATTGTATGGATTTTTTGCTATTGAGTTGTATGAGTTCTTTATATATTTTGGATACTAACTGCTATCAGATATATGATTTGCATACTTTCTCCCATTCAGTAGGTTGCCTTTTCGTTTTGTTGGTTTCTTTTGCTATGCAGAAGCTTTTTAGTTTGATGTAGTCCCACTGTTTATTTTTGCTTTTGATGTCAGATTCAAAAAATTATCACCAAGACTGAAACATATCACCTATGTTTTCTTCTAGGAGTTTTATGGTTTTAGTTCTTGTGTTCAAGTCTTTAATCCATTTTGACTTAATTTTTCTGTATACTGTAAACTAGTAGTCCAATTTCATTCTTTCCCACTTTAGCTTATGTATTATATTTGCCAACAGTTAATGTGCTACTTTTTTTATTTTTGTGCTACATTTAACAAGTCTTCTTTACTTATGGAAAGCAGGTCAAACAAGAGCAATTAGTTAAAGAGCATGTGGTTCAAAAACAAAATAAAGGAGTTTGTACTATATAATCACTAAAGAGCTATCCTGGTCACAGTCCCTTTCTCGAAGAATTCAGGGTCTAGGAGAAGAGAAAATGTGAGGCAACAAATACACTGCATTACAGTGCAATAATAGCAGATGTTACACTAGATAAAATGGAGGGGGTGATCACTGCTGCCCAGAAGGACAAAGGAGGAAGTGTTAGACTATAATATCAAATAAGATAAAGACAGAAAACTATTTGGGAATTAAAAAGTCACTAGCAACCTCTACTAACCAGAGTTAGAGGCAAAAGTTACTTTGCACTGTGTTGGGAAATGAAAAAAGCAGGACAGTGTAGAAAATCTCTTTGAGACTGACTGATACTGTAGACCACCATATATCATCCACTGTGAATACATTTTTGAAAAGATATCATTGTAATCATTTAAGAAAAAGATAAAGTAATCCAAAATTTAACACAATTAAATTTTTTCCAGTTTTGCCAATTCAAAGTCCTGAAGATGAATACCTAAGAACACCAGTAGATCTGTTTTGTTCAGGGTAAATGATTAAATAAATATCTTTGCTCCCAAGCAAATCACATCTCCTGAACTGCTTGTAATTTCCCAAAACCCAAACACATCAGCACAGAGGAACTAGTTTTTAAAAAATGTAATGTCATAAGGCTAGAAAAGGTCACAGTTCTTTATTAATGGAAGGTAGCAGATTTGGAATACCAAAAGTCTCTTCCTTTCTTTTGGCATTTCAGATTTCTTCATGATTATAGTAAATTATCAAGAACCAAAGTATATGAAAAGTGTTTAATTAACGAAGATAACATCCATGTGGAGTCTGCGATAAAGTGAAAAACCAGATCTTAAAAATGTAAGATTGCTTACATCAAAGGAGAGAACAGTTTGAAAGGTAAGCCTGTTTCCTATTTTGTTGGCACTCTTAGGTACAATTTTTAAAAAATTTGGAATTACTACCAAAGAGTTTAACTTTAACTTTACAAAGAAATCAGGCATCACCCTTGTCAAGTTACCTAATCCAAATTCACTTCAGTAGTTTCAAGTAACAAAACAAGTCTGTACAGGAGCAGAGTAAGATGTGCACTCCTATTTAAAAGCACTGTCTGCTGTAAAACTTCTCTAGATCTAACATATTTATGTGTAACTCTTTCCGTGGAGCTGAAGAAAAAGGCTTAGTTAAAAGCTCAAAGGAACGGACTTTTCTAACTTCACTACGCACTCATTTCTCAGACAGGTGCAGTCTGACTAAAGCCCTCCTTGGATGATCAAGCCCCCAGTCAGAATAGGTTCGTCCTACACAATTTATTTGGTTGCTGTAACACTTGGTTTCTAAGCCACAAAGGGTTTCTTTTGAGTGGAGACAATAAAGCATGAGAAAAGGGAGAATCAGGCTGTTTTAGTGATCGAACAATTCAGATTATCACTTGGAAATTCTGTGTTTAAAAACAGATCTCTAAAATAACCTCGTTGTTTGGTATAACAGGGCAAGGGGATCTCTTGGGATAAACCAGGCGAAGGACTGAAAATTTAGGGGTTGAAACTACACACGCAGCAGCTCCGGATTCTTATCAAAACAATAGCGAGTGGCACACGTCAGGCAGCCCACATGCGCAGGGGGATAAAGAGACAGGCTGAGGCGTTGAACTTGTCTTAACCCCCTCCCCTAACTCTCAACGCAGCCCTCAGGGCTGAGCGAAAGTGAAAACCAGGGGCGCCCAGGGCCCTGCTCTCTACTCCTCCTCTTCCCCCCGCCCAGCCCCGACTTCTTCCTCACCCGATCTCCCGGGGGCGGAGACGCAGAGTTCCCCGGGGCCCGGAGTTAGTCACCAAGAAGAGGCGGTGACAGAGCGCCCGGCTCGAGTCGCACACTCCGAGGCCTAGCCACACCGGACCGGAGGCCGCGGGTGGACAGTCTAGTCCCGGGCCCCATGGCCTGCGGCGAGCCCCCTCCTTCCCCGACTCCCAACTCCGCTCCCTCCCGCCCCTACCCTGGGCAGCTCCAATGTCAGGCTCCATCCCAGTCCGAGAAAACAACGCCCAGCCCGGCCGTTTCCTGCCCCCAGGGGCGGGGATTCCCTCTCTGGGCCGGGGGACGGCGGCCCCGTGCCACTGACCCGAACGGGGATCCCCTCGGCTGCCGGGCGGGGATCCCGGAACTGGCCCCGGAGTGCGCGTGTGGCCGCGGCGGGGAGGGGCGAGGCGGGGAGTTTCCGCCGCCCGGAGCCGGCTGGCAGCCGCGGCCAGGAGCAGTCGGCACGGCCGCCGGGACCCCAGCCTCCGGGCCCCCGCCCGCTCCCCCAGGCGCGCCGCCGCGGGTCGGGCCGCTCCGGGGCCCCGCGAAGCCGCCGGGTCGGGCTCGGGGAACAGAGAAAGGCGGGCCCGCGGCCACCTGGCACTTTCAAGTCGCCCCGCCACAAGTGTGAGGCGAGGAAAGGGAGGGAGACAAAAGGACGCTGGGGAGGGAGCCCTCCCCACACTCCCTCGCACCCTCCGCGCCGGCTCGGTCCTTACTCGTAGTGGCGGAAGATCTCGTTGGTGACTTTACAGTAGAAAACTTCCTCGTCGGGCCGCAGGTCCGCGGGCGGCTTCTGTCTCACAAACGGCTTTCGGTGTAGCAGCGGCATCTCCCGTCCCCCGCGGGCTCACGCTGACGTTCGGCCGCCCGCGTCGGCCCCGCTTCCCTATGAGAATTGGAGGGAAAGGAGAGCCGGTAAGGTGGGCAGCGCTCGGCGGCGGCATGGGCCGGTCCACGCGCCGGGGAAGCTCGACTGCCTTTTGTGTGACTAACGCGCCGCGGCTGCCACCGGAGACGAGGTCGCTCCTGTCGCTGCCCGGGCGTTGAGCAAGCAGAGCCGCCGCCGCCTCTGCCCTCCGAGCGCGCCCCACCTCCGCACGCCGGTGCCGGCTCACAATGGGGCGGCCGCCTCGCCGCGGGCGGGCGGGCGGGCGGTGAGGGAGCGGCGGCGGCCCCCTCCCCCAGCGCCGGCTCCCAGCCGCCGCCGCGGGGCTCACAACGTGCTCGGCGCGCCGCCGGCCGGCCCGACGCCGCAGGGGAGCTCGCCGCGGGCGGACCCCGGCCCCCCTCCGCTTTGTTCCCCCGCTCGCCTGCACTTCCCTGCCGGCGCCGGCCGGCTCCCGAGCGACCCCGCGGAGTCCCTCACCTGCGAGCACGCCGACTGCCACTTCTTCACCTCCACTACAAAGGCAGGGAGGGGACGCTCTGTGCCCCGGGGGGTCGCCTCCCGCCGGCCCCGCCGCGCCGCGGCCGCCGCTGCTTCAGCTGCCACGGCCTGGCTCCGCGCGGGGGATCGCGTCCCACCGCCACTTCCCCGCCTCTCAGAGCTCCTGGGAAGTTTCTGATCTACTTTCGGCTCAGAAGGAGGAAGAGCTGTTGGGAGGAGCTTTTCGCTTCTCGCTTCTACCTTTTTATTGGCTACTCGATGACTTTTACAGCTTGTCACTGATACAGGAAGAGACGGCGGAAAGCCTGGGAGAGCTACATTATTAATTAATGGAGCAACCCCTTGTGAAGAATCAGAAGCATCCTCCATGTTTGAGATTGTCAGCCAAAAGATCGAGGGAAAGCGCCGGGGTTTCAGAAATGCATCGCGGACAAAGTAAAGCCTTCATCCCCAAGTGTGGCACCATCGCTTGGTTACACGATGGGAAACGGATTACGATTAAGATTTAACGTGTATTTGAAACATGGGATGAGGAATAAGGAATAAAAAGTATTTTGACATTTTCTTCTTCAAAATTGAATTCCGTCTAAAACAACATTTTGCTTGTGTAAACGTCCATCTTGAAAAGAAAATACCTTTCTTGACAGCAGTTCTCTTTAATACTTAGGGGAATTCAAAGATTTAACAGACGAAAAGACCAAAAAAGTATATGTTAGAAAATGTCAGCATGCCTATTGGACCCCAGATATTTCAAACTATAAAACACACCTTTAAAAAGTAATATCTAGAATACAGTGTGAAAATACTTTGCAAATGGTCAATATTTAATTAAATCACTAAGAATTTTAAAGATTATGGATTTACTAGTGAAATTTCCCCCCAAACAACTTTTCCATATCTTTAATTTTCATTTGTGAAATGAATTTTAATGCACATAACACAGGACTTTTGAATTAAAAAGAAATGTCGAACCTCCAAATAACTCCAAATGTTTGCCAGCTTTGTTTTAAATATTCTTTTTTGCTACTGCTCTTGACAGTTGCTTATTTGCAGGCGAACATGAAAGAATGAGTTTAAAAGTAAGTTTGAAGAACAGTCCTTCAACAAAGGATGTAATTACCAATACTGTGAAATATCATGGTTATAGAAGCCATATAGGATCATCTTTGTATCTTTAAGCAATGTTCACAGCTCCATGTGAACATTGGAGCTGAAGTGTAAGGAATATATCTAAATCTCAAGAGTTACCATTTTTTAACTTCTTTCAAGAGCCCACAAAGGTAGACTCAAAACGGGTGACAAGGAAGATGGATAATTTTCAACCACTATTGAAACATGCTCACAATTCAAAATCCCAGCTTAACTTAAGCTAAAAACATGAAATTTTCTCTGAATGTATAGTATTCATATTTCTTATATCTCACTATTTGATAAGCTGTTAATTTTGTTAAATCCATGATCAAAATAATAATGTTGATCTTATTTTATTAAATGCAAATTTTAAACAATTGGATTTTTATACCAACTTAAAATTGAAATTTTATTCTATTTCATCAAAATACTATCATATTCAATTTCCCTACTATTATACTCAAATTTCAATATTATCATATCTCAATTCTGAGGTACATACATAGAATTTATCTTAATGGTTTGTGATATTTAATAAATGTTATATACATAATTGCTCTTTGTTAACTCAAAATAATGTAAGTTTAGTAAATTATAATTAACATATTAAAATGTTTACTTTTGATGTGTTTATAATACTTGACCAAATTGATAGCATACCTAAGCTGCCTCAAAATAACACTTCTCTTTAAGTTATCCTACATATTTACTACTAAAAGCTTACTTAATATGTTATTTTTTTAAATTTTAGTATCATGATTACTTCCTTGCTTTATTAATTACTACTTCTAGGCTTTTGAGAGGGAAAATATCATTGCTGTATTCAGAAAGTAAAGGACACTGTTGTGAAATAAGACTGTGTAATAGGACGGTGTAAATTTTTGGAAATATTATAACACAAACTACGAAAGGTACAGTATCACAGAAAAAAGAAAAAATGAAATTGAAATAATTTTTAACAACTTAATTCAATTAAATATTTGTCAAGCTCCTTTTATGTGCCAAGACACTGTACTAGCTCATGTAAGGAATATAATATAAATGTATTCTGGCCACAAAAAATGTATACTCTCATAGGGAAGAGATAGTGTAAAGACAACCAATACAAGAATTGTGTGAGTCCTAATGATCATGAGTTATATAATGCAAAAAGAGAAGTAGAAAGGATTAGAAGAAAATATAGAAGGAGGGACCTGAGATTGGTCCTAAATGAAGTCATCCACAGGGCATGATTTGAAGGGCAACAGAAAACTCATGCTCCAACATGTCCTGGCCAGTCTCAAGAAGCAACCCCCCCCCCCCCCCCCAATCCTCCATTAGTCACTCTTCTGGATGAAGACACCAGTGGCCCCTGATTAAATGTAAGATGTAAATTATACTAGTTAGGCAGGACATGTATTAATCTAGTATCATCAAGACATAGTTTAATATTTGAGAAGGTATACTGCCTTACATAGCTAAAGACAAAACAAGACTATGAAATATATATTTTAAAAGCTTGAGCTAGAATACTTTTCCTGTATTCTATTGACTGATTAAGAAGGGCTTTACTTAGGTGAGTTGGTGAGACAGCTGAAAGAAACCTCGGGGAACTCTTTAATTCTCTCATTTTGCAGCAGAGGAAACTGAAGCTGAGGAACTTGAATCTTGGCCTCCTGACTCCTTGTCCAGTCTCTCTAGACCATGCTGCTTTTTCTTTGGATTCAGTAATATCTAATTTTCTTCTATATGCTACTCACACTGTATCTACAAATGAGCTAAAATACCCTTCTAACTCCTTCCTAAACTGCTAAAATGTCTAAGGGGATAAGACATATTACTCATGATCAGAAATAATTTATTTTTGAGAATTATCCAGGAAAGCAATGGGGGTAGAAAGAATCGTAAATTCTTCACTCAACACATCTAACAAATATAAACACTCCATATCCCTTATCTCTAAGTAGCAGTTATAAAAATATTTAGAGTAGCCCGGCTGGTGTGGCTCACTGGTTGAGCGTCAGTCAACCCATGCACCAAGAGGTTGCCAGCTCAATTCCGGTCAGGGCACATGCCCAAGTTGTGGGCCCAATCCCCAATGGGGGGCATGCTGGAGGCAGCCAATTGATGTTCTCTCTCATTGATGGTTCTATCTCTCCCTCTCCCTTCCTCTCTCTCTAAAATCAATAAAGAAAAAAAAAATTTTAGAGTAAAGCTGCCCTAAGCTCTTCCAAGAAAGATGTCTTATAAATATATATCAGGAATATCTTCAACTTTGTAACGCTCTTCTTCAATATCTCTGATACCAGTGTCAACTCTTTTATGTTCTCTTCTTAATGTCTTCCTAACTAATTTATGGCATTTTACTATAAAAGATCTCTATATATTGTTCTTTAGAAGCAATGAATATGTTTCCCTTCATATTCAAAATCACTAGCCTTGTGTTAGGATAGTGATTCCAGATCTTAGCTGACCATTTAAATTACCAAAGGGGTTTTTGAAAAATACTAATGTCTGCACCACACCCTAGACCAATTAAAACAGTCTCTGGAATAGGGACCCAGGTATTTGGAGTTTAAAGTTCTACCCAAATGATTCTAATGTACTGCCATTGTTGAGAACTACTATGCTTAGAGGAGATTGGATTGTTAATGCTGAAGTGGTAGTTAGAAAATTTGGAATGCATTTTTAAAATTTGACCCCTTGTGACTGAAGTCTTGAATTATGTGATGGTAGTAGGGGTTGAAAGAACAGTCTATGCCCATCATCATTATCACAGTAATAGTTTACATTTAATGAATGCTTCCAGCTTGTCAAGCATTATGCTAAGGGCTTGAAATGAATCATCTCATGCAGTTCTCACAACAAACTAAGTGCTATTTATCACTTCCATTTTACAGATGAAGCTGTTGAGGCTCTGAGAGGTTAATTAAGTAGCATGCTCAAGGTCATACAGCCCAGAAGCAGAAAACCTCAAATTATCATCTTTAGAGTCCAAGCTCCTTATTACTATTCTATATTTCCATGGGATGATTTGCTAATATAGCTCAGAAATAAATTGCAATAGGGAACTTGATCCTATGCACTAAACAACTTAGGACTTTTAATGATTAGGAATGTTTGTTAATCATAAAAGTACTACAGGAAACCATGAAGAATTAAAAAAAATTATCTCAAGAGTGGGGAAAGCCTAAGTATAACACAAAGTCCAGAATCCATAAAGATAACTCTATAAAATAAAAATAAAATTTCTGCATGACAAAAGCTACCACGAACCTGGAAGACAAATATCAAACTGGGAAAAAATTATTTGCAACTCACCGACAAAGGGCTAATTTCCCTAATATATAAATAATTTCCTATTTCTCTATCATATAAGCAATAATAAATCAAAATAACCCAAGAGAAAAAGAAAAGGAAATACAAATGGCTTTTAACACATAAAAAGATTCTTAACCTTACTCATAATAAGAGAAATACAAATTAAAACTCCATTGAGAGAGCATTTTTCATCCTTCAAATTTACAAATATTACCATCATATGTTGCCAAAGTCCAGGGAAACAGGCTCAACCTCCATAAGGAGCATATTGGCAATGTTTATCCAAAATTACGAATACACACAGAAGTTCAATCTCTAGGAAGATATCCTGTAAATATATTTGAATATAAGACTCTTTACTTTGAATAGCATAATATTAAAATTAATGGAAATGTCCATACAATGGAATAGTATGAAGACATAAGAAAGAATGAGAAAGTTTTTTAAAAAAGCACAATGTAGAAAATATATATGGGGTTTAATATATACGTATTTGCTTGATACATAAAATGCATCTGAAAGGTTATACAGGAAAACAACACACTAGTTGCCTCTGGGAAAAGAATTGCCAGGGGACAGGGATGAAAGGGAGATTCTTCATTGTGGAAAGATGAATACAAATTTTTGAGATACAGAGATTAGACGGTAAAGAGGCAGGTCAGGACAGATAGCTGATGTACTAAAGTCTTTCACTTCACAACTGGGAATAAGTTTAGAACTGCAAATAAAAAGTAAAAAAATGTCTGTGTTAAATATTGTACAGGACCTAGCATAGTGCCTTTCCCATGACAGGAGTTCAGTACATATTTGTTGGATAGATAAATGCTTAGATAGATAATGTAAACTACAAATTTAATTTGATTACAGTGAAATTAGTAGTCAGATGGTTGCTTTCCTCTTCCTATGGAAATAGAATTTAGATTATACATTTCCGAAAAACTCTCTAGATTGCTTATGTTAATGTTTAGTAATATACCAATTTACAGAACAAATCCTATCAATGATCGGCTAAATAGATTTTTTATTGTTTTTATTATTATTATTATTATTATTATTATTATTATTTTAATCCTCACCTGAGGACATTTTTCCATTTTTTGTTCAGATAGAGTGGGAGGGAAAGAGAGAGAGAAACATCGATGTGAAAGGGACACATCGAGTGGCTGCCTCCCACACGACCCAACCAGGGCCGGGGACAAACTGCAACAGAGGTACGTGCCCTTAGCGGGAACCGAACCTGGGTCTCTCTGGACCACAGGCCGACGCTCTAACCACTGAGCCAAACCGGCCAGGGCAATTACCAGGGCAATTTTTTATTGTTTTTAAAATAAGACATAAGCCCTGGCCGGTTTGGCTCAGCGGTTAGAGCGTCGGCCTGTGGTCCAGAGAGACCCGGGTTCGGTTCCCACTAGGGGCACATACCTCGGCTGCAGTTTGTCCCCGGCCCTGGTTGTGTCGTGTGGGTGGCAACCAGTCGATGTGTCTCTCTCACATCGATATTTCTCTCTCTCTCTCTTCCTCTCTCTTCCTCCCACTCTATCTGAACAAAAAATGGAAAAATGTCCTCGCGTGAGGATAAAAAAATAAAATAAAATAAAAATAAAATAAGACATAAAAAACAAGTAGAAGGTTTTAAAATGTGAATTAAAGGTTCTTTTTCTTATTTATATCAACCACAAAACTAACTTTTAAGTTTTAGTTTATGTGTAGTAAAATAGCTATCAGATAAAAGTTGCACTAATATTTTCCATCTCATTTAGTGGAGTATAAAATGGAATATATGTGTTCCTCTTTTCCTTTTCCTTTACTATTCAGGCTATAATATACTATCAGATTTCATTTTAAATATTACTATACAATTTAAAAAAATCTTTAAAAAATATTTACTACAATGCCTGGAACATAGTAGGCATTCAAATTCTATTATAAAAAGTACTATGTCATTTCATTTTTCTTATAATATTTAAAAATAATATTTAAATGATATTTATAATACTATAATTAGGACCATATCTTTTTTCTTTTTTCTTTTTACCAGTTAGCTCTTGTGGTTGAAGCATGGTATTACCAAGTTTGACACCGATAAATAGCCCCATATTGCAATGCATGTATCTATACACTACCTGGCAATTGTGGATGAAGAGATAGAATTAAGACAATTGAAATTCAGAACCCAGTTCTGAATATATTGTTACTAAATTCTAATCTAAGAGTTTCTAGTGAAACATATTCTGATGCTACAGGTGCCTATAAAATAAAACATTTAGGGTTTTCTCTCTTTTATTTTTGTTGCTATCATATCTAAGAACCAGGAGTCATGCTACTACCCTATTTTCTCTAGTCTAAATGTTTAGGTCAAAACATCCATCTCTTATTTTCTTAGCATAGCTAAAATTTTATCTTTTTCAACTGAAAAATAGGTTCATTTCTCTTTAAGCTACCAGTAAACTGTTTTCTCAATAACTTCTTAGCATCTAGATACCACATGCCTGGCGTCTAGGAACCAGTTTGTCTACCAGAACAAGCATCTTGCCTATTTCAAGTGCAAAAAACAAATTCCCCAGTACTAGACACCTTTGTTTTTCCCATTTCAAATGTCCATCTTAAAATAAAGACCTCATCTGCACCTCATCTTCAGTTCCAGTGTGGTAGGCAGAATAACAGCCCCCAAAGATGTCCACAGTCTAATTCCCAGAACCTGAGAATATGTTATAAGGCAAAAGAAACTTGCAGATGTGATTAAGGTTAAAGATCTTGAGATAGTGAGATTTGCCTGGATTTCCCCTGGTGGGCCCAGTCTAGTCACTTGAGTCCTTAAAAGTGGAGAAACTTTCCTGGGTGTGGTCAGAGATAGATGGGATGAGTGAAGAAAAGTTAGCGAGATAAGAGGGGTTGCTGGGTTGGAATGGAGAAACCAAGGAATGTGGTGGTCTCTAGAAAAAAGTTGGAAGAGGCAAGGGAAAGGATTCTCCCCTAGAGGCCTCTGGAAAAGAACATAGTCCTGCCTACAGCTTTATTTTTGCCCTGTGAGGCCTGTGCTGGACTTCTAACCTACATTTCTAGTAATTTGTTAGAGCAGCAATAGAAAACTAATACATCCAGTTCCCAGTCAGAAAATATTCTTAATTCTTAGCTGATATTCATGGCAATAGTGAAAGATATCTTTGAACCTTAGTGAATGATTTCGCTTTTTCAAGGTGAGGTTATTTGCAACTCCTATTTCTAGAATGTTTTGTAATGATTTATCCAGCTGCTACCCCTTCAAGTTGCAAAAATTCATCTAGTTATTTCATAATGCATCAGTACCTTAACCACATACAACAATAACATATATACAGTCAAAATTAGCATGTATGTAGTAAGATGATGCTTATAAAGACACGCCCCCCATTAGAGTCTATCTCCTCAGACTTCCTTAGTCTTGCTTAATCAATCAACTTCTCTCTATCTAATATCAAGCTCTCCTTCACCACTGAGATCTCTGCCCTTGGGCTGTAATCTAGTGCAAGTCTCTGTCATTGTGTCGGTAAAAGCTAAGTACATCTCTATCTTCAGCACTGTTTCTTTTCTCAACCAAGACCTAAAAAGGAAACCTATGTTCCTTGTTTCTACTTCCTTATTTCTCAACCCTCTATAGCCTCCCTATGTACTCTCCTAAAACTGCACTTGATTCTGTCCCCCTAATTGCCAAATCCAATAGACTCTCACCAGGGAAAAGTCCATTCTACTCACTCTGCTCCTTGACATCCTCTCCTACTTTAGCCACTGAGGCATGCTCTCCCCTGGTTCTCCTACCCCTCTGAACAGTCCTGAGTCTTCTTGGCATCATCTCTTTCTCTACAACCTATTCCCTAAACCTTGGGGTTTCCCAGCTTTCTTCCATCCATTCTCTTCTCTCATCACTCCTCCCAGAAGCCTTCTCTAATCAGCATGCCTCCTGTCTAGTTAACTGCACCCATTCTCACTGGAATGTGAACTCCTCTAGGGTCTTCTTGTTTCCTTAGGGACTCTATCATAGCTCCTTCAACACAGCTCCTTCAAGATTTTTGAGATGAGGAATGACTCATCAAATTGATATTTTGTAAAGATTAATCTGGGTGTGGTATATAAGACTGACTGGATTGGGTAGAGCCTGGAGGCAGGGAAACCAGTTGAGAAGTCATAGAAGTACAAGTATGGAATAACAACAGCCTATATTGCCTTGGCAATGAGAACGAAGAAAAGCCAGAGAAATATTTCAGTGGAAGTACAGGCATACCTCATTGCATTGTGCCTCACTCTATTGAGCTTCACAGGTGTTGCATTTTTTACAAACTGAAGGCAAGGTACTCCACCAGCAAAAAGATTACAACTTGCTTTATTGTGATAATCACTTTATTACGGTGGCCTGGAACTGACTTCCCCTTCCCCACCACTAATATCTCCGAGGTACACTTGTATTTAGTGACAGAACTTGATGACACATTAAGGAAGGGAGAGGAAACACCAGAGATGACTCAAAAGTGTCAGACCTGGGAGACTAGAAAGGTAATATCATTAACAGAAATGGGGTAATTGGGTATAGAGATAGGTTTGGGAGAAAGATGAAGCATTCAGTTTTAGATATGGAACATCAAAGCAGAGATGCCCTACAGGCAGTTGGAAGACTGGGCTCTTAATCAAAAGAGAAATCAGGATTGAGGCTATAAATTAGGGAACTATTTCCAGAAATAAGATAACAAAAGCTACTCAAATTGATGGGTATAGAGTAGGTAATTAACATTTGCTAAATATATAACTCCCTCGACATTTTCTCTCTATTCAAGTACCCAGTGTAAGCACCAGGATGCCCAAGACACTCACCAGCACTCTAAATACCTCTCTGTCTCAGCATGAGTAACCCCCAGCATTTGCTTTTTCTGTTGCTTCTTCCTGGTTGATCATTGCAAGATACTACAAAAACATGCTCTCTAATCTCAGGGCCTTCACAGACATGCTCAACTCCTTTTTAGGTTATCTCATGTTGACATTCTATTGGATACCCTTACAACAGGTTTTCTAAATCTCTTTTCATTTTTCTCAAGCTACCAACCTGATTTTCCTTTCTTACCCTTATCGTGCTCTCAACCCTCACTTTGCCTACTGATTTATTTACAAAATCTGGACCATTCAATATGACTTCAGTTCTCAAACCAAATTTTGTTTAATTCTTACTCCATCCTTTTTTCCTTCCCTATTGTCTTCTCCTTTCCAAGGCTCTAGCTATGCCTTTGATCACATTTCTTTCAACCTTCAGGACCTTATTCCATGACTTCCTTCTCTAATATCTCCCCACTTCAGTTGTTCTTTTCTTTTGGTCTACTAACATGGGCAAGCCCACTTCATCCTTAAAAAAACCTGTTTTCCTTCACTTTGATTCCCTCAGAGTTACCATCTTTACCACTCCTTTTCTGTGTTACTAGTTAATATAAGCTTTACAACTACATATAATCTTGATAGTGGTTTGAATTCTTGGTAGGGCACGTTTGTGTTATGTGTCCTAATATGTTTGTGTCAGAGTCTCAAAAATGTACGTTTCTGTAGGACAGAAATCATATGGTAACTCTGTCGAAAAATTTTTTCTGCTATGATTAATCAGGAAATAGTTGTGGCCCAGCTGGTGTGGCTCAGTGGTTGAACGTCGATCCATACACCAGGAGGTCGCCAGTTCGATTTCCGGTCAGGGCACATGCCCAGGTTGTGGGCCAAATCCTCAGTGGGGGACATGCAGGAGACGGCCAATCGATGTTCTCTCTCATTGATGTTTCTATCTCTCTCTCCCTGTCCTTTCCTCTCTCTCTAAAATCAATAAAGGAAAAAAAAAAAAAGAAAGAAATAGTTGTGGATTTAGGATACTGACTTCTGAGAAATAATAAATAATATAACACTACTTTGCCTTTATCTGTTTCCAAGGAGTTAGAAGTATAAATGCACTTAGAGTTGTCATGTGATGGTTATCTCTTAATCATAGGCAGGATTTTTCTGATGTCTATAACAATAGCAATTATATTCATTTAAGGCTGTAAGCAGGAGTCTTGGGCAATCCCTACACCAACGAATGTAGATGTTAGCATGAGAAGTGAGCAGTGACGTTTTAAACTTAGAAGGCATTCTGAGAACACTAATTTGGTTCATTATTAATTTAGATACAATTGATTTTACTTTATAAACATTATTGACTTCATATTTTAGAACTTTCTAGCAGGAAAGTTGACAGTGCCTTCCCTCTGTATTCTATATACACCTCCATTTCTCCTTCTATCCTAAAAAGCTATCTTTTAGCCCTGTTCCACTATTGCTGCCTTCTTAATCGTTGATGAAATTAGAGAAAATGCCAGAATGTGATGCAAAGCATTTGGATTTAAGGGCTCAAGAATAAAATATTTACAAACAAATTAATTTTTATAACCAACTTTTAGAAAAAGTTATTTTTATAACTTTATAAAAATAAGATATGTATTTTTATATTATTCTAGCAAAATTGTCTCCACAGCTAGAAAGCTTCTGAAAAAATTTAAGAATATTGTGATTTACAGTATCGCAAGTTGATTCCTTACAGTTAAGTATAAAAATAAAATTAAAAAATCATTTAGAGTGCAACTGCTGGGTATAAAACACTTTATCAAGTACTGAGATTAATATTTAAGTATAAGAAAATCATAATGGCTCATATTAAAGGTCTATGTTACAAACATATAAAGAAATACATTTTATATTATTATTCTCGTTTTATAGATAATAAGGCTGGGTTTTAGTAGGGTAAAGAAATTGTCCAAGTTCCCACAGTATGCAAATGGAAGAGCTGGGATTCAAATTCAGATTGATTAGGTGTCAAAGTCTATTCATTTAAAAAATATTTCTGTGTGCCTTCTATGTGCTAGACACTATTCTAGAGACTTGGGCTACATCAGGGAAGAAAACAGAAGAGCCTTGAACTCTTGGTGCTTATATTAATTAGCTGACAACTCCTCTGTCCCCTTCCCTGCCACTTATCTACACAAATAAGGAAAATTTACTTTCCCAAGATTGACCCTTTTGCCTAGGTTGTCTTTATCACAAGTCTCCTATGAAATCTGGTTTAATCAATTATTGCCTCTTCCACTTCCATCCAACTACGTTAAATATACACAAGTCTCATCTTGAAAAATGCCTCTAGTTTCTCTGTTTCCATTCCTTTTTCTTGCTTCACACCATACTCCAAATTCCACAGCACTCATTCTCTCTAACCCTTTGCTACCTTGTTTTCCTTCCAAAGCCTGCTTGCAGTCTTCATGCCTATCAATTTCTCTACAACATTAACCATGCTGACATTCCTGGAAACTCCTGCCTTGACTGATGAGAAGTCAACTTATCCTGGCTTTAAAAGAATGGTGTGTCTATATCCATGAGTATATTTAAGAAGAAGGAATAGGGCCCTGGCTGGTTTGGCTCAGCAGTTAGAGTGTCGGCCTGCGGTCCAGAGAGACCTGGGTACAGTTCCCGCTAAGGGCATGTACTTCGGTTGTGGTTTGTCCCCGGCCCTGGTTGGGTGGTGCGGGAGGCAGCCACTGGATGTGTCCCTTACACGTCGATGTTTCTCTCTCTTCCTCTCTCCCCCTCCTACTCTATCTGAACAAAAAATGGAAAAAAATGTCCTTGGGTGAGGATAAAAAAAAAAAAAAAAAAAAGAAGGAATAGGGACCTTCTGTGAATACTGTCATCACAATGAGATGTTGAATAAGTCAGAAAATTGGCTAATTTTTTCCTGAAATCATCTAGAGGATTTCTTCTTTTCACATTTTTAAGACCTTTTTAATACAGAAAAGATGATACATTCATATTTACTGTGTCATACATTTTACTGGAATATGGAGATAGCTACAAACTAGTATAAAAGTCAGACATAATTTCTACCACCCAGAAGGTGACTCAGAACTGCTTCTGACTCAAGATACACACTCAGGAACAGATACAAGAGTTTTAAAAACATAAAATTGAAGTCATTTAATGTTAGGACAGAAAGTCCCACATAAATCAAGTGTATTCCAGTTCAGTAATAACAGTGTTTATTACAGTGCTTTTAAATCATTAAAAAAAGATAAAACTTTTAAAAAAGAAAAACAAAACAAAACAAAGATAAAATTATGTTCAATATACTATTCAGGAGTCTGAGAATGTATGTATTGTACACACACACACACACACACACACACACACACACATTTTAACCCTTTCCATTGTGAAATACATAGAAGAGTGCCCCAAATAAACATACAGCTTAATGAATTACCACAAATAACACTACCCAAGTAAAGAAAGAGAACATGGCCTGAACCCCAATACTTATGGGATTCATCCATGTTGTTATACATAGCTGTAGTTTATTCATTTTTGTTACTATGTGGTATTCTTATCCTTTCTTTTGTTGATAAACACTAGGTTGTTTGCAGTTTTATCTATAAATATTCTTGTACGTGTCTGTTGGACATATAAATGTGTAGATAAGAGTGGAATTATTAGGTCATAGAATATGCATATTTTTAGCATTAATAGATACAAATTGTCTTCCAAAGTGGTTATATAAATTGGCACTCCCACCAGCATCATTACATAAGTTCCAGTGACTGCATATCCTCATTAATGCTTGATACTGCCTTTCTCTTCAGCCATTCTCGTAGATATGTAATAACATCTCACTGTAGTTTAAATTTGCATTTTTCTAATTGCTAATGAGGTTAGTTATCTTTTTACATGTTTATTTGCCATTTAAATTTTTTCTTTGGTGATATCCTCTTTACATTTCAAAAGATTTTGATATTAAGTGGTTCAAATAAACAGAATACATTTTGTTATGTAGGACAGGGACAAGAACAGCCTGTATTGCAGCTCTTTAATTTGCTACTTACTGGGCCTCTTGAGCAAAGCAAGAAAAGACCAACAGTTGCTCTGCCCAACAACACAGAGTCATTGTTTCTATGGACTGAGCTTGAGGCCTGCAAACACAGGGAACATATGATTTTTTCAATAGGCTTTAGATAAATTTATCTATGTTTCAAAGTTTAATGTGTAAATTTTGTGATGTCTACAAGAACAGGGAAGCCAGAGGAAACCTGCTCCATCACATTCCCTTTAGGCTTCAGGAGGGAGAAGACATTAGCTCAAAGACAGACTCCAATTAGGTTCTAGTGACTTTTGGTTACTAGAAGAGAGTCTCATAAGCAGAAAATATTTTCGAGACACTGTAAGCCTGACTGGTCCTCCCTCATAGGCTGAAAGAAAGCTGCAGAGGGGGCTGGGATAGGAGGGACAGCTAACCACTGGTGATCATATATGGAAAATTCACAAATATAGAAGAGTTTCATTTCCCCTCTTGTCAAATTATTGAAGCTTTTGGTAAATTCTGCTCTTTCAAATAAGAGAAGAATGAATCCCTTACTTGCCAGACATCCCTACAATAGCTAAGGATAATTAATCATGCTAGAGAAACAATAGGCTGTTGCAGAAAGCAAATGCCTTTGTAAGACTGGGTTTTAAAATTTCCCTTTGGCACATAAAACCTTGGGAAACAAAGTTTTCTCATCTATAAAGAATGGAGATAGATTCCAGGCTTATATATGTTTCTATGTGAATTCTATCAAAACTTTAAGGTATACATACATTATAATCAATAATATCTAGACTATGGTAGAAAATAGAATGCTATGGAAAGCTTTATTATTCATTTTACAAAGTTAGCATAATCCTGAGAACAAAATCCGAGGCACAAAGCACATACAGAAAAAGAAAACCACAGAGAAATATCATTAATGAAAAATGATGCAAAAGAAATCCCTAATATAGTGTTAGGCATCAAATCCAGTAATATATTAACAGAATAACACACCTTAACCAAGAAGGGCTTAGTCTGAGAATGTACAGATAGTTCAACATTGGATCAACAAACAAGTTTCAATACATTTATAGATCAAAAGAGTATAAATCCAAGATTGCTTTGAGAGGGAACAAAAGAGAACTCGATAAAATTCACTGTCTGATCTTGGTTTGTAAAAAATATATATATATGTAAATGAAGACACAATGAAGCATAAATAGCAAATTTGAAATGAACATTAAAACTTTAATTACATTTCCATTAAAATTGGAAACAAAAAAATCTCACTATTGCTGCTATAATTCATATCTGTTGAACAAGCTAGCTAATAAAACAAAGGACAGTCCTGGCCAGTTTGGCTTAGTGGTTAGAGAGTCGGCCCTCGGACCAATGAGTTGCAGGTTCGATTCTGGTCAAGGGTATGTTCGAGTTGTGGTTCGAGGTTAGTCCCTGGCCCTGGTTGGGTCGTGCGGGAGGCAGCCAGTCCATGTGGCTCTGCCACATCGATGTTTCTCTGTCTCTCTCTCTGTCCCTCCCACTCTATCTGATGATAAATGGAAAAAAATACTCGGGTGAGGAATGAAAAAACAAAACAAAACAAACAAAAAACAGTTAAAGGACATAAGAAGCATGATATTAAAATATTAGAGAAATTTATAACTATGAGTAGATGATCTAATTGGAAAAATCAAGAATCATCTAAAAAACTATTACTACTAATAAGAGAGGTTCAGAAAGATGTTCGGTTACAAGATAACTTTCCTGTACAGTGGCAGTAGCCATTTGGAAAATATAGGGGAAGAAAGATCCCATTCAAAAAGAGCCCAGACTGAGGCCTTTGCACTTGATATTTATTCTGCTTGAAACTCTTCCCCTATATCTTTGTATGTCTGCTGCTCTCATCATTCCTTTCTCATCTAATTTCCTGTTCTTTAGAAAGACTTCTCCCCTGTTCTAGACCCTAACACTATTAAGCATTTCCCTAGGCAGAGATCGCTGCTCTGTGTGTTTGCATGTGCTTACTTTTCCTCCTGGGTACACAGAACACATTTCCCAGCCTCCCTTGTTGTTAGTTGGACCCATCTGACTTAATTCTGGCCAATGTCACATGGGAGAAAGTACCACTTGTAAAGCAGGGGCAAAAAAGCTCTCAAGCATTTCTCTACTCCCCCTTCTCTATTCCCATCAACTAAGTGAAAATATTTCAAAGACCCAGAGATGGAGACACAAGTTGGAAGTAAGATGGAATCACAGTTTATTTTTTTGCAATTTTTATTAATTTATTTTTGTTACAGATGGTCCCCCTCCCCCCGCCCGAGACACCCTCTTCCCGATTCTGCTGGAATCACAGTTTAGAAGAGAATTGCTCCAGGGAGCTGCCCACTCAGAAACAACCACACTGGCCTGTTGCATGAGCAGGAAGTAAGTTTATATCTTACAATTAAAAATTTGGGGCTTGTTTATTGCAACATTAGATAACCATACAAATACATTTACTATATGTCAAATACTATGGCACTTTAAGTAATTTAGTTGTCAAAACTTCATTTTCAGATGAGAAAATACAAATTCCCAAGGTCACATAAGCTAGTGGAGTGGTGAAGCCACTTGTTTTTGGAGCCTAAGCTCTTTACCACTCAGCTATACTGGCTCATAAGAGCAAGAACATTTTAGAAAAAAAGTAACGAAGAGGACCTTACAATGCCAGAAACAAAAACATATCATAAATCTGTAAAAATAAAAAATAATAAACAAGAGAGGTAGACACATAGATCAATGGAGCAGAGCCACAGATAATCCCAAACGGTATGTCCAAATGATTTTTGACAAGGGTGCAAAAGCAAGTAATGGAGGAAGGGTGGACTTTTCAACAAATGGATAGCTATAAGAAAATAAATAAATAAACTTCAATCTAAAACTTACTCCTTTTATAAATATTAACTCAAAGTGGATCCCAGTCTCAAATATAAAACATTAAAACCATACATTTTTAGAAGAAGAAAATCTTTGGGACCTAGGGCTAGGCAAAGAGTTCTTAGTCTTGACACCAAAAATCACGATCTATAACACCCAAGACCCTGTTAAGAGGATGAAGAGACAAGCTATGGATTGGGAGAAAATATTTGCAAACTAATATCTGCCACCAAAGGGTTATGTAAATTTAATATAATATATAAAGAATTTTCAAAATTCAACAGTTAAAAAACAATGCAATCAGAAAATGGACAAAAGACGTGAATAGACGTTTTACTGAAGAGGATATGCGGGTGGCAGATAAGCACATGAAAAGATGTTCGACATGATTAGCCATCAGGGAAATGCAAATTAAAACCACAATGAGATATTGATACACACCTATCAGAATGGCTAAAATAATGAATAATGACAACACCAAATGCTGGCAAGGAAGCAGAAAAATTGAATCACTCATTCATTGCTGGTGGGATTATAAAGATATAGTTGCTCTGGAAAATAATCTCCTTTAGTGAATCAGTGAACTATTTATTTTATTATTATTATTATTTACTGATTTGTGTTGTCTTGCCCTCGAAGTCAATAAACTCAGGTTTGCTTTAAGAAAAGGGAAGGGAGAATAGACAGATCAATCAATGGAACAAAAGAGAAAGTCCAGAAATAGCAGCAGTATAGGTAAGAATTTAGAATACAAAAAGGTAGAATTTTGAATCAGTGGGGGAAGATATATCAAAATGGTATTGCATCAACTGGGCAAACTATTTGGGAAAAAGATCAACTATATCTCTATCTTATGTCTTATTTCAAAATAAGTTTCAGCCCTGGCCGGTTTGGCTCAGTGGTTAGAGTGTCGGCCTGCGGACCAGAGAGGCCCAGGTTCGGTTCCCGCTAAGGGCATGTACCTCGGTTGCAGTTTGTCCCTGGCCCCGGGTTGGGGTTGTGTGGGTGGCAGCCACTCGATGTGTCTCTCTCACAGCAATGGTTCTCTCTCTCTCCCTCCCTCTCCCTCCTGCTCTATCTGAGGATAAATGCAAAAATGTCCTCAGGTGAGGATAAAAAAACAACAAAAAAAATAAAAATAAGTTTCACAGGGAATACATACTATATGGAAAAGAAAACATAAAATTGTAAGCCATATTATTCTGACTTAAAATTCAACTCGTAGGAGAAAATATTTGTGTTATAGAACCTTACTATGGAGAAAGACTGCCTAAACATAACACAATAGGTAGCAATAACATGGAATAGAATGATGAACTTAACTATATAAAAATGAAATATTTTATTAACCTAAAAATGAAATTAAAAAGCATGTAAAACAGAAATATTTGTAATAATTATGACAGATAAATGTTTAGTATCCTTCAAAAATAAAGAGGCCTTATAAACAAAAAGAAGAACCCAATAGAAAAATGGGCAAAGGACATCAAGCCCCTTACAAAAGAAAAAATACAAATGACCAACATTTGGAGAAAGATGTTGTCTCATTAGAAATTAGAGATATGGCCCGGCCGGTGTGGCTCAGTAGCTGAGCGTTGACCCATGCACCAAGAGGTTACTGGTTCGATTCCTGGTCAAGGCACATGCCCAGGTTGTGGGCCAAATCCCCAGTGGGGAGCATGCAAGAGGCAGCCAATCGATGTTCTCTCTCATCGATTTTTCCATCTCTCTCTCCCTCTCCTTTCCTCTCTCTCTAAACTCAATAAAGAAAAGAAAAAAATAGAGATCTGCACATCAATTTTTGTTTATTAACCTTCAAGGTATAAAATTAGCCCACTTTTTAAACTATAACTATATTCCCCCAAAATTTTGGGTACTATGGGCAAAGATTTATCTATAAGAATGTTCATCAAAGTTTTATTTATATTAGTAAAAAATAAAAATAAAAATGAAAACAATTCAAATGTTTATAAAAAAAAGGGATTAAATAAATTAATGGTATATCCAAACAATTTGAATACTATATTGCCATTAGAAATGATATTGTAAAAGTATATTTTATTACCATGGAAAGATATTTTTAATATATGGTTCAAATGAAAAATAATGTTACAAAACAGTATGCATGATATGTTTCAAAGATATATCAAAAATTTAACACTGGTCAGTATTTATGTCTAGATTTCTGAGTAATTGGTGTTTTTAATTTTTATTTTATTATTATTTTTTATTTTGATTTTTGTGTTAATCCTCTCCCAAGGATATTTTTCCATTGATTTTTAGGTAGAGTGAAAGGAAGGGAGGGGAAGAGAGACACACACACACACACACACACACACACACATCTATTGGTTGCCTCCTGCACCACCCTGACTGGGGCCGGGGATTGGACCTGCAACCCAGGTATGTGCCCTTGAACAGAACTGAACCCGAGACCTTTAGGTCCACAGGCCTATGCTCTCACAGCTAGGCCAAACTGGCCAGGGCATGATTTTCATTTTAAATATATATTTTTTGCTGTTTTGAATTTTCAGTAATGAGCATATATTGTTTTTATAAGAAAGAATAAGATTAGCTAGGTTTTGTCTTTAACTGCTGCAACTTAGTAATTTTTATGACAACTGGAAGATAATATCACTGCAAACTTTATGGTAGGTCTGGGGAAAAATGTTGTTTACAGTACATGATAAAATAGTTTGTCTTTGGCAATATAATTACATATCAGGAATACAAAATGCAAGTATGGATGCCCCCAAAGCAACACAATCCAGTCCCTAAAGTTTGGCTCATTGCACCTGCCTCTACACTGCTTTTATTTTAGGTAATGCAACCACAACTGAACATCACTTTATTTCTCCTTTACAATTCTCTCTTTCTGTTAATGACACTGGCAATTTCATACAGAAAAATACAAGAAAAATGGCTTTTGAAAAATCATTACTCTAGTAAATTAATCTGATCATTAAATCTATTTGCTAGCCAAGATCAGATGACCCTAAGCACTGAAAATACTTTTCTCAGTGTTCTAATTCCTTGTTTCTTGTTTTCTTTATAAAATCACCCGAAGATATGTTTGCTGATTTTAGAGAGAGAGAGATACACCAATCGGTTGCCTCCTGTATACACCTTGACTGAGGACCGCACCCACAACCTGGGCAAGTATCCTGATATGGAATTGAACCCACAACCCTTCAGTGTGTGGGATGACACTCCAACCAACTGAGCCACACTGGCCAGGGCTCGAATTGCTTTTTTTGTTGTTTTTGTTTTTACTCCTCACTCAAGGATATTTTCCCATTTATCTTCAGACAGAGTGGGAGGGAAGGAGGGAGGAGGGTGGAGAGAGAGAGAGAGAGAGAGAGAGAGAGAGAGAGAGAGAGAGAACGAGAAACATCATTGTGAGAGAGACACATCAATTGGTTGCCTCCCACACGACCCCGACCAGGGCCGGGGACTGAACTGCAACCGAGGTACGTGCCCTTGATAGGAATTGAACCTGAGACTCTTTGGTTTCCAGGCTGATGCTCCAACCACTGAGCCAAACCGGCCAGGGCTAATTGCTTGTTTTTAATGAAAAAGTTAATTGCTACCTTTCAGAGAAAGTGCTAAGCACAATGTTGGCCCATAACAGGCACTTAATATTATTCTCCCTTTCCCTTAAACAGTATTCATATTTATAACAAGAGTTTTTCTACATAATAGCAAAATCAAAGTGGGCAATGTTTTTCTTTTTAATTTTTTTTTCCTTTATTGATTTTAGAGAGAGAGGAAGTGAGAGGGAGATAGAAACATCGATGAGAGAGAACATCGATTGGCTGCCTTCTGCATGCCCCTCACTGGGGATTGGGCCCACAACCTGGGCATGTGCCATGACCGGGAATCAAACCAGCAACCTCTTGGTGCATTGGTTGATGCTCAACCACTGAGCCACACTGGCCAGATGTGGGCAATGTTTTTCTTCAGCCTCCCACCAAGAGTGGGACTGATCATACCTTATCTCTATAACCCGAGAGACCTCTTTTCTACTCTTAGGCTTTGATGTTCATCTTAATTTGAGTTTACCTTTAAAAAAATGCTGGGTGGGCGCCCACTGTAACAGGATTTGGGCCCAGCTCTCTGTAAATTGTCATAGTTACAGCCCCACCCACACATTTCACCTCTACTCCTATGCTTTTTCTGTTCTTCCCCAGAGTTCATGTAGGCCTCCTGACCTAATTCACTAAAAACACCCACTCTGAGACCTGTAAGCTACAGTAACAGCAGCACTGGAACAACACTTCTCTTTTCTAGGAAGGTCTTTAGGTCATTTGCTGGATCTCTCTCACTTCAAAAGTATGGTTCTCTGGGACTTGCTCTCTATGGAGAACTTAGTCTCTGTCTTTTCTACAATTTAGCTTCCCTCCCCAAAAGCATCATCTATCTTCTAACAAAGTAGCAAATATTGCTTTTATGGATTTAGAATGGCTTCAGGATGGCTTCAGTCTTATAAACTGTCTATTAGTAACATATAACTTTCTATGCATGTGTTCAAGGATTGCCTAAAATTTAATTTTGCTATAATTTGTTGTTTGTAATAATGGGGTTCACAACTAGATAGGCTCCTGTATCTTCTGCAGTCCAATCCTATTGCATGCTTGGACCTTGGGAAGTATGTTCAAATGTTAAGATTCCCAAGAGGCAAACCACAGAGAAGGTTCTCTGCAACTTGTACTTACCAGTTTCTTGTAGGGTCTGTGTACAGTTTAAAGTTTGAAGTAAAGTAGCAGATCTAAAAAGAAGCAAACTTTCAACTGTAGCATTTTGTGTTTGTTTGTCTTTTAATTTTATGAACACATTCCAAAGCTGTTGCAACCAGTCTGTTCAAGAACAAAAGATCATTAGTGTGTCTCAACAGTCAGAGAAAACAAATTGCAATAAGAGGGCTAAAATTTCCAAAATAAGCAGGACTGGGGGAAATTTAAGGGGTCCAAAATAAACTACTATTGTCCCCAAATTATATTTTGAATAAGTCAGATATAATTATATAGACCAAGCCATTGTTTTGCAAATACAGATTAAGAATACGTATTAGACTAAGCACATATCTTCTTAAGAAGCACTTCCTAAAAAGACACTACAAAGAAAGAAAACTACAGGCCAATATCCCTGATGAACGTAGATGCCAAAATCCTAAACAATATACTAACAAATCGGATCCAGCAATACATCAAAAAAATTATTCACCATGACCAAGTGGGATTCATCCCAGGGATGCAAGGCTGGTTCAATATTCGCAAATCAATAAATGTGATACACCACATAAACAAAATGAAAGATAAAAACCACATGATCATATCAATAGACGCTGAAAAAGCATTCGACAAAATCCAGCACCCATTTCTGATAAAAACGCTCAGCAATTTGGGAGTAGAGGGATCATATCTTGATATAATAAAGGCCATATATGAAAGACCTACAGCCAACATCATACTCAATGGGCAAAAACTAAAAACATTTCCCTTAAGAACAGGAACAAGACAGGGATGCCCACTTTCGCCACTCTTATTTAACATAGTACTGGAAGTCTTAGCCACAGCAATCAGACATGAAGAAAAAATAAAAGGGATCCAAATTGGAAAGGAGGAAGTGAAACTGTCATTATTCGCAGACGACATGATATTATATATAGAAAACCCTAAAGACTCCATCAAAAATCTACTAGACTTAATAAATGAATTTGGCAAAGTAGCAGGATACAAAATTAATGTCAAGAAATCAACGGCATTCTTATACACCAATTATGAACTCACAGAAAGAGAAACTAAAAAAACAATTCCATTTACCATCGTGGCAAAAAAATTAAGATACTTAGGAATAAACTTAACCAAAGAAGTAAAGGACCTATTTGCAGAAAACTACAGGATATTGAAAAAAGAAATAGAAGAAGATATAAAAAAGTGGAAGCACATACCTTGTTCATGGATTGGAAGAATTAACATCATTAAAATGTCCATACTCCCCAAAGCAATCTATAGATTCAATGCAATCCCCATCAAAATACCAGTGATATATTTCACAGAACTAGAACAAATACTCCAAAAGTTCATATGGAACCAAAAAAGCCCCCGAATAGCCACAGCAATCTTGAAAAAGAAGGACAAAGTAGGTGGGATCACAATACCGGATATCAGCTTATACTACAAAGCTACTGTAATCAAAACAGCCTGGTACTGGCACAAGAACAGGCATATAGACCAGTGGAACAGAACAGAGAATCCGGAAATTGACCCAAGACATTATGCTCAATTAATATTTGACAAAGGTGGCAAGAGCATACAATGGAGTAAAGACAGCTTCTTTAATAAATGGTGTTGGGAAAATTGGACAGCTACATGCAAAAAAATGAAACTAGACCATCAACTTATACCATACACAAGAATAAACTCAAAATGGATAAAAGACTTAAATGTGACTAGTGAATCCATAAAAATCCTAGAAGAAAATGTAGGCAACAAAATTTCGGACATCATATGCAGCAGAATCTTCACTGATACATCACCTAAGGCAACAGAAACAAAGGGAAAAATGAACACATGGGACTACATCAAACTCAAAAGCTTCTGCACAGCAAAAGAAACAACCATCAAAACAGATAGGGAACCCACTCTATGGGAGAGCATAATTGCCAGTGATACATCAGATAAGGGGTTAATCTCCAAAATATATAGAGTGCTCATACAACTCAACAAAAGGAAGACAAAGAACCCAATTAAAAAATGGGCAGAGGAACTAAATAGACACCTCTCCAAAAAGGACATACAAATGGCTAAGAGACATATGAAGAAATGCTCAACATCACTAATCATCAGAGAGATGCAAATTAAAACAACAATGAGGTATCACCTCACACCTGTCAGAATGGCTGCCATCAACAAATCATCAAACAACAAGTGTTGGCGAGGGTGTGGAGAAAAGGGGACTCTAGTACACTGCTGGTGGGAATGCAGACTGGTGCAGCCACTGTGGAAAACACTATGGTGTTACCTCAAAAAATTAAAAATGGAATTTCCATTTGACCCAGTGATCCCACTTCTAGGAATATACCCCAAGAAGCCTGAAGCACCAATCAGAAAGAATACATGTACTCCCATGTTCATAGCAGCACTATTTACAATAGCTGAGATCTGGAAACAGCCCAAGTGTCCATCAGTGGATGAATGGATAAAAAAGCAGTGGTACATATACACAATGGAGTACTATGCAGCTGTAAGAAAGAAAGATCTCTTATCCTTTGAGACGACATGGAGGGACCCCGAGAGTATTATCCTAAGTGAAACAAGCCAAGCAGAGAAAGACAAATATCACATGATCTCACTTATTTGTGGAATATAATGATCATAACAGTCTGAGGAACAGGGTAGACCCAGAGATGTGGAAGTAGGGTATAGACTGACACCGCTCAGAAGAGGGGGTGGGGGGGAGGGAAGAGATAAACCACAGAACTTATGCGCATGTATGCATAACTGATGGACATGGACAACAAAGCTGGGGATGGGGTGGGGGGATGGGGAGGAGGGTGTCAATGGGGAAAAAAGGAGAAACATCTGTAACAAAAATAAATTAATAAAAAAAAAAAAAAAGAAGAAGCACTTCCTGTATCCCCACACCCCAAACACCCATAATACCGAACACTTCTTTCTTGGTGCCGTTCTCCCCCTACCTAGCTCCTATATAACACATTGTATCCATTTGTTTATATGTTAATAATTCTGGGAAAGGGGTGGGCAGGAACAGTACCTTCCTCCTCTAAAACAATACCTGACACATTATAGTCCCTTATTTAATATAGCCTGAATGAATATGAATGAATAAATGCTATGAAGAATCTGGATTGTATTTTTTTGTATCTCTAATGTATACACTTATAGAGATTTGAAATAGAGTTCATTCTTTTTAGAATCATGAGCAAGATTGAAATAAATACATTTTAAAAGTGGGATGGAAAGAACACCAATAGAAATCAGGAGATTTGGTTTCTGCCATTAACTCTATTCACTGAACTTCTGGTGGTGGTGGGGACTCAGTTTTCTTAATGGTGGGTTAACATATCTATAAAATAAGAGGTTTAAATTAGATGCTTGCCATAGAAACATATTATTCATAGATGTTTTTGTGAGGCCTCTCATTATTCCATAGCATAGAAATGTATCTTTGTGCTTCAGAAAAATTGGTATTATCAACGTAGTCTTAGAGTAATTGTTATTAATTATAGTAATATATTTTGCCTTTTAACATGCTATTGTCCTTGTGTATTAGTAGAATAGCACTTTTATAAACACCTGCCTTATAGCACTTGTCACTTCGTATTACAATTATTTGCTTCCTTGGTTTCTTAGACAGCTAGCTCTTCAAGGACAGGTGCCCACCCTGCCATATCTTATGTATCATTGTGTAATCACCTCCAGCATATGTCTGATGTGCACTGGGCCTCCAAAAATATTTTCTGGGTGAAAATGACTTAATTTTAATATTTTATATCCATCTTGAACTAGCTCAAGGATAAAGTTTCACGTATTTCTAAAGGAGCTCTACTTTTAAATTTAGAGGCTTTCATGATTATTTTAATCTCCTTTGTATTTCTCTGTGGCTTGTGCCATTATTGTTATTTAAAAATTTAATATTATTTTAGATATGTAAGATAGCATACTAACTAGACTCTGATCCATATATCAAGTGAGTAGGTCACAGAATTTAATTGCCTATAGACTGTCAGAGGTGTGAATTTTAATGTCTGTAAAGGCTTTTACCACGCTGGGATAAAAGACATTCAAAAGTACTGCATCATTATCAACAGTGCAACCACAATCTACACACACACATTTAAAAATACATCTAAAATACCATTTCAAATTTTGTAAGAAGACATACAAATGTACCACATTATGGTTACCACCAAAATTAGAAATAATTTAGATTTTTACTAATGATTTTTATAGTCAATTATTTTTAGCTAAAATATTTCATCCTTGTTAATAGAACTTAATCTTCAGCTATATTGTAAGAAGGTTTTGTTTTGTTTTATTGTTGTGGTGCTTGTTAATATAATTAGCTCCCAAATCACTTTTCTAAAGCATGACTGTATTTCATGGTAAAACTACTGCATTCTCTCTTAATTCCCATTATCTACTCCATAAAAATCACTTTTTTTTCTTTTAGATATCACTTAAGATGGATCAGAAAGAATAAGCAGAGTTCACAAATTAGCTCTGAGTTTTATCTGCTATTTATTAAATTCTGAAAATATAAGTTCAATATAATTTTTATAGTTTATGCAATAATGAAAAAGCAACATTCATACAAGCAAAATAAATGAGTAAATATGCTTGTTAAAATGATGTACAATATTTAATCATGCTTATGTGAAAATCCAAAAAATTTTAAATTTAATTGTAAGAAATACATATGATGCAAATTGTCCACAAAAGTATTTAAAATCAAACTATCTGGATGATGGTAAACATAGACAAGGACCTTTGAACATAATTACTGAAAACAATTTTGCTTTCACAGCTATGCCAATTTTTTTCCCAATTCTAAAACCTTAGGAAGAAACCCAGATTAAGTACTGTAGTTTAAAAATAGAACCCATGAGATCTGCAACCAAAACAATAGTTGGGTTATATACTGTGCATGAAATTAAAAATTGTAACTTAGTTTATATCAATCAGCAGTATTGATTTAGAACCTATATAATTAGCAATGATATAAAGTTTTATTCTGACTTGCTAATTAGCGAAAATTTTCACACACACACACAAACTAAATTCTACAGCAAATTCATTTTGAGTGTTTAACACTTCCAAAATTTTATCCATCCTGATTTAATATTTATATGAATGAACATTTCACTTACTTTTTAAATTATAAATTTATAATGCTATATTTCTTCTTGTATATTTTGATAAATGGTAACATTGTAGAAAAACTACAGATTATGACTTTAAATATCATAACTATTACTTATTTTATATTTATAATTTAATGAATAATTAATTTCCATGACATTCCTATGAAATATAACCACATTTTATTCCTATTTTATAAATGATTAATTAAGAATGCATAGAGGATATCCAGGAGCAACAAAGCTAGGAAAAGATGAGTTTCCAGTGTGTGATTTTGGAATTAGTCTCCTATTTCTCATTTCAACTCAACTCTGGATATTAAAAAAAAAATTCTCACTTTTGGAGACACAATGAAATCTAAGCAACAACCCCCCCTTAATAAAGAACTATTTTATTTTATTTTATTTTATTTTTTAATCCTCACCCGAGGGTATTTTTTCCATTTTTGTTCAGATATAGTGGGAGGGGGAGAGAGGGAGGGAGGGAGAAAGAGAGAAACATCGACGTGAGAGAGACACATCGACTGGTTGCCTCCCGCAGGACCCCAACCAGGGCCGGGGATGAACCACAACCGAGGTACATGACCTTGACCAGAATCAAACCTCCGACTCATTGGTCCGTGGGCCAACGTTCTAACCGCTGAGCCAGACCAGCCAGGGCTAAAGAACTATTTTATATTTAAACAATATAGTCTTTTCAAATGTACAGTACTTGTCAATTAATTTGATTAGGAACAAGACCACTCTTGGAAATAAGCTAATTAATCTGTTGCCCAGGTGGTATTTGAAAGCCACAGGGAGAGGCCTATCCTAAACCTCTTCCCCAAATTCCCTTGGCAGCTGTTAGCCATTAATATGTTAGTTTGGATTAGTTATCACGTACCAACCTGTTTAAAACTTGTAGGAAATGGGGCTCACTGAAGAAAGGGGAGGAAAGGACAACTCCCAGGCTAGTGAAGCTGCAGTGGAGATAGTATGCAGTTTGGGGAGTAGCAGAAGGATACAACACCCCAGAACAGCGATTTTCAACCGGTGTGCCACACAGATTTTTAAAACATGAGATACCTGACTATTTAGTCAGGGCCACTGACCTCTTTTCCCTTAGATTGTCAAATAAAAAAAATGACAACAGCCAACACAACAATAGTCGTCCGGTGTGTGAATGAATCAAACTTATACCTATTCTTTTTGTCAGATTGGCGAAAAATGTATTTTTTGGTGTACCGTAAAATTTTAGTAATTAGTAATTAGTTTATGTGTGCCATGATATGAAAAAGGTTGAAAATCGCTGTCCTAGAAGAATGGAGAATGCAGAAAGATACTACAGAAAAGGAGATAAAGGATTCATTAAAAATATTTATACTATTTCACAATTTTTAAAATAATCCGGAGTATTTAATTTATACAGTTGATTCCAAATAGTATTCAAACAAAATAGATCTTAAATACTAAGTGCAGTTACAGATAACAAAAGTTCTAAACAGTTAATACTTAATTACCTTTTTGTGGTGTTGAAAAAATTATAGGCTGAATTTCATATTGCTGTGAATGTATTCTATTTATTCTACTGGTTTTTTGCTTCTAGCAGTTAAAAACCAGTAACCTACAGGAAAACAGCAGTATCATCTCAACATTCTATTAAAGTTGATTATAATCAGTAGCTGAGCCACTACTGAAGTGGTAAGGTCATTTATTGTAATTTATAGTAAAGATATGTGTTTTTTCTTTAAATTTGTATTAGAAAAAATGAGATTATTGAATGTTAAAGTTATTGGAGAAAAACATATTCTTATTCTCCTTTCTCAGTCATTCCTCTTACATAATTTTGATATATGGGCTATAATCGGGTGTTGAGTTCAAAATCTGAAAAAGTAATATAAGATAAAGTATTTGGGAGAAGACATATGTCCATATTTCTGCCTGTTTCAGATTTGTGCTGTGGTGCCAAAGGCAGAAAAGAAAGCGTGTATTTGAATAGGCCCCGTGGGCACCATTGAGTCCATGAACCTCTCCTCAAAGTGTAGAGCAGAAGGGCTACAGAAAGACCACCCACTCCCACCTTGTTTGTTTGTTTTGTTTTCATATGTCCCTGAAGGAAAGCAGAGTTTTATATAAAAAAAACACACACACACACACACACCAAAAAACAGAAACACAAAAAACAAAAACAAAAACAAACCACCACCACAGACACATTAGTAGGGATGGAATTAAGGAGATGAAGTTGCTTACTCAGCAGCTTCCAGGCATCTTTTCAAGGCTGAGTCTTCAATATCCCACTGACAACTTGAAGGAAGGCAGGAAGACAAGCTTTACCCAATAGTGTAGCAGCGAACAAAAGTGGAAAAGAAAACAAAAGTGTCTGGTGGCTCCTCACTTACGCTCTGAAGTTGGGCAGGCTCTGGTTTGAATCCTGTCTCTGGCACTTAATAGCTACAAACTAAACAATGTGTGTGTCTATTTCCTGATCCTGTGCCTATTTCCTGATCTGTAAAGGGAGTTAATAATAGTGCCTACCTCAGAGGGTTGTTGTGAGGATCAAATAAAGTAGGTGCTAGGCATGAAGTAAATATTAACTATGCAGTCATTATTAAGTCACTTCCATACTACTATTCTGAAGTTGGAAAAGACGGATTTTGAGGCAGATCATAAAATATGAGTGACTTGTTGATAAATATCTGTTGAGCTAGCTGCCTTTACCACTCTGACTGTATGCCCCAAATTTTAAATATCTATTTTGATATAACGTTTCTTTATCTTTCATCTACAGACTCTCTTTAGGAGTTTGTGGGAGGAAATACTTCAAAAAAGAAATAGGCCTATTGCTTGAGGAAATGGTATGATTTTAGTAGCTGGAAAAAAAAAAAAAGAGAGAATTGGGCTACTATATTGCTTCCATCTTCCAAGCAAAAAGAAATACTTCCAAGCTAGAAAAAAATAAAAATACTACTTGGAAACTATTCTTCAGCACCTCCAAGATAAAACAGAACATTATCCACACTCCTGGGACAGGCTTTAAAATCTGAAAATCCATTAATATTGTATTAGGCTAGCTACTTTCACGCAGAATTTCATCTACCCATCCAATCCATTTCGTTCACACGGAATGTGATTTGGTTGGGGACACACACATCGCCACCTCCAATGGAGAGTAAATTCCTTGATTATTCAACTTTGTCCAAGTCAGTTTACCATGGTGCTTCTTCCATGTATATTAAATGAACAAACCTAAGGGTGGACTAGAGACCCACACACAATATGTGAAGAAACAAGGACAATTCACTTACTTCAACAGAGTTCAAGACTCCAGGACTCCTGAGAATTATATCTTTGGATGCTGAAAGAGTTTCCCCATTGACTGCAGAGTGTTAGTAATTTCTGAGAAATAAGGGGTAGGGTTGAGCAGGTTTCTGGAAAACTGTAAACGAATAACTTACCAAATTTTCAATATTATATATTCCAATAATTACATGGTAGAAAGTTTGATTCTGATGTTCAGCAACATTCTGCATGTAACAGTTCGTTCAACATTGGATCATGAGCGTTTATGGAAGTACATACTGATCACTAAAGGCAATGTGTGTTCTCTCAGAATGTCATTCAAAATAAATCCCCTTTCCTCTTTGTTAAGGTTACTGGGTTGGTATATCAGGAGAATTCTACAGCCTGCCTTCACTAATCACCATGGCTGAACAGGGAGATGAGCTGACCATTGTACTAGCTATTTATGAGTATAGAATTTTAACTGTACAAAGAATTAAAATCTCTTTTTTTGTTGAATCCTCACCCAAGGACATTCTTTTATTGATTTGAGAGAGAGGGAGAGTAAGGGGGAGAGGAAGGAGGGAGAGAGAGAGAGAGAGAGAGAGAGAGAGAGAGAGAGAGAGAGAGAGAGAGAAAGATGGATGTGAGAGTAAAACATTTTTTGGTTGCTTCCCACACATACACTGACTGGGGATGGAACCTGCAACCTGGGTATGTGCCCTGACTGGGAATCAAACCTGTGGCTTTTTGGTGTACAGGATGATGCTCCTACTAATTGAGCCACACTGGCCAAGGCAAGAATTAAAATCTCTTAATCCAAAACTGGAACTAGTAGGTTGGAATCAATTTATATCAGATTCATGAATAGGAATGAGGCAGTAGGACAGAAATACAGGCAGAAACCAATCTGTGGCTGCTTATTAGAGAAAGCAGACAAGCCAGAAACCTTTATTGGGTGTTAGAACAGAAAGATAAAGAGGTACTTAAGTTATCAGAAAATGTCATTTATCTAGGAAACCAAAGAAATGGTGAGGGAAAAAGCCAAGCCAGGCAGGTGCAACAGCTAAGTTCTGGGGATGCATGTTGCATAGATAACACTTTTGGATCATGGTTGTTTTCTAGTGACACCCTATCTAATAGATGATAAAAGCATCCTTCCTGGTTTTTAAGGAACCAGGATCCTAACAATGGTAAGCTGTAATTCTAGAGCACTCTTTCTCAACTCTGGCTGCAATTAGGGTTTTTAAAAATTACCAGTGCCAAGGGTCCCAACCCTAGGCCAATTAAATCAGTCTCAAGGGGTGCAGCCCAGTCCTCAGTATTTTTTAAAAGCTCCCCCAGGTGAATTCAATATGCAGTGAAGATTGTATGTTACTATCCTAGAGGGAAATCTCTGTTATACACTGCTCTCAAACTCTTAAGGTGTAAACAAGTAACTTGGAGAATCTTGTTAAAATGCATATTTTGAATTAATAAGCCTGGTTTGGGACCTGAGATTCAGATTTATTTATTTACTTATTTTTTTAATCTTCACCTGAGGTTATTTTTCTATTTATCATCAGACAGAGTGGGAGGGAGGGAGAGAGAAGGAGGCAGAGAGAAACATCAATGTGAGAGAGACACATTGACTGGTTGCCTCCCACATGACCCAACCAGGGCTAGGGATGAACCGCAACTGAGGTACACGCCCTTGACCGGAATTGAACCTGCGACTCATTGGTCCACAGAGTGACGCTGTAACCGCTGAGCCAAATCAACCAGGGCTATTCATTTTTTCTTTTTAAACTTATCTTTATGTTGAATGTATTAATATTACCCATGTCCCCCCTTCTTCCTCCCTCGATCCCCTCCTCCCCACTTCCACCCCTCTCCTGCCTTCCCCACACTATTGTCTGTGTCCATTGGTTATGCATATATGCATAGAAGTTCTTTGGTTTATCTCTTCGTGCCCAACCTCCGCTGTTCCCTTTGAGGTGTCTTAGTCTAAACCAATTTGTACTTCTTAATCCCTTTACCTTTTCCTCCCATCCCCCCAACCTCCCTCCCATCTGGCAACCAACAAAAAGTTCTCAGTATGTATGAGTCTGTTTCTGTTCTGCTTGCTCATTTTGTTTGTAGATTCAATTGTTGATAGATATGTATTTATTGCCATTTTATTGTTCATATTTTTGTTCTTCTTTAAGAAGACCCTTCAGCATTTCATATAATACTGGTTTGGTGGTGATGAACTCCTTTAGCTTTTTCTTGTCTGGGACACTCTTGATATGTCCATTGATTCTAAATGATAACTTTGCAGGATAGAGTAATCTTGGTTATAGGTCGTTGCTTTTCATCACTTTAAATATTTCTTGCTACTCCCTTCTGGCCTGCAAAGTTTCTTTTGAGAAATCAGCTGACAGTTTTATGGGAGTTCCCTTGTAGGTAACTCACTGTTTTCTCTTGCTGCTTTTAAGATTCTCTCTTTGTCTTGAACCTTTTGCATTTTGATGATGATGTGTCTTGGTGTGGGCCTCTTTGGGTTCATCTTGTTTGGGACTCTCTGTGTCTCCTGGACTTGTATGTCTATTTCCTTCACCAAGTTAAGGAAGCTTTCTGTCATTTTTTTTTCCAAATAGGTTTTCAATTTCTTGCTCTCTCTCTTCTCCTTCTGGCACCTCCATGATGCAAATGTTGGTATGCTTGAAGTTGTCCCAGAGGCTCCTTACACTATGCTCATGTTTTTGGATTCTTTTTTCTTTTTGCTGTTCTGATTGGGTGTGTTTGCTTCCTTATATTCCAAATCGATGGTTTGCTTCTTGGCTTCGCCTACTCTACTATTGATTCCCTGTAAATAATTTTTTTATTTCAGTTAGTGCAGCCTTCCTTTCTGACTGGTCCTTTTCATGCTATTGAGGTCCTCACTAAGTTCCTTGAAGTTCTCACGAAGTTCCTTGAAATTCTCACTAAGTTCATTGAGCATTCTTATAACCAGTGTTTTGAACTCTGTATCTGTTAGATTGCTTATCTCCATGTTGTTTAATTCTTTTCCTTGAGTTTTGTTCTTTTCTTTCATTTGGGACATGTTTGTTTGTCTTCTCATTTTGGCTGCCTTACTGTTTGTTTCTATGTATTAGGTAGAGTTGCTATGTCTACTAGGCTTCTTAGGGTGGCCTATTGTAGTAGGTGTCCTGTAGGGTCCAGTGGCACAGCCTCCCTGGTCACCCCAGCTGGGCCCTCCAGGTGCACCCCTTGTGTGGACTGTAGATCCTTCTGTTGTAATTGAGTCTTGGTTGCTGTTGGCACATCAATGGGAGGAATTTACTCCAGCTGATCAGCTGCAAGGACTGGCTGTGCCCACTGACTACTGACCTCTGACTACCTTGGAGGATCAGCTGTGCAGGGGCTCACCACACAAAGCAAGACTTACTTCAGCAGGGCTCTGGTACCCACTGAGTCCACTTATTGAATGTGTCATTTGTGGAGGTGGTTGAGTGGTGGTGCTGGCTCTGGGGAAAGGTCAGCCACTGCCTGTGTTCTACCTGGGGCCACCACGCATAAGCTGCAAAGCTATCTGAAGATGGCTGCTTCTTGTGCTGGGCTTAGAGGTGCCCAGGCAAAGCCAAACGGTGAACCAAGCCTGGCTGCTTCTAGTGCCAGGCGTGGGGCCACTTAGTGAGAGGTATGGGGCCCACTGAGGCCAGGTGCTGTTTGTTTGAGAGCATTTAGGAAAATCTGATGCAGTAGCCAAGACAGGCCAATCGTATAGTAAAGCCACTGGACACAGCTTGGGTGGGCCTGAAAGTTGGGTGGGGCAGGGCCTCAGGGAATCAACAGGGCAGGGCAAAGAGTATGAACCCGGTTACTGGAGTCCCAGATATGGTAGCCTTCTGCCTGCCCTGTGTGGGAAGGGCTCACAAAAGGAACCACCACCTCCACCAGCATGTCTGTCTGAGAGAAAGCTGCCTCCCCAGCCCTCGCCCCAATGCCAAACAACTCAGTTCTTCCCTGCATGTCTCTGGTGCCTTTCAAGCTGCCTCCCCTACACTGGAGCCCAGAGGGAGTGAGTCTGAGTAAGTCCATGCATGGACCCTTTAAGAGGAACTGCCCGGGACTCAGTTTTTCCCTGTATGTGTCTGGCACCCCTCAAGCTGCCTCCCCTCTAAGCTTAGAGGGAGCAAGTCTGAGTAAGTCTGTGCGCCGGCCCTTTAAGAGGAGCTGCCTGGGGCTCCAGAAGCCGCAGCCTCCCTCAGCCTCATTTCCTGCTGGTTTTTACAGCCAGAAGTTATGGGACTTCTCTTCCTGGCACTGGAACCCTGGGCTGGGGGGCCTGGTGTAGGACGGGGACCCCTCACTCCTCTGGGAGGACCTTCACAGCTGAAATATCCCTCCTGATTTTTATCCGTCACACATGGGTGTGGGACCAACTCTTCAGAGCCTCTGCCCCTCTTACCAGTCTTGATGTGGCTTCTTATTTAATTTTGTAGTTATAGGACTTCCATTCAGCTTGATTTCAGGCTGTTTGAATGATGGTTGTGTTCTGTAGTTTAGTTGTAATTTTGATATGGTTGTGGGAGGAGGCGAGGACCGCGTTTACCTACGATGCCATCTTGACCGGAAGTCCCAAGATTCAGAATTTGTAACAAGCTCCATATATGTTGGTCCATGACCATACTTAGAATAACAAGGCTCTAGGACAATGCTATAGGACTCTATTTCTAGCTTTTTTTTGTTGAAAATTTTATATTAGATTAATATCAATTGGCATGGTAATTAAAAATGATTATATAAAAGGAGAGATAACAGTTTATTTCAGAATTAAGATTCAACAATATTTTCACAGGCTGAAATAAACAAGATGAAATTTATTCATTAACAGGGACCATTTAAAGTCTATTATCTAAGCTAAGGTAACTCTGGAAAACATAAGATATTACAATATATTATAAAGCAATCGTAATTTCATATTGTGGTAATAGATTATGAATAGATAAATTAATTAAATTGAATAGTAAGTAGATAAATACATTTTAAAATAAAAGAATTTGGATATAATAAAGTGGCTATTTAAAATGGGGAAGGATTCTGCCCTGGCCAGTTTGGCTCAGTGGTTAGAGTGTTGGCCCTAGGACCAATGAGTTGCGGGTTCGATTCCAGTCAAGGGCACGTACCTTGGTTGCGGTTTGTCCCCAGCCCTGGTGGGGTCGGGAGGGAGGCAACCAGTCGATCTGTCTCTCTCACACTGATGTTTCTCTCTCTTCCTCTGTCTTTCTCTCTCTGTCTCTCCCTCCCTCCCACCCTATCTGATGATAAATAGAAAAATATCCTCAGGTGAGGATAAAAAAATAAATAAAATGGGGAAGGATTATTCAACTAATCAAATTGAAACAAAAGAAAAGATAGCCATCCAGAAAAAAAGATGCATATTTCAGACCTTGCCCTAGAATAAATTCCAATTCCACATGGATCATGGATTTAACTATAAAGAACAAAACCATGAAAGTATGAGACAAAACTATGAAATATTTTTGTTTCTGCTAATGTCTGAGTAGGGAAACCCTTTCTTAACATGATGCAAAGCCAAAAGCCATAGAAAACTGAAAAATTTACCAGAAAATAAAAATCTTTGTATGGGAAGTCAAAAGACTAAGAACATATTAGGGAAAACCACTTGTCACTCATAGCATAGACAAAGAATTAATTTTTCTAAATTAAAGGATTCCTACAATAACAACAATAATAAAAAGACCCATAACTGCCCAGTCGGTATGGCTCAGTGGTTGAGCATCAACCCATGCACCAAGAGGTCGTCAGTTTGATTCTGGGTCAGGGCACATGCCCAGGTTGTGGGCCAAATCCCCAGTGGGGGGCATGCAGGAGGCGGCCAATCGATGTTTTCTCTCATCGATGTTTCTATCTCTCTCTCTCCCTCTCCCTCTTTCTCTAAAATCAATAAAGGAAAAAATACCTAACTTCCTCAAACTTGAATACACACGCACACACACACACACACACACACACACACACACACACAATTTTTCCCATTTTAGGGTCTATGTTCTAGAATTCATCCTACCCATTTCTGCTTCCTTAATTATTCTATCCTTTATCATCCTCCTTACCAATATATTCAGCTACTTCTTCTCAACTAGATCTTTTCATTAACATTTTAACCTACTCAAGTTTCTCCCACAATGAAAAACAAAACCAAAAATGGTCATTGACCTTTCATCTCTCTCAGCTATTGTATTTATTCTCCTCTTCTTACCAAACCTCCTCAATACTTCTTCACTTCCCACTAATTCTTTGGTCCACTGCAATCTGTCTTTGACCACCAACCTTTCTAAAACTACTCTTGCCAAGGATTCCGATGACATCCTGGTCTCAAAAATCCAATAAACACCTTTTAAAATTATATAATTGACATACCAGAAAAATAAGCATTTTAAAGGGTACAATCAGTGATTTTTAGTGTATTCACAAGGTTGTGCAATCATGATCTCTATCTAATTCCAGAATATTTTCATTATCCCCAAAGAAAAACCCCATAGCTGTTTGTAGACATTTTCCATTTGCTCTTCCTCATTGCCCCTGGCAACATTCATCTACTTTTTGCCTCTCTATGGGTTTGCCTATTCTGGACATTTAATATGAATGAAATCATACAATTCTCATGAATAAATCCAGTACCCACAGGTTTATAAACATCATTTATACATTTCTCAAATATCTCAAATTGGCCACAATACCTCTATTTTTAACTTTTTGATCTATCTGAGCCACACATCTGTACTCTCATTCTTCTTTTGGTGTTTTATAAAAGAAAAACCTATAATATGAAATACTCTTGCAGCTGTTATATACCTTTTCTTGAAAACATACAAAATTTGTTGACTAATTGTATGTAGATATGCAAATATTGAGAGCCCAAATCTAGAAAACCTACTTAGAAAGAGCCAATAATTTGCTGATGGTCCTAGGGCCTTATAAGATTTAATTTAAATGTCCATACATGACAAAATGTTCATAGTAGCATGAACAGCATAGTACAGTGATTAAGTGTATGGACACCGGAATCACACAGCCTGGATTTAAATCCCAGGTGTGGCCCAGCTGGTGTGGCTCAGTGGTTGAGCCCATGGACCAAGAGATCGCTGGTTTGATTCCCAATCTGGGCACATGCCTGGGTGTCAGGCTCAATCCTCACTGGAAGCGTGTAGGAGGCAGCCAGTCAATGTGGCTCTCTCATAGATGTTTCTCTCTCTCCCCCTCCCTTCCTCTCTCTCTTAAAAAAAACAAGCAAAAAAACAAACAAAAAAACATATTTTAAATCCCAGATGTGTAACTTCATATAAATCACAGGTGTGTAACTTTATTTAATCTATCTGATCCTTAATTTCCTCAAATGTAAATGTTTACCAGTAAATAAGTTTAAAACACTAAATGTGGGTGGGTAGTCTATACAGTAAATCCTCACTTGATGTTGTCAATAGGTTCTGTGACTTGAAGTGAGATAATGTATAACAAAACCAATTTTCCCATAGACTAATTGATAAACAAGACTTAAGTTCCTATAGCATCTCATCAATGTTATAATGAAATGGTGTTACTCGAGGACCTAATGTATTTTGATCTGATATGAGTACCAGAAATCTCAGTCATAACCAGAAACTAATACTGTTGGCAAAATCAGTAACTCGATCTCTAGGCCCTAATGATTTATGAGGCTTGGGGCATTTGATTTGCTCAGTTCCCATTCTAATGTATCATTGGGGTTGTCCTTAAATTCCAGGCAATCCCCAGAACAGAATAATTTTAGTGACTCCAAACAACCCAGTTTGCTCCTGTTACTCCTTATGTTTATGCTAACTGAAATCCTCTGGTAGTATATACTTTCTGAAACTGATCAGAACTCCTCCGAGAGTCTATAATGTCTCAGTCCTTTTGGCATAAGGAGCCCCGACATCTGCTCCCTTGAGTTAGATCCCCCAGACCTATCCTAATCTTACTCTAAACCCCTGGAACAGCCCAGGACTCTGAAAATAAAAAAAATGTCTGGTAGTTTCTCATTAGTTTAGTGAAACTGGGTTGAGCTACATACGTCAGCTACTTTCCACTGATGTCTGAGTGGGACTAAGCCACAGGAAGCAATTCTTGTAGTTAAAATTCCTTGATCATTTCTCATACCTTCATCTTGTATTAGGCATATATACATATATTTCATGATGTCTTTCTCCCCTTCTTCACCATGGTTTGTTTTTATTTAAAAATATCTCTATAACAATAATTGCAAGTATAGCATCCATGATTTTATTGTATAAAATTCTCCCATCTTAGTTAGGTTGGAGAAACATTTTTATCTTCAGTATGTTGATGAAGAAACAATAATTAAGAATGATTAGGGATTTATTCAAGATCATATAATTTGTTGGTAGATGAGTTGTTTTTAGAATTTGTATATCACTTGACACTTCCTACCATATTCTTTCCGTTCATTATAAGGACAGTGAGACTTTTGAGAAAGCCCTCTTAGTATTACTATCCTAAATATGTTTTTTATGTTGTACGCTAAGGGTTTCAATAAACCTCTTATTTAAAAAAATTTCTTTTTCTTTTTGATTTTAGAGAGAGGAAGGGAGAGGGAGAGAGAGATAGAAACATCGATGAGCGAGAACATCGATTGGCCACCTCCTGCATGCTCCCCACTGGGAATCAGGCCCACAACCTGGGCATGTACCCTGACCAAGAATCAAACTGGTGACCTCTCGGTGCATGGGTCAACGCTCAACCACTGAGCCACACCGGCCGTACCTGTTTAAGTTCTCTTTTCAATTCTTTTAGGTATATATTCAGAAGTAGAATTGTGATAATTCTGTTCCCAGAACTATAGAAAGGATTAATGACATAAAGAAAAGTATGCCGACAATATTGTATCAAATAGAGAATATCCATAAAGAGAGAAGAGTTAGCCCAGCTGGAGTAGCTCAGTGGTTGAGTGTTGAGCCATACACCAAGAGGTCACCGGTGTGTTTCCCGGTCAGGGCACATGCCCAGGTTGTGGGCCCAATCCCCAGTGGGGGGCATGTAGGAGATGGCCAATCGATGTTCTCTCTCATTGATGTTTCTATCTCTCTCTCCCTCTCCCTTTCTCTCTCTTTCTAAAATAAATAAATAAAAAATTTAAAAAAAAACAGAGAGAAGAATTATTAAAAAAAATAAAAATTATGGAGTTGAAATTTATAATAATTGAAATAAAAAATTTATTAGAGGGGTTAATAGTAAATTTTAACTGGTTGAAGAAAGAACAAGTGAACTTCAAGAATGATTAATTCTTGGGCAGCTCAGTTGATTAGAGCATCATTCCCACATGCCAAGGTTGTGGGTTGGATCCCTGGTCAGGGCACATACAAGAATCAACCAATGAATGCATAAATAAGTGGAACAACAGATCCATGCTTCTCTCTTTCTCTCAAATCAATACATAAAAAATAAAAATGATTAATAGAGATTATGCAAGCCACGGAAGAGAAGGGAGCCTCAGAAAAACGTGGGATACCATTAAGAACAGCAACATACACTTTATGGGACCACCAGAAGGAAAGGACAGAGCGGGGGGTGGGGGGGACAACCTTGAAGAAATCATGGCTGAAAAATCCCCAGATTTAGTGAAAAATGATAACCTACACATCTAGAAAGCTTGACAAATTCCACATAGGATAAATATAAAGGGACCCACTAACAGATATATCATAGGAAAAATGCTGAAAGTCAAAGACAAAGAGAAAATCTTGAAAACATTATAAATAATTTTTTCACAAAACTCTTCTTGCCTTCCAAAGATCATAGGGTTGAGAGTCAAAAGTTCTGAATTTAATTCTGTATCTGCCTCTTAATAACTAGATGAGCTTTAGCAATTACCATCACTGAATCCCAATTTCCTCACCAACAAAATAAAATTAATATTTTGAATAAACAAAATTGTTCTTAAATTAATAATAATCTTAAAGTGTGACCTATCTAATTCCTAACGGCATATGTTGGATATCATATTCAATAAGATTTAGAGAAGCACAAACATTTCTTTACAAAGCCCCTCCCTCATTCAGATTCAACTCTTTTAATAACAACTTGCCCAAACCACCAAAGGTTTTTTTGGAGCTAAGGCAGAGCTGGGATATTGCGCCTACTGGAATGGGTGAAAGGTGAAGGCAGTCGAGGGTTACTGCAGCAGTGCGTTCCTGAAAGCCCTGAAGAACAGGTGGGTCAAGTTGCCAAATGCAGAGCAGGTGGGAGGTACCAGAAAGGAGTTATGGTAAGCTCAGAACTAGTCACTGGGATGTCAGGGAGGTTGTTGACATCAAGGCAGGACTAAAATGAGTCAGGATTTAGGAGACTAAAATAGATGATTAACAGGGGAGGAATTAGGGACCAAGATAAGTCAGGCTGCCATGAGAAAAAAACAAAAAACAAACAAACCCACTGTATCCTTGGATTAAATCTTGTATGCAAACAAATGCCATCTGGAAACTAGAATCTCCTTTTTGGTTGATGGTCAAGAGTTTTTAATAGTTCTGTTCTTTTTTTAAAAATCTGGTGTTTCTTGAGCACTTGCTATATGCCATCACCGTTCTAAGCACTTTACTTGTATTATCTCTTTTAATTTTTACAACAGCCCTATGAAGTAGGTAATCTATTTATTTACATTTTATAGAAGAAACTGAGGCAAAGGAGGTTAACCAGCTTGTCCAAGGTTACTCATTCAATAAATATTAGAGCAGTGACTCTGATCCAGGCAGCCTGGATCAGAGCCCACACTCTAAACCACTATACATGGCTCCCTACAGTTTAAAACAAATTTTTTTTTTATTGCTTTTAGAGAGAGAGGAAGGGAGAGGAAGAGAGAGAGAGAGAGAGAGAGAGAGAGAGAGAGAGAGAGAGAGAGAAACATCAATGAGAGAACATCAATTGGCTGCGTCCTGCATGCCCCCCACTGGGGATTGGGCCCATAACCTGGGCATGTGCCCTGATCGGGAATGGAACTGGCAACCTCTTGGTGCATGGGTCAACATTCAACCACTGAGCCACACTGGCTGGGCGCTCCTTGCAGTTTTAACTCACACTTATCATCTCTTATTTCACTGGGCTCAGCCTAGTTTTGAGAGAGATGGCTGGAGACAGGCACATCAGGTCCAGATGTTATTTAGTCTAATTTTTCTTGTTAATGACATAATATTTGAGAAGACTTTAAAGAAGTACAACCAAACTTAAGAAAAAACTTAAATTCTATCCTCTTTGAGGTTAAAAAGCCTCTATGTAGTTTGCTACACAAAAGCACTTGTAATTTTTGTCACCAGAATTCTTCATGGTTGAGTTTGCTCAATTTTGGATCTGTTCGTAGAAAAGATAAGTTAGCTTTATGTTTCCTCCTTCAAGGGAGGACCACATTTACCTCTCTGCATCCTAATCTCTCAGTCCCTGTATCTTTTCTCACTGGAGTCGTGTGGGATTTAGAGATTTCAGGATGCCCAAATGAAAGTGTCAGCTAGTGAGATATGTGGGATGAAAAATTAGGGCTAGAAAAAGCTGTGAATCGGGATATTATTTGTAAAGAAGTTATAGTTGAGCCCTGGCCAGTTTGGCTCAGTGGTTAGAGCGTCGGCCTGCAGACCAGACAGTACTGGGTTCAGTTCCCGCTAAGGGCACGTACCTCAGCTGCAGTTTGTCCCCGGCCCCGGTTGGGGTCGTGTGGGTGGCAACCAGTCGATGTGTCTCTCTCACATCGATGCTTCTCTGTATCTTCCCCCCTTTCTCCCTCCCGCTCTATCTGAGGATAAATGCAAAAATGTCCTTGGGTGAGGATAATAATAATAAAGAAAAGAAGTTATAGTTGAAATTAAGGAAAAATATTCAACAGTGAAAAGAAAGGGCTCAGTCCTGGTGGAGAAGATTTTTTAGATTGTTCTAGTCCAATCCTTTCCACAAATCTCAGCTCCCTGGAACAAATCATCCAGCTACCACTATATCTGTGATGATGGAAACTCACTACCCTGGCATTAGTTTCCTCTTTGTCATTGTAACAAATTACCATAAATTTAGTGGTTTAAAGAACACAAACATAAAATCTTACTGTTCTATAGGTCAGAGGTCCAACCTTACAGTTCTGTAGGTCGCTGAGCCCAAATCAAGGTGTTGGCAGGGCTGAATTCCTTCTCGAGGCTCTAGGGTAGAATCTGTTTCCTTGCCTTTTCTGTGTCTAGTGGCTGCATTCCGTGTCTTATGGTCCCTTCCTCCATCTTCAAAGCCAGGAACATAGCAGTCTTCACATCTCCCTTTGATTCTGGCCTCTGCTCTCATCATCACATCTTCCTCTCTGGTTACTCTGTCTCCCTCTTTCTTCTCTTAAAGACCCTTGTGGTTACATTGAGCTCATCTGGATAATCCAGGAGAACATCCCTAAATTAAGATTCTTAAATTAATCACACCTACAAAGTCCTTTTTCGCCACGTATGGCAACATATTCATGGGTTCCAGGGATTAATACATGGACATCTTGGGGGGGAGCATTTATCTACCACACACCCCCAGAAAGCAGCCCACAGTCCTAATGGCTAGAAAGGTTATATTGAGCTAAATTTTGTTTACATGTAGTTTTTATACATTGATCCTGGCTTTGTCCTCTGAAGTAAAAAATATTAAGTTTAATATCTGCTACATAACTCTCCTTCAGATATTTGAAGTTCTATTGATCCGCTCTGCCCTGGACAAAACCATTTATTCAGCAGCTTAATAGGACATAGTTCCAAATCTCTGCGGTTGACCTTCTGTGGATACCTTTGGTTTTCAAACGTTTCTTTGAAAATGTGGTGTGGTCTAACACTGTACAGGCACAGAGCAGCTATGGTGTAATGGAAGAAGCATGAGTCAGAAGAAGCTCAACAGTCAGAAGGACCTGGCTCCAAATCATAGCTTTGCTATCCAGCCTCAGGCAATTCAATTAACTTCTGTTTTCTATAAAATAGAGATAGAACAATACCTGTCCTAGCTAACCCAGAGAGTTGTAGAAAGAATAAAGTGAGATAATATCAGTGAAAGTCCTTTGTACACTACACAAAAGGCCCTTCATCACGGTCTTGCCTTCCTCTCTGCTCTGACCACTCCCCACCTTACATGGATCCTCTGAGTGTACTAAACTAATCAGGGTTCCTCAAACATGCTCTCAAGCCTTCTAGCCCTCATACCGCTCCCTTTCAGGAACGTCTTTCCTCCTCTCTCTTCCTACCTCTCCCAACTGTACTTGCCCTGCTCATCTCTCAGAACCCAACTTAGGTGTCACGTCCCTTAAGGTTTGCCAGGCTACCCCCACTGTACTAGCATATATCTCCATGGGTCATTTTGTCTCAATATAATATTACTGCCTATGGACATCTGGGTTTCTCAACTGTAACCTTAAGGGTGGGAACTAGGTATGATCCTTCTGTTTCTTCAGAGCCCATGACAATGCCTGATGCTTAATATAAAATAAAAAAAAAAAAAAAATAAATAAAAATAAAAAAAAAAAAAAAGAAAATGTGGTGTGGTCTAATCAAGCAAGAATAGATAGGACCTATTTATCTGGGTCTAAGCACTGAATTTTAATTAATAAAGCCCAAGATTATAGTCTATTAAAATTCTTGTCTTTCCAAATACTGCTGAAGAATATGTTTACCTGAACTATACTTGTACAGTTTTTTATTGTTGTTGTTGTTGTTGTTGTTGTTAATCCTCACTGGAGAATATTTTCATTGATTTTGTTTGTTTGTTTGTTTTTGTTAGAGAGAATGGAAGGGAGGGAGGGGCAGAGAGAGAGAGAGAGAAATATCCATGTGAGAGAGACACAGCAATTGGTTACCTCCCACAAATACCCTGACTGGTCCGGGGAACCTGCAACCCAGTTATGTGCCCTTGACCGGGAATCGAACCCAGGACCCTTTGGTACATGGGCGGATGCTCTAACCACTGAGAAATGCTATCTAGGGCCCAATAACTCTTTGGTGTTAATGAACAAATTAGTAATTCTTAACCACATGTGATCTACAAATTTAACTACATGTGAATTTGTATCCAAATTATTAATAAAAATATTGTGCAATAGAGCTTATCACAGAGCCCTGCAGCATAACTGAAGGGCTCATCCAAGAGAACATTTTCCTGCTTTCTTGGGCCGAAGTCATTCAAGCAAAGTCCAACTGTATTATACTCTGATCCATAGTTTTTCATCTTGTCCACAGGAATTCAATATTTTACACCCTTAATAACGCATTCTCCTTGACTACTAATCTACCAGGAAGATTGTATATGAAAATATTACCTTTCAGATCACCTATATGAAGAGAACAGAGCAAAATAGGATATATAAAGATTTTCACTCCTTTTTTTTTTTTTTTTTCAGATGTGTGGCATTTATTTTCTCTGGAGAGCAAAAATAGTCTGCTGCTGAAGGGATAGTTCTTTATGACCTAAGCAATGAAATGAAAAGAAATGAAAAACTAAATTCCAGTTTTACCCATTTGACTTGCTCTGAAACATTAGTCAGAGTTCTTTATCCCCCTCCATAAACCAGGCCAAGTCAGTTAAATAAGTTTAATGAGAAGTTTTGAGTATATGTGAATAAATAAATCAATGTGAAAAACTCTTCATTACAGCAGCTACAGAAATGTGCACATTTAAAAAAGAATAGTGCTATGTAAATTTTATATGTATATAAAATTAACAAATGCTTTTTGGTCTCTAGCCCTCTAAACACCCTTATTATACTTACAGTTTGGGATTTATACCTTTTAGTTAATCCAGAAATTTGGTTCAGTTCGTCCTTTTACACATGTATGCCTGCGTGCCTGCATGTGTATTTATGTGTGTGTAGATTTCATTTTTGCTTTCATGTCAGGATTTCTCATTTATCTCTGGCAGTCAGAGATAAAAGTACTTCACGGAGCCACTATAGAAGGCAGTTTAGAAAAATTTTTTAGATTTATGGTCTTGTAAAGCTAGATTTGTTTTTTGATAGCACAAGTGTAATATAAACCTTTCTCATTCAAGTACTCCTAACAACAGAGAAAAGTAAATATTACCTGGTTAAATCTTCCACAAAAGATCTGGAAGCTGATGTAACCCTAAGATGTCCATCTTTCTCAAGTCCCATTTTTAGCTTTGAAAATTCATGGAATATTTTGGGGAAATAGGTATGTTTATTCTCTTAATTGTGATATTGCAACAGGTGTATATATATATGTCAAAAGTCATCAAATTGTATACTTTAAAAATGTGCAATTTATTCTGTCATTTAAGCTTAATAAAATTGTAAAAAATTGTAAGCTTATGGAAGAATGAGTGAACTATAATTATATAAAACAACATAGATAAATGACACAAGCAATGCTGAGCAAGAGAAGCCAGATACAAAAGAGTACATGATATGTGATGCACTCTTACGGGAAAGTGGTGACTGAAAAGAAGATTAGGAGGTCTTCTGAGATGGTGATGATTTTGAATCTTGAATTACATGGCTACATTTACTTCATGAAAATTCATTTGCACAGGATCTTTGTGGTGTTGGAATACAAATCTATAAGGATATGACAAAATTGCACAGATTTTTATACACACATACAAATGAGTGCATGCAAAAGTGGTGAAATCTGACTACTGTCTATGGATTGAACCAGTCAATTTCCTGGTTTTGATATTGTACCAGTTACATAAGATGCTGCCATAGTGGGGAACTGGGTGGAACCTCTCTGTACTAACTTCCTGTAAATCTATAACTATTTCAAAATTAAAAAAAAAACACACACACAATACTATTGTGTAATGTGGTATTTTAATATGAAAACATTTATTGAATTTTCTACTTACATCCCCTTTCTATAAACTTTCCTCTTCCCTCTCCTCAGGATTGTGGTGAAAATTGTTATGTTCAATCTAAGAGGTCCCAACTGTAAACCTAGATGATAATTGATTAGTCCAGGGGTGACATCTGTCCTAAAGTGGGACAATTCGAGGCTTTTCTTGGAATATGGCATTTGGACTGAGAGAGAGCCATCTCTCTTCATGTGTCCTGTTTTCCATTCTGTGGTCAGGGGAAGCAGATGAGCCTGGTCTATGGAATGAAGCAGATGTACAAAATCAGGGAGAGACAGGAGAGGAAGAGTCCATTGGACATTCACCTTTCTGGTTTCTCATGTGCAACTGAATTTCTCTCCTTGTGTTCTGTGAGACAATTTTTTACCTTTACGAGAAATTCACCTTCTTATCTAAACAAGGTCCTTTTGGATTTCTATTAAGTGCCTACATAAAGAATCCTAACCAAGGCATCTAGGAAGACACAACCATATTTATCCTGAGGCTTACACTTAGAATATTTTTTTTTAAGTTAAGAAGTATAGCTTCACAGTATCTGAGATAAAGTTTTCCACTTCCTCATTGTACAATGGCACAGGATATACTAAAAATCATTTAACCCATCCTTCTCATTTTCAGGTGAAATAACTAAAGCCAGAGAGATTAAGGACTTAGCCAAAGTCATACAGCCAGTTTCTAGAAGATCCAGAACCACCACCCTGTCACCTCCCTCACTTCAATATGATGATATGTCCTGGAGAGAAGCACCGGGATGTTCCAGTGAGTGTTTGATTTGCTTGTTTTTAGTGTATTAGCTGCATAACTAATGGATCAGAATGTGGTCAACAAGAACCTCTTTGAGAAGCAACATGAATAAGGGATAGAAAATAGTGTAAGTGGAGTTATAGACAATACAAAAAAATTTTAACTTTTATCATTATTAGTCATAGAGATATTTCATTTGTCACTTAGAATAGATATACATAGTCTTTCGAAAGTCAAAAGAAATAATTTCAGGACAGATTACGCCAACATTTTAGTTCAAATAGTGAGTATCTAGAATTGAGGAAAAAAGTTCAGACTATATTAAACAGGATGTCAGTACTCGGTTTGACGTAAACTTCCTGAGAGGTGGAGGTTTGCTCTGAAACTTCCTGCTTGGTCATAAAGGGGAACAAGGCAACTGGAACACATTAGTCTTTCTCTCTCAATCTGGTCCTATGTAGTCGATTGGAAATGCTGATTTGTGATTATTCTTAAAAAACAAAAGTAGCCAAAGCACAGCATATTGTTGACTGTATTTTGGGAGGCACTTCTGAGAGGGGAAAGAAGTATTACCCAGTTTTTAAGTAGAGTCTCATAAACACATGACGTGATGGAAAACAAAGCACAGAATAGAAAAAGTGTAATTTGCAGCTTTCAGTTTTATGTTCCATTAATGGAAGTAGTTGCTCTTATCACTGCCAGTGCAGTGGACAGCCAAAGTTGTAGCTGTCTACTTAAAAAAAACTTTTTTTTAATTGAATTTATTGGGTTGATATTGGTTAATAAAATTATATGTTTCAGGTGTACAATTCTATAATACATCACCTGTATTGTAGCTGTCTACTTCTTGATGAAAGCTGTCTGCCACTGTTGGTTGTGCCCCAATTCTCTCTGCTGGGGCTGTGGACAATAACTTAGCCCTGTGTTAGGGGCACATGCAACTCTCACTACTCTTGCTCTCCCCTACACTAGCACAGTGTCTTAGTTTTAGTAATTCCTTATGCACAGGGGCATTTTAATATTGATCTCGCAGAAGTAGGGATCCCAGCTCTATGACCACCTCAGGTGCATGTGCCGTTGTCCTTGGTCTTGACTTCCTGGAGCTGTGCACTCTGCCAGAGAGCAGGCACCCATTCATGCTTGAGACCTCCAAACCTTTGAGCTAGGGGGAAAGAAAAAAACTTTTCTCACTATGCAGTTGCCAAAATATAACTAACTAAAAGAAAGCTAAGAAAGGAATGAAGGAGCAAAAAAGAAACTAAGACTCCCCAGTCCCTTAAGATTTTCTCTGGGGTGGTAAATAGAAGAGGAAAAGTTTTTTTTTTTTGGGCCCTCATGTCAAGTATATTTCTTCAAGAGCAGGGCCCTATGTTCAGTTGGCTTCCCAATGTTTCCTTCTTTCTGGGAACATTTTCTATTTCTTCCTGGCCTGCAGCATTGCATCTTCATAATTTTGTTTTGCAAAGAAATGTATCAGGCCTGTGGCTTTGGTATTATTATTTGCCAAAATATTAATTTATACGCCCCCAAGCTCCCATTACTCACAGTTCCATCTTGCAACTCTGTCACAGGGGCGAACAGAAGGGTAAATGTGTTCAATTTAATTTAGCAAACATTTGTTAAATAGAGCTACACTGAGATAAATTGGAAGCTCATAATCCTATAACTGTGAAACTGTGATATACACCAGACACTGATAATTAATATTACAGAGGTGCAGACAATAAATAGACACTCAGAAAGTAATGACAGTAGAGAATAATTCTAAATGAGAATAATAGGGTTTTAGCAAGGTAGAACTTAGTTTTTTGTTTTTTTTTTTAAATTACTCTTCTTTTCTTTCATGACACAAGGAATATCAGTTTTTAAGTTTGAAAAACACAGAAAAGCAGAATAAAAGGAAACATATCCACTCTTGAGATAATCACTGTTAACATTTTGGCATATTCCTTTTAACATTTTCATTTATATATACATTTACGAATACATAGACACACTCACATTCAAACACACACACATAATTGGAATCTTGTTCTATGTAACACTCTGTAACATCATTTTTAATTTAATTAAATTTATTGGGGTGTGATTAGTTAATAACATTATATAAGTTTCTATTGTATATCATTGTGTGCTTATCACCCAAAGCCCAGTCTCCCTCCATCACCATATATTTAGCCCTCTTCATCCTCCCCCAACTCACTTCCCCTTAGGTAACTACCATACTGTTGTCTGTGTCTATGAGTCTATTTGTTTGTTCAATTGTGTAACATCATTTTTAACCTAACTATATGCCAGGAATATTTACTTACACCCTGAAATATTCTTCTATACCTGATCATCAATTCCAGAATATGGATGATCTGTACTTAATTCCTGCTATTAGACATTTAGTTTGTATCCATTTTTTTTTTTTAAGATAGAGTGGGAGCGAGGGAGGGAGAGAGAGAGAGAGAGAGAAACATCAATGTGAGAGAGCAGAGGTGGGCCAATGCTCTAACCGCTGAGCCAAACTGGCCAGGGTGAGTTTGTGTCCAATTTTTGACCATTATAAAAACACTGTAGTGAACTATTATACATAAACATCAGATTATTTTCTTAAATTTGTAGAAATTAAACTGTTTAGTCAAGCATTTAAACATTTTAAGGCTTTTATGCCACTCCTATCAGCAACATATGAGGATCTCCTATTCTGATGGGTATAACTTTTCTAGGCATGACACTATCTCTTATTTGAGGGCTTCATTTGTTTCGAAGATGCAGAAAATTATACAACAGAGATTTTCCTCCCTAGCGTGCCATACCAAGAAAGAGATGCAGTGCTTCATCCATTCTACCCTGCCAGCGTGGTGTTTGAATGGGAAAGAGTAAGTTTGTATTTAAGGTGGTGTCATACTTTGTCATGTGAGACACATACGTAGATCAAAGAGGAGAAAAGCTTTTCATCTCCAGTGTGCTTCTGTTAAATGCCTTCCACACAATATTAAGCAGCCTACTACAGATGGACAGTATAGGTCTTTAGATTTTTTATTGATTGATTGATTGATTTTGAGAGAGAGAGACAGACAGACAGACAGGCAGACATCGATTTGTTGTTCGACTTATTTATTGGCTGTTCCTTGTACGTACCTTGACTAGGTATCAAACCCATAACCTTGGTGTATCAGGACGATGCTCTAACCAATTCAGATACCCAGCCAGGGCAACATAGGTCTTTCTTACCTGAATCTTTTCCCCTTTAAAGGTGCTAACAAATTTCGTCATTGTCATTAAATATGAATGGACTGAAAGATCAGGCCTACTCAAAGATAATTTTCTTTTTGTATTTAATTGTAAACTATATACTTTTTATTAAAAGAAAAACAAAACCAAGTGGCATTAACTTTCAGTATATGTGTGATGAGGGTTAATTCCATTCTATTTTAATGAGCATGTCAGTAAATGTATATATCTCAATTTTTAGAGTGGTGTAAACTATCATTGAGATATTTCAAAGCTGTCATTTAAGATGTTGATTATATAAGGTATAGATGTCATAGGTGTGTGTTTTAATCTGTTAAGACATACTTAGAAAAAGAAATGAGTATATTGTCACTTTATTATGAACCTGTATTAGGAGATATATAGCAATATATAGATGTATATATAGTATATATAATAACCCTTGAATAACAACAATAGGTCATATGTTATTAAAAAGATTATGCCAAGCAATATTTTGGTTGGTAATTTATTTTAGTTGTCTAGTACTCTCCATGCTCCCCCCTCCCCCAGGTAGAATCTACACTCCATAAAGACTATGAGTTTGTTCGTCTTGTTCACTGTGACCTTCCTATCCTGTACAGTTCCAAATATGTAGTAAAAGGTCTAGAAATATTTGCTGAAGAAATAAAAAATGGAGATGTCATTTTTTTAAAAATCTTCACTCGAGGACATTTTTGCATTTATCTTCAGATAGAGCGGGAGGGAGAGAGGGAAGAAGAGAGAGAGAGAAACATCGATGTGAGAGAGACACATTGACTGGTTGCCACCCACATGACTCCAACAGGGACTGGGGACAAACTGCAACTCAGGTACATGCCCTCAGTGGGAACTGAACCCGGGTCTCTCTGGTCTGCGGGCTGATGCTCTAACCACTGAGCAAAACCGGCCAGGGCTAGAGATGTCATTTTGAAAGAGTAAAAAACAGCAGTGAATTTACAAAAACACTATAAATAAAATTCTAAAGGCATCCAGTTCTAAAACCAGATTTGTCAACAAACTTGCAAGTTTAATCTAATTCCAAACTTTAAAGTGGTAGCATGCAGTACTGGTCCAATGAATAATGTAATTAGATATTAATAGTAATAGTTAAAACTTAGAATGAGTAATAAAGGCACAGTAGGGTTTATAATACCAGCGTCAAAGGTAGTTCTGACTGAACATTTGAGAAAGGGCAGATCATCAATCCATGTGGGCAGGTGTTTAAGCCTATAGACTCTATAGTATAGAGAATGAAAAAGGAGGTAATTACTGGAACAATTTCTCTTTTTCTGATTTTGTGGGCTTCTCTTTAACTTTTGTTTTTTCATCCTTTATCATCCAAGACTAGAGGCTTAATTAAACCTGAAGGACCTGGGTAAATGATTCAGTAAATAGGCAACTTACACCATTTTAGGAGAATTAATTAAAGTAGGTTAAACTTAATGGAAGCTTAGAAAGCTTAGATGACTACCATATGTACCCTTTAACATTTCAATTTTAACCAGTCTTAAATATCAGAGTAAGGCAGAAAGCCTGTTTGATTTTTAACCTGATTTTTATTATGAAATGTGTGTAAAACATATAGATTTAAAAGAATAAGAACTAAAGAAACCTCTGTGTATACACAAGCTTGAGAACGGTTTCTTAAATTAACTGTGAGCATTGTCTATTTGATTGTCTGTTCTCCAGCTGAGCTTTCATATAATGGTGGCTCTTTAATGAAATAGATAGGTCTATTCAAATCCACAGCTGTGATCATTTCTACCACAGAATACTTATTTCCAGAATTGACCATAGTTCCTACAGAGGTAGGAATATATTATTATTTTTTCAGAATAGTAGAGAACTGATTAGTTACCTGTGGCTTGTAAAAATAGAATCTCATGGTTTTTTAATGGAAAAGTATGATTGGAAACTAATTCTTTAAGATCAATTTCTAAACTGAAAAGTGAAATCATGGCACAATCATTTGGCAAGTATCTAAGTTTTTTTCTGGGCAATAACCACTTTGGGTAAAGAATAAATATTCTCAGGTGCACATTAATTTCTTCTGTAATTGAGTAAAATACGACTTGGGGTAAGTTAATATTTATCAAATGGAATCTGTGTTATCTATTGCCGTATGACAATTACCTCTTCGTGGCTTAAAGCAATACACATTTTTATCTCAGAGAGGAAGGAAGCTGGACATGGGTTAGTTGGATCTTCTGATTCTGGGTTTCTCGCAAGGCGGCAAAGTGTTGGCTGTTGTTAGTCTTCTTAATGCTTGACTGGAGGTGGATCCACTTCTATCTCACTCAGGAGGATGTTGGTAGAATTTAGTTCCTCTCAGGGTATTGCACTGAGGGCCTCAGTTCCTCACTGGCTGTTGTCTGGGGGCTTCTCTAGATCTACCCATTGGGCAGCTCATGGCAGCATCCCTCATTAGAATGAGAAAGTGAGAGCAAGAGAGAGAGAGAGAAAGAAGGAAGTCATAGTCTTTTGTAATCTAAATATCAGATATGATATTCCATCGTGTTTGCCATATTCTATTCATTAGAAGCAAGTCACCAGATCCAGTTATAATTTCCAACAGGAGGAAATGACACGAGGAGGTGGGGATCATTGGGAGCCTCAGAAAGGAGCAGGTGATGATTTGTTCTTAGGCAATTAGTAGAGAATAATAACCACATCCCCAGCTCATTGGTACCCTTACATAGTAACATTTCTACTGTGCCTTCCATTATATCAGAGGTAGCCTTCTGGGCTCATTTCATCCATTTGACAGGAATGCTGACAATGCAGTTTTTAGGTGATCAGGGTCCAAGAAGCCTACTGGAGAGGTTCCTGTATTACAATCCCTTTTCAGTTTCACCACCCTTTATGAAAACTGTGTGTTTGAAACTTTCCTCACCAAAGATGACTGATTTTTGTTTTGAAAAATGTGAGATAACTCATCTGAGGTGATTTTTTTTTTTAAACATGGGGGAAAAAGATATATTAATTGACTTTGAAAGTTTTCTTTTAAAAGCTGTGGCTGGGTAGCTCAGTTGGTTAGAGTGTCATCCTGAAATGATTTCATCTGAGTTGCTTCTCTGCTCTGTTATTCTGTAACTTGTGGTAGAAAATTATCCTACTTATTTTTGGCTTCACTAGAGTAACAACTGGCCACTTGAAAATTAACTTTTATGCTCATGTCTTCCATAATTTCAAGCAAATTTCTCAAATTTTATTTATGAACTAAATTGCAGTGGAAGGGTAGGTTTTCAAAAAGCTGCTAGTCCTAGAATCTGTTTAATACTTAAAGCTGTAAAATTGATACATAATAAATGATTAAAATAATTTTTGACATGTTTCTTAAAAGCCTTTGAGGTATTACTTAAGCTGCTTAATTATAAGCTAGTACTGCATCATGGCAAAGTATCACGATTAATTTTCTCATTTCTCAACTGTTAATATTAGGCTTTTCCCCTTTTCCCACTTTTTTAGTTTCCTCTATCTTGTGAAATAAAAAATTAAATTTGTATTGTTTATTTAACTAAGAAAACATTAGGAAATAAAAAATTTATGGTATGACTTCTGCTACTAGCAAGAATGGTATAAAAGGGACCAGACTTAATCTCTCACCTAAATTGATTTAAAAACTGGGCAAAATGTATGAAGTTTTCAGATATCAGGTAGCAGGTATTGCAGGACAGTGATTTTTTCAGAGAAGGAAACAAACACGGTTAGTTTTACGATTGCCCCTGGCTGCAGGAAATTGTCCAGGCTGCAGCATAGGGAAGAGAAACCCACAGACCTCAACCACCTCTTTGAGTAGAAGAAACATAGTTTGAAGATCTGGGAGGCAAAGGCATCAGAATTTGAGGGTGAAAACCAGAGGAGAGAGGTGCACAAAAGCAAAGCTCAGAAGGGTTCCTGTTGAGTCTTCAGTTGAGTACTGATCAGTACATGCATGTGAGAAAACTACCAATGCTGGAGAAAGAGTCACTAGGAAAGAATAAGTAGAACAAAACTTGAAGTCACACAAGGCCAAGAATAATTTGTGTTCCAACCAGATAGCGTGGAAAGAACTCTTAATATGTAGGGCATAGAGCAGAATCTTCAGAAGGTTATTACCTTAGTAGTTGGGCTAAATAAGCCCTAAATTAAAGGTTGTTTGGGACCTGCTCAACAAAGCTTAAAAGCAAGCCTTGAAAGGATTAAATGGTTTCCCAGTAATATAACTACATCCCAGAACAAAGCCTAAAATTATTTAAAGGTACAAAAAGCTCCAGCATAATGGCATCCAATAAAAAAAAAATTATAAGGGCCCAGCTGGTATGGCTCAGTGGTTGAGCATCGACCCATGCACCAAGAGGTCTCCAGTTTGATTCCTGGTCAGGGCACATGCCCAGGTTGTGGGCCAAATCCCCAGAGCGGGGCATGCAGGAGGCAGCCAATTGATGTTCTCTCTCATCAATGTTTCTACCTCTCTCTCCCTCTCCCTTCCTCTCCCTCTCAAAATCAGTAAAGAAAAAAAAATTATAAGGTATTCAAAAAAGCAGAAAAATATAAATCTCTAATGAGAAAAAATTAACCAATAGAAACAGAAATAGAATTAGTTAGGGATATTCAATCAACTATTAAAATTATACTCCAGCCTGGCTGGTGTGGCTCAGTGGTTGAGCATCGACCTATGCATCAAGAGGTCACGGGTTAGATTTCCAGTCAGGGCACATGCCCAGGTTGTGGGCCCAATCCCCAATGGGGGCATGCAGAAGGTGGCCAATCGATGTTCTCTCTCATTGATGTTTCTACTTTTCTCTCCCTCTCCTTTCTGTCTCTCTAAAAATCAATAAAGAAAAAAAAATTAAAAAACAAACAAAAAAACTATACTCCATGTCTTCAAAAGGCAGAAGAAAATGCGAGCATGATAAGAAGAGGTATGTAAGAAATAAAAATACCTAGATCACAATTCTAGAGATGAAAAAAGAAATAATATATATATATATTTTTTTTATCCTCACCCAAGGACATTTTTCCATTTTTTGTTCAGATAGAGTGGGAGGGAGAGAGAGGAAGAGAGACAGAGAGAGAGAAACATCGACGTGAAAGGGACACATCGAGTGGCTGCCACCCGCACGACCAACCAGGGCCGGGGACAAACTGCAACCGAAGTACGTGCCCTTAGCGGGAACCGAACCTGGGTCTCTGGACCGCAGGCCGACGCTCTAACCGCTGAGCCAAACCGGCCAGGGCAAGAAATAATATTTCAAATGAGCAATACTTTGAATGGTATTAACAGCATATTGGACACTGCTGAAGAAAAGACTAGCAAACTTGAAGATATAGCAATAGAAATTATTTTAAAATGAAACAGAAAGATAAAAGAATGAGGGAAAAACAACAAAGCATCGTTGAACTGTGCGACATCATGCAGCCTAACATATGTGTAGTTAGAGTCTCAAATGGGGAGGAGATAGAAGGATAGAATGAATATTTGAAGAAATAATGATCAAAATGTTTCCAAATTTGATGAAAAGTATAAACTCATAGATCCAAGAAGCTCAATAAATCACAAGCAAAAGAAACATAAAATAAAAAAAACACACCAAATGCATGTCAAAATGAAATTGTTGAGAACCAGTAAAAAAAAAAAAAAAAAAGAAAATATTAAAAGCAGCTAGAGAAACAATATACAAGTACAGAGAAATGAAGAATGACAGAAGCAGTGCAAGCCAGAACACACAGAGAGACATCTTTAAGCACTGAAAGAGAAAACTATTAACCTAGAATAATATCACACTTAAAGGTGAAAGATCAAATGCTATCTCTCAAGGTTGGAAACAAGACAAGGAGTTTTGGTTTCACCACTTCTGTTCAACATTTTACTGGAAGTCATAGCTAATGCAAAAAGATAAGTAACAGAAACAAAAGTATATAGATTGGAAGAAAAGAAGTAAAACTTTCTTTCTCCTGAAGGAATCAACAAGAAACCTACTACAACTAATAAGTAAATTAAACAAGATTGCAGAATACATGTTATTACACAAAAATCAACTGTATTTCTATATACTAGCAACGAACAAAAAGAAGTTGAGATTTTAAAAAATGCCATTCATTAAAAATATGAAACACTTAGGAATAAATTTAACAACAGAAGTACAAGACCTATACACTGAAAATGATAAAACATTCCAGAGAGAAATTAAAGAAGGCCTAAATACATGGAAAGATATACATTGTTCATGGGTCAGAAGACTCAGTATCATTAAGATGTCGATCCTCTCCGCCCTGGCCGGTTTTGCTCAGCGGTTAGAGCGTTGGCCTTCGGTCCAGAGAGACCTAGGTTCGGTTCCCGCTGGGGGCACGTGCCTCGGTTGCAGTTTGTCCCTGGCCCTGGTTGGTCGTACAGGAGGCAGCCACTCGATGTTTTTCTCTCTCCCTCCCACTCTGTCTGAACAAAAAATGGAAAAATGTCCTCGGGTGAGGATAAAAAAAAAAAAAGATGCCGATCCTCTCCAAATTGACCTATAAATTGAATGCAATCCCAGTGAAACTCTCAGAAAACTTTTCTGTGGAAATTTACAAGTGGAATCTGAAATCTGTATGGAAATACACTAGCCAAACAATTTTGAAAAAAAAAAAATGTTGGAAGATCTACAGTTCCTTATACAAGACTTATTATAAAGCTGCATCAATCAAGATAATGTGGTATAACAGAATAGAGTCCAGTCCAGAAATAGATACACATATGTGGCTAATTGATTTTTGACAGAGGTTCCAAGCAATTCAATTAAGGGATAATCTTCTCAAAAAATGGTGTTAAGTAATTGTATACCCATATGCAAAAGAACTAGTTCTTTACCTTATACCACATATATATGTAAGAGCAAAAAATACACAAATTCTAGACAAAAACATAGGAGAAAATCTCAGTGATCTTGGGTTAGACAAAGATTTGTTAAATAGGAAGAACCACACACACACACACACACACACACACACATACATAAACAATAAAAGAAAAAATTGATAAAGTAGACATCATCAAATCTTTTGTTCTTCAAAAGATACCACTGAGAAAATGAAAAGTCAAGCCATAGAGTGGGAGAAAATATTTTCAAAACTTTTATCCAGTGAAAAACTTGTATTCAAAATATGGACAAAATTCTTACAATTCAGTAATAAGGCAATCCAATTTAAAAATGAGCAAACATTTGACAAGTGATCCCACTTCTAGGAATATATCCTAAGAAGCCTGAAACATCAATTAGAAAGAATATATGCACCCCTATGTTCATAGCAGCATTACTTACAATTGCTAAGATCTGGAAACAGCCCAAGTGTCCATCAATAGATAAGTGGATAAAAAAGCTATGGTACATATACACAATGGAATACTATGAAGCTGTAAGAAAGAAAGATCTCTTATTCTTTGAGATGACATGGAGGGAACTGGAGAGTATTATGCTAAGTGAAATAAGCAAATCAGAGAAAGAAAAACATCACATGATCTCACTTATTTGTGGAATATATTGAACAAAATAAGCTGATGAACAAAATAGACCCAGAGACATAGAAGTAGGGTACTCAGACTGACAGACCTCAGAGGAGGGGGTGTGGTGGGGGGAGGGAAGAGACAAACCAGACAGCTTATATGCATATATGCATAACCAATGGCTATAGACAACAATGCTGGGGGTGGGGATGGGATCGGGAGGAAGGTGTCAATGGGGGGAAAAGGAGAAACATCTGTAACAAAAATAAATTAATAAAAATGGGCAAAAATACTGGCCTGGTAACACAGTTGGTTAGAGCATCATTTGGATAAGCCAAGCTTGTGTGCTCAATCCCCAGTCAGGGCACATACAAGAATCAACCAATAAATGCATAAATAAGTGGAACAATAAACTGATGTTTCTCTCTCTCTCTCAAATCAATACATTAAAAAGTATTAGAAATGGGAAAAATATTTGAACACTTTCCCCCAAAAGATGTATAGATAGCAAATGAGCATATGAAAAGTTGCTCAACATCATTAATCATTAGGGAAATGAAAATTAAAAGCAAATGAAGCCCTGGTCGGTTTTGCTCAGTGGTTAGAGCATCGGCCTGTGGTCCAGAGAGTCCCGGGTTCGGTTCCCGCTAAGGGCACGTACCTCGGTTGCAGTTTGTCCCCGGCCCTGGTTGGTCGTGCGGGAGGCAGCCACTTGATGTGTCCCTTTCACGTCGATGTTTCTCTCTTTCTCTCTTCCTCTCTCTCCCTCCCACTCTATCTAATAATAAATTATTAGATAATTTATTATTATTTCTCAAAAAATGGAGAAATGTCCTCGGGTGAGGAGGAAAAAAAAAAAAGCAAATGAAATACTTCTACATACCTACTGGAATGCTTACAATGAAAAAGACTCACTATACTAAGTATTGCTGATGATATGGAAGAACTGGAACTTTCATACACTGTTGTTTGCAACATAAAATGATATACCTACTTTGGAATGCAGTTTGTCAGTTATTTAAAAATATAAACATATACCTGTCCTATGACCCAGCCATTCCAGTCCTAGGTTTTTACCCAAGAGAAATGAAAAGCATAAAAACACGTGAAAACTTATACACAAGTGTTCATAACAGCTTTATTGGTATTTACCCAAACTGGAAACCACCTGAAGTTCATCAACCAATGAATGGATAGAAAATGGTAGTGTATACACACCATAGATCACTATTCAATAAAAAGAAACAAACTATTGATATATGCTACAATATGGATGGATATTAAAATTCTTGTGCAAAATGAGATAAGCTAGAGAAAGATAGTGTATACAATAGGATTTCATTTATATAAAGCGTACTAATCTACCATAACAGAAATCAGGTCAGGTTTGTCTAGGGCAGGGGTTGAGAGAGGACTGGATGACAAAGAGATCAGAGAACACTCTGGAGGGGATGGAGTGTTTATCAACTTGATTATGGTAATGGTTTCAAAGATGTATACTTATGTCATAGTGTACTTATTGCAGCTTATTGTATGATTACATCTCAACAAAGCTGTATGGTTTGATGGCAATATTAACATCAGATGCAGTTCTTAAAAGAACTCATTAGAATTCTAAATGTGTATTTTAATTAAAGAGCCCCGCAAATTGCTTTTTTCAAATTGTTTGACTGCAAAAATTGTAGTCCTTTTGCAGTGCTCAAAGATATATTTTATCAGTGCCCCCTCTTTCCTACCTGAGTCATTCTGACCCTTCAGTTTTGAGAATATCTATCTATCTACCAGTTCTAGTACCTATGTTCAATTTCCCAGCAAACCCTTACTAAATACAGAGGCCTGGTGCCTCACTGGTTTTGGGGGCAGCTTGCTTTCTTTTTGAACTTTGTCAGCCAGATATATTCCAGATCTTGTTTCATGTCTACGGCCATAAATGTAAAAGTTATCTTTAGTGCTAGAAAATATTTTAAGCCTATGAAAATGCGGAACATTCATCCAGGGTCTCCAGTGGTCTTGCAGAAGAGGAGGAATAAAAGACTGCTGGTTTCACAGTGTTTTCATAGTTAGAACTTTATGTCCACATATACACAAAATCATATGTGACAATACTAAAATGATCTCATTTCTCCTAAAGAACCTGAGATTAGCATAATTTTTCATGCAGTTATTTGCTTTCTGAAAATCAAGCATGTACTTGTTAAACTAAGTACAGGTAGTCCTCTCATTTTATGATTTAATAATATAAACACATTTGTGCTAAATAGTTACCCAACTGTTACAAGGATAAAGCCACAGATATTGTTTACATCTAAGGCACTTTATTTTCTACCTCATTTTCTTTTTATTTATTTATTTATTTATTTTTAGTGGGAGGAAGAGAGGGAGGAAGAGAGAGAGAGAAACATGGATGTGAGAGAGACACATCGAGTGGTTGCCACCCACACAACCCCAACCGGGGCTGAGGACAAACTGCAACCGAGGTACGTGCCCTTAGCGGGAACCGAACCTGGGACTCTCTGGTCCAATGGCTGACGCTTCAACCGCTGAGCCAAACTGGCCAGGGCTCTTTTTATTTTTAAAACAGTTTTATGGAGATGTAATTCACATACCATACAATATACAATTTGAACCACATAAAGTGTACAATTCATTGGTTCTTAGTATATTCACAGAGTTGTACAACTATCACCGTAATCTAATTTTAGACTGTTATCACCTCCAAAAGAATATCATATCTATTAGTAGTCACTTTCCATTGTCCCTCTGTGCCCCTCCCAGCCCTAAGCAACCACTATTATATTTTCTGTCTCTATAGATCTGCCTGTTCTGGACTTTTCATATAAATAGAATTATACATGTGCTCTTTTGTGACTGGCTTCTTTTACTTAAAATAATGTTTTCAAGATTCATCCATGTCGTAGAATGTATCAATACTTTCTTTTTATTTTGAATTTTATTTCATTTATATATTTTATTTATCCATTCATCAGTTCATAGATATTTGTTTCCCTACCCTACTTTTTGGCTATTATAAATAATGTATTATGAACATTTGTTACAAGTTTTTACGTTGGATGCATGTTTTCCTTTCTCTTTGTTATGTATCTAGGAGTCGAATTACTAGGTCATATGGTAATTCTGTTTAACATTTTGAGGAACTGCCAAACTGTTTTCCAAAGTATCTGCACCTTTTTATATTCTTACCAGCAATATAGGAAGGTTCTAATTTCTCAACAACAACCTAAAATATTTTTCAAGCTTCATTTTACCATAAATTGTGGGTCCCATGTTCTCAGAATGCACAGGTATTTTAAGGAATTTGCTTTTTCTCTTTTTACAGAGGAGCTCCAAATATAATCTTCTTTCTCTAAGAATATAGAGTTGGACTAGTTTATCCGAAGGTAACTTCTAAATCTAAAAGTCTGTGCTTCTTTGAATTCTTTATCTTCCAACAGAAAGAATGGTTCTTCTTATTATTATTTCGCAGTTTGACCTAAATAATGATGTCTGTTTGGTAGGAAAAAAAATAAAGCTGGGGCCCAAAAACTGAGTCATTGTTTTAAGTAAATCATTTATAGTCTCTCTACTAGTCTTTCTGCCTGTAAGTCAAAATCTTGGCATATTTTCTATGTCTTCAGTAGCTTTTGAAAAGTTTGTGTGTATTATTTTACAATATATAAACAATTTAGCAAATGGAAAGAAAAAGGAAAAAGACGGAACCTACTTTCTATGTAGGTAAATTTCAACATAAAAATGGAACCACATTAAAAAAAATTTTTTTTCAGCCTTGTCAAAACAAGGCCTCCAAAAATTAGGTTGCCTCCCAAGGAGAGAGTATCACATTAAAATTTCATCTAGGATTTTATATTCACAGTATTAAGCAATACCAATTATAATATTAAAGTCATGTTGTGCCTCTTATTCAAGAACAACAAATTTTAAACTATGATCTAGTTGACATTCTTTTCCTCGGCTTAAGCACCCCATAGATTTTTATCAGTTACAGCTATAGCTCATGCATTTGACAATTACTCAAGCAACTCTCATATTAATGAGGAATCCAAAGGCAAAATGAGGAGGCTGCTGTCCATTAGAATTTGTTGATTTTGTGGTTAATATTAGGTTATGAAATTTAAAATATAGAGGCAACATAACAAAAGAGCATAGGCTTTGAAGTTCAGATAGAAAATAGGGTTGAATCCTGGCTCTACCATTTTTGAGCTGTACAACTTTTGGCAACATTTCTTACCTTCACTAAAACTCTGTTTACTCACCTGTTAAATTGGATTAATGGCTCCTACTTCACTGGGTTGCTATCTTCAATAGCTAATATATTGTATACAAAATATATGTCAATAAATTCTAGGTCCCCCCCCCAAAAAAAAATCTCCTTAAGGGCTCAGAATTTAAATATATATCGCTTTTCTGGTCCAGGAGTCTGTCTTTGATTTAGGTCAATATGGAAGTGTTTTAATAGAGCCTGCATAAGAACTGATTTCATAGCCTTTGATCTTTTATTGCAGTTAGATTCCGTTGAGATTTTTAAATACATTTTTCTTTTTAGTCTACAGGATTACATTTTCATTAACCCACATTCAATTTATTCCTAGGAAGTTATCTTGGACATATTTTTATTTTCCTCATCTCCCTAAAAAGAAAAAAGAAAAATTTGAGAAAAACAAGTTTTAGAGAATTTAACAACCAGATGACCATTTTTTGTAGCAAAGAGCAACTTGAATTTCAGTGCTCTTGGAAATGAGGATCCTTGGTACAATTATGATTATTATATCTATCAATTTTCTTGGAACACTTCTTTAGAAGAAGAGATTAAGATAAATTCCAATTTGTATTCTATTTATGTGCTTTTCTATGTATCTCAAGGTGTTTATCATTCTGTTAATATACATAATATTTCTGTGAAATTCACAATACAAAAACATTATTTATATTTCAAGTGGGTAAACTGCAGCCTAAAGTTGTTGAGACAGCATGGATGGACCTAGGGGGTTTTATGCTGAGTGAAATAAGTCAGTCAGGGAAAGACAAATACCATATTATTTTACTTATATGTGGAATCCAAAGAACAAAATAAATGAACAAACAAAATAGAAACAGACTCATAGATACAGAGAACAGACTGATGTTTGCCAGAGGAGAGGACTGGGTGAAAAGGTGAAGGGATTAAGAAGCACAAATTGGTAGTCATGGGATGTAAAGTACAGCGTAGGAAATATAGTCAATAATCTTGTAATAACTATGTATAGTGGGTACTGGAAATACCAGGGGAAACACTTTGTAAAGTATATGATTATCTGACCAATATGCTATACACCTGAAACTAATACAATATTGAATGTAAACTGTAATTGGAAAAAAAAAAAGTTGTTGAGTTGCTTAAGGCATCTGGACAAGTCTAGGGAAGTTAACAGCAGCCCAAGTTCCAAGGCCTGTTTCATTAATATTGTATCCGGGAAATGAGTTCCTCTTAAAAGCAGAAATCTTTCCAGTGCTAGCATGTATGCAGTGAAACCCTTAACTGTCCCCTCCACCCCACAGCTGGATTCTTATTTATTTACATGAAAAATGTTTGGAATTTTATGCCCCACCCAAATTCTTCTCTTTAGTGCGAATATCCTTGTTTATCTTGTGTGTGTGTGTGTTTCACCCTTGGCAGGTTCCTTTTCAAGCTATTGTCTTAGCATTTGCCTCCTACCATTCTTTTTTGGCCATAGACTTAGTATTTAGCTATTTTTTATGCTGATGGTATAAGATTCCATTCAGTAGATTCTTTGCTTTTACCTTTTGACTTAATTTGTTGTAATGCCACATGATTTTCTTCATAAATGTAAAGTTTAAACTTTATTCACTTCTGGATTTATGTAATCCCCATAAAAGTGCTGAGTCCTCATAAATACCTCTACATCAGCGGTTCTCAACCTGTGGGTTGTGACTCCTTTGGAGGTCGAACGACCCTTTCACAGGGGTCGCCTAAGACATAACAGTAGCAAAATTACAGTTATGAAGTAGCAACGAAAATAATTTTATGGCTGGGGGTCACCACAACATGAGGAACTGTATTAAACGGTCGCGGCATTAGGAAGGTTGAGAACCACTGCCTACACCTTTCTTTCCCCTCCATCCCGAGTTGCCACCTTGGTTCATTCCTGCTGGGTTCACTGAACCGCCACAATGACTTCCACATTCCCTTGCTCCTCGTTTTTCACCTTTAATCATCCTAGATAATGTCTCTAGGTCTATGTTTCTATAATTTTATTGTGGTCATATCAATATGCTGCTTAAAAACCTTTTAATGGCTCACCCTGACTCTCAGAATAAAATGTGATCTTGTTTGCTTGGCATACCATGTTCTTCCTGACCTGGCACCCATCTACTTCACCACCCTCATGCAATGCTACCCTGGGCTCTAGTCATCCAAAAGTACCCATTATAGTACAGCATAGGAAATATAGTTAATAATATTGCAATAATTATGTATGGTGCCAGGTGGGTACTGGAAATACTGAGGGGAACACTTTGTAAAGTATAGGATTGTCTAACCACTATGCTGTACACCTGAAGCTAATACAAAATAATACTTAATGTAAAGTACAATGAAATATATATATGTATAAAGAAAGTACTCATTATGCTGTGTGCCTCTGCACAGGCTGTTCCCTCTACCAGGACCATCTTTCCTTCCCCTACATCTAAACTAATGTGTCCCTGCCTGGGCCACAGATTTTAAACCTCCTTACCTGTTCCCCAGTTCAAGGTGAGGGGCTAGACAAGGGCTTGTCTTCAAGTTCAGGTACAGAAACCTGCTACTATGTACTGAATAAAACGACACTTCTCATTTGTAACAAAAATAAATAAGTGAATAAATAAATAAACTAACTAACATGTTCTTCTGGCTCCTTACAGTTAAGATCCTTCAGGGTGGAAGCAAGTGTTCCATTTTTGTAGCTGCAGAGTGACAGAGTGCTAGATGTACAGTGGTGAGCTTAATACATGTTTGTGTGATTAGTTAGTGCAATTAATAGTTGCATGGCTATAAACTCGCCATCAGTAGAAACTACTTTACAATGTCTACTGATTTTAAGTTTTCATGAAGTCCTGGAATGTTTATGTTGTGGTATCCCCAGACAGGACCTCAAGGGCATCTTCATTAGTAGAGGGGATTGGCGGTTAGATGAGAGAAAGAGGTGACACAACTTTGGGAAGTTCTGTGAAGTTGACTAATTTTAAAAGAACACTGGCAGAGAAAAAGTTCTAATGTCCTAATAAGCAACTTTATTTTCTGTTTTCTATCAAATTTGTCATATATTTTATGAGGTAAAGAGCTAAATAATTTGGACATTCACTGTAACCTTAATGTTTTCAGTTGTTTGAGCACAAGTAATGCTACATGAAAAAATGTTTTTCTTTTTGTGTATTTTTCATTTGGCTGCTGAAATATGAAAATATCTTAACTCTCCTCCCCTCCTCGCCTTTGAGACACACTGCATGGACATCAGTGGGTAGAGAGGGTGATTGAGTCTGAGGAGCGACAAGCTGTGAGAAGTGAAAAACTTCCAACACCAAAAATTCTCCTAAAATAAGAACCCAGCCTTTATAACTACAGTAATTGCCTCTAGACAAATACATAGACATTAAAAAATAAAGCTAAGTAACTCCACATGCAGAATATTAACACTGCTATAGGGATATCTCCTCAATATCCTATAGTTCTAATTTGCTTCAGGCATTTATTAAAAAATTTGTTGGTACCTATCACACAGGATGTTTTCCAAGATTTTAGACTGTTTATACCTTTTTTCCACTCCATCAATTAAAAAGCCATAGTTAATTTTGACATGTCTAAAATCAGAGCAGTGACAATATTTAAACAACATTGCCCATTATTTCTGTAATTTTAATCACACATCTACGGTAACCACCTATAACATGTATTCTTGACTGTATATTCCACTGACAGCTGAATTCTTATTTATTTTTAATATGTTTATTTTTTATTTTTTAGAGAGGGAGAGATAGAAATAATCTATATGAGATACATCGAACGGCTGCCTCCTGCACAACCCCTACTGGGGATTGAGCCTGCAACCCGGGCATGTGCCCTGACCAGGAATCGACCTGGGACCCCTCAGTCCATAGGACGATGCTCAATCCACTGAGCCACACTGACCACGCTGAATTCTTATTTTTATTTTACAGATGAGGGACTAAATGATTTCACCCCTTCATGGTCCTGAGTGTTGCTAGTGTTATCTCTCCTTCTGTCCTGTCCAGGGCTTTCTAGAATGGGAGTCTGGCACTCACCAAGAGCCATAGCAGCATATTTTGCTTTAGAGCATATTCATGCTCTGAGAAACATTCAAATAAACACAGCAATTGGGATTTAGAATTTAGGAAATATAGTTTCTTAAGAATAGGTACAGCATAAAGTGAAATTCAGTAACTGTTACATGTTTGTAATTATGTGCCATATTGCTAATAAACTCATTTTTTCATGGATGATTACTATGCATACTTTATGTAATGCTCTCACTATTGCTACAGTTAGTATTGTTTATTGTGTGTGAAATTTAGGTGCCTAAATATGTTATCACAATAAACCAATAAATACATTTAATTATGTATAAAATAATCACATGACTAACAGCAACAAGCTATTTAGAAATACTTGTAATTTTTGGAGAAAATAGGAGACATCTGTAATACTGTCAACAATAAAGTAAAATTAAAAAAAAATACTTGTAATTTTTCTGGAAATCCTTTTCCAAAATCTCAGAAATTCTGCATAACATCCTGGAAACATCCACCAATTGTTACTGAGAGATGCCAGAAATTGTTAGTGACTTCCTAACTCTGCTTTAGCTTCTTTTTGGGTGATTAGCATGGTTGGTTAGAGTGTTGTCCCGATATGCCAAGGTTGAGGGTTCGATCCCCGGTCAGGGCACACACAAGAATCAATCAATGAATGCATAAGTAAATGGAGCAACAAATTAATCTCTCTCTCTCAAATTAATTTAAAAAAAAAGAGAGAATGTTTAATGAGTTAGCAGGAATAAGTAACGCCTGTATGAATAAGAAATTATTGGAATTCCAGCATTTATTCAGATATTGAGTACTATACTAGATCCTAAATATTAAAATTGTTAATATCAACAGTAAAGTTCCAAATATCTGTCTTTTTATTTTTAACATTTTGTTTAGCTATTGACCAATAACTTCCTTTTGAAAGTTAGAACTGACTGCAACTGCCAATTCTTTTTCATAAGCAGGTAATTACAAAAAATACATCAGATAAACCCTTTCAACAGATAGATCTCCAAAAGGTCCTGCAATTCCAAAATGTGGGTTAGTTTAATTTAAAAAAGTAATTTAAATAGAATACTAAATATGAGATTACTAAAACTAGTTAAGTGTTCAAGTTTTGATGTTCCATTGTATTCTTAAAAAAAAAAAGTTTTCCTTTTCCTGACTTCAAAAGAAATATAGTCATTATAGGGGGAAAAAAAATAGAGAGGCATAGAGAAGGAAAAAACAAAAACAAAAACCACCAGTAACTGTTCCACCTAGATATAATCTCTATATTTTGGAGGCTACCTTTCAAGTTTTGCTTTTCCGTAGCAACTGTAATTATTTTTTATTTCAGTCCTTGTGCTAGACTCTTCAGATAAAGCTGTATACAAGGAATCTTACAGAATACAGATCTAATAATTGGGATACAATGTAACTTACCTTCCTCTCCACCCTTCTCTTGATATAAGCTACTTCTGGTCTTTTTAAAAAATTATTATATCTGGACTTGGTATATAGAGGTAGTGACTAAAGAAAGACATATTTATATTTGTAACGGAATAAAAGGAACCAGAAGAAAACAAAAAATTTTCAGATAAATATTTTAATTAAATTATGACACAAATCAAAGTTGCATATATACAAATGCAACTATTTATAAATATGTAAACATATATGCAAAGACTAGCAAGGCATACACAGAAAAATATGTTAGGGTGTTGGGGTTATGTTTCTTTTTCATTATTTTGTAATATGCTCAAAAAACATTATACTGAGGTAGGACTATTCTGGTGCTAGAGGATCTTATATAAATGTATTTGTTCAAGAGCTTCCCTGTCAATATCCTTTCCTGGGTATACATCATAGTTCAGTGGTACCTCTTCTACCCAGGGAGATAACTGTATATTAACCTGGAAAAAAAAAAAGATTACAAACAAACATGAATCTTGTAGAATAATCCTATTTTCTGGAAGAAATCATGACTGACTAAATAACTAAACACAACAGATTTTTATTACAATGAGTAGGACTAAGTTCTACATGATGCCACATGAACAATTCTTTGTCGTACTAAATGGTACATGTTGTACTAAATGGTCTGCGGATTCAGGGATTTAATTCATTTACTCTGATTTTGGAAATTTAAAGAATAAAGAAAATACAGAATAGTGTAATTGTTTTAAGGTAAATAGTTTAATAATTATCATGAGGCTTAAAAAATAAAATACCAAAACAACAATGGAATACATGAAAAACTGCTCATATATACACACTGATAGTGCTAAGGGGTTGCAAGAACAGGGCTAATTTCCCTCCATAACCTTCATCAGGCCCTTCCCTTCACATTGCAAACTTAGTCTCTATGACAGAAGTTCTGGAGCCACCAATGGATATGTATTTGTTTAAAGAAGTTTCATTAAATAGGAAAGCAATCAAGTTATTCAAGAATTTATGTATAAAGACTCTTTTTATAAATATTACTTTCCAGTGGTTATCTAGACAGATTTATGTATTTGGTGTGAAAGTTGTTATTTTGGTAAAATAACTGAATTGTTTCAATATATGTAGAAATTATAAATCGGAGATCACATATTTTAAAAGATATGTTTTTGCCCTGGCCGGGTGGCTCAGCTGGTTGGAGCATTGACCCCAACAGTAAAAGACTGTGGGTTGGATTCTGGGTCAGGGCACGTACCTAGGTTTCGGATTCAATCTCCCTGGTTGGGGGAATGTGGGAGGCAGCTGATCGATGTTTCCCTCTCACATCAATGTCTCTCTCTGTCCCACTCTCTAAAATCAATAAAAAAATATATCCTCGGGTGAGGATTAAAAAAAATTAAAAGTATGTTTTTATGAGTATGGAAAAGTATAGTAGGATCACACACTCAGGGGGTAGGGATCTCATGGGAAAGAGTTAAGTAGGGGGCAGGGAACTGGGGAGAGTAACATCTTTTCTTTATGTATCTATGGACTATTTCCCTTGTTATGGTAAACACGAATTACTTTTGTAATTTAGGTGATTGACCAAAAATCTTTAAAAGGTATTACTGATGATTGTTTAGTTTTTTTAAAGAAAAAAAACCCTTAAATTTGGCAGTGCTTATATATAAGGAAAGCACTACTAAAGAAAATAAAAATACTGTATTAAGAAATATAACAGTATCTTTCATCTGGATCTCAAAAGACCTTTACAAATACTAATTAACCTTATACAAGGATCAGTTTATTGGGTTGAATCTTCTTATTAAACATCAACCTTATTTTACACGAAGAATCTGAGGAAAAGTGGTTTGTGTGAGATTTCAAATTGACCTAGAAGCTAAACTGCGTGGCCTCCAGTTTACTTATTTGATTCTACAACCTTGAATAACTCTGTTCCTTTTGTTCTAAGCGCAGTGGTTCTTAACCTTCCTAATGCCATGATCCTTTAATACAGTTCCTCATGTTGTGGTGACCCCCAACCATAAAATTATTTTCGTTGCTACTTCATAACTGTAATTTTGCTACTGTTATGTCTTAGGCGACCCCTGTGAAAGGGTCGTTCGACTCCCAAAGGGGTCGTGACCCACAGGTTGAGAACTGCTGTAAGGGAAAAGTTATGATGTGGGTGTTCAAAGCCTCTTAACAGACATTTACTAGCATTTGTTGTCCTAAAAGTGTAACCCTACAGCTGGAAAAATTGAGTGAAGATGCAAAGGAGTATGTATCAAGGTAAGAATGACAACTTGAGAGCTCTTGAGGCCAGTTAACACACCACAAACCAGTTCTTAAGCCATCCGTTCTTGCTACTTTCTATCATGTGTCACTATATTCAGAGAGAATGTTTCTAGAAAATTGTTAACAGCTATCAGAAAAAAGTAGAATAAAAATTTTGACAATAAAAATGCTGGGAAGGCTTACATACCTGAAGACCTGAGAGAGACTCTTCAATACTTGGTACTGTCACCAATAAGGATCCTTGTTTTCTTACATTATGGCTGATATATTCCCAGGCTCTACAACACATTAAAAACTATATGTTAGGTTTTACCAGACACTGGACATTTTGAAAAAACGAGGATGACAAAAGAAAATGCAGCACAGGTGGTATCTCGAAATCCAGGTGGTCAAAAATGTTTGCCTGTAGAAAACAGGACTGCAGCAGCATACCAGAAATTGGTAAATTCTTCAGTTCCTGAAGCGGGGTGGTGTTGGCAAAACTGCGACGTTACAGTACTGATAAGATTTAACAAGATCGTGACTTGGGTCACTGCAAGGCGTTGTGAGTGAAGCCAAAACTCAGTTTCAGAACCGATTCAGGGAAAAAAAAAAAAAGAACCGATTCAGAAGTCAAAGCTGTATCAGTTAGAGGCCCTTAAATTCTTTACAAAGGGTATCAAAAATGGTTCTGCAGAAGGGAATTTGGCTGAGGGGTAGAGGTGGGGAAGAGTCATAGAGAAAGGCCACAGAAACCAGACACCAAGCGAAAATGAACAATAAGAGTATATAATATGTAGATTAGGTTTTTGTTTTTGTTTTTATCCTCACCCGAGGACATTTTTCCATTTTTTGTTCAGATAGAGTGGGAGAGAGAGAGAGGAAGAGAGAGAAACATTGATGTGAAAGGGACACATCGAGTGGCTGCCTCCTGCATGACCAACCAGGGCCGGGGACAAATTGCAACCGAGGCACGTGCCCCTAGCAGAAACCGAACCCAGGTCTCTCTGGTCCACGGGCCGACGCTCTAACCGCTGAGCCAAACCGGCCAGGGCTGTAGATTAGGTTTTTATTAAAAATAAATCAAAAGTGAAATCATACTTTATTTGGTTGTCATAAATATTCAATGGGAAGACTTCTGGACAATTTGGCACCTGAGAATTTAGTGGGATCAGCCAGGTTTAAAGCATGATGGAAGGCCAGCTCTGATTAATCTTCAGTGCAGACATGACTGGATTTCCACGCTGAGTCTCGACAGCACGCCCCACTACTAGGAGCAGCGGTGAAGCAAAGCAGAGATGTGCATCCCCTGCGGTGGGGCAGGTGAGCAGCTGTGTGTCATGTGCACTTATTGTAGTTATTATAGCAGTGGATGTTAGTTTAGTACATTCTGGAGTTCACTAGACAAAATGATAGTTTTTTTCTCAGGCTAGATCTAAAATCATGTAGCAGTGTTTGATAATAAATATCACCGTGTTTGGGCTAGAGCTGTTTGTTGTTGTTGTGTGTGTGTGTTTTTTTTATGTGGTTCCTTAAAAATGACATATTTTACAAGTTTATTTAATAAGAATGAAGAAGCTGAGTATACTGGGCACGGCTCTTGAAACTGTACTCAACTGCATCTGGGAGCTGTCATGGTAGTAGCTGTATCTGTGTCACCTACTAAAACAATACATAGAGGCACTTTTTTTTAATCCTCACCCGAGGATATTTTTCTATTTATTTTCAGATTGAGTGGGAGGGAGGGAGAGAGAGAGAGAGAGAGAGAGCGAGAGAGAGAAACATCAACGTGAGAGGGATACATCGACTGGCTGCCTCCCGCATGACCCCAACCAGGGCCAGGGACAAACTGCAACCGAGGTATATCCCCTTGATTGGAATCGAACTCGACTCTTTGGTCCGCGAGCTGAGGCTCTAATCAATGAGCCAAAGTGGCCAGGCCCATAGAGACATTTTAAAAACTAATACTCTACATTCTGAGTGTAACCCTGTGATCAGAACTAACTTGTTCTGAAGGCTGAGCCTTTCCCGAGTACACATTTTTCTACTATTATGATATATCTCTGTTTTCCCTTATGTACTAACTCCTATGGCAGTCCATTCCACTTCATTAAGGTTACAAATCTTTGGAGGCCATATGCTGTGCCATCTATTCTCTTGTACTTACTACAATATGGAATTAATATGGGTAAATGATCAGTTTTCTCAGAACAATTCCAGTATCAGAATGCTTTACCGTATCGTCTAACCTTTCTCCTATGAACTATCATTCAAGATGGAGATAACTAACCATAAGAGGCTATAACCTACCTAGATTTAGAATTTACTGTGTGAGACTAATTTAGGAAAAAATGACTGAACTAACACAGGTGGTCAATACCTACTTAGTGAATCATGTAGATTTTGTGATCAAATGCACCGAGAGCTTTTAAAACAATCCAAACATGCAGTGTTTCCAGTATCGAGTTCAACAGGAGCTTTCATCATTCTTCAGTATTCAAAGTCTTTCTATAACAAAGCTCCAAAGAGTTTAAGGTGTTTCAAAACTTCTTATACAACATAAACCTGGGAATATTTCATTCTCCAACAATTATGTAATATTTTGGCTACTGGTCATTAATTTAAAAAGGTAAAAGCTAAGCATACTTTGTCCATTGGAAATTAAGCTTAAAGAGAACACTATGATTAAACCAACTTTGCTCACGTTGTGTTTCTATCTTTAGCCTGTGACCAAAAATCATCACTCATTCTGGCTCAGCTTTGATTATATGATTAGCTTTCTGTTGAAGCAGTTTCTTTTTAAACTATTTGAATTGTTAATTTTGTCGTGACCTTAACCTACTAATAATGGGCATGGCTGTACATGTGTGTGAGAGAGAAAGTGGTGGTCGGGGCAGAAGGTGAAGGGGTGGCAGAATAAAGACATTTAGCCATTCAAAATTCCACTCAGTATTAACTGTTTATGGTCTGTACTAGATGCATTTTTATTTCTCTGAGGTAATCCAAACATTTGTGTAATTCCCTTTCACACATATGGAAAGGAGCTGAGCGTTCCTGCATCGAGAGTATACATATGCCCTTATGATAAATAAGAAGTCAGCAAGCCTAACTAGCCAGAAAATCAGCGTCTCAGAATACAGACTATAGGAATTTTCTAATCAAAGAAATCTCTAGGTCCTTATGGGTCACAAAGCATTAAACTGTGGCAGAGAAGTTAGAAAAGTAATTGTAGATTTGCTAATTTTTCCATTACTTGAATAAACTCCAGAAACTTACTATTTATTATCCCTTAAGAACATTTTTCAAGTTTGACAAGTAATCACAATTTTGGTTAATTATTCTTATATCTTGTTTTATATTCATTTATAGTCTTTAGTTAATTCCCAACATTTTGTGATAGGATAGCATATAACATATTTTTTGCAAGAAAAGAAAATTGAGGCAGAAAAGAGTAAGTATCAAGGCCCACTAGGCACTGAAATCTTAATTCATCCTTGACTGATAAGCAAATGCTTGGGTCATGATCTCATTTTATATCTGCCTAAAATTAGATGTAATATTTCACAAAGTTAGGCAGTTTATTTTTATTTTTGTTTTATACATTATACATTTTCTTTTTAAATGGCCTCACAGTTGAGGCCATTTAAAAAAAGTTTAATATGAAAACATTTCTACTTCACCAATCCTTTTACATACTTTAGATAACAACAGACTTCTTCTTGCTTGAATAAATAACATACCTGGCTTGTTCTACCTCATCAAGAAAATATTCGAAGACGTTATTCATTATAACGACATCGGCATTTTGCAGAAGTGCATCCTGGGTACAGATGTCTGCATGAAGCACCTAAAGAAGAAAGAGTTCATTTAAGTGAACAAAGATACCATATCATAGAATCACAAAAGAACTATCTATTGCTTCCATAATGCTGTGAGGTAATATATGAAGTTAACCCTTCCTAAAAAATATATATATATAAAATTTATCTTCATTGTTGAAAGTATTACAGATGTCTCCCCCTTTTCCCCCATTGACCCCCTCCAACCTGCTCCTGTCACCCCTCCCCAGGACTAAGCCTTTTTAAAATGGGAGAAAGTTCAGTCTATTTAATATTACTGCCTATGAGATATAATCTCTAATAAAAACCATATACTTGTGAAAATTTGTTTATTTGTTTTAGGTGGAATTTATATAGTCATAAGTATGCTTTTTTGACTCCCAGTTTAGAGCTTTATCCACTACAGTAGTTCCCCCTTACCTATGGTTTTGCTTTTCACAGTGACAGTTACCCATGGTCAACCGTGGTCTGAAAATATTAAATGTAAAATCTAAGAAATAAATAATTCATAATAAATTTTAAATTGTGGACTGTTTTGAGTAGCACAATGGACTCTCACACCGTCCCACTCCATCCTGCCCGGATGTGAATCATCCCTTTGTCCAGCATATCCACGCGGTATATGGTACCGCCTGTTGGTCACTGAGTAGCTGTCTGGGTTATAAGATTGACTGTCAAGATATCACCGTGCTGGTGTTCAAGTAACCCTTATTTTATTTAAGGGCAAGAGATAGTGACGCTGGCAATTCAGATATGCCAAAGAAAAGCCCTAAAGTTCTCCCTTTAAATAAAAAGGTGAAAGTTCTAGACTTAATAAGAAAAGAAAAAAATCATATGCTGAGGTTGCTAAGACCTCTGGTAAGAACAAATCTATCTAGGAAATTCTGGAGAAGAAAAAAGAAATTCATGCTAGTTTTGCATCGCATCTCAAACTGCAAAAGTTATAGACACAGGGCATGTTGAGTGCTTAGTTAATATGGAAAAGTCATTACATTCGTGGGTGGCAGACATAAACAGAAAACTTGTTCCCACTGACAGCACTGTGTTGTGCCAGAAAGCATTGAGCCTATACAAAGACTTCATTCAGCAAGTGATCCCCTGAAACAAGTGACACCATGCCATTTACTGAAAGTAAGGGATGGTTTGAACTGAAAAATATGAAAATTACTGGAGAGAGAGACCACATTCACATAGCTTTTACTACAGTATAGTTGTTCTATTTTATTATTAGTTATTGTTAAGTTCTTACTGTACCTAATTTGTAAGTTAAACTTTATCATAGGTATGTATGTATAGGAAAAACCATAGTATATATAGGGTTTGGTACTCTCCACAGTTTCAGGGGGTCTTGGAATGTATCCCCCACAGATAAGGGGAGACTATACCACTAGTTGTAAGAGTCATCAAATTCTGGCTCCATCATCAACTAGGTTTGTACACTTAGGTAGTCAGGGTCTCATAAATAAAATAGAATAATAGCTGTCCTGATTCACAGATCAAATGGGACCATAAGAACTATAAAAGTAACTTATAAATTATAAAATGTCAACATAATATGTTAATTGGCCTTGTCCGACTCTTCCTCTAAAATACACTAAAATATATTATCTGTCCAAAACAGCAAACAAAAACAATTTATTTAAAAGCTATACACCTCAGCCCTGGCTGGTTTGCTCAGTGGTTAGAACATTGGCCCGTGGACTAGAGTCGCAGGCTTGATTCCCGGTCAAGGGCACGTACCTGGGTTGCAGGTTCCATCCCCGGCCTCAGTCCGGGTTGTGCGGGAGGCAACCAATCGGTATGTCTCTCTCACATCGATGTTTTTCTCTCTCTCTCTCTCTCCCTCACTCCCTTCCACTCTATCTAAAAAAATAAATGAAAAAATATCCTTGGGTGAGGATTAACGACAACAACAACATAAAAGCTATATACCTCAAAAAATTAGCTTAGACCACAATCACCAAGTCTTATAGACGTACAGGCAATATAACAAGAAGAAACATTTATTTGCTCAAGAGCAAAGCAAACAACTTTTATTTTGTTTATTTATTTATTATTTTTTTAAATCCTCACCTGAGGATATGATTTTATTGATTTTAGAAAGAGAAGATGGGAGAGGGGGAGAGAGGGAGAGGAAGAGAAGGAGGGGGAGAGGGAGAGGGAGAGGTGAGAGAGAAACATTGATCTGGGGATCAAACCCAAAACCTAGGATGTGCCCTGACTGGGATTCAAACCCGAAACCTTTTGGTGCTAGGGATGATGCTCCAACCAACTGAGCCACCCAGCTAGGGCAAACAACTTTTACTTTAAAAACAGAAAAAGTTTATTTACTTTGTATCACATGATTTCTTTCCAAATAAACAGTTAGTCTTACAAATATATAATATTCAGAATGTTGTGTAGACTGATTTAAAAAATCATTTTATCTTTTTTTTTAAGTAATAAAAATACTAAAATAAATTAAGATGGCCTGAAACCTCTGAAGCATAGGTTTGACATGTTCCTGAACACAGAAAAAAACAGTCAGTTAATCACTTTAAACTTCTAAATATGTAGCTTAGACATAAAATAGGTATGTAAATTAACCTATTGATATAGCACAGCTTTCACACAATTTCCTCTTTTTCTTTTCTGTCTCTGTTCACTCCCCCCACCCCACAGGTAAGATAAAAAAGAAATCAGGTTGCCCTGGCCAGTTTGGCTTAGTGGTTAGAGTGTCGGCCCATGGACCAGAGAGTCCTGAGTTCGGTTCCTGCTAAGGGCATGTACCTCGGTTGCAGTTTGTCCCTGGCCCCGGTTGGGGTCATGTGGGTGGCAACCAGTCACTGTGTCTCTCTCGCATCGATGTTTCTCTCTCTCTCTCTTCCTCCCTCTCTCCCTCCCACTCTATCTGAAGATAAATGCAAAAAAAAAAAAAAAAAAGTCCTCGGGTGAGGATTAAAAAAAAAGAATCAGGTGATCAGTTAATTATTGCAACCGACAGGGGTGCTTGCTCTAGAGGTCCCAGGGAAACCCCAAGGAATGGTTCTGGACAAACTGGAATGGAACAATGCAGAGGCCACAAGGCAATCAAAATCAATTTAAGCAATTTCTAATGGGCATCTTCTAGATACTGTGTAGGGAGACATACCATGGTGAATGAGATACAATATCTACTCTTACATTAAAATCTGGTAAGGGGATGAAACAGCTATGCTGATCACTCTATATAAAAGTGCCATAAAAAATCTGAGCAAGATATGAAGGAAGGAAAGTTTACTTATAGCCTGGAGAAAAGGGAAGAAAGAAGAATTTAGATCAATGGGTCTTCCATGGATGACACATGTACGTGGCTCTTGTACTTCCCTGTAACTCCATTAATAATAACAGGTTTTTAAAATATAAGGTGTACTTTCCAAGGACGAGGAGATGGGAATGGAAATAACATACATAAAATTTGTAAGTTAGAAAAAAAAAGGGGATGTAATAAGGAGTTTGGAGACCTGAGAAAATTGATTTCTAAGCTAAAAATATAGAAAGCTGAGACCTAAATGTGATTTATACTACAGAATCTTCAAAGGGCTCACATCTCTGAGTGGAGTAAGAAGAAATGCTAAAAATAAGGTAATTTAGTTGAAAGTTCATTTAAAAAACAGCCAGATCCCTATATACCAGCGGTTCTCAACCTTCCTAATGCCGTGACCGTTTAATATAGTTCATGTTGTGGCGACCCCTAACCATAAAATTATTTTCGTTGCTACTTCATTACTGTAATTTTGCTACTGTTATGTCTTAGGCGACCCCTGTGAAAGGGTCGTTCGACCCCCAAAGTGGTCACGACCCACAGGTTGAGAACCGCTGCTATACTTTTCTGTTACCCCAGCAAAAGAATAGAGGTTTATTTTCTAGAAAGGGTAAAACAGAAGGGCCAGGGGACACCAGACCTAGCTGAAGGAAATGATAATATGCTGAAAACAAAGGAATTAAGGAAATATGCAGACAAAATGCTGAGAACCCCACACCTTTCTCTCGTTCTTTTCCTAGTTCCTAGGAAAAGAACACCTTCATCCTAGTTCCTAGGATGTTGCTTGCCAATCAGTAAGGAGATTGGAAAGGTTTTCTCTGGGCAATCAGACCAGCCCAAGAGGAAAGATCTTAAGATACTTCATCAGATATTCTCCGACTAATTAATTACCCAATGGAGATGACTCAACAATGAAGCCCACAGTGCTCAGAATCTCCACTCGAGTGCTTCAATCAGAACTTCAACCAATATCACCCCAATAAATTCAATAATTAAAAAAAAGAACTTCAACTAGAATTTTTGTTTCTTACTCTTAAGTATGAACAGACAATAAAGGATTCCTAGACTTCCGAGGAAAGCCCTGTTAAAAAACAAAACAAAACAAAAAAACAAGAACAAAAACAAAACAGAAAAGCAAAGACTGAGCCTTGAAGGCTAACTGATTTCAACAGATACTATAAAAATAAAATCTTAGAATTCCTTTTGTTGTCTTAGCGCCCCTCAAATCTAACATTTGTTTTAAGTTTCACAAAAGGAAACTAACTGTTAAAGTTGCCAGTAAATGGTATAAAAAGAGCGGGGAAGTATGTGCATGGTTGTGCGTCCATATACTCCTTTGAAAAGCAAGAGGTAAATTATCTTTTAAAATGTTAATACTTATTTTATAAACCTTTAACATTTTCTTTAAAAAAAACAAAACAAAACCCACCACAACAAAATTACTTGGTTGTCCATTTATAAACTATGATTCTTAAGAGGTCCTAATATTTAAATCTCATATCCAATTAAATTGATGATATTCTTGTTATGTGATTTTTATTAAGCAAAAGTCCTGTTTTGCATCAATATACATGGTATAGAGAGAACAATCCATGCATTTATTATTGGACAATGGATTGGCTTTGATCATTTGCCTCTCTACTTCTAAGATGAGAGAGAAGGAAGGATAGAAGGAGAGAAAAAAATGAAATTTCCTTCTATATAAAAGGGCAAGGCTAGATCCTTAATCTTACTGAGATATGACTCTCAACATTAGATTGTCCTTACCATCAGATATCATTAGATACTCAATATTTCTCTGCATTGCCATTAAAAGTGTAGGATCGTTACTGAAATGATAAAAATTACTTCATTAACCAAAAACTTCCTTTTCCTTTTCGTTTTTTCCCCCTTTACATACAGCAGCGATTTTCAACCAGTGTGCTGCAAGAATTTTTAAAACATGCAATACCTAACTTCTTTTTCCTTAGATTGTCAAGTCAAAAAATGACAACAGCCAACACAACAGTAGCCGTCAGTGTGAATGCCCTGTCTTGAACTATAAATATATAGGTCATATAACAGAGTTGCATCTTACTGGTCACATAACATAATAACGGCGTGTCTAAGTGGTTAATTCTCGGTACCAGAAATCCTTATATACAAGGATAGTCACCCAATTTTTAAAAAAGTCACTTTGGAGCAAAAAGAGTAGGTAATTACTATTATTATTATGATGTTTGTAAGTCAGTCAAAATTATACCTATTTTTTTTTATCAGATCAGCAAAAAATATATTTTTAGTTTATGTATGCCATGAGATTTGGGGAAAGCATGAGGCGGGTGGGAGCGGGGAGTAGGAGGTCAATGGGGGAAAAATCTGTAATACTTTCAACAATAAAGATAAAAAAAAAAAAGAAAAAGGTTGAAAATTGCTGACATATAGGAAAAAGAGAAAACTTCTGTTGGAGCCCAACCCAGGGCACCATTCCCCATGAACTGCTATTCTGTGGCATCCATAGTTCCTCCTGAAAGCTTAGAAAACAGAAAATAAAGAGCTGTGAGCATTACTTAACCTTTTTGCCTGCTTTCTATGTTCAGAGTTTAACTAAATACACTTGTGACCAACTTCTAGAGATTTAAAAATGCTGCTACCAATACTACAGATGATTTGAAGAAAATTAAGAAAAAAAAAACGACTTTCTAATAAAACTGGGGAGGAAGAGAAATATGTGAGTGGAATATAATGATAATAATTCACCTTTATTAATGTTTTAAAATATTAAGCCAACTCAAACCTGTTTCTACACAATAGCAACCAAGAATAGATCAAAAAAGATTTTCCAATTACAATGCAGAAGAAATTTGGCTAAATTATGCTATACAATGAACAACAGAATATATATTTGAAAGGGTACCTTTATTCTGTCAGTGAACTGGTACTTTTTTATGATCATTTCCTGCAACTGGCAAAAGTCTCCATTCAATTCTACTCCATACAGTTGTAATGCTGAACTGTAAAGATAACCCTAAAATATGAGAATACATCAGGATGCAAATGAATTAACTTTATTGTGGATCTACTTGAAATTTAAAAACAGAATTCAAAAAAATAAAAATAAAAGATAAATAACATCTTGTAGTTTATGTAAAACTTACAACTTTAAGAACTTAAAGACTTACTCATCAAGAACTCGATTGTACTTAATTTCTATTACTTAAAAGTAATTATATTTTTAAAGACTGATTTCTTACTTTTTCTAATAAAAACTGTGCATTCAACAAAAGTGAAAATGAGAAAAGTGATCACATATAGATTCTCTATTTAATACCCTATTTCTGTAATTTCTTTGGAAGTTGCATCAGGGGAAAAGCAAGAAAGGAGTAAACCTGTGGGGACTACAACTGGGAAATCATGCACAGCCTGACAACAGAGGAAAATAGCTGGAGGTGTGTTCTGTTTGGCTTAGGGAAGTCAGCCTTTTGTCTGGCAATCTGCCAAAATAATGACCAATTAGTTAACAAGGATAATCAAGAATTGACTATATATTGTTATTTATCTATTCTGGTGTCAATAACAAAACAATACTTGGAAGGAAAGGTCAAATCATATTCTGAATATCATTTTACAGCAACTAACACCTAAGTATATACCAAATTTATATTTATAGCTATCATGGATTTTAGAATGTGTTCAACAGAGCATATGTAGGTATTCAAATATTTTTGTTGACTGAATCAGTGACCTAAAATGAAGAAAAATGACAATATGTTTAAATTTATTAATGCTGCCACATACCTGCATAGCCAATTATTTCAGCTATATACTTTTTAACAAATTTTAAAAAATGGACAACAGTGGACAAAATATGGTAAACAATCATAATCTCGTAATGTTCTCCAAACAAAACCATCTGACAACTGTGTATTTTTCCATTATGGCTATCTTTCCTAATTACAGAATAAAAGTTTTAACACAACAATAAATGAAGCATGGAAGAGGTTGCTGTTCCTGTTTAGAGCCGGCAACGATGCTGGGAACTGACAGTGCCTGTTTCTGGCATGAGCCTCTCCTGCTGTTGGCCACATGTTTTAACAAGTCTGCTAATGACAACCAGAAACCACATTTCAGTTTTTTTATTAAACTATTTAAGAACATTAAAAATACCCATGATTTAAATTAAAAAAAAAAAGCCACATTGAAGTGATATTTCAGAAATAAATATCTACATTCAAACTTTGGATGGCAGAAAATTGGAACAAGATGTGTCCTTGGATATCATTAGTTTGCTCACTTACAGGGGAGGAACTTGAGGCCCAGAAGTGTTAGGTGATTGCTTATGGCCATGCGCAATTTCCTAGGTCAAGCAAATTTGTCAGTTTTATAAGAGCTCTTATCAAAGCTAGTATACATGTTAGTGCAGTACAAAGAAAACAGGGTTAAAAGGCAGAGGTGACTAACAAAGTAGCAGAGTGTCATGAGGGTTACCTGCTTCTGTTTTGTTGATATTCCTTTATCTGTGTCACAGAGACAAAACTAATAAAGGAAATTAGAGAGCTGGCCTTTGAAATTCCAAATCCAATATACTATTTTAACTTTATTATTGTTACTCTAGTAAATAAAACCAAGCTGTCACCTTGGATGGTGGCAGGCAAAACTGTTGCTAGCAGAAGAAAGTATTTTCCAAATGTTGAGTATGTCCACAAGCTGGACTTTACCCCATAAAGGACTGTGCCAAGCCTGGAGCCGACATCAACCAAGAGCTTTCCCGACAGGTCAGGGAGCACATGTTGATAAATGAACTTCAATTCCATGAGAGAGAAGGAATGAGAAATAAATCCTGGAGAATTAGAACAGAATGAACATCAAATTTTACTTGGTTATTAATAATTCCATTCTGTATTTCTAAATCTTCACCTATATTTATAAATAGTTCATTTTTTATCTTCTTACTCAATGAAAGCCATTCAGAGATTATTTAGAAAAAATTAATGTGATAATTCTTCACTCATTCACTCTGACTTGTATTGGAGAAGAATAAATATGAAGTCTCTGACATTTTAAAAGGCCTCTAGGGAACAGCTACTCAGCTGCCTGTCCCTATCCCTGTCCCTATCCCTGTGCCCTCATTCCCCCCACCCCCAAAGCCTGTTGTTCTTTGGGACTGCTTCTTAACTCCCATACCATCTGGCTTTCTCACCTTACCCCAGCCAACCACAGAACAGCCACACATTGCTGCACAGACTGTAGACTAGCAATGAATGACTATCTCTGGAGTTGTGCAATGTGGCAGCCCTGACCAACCTAAAATGTGTTCTGGAGTGCAGAAAGGGGCAGTATGGAAGGAGGTTACGATAATCCCATAAATTGTTCCTATTTCCCTTAGTTTAACTGCTACAATTTCTAGCCTCCTACCCCATCTTCTGACTCCATTATTTCTGTAATGAAGTATCTGGGAGAGCCTGAGCCTGGTTTTTCTGATACAGAGGTACTTACTATGTGTTATGTTCTACATAACATAATGGTCTGGAAGGAAAGGAACGTTGGTCATAACTAATAGACCGTGGCAAAGAAAATGGAAGCAGTGGGAATAAAATAAAGGGTATGACTAGACCTCAGAAGTAATGGGGGTGGGGCATTGACTACCGTAGTCCTTATCTCCCTAGGATCTTCATCTTCACAACCCTCTGTGCCACATTAGTGCTTCTGCCCTGGGCTACAGAGTCATCACTAGTAGCCAGACAACCACGTCTTAAAGGGAAGGAGAGTCCCAGATGGTGATAGCTTTTTCAGATTCATTAGTTATCTGGGCTGGCATGCATACTCAGTCACTATTTACAACCTGATTTTTGTGGGAAAATGCATTCTAATCTTCAAATTTTTATTTGTCGAACATAGCTCTTCTATATACCCCCCCCCCAAATATGTCTTTTTTTATTTTAGAGGGAGAGGAAGGGACAGGGAGGAGAGAGGGAGAGAGAGAGAGAAACACTGATGAGAGAGAAATATGGATCGGCTGCCTCCTGCATGCCCACTACTGGGGATGGAGCCCGAAACCGTGACCTGGAATGGAACCAGTGACCTCTCAGTGCATGAGAAGATGCTCAACCAACTAAGCCACACCAGCCAGGGCATACTCTGATATGGTGTTATAGTTATGATTCACTTTTTAGTTTTCTCTCTATTGTTCTTATCTAAGTCCTTTTCCATTCTGTGAGTTTCAACTACTTCCAATGGAAACCATAAGCACGATCTAAAAACAGTCTTAAACTAATAAATCAGGGAAGTTTAATCCTCAATTACAATATAGGTAGAATATATTTGTACTAGCAACATATTACTAATTTGGTAGTAGTAAACTTGTGAGAATCATATTATCTAAGATCAGTAATATGAACACAGGTTTACTTATATGGAGGATAGCCCACTCTAAGCAATAAATCTAAGGTAGCAGGGAGATTGAAATAGCATGTCTAAAGTAACAGCCTAGAAAATCATATCCAGTTTAAACAAAGACTACATTAACAGAAGAGTTACCATAGTAGCAGCATGGAGTCAGTTTAGTTTGCCATTTGGGACAAAGGTGCTGCATCTGAGGGGCAGAGATGCAGGAGAATTTGTCACTAGAGTTGGTTTCCTGTCATGGATTGGAGATGCTCTACTAGGTCAAATCACGGCCTGAATAAACTATTTCTTAAGATTATCATTGTCCTCTGAATCCATGTTCATCCAACAATATCTGATTAATATCTGACTTCTCAAGCAGATACTTTCATAGGGAGAACATTTCATCTCCCTTGGTTATATTTAACTAATATAATTATATTTCTCTTGTAAATAAATCAGCATTATGGTTTATATAGGACTTTCTTTTGAGTATGGAAAGGATGAGTCAGTTTTCCTGTACTCAGTCACTTATGATTAGTTTCTGGACCTGAAAAGTCACTTCTGATTAAACAGTGTCTGTGAAAAGTAGAGATACCCTCCTGGGAGACATTGAACGGCCTAGATTTCACAGACAATATTTCTATTTAGTCTCCCTAACTGCAATAATTGGTAATGGCTATGCAGTAGGTTGGCCTTTTGTTTTCAGAAAACATCAAAAGACTGTCAATAATTTGCATACTCTTGACATCTAAGGAAAAGTACACACACAGTCATCAGGTTTGCATATTTGAGTGCCGACCTAAAGGTGCTGTCTGGTGTGAGCCACACACCATACAGTAGTTTCTGCTCATTTTTCCTTCCTCACATAATGAATCAATAAAATCTTCATCATAAAGGAATGCATCAACGTGAACTGTGGGTTCTGGCCGCTGCTGTATCTGGTGGAGAGAAGAAACACATCAAAAGAAACAAAGTACAAAGAAGTCTCTTTTTATTGCTAAATAAGGCAAAACATCAGTGGTTCATATGCTAAAATTCTGCCAGCAACAAGACACAGAAAGACTAGTTTCGTTTATGTCAGCAACTCTGCTCTTCTTTTATTTTATTTCTGAGACTTTTTTGGGGTGTGGGGGTACCAAATTACTTCATTTGAAGGAGTGATACAAATGAAAGAACATAAGTGGATAATTGGGTACAACTTATAGAAAAGGTAAAGGTATCTCCAACATGCTCGTACTGACTGCTTTGGTGACCAGGGAAGTCACTCCTGTGACTATGGGATGCCAGCCTAAGGTTGAGCTCTCATCACTGTCTCCCAGGGTGTGCTTGTCAAAGAGATATTCTGCCATGACAGATCAGAAGCCCCCATCTTGCACGGTCACTCAAGTCTTTGATAGATTTCACCTGCTCATTCAGGTAATGCGTCTCAATGAAGTCACACAAATGGGAGTCATTTTGTCAGTGGCCAACTTTTTGATTTGTAATGATGTAAACATGGCTATGAGAAATATATAAAATTTTAGTTGAAAGGAGTATTTTGAGACCATCTTGTCCATCCAAAGCAGTATATTTTACAAATAGAGAAATGACACCCAGAGAGATTTCTCCAAAGAAATGACAGTACCTAGTAAGAAGGTTAAGGATGGAAACTAATACCAGGTCTTCCAAGTCCCACATGTCAGTGATTTACCCATCAAAATACTCAGCAAGTAATCTTTGCCTATAGTCAAAGCTTTCAAATAATACATAATAATGTTAGTAAAACTTCATGCTTACAAATAATGGCCCTTTATTAATACTGGCGGTACATGATATAATAGCAAGTGGCAACAGAGAAAAAATGTCTGATTAATTTTACCTTAATTATAGTAAAGTATCAACCTATCTGCCTGGAAACTTACAAAATTATATCTACACACACACACACACACACACACACAATCTATATTACCAGTATGCAAAATGTATGAACATTCACAAGGACCAGAAGGAAAGAAAGGAAGATAAAAACACTATTTTAAGATAGGAAATTGTGAGTCAATTATTAATATGCAATGAATATGTTTTCCTCATTTTATGTATTGTGATATATCATGATACTAATAGGATTGTTTTATTAATAACATCCAAACTGTATTACAGATATTTCTCTCAGTTTTAATACTATCCACTATTTTCCTCCTTTGAGAATCCACTCTGAATGAGTGGATGTTTGCTAAGATTTACTAAGCGTTCACAATGTGCACAACACTTTTAAAAATGTATGGGATTTAGTTCCTCTGCTTAGGAATTTACATGCTGAAAAACCATATGGAGGGCTGCTGTCTTCAGATCAGTGGGAGAAGAGATTATTATCATTAGCTTTGCTTTAGGAAACAATATTTATAGCATATGTATTCGATACGAGTTGGGATTGGAAAGGACTTGAATGAGGGGTTGTCTGGAAAAGAAAAATGAGAACTAATTCTAGGAATAAAGGAATAAAAGAATAAGCAAAAATTATACAGTGCAAAAATAGGAGAAGGAAACAAAGAGGTAAACTTTACCATAGATAAAAGTGAGGGAAATGGAACAGGAAAGAGAAAACCAGGACAGTGCAGTAGGCAGGATCAGATTACTGTTAGGCCTTGACCGGGGGTGGGGGCAGCTCAGTGCTTGGCAAACAGAATGTTATTTGTTGAATGAACAGTATTGGGGAACCAGAGGGTTGGAGACTCAAAAGAAATAGGAACATGGTTGAAGCACCAAATAAAAAATTATTTAAAGCAGATAGTGGGATTAGGGAAGAATTGGAGAATCCTCAAGTAGCACTAAGAGTAAATTAATAATAATGTATTTACTTTTTGGAGGGCTAGACGTTCTGAGGAAAGCATGGTTTCTAGAGGCAAGCAATTCCGAAGATCTTCTGCTATGTTTTTCAAGATAGTGTCATTATTATCTTGAGTGAACTCATCAAACTCTCCTGGAACAAAAAAGGAAAGAAGTCATACTTAGACTAAGTCATTACAATGGGCATATTTTCCACCAGATAGCATCAAATCAATTCATCAAAAATAAATAAACCTTCTAGTTAATGAAATATTCAAATTATAACAAATGTTCCATTAAAAATATTGGGTTTTTCCTTTTCCTAAACTGCTTGAAAATGTAAAACTTAATTATTTCAGCATGTTATACAAAAGCAAAGTCATTTTAAAAATGTAGTATTTTAACTACTTTTATTCAAGAATAGCACTGCCATTAGTTTTTAGGGTCTTAAATTCACCAGTAAGTGGTCAAATATTCCTTCTCTGACCACATCTTAGAAGTTTAGGAGGCATCACACAGGGATTACTAAGACGATAACTTTAATCTGAGAATCTCTATCTCCAAAAATATGTATCCAAGGACTTCAGATAATAAGCACTTAATAGCTGGCGCCAACTGTATCATAAACTACAAAAATCATGTTGCTCTACTGCGTATGAACAGCAGATAAAACGATCCCCCTGCCCCACCTCCTCTGAAGTTTCTCAGTCTGAACAGTATACCTTTCTATGTCTCTGGGTTTACTTTGTTCATCAGCTTTTTTTGTTCATTATATTCCACAAATAAGTGAGATCATGTGATCTTCGTCTTTCTCATTGGCTTATTTCACTTAGCATAATGCTCTCCAGGTCCCTCCATGTTGTCTCAAAGGGTAAGAGATCTTTGTTTCTTACTGCTGCACAGTGTTCCATTGTGTATATGTACCACAGCGTTTTTATCCACTCATCTACTGATGGACACTTGGGCTGTTCCAGATCGTAGCTATTGTAAATAGTGCTGCTATGAACATAGGGGTACATATATTCTTTCTGATTGGTGTTTCAGGCTTCTTAGGATATGTTCCTAGAAGTGGAATCACTGGGTCGAATAGCAGTTCAATTCTTAATTTTTTGAGGAAACACCATATTGATTTCCATAGTGGCTGCACCAGTCTGCATTCCCACCAGCAGTGTACTAGAGTCCCCTTTTCTGCACACCCTTGCCAACACTTGTTGTTTGATGATTTGTTGATGGCAGCCATTCTGACAGGTGTGAGGTGATATCTCATAGTTGTTTTAATTTGCACCTCTCGGATGATTAGTGACATTAAGCATTTTTTCATGTCTCTTGGCCATTTGTATGTCCTGTTTGGAGAGGTGTCTATTTGATCCACTGCCCATTTTTTAATTGGGTTCTTTGTCTTCTTCTGTTGAGTTCTATGAGTACTCTATATATTTTGGAAATTAGCCCCTTATCTGATGTATTGTTGGCCATTATGCTCTCCCATATAGTGGGTTCCCTTTAGATTTTGATGGTTGTTTCTTTTGCTGTGCAGAAGCTTTTTAGTTTGACATAGTCCCATGTATTCATTTTTTACTTTGTTTCTCTTGCTTTAGGCATTGTATCAGTGAAAATTCTGCTGCATGTGATGTCTGAAATTTTGTTGCCTACATTTTCTTCTAGGATTTTTACGGATTCATGAGTCACATTTACATCTTCATCCATTTTGAGTTTATACTTGTGTATGGTGTAAGTTGGTGGTCTAGTTTCATTTTTTTGCATGTAGCTGTCCAATTTTCCCAACACCATTTGTTAAAGAGGCTGTCTTTACACCATTGTATGCTCTTGCCAACTTTGTCACATATTAATTGAGCATAATGTCTTGGGTCAATTTCCGGGTTCTCTGTTCTGTTCCACTGTTCTTGTGCCAGTACCAGGCTGTTTTGATTACAGTGGCTTTGTAGTATAACCTGATATCCAGTATTGTGATCTCTCCTACTTTGTTCTTCTTTTTCAAGATTGCTGTGGCTGTTCAGGGTCTTTTTTGGTTCTATATAAACTTTTGAAGTTTTTGTTCTAGTTCTGTGAAATATGTCGTTGGTATTTTAATGGGGATTGCATTGAATCTATAGATTGCTTTGGGTAGTATGGACATTTTAATGATGTTAATTCTTCCAATCCATGCACAATGTACATGCTTCCACTTTTTTATATCTTTCTCTATTTCTGTTTTCAATGTCCTGTAGTTTTCTGCAAATAGGTCCTTTACTTCTTTGGTTAAGTTTATTCCTAGGTATCTTAATTTTTTTGCTGCAATGGTAAATGGGACTGTTTTTTTAGTTTCTCTTTCTGTGAGTTCATTATTGGTGTATAAGAATGCTGTCGATTTCTTGATGTTAATTTTGTATCCTGCTACCTTGCCAAATTCGTTTATTAAATCTAGTAGATTTTTGATGGAGTCTTTAAGGTTTCCTTATATACAATATCATGTCATCTGCAAATAATGAGTTTCATTTCCTCCTTTCCAATTTGGATCCTCCTTTTATTTTTATTTCATGTCTAATTGCTGTGGCTAAGACTTCCAATGCTATGCTAAATAAGGGTGGCGAAAGTGGGTATCCCTGTCTTGTTCTTATTCTTTTTTTTTTTAAATTAATTTATTTTTTAATCCTCACCTGAGAACATTTTTGCATTTATCTTCAGATAGAGTGGGAGGGAGAGAGGGAGGAAGAGAGAAAGAAACATCGACATGAGAGAGACACATCGAGTTGTTGCCACCCACATGACCCCAACCAGTGCCAGGGACAAACTGCAACCGAGGTATGTGCCATTAGCAGGAACCGAACCTGTGACTCTCTGGTCTGGGCTGACGCTCTAACTGCTGATCCAAACCGGCCAGGGTTTGTTCGTGTTCTTAAGGGAAATGCATTTAGTTTTTGCCCATTGAATATGATGTTGGCTGTAGGTTTTTCATATATGGCCTTTATTATGTCGAGATATGATCCCTCTATTCCCACATTGCTGAGCGTTTTTATTAGAAATGGGTGCTGGATTTTGTCGAATGCTTTTTCAGCGTCTATTGATATGATCATGTGGTTTTTATCTTTCATTTTATTTATGTGGTGTATCACATTTATTGATTTGCGAATATTGTACCAGCCTTGCATCCCTGGGATGAATCCCACTTGGTCTTGGTGAATAATATTTTTAATGTATTGCTGGATCAGATTTGCTAATATTTTGTTAAGGATTTTGGCATCTATTTTCATCAGGGATATTGTCCTGTAGTTTTCTTTCTTTGCAGTATCTTTATCTGGTTTTGGAATTAGAATTATGCTGGCCTCATAAAATGAGTTTGGACGTCTTCCTTCTCCTTGAATTTTTGGAAATAGTTTGAGGAGAATGGGTGTTAGTTCTTTGAATGTTCAGTACAACTCCCCGGTGAAGCCGTACATGCCTGGGCTTTTGTTTGCTGGGAGTTTATTGATTACATTTTCAATTTCCTTAGTTGTTATTGGTCTGTTCAAGTTTTCTATCTCTTCCCGGTTCAGTTTTGGGAGACTATGTGTTTCTAGAAATCTGTCTATTTCGCCTAGATTGTCCAATTTGTTGGCGTATAATTGTTCATAGTATTTGTTAACGATCCTTTGTATTTCTGTGGTGTCAGTTGTTACTTCTCCTCTTTTTCTGATTTTGTTTATTTGGGTCCTCTCTCTGTTTCTTGGTGAGTCTAGCTAAGGGTCCATCAATCTTGTTTATCTTTTCAAATAACCAGCTCTTTGTTTCATTGATCTTTTGAATTGTGTTTTTTTTTTTTTAGTCTCTATGTTGTTTATTTCTGCTCTGAACTTCCTATTTCTTTCCTTCTACTTGCTCTGGGTTTTTCTTTTTGTTTGCTTTCTAGTTCTTTAAGTTGTGAGGTTAGATAGTCAATTAGAAATTTTTCTTGTTTCCTGAGGTAGGCCTGTAGTGTTATTAACTTCCCTCTCAGGACTGCTTTTGCTGTGTCCTATAAATTTTGTGTTGTGTTCATTTTCATTGGTTTCCAAGAAGTTTTTTATTTCTTCCTTGATCTCCTTGGTAACCCATTCATTGTTTAATAACACGTTATTTAGCCTCCATGTGTTTAAATGTTTTTGACTGTTGTTGTTGTAATTGATTTCTAGTTTCATGCCATTGTGATCTGAGAAGATGTTTGATATGATTTCAATCTTCTGGAACATGTAGAGACTTAGTTTGTATCCTAACATGTGGTCTATCTTTGAGAATGTCCCATGTGCACTTGAGAAGAATGTGAATTCTGCAGTTTGGGGGTGTAATTCTCTGTAGATACCTATTAAGTCCATTTGATCTAGTGCATCATTTAGAGTCTGTTTCCTTGTTAATTTTTTGTTTAGAGGATCTATCCAGTCATGTCAGAGGGGTGTTGAAGTCCCCTGCTATGATTGTATTGCTGTCGATTTCTCCTTTGAAGTCCTCCAGAAGTTTTAAATATATTTTGGTGCTCCTGTGTTGGGTACATATATGTTTACCAAGGTTATATCTTCCTGTTGGATAGATCCTTTCAATATTATGTAGTGGCCTTCTTTGTCTCTAGTTATGGCCTTCATTTTGAAATCTATTTTATCAGATATGAGTATTGCTACCCCAGCTCTTTTTTCCTTTCCGTTTACTGGAAGATTTCTTTCCATTCCTTCACTTTCAACCTATGTGAGTCTTTTGTTGTGAGGTGGGTCTCTTGTAAAATATATATATATATATATATATATATATATATATATATATATATATATATTTTCATGCTTTTTTATCCAATCAGCTACTCTGATTGGAGCATTCAATCCATTTACATTTAAGGTTATTATTAATATGCACTTATTTATTACCATTTTTGTTCATTGTGGTTATATTTTTCTTCCTATTCTTTCTACTAATTACAGCAGTCCTTTTAACATTTCTTGCACTGCTGGTTTGGTGCTAATATACTCTCTTAGCCTTTTTTTTGGTCTGGGAATCTCTTTACTTGACCTTCTGTTTTGAATGATAGCCTTGGTGGATAAAGTAGTCTTGGGTTCAGATCCTTGATTTTCATGACCTTGATTACTTCATGCCATTCCCTTCTGGCCTGTAGTGTTTCTGTTGAGAAGTCAGCTGATAGCCTTATGGGGGTTCCTTTGTAGGTAACCTGTTGCTTATCTCTTGCTGCCTTTAGGATTCTTTGTTTTTAATTTTTGGCATTTTAATTATTATGTGTCTTGGTGTGTGCCTGTTTGGGTTCTTCTTACTTGGGGCTCTCTGTGCTTTTTGTACTTGTATTCCTTTTTCCTTCACCAAGTTAGGAAAGTTTTCTATCACTATTTCTTCAAATATATTCTTTAACCCTTGCTCATTTTCTTCTTCTTCTGGAACTCCTACGATGCAGATGTTGTTACATTTCATATTGTCCCACAGTTCTCTTAGGCTGTCTTCCTGTTTTTTATTTTTGGTTCTCTGAGTGGGTGATTTTTTTCTACCTTGTCTTCTAATTCACTGATCTGATCCTCGGCCTCCTCTACTCTGCTGGTTATTCCTTCCAATGTGTTCTTTATTTCTGCTGTGTCATTCTTAATTTCCAATTGGTTGGTTTTCAATGCTTCTATATCTTTACTCATGCTGTTGAGCTTCCTCATGATTATTACTCTGAACTCTCTCCCTCTGATATCTTGCTCAATTCTCTTTCATGTATTTCATCTTCTGTCGAATTATCTTGTTCTTTCATTTGGGATTTGTTTCTTTGTTTCACCATTTTGTCTGTCTCAGTGGGTTTTGGAGCCTGCCAATTTCTCTGTGGGTGTTGGTGTTCCACTAGTTGTGGCTCCCTTTTCTGGGTTTGGATGAGTATGGGAGGACCCAAGTTAAACGCCACTGTCAAGTCTTACTTTCCTGGGTAGATCTGCAAGCCCAGGAAAGGTTCAGTTATCCTCTAGCTTTTTGCCTGAAGGCTATTAGTCTCAGTTACTTGATGAGCCTGGGGTTGTAGCCCTCAACTGAATGAAAAAATCCCTCAGGTGTTCAGGGTAAGAGGATTTCCAGTGGGTGGGGCAGATGCTTGGTGACTGATAATGAGCCTCAATTTGCATTTCTCTAGCCTGGCCAGGTGGTGTTAAATTCCTGAGGGAGGGACTGTTGCTTCTCCCCAGGCTCTGGGAAGGGGCTCTTTGAGTAAGATGGCTACTGTCCTGTGAGGGAGTGATTCAGCACAAAAATCCCAGTGCCCTCCAAATCTTGAGTCTCTCCACACAGTTCCAGTCTGCCCTCCCTCTGCCAGAGCCCAAGGTGAGTGGCTGTAGCTAATTTAGTGCTCTATTCTGGCCCTCTGTGCTGTGGAGCCAGCTTGGGATTTCAACCCTGAGGGAGCTGCTCACAGCTAAAACAGATGTTGTCTGTGGGCTCCCAGCCCACCCTGTTGCACCTCCGCAGTTTCTACCAGGCTCAATTTAGTCTCGATTTAGTGTCCTTTTTCTGTCCCTGGTTATATGGGTCCTCTCCAGCTGCTTTTCTGTTTTTTTTTTTTTCCCCCAACTATTTGTCTTTATTTTAGTTGTAATTCCAGTTTGGTCCTGGGAGGTGGTCTGTGTAACTTCCATTCACTCCACTGCCATTTTGGAATCTCTCAAATGGGATTTTTAAAAATGTTTCTCTGAGTGTTCATTATTGGTGTACAAAAATGCCATCAATTTCTGGATGTTAATTTTGTATTTTGCTACTTTGCCAAATTCATTTATTAAATCTAGTAGTTTTTTGGTGGAGCCCTTAGGGTTTTCTATGTACAATATCATGTCGTCTGTGAATAATACCAGTTTCACTTCCTCCTTTCCAATTTGGATGCTTTTCATTTTTTTTTCTTGTCTGATCACTGTGGCGAAGACTTCCATTACTGTGATGAATAAGAGTGGTGAAAGCGGATATCCCTGTCTTGTTCCTGTTCTTAAGGGAAATGCTTTTAATTTTTGCCCATTGAGTATGATGTTGGCTGTAGGTTTGTCATATATGGCTGTAGGTTTGTCATATGTTGAGATACGATCCCTCTATTCCCACTTTGCTGAGTGTTTTTATCAAAAATGGGTGCTGGGTTTTGTAGAATGGTTTTTCAGCATCTATTGATATGATCATATGATTTTTATTTTTCATTTTGTTTATGTGGTGTATCAAATTTATTGATTTGCGAATACTGTACCAGCCTTGCATCCCTGGGATAAATCCCACTTGGTCGTGGTGAATAATTTTAAAAAATATATTGCTGCATCCGATTTGCTAATACTTTGTTGAGGATTTTGGTGTCTATGTGCATCAGGGATATTGGCCTGTAATTTTCTTTCTTTGTAGGTCTTTATCTGGTTTTGGAATTAGGATTATGTTGGCCTCATAAAAAGAGCTTGGATGTCTTTCTTCCTCTTGAATTTTTGGAATAGTTTGAGAAGAATATGTGTTAGTTGTTCTTTGAATGTTTGAATTATTTTAATTGTCTCTAAAAATGTATGATTTCTAAGTAGCTCATATATAATTTTAAATAGAATGTAACTTATGTGGAAGTAAAATACTCTTAAAGTTAGCTACTGTCTGGGATGCCAAATGTAGACAGAAAGGACTACTAATGACAATATTTTACATTTCTCTTAAAAGACTTTCTTATATTGAATTCTTGCTAGAGTAAAAGGAGCCGAAGGGGACTGTGTCTTTCTTACTGTTTTAAAATAACTGTAGAAGGAAAACATAAAGATCCTGAAGAAAAGGTCATCTGTTGCCATATCCCCTGCCCACCCAAATCTTTGTTTTAATCCTCATCCAAAGACATGTTCATTGTTTTTTAAAGATCTGGAAGGGAGATGAGAGAGAGAGAGAGAGAGAGAGAGAGAGAGAGAGAGAGAGAGAAACATCGATTGGTTGCCTCCTGCAGGTGCTCCAACTGGGGCCAGAGGTTGAACTCGCAACCTAGGTACTGTGTCCTCACTGGGAATTGAACCCGAGACCTTTTCAATGCTCCTTCTGAGCCACATACTGGCCAGGGCAGATCTTTGTTGTTGTTGTTGTTTTTAAGTAAGCTCATGATTCCCTTCTTAAACATAAAATAATTCTTGTGTTGGTTCAGAATGCTATTTTTATATCACAAATAACAATATTTGAATAATATTTTATAATTTACAAAGTTCTTTCACATAGAAACAAGGTTATTTAACTATTATAAAATCCCTGTGAGGAAGACAAAGCAAGATTACATCGCCTGATTTACAGCTGAGGTAAATGAGTCTTCTAAAATTAAATGAATTGTGAAAGGTTACAAAGCAGGCCAATGGCAGCGCAAGGAAATAACCTAGGTTTTCTGCCTCTAAATAAACGTACTCTTCTTTTTCACTATAGCACTCTGTGTCCTTACATACAAAGATTCTTTCTCTGCATAATTTCCCTTTGAGCAGCAGTGGTATTTACAAAGATATATTACTTGGCACTCTGAACTGACGTGGGAAGGAAGATATTTTAGATCTTTTTTTTTTCTTTCCTCACCTATACAGTATAGTCTAAGCTGGTGCTTCGAAGTATGTCTAGAAGGAGGCTGAATATAAATTCTAGCAAAACAAAAGTACTATTAAGATTCATTCCAGCCCTGGCTGGAGTGGCTCAGTTGGTTGGAGCTTTGTCTGGTACACAGAAAGGTCATGGGTTTGATTCCTGGTCAGGGCACATATCTAGGTTGCAGGTTTGATCCCTGGTTGGGACAACCAATCAATGTTTCTCTCTCTCTCTGTCTTTCCCTTACCCTCTCTCTAAAAATCAATGAACATGTCCTTCGGTGAGAAAAAAAAAAAAGACCATTCCAAGTCGTTTTAGGTGGAACTTACATAGCATCTGTGATGCACTAAAAAAACAAAAACCTGGCCATTTTCATTTCAAAATCTAATTAAATTATTTCAAGGTGCTAATTAATACCTAGCATCTACTTAGCTTGCCTCCAATGATAGAACACTGGAACCCTCTATGACTCACATTTAATTCTAATAATATCACTCACACCAGTGATCCTTAGCAAGTTCTCTCAATTTGTAAATAGTATGACTACAGAAGCCAGTAAAAAATCTCATTATGTTAAACTAAGATATTTCATAGCCCAAGTTCTTTGGACTTTAATTGTGTAACATAAATAACCATGTTAATAAAACAGAGTTTTCATGTGGATCTGCCTTATAAAACAAGAGTCTTACAGTAGAAAAGGAACTTAGACTATGACCTATTACTAAATGGCAGAATCCACCTACTCATCTCTGATGACAGTTGTTCAGTGTTTGCTTGAACACATTCAGGGACAGCATTTCTTCCTCATGCTGAGCCAGAACCTGCCTCTCTATAACATTAATTCATTTTTCCAAGTTCAGCCTGAGAGGAAATATCATCTTTAACACTATACATTTATTGAATGAGCACTTACAGCATGCTAGATTTTGAGCAGTGCTTTTCAAACAGTCAGACACCTAAGAATCCTATACATGATACTATTATCACTTCTATTTTATTAAAAAAGAATCTGAGGTCAGAGATTAAGTTACTTGCCCCAGGTCATATTGTCTAGAAAATTGTCGAGTTGGGACTGAATTCAGGTCTAACTCTGAACTCTTTAATCACTATACCATACAGCTTCTCTAAAGTGGCAAACAAGGCAGCTGGCTTATAACAGTTCTCCTATCACTACCTTAGTCTTCTCTTCTCCCTAGCTCTGACCATGGTTCTTCATATGATGTGACAGCCATTTCCTTTGCCATCTGATTGCTGTCTTCATGTTCAACAGCTCCTTTAAGCATGGTCCTAGAACTGAACACAATTTGGCAATCTAGTTCTCTAATTCCTGACTACTTTAGTTTATTCTTGTCTATCACTTTGTAACATCTAGGACCCTGATCACTACTGCAACTGGGTTATTAATAGATTTGGAAGGGGTGGCGGTGGCGGTGGCGGTGGCGTCAGTGAAGGCCAAATGTCTTAAACAGTAATTTGTGAAGCTATAGGGAGCTGTAAAATGAGAGGTGAGAATGGCTGCAAAATCTGAACCATCACAATGGATTTCTAGCCATCTCCGTAGTTAAATATGTTTATTTGGGAGTCAATCTCCCAATAAATATGCATCAGCAGTCAAGATGATACCATAAAATTGTGTATTAAATTATACTCAGTCATTTAAAAGGGCAGTATTAAATGAAGACTGCATTTGTTTTATCTTAATACCAAAGATATCAAATAAAAATGAGAATTGGCACTTCTTGCCCTGGACAACAACTCTGATTCAACCACATTCAAGGGTAAAAAGAGATTTCCTCAGTTACAGCAGGGGTTCTTCAATATGGCCCGGGTTAAGAGGATCCACGTATGGGCTGTATATGGTCCATAAAGGGTCTAAAGTTGCATGCTTGGTTGTATACATAAATATGTATACTCTTCTAAAAAGGAAGTTTTTAAGAGGTCTTTGAAAATAATGGCCAATATTTATTGAGTGCTAGATGTAAGGCACTGTGGAAATTTTTAGCTCAATAAGGCTAAAATTAGTTTTATTATCTATCTGTGGTGGTTGGCAAATAACTTCTGAAAAGAAGAATGATATTTTTGCCCTAACAACAACTATAAAACATCAAAAAGGCATGATATGATTTTACTGAAATGTGTAAAACCGGAATTCACTTAACACATCATAAGTATTTACTGCTATTAAAATTAAATTCCTTAAAACATTATTTTTAAAGGTTGTTTAAATATTTCATTATATGTATAGTTTTTAAAATTTATCTTTATTGTTGAAAGTATTACAGATGTCCCCTCTTTTTCCTCCCATCCTGTCCCCCCATACCTTAACCATTTACTCCTACTACTTACTACATATTTAGATATAGTTATAATTGTGAAAAATTTGGAACACTGCAACTAACAATTTGGTATACACTGTCTCTGCATTTCTGATTATTTCCTTATTATAAATTCTTAGAAGTACCTAAACATTTTAAAGGCTTTTTGCTATATATTGTCAAATCTGTTTCCTGAAAGATTATGCCAATTTACTTTAACATAAAAGAATAAGAATATGTCTCATTCTTACAGCATTGAATATTACCATAAAAGCAAACTTTGTTGTTTTAATTTGCATTTCTTTAATTACTAGTGAGGCTGAACATCTTTAAACACATATAATAGCTATTTCAGAATGTGTGGTAACAGTATGTTGCTTGGAGAAAGATTAAAGAAAGGTGTTAATCAGTTGCCTAAGGACAGTAAAGTTTTTCTCAAATTATGTACGTAGATGGGAAGGGAGTGAAGAAAGAAGAGCTTCTCTAAAGGGTAATATTAATTCTTTAAAAGTTTCCTACTTAGCCCTGGCCAGTGTGGCTCAGTTGGTTGGGTGTCATCCCATGCACCAGAAGGTTGCCCATTTGATTGTTCAGGGCACATGCCCAGGTTGCAGGCTCAGTCCCCAGTAGGGGGCATGCAGAAGGTAGCCAATTGATGTATTACTCTCACATCGATGTTTCTCTCTCCCACTCCCTTCTTCTTTCTAAAAATCAATAAAAAAAATCATTAAAAAATTTTTTCCTACTTACATTTACTTAAATATATGGGAAAAGAGAAGTCACCAAAGCTGACAGTCTATAAACAAATCCCCACTTTTTATATCTAGTCAGGTATTAAGTCCCTCACTTTGTCTTTTAAATTCTACTTTCCTTTATTCCCACTTCAACTACCTCATAGCCAAAGACCTCACCTCAGACTTAGAATTTCATTACACATGCATAACCAGTTCCTTAACATCAGTTTCTCCTCACTATAAAATACCTTACCACCTATTTTAAACTAATCTTGCTTAAACCTCACTTTCATGTCACTCCCTCCCCTCAAAATTTTTGCATGGTTTTCTATTTTTCAATGTAGCAAGTCTCACTCTAGCCTTTAAAGACCTCTAATCACCATAGTCTTTTCTATTTTCTATTCTTGTTACTCCCTAACATAATTTTTACTCAAGATAGGCAAATCTCCTCAGTTGTTTTCCACATTCACTCCTGTTCATACTGTCCCTTTCAACTGTATGATGCTGCTTTCTGCAATAAGGACCAGTCCAAGTTACTTCGTCTCCATGAAGCTTTACTCTTGACCTCTAGCCTTCACTCACCCATACCCTTACCTCTAATGACTTACAATGCATAATTAAACATTGGGTTATATATTACCTATTCATTCATATCATATATTACTCTGAAGTCCCTATTCAAACTTTAAAAATTTATTGAAGTGACTTCTGGTTCCAGACATGACAGCAACTTCCCTCACTTTCCCCTGCTCCTCCCCTCTAAATACAACTACATATCCTGGAAATAATTCATAAAGGACTCTAAAAGCTAGAAAGAAGAATATGAACTATCTAGGCACCTCAGAACTTAAGGAAGGTCACTGAGTGAGTTCCCTGGGTTTTATTTTTATCTTCCATATAGCACTGGAGAGACCTGCATCCCAGAACCACCAACAGGCAAAGACCAAAAAGAGAACGAAGAAAAGCCTGCTTTCTCTCACCAAAGGCTGATAAAGGGGAGGAGCAAGAGACCTACTGAGGAGCCCTAATACCCTGTGTAACACCTCTGGGCAGTGGCAGGCTATATCTGGCAGCACTAGGGGAGCCTGCTGTCTCCAGGCCCTCCACTTAGTGGCATAAAGAGACCTAGACTTGGCAGCTCCCAGACTTTGCCTAGTGGTAGAGAGCAAACCAGGCCCTGTATTGCTTATCTCCATACCCCAACCAGTGGAATGCAGTTCAGTGACATGAGCAGTTCAGGAAAGCATCTTTCCCTATGCAGGTGACACCAGCATAGACTGAGCAAGAATCCCAGCAGTGCCAAACAATACTGCCAAAGCAGACCTAAATAGCACTGCAAGGGCTCTGAAAAATAAATTGTAATTAAAGCTGCAGCCCACCAGAGTAGGCCAGAACCAACTGGTTGAATCTAAGCAGGGCAACTGCCTACTAAGATAGAAGAACTGACAAGATAAAGAGTCTTAGCACAGTATCCAAAATATCTAGGATACAACTGAAATCACTTATCAGACCAAGAACAGGAAAAATCATAAGTTGAATCTGGCAATCCAGATGCTAATATTCAAATGAATCAGAATTTGGATGATCGGACAAGGATTTTAAAGCAACCATCATAAACATGCTTCAATAAACAATTAAAAATTCTCTTGCAACAAGTGAAAACACAGAAAATCTCAGCAAAGAAATAGAAATTATAAAAAAAGATTAAAATAGAAATTATAGAACTAAAAAATACTATAATCAAAATTCATAAAAACTTGCTGGATGTGCTCAATGATAGAGATGAGAGGAAAGAATTAGTGCACTTGAGGACAGATCAACAAAAATGTGAAAAACAGAGAGAAAATAGACTTAAAAAGACAAAAACCCCAAACAAAAACTGAACAGAGCCTCAGGGATCTGTGGGACAACAAAAGACATAACATTAGTATAAGAGTTCCAGAAGTGGGAGAAAGAGTGTAGGCTACAAAGTAGTTGAATAACATATAACTAAAAACTCCCCAAATTTGGTTAAAGACATAAATCTACAGATTGAATGTCCTATCCAAATAGGATAGAACCAAAGAAATCTGCACAAGGACATATCATAATTAAACTTCTGAAAACAAAAGACAAAGAATAAACCTTAAAAGCAACCGGAGAGAGATGATTCATTTGATTCATTACGTATAGGGGAATACCAATTCAAACAACAGTGAATTTTTCATCTGAAACTAAGAAGCAAGAATGAAGTTATAATATTTTTCAAGTGATGGAAAAAAAGGACTACAAACTGTGAATTTTATATCTGATGAAATTATTACTCAGGAATGAAGGAGAAATAAAGACATTCTAGGATAAAGGAAAACTAAGAGAATCTGTTGCCAGCAGACCTACCCTTAAGAATAGCTATAGGTTGTTCTCCAACAAAAAGGAAATAGCAGAAGAAGACTTGGAACCTTAGAAAGAAAAGAACAACAAAATGGGTAAAAATAGAATAAATATATAGACCAATTCTAAAACTATGCTTGTGACCCATAGGAAGGCAAGAGGAAATAAAAAGATATTGAGGAACAGAATAAACAGAAAACAAACAATAAAATGCCACATAAGTTCTAACATATCAATAATTACTTTAAAGGTAAATGGTCTAAATATATCAATTAAAAGACAAAGATTGGCCCTGGCCGGTTTGGCTCAGTGGTTGGAGCGCCGGCCTGCAGACCAGAGAGTCCTGGGTTCGGTTCCCGCTAGGGGCATGTACCAAAAAAAACAAACAAAAAAAAAGACAAAGATTGACCCTGGCCAGTTTGACTCAGTGGTTAGAGCGTCGGCCCCCGGACCAAAGAGTCGTTCGTGGGTTTGATTCCAGTCAAGGGCACGTACCTCAGTTTTGATGTGTCTCTCTCACATCAATCTCTCTCTCTCTCTCTCTCTCACCCTCCCACTCTATCCGAAGATAAATGGAAAAATACCCTCAGGTGAGGATTAAAAAAAAAAAAAAAAAGACAAAGATTGGCAAAGTAGATTCAAAAAACACAACCCAGAGGGCCGGAGTGGCTTAGCTGGTTGAGCATTATCCTGTGCACCAAAAGGTTGCTGGTTCGATTCCCAGTCAGGACACACACCTGGGTTGTGGGTTTGAACCCTGGTTGGGGTGCATATGAAAGGCAGCTGATTGATATTTCTCTCTCACACTGATGTTTCTCTCTCTCTTTCCTTTCCTCTCTCTAAGCATGTCCTTGGGTGAAGATTATAAAAATTAAGCCCAGCTGGTGTGGTTCAGTGGATGAATGTCCCATGAACCAAGAGGTCACCAGCTGGATTTCTGGTCAGAGCACATGCCTGGGTTTCAGGCTCGATCCCCAGTATCGGGGGCGTGCAGGAGGCAGCCAATTGATCTTGATAATACAAATGGCCAAGAGACATATGAAAAAATGTTCAATGTCACTAATTATCAGAGAGATGTAAATTAAAACAACTATGAGGTATATTACCTCACACCTGCCAGAATGGCTACCATCAACAAATCATCAAACAACAAGTGCTGGTGAAAATGTGGAGAAAAGGGGACTATAGTATACTGCTGGTGGGAATGTGGACTGGTGCAGCCACTGTGAAAAACAATATGGTGTTCCTTAAAAAATTAAAAATGGAACTGCCATTTGACCCAGTGATTCCACTTCTAGGAATATATCCTAAGATGCCTGAAACACCAATCAGAAAGATTATATGCATCCCTATGTTCACAGCAGCACTATTTACAATAGCTAAGATCTGGAAAGAAAGATCTCTTACCCTTTGAGGTGACATGGAGGGACCTGGAGAGTATTATGCTAAGCAAAATAAGCTAGTCAGAGAAAGACAAGTATCACATAATCTCACTTATTTGTGGAATATAACGAACAAAATAAACAAGCAAACAAAATCGATCCAGAGACATGGAAGTAGGGAACAGACTGACAAACCTCAGAGGGAAGGGAGGTGGGGTGGTAGGAAGAGATAAACCAAAGAACTTATACGCATTTATGCATAACCAATGGACACAGACAACAGTGCGGTGAAGGTGGGGGGTAAGGTGGGGAGGAAGGTGTCAATGGGGGAAAAAATGAGGGACATTTGTAATACTTTCAACAATAAAGAAAAAATAAAAAACACAACCAAACTGTATGTGCTGTCAACAGAAATTCACTTCAAATATAATGTAAAAGGATGGAAAAAACATATTGTACTAGTATTAGTTTAAAAAACAGGAATGGCTATATTAATATGAGATAAAGTAGACTTTATTTATTTATTTACTGAGACAAAGTAGACTTTGAAGCAAAGAAAATTATTAGGAACCAAGAGGACCATTACCTAACGAGAAAAGAATCAATCCATTAAGAAGACATGGTGATCCTACATTTGCATATATCAAACAACAGAGCTTCAAAATACATGGAGCAAAAACTGATAGAGCTGAAAGGAGAAATAGATAAATCCACAATTATAGCTGGGGACTTCAGCACTCCACTCTCATCAACTGATAGAACTACTAGGCAGAAAATCAACAAAAATATAGAAGAATTGGAAAATATCTTCAATCAACAAGATCTAATAGATATTTATACAACACTCCACTAAACGAAAGCAGAATACAGTTTTTTCCAAGTACCCACAGAACAATCACCAAGATATACTGTGGGTCATAAAACAAATATCAAAAATTTTTAAATCATACAGAGTATGTTCTTGACCATAATGGAGTCAAACTGGAAATCAGTAACAGAAAGACAACAGACAAACCTCTGAACACTTGGAAATTAAACAACACAGTTTTAAATAATAATAGCTACAGTAATCAAGACAGTATGGTACTGGTCAGAGAGAGATATAAAACAGTGGAGGAGAATAGAGGACACAGATATTAGATCCACACAAAATGTCCAGCTAATTTTCAAAGGTGCAAAAGCAATTCAGTGGAGAAAGGATATCCTTTTCAACAAGCTGGAGCAAATGGATATCTTTAGGGAAAAAACAAACTTCGACTAAATTCCATATCTTGTACAAAAATTAACTTGTAAAAAATTAAATGTAAAACACAAACCACAATTCTTTTAGGAAAAAAACAAAACAAAACCACGACCTGAAACTATTCATGTAGTGTTGTAAAATTTTTAAACAAAGAGAAAAGTAAAGAAAGGGGAACATTTTTGGGATCTGGTGCTAAACAAAGAGTTCTTAAACTTGATATCAAATAAGAAAAAAATAAATAAATTGGACTGCATCAAAATGAAAAACTTTTGCAAAGCAAAGCCTGTTTAAGAAGATGAACAGACAAAATAGACTGGGAGAAAACATTTGCAAATCACGTATCTGACAAAGGGCTTATATGCAGAATATATAAAGAACTCCCAAAACAACAGTATAAAAGATGAACAAACATTTCATCAGAGGTTATACAAATGGCAAATAAACACATGAAACGATGTTATATATCATTAGGGAAATAGAAATTAAAACTCAATGATATATCACTTACAACTATCAGAATGACTAAAATAAAAAAAATACTGATAACAGAAAATGCTGACAAGAAACTGGATTACACATACACTGATGAAAATGTAAAATGGTACAAACTGTGGAAAACAGTTTGGCAGTTTCTATAAAACTAAAACTGCACTTACTATAAGTAATCACACTCTTGGACATTATCGCAGACAAATGAAAACTTACGTTAATACAAAAATCTGCATATGAATGATCATAGCAGTATTATTTGTAATAAAGGCTTTACTGGGCTGGATACTCTACTCATGCGTCTAGTGCCTAGGCTAGGATGGCAGAACAGTTAGGCTGGTTGGGCATCTTGCTCTTCACAGGCTAGCTAGGGCTTCCTGACAGTATGATAATCTCAGGGTAGTCAGGCTACATACATGATGGCTAGCTTCTCCCAAAGCAAGCATTCCGAGACAGGAAATAGTAGCTGCCAGTTTCTTAAGTCCTGGGTCTGACACTGGCATGTTGTCACTTCTGCCATATTCTATTGGCCAAAGTTGTCACAGCTCCCAGATTCAAGGAGAACACAGACTTGACCTCTCGTGGAATGAGGGTCAAAGAACTTGTGGCCATTAAAAAAAAAAAACTTTATAGAGGTAGACTTGACATACACTAAGTTGTATACATTTAAAATGTATAATTATGTTTTGACAGATGTATACAGCCATGAAACCATCACTACAGTTAAGATAGTGAATATATCCCTTATCCGCAAATGCTTCCTCATGCCCACTTGTAATCTCTCCTACTCCTCTCCAATCTCCCCCTACCCACCAAGCCCCCCCAGATCTATTTCCTATATCTATAGGTTAGTTTGCATTTTCCAGAGTTTTATATAATTGAAACCATATAGAATGCAGTCTTTTTTTAGTATGGCTTCTTTCACTTAGCATAATTCACCCATGTTGTTGCACTTAGAAACACTTTACTCCATTTATTTGCTGAGTAGTATTCCATTATAAAGATACACCACAATTTGTTTATCCATTCACCTGTTTCTAATTGAGATGCCTCTCTTCTTCCCTTTTCTTGCCATATTGGACTAGCTTCCCTTTTCTTGCCGTATTGGACTAGCTATTATGATGCTGAACAGAAGTAATGATGACACATCCTAGTCTTGTTTCTCATCTTAGGGGAAAGAAGTCAGTCTTGAATTCAAGTATGACATTAGCTGTAGATTTTTCATAGATGCCTTTTATCAGATTGAGAATGTTCCCTTCTATTCCTAGTCTGATGAGAGTTTTTATCTGGTGAAGATGCTAGATACTGTCAAATGCTTTTTCGATGTCTGGTGAGATAATCATAGCATTTCTTTTTTAAAATTGATTTTAGAGAAGGGGGAAGGGAGAGGGAGGGAGGGAGAGAGACACATAGATGTGAGAGAGATACATCGATCCAGTTGCCTCTCATATGCACCCCAACCAGGGATCGAACCCACAACCTAGGTATGTGCCTGGACTGGGAATTGAACCTGAGACCTTCCAGTGCATGGGACTACGTTCTAACCAACTGAGCTACACTGGCCAGGGCAGTTTTTGTTGTTAGTTACTATGGTGAATTACTTTGATTTTCTAATGTTAAACCAACAGTGCATTCCTGGAATAAATATACTCGTTCCTGATGTATCATGGACATTTTTAATATACAACAAATGTGATAGAGAGAAAAGTACAACTATTTTTATTTGACAGAAAAAATTTAAGAGGTAACCATTTGATCGATATACTTTTTTAGTTTTTGAAAAAACAATATTTTATTACCTCATATACTTGGTAACTCTCACAAATTCATATGGTCTCAATAAAGACAGGAAAATCTTTAAGTTATGTGGATACTACCTCAGTGTAATACGATGTAGAACTGGAGCAATCTTCTGTCTGACAAATGGAAGTAGATCTAGGCTTTGCTTTTTATTTTTATTTTTTTTAAGTGAGCCTTTTTATTGTTGTTTTTTCAAGCTTTGCTTTTTAAGATTTGTGGGAATTTCAAAGAACCTTTAACAGCTCTGTAGCTGCTGTTCAGCAACATGTCCAACTCTGCTCAGTGAAGGTATATTTAAAATATAGGATACAGAGAGGCTTCTAAAAGCTTCTAGTAACCTACTGTTATTTTCCTTAAGCATTTAAATATTTTCTTGACGATTTTGTTAATTTTCTTATAGCAAAATACAATTTTCTATCTTTTTAAACTTGATTCTTAATAGAAACTTTTATGGGCTGTTGGTTTGACTTCCTCATTTGTATTTGCTTATTCTGGAAAAATTCAGAGGCTTCAGAATAGCATTTGTTAACATTTAGCTGTTCCAATGTATTTTTTTATGTGCTTACGGGAGACCTCACTTGCAGTTCTGGCTCTCAGCTTCCTTCATGGATTGCAATCACCCTCCTACACTTTGAAATCGAGATCAAGAGCCCACTTCATACATATCCAGATGCTCTGCCACAAGATCAGAATCAATGAGCTGAGGTCCTGCTGTATTTTTTACTCATTTTTTGGGGGGTATCCTTGTGTGCTTGCCCCTCAGACTTGGTTCATCCTTCCTATAATGGTATTCATTTGTTTCCCAGACCTTTGGCCTAAGCTGTTACCAAGGTAAAATGCAGGCTTCTCCCTTTATTTCTTGTATATCTTCAGTTTACATCAGACATTGACATGTGCTTGGCTCTGCCTCGGTTCAAGTTTCTAGTTCTACCAAACTGATCCTAAATGATCCCAGGACTTGATGTGATAATCCCACTATTCCTTCAAAGACCAAGAATATTATTATTCTGCCTTTTGTGTGTTTAAAATTATTGTGATTTTACCTGCTAGCAATATGTAGATATTTGTTAGTTTCAATAAACTCTATGAAACTCAAAACCAAAGTCATATTACTATTATTGTCTCTTGATATTCCATTAAAAGGTATAAAAATTCAAGGAGAGTCATAATTACTAAAGGTCTAAGCAAATGTCATATAAGTAAGACATAACATAGTGCAAATGACTTAATGCTAGAGATAAAAAAATGACTTTTCCTGGAAGGAAATTAGTTAGAAAAATACAAAATAGAAGAATCTTCCATGCTGTATTTAAAGCCACTTCATAAAAAGGTCTACTGAGAGTTTCCGTTTGGAAAGATGAGAAAGTTCTGGAGCTGCATGGTGATGATGGTTGCACAATGTGAGTGCACTTAACGCCACTGAACTGTACATTTACAGATGGCTAAAATGGTACATTTTATGTTACGTATATTTTACCACTAGAAAAGGTACTCTAATACATTATACTACTTTTATTTAAGATTTATATTAAAATACACTACTTCATTTTAAGCTAAGTGACACATTTCTTTTTTTTAAATCCTCACCCAAGGATATTTTTTCCATTCATCTTCAGATAGAGTGGGAGGGAGAGAGAGAGAGAGAGAGACAGAAACATTGATGAGAGAGAACATTGATTGCCCCCTCCTGCATGCCCCCAACTGGGGATTTGGCCTACAACCTGGGCACGTGCCCTGACTGGGAATTGAACTGGCAACCTATTGGTGCATGGTTGATGCTCAACCACTGAGCAACACCAGCTGGGCAACACTCACATTTTAAAAAATATTCACGTTAACTTGAGGCTTCTGGTTAAAACGGCAGAGTAGGTAAACACAGCACTGGAATCCTTCCACAACCACATCAAAATTACAACTAGCTCTGGCTGGGTGGCTCAGTTGGTTGGAGTGTTGTCCTGTGCACCAAAGGTTTGTGGGTTCAATTCCTGTTCAGGGCAAACACCCAGATTGTGGGTTTGATCCCCGGTTGGGGTGCATATGGGAGGCAACTGACCGATGTTTCTCTCTCTCTCTCTCTCTCTCTCTCTCTCTCTCTCTCTCCCTCCCTTCCTCTCTCTCTAAAATCAATAACAAATATCCTCAGTGAGGATTTAAACGATAATAATATTTTAAAAAATTACACCTAAACTACAGAATTGTCATTCAGAATCGCCTGAAATCTAGCTGAACAGAAGTCCTATAACTAAGAATATATAGAAGAAGCCACGTGGAGACTGGTAGTAGGGGCAGAGATGCAGAACAGGCTGGTCCCACACCCACATGTGGTGCTTAAAAATTGGGAGGGACATCGCAGCTTCAGAGGTCCCCTTAAAAAGTGGAGGGTCCCAGCCCCACACAGGTTCCCCAGCCCAAGGTTCCAGTGCTGGGAACAGAAGTTCCCATAACTTCTGGCTATGAAACCAGTGGGGGCTGTAGCTGAGTAAGACGAAGGTTGCTGGAGTCTCAGGTGTTCCTCTTGAAGGGCCTGTGTGTGGACTTAGTCAGACTCACTCACTGTGAGCTCCAGCACTTGGGACAGCAGCCCCAAAGGTGCCAGGGACATACCGAGAGAAACTGCATTGTCTGGCTTTGGGCGAGGGCTGGAGGGGCAGCTTTTTCCCAGAGAGAAGTGTTGGCAGAGACCATTGTTCCTTTGCTGAGCCCTTCCCTCACAAAGCTGGCAGGCTGGTGCCATATCTGAGTCTCCACCTACCTGGCTAACACTGTTCACCCTGCCCTGGTGATTCCCTGAGACCCTGTCCCACCCAATGTGTGGGCCCACCCAAGTCATTTCCAGTGGCTTTTCCATACAAACAGCCTGTCCTGGCTCATGCTTCAGACTTCCCTAAAATCTCTCAAAGGTTCACAAATCCCAAACAAGCAGCATCTTGTGCCCTGCACCTCTCGATAAGTGGTCCTGGTCCTGGTCCTGGCACTAGCAGCAACTGGCCTCAGTTTGCAACTTGGCCTCTCCTGGGCATCTCCAAGCCTAGCACAAGTAGCAGCCATCTTCAGATGGCTGTGGCACATGACCTTGGCCTGCACCTCCCAGGAGGCCCCAGTGGACAGCTTCAGACCATGCAGAAACACCATCACACCACCTCCACAAGTGACACACTCAGTGGGTAGACTCAGTGGGCACCAAAGTCCCACTGAACTGAATTTTGCTCCACAGGGTCAGCTGAGGCACAGCAGATCCTCAACAGTGGTTGAGGCCAGTCCTTGCAGCTGATCAACCTAAGCAATCAAGACTCAACTACAACTGAAAGGTGCACACAGCCCACACGGGGCAGAAGGGTGGTGGTGGAGAGTGCACCTAGAGGACACAGCTCAAGTGACTGGGAGGCTGTGCCACTGGACCCTACAGGACACCTACATCATAAGACCTCTCTACCAAGATTGAGAGATATAGCAGCTCTACCTAATACACAGAAACAAATACAAGGAAACAGCCAAAATGAAGAAACAAAGAAACATGTCCCAAATGAAATAGAACAAACTCCAGAAAAATAACTAAACAAAATGGAGACAAGCAATCTACCAAATGCAGAGATCAAAACCCTGGTTATAAGGATGCTCAGTGAACTTAAGAGGAAGAGCAGATGAACTTAGTGAGAACTTCAGCAAAGAGATAGAAAACATAACAAGAATCAGTCAGAAATGACCACGCAGAAACACCATGCAGAAATACAATAACTGAAATGAAGAGTATATTAGAGGGAATCAACAGTAGAGTAGATGAAGCAGTGGAACAAGTCAGTGATTTGAAAGATAAGGAACCAGAAAACACCCAATCAAAACAGAAAAAAAAAGAATTAAAAAAAATGAGGATAATTTAAGGAGACCCTGGGGCAACTTCAAGAATATCAACATTTGCATCATGGGGGTGCCAGAAGGAGAAGAGAGACAATAAGGAAATGAAAACCGTTTGAAAAAAAAAGATGAAAAACAAAAAAACCCTTCCCTAACCTGGTGAAGGAAATAGACACACAAGTGCAGGAATGCAGAGGGTCCCAAAGAAGATAAACCCAAAGAGGCCCACACCAAGACACATCATAATTAAAATGCCAATGGTTGAAGACACAGAGTCTTTTTAAAAAAATTTTTTTTCTTTACTGATTTTAGAGAGAGAAAGGGAGAGGGACAGAGAGATAAACATCAATGAGAGAGAACATTGATTGGCTGCCTCTTGCATGTCCCCCACCGGGGACTGGGCCCACAACCTGGGCATGCGCCCTGACTGAGAATTGAACTGGTGACCTCTTGGTGCATGGGCCGACGCTTGACCACTGAGCCACATCGGCTGGGCTAAAGGGACTTCTTTAAGAAGAAGGAGAAAAAGATAAAAAATATGAATAAAATGGCAATAACTACATATCTATCAATAATTACTTTAAATGTAAATGGATTAAATGCTCCAATCACAAGACACAGTGTGGCTGAATGGATAACTAAACAAGGCCTTTATATATGCTGTCTATAAGAGACTCACTTCAGATTGAACCACACACAGACTGAAAGTAAAGGGACAGAAAAGGCTACAACAAGAGATAAAGAAGGACCCAGCAATTCCACTTCTGGGTATTTATCTGAAGAAACCCAAAACATTAAATTGAAAAGACATACAGGGTGGGGCAAAAGTAGGTTTACAGTTGTGAGTATATGAAACAGTTTATTCTCACATTATTATTTATTAATTATTGTATTTTCCATATGAACAACTGTAAACCTACTTTTGCCCCACACAGTTTATATTCATATGCCCATTGCAGCATTATTTATAATAGCCAAGATACAGAAGCAACCAAAGTGCCCTTCAATAGATTAATGAATATAGAAGATGTGGTACACATATACAATGGAAAATGACTCAGCTATAAAAAAGAATGATATCATGCCATCTGCAACAGCCTAGATAGACAGGGTATTGTGCTGAATGAAATAAGACAGAGAAAGACAAATGCCATATGATTTCACTTACATGTGGAATCTAAAAAACAAAATAAATGAACAAGCAGGACAGAAACAGATTCATAGACACACAGAACATTTTGACAATTGCCAGATGGGAGGGGGATGGGGGAATGGGTGAAAAGGTGAAGGGATTAAGAACAAATTGGTAGCTGCAGAATAGTCATGGAAATGCAATAAAGTACAGCATAGGGAATATAGTCAGTAATATTCTAATAACTATGTATGGTGTCAGATGAGTACTAGATTTAACAGGGTGATCACTTCGTAAGTTATACAAATGTCTAATCACTGGGTTGCAACCCTGAAATGAATATAATATTGTACATCAACTGTAATTGAAAAATTAAAAATTACTTTAAAATATTCATGTTAATAAACATTCTTCAGAAACTCAGGTAGTTTTCTAAATTTTTTTTTAACAAAACTGCTTGAACTTCTCTGACTACAGGGTCTGCTGGAGACAGGCAGAGAAATTGCTTTAAAAAAATAAAAATGTATTTTTAGCCTTTGAAATTGTGTCTTCTTGTTTACATTATTATCTTCCAAAACATGCATTGAAATGTTCCTGATTTTGAAAAACTGAGTCTCATTTGATGCCTGTAAAACTGGAGATTTAGACTACAAATGGTTGCAAAGAACTGGAAATCTTGATGGCAAGGATTTTTTAGCATATGTGCAATTGCCAGAACCAGGCAATGGGTGACATTTTTGTAGGCACTCAGGGTTTTTGGAAAGAAAGATCTTGTGTTTAGGAATGCAGAAAAAACAAAAAACAAAACCAAAAACAAATGGAAATTGGCACTGTTTTATAAACAATGGGGATATGATGGAGCAATACAGGTTTAAATTAAGTGACAGGAGACTCAGCACATTTTGGAAATTCCTATTGCAAATCATATGTGCACAAATATGAAGCTAAGTCTCTGGTTTTCTCTCCTTTCCAGGCTAAAACCTTAGTATCAGATGTTCAGGTAATTTTAATTAGGCATCTTATCTAAAATGATCCCCCCAAATGTGTAATGATAGTAATAATAATAATAATAATAATACCCAAACCTACTGATTGTCTCTAACATCACATGGAGAATTCCAGGAAGAAGTCAGGGTTGGAAGTCTAAAATTGGGAGTAATTAGCAAACAGGTATTTCAAGTCATGAGTCTGGATGAAAATAAACATGGGAATCAACGTTTAGAGGTATAGAGGTATAGTATGGTTTGGCATACTTCTCAAACAAAATATCCTATTTTCTTGTGCCTTCACCAGGCTTTACTTTGCGTACATAGATGGATCCCACTGTTCAATAACTAGACCTAATTATCACATTTCCTCGATTCTAACCTGTGCTCTTGAATATTACTGTTACTAGTTTTTTTTTAATCCTCACTTGAGGACATTTTTGCATTTATCTTTAGATAGAGTGGGAGGGAGAGAAGGAGGGAGAGAGAGAGAGAGAAACATCTTTGTGAGAGAGACACATAGACTGATTGCCACCCACACGACCCCAACCAGGCTGGGGACAAACTGCAACCAAGGTACCTGCCCTAAGCTGGAACCGAACCCGGGACTCTCTGGTCCACCGGCAGATGCTGTAAGCACTGAGCAAAACTGCCTAGGGCTACTGTTACTAGTTTTATTAACAGTTTAAAATAAATATCTTTAGCCTGGCAGGTGTGGCTCCGTGGTTGAGCAACGACCAATGCACCAAGAGGTCGCCGGTTCCATTCCCATTCAGGCCACATGCCCAGGTTGTGGGCCAAAACCCCAGTAGGGCGCATGTAGGAGGCAGCCAATCCATGTTCTTTCTCATTGATGTTTTTCTCTCTCCCCCTCTCCTTTCCTCTCTAAAGAAAAAAAAAATCAATAAAGAAAAAAATAAAAATAAAAATCTTTACTCCCTTTCTCTCCACTCTCCGTACAATTTTTATTAAATCAATGGTGCATATTACGGTTGAGAAAATAAATTCACTGACTGCAGATGATTTTGCCTGCATGGTGAAAGCTTCCAGCTCTACAGCCTAAAACTTCCCTTTCAAAGTGTTTTTTCAGGTAGTAAGCTACCGGTTGTTACAAGTTTGCGGGAGTAATGGGGGGCAGTGAGGGCTACCCTCCCCCTTTTATCCTTCAGAAAAAGGGTTAGGCACAAGGAGCCTCTAGCGGCTTGTCTGAAGTCTGCAGCAGAATCATAAACAACCCAGAGCCTGCATTTAATCTTCGTGCACCCAAACCCAAACTGGACTCTGAACCTGCCAACGTTTGAGATGTGCCCCCTTCAACCTGACTGGTAGCAGAGCAGAGACCCTATGGAGGGCTTCTGGTCTCAGCCTAAGCCCCCAAAGTCAGTCCCCATTAAGATATCCTTGCCCCAACTGCCTGCCTCTAGCTCTGGTCACTTACGGGTAGTTCTCATCCACTCGAGCAGCGCTGGGAGGGCGGCCGGAGCCACGGTACCAAGCAGTTGCAGTATTGCTTGCCGCGCGGAGCGGAATTCCATGTTGCAGCAGAAAGCACCACTGGGGGAGGTCCGCATCGCGCAGGCGCAAGCAGAGACGACAGCGACACCTGATCAGACCCGGCGTGGAACCCGCCTTCCTAGGCTGCGAAAGCCCTAAGCCCCGCCCCCTCGGAGTTCTCAGGGACGCGGGGAATCCCTGCACTTAACCGCCCTCCTCATTCCCTCCGCTAGCAGTGCTCAGCTCAGTCACTTCTTCAGGCGGCTCCTCCAGGCCGACCCCTTTCCTGAGGTCGCCTCCTATCTTCACTTTGCTGCCGCAGTTGTTGAGCGATAGAAAACGAATGTCAAAAGCCAGCGGGAGCGAAGAGGCATCTCAATACACACTTTCAATAAACGCACTGAAGGAGCACTACGGCTGACCCGGAAGCGGAAGTGCATCCTCTTCATGAAAGGCTGGACTTCACGGATTGGTGACGTTTCCTCATTGGGCGGAAGGTTCGGTGGCAGTTGTCGGTCTTCCAGCTGGTGGGAGTTGGCGTCGCGGTGCTGGGCTCTGGAACCTCGTTTATATAGTTTGGAAAGTCGGTCTGTGGCGTCGCACCTGCCTGTCTGATCCCTGCTTTCCTCTGATTGACCCCACGGCGTGGGGCCTCGCAAAGGAATTCCTGGCCCCTTTGGGCCACAGCCTTAGCGATGCTTTTGGGTAAGTCCGCCTTTTCCCACCGCAGGCTGGCAGCTGGCGGCAGCCCCGACCCTGCTTGGGGGCTAGAGACTCGGGAGAGAGTCCACTTTCCTGCCACCTGCTGTCCTCACCGACACTGAGGTGCTTGGGCCCTTTTTCATCTCATGTCCCCCCCATCAGAAGTTTTATTCAAAGCTGTGCCGTGACCCTTTTAAATTGACTTCAGATTCACCCAAAAACATATTACATGTTCAGGCAATTTCAGGCCTGACTCTTTGATTTGCTCTCCCGATCAAGAATTTAGGTATGACGGCTTCCCCGAAAACCTTTCATGTTCGTTGTGCTTAACACATTGTCCTGCATATAGCAGGTGTTCAATAAATGCATAAGGAATATCAGATCAGTGTCAGTGATGACTTAGGATGTACTGATAGCTCTTTGTAGCAGTCGACACTACTACCCTTATATTTCTTGAAACTCTTTCCCTTATTGGCTTTCTTGATGCTATTCTCACCCAGTTTTTTCATATGCTTAATTCAACAAAATATTTACCCGTTCTTAGGTATAGGGATACAGAAATGAATGACACAAACCCTGTCATTGAAAAGCTAACAGTACAGTGAAAGAGAAACACATAAATATACTCTATATCTAGATGAGTAATGAGGAACTCTAGTAAGGTATAAAGAACTATGAGAGCTGTGGGAATACAGGTGAGAGCTACAGGTGATTTGTGACCCAGAGTAAGCAAAGTTGCAATTCTAATCTAGCGTCAGTTTCCACATCTACCCAATACGTTTATTAAGAGGAGGTTGTACATGTGTGGGGACATGGGGTATATGGAAACTATATACTTTCTACTCAATTTTGCTGCAAACCTAAAACTGCCCCCAAAGTAAAGCCTATTAATTAAAATTTACAAAACAAAGATACGAGGATTGAAAGATTAGGTAACTTGTTTGGTGCAATTCCTACAGTATAGCAGTGGACCTCTTTCCCTTGATTTTTTAATATGGGCAATTAGTATTTTCTGACTTAATCTAGTTCTATGCAAAAGCATCTTCAAGCCCTCCTTCAAACAGATTACTCCTCTAACTCCAGCTATTTGGAAATTCTGGACCTGCCACTGGAATATAGTAAGATGACCATAAATATTAGCTTTTTAATTTTAAAAATTGATTTCCTTCTGTATGCCTTTGGAGAAGGAAAGGGAATTAGTAAAAGCTTCTGTCTCTTTGATTGTTCTAAGTCTCAGTTGACTCTCTCCTTTTAGTTGGCCCTTTGCCATTGCTATAACCCAAATGGTCATCTACAGATTTCTTCTGGAGCATTTTCATCTACACCCATGGCTTCTGAAAGGGTTAGTAACGTTTTAAAGGGTAAAGGTAAAAGTTTGCAAAAGGCGGAAACTGTGGAAATTGTGTTGCTTGCATGACCTTTGCTCAGCCTTCTGTTGAGTGTGGATAAGGATTATCTGGATTATCCGCAAGGCAGTGGATAATCCAGCAGATGCCGGAGGAGATACCAGACCAGTCCTATTGCAAAGTGGACAATGGGCCAGGCAGAGTATGTCAGCAGGAACTGCTGGAAGCTAGAAGTAGGGTATACAACCGACACCCCAACCCTGATTTGATGCTGAATCCTTTTCGGCTCAGCCCTCCTACACCCAGGCACATGCAATAAAACCATTTTGCTCTACATTGGCCTTGTGTTGTGGATGTGGTCTCCTGCCAGCTCAGACCTTTTATTTGGTGCCGAAACCTGGGAGGTCTGTGAGGATCCCACATAGGGGGCAACCGCAGGCCCCCAGAGTCCTCCGGGCCTCCTGTTGGACCGGGATCAGTCACATCCTCAGCCAGATACCAGACCTCCAAACTTTCCTGCCAATCCAGCATCAACACCAGACACTAATTCACTGGTGAGTGTTTTTTTGCCTACCGGTCTGATTCTCCCGGCTGTCTCGTTATCCCTCGTCCAGGACATGCCAGGTCTCTTGGTCACGCCTGTGTGATCTCCCCTCTTGAAATCCAGCGCTGGTCGGGACACACTCCTTTGGAACCAGTTTCCCTAAGCTCACCATATATCTAGGGACGCCTGATATAGGTGAGTTGCATGTCTCTCTACTCTAGGGGAGAAGGGGGGACGCCTTCTTCTTCCACTAGTGTATTTGTCAGACCGCTAGGCCACGACATCTCACACCGAAACATGGGACAACACCCCTAGGATGTCTCCTAAAAAATCTACAGACCGTAGGGCTCGCTCAGGACTTACGTCCCAAGTGACTCAGTTTTTACTGCAACACTGTGTGGCCTCGGTACAAATTACAGTCATCCCTCGCCACTTCGCACTTCGACTTTCTCGGCTTCACTCTATCGCGGTTTTTTCAAATATATTCATTAAAAAGTTGATCGAGACAGTGAAAATGATACAGTGCGCTCTCGGTTGTCTGAGTCAATTATACACTCCTGTATTACAATTACAATTAAAATTACTGTACGTATGGACTGTAGGCCTATGTATTCGAGCACCCCAGGAATCCTTCAATGCCAGGTGCAATCACTAGAGTCTGGAACAGATTAACATCGAAAAATGAGGGACGGCTGTAGACAAAAGGGCCACAATAGCCTGAGAACGGCACTTTCGACATTCTACCAACCTAGACAATTTCTGTCAAAGGCAAGGAAAATGGTCTGAGATTTCTCAGATCACACCCCTCTTTATGCGATTCCTGCTCTCCCTCCCAAATCTTCCTACTCCGCTTTAATCCTCCCAAACCTCCCTCTGAAGACAGCGTGCTAACTTCTCCTGTTTCCTCCTTTGACCCAGCTGATCTTGCTCCACTGCCCTCTCCCTCAGCTCCTTCAGCAGGGTCTCCTCCTCCAGCCCCTTCTGCAGGCCCCCCACCCTACCCTGAACCTCCTACTCTAGCTCCGACTCCTCTACCGCTGCAAACAACTCCCTCACACACGCAATCGGGAACCATCTTTGGTCCCTATCCATCCCCTACCTCGGCCCCCATTTTAGAATGCCCCCTGAGGGAAGCAGCGGGAGCTGAAGGGATTGTCAGAGTTCATGTCCCCTTCTCTCTCTCAGATTTGTCCCACATAAATAAAGACTAGGATCCTTTACTGAGGATCCCACCACAGTGGTTCTCAACCTTCCTAATGCCGCAAGCATTTAATACAGTTCCTCATGTTGTGGTGACCCCCAACCATAAAATTATTTTCTTTGCTACTTCATAAATGTAATTTTGCTACTGTTATGTCTTAGGAAACCCCTGTGAAAGGGTTGTTCGACCCCCAAAGGGGTCACGACCCACAGATTGAGAACCACTGAATTATACTCAGGAATTCGAGTATCTTACCCAGGCCTGTGATCTAACTTGGAATGATATTCATGTTATTCTCTCTTCCACCCTTAATCTGGAAGATAAAAATTGAGTCTGGGTTAATGCTCAGGGCCATGCCAATAATCTGAGGTGACAGGCCCCCACTAACCCAGTAAGGACTGAAGCAGTCCCTAGCCAGGACCCCAGGTAGAATTATCAGGACAGTGGGGTGTGTAGGAAAGCCAGGGACCATATGGTAATATGTCTCATTGAAAGACTTAAAAAAACCTCACACAAGGCAGTTAACTATGAAAAACTGTCTGAAATAATCCAGGAAAGGAATGAAAACCTGCAACCTTTCTATCCCGCCTTACACAGGCTATGAGAAGATATACTAACTTAGATCCCACTAGCCCAGAAAGAACTGTCATTTTAAACCTGAGATTTATCTCTCAGTCGGCCCCAGACACTAGGAGAAAGTTACAAAAACTTGAAGATGGCCCTCAAACCCCTCAACGGGAACTTCCAAATCTAGCCTTTAAGGTTTTTTTTTTTTATCCTCACTCAAGGACATTTTTACATTTATCTTCAGGTAGAGCGGGAGGGAGAGAGGGAGGAAGAGAGAGAGAGAAACATTGATGTGAGAGAGACACATTGACCGGTCGCCACCCACACAACCCCAACCAGGGCAGGGGACTAACTGCAACCGAGGTACGTGCCCTTAGTAGGAACCTAATCCGGGTCTCTCTGGTCCACGGGCTGATGCTCTAACCGCTGAGCCAAACTGGCCAGGGCTAGCCTTTAAGGTTTTTAATAATTGCGATGAAGAGGCTAAACAGCAAAGAATAGCAGAATTCCAAATGCTTGCCTCTGCCATCAGAGGCCCCACTAATCAAAGGGGTAAGCAAACCCCCTTCAGTGGACAGAAGAAGGGCACCCACCAGGATCAGCAGAGCGGACCCCCAGGTCCCTGCTTTAAATGCAATCAGACTGGCCATTGGGTTAGTCAATGTCCCAATCCTCGACCACTGCCTAAGCCATGTCCTCAATGTGGCGGACCCCACTGGAAGTCAGACTGCAGAAAGACTGCGCAGAGTTGGTCCTCATTCCTTCCTCGGGCTGGCAGAATGGGCAATTCAGGCCTTGATCTGATTGGCCTTGCAGCTGAAGACTGAAGGTGCCCAGGAACGGACGCCCCAACCGTCATCTCAAACTCCAAACCTTGGGTAACTCTGATGGTAGCAGGTAGGACAATTTCATTCTTTTTTTTTTTTATCCTTACCCGAGGACATTTTTCCATTTTTTGTTCAGATAGAGTAGGAGGGAGAGAGAGGAAGAGAGAGTGAGAGAACATCGACGTGAAAGGGACACATCGAGTGGCTGCCTCCTGCACGACCCAACCAGGGCCGGGGACAAACTGCAACTGAAATACGTGCCCTTAGCGGGACCCGAACCTGGGTCTCTCTGGACCGCAGGCCGAGGCTCTAACCGCTGAGCCAAACTGGCCAGGGCCAATTTCATTCTTAATCGATACTTGGGCAACCTACTCTGCCCTCCCCGAGTTCAGGGGACCTCTTCAATGCTCTGGGGTTTCAGTTGTGGGAATTGACGGCCAAATATTGCAACCCAGACACCCACTTGTTCTTTAGGTCCTTATATCTTTCTCCACTCTTTTTTTAGTGTTACCAGCCTGCCCCACTCCCTTGTTAGGGTGAGACATTCTATCTAAACTACATGCTACTTTAAACTTTACTCCTTCTCTCCCCACCAACCACTCTCATTCTTTACTTTGTCTCCTTTAAGAATCTGCTCCCTCTCCTAACAAAAACCCTCGGAGCCCTTCTGTCCCCTCGAGGGGGCAAGGCAGGGCGGGGTCCGCTGGCCTTGCTGGCCTCTGGTGAAATACCACTACTCTTATGTTTTTTCACTGACCCAGTGAGGCAGGGGTGGGGAGGCAAGCCCTGAGGGGCTCTTGCTTCTGGCGCCAAGTGCTCGGCTGTTCCGGCTGGGCGGCTGTTCCGGCTGGGCTGGCTGGGTGCCACCTGCTCTGAGGACAGTGCTAGGTGGGGAGCTTGACTGGGACAGTACACCTGTCAAGCGATAACACAGGTGTCCTAAGGCGATCTCAGGGAGGACAGAAACCTCCTGTGGAGCAGAAAGGCAAAAGCTCCCTTGATCTTGATTCTCAATACAAATACAGACCGTGAAAGTGGGCACCATGTATAATATCTCTCACTATAACCTTACGAGGGGTACCTGTAATCTAACTATTCATGATGTGTCTAACCCCTGCAATGGGAATTTATATGTGCAAGCTCAGAGGGACTTAATGCAATACCAAAAAATCATACCAGGGAAATTAGTCACTATCCAGGGTGCTGTTCTGCTAGTGGCACTAGCCCTCTCCTCCCTCTATCGTGGTTTAATCATTCGAGACTTACTGTGGGAACACCTCCCTAGGCCCAGATATGACTGGACTACTTTGCTTACCAGTGGGAATGATATTTTTAGGTGCACTAAACATTTCTGTCCCCAGGAGAGGAATTGCTATTCAATGCCTAAACCCAGAAACACAGGGTGGCTTATGGGCAGTAGGATATGTCACCCCAGCCAACACCTTAATCCATTCCTTCATCCCTAATTCAACCTCATCAAGCCCTGAGCTTGGGCAAAAAAGGAAGTCAGACTCCTCATAGCAGGAGTCATAGCTGCAATGGCCACTGCAGGCCTTGTGGGAGGAATTACTTATAATGCTATAACAGCAAAAAACGTAACCGCCACCATGGCAAATATAGGTAGAGATACAGGTGAAAATTTCAAACTTCTTTAAAAATCCCTCAACTCTCTTGCCTGCATGGTAGTAGATAACTGCATTGCACTAGACTATTTACTGGTCAAAGAAGGAGGTCTATGAATGATAGCAGACACATCTTGTTGCTTCTATGTTAACTCAACTGGACAGGTCGAGGAGCGGACACAATGAATTCTAGATAATGCCCAGTGGCTAAAAGAATTCAGTCAGGATCACCTAGCCCAGTCTATCTGGACAAGTATAGAGGCAGCCTTGCCTAAACTAACCTGGATACTCCCCTTTATAGGGCCCCTAGTATTAGCCTTCTTATTATTGCTTATCGGACCCTGCCTCTTGCGCCTGATTACTAGGTTTGTACAAAGTCGAATGCAAATTTTAGTCAACCAGACAGTTGGACAATTTGTTCTAGCACAGGTAAAAGGACCCTATCACCCCATTCCCCAGGAAGTTATCTAACAAATTAATTTTAGGAGTCCATGACGATCCCACACCTGCAGGAAGTAGACAAAGAGAAACTTCTCCCCCCCCCCCTTTTTTATCATCATCATAAGATGGGAATGAAAGGGTTAGTAACGTTTTAAAGGGTAAAGGTAAAAGTTTGCAAAAGGTGGAAACTGTGGAAATTGTGTTGCTTGCATGACCTTTGCTCAGCCTTCTGTTGAGTATGGATAAGGACTATCTGGATTATCCACAAGGCAATGGATAAACCAGCAGATGCGGGATGAGATACCAGAACAATCCTATTGCAAAGTGGACAATGGGCCAGGCAGAGTATGTCAGCAGGAACTGCTGGAAGCTAGAAGTAGGGTATACAGCCGACACCCCAACCCTGATTCGATGCTGAACCCTTTTTGACTCAGCCCTCCTGCACCCAGGCACATGCAATAAAGCCATTTTGCTCTACATTGGCATTGTGTTGTGGATGTGATCTCCCACCAGCTCAGACCTTTTAGCTTTCAGGCATTATCCTTGTATGCCAACCATTTCCAAATCTTTTCCTCTTTTATCTCTGAGTGATATAGTTCTTTAGTTCTGCAAATAGTCTAGGTCCAAAACCAAATTCCTGGTCTCCACCTTCTTTTTCTTTTTTCATTATTACCTGTGTCTTAGATACAAAAGTGTATGAAAGCAGTGATTTCCTAGTGTGTTTTTGAGTTTTGGCCACTTGTTTCTAGTTGAATTTTGTATGTTATTTGTATGTTCAATTTAAAAAAAGGATAATAAAGTCTACACCTATGTATTCAAAATCCAACTTAAGTAGAAAACATTACAAATAGCCTTTAAACTCCTCGAACCTTTTCTCTAGTAACTCTAACTTTCAAAACAGCGTCTTCTCTTTTTGCCTTCCATTCATTGGCTAATGGCATCACTAGCCATCTGGTTTTTCAGACTGGAGACCGTAGAGTCATTCTCCACAACTGTTTGGTCATTAGGTCCTATAGATTCTGCTTTTATGGGTTGGCTCTTGACTCCAGCCCTTTCTCTCCATTTTGCCTTCTGCCTCCCTAGTTCTCCACCAGACTTTTGGAGTATTGTTAGTGTAAGTAGTCTCCTTGCTCTCAAGTTTTTCTCGCTGTAATGTATTTACTACATTGTCTGTAATTTTTAAATTATAGAACAGATTTTTCATTCTCTCGTTTCCTTTGAGGAGTATTCATTCATGCAGTGATCATTAACCTTGGCTGCATATCAGTATAGCCAGTGAAGTTTTTCAAAACACAGATACCTTGTTTTGCTCTTCTAATAAAAAATTTAGATGAGCCCACTTCCGTGAAAACCTTCTGATGTTAATATCCTTGAAGATTCTGATTGAGTATTTAATTTTTAGCTGGTGTTACCTAAAAGTCATTGAAATAACCCATTACTTATCCCTCTTCCTCCATATGTTCTTTTCAACTTCAAGGCAAACTATTTCAAAGGAATTCTTTTGACTTTGTTTTAATTTTTTTCTTGCTAACAGTTTTACATAAAGATTATTTTAATGATTGACCTGACAGCCAAAAGTATCTTAAAAAAAAGATTAAATCAATGTTTTTGAGTTATTATCCCTTGTTGCTAATTGAATTTTTGGTATATCTTTTCTGCTATTAAACTATGAAGTGTTGCAGTGATTTTACTTTTAATATTAAAATGAGTTTTAAAATTTGAAAACAATTATTTTAATGGAGAAAGATTATCTGAGACTTCTTGACATAATTGAATAAAACCCTTGGTGCAAAATTAAGACAGCAAAGTCATTGGTGGTGTGATGCATAATTTATCTTTTGAAGTTAACAGAGGGGTTTTATCTGTGTTAAGTTGATGTAATTTGTTGACTTGGAGTTAAGACTTTTCACATGCTAGGACAATTCCTGGAGCAAATAGGAGGTGTTTAATGAGTGAATAACTAAATGAATACAAATGAATATTTGAACTCCTAATATAATATCACTCCAGTTCTCACAAGAAGCACTTTGAAAAATAATTTTCCCCTTGACTTAAAAATAATAACTAATAAAAAAAAAATACCTAGTCATTGCCAAAAATTTGGAAATCACAAAAAGATGTAAATAAAATAAAAATTACTAGTATTTACCATCCAAAGATGACAAATACTATTTTCTAACAGTTTTGCTGAAGTAAAATTTATAAACCGTATACAGTTCACCAAAAGGGTACAGTTCAGTGGTTTTCAGTTTATTTACAGAGTTGTGCAGCCACAATCAATTTTAGAACATTTTTATCATTTCACGAACATTTTTAGAACATTTTCATCACTCCATGAAGAAATCCCATCACCATTAATAGACACTCCTCATTTTCCCCAAACTCCCAAACCCTCAGCAACTATTAATCCACTTTCTGTCTCTATAGATTTGCATGAATGTTAGACAAGAATGAATATTCTCTATATTCTATATGGTAATGTTAGATTTCATTAATGGACATACAATTAATAATGCAACAAACTTCTTAATTTTAAAGGTGGGTTTGCTTCCTTTATCACTCTAAAAGACTTTGTAAACTGCACCACATAGTGAAAAAACTTGAATTATTTTCTACAATAAATAGTTATTTTTTTAATTCTTGAACTTTATGAAGATTACAGGGATAGTCACTTATAATAAGTTTTATTTTGAAATATATTTTATGAAACTTAATAGTTATTGATAATAAAAGTTTGCAAAGTTAGCATTTTGCAATGTTAGAATGATGTCACTTAGCAAAGGTAAGAAAGTATTTTTATTTGTGATCGATTGGCTGCCTCCCGCTTGACCCGACTAGGGCTAGGGACTGAAATGCAACTGAGGTACGTGCCCTTGACCGTAATCGAATCCGCGACTCTGGTCCGCCGGTGGTCGCTCTTAACTGCTGCGCCAAACCGGCTAGGGCTAAGGTAGGAATTTAAATGTGCCAAATAACCATCTTTGGACAACCGGATATTCATTCGTAAGAGTTTCCTACTTAGTAGTAAAGTAGTCTAATAGATGTGATTAAATACTATATTTCAAGTAATTTTTGATAAAATTTGGTAAAACTCACAGAAAACTATCATTTGAGTAAAAAATTAATGGAAAAGTGAAAAGCACCCCCAAAAAACTGAATATGTATTTGAATCTTCTGGTCATAGGCAGGCATTATAACTAACAAGAATTCTTACTTTCATAGAGAAAAAAAGAAAAAGAAAAAAATATATATAAGAGAAGAGAAGAAAAATTACACTTATTTAGGGCTATCTGTAAACCATTGCACAGCTCCTTCACATACGATATTCCATCTTCTTAAAACCATATGATTTAAAATAAATATTAATATTATTGCCATTTTATCAATTAAGAAACTGAGGTTCACAGCTCATTCATTTAAGAGTTAATAGAGTAAAGGTGAACTTCGAACTATCATGTAGAAAAAGCCTGTTGAGATTTTTTTTATAGTAGTATGAAAAAATAAATTATTTTTACAAACACACTAATATATAAGAACTCTGGAGTGAGATAGGAAATACTCTCTAATTCTGTAAATTTGAACAAGTTAATAATTCTGAGATGACACAAGGGTTTCCATTTTCAAATCAGATTTACATAATTCAGAGATCCAACCTAGTATAAAGCTTTCCTAATAATTTCAAGGATACAGTCAAGAAGCACAAGCGAAGCAGGGAGAGGTCTGGGATCCTATCTACATCCACACTAGTCTTTTTTGCATCCACACTAGTCTTTTCTTCTCAAATATATACGTTATAAAAATATATAATATACATGATACATACATAATATATACAATATGTCATAAAGCTATAATATATACCATATACTATATATATTATATATATTGCTTATCAATGATATATTTGATATGACATATCTATATCAATATAACACATATTAGCTGCTTTTATAAGAATCTAATGAGCTAATCCATGTAAAGCACTTAGTACAATGCTGTTAAAATATTAACAGTGCCAATAGCAATTAATATTATTTACTGTCAACAAGTTGTTGACAGTAATGTAGAAAAATCAAAGATGTACTTAGTTTTGCAAAATGCAGAACTGTTGATTTCCTCTTATATTCATTTTGTTCTAATTACTGAGTGGAAAATGTCTTCTTAGGAAGCATATTTTAACAAAAAAGTTACAAACCACAAATTATCTTCTAGATATTTGACAATAAAATGAAGAAATAAGGAAAGAGAATAAGTGGGAGAGGGAGGAGAGATAAAAGAAGAGAAAATGAAAAAACAGTGTAAAAGATTTAAATAATTCAATTTCTGCTGACATTGCTATGTTGGAATAATACAAAAAATTTTGCCAGCAATTTGACACTAATTTGCTTCTAAATGTTTAATTCAAAAGTACATTACCAATAGTTCACTTGTATTTAACAAAATAAATGACATAAAGCATATTTCCTTCACATTTCAATTAACATTGTTTAATATTACCAATTTAGAGCAATTATAAAAATAATTTTTACTATTTTTATAACAACAATCATATAAAGATGTATTTATAAGTCTATATCTTTTGTAAAAAAGCAAATAAATTTCATTACATTATAAAACTAAACTGTGAGATGGAATTACGTTTAAAAATTGTTTTAATCGCATACATTTGATAAAATATGGTGCAATGGCTCAATTGCCAAGTTCCCAGATGCTAGGCCAGAGGGAACCTTGCCAGCAGGCTTTTCTGAAATATAGCAGTCTCAGGCCTGCTGTCTTAACTCTTTTTGTAGTAATCAGGTTGATACATTCAAGATTATTTTTTAACTTGTGATACATTTTAGGCTAAATATATACATATGTTTTTTATGAGTATTAAATTTTGCCTTGTTTTATAAAGGATACAAAAATCATCGTAATTTGCAGGTTATTTTGTAATAAGCAACTTGGCCACTACTTTCCTTTTACTCATTCCCTAAGCTTATATAATTTAAAAAATAACAGAAAATTATGTTGTGATTTTTGGTTTGGTTTGAACGTTGGTTTGGTGTTGGTTTCAGAGAGAAATGATTTTTACACCAGCCCCTAGGACTGATTTCCCCAACTCAGGTGCTCAAGCCTCCAGCGAGAGGGACCAGCCCCCTGAGCGTCCCGCCCTTTGGGGATCCCCACTTTCCAACCTGGACCGCCTTGACGGTGGGGCCCTGGGGACGAGGGGTACTGGCTATTCTGGGTCCCTTGGGGACAAGGGATGAGGAGGGGAGGGGCCTGGGCCTCTTAAAGAACTATACCTCAGCTCCTGCTCCAAGGCTGCCAGCATTGCTGCCACCAAGACGGCCACCAGCAGCCCGGCTTAACACAGCCAGCAGAGCGGAGGCGATAGGAGTGGCAGGATGCCCGGCGTCCTTGTCTTCCGGTGGGCGGGGCAGGGAAAGCCTCAGCCAGGTCCCCGCGGTTCCTAACCATCGGGCTTCGGGTGCCCTCGTGCGGCGCAGCAGCGCATTGGGTAACAGTGGCCGCAACTGGCTGGTGATGGATTGGGAGGTCTTCAGGGCAGTCTGGCAGGGCGGGCCCCTTCAACCCTGACGGTATGACTCTTCGCTTCCTTTGGTTAAAGTAGGAGTAGATCGGCCTAAACTAAGTAAATAAAGCCTAAAAGGAAGGACAAAAGTCTCCAATTATTCCTGACAGGGCGTGCACAAAACCCACTTTCCAGGCTCTGGAGCGGCTGAACTACTGGATCCGCCTCTTGAGGTCAAGCTGAGTGTGATCCCAGGCAGCAATACTTTATATTATACTACGGAGTTATGTGAAAAGGTAATTTTTGTATTGACTTTGGTTGTCTTTGCCTATTTCTGCTTGCTGTTAAAGTCTGCTTGCTACATTACACAAACTCCATTAAGGGAATTCGTATTAACATTCACAGCAAAAACAACAACAATTACAACAACAACAACAACATCAAAACAATCAAACCCACATCTAAAATCAAGTATTGTTTAGGATTGATGCCAAACAACTTCATCTAGTAAGGCTTGAACAGAATCATGGGCTAGAAAGTTTAGATTTTTAGTTCTCTCTTAATTTATATAAGCATGTTAACTTTTCTTTATAACAACACTTAAGATATATCTAGTGAGATTTTATTTACTTAGAAATAAATGTTTGGTTCAAAGGTAGAAAATTATTGATGCTGGCTGGCATTTAATTATATTATGATTTTAATTAATAATAACTTGGACAAAACTCTCAATACAGAAACTTCTCTATGATTTTAGGAAAAAATGGAATTGAAATGAGTTAACATGTTTAGGTACTTTAACTTCACTTTAATGGAAGAAGGCTCTGCCTCTGAAGAGACTCCATGATTTCCCCCAATCTTCCTATGCAGCCTTTACTCCAACCCAGAACCTTGGCTTCCTCCAGCTGGGGTCTTGTATATGCTCCCACACATACTATGTTAATGCTTCTATGCCTTTATTGACCTTGCCCCCAGACCTGGCATACCCTTTCCTCTTCTCCTCTGAGGAGAAAATTTATGAATTTCAGCCATCTTTCAAGATTTTATTCTGAACTATCATAGGCTCCAATGAGCTTATATTTCCTTATAATTTGTATTGCTCTTGGTTTGTATAATTTTATTCAACAAGACAATTCTATGATTATAATTTTATAACTTAAATCTTACTGGTTATAGTGTGTACTTCCCTCAAACCCTTTTTTGTTTTTAGTCCTCAATGCTACTCCCACCCTCAAACCTCCCTAGCCCTTGACTCAATCACTATCACTGAAGGAGGTTCAGTACATTCTTTTTGAATGGTTTCTTTGATTAATATAGAAAAAAATTCTACAAGGAAGAATTCTGAGTACACTTCTACTCTTTATGACATCAGAAATGAGTAGGGTCCCTTGGCATTTGATACTTGCCTAGTAAACATGATTTCTTAAAGCAAGTTTTGCTTCTGGGAAACATTTGTTTTTAAAAACAAATCTATTCTACTAGGATAGAGCAAGCTGATTAAAAACATGCCTACCTCACCGGATTTAACTGAGTCACATTCACACAGATTAACGAAAACATGCTTGAAACCCATATCACTCTTTTGTGTTTTTTGTCTGCTTCCTCAAATATATTGTTTGCTGTATTACCATTTTCTGTCAAATATTAATTCATTTGTCAACTACTTTTTAAAAAGATGTTCTCTCTATTCTTTGTTACATTCATTCCCCCCAAACTGTCTTCATTTAAATATATTTAGGAACCAAACTATTTCCTTGAAGACTGACTTTGTGAGAGCTTTCCTTTTCTTTCAGTAAAAGCTCCTCAATGGAGTAATGCTTTACATTTATACTTTTAGTTTTTCATTTTTAAAAGGGAAACAAAGCAGTTGTTTTAATTGACAGCAAAAGTTAACCCTGGTTCCAGTGAATGGATTTGTTTAAAAGGTGTTCTTTGTTTATAGGTCAGTAGCCCAGGTTGGATCTTGAGAAACATCTCATCACATCTAAAAGTCAATATCTAAAATAAGTCAACAGCTAATTGTCAACATCTGAAAGAAACACTTAGACCAATCCTTGACTCAGGATTGTTGGTTGCTTCATATCTGGTTTCACTGAATTCAAGACATTGCTCTATAGAATTCCTTTCTTTGTCTTCTCAGGGAAGCACTGGCAATTAAGGAATTATTACATTTTATGATTTAGGCCCCTTGGGAGGGATTAAAGTCTGGTGTTAAGCAAGAGAATAGGAATTTTCCAAGAAAGCTTTAAGTGGAAAAGGAAAGCTATCATCCTGTCAGGTTCCATCAATCTGCCCCTTTGCCACGTATGAAGCATCTTCCCATCTACCTTAAGGGAGTTCTTTTTAGGATCCCACCCAACCAGGCTCCTTAGTGTTCAGAATTTGACTGATGTGGCTACTGCCAGACAAAACAACACAGAGGTCAGAAATTGGTTCCTGCAGACAGGTCAGGACTGCAGAGTCTTATCAGTTGAATTGGATGCCTGCAAATGGGGCAGATGCTCTCAGGTTTGCCACATCTCCCACACATTCCAGTTGCCTTTCACTTGGGCCAGTCCCTGCTTTGACATTACTTTAGACTAAAACTTCAGTTTTCCTGGCCAAAAACATGTAAAGGAAATCAAAAATAATGTAAGGACACTAGGACAACATCGACCCCTACTTCTGTCCACTTTTTCCCTTTCACAGGTTCTCCCTTAATGCATCAGCACCATCCTGCTGTTGAAAAATGGACTAAGAACTCACACGCGCACAAAAACAAAACAAAACCCCCCACCCACTTTGGTAATGTTTTAATTTACAAATGAGATTAAATAACTGAGCTGTTTCCTCTAAAGTAACAGATACAGAAATATAACTATTAGCTGAACATTTTCTTCTTTTATATGCTAATGGCTATTGCACAAGGTTGTATTTGGTCTCTACACATATGGAGAAATCTCAATCCCTATCAATATCCTTTGTAACTGGCTCTTCAGTATATTGACCTTTATCATTCATATCTTGATTTTTTTTCCTGATGGTAGCACTCAGAGATTGTTGGGTTTCTTGTATTAGATAAGACCCCAAGATATAATAACTCTTTAATCCATCATCTTTAACATCTGAATTTTACTTCTATTTTTTGATAAACTTGTTTCCTTGCATCTTGGAAAAAGATTTTCCATTTTCTTTATTTTCAGATTATTGAGATATAATAGTCATTATTAATATTATTTCTTTATTCTTTGAATACAGTGCCTTGACCTGGAAGAGGGAGGAGGGAAATGGAGAAACTAAGCATTAGCTTTATATATTACAACAAATGTTACCCTATTCTCTTTCTTTTCCTCTCTTTTTTCTTCTCTGGCTCAGGGCCAAGGGCTGATGGAGATCAGTGAAGGAACTGAGTGAGGGTGGGTTTTTAGAATAATTCAGGTCTGGGGTGGGGGCGGGGGAGAAGGAATAAGTAATTAGCATTACTCACTCCAAATACTTCTGTTGCTGGTTTTCCCCACTTCAGATTCTTCTTGAATGCTTTATTTTTAATGAACATTCTAGTCATTTTAATGGGTTGATATTTACAAATGAGATTCATTAATTTTACATTTGTCATCTTTTTAAATCTATGTTTGTAGCCTTTTCGACCTTCTTATGGTTTTAATCTGACGATCCTTATTGTCGACTTCTGGAAAACCAATAAAATGGTCTCCATGATCTACATTTAAAAGAATACTATTGCCCTGGCTGGTTTGGCTCAGCGGTTAGCATTGGCCCTCGGACCAAAGAGTCTTGGGTTTGATTCCAGTCAAGGGCACGTACCTTGGTTGCGGTTGTTCCCAGCCCTGGTCAGGGTCATGCAGAAGGCGACAAGTCGATGTGTCTGTTACATGTTTCTCTCTCTTTCTCTCTCTCTCTCTCTCTCTCTCTCTCTCTCTCTCTCTCTCTCTCTCTCTCTCTCCTTCCCACTCTATCTGAAGATAAATGGAAAAATATCCTTGGGTGAGGATTAAAAAAAAATACTATTCACGCAAATATATCCTGAAGAAATTAAAGAAAGATGGCTACATCACCAGTGATAATAAAGTGGGTTGAAGAGTACTTCTTAATCATTAAAGACTTCAAGACTTGATGTAAGCTTGCTTCTATACTTCATTGGGGTGGGGGGTAGGGCTTCACCTTTAACTTGGTCATGAGAGATCCTTAATAAGAAATTCTATAAATTATTTAGCATTTGGGGTCAAGGGAAATCAGACAACAGTTGTTTCTAAATGATACTACTTCTACCTTTTTTTTTTTTTTGTAATATCAAAAGATGATTACCAAATAATTTGAGGATATAAAGATAATTTCTCAACTGTATCATAATTATCTTTCTCTGTCTCCAGTGGTTCTGTATGCTTGTCAAAGGATTATATCCTATGAAATTTTTAAAAACTTGAGACAAAATAGAACACAATAAAATTAGCTTGATAGAATCTTTATAGAACATAAGAGTAGTCTTATATTCTAATTTGTATTGAGCGTTATTATTACATTGGTACTTTATTCTAATAACTCCAATTGTGTGTCCTAAATTCATGTCATATTTTAAAAAGTAATGAGATTTGGATAGAAATTTCCTGTTGTTTAACAATTGTAGAGAGGTACTACTTACAAAATGTTAGCAATTTTATCACTCTTGATACCAAAATGTTATCAAATTGTATATTATTACAATGTTTTTCCTCCTGAAAATGATTGCTATGATTTTAAAATGTTTGTATTTATATTTTTTTGTTTTTTAGGTTGTATGTGACTTGAGGGAATTTAATACATTCAGGCAATATCTTACCAGTTTAAAATAAGACTATGAAAGAAACTATACAAGAGAACAAGTAAGTTAAATACTTAAATTTGATTTCTTATGTAGGGTTTGGAAGAAAGGTTTATTTATATGAAAAGTATTTTCTTATAATATTTAATTTTGACAGACGAATTACATATTTTTTCCAAATGAAAATTTAGAGTAAGAATAAATAATAATTTGAGGTTGCATTATTGGGCCAAGAAAAGGAAAGAGACTTGGTCATATATTAATATGTCAGTGGTGGTTGGCATAATTTAGTAATTAAATTGCTACTCCAATGTGTTCCTTCTATCTGAGTTGGGGCCAATAGGAAGAGTCTACTGTGGCAGCAAGATTCTTAAGCTGGAACCCAAAACAGCTTGAGTAACAGGAGAAGACCAGTGTGAATAGTTACAATGTCTTAAGGGCGACTCAGTGAACATGTGTACACTGTGCTCATACCCACGCACATGCAGCTGTGTTCATCCAGTAAAAAATTATATTATAAAGGTAAAGTGGAATGATTGGGTATAGAGTGAGTGGGTATAGTGACTTCCTTTCCATTTATTTTTATTTTTTAAAGAATAGTGTTATTGATTTTTTGAGAGAGAGAAGAGAGAAACAATGATGATAGAGCACAATCGATGGGCTGCCTCCTGCACCCCCTAATGGGAGTTGAGCCCACAACTCAGGCATGTTCCCTGACTGGGAATGCCCTGACTGGGAATCGAACCAGCAATCTCTCTGTGCATGGGACAGCACCCAACCAACTGAGCCACACTGGCCAGGCTCTTTTCAATTTTTGACTTGAAGTTAGTGAGTGTGTGTGTGTGTGTGTGTGTGTGTGTGTGTGTGTGTGATGCACAAATACATCTAAGAGTGAATTTGGGGTTTAGGGTTAAGAGGGTTGAATAAAAATTAGAAAGGTATGTGTATGTGTACTTTTACCAATTTTTGTTCTAAGGTTGAGAGAGTGGTATAGAAATGAAAATAACTTACCTATACCTTTAAGTGTTCTATATTTCCCCCCATTTCCCCCTCCATGTCTAGAGTTTATCCTGCCCTTCTTCCATATTTTCATTTAATTTTTTCAGGAAGGATGGAAATGTATGATGAAATATTTATCTTTCATTTTCAGAGAGAGAGAAATTTTTACTTTGGTTTAGTTAATAGTCTGTATAGATTCAAAATAGATTTAAATTCACTTAAACAGAATTAGTTATTTAGAAAGTACAAGAATTTTACTAAACACTAAATAAAAAGGCATATCAAAGGACAGTTTTATTTCTGTAAATTTAAAAAACATTATATATATATGTACACACACACAATACACACATACAGATATATGCATATATATGATACACACTTTTTTAAAATACAAAATGCTTGCAAAACAAGTAAATAAACTACAAGGAAACAATCAACTACCTGGACTTTCTGATGTTGCACAGTTTGAAAATTGGTTGTTATGGGAGAACACCCACTTATTTATTTATTTATTTATTTATTTATTTATTTATTAATTTATTTATTTATTTTTAATCCTTACCCGAGGACATTTTTGCATTTATCTTCAGATAGAGCAGGAGGGAAAGAGGGAGGAAGAGAGAGAAACATCGATGTGAGAGAGACACATCGAGTGGTTGCCACCCACACGACCCCAACCAGGGCCAGGGACAAACTGCAACCGAGGTACGTGCCCTTGGCTGGAATCGAACTCGGGTCTCTCTGGTCAACAGGCCAACGCTCTAACTGCTGAGCCAAACCAGCCAGGGCAGAACACCCACTCTTTTAAAAACCAGGAGTGATTAATAAGGCCCAGGTAAGATTGAAGTTAATGCATATTTTATGTATACATTGTGGACTCAAATAAGTTGGAAAAATATAAGAAAGAATTGGAGCTAGGCATTTTTTTAATGAACTAGTCACTTTTTTTTTTTTATCCTCACCTGAGGACATTTTTGCCTTTATCTTCAGATAGAGCTGGAGGGAGAGGGAGGGAGAGAGAGAGAGAAACATCGATGTGAGAGAGACACATCGAGTTGTCACCACCCACATGACCCCAACCAGGGCCGGCGACAAACTGCAACCGAGGCACGTGCCCTTTGAGGGAACCGAACCCAGGACTCTCTGGTCCATGGGCCAATGCTCTAACTGCTGAGCCAAACCGGCTAGGGCAAACTAACCACTATTTAACTTCACTATTGCCCTCAGTATAGAGAGGAAGGGAGATCAAGAGGTACAGAACTTGGGAACTTTGATGCCAAGGGAAGGAAGAACAATATCCACTGGAGATGATAGGGTTTCTGGGAGATCAAGAGTTAATCCAAACTGACAACTAAAGAACAAATCAGATCTCAAATCCTTCCTGTAGTTGGAAATGGAGGAAAAGAAACCCCTAGCACATGCCCCTACTGGTAGCTTTGTATGATTCATCTTTAAGGGCTGACAGCATTACATTTGAGGAAGTTAGTGCAAAGTCAAAAATGGAGATTTGATTAAAGTATTTCTAATGCCAATATAAATATGCATTGTCCCTAAAAGAAAATAAGTAAGCTCTTCAGATACTACCTACTCGTGTTCAACCATTGTCATTCTGTGGTCAAGCCCATATCTCAGGAAGTGAAGGGATATTACATTTTTTTCCTTCCTCCTCTTTTCTCCTTCATTAAGGTGAGGCATGGGCCTGCACAGCCTGACTTTTATATTCTGTGGGTTCATTTTGTGGTAGTTCCATAAGCTGTTGACATACCAGAGACCCAGACTATAGATGGAAGATTTGTTCAAGGCTTTGTAAGTCACAGGGAACCCAGGATACATCTTCTTGGGAAATTCAAATCTGTTTTTTTTTTTTCCCAGATTTGAAATCAGTTTTCAGTTATTTTAGCCTTCTTTGCAAACTCATATCCCTAATCCCACTGAATTATGAATAATTACTGTGCAAAATGTTTTTAATGAGTCTGCTCCACAATTTACCATTGTCTTGACCATAAGAACAGATACTTAAATGGTAGGGAGATCTGTATAACAAAATATGGTGAGACCTGGCTTATAAGTCCATGAACAGAACTGATAGAAAAACTATAAAATTCCTGTAGTTCAAGAAATAAAAAGTGAACAAGGAGGTGGTTTGGGCATATCTGAATAACTGATGCCACTATAAGGAAAACGCCCAATTCACCTTCAGTTGCATTTGCACTTTTATTTAGACATTTGAATATGATAAATCAGGAACAATGTGAGCGCACAGCAGAAGAGCAGCGTCTACTCTGGATGGACAGAGAAGAAAGACGACAGTGGGACAAACAAGAAGAAAATGTAGTCTTGGTAGAAAAAATGAGGAGGTGAGAGATACATTTAAACTATTAAGAGAAAAATTGTGTGCAGTGTTTTATTTGTAAATAATTTTAGCTGTCTATTATACTTCTTGAAGTCATTTCAGGTCTAAATAATTTATCTACACTAATCTTTCTTCACAGCTACAGTATACAAGTTGTTACATGAAATAACGAGGCTGACACCACACACTAGATATCTGAGCCAATATCTGCTCTTAAAGAGATGATTGTGAAAGTTACTAGATACCATTTAATTCCCCTATAGTCCTCAGTGTGAGGAAGATACGTTTTAAAACTTTAAAAAGCAGTTTTATTTCTTCTCTCCAAATTTAAAATTTAATACATTTAAAAATCTCTCTCCAGATGCCAACTGATTTTCTATATAAATGATCATATTGTCTGTAAATAAAAGTAGTTTTAGCCCTGGTTGGCTTGGCTCAGCTGTTAGAGCGTCGACCCTCAAACTGAAGGGTCATGGGTTTGATTCTCCATCAAGAGCATGTACCTGGGTTGCAAGTTTGATCCCTGGCCCCAGTTGGGGTGGTGTGGGAGGCAGCCAATCAATGTGTCTCTCTCACATTGGTGTTTCTCTCCCCACCCCCTACTCTATCTAAAAATCAATGGAAAAATATCCTTGGGTGAGAATTAACAACAACAAAAAGCACGTTTATTTCTTTTCTCCAATTTCTCTTCTCTTTGTATTTATTTTCTTACCTGATCACATGGACTGGCACCTCCAGTATAATATAGACTAGAAACAGTGATAATAAACATTATTATCAAATACTTCTTTTGCCCCTCTCTCCTTTCTATAGACATATTAGGCTGCTTGATGTTGTCCCACATCTCACTGATACTCTTCATTTTGTAATTTTTTTTCTCATAGTCTTTTCCTTTTGGATGGTTTCTGTTCCTCAACAGGCATTAATTAAACCCTTCTTTTGAATTGTCTACTATACTGTTAAATGTATCCATTTTATTGCCATCTTACGCATTTAACAAGTTGATTTTGGTTCTTTTTATATCTTTCATGTCTCTTCTTTGCCTTGTGAATATATAGAATGCAACTATGTTATCTATGTTAATGTTTTGTTCTTTAATTCTAACATGTGTGTTATTTCTGGGTCAATGTTGATTGACTGATTTACTTGTTTTATGGGTCATATTTCCCTGCTTCTTTATATGCTTAATAGTCTTTGATTGGATGACATATATCATGAATTTTACTTTTTGGGTGCTGAATATTTTTATGTTGTTATAAATATTTTTAGCTTTTACCTTGAATGTAGATAATTTATTTAGAAGCAGTTTGATTGTTATAGGTCGTCCTTTTAAAAATTTGTTAGGTGGAGCCAGAACCATGTTTGATCTAGTACTAGTTATTCCTCACTACTGAGGCGAGACCCATTTTAATACTATACCCAATACACTGTGAATAAAATTTTCCTAGAGTGGCTGGTGAGAATAGACATGATAGGAGAGGAGCACTGTTCCCTCTAATCCTTTAGGATGGTCCTTTCTGTGGTATTGGGTAGTTTTTTTCACATGCATGTACTGACTATGCTAGGGAACCATCTGAAGAGTTCTGAGGTTCTTGCTCTGTGCAATTATATCCTTTCTGGTACATGCAGGATCAATATTAGTCCAGAGATTCACAAAGGGAAGTCACATTTTATGTATTATAGTATGTTTACCTATGGTAGGCCTGAATGACTTGTGGTTAAGTCACTCAGAAATCCTCCAATTGCAGGTGATTTAGAAATTCCCTCAGCTTTTTTATCCATTTATCTATTGATGGAACCTTGAACTGATAAAATAGCTATGGTACATTTACACAATGGAATACTATGCCGTAAAAAGGAGGAAAATTTTACCCTTTGTGACAGCATGGATGGACCTGGAGAGCATTATGCTAAGTGAAATAAGCCAGTCAGAGAAAGACAAGTACCATATGATTCCACTCTTATGTGGAATTTAATGAACAAACTGAACTACCAAGGAAAATAGAGACAGACTCATAGATAGAGAGCAGGCAGACAGCTCTGTTAGGGGGTCGGGGAGTGGGGGTGTGAGGGGATTGAGCAGAAAAGAAAAAAAGAGAGAACTCATGGACACGGACAACAGTGTGGTGTTTGCAGGGGGAGAGGGGGGTGGGTGGAGGTGGAAGAGGGCATAGAGGGGATAAATGGTGATGGAAAAATAAATAAATAAAAATATAAACTCTCTCTCTCTCTCTCTCTCTCTCTCTCTCTCTCTCTGAACTTTCTAGGCTAGCTATGGATTAAGAGACGCTTTCAAATCTGAAACTGGACTAGTTCCCTGAATATGTGCAGTGACGTAAGTTGCATTTACGTGTTAAATATGTATATTCGTCATGTTTGACCACAAATGGAATTTACCCTTCACTACCTTCCCAAACTTGTACTCAGAGTGACCTTACAAGTCACAAGACAGGAATGACTGTTCATTTCCAAAATACTATCATAAATATTTGTTTTGCATTTCTAAATAGCAAGTTGATGTTAACCAATATATTTTCTTTAATGTTTTAGAAACAAGCCCTTTTTGAGAAAAAATGACTTATCATTTTAAAAATATTCAAGAAAATGGCTTTAAAAAAGAAGATATGGGAAAACGTACATCTGATTACAGAGAACAAGATGGAACATGTTGTGAATGTAAGAATGTTAGAAGTTGTTGCTCTGTAGAAAGTACTTTTCTGTGTATTTATATAAAAATTCTTTTGTAAAACTTTGCTTACACTTGCTCTACTTGCTTTGTACTAGGCACAGTTCTAGGCATTTCCCTATTATAGTTCAAGGTAAAAAGTAGACATATATATATAAAAATTAAAACAAACGAAAGGTTCAGTGGACATGCTTGCCTATACTGCAGTTCTAACCAATTTCCCTATACTTAAAATAATGTAATTTTTGCTACTGAAACTTGAAAAAGTTGTGTGTAAGATAATGGCTATTACATACCAACATAGTTTTCTGCTATGTTGCCAGCCAGAAAGAATAATAGACAGTACCAGAGAAAAACAAAGGGAAGAAGGAAGGGAGGAGTTAGAGAAGGAAGGGAAGTAAGGAAGAATGAAGGGAAATTAAGAAAGTTTAAAGGAGGAACATCAGGTCATAACTTTGTTATGCCTGATCTCTACCAGCTTCCTTTTACTTATAACATTATAAAACTGTAGGGGACTTTATCAAATCAATTTAATCAATAATATTAATTAAACTTCATGGCCAGAATGCAGAAATGTAGACTTGTTTTAATTATCTGTGACTATGTAGTATATCAGAAAAAACATGATCACCTTCCATGCAGTTATCATCATAGCATCCCATCAATCCTATCTCTGTCCCATTAATCTTTTTTCTAGGTGAGAGCCTACGTATGTCTCTACAGTAAATTACTAAATAATCTCCACTGGCTCTTAATTTAACCTAATTCAAATTCATTTTTTAAACTGCTACCTAATTATACTTTGAACTCTCTTCTGATTGTTTCTTCTCCTGGCCCCAAAACTTAAAGATCTCCATTCCCTCTCAAATGAAGCTCAGACTTCTTAGGCAACCAACCATTCATCACCATCTAGAGTCCCAACCAAATCTAATCTTTTTACTTTATTTCACATATCTCCTTGAAGAAGGCAGTTGTGACTTAAATGTTACACATATAGACTCTTGAGCCAAATTACTGAACTCCAAGCCCTGCTTTATCATTTTCTAATCATATAAATAACTTGGACAAATAACTTAACCTCTCTAAACCACAGTTTCATCACTGGAAAGCAAAGATAATACTCCTAAATAATTCCAATAAAGAGTTAAAAAGTTCTAGCCCATAATAAACACTCAGTTTATTTCATTGTCCAATCAAATAAGACTACTGACATCCTAAAATACAAATTACATTTCATACTTCTGTGCCTCTCTTTTCCAATTTTCTCAGCTTGGACTGACATGCTCACTGACCATCTATCCAAATCCTACAATTCTTTAAGATCCACTGTAAATGAAACTCCATAAAGTCTTTCATAATAACCCTAATTGGAACATCCCTCTCCTTTGAATCCCTATGGTACTTTGTGTCATTCTTGATGCACTTATTACATACTTCCAATTGTCTTAATCACCCATAATATTATAACCTTTGTGTTTCACAGATCACCTAGTACTGTATGTATGCTTGTAAGTATAGACTAAATATATGTTTCCTGAATGAACCAATTCAATCTGTCCAGCTCATTGAGATAATGACAGCAATGTCATGCTTCAGAAAAGAAATCACTTCAGTAACTATATACATTCCTTAGTCTTCAACATTAACTTTCTCATTTAATAGGATAAAAAAGTTTTAAGTAGATATTTTAAACATTTGTTACCTCAAATCCCCCTCTTTTGAAGTACAAAATAAATTAATTTAATTTATATTATCAAGGTGACAGAGAATAAGAATATTTGTTTCACAAATGAAATGAAATTATACCTCTGCAGACAGCTTCCTGAGGGACACAGAGCGAATGGGAGAGGAAGGGACCATCCAGTGAATCTGCTCCAGAGGGGAGGCAGATCGCTCTCACATTTTATATTGCTAATAAAATCCACTGAGCACACATGTTGTGAGGATCCTTTGCCCTCCCGAATTGTTAGGAACAGGAACTATAATCATCTGTATCATGAAGAAGGGATATGGATATGGTTGCTTATGCCAGGCTGTGGGGCACATCAAAGAACTGCAGTAGTCACTCTGGGCTGGTGGGTCTCCAGCCAGTAGCTGTGCTGGTATGCATCCCCACAAGGAGGAGATGATGTTTTACAGTTGAGCTGGGTGTAGCTTTTCCTCTCTGCCAGAAGAAAATTCTGTCCTTCATTTAACTTGAAGGGATTATACTTCAAGAATTATTGTCTTTCTTCCTATTTCACATCTCTCTGTCTTCTCCAACACCTCCCCACAGTCCCACATGTAAATTAGTATATGGCTTAATTCCTCTGGGGCATGAAAAGATAGTCTGTCTTGGGTAATTCTGTCATCACCATTATTAAAAATAAATATTTTATTATATTTCTTTAAGCTTATTCTCCAAAGAAAATTTCTGATGATATAAAGATAATTTACCCTGTTAGTGACCAGAAAACAAATAAAAGAGTTTATAGTAATTGAATAGTGTGATAAGAAATACTAAATAGTAATTTGGGAAAAGACTGTTTAGATGGCCTCTTTTGCTTAAATGCAGATAAATCCTCTGTTCTCTGTTGTCAAATGACTGGTTTAGAGTGATCCTTACCAACTATGATACAACCTCTATTGCTTTCAGAATTTGATCTGAAGTTACTGATTTAGTATTTTGAACTTAACATGATATCATTTTAGAAAAATTAAATGAAGGGTCTATTGCTATTAAATGAACAGTACATGAAACTTAACAAATTGCAAAATAATCTTATAATGCTCAAAATGATTTTAGAAAACTCTGAAGTGAGTCATAACTTAAGTACATTAACTGCAAAGCTGTGACAGGTACCTCTCACAGACACCAGAGAGGTGTCCCCTGAGTCATAGGGAGAGGGCTGTCCCAACCTCAATTCTTGTCATGCTTGTAGCAATAAATTCAAACGAGTGACTCCAGATAATATTTGCATTGTGTTAAAGTGAATTTATTTAAAAAAATTAAAGTGAATTTATTAAGAAAATTAAAGCATGCACATTTATTAAAGAAGCAAGGCAAGCAAATCTATACATCTGGTTTATGAAGTGCAGATGGGCTCTCAGCTAATTTGAAGAGTGAGGCGTTTCTCTTCTCTCCAATTTTTATTAATTTATTTTTTGTTACAGATGTTTTTCCTTTTTACCCCCTAGACCTCCTCTCCCCATCCTGCTGCCCCCCCAGCATTGTTGTCTATGTCCATTGGTTATGCATACATGCATATAAGTTCTTTGGTTCATCTCATCCATCCCCCCACTCCCTCCTCTGAGACTTATCAGTCTGAACCATACTCCTTTCTATGTCTCTGGGTCTATTTTGTTCATCAGCCCACCTTGTTCATTATATTCCACAAATAAGTGAGATCATGTAGTATTTGTTGACTTCTCTATTTAAACAGTGGGATGAGATAAGGCCGCACTCTTCCTCCCCACTCCTCCTTGCTGTTTTAATAGCTTCAGGGTGATTTGCACTTAGTAGTCTTTGGTTAGTGAGAAGTTGAATTAGGATTCCTCCTCTTCCCCCCCACCCCCTGCATTCTTTTGTGAGAAAGAGAGGTTTTAACCCTTCATTCTCAGGATAAGACTCTGCTATATGCACCTGCAAAGCTTTTTGGCTTTGTTTAATTTTCCTATCTCAGTTTCCCTATTCCTCCTGCCCTGAAATTATCGTAGCTTCTTACTATCCTATAACACAGCCACCGTGAACTCTATTGAAATATCACTTTATTATTCATCTCATACTGTGTTACTTCACATTGTCTATTAGAGCTCACTGGAACCCAAATGAGAGCATAAAAATCTTTCAAATATTACACTATCAAAAGTAAAAGGCTGATCAAAATTGAACAGTATTAATCTCCTCCCACTATTAAATTTCCAGGGAAAAAAATTAAAGTATAAAAATTAAATCCTTTGTTTTTATCAGTTAAAACCTAAAGAATTAAAAGGTCTGAGCTGGCGGGAGATCACATCCACAACACAATGCCAATGGAGAGCAAAATGGTTTTATTGCATGTGCCTGGGTGCCGGCGGGCTGAGCTGAAAAGGGTTCAGCATCAAATCAGGGTTGGGGTGTTGGTTATATACCCTACTTCTAGCTTCCAGCAGTTCCTGCTGATGCTCTACCTGGCCCATTGTCCACTTTTCGTTGGACTGGTCTGGTATCTCATCCTGCATCTGCTGTGTGATTCATTGTTTTGCAGATAATCCAGATAGTCCTTATCTGTACTCAACAGAAGGCTGAGCAAAGGTCATGAAAGCAACACAATTTTTCACAGTTTCCGCCTTTTGCAAGCTTTTACCTTTACCCTTTAAAACGTTACTAACCCTTTTCAGAATAAAGTCCAAAATCTTTTCTCCCTGGGTCTATAATTTGATTAGTCAGTCTCAATAAGATTCAGAAATCTGGGAATAAACAGGGTTGCCTTAGCTGAAGCTGTATTTCATTCTCAGAACCACTGAGGTTGAGGTAATTTATCTCTAAGCTTAGGGATCCTATGTTTAAATTCCAAAGATTTTTGTATAAAACACGGAAGAGTTCTTACAACACACACAATTATGACAACACCAGCCACACATCTACTAAAATGTGGGCAATCAATCTAAATTCTCAGTATCTAAAGCACTTATCTCACACAGGATGGTCTTCTAAAACTCTAGTGTTTAATGCAGCCCAGACTGGTCTTACTGATATAAAAAAACCTCAATAGAATTCAAGGAAAGGATGCTAGATGGAAAATATTGTTTTCAGCCTCCCCGGGTTACCAGTCTATCTGACAACTGTCCGGGATCAGACCTGTAAATTTAAGCATAGTTGGGAGACATATTCTATTAAAAGATGAATTCTAAAACTATATTGATACATATCGGGAAGGGGGGAGTTATTTATCTACTCTCATGTGAGTCATTCTTTTTGTGAATTTTAGAAATGTACAGTAATGACATCACAAGTTATGTATTATTAAAAGTGCCTCTTTTTCCCATTCACCATAATCAAACCTTCTTAGTTTCAATTTTATCATTGAACCCTCAGAACAGACTCTGTACAGTGTCACCACCTTTATGCCCTTATGGGCAGTGGGCCCCACAGGTTGTAGCTGGCAACTCTCAAGCAGAGTCAGAACCCTGAATTCCTTAAAGTCCCTGCTTCTGGTCTTGTTTCTGCATTTTTTTCATTCTCAAAAAAAGATCCTGAGGTATTTATTTGCTGTTAAATTACCCTAAAGCAAAATGGAGTTTTTTGGTAAAATTTCATGAATTTTAACATGTGCATGGATTTGTGTGACCTTTGTCACAATCACATAAGAACAGTTCCAACATTCTAAACATTTCCTTTTGTGGTCACATCTCCTTCCCTAATAACCCCCATTTAACCACTGATATGTTCTCCGTCAGTATGGTGTTTTGTTTTGTTTTGTTTTTTTTCTTGTTTAGAGAATGTCTTATAAACAGAATCATAAGAGCCCTGGCTGGTTTGGCTCAGCGGTTAGAGTGTCGGCCCGCGGACCAGGGAGTCCCGGGTTCGGTTCCCACTAAGGGCATGTGCCTCGGTTGCAGTTTGTCCCCGGCCCCAGCTGGAGTCATGTGGGTGGCGATCACTCGATGTATCTCTCTCACGTCGATGTTTCTCTCTCTCTTTCCCTTCCTCTCTCCCTTCCACTCTATCTGAAGATAAATGCAAAAATGTCCACGGGTGAGGATAAAAAACAAACAAACAAACAAAAACAGAATCATAAAGTATTTGACCTTTTGATAATGGCTTCTTTCACTCAGCATAATGCCTTTGAAATTCATTCAAGTTATTGCTTGTGTGAGTAGTTTAATCCTTTTTATCACTGAGAGTATTCCATTGTATGTATACAGAGTTTGTTTATATATTCACCAGTTGAAGAAAATCTGGGTTATTTCCAGGTTTTGGTGATTATGAATAAAAAGGTTAGTAGTATTTGCATTCAGCTTTTTGTGTGAACAAGGAATTATTAGATCATGTAGTAAATGTATGTTAAAATTAAAAATAACTGTCCCAGTTTTCCAGAGTGCTATAACATTTTGCATTTCTATGAGTAATGCAAGAGAGATTCGTTTGCTATGCCTCCTTGCAACCATTGATATTATCTGCAACTTTCATTTTACCCATTCTAATAGATGTAGTGGTATCTCATTGTGGTTTTCATTTGCATTTCCTGATGGATAATGATGCTGAATATGCCATTTGCCTTTTGTAAATCCTGCTTGGTGAAGTATCTTTTGAAGCTTTTAGTTCATTTTTAATTGGGTAGTTTTCTTTCTTTTTTTTTTTTTATTAATTTATTTTTGTTACAGATGTTTCTCCTTTTTTCCCCATTGATACCCTCCTCCCCATCCCCCTACCCCGTCCCCAGCTTTGTTGTCCATGTCCATCAGTTATGCATACATGCGTATAGGTTCTGTGGTTTATCTCTTCCCTCCCCCCCACCCCCTCTTCTGAGGGTTGTCTGTCTGTACCCTACTTTCACATCTCTGGGTCTACCCTGTTCCCCAGACTGTTATGTTTATTATGTTCCACAAATGAGTGAGATCATGTGATATTTGTCTTTCTCTGCTTGGCTTGTTTCGCTTAGGATAATACTCTCGAGGTCCCTCCATGTCATCTCAAAGGATAAGAGATCTTTCTTTCTTACAGCTGCATAGTATTCCATTGTGTATATGTACCACAGCTTTTTTATCCATTCATCCACTGATGGACACTTGGGCTGTTTCCAGATCTTAGCTATTGTAAGCAGTGCTGCTGTGAACATGGGGGTACATGTATTCTTTCTGATTGGTGTTTCAGGTTTCTTAGGGTATATTCCTAGAAGTGGGATCACTGGGTCAAATGGCAATTCAATTTTTTTGGGTAGTTTTCTTACTGTTGAGTTTTGAGTGTTATTTATATATTCTGTAAACAAGTATGTTTCAGATATGTGATTTGTAAGTATTTTCTCTCTGTGACTTGCCTTTTCATTGATTATTCCTTGCAGATACTGCACTGTCTTGATTATAGTAGCTTTTTATTGTCTTAAATCAGGTATAATTCCACCAAATGCATTTTTTCTTCTTTATAATGTTTATGGCTATTTTAATTCATTTGCCTTTTCCATATAAATTTTATAGTCAGCTTGTCTACAAAAATTATGTTGGTATTTTGAATGAAGTACATGAAATCAATCTACATATCAATTTGAGGAGAAAAGAAGTCTTTACTATACAGGATCTTCCAATCCATAAATATGGTATCTCTATTTGTTTAGGTTGTCCTTGATTTCTTTCATACAGATTTTGTAGTTTTCAGCACAGAGATCTTGTATATGTTGTGTTATATTTTTACATAAATCATTTTGTGATGCTATTGTACATGGTATTTTAAAAATTTGGTTTCCAATTGTCCATGGCTATTGTTGTTACTATATCTTTTTGTATATATATATTTAGGTATTGTTCTAGGTAACAGTGTACTTGCTTAGCATTTTACAATCAATTATGAATAAATATTTTACCTTTTAAAGTGTAATGTAGAAACTTTACCACTATATATGTCTCTTTATCTCTCTCCCCTTTGTTATAGTTGTTATGTATTACATCTACATACACCAAACATCCACTTAGACAATGTAATACATTTGATTTTAATAGTTACCATTTTGGTTGTCCTTTAATTCCTGATATCCCAGGTTTCTTTCTTTTATCAATCTATAGAACTTCTCTTAACATCTCTTTTAGAACAGATGTTCTGGGACTGAATTATCTTAGTTTTTTTTAATCTAAGACTGTCTTTATTTACCTTCATTCCTGAAAGATACTCTTTTCATTTGATATAGAATTGTAAGTTGACAGGTGTTTTTTTTTTTTTCTTTTTCCAGATCTTAAAAAATGTTTCACTTTATTGTGATCCTCATGGTTCCAATGAAATAACTACAGTGTTTGAATTGTTAATCTTCTACAAGTAATGTGACATTTTTCTATGGTGTTTAGGATTTTTTGTTTTTGTAAGGGGGTAGTTTTCAGCAGTTTGATTATGATGTATCTTGGTGTGAATTGTTTTGTTTTTATTTTTCCCCTTTTTAACCTTCACCGAGTTTCTTTAAACTGTTTTTATTTGTTGCCAAATTTCCCTTAAGCAGATCTCCTTCCTGAACAAAGAAAACTATTATTCAAATCTGGTGATTATCATAACCATTATTTAAAAATATACTCACTACATGGATATGTACCCTTAAACATATGTAGACATATATGTATAGATACCTTTATTAAGATATTTTAATGTAACTGATATGCTGTTGTGACTTGCTTTTTACACTATGCTTTATGTTTCAGAAGTTTTATCTATGTGTTGCCTGACACTTCATTTCATTACAAGCCTTATCCCATTATGTGACTGTACCACAATTTACACATTGGATTTTTGTTGTTGATAGAATTATCTGTTATTTGAATAATCTTGTGCTGAACATTCTTGTACATATATAACTGCTGGTACTCGTGGACAAGAGATTCTTTAGGGGTTACATACCTAGGTATAGGATTTCTGAGTCATGTTTCCTCTTCTGAGAAATTATCTTTTCAAATATCTTGTCCATTTTTCTACTGGGTTGTTTTTCTTATGGATTTGAAAGATTTTTAAATTTTTTTTTAGTAATACCAGACACTCAATATATACATATATATGATATAGCAGATTTCTTCCAATTTATGGTTTGTTTCCGTCCTCATCTTTCTTTTCTTAAAAATATATGTTTTTATTGATTTTTTAGAGAGAAAGAAACATTGATGTGAGAGAGAAACATTGATTGGCTGCCACCTGCATGCACGCCCCTTTCCCCTCCACCTCCCCTCCCCACTGGGGATCAAGCCCAAAACCCAGGGCATGTGCTGTGACCCGGGAATCAAACCAGGACCTCTCAGTCCATGGGATGACGCTCAATCCACTGAGCCACACCGGCTGGACATATTCTTTTTATCTTTTGATGTATAGAAGTTCTTGATTCAATGTAATAAAATTTTACATCTTTTTCCTTCATAGTTTGTATATTTTGTTACTTTTTAAAAAGTCCTCACCCAAGGATATTTTTCCATTGACTTTTAGATAGGGTGGAAGGGAGGGAGGGAGAGAGAGGAGGAGGATTAGGGGGGGAGAGAGAGAGAGAGAGAGAGAGAGAAACATCAATGTGAGAGAGACATATCAATTGTTTGCCTCCCACACAACCCCAACTGGGGCCAGGGATTGAACCTGCAACCCAGGTATGCCCATGACTGGGAATCAAACCTGAGACCCTTCAGGCCATGGGCTGACACTCTAACCACTGAGCCAAACCTGCCAGGGCTATTTTGTTATGAGTTCAATTTATATTAGTTACCTTTGATATGGCAAATGTATTAATCTTTTGTCTTATTTATGTGGCAAATATTTCCACAGTTCCACAGTTTTGTTGATGACTTTATTTTTAGCTTTTCTTCTTCTTTTTTTTTTATCCTCACCGAAGACATTTTCCCATTTTGTGTTCAGATAGAGTGGGAGGGAGAGAGAGGAAGAAAGAGAGAGAGAGAGAGAGAACATCGACATGAAAGGGACACATTGAGTGGCTGCCTCCCGCACGAGCAACCAGGGCCGGGGACAAATTGCAACTGAGGTACGTGCCCTTAGCGGGAACCGAACCCGGGTCTCTCTGGATCGCAGGCCGATGCTCTAACCGTTGAGCCAAACCGACTTTTTTTTTTTTTTTAGCAAAGCTGATTAATAAATGATGGGGTGTCTTTTCACCAGGAGGCATGTAATATCGCATTGTCTTTCCCTTTGTGATATTAGCAGCCATTTATGTCCAAAACCCAGATCTTGGAATGTTTTAAATTCTATCATTGCTTCATCATAGATAAGCAGGAATATTTCTGTAAAAAGAAACTTTCCTTCAACCACTGTTTGGTTACACTGTGGTATAGGATGCTTAGGAAAAGCAGACTGATGCTTAATATTTTACTATCATTTATCAGTTTTCAATATAATGAATGGTTTAGTAGCATCCTCCAATACTGAGTAATTATTTTTTGTGTCATTATGAATTCATGAATTTAAATTTGATGTGCTTCAATATGTTGCTGTTATTATTATGTTTATTAATGCTGAAATTGTTACAGGTCTGGCCCATGGGAGCCCCTTAAGTATAACTCTTCGAGTCCTTTGTGACATAACCCTAATGATTTTTGATAGCTTCTTTGCTGTCTGGAAAGACAGGATTATCCAAGCTTATCTTGTACACTTTTAATTGCTTCAACACTATTGAGGTTTATTGGCATCTTTGGAAAGATAAAGTGACCATATATAGATGGACCTATTTCTGGACATTCTCTTCTGTTTTGTTGATCTATTTGTCTGTCTTAATCTTAACACTACTCTCTTAATTACTGTAAGTTTATAATAAATTTTGAAATTTGGCAGTTTGTGTTCTCTAACATTTGTTATTCCTCAAGATTGATGTAGTTCTCTAGGGCCTCTGCACTTCCATAGAAATTTTACAACCAGCTTTCCAATTTCTACAACATAGTCTGCTGGGATTTTATTTGGGTTTACCTTTCATTTCTTTTTCTGGCGAGGACCTCCAGGTGATGTTAAACAAAATGGTGATTGTGTACATGCATCCTAATCTTGTTCCAAAACATAAGGGAAAGGGATAGATATAAATTTGAATATTAGCTCTAGACCCTTGAAGATAGCTTTTCTCAGAGAAAGGACATCACCCCCTCATCTTCCTAGTTCACTAAGAGGTTTGGTCATGAACGGGTATTGAATTTTATCGTATTATTTTGGTGCATCTTTGAGATGATGATCTAAATTTTCTCCTTTTTTTCCACTTAATGTGGTCAATTACTTTGACTTTTTAAAAAATTTATTTATTTATTTATTTATTTATTCCATCACCATTTATCCCCTCTATGTCCTCTTCCACCTCCACCTACCCTCCCCCCCAATCCTTGCAGTCTCCACACTGTTGTCCATGTCCATGAGTACTTTGACTTATTTTTGAATGTTAAACCAACACTGCATTCTTAGGATAAACCTCATTTATTCATTCTCTTTATTATACATTATTTTTCAGCTTATTTATAATTTTTGTATCTGCTCATGGGGAATATTGACTGAGGTTTTCTTTTCTTGTAATATCTTGCAGTGATTTTGGTATTGCAGTGATCCTGGTCTCAAAATATGATTTGGGTAAGACATCTACTCCTATTCAGTTTTTTTGGAAGAGTTTGTGTACAATTAGTGTAATTTCTTCTTAGCTATTTGGTATAATTCAGAAGTGAAGTCACGTGAGCCTGGAGTTTTCTTTGTGGAAATGTTTTTTACTATATATTTAATTTCTTTAATAGAGATGAGGTTCTTCATATTATCTATTTATTCATAAATGAAATTTGGTAGTTTGTGTTCTAGGAATTTTCACTTGCATATAAATATTTTTAAATTATCGCCATACATTTTTCATAGTATTCCATTATTATTTTTAGTATGATCTATGAGCTCTGTTGTGTTGTTATTTCTTACTTTTCTGATACTAGAAATTTGTGTCTTCTCTTTTTTCTGATCAATCTGGTTCATCTCTTTTTGAACTTCTCAGAGTCAGCTGTTAGTTTCATTTTTTCTCCTGTTTTTCTATTTCCTTGATTTTTACTTTGGTCTTTACTATTTCTTTTTTCCTGCTTACTAAATATTGACAAGATATGGGAGAATTGAAATGTGATGCACTATTAAATAGTATGTAAAATGGTAAAACTATTTTAGAAAACAGTTTGGCATTTCTTAAAATTTAAACACATATATACTGTATGACCCAGTCATCCCACTACTAGGTATTTACCCAACAGGCATGAAAAAAGTATGTCCACACAAAGACTTGTGCATGAAAGTTCATAAAGGTTTAGTTGCAAGAGGCCAAAATTGTAAGCAACCCAAACAATAGGAAATGGATAAAAAATTGACCTATCTGTACACTGGAAATATTCTCAGAAAAAAAGTGAACAAATTATTAGTACATGTGACATTATATTGAGTGACAGAAGCCAGGCAAAAAAATAAGAGTACATACTATATGATTCCATTCATTTAAAATTCTAGAAAAGTCAAGATAATCTTGTGTGAGAAGAGCAGTGTTGTCAGGGGATGGTAGAAGAAAGATGGATGGATTACAAAGGTGGGTGAGAAATCTTTTGAGGGTATTGGAAATATTTTGATTGCAGTGATGGTGTCACAGTTGTAGACATTTAAAAATTGATAAAACCATTCAATTTAAATAACCATAATTTATTATATTTCAATCATACTTAAATAAGATGTTGCTTTTTTAAATATGCTTTTATTGATTTTTTTTTAGAGAGAGGAAGGGAGAGAGAGGTAGAAACATCGGTGTGAGAGAGAAACATCCATCAGCTGCCTCCTGCACACCCCCTACTGGGGATGGAGCCCACAACCCGGGCATGTGCCCTAACTGGGAATGGAACCAGGACCTCTCAGTCCATGAGATGATGCTCAATCCACTGAGCCACACCAGGCAGGCTCTTCCTCCTCTTTTTAATCCTCCAAACATTTGCTGTGAAAGCAGTCTTCCTAAAAAACAGCTTTGGTTACTCAAGTTTTTAGTGGTTTTCCAATGCAGACTGAATGAAATGAAAACAGTTTTTCTGGCCATGGTCTGTGGTTAGTTACAAGGGTTAAACTGGTCATAATATTAAATAAATTAGGATCAGAAGTTAAGGATTCGAGACTTGTCCTTGGAACTGATGGTGAACCACTGGAAATTTGTAGTCAGTGCTCATTCAAATAGGTTATGTTATCCTTTTAGACACTTCCTTAACTCAAATAAATCCCCCATTGTGGTAACCCAGTGATTGTGGTTGCTCAGCAGGGACAACACTGCATCAGTTCTATTCATTAATATTCACTCTTTTTCCAGCAATATTATGTTCTCATATTTAAATGTATTTCTTCTTTTTCTAGGACCTATGTACATCTCAGCTCAAGATTCAACTATTTCAGCTCAAATTTCACCCATAAGAACTTTTCCCAGACCTTCACAGTCTTATTTTGGTCCTACAAAAGTTGAGGGATATATTTCTTTTGCCCCAAATGCAAACGGAATTAATGAGGAACCATCTTAACACCATCATTGGTATAAAAAATTCATAAAGTGACCATACAGAACAGCTTTATTCCCTATAATTAATCATGCCATAACATTTTAATAATCCTAGGATATCCTTCCTAGAGTACAACATGGCAGTTCACAGAATGTACTTGTAGCCTTAAGAGGAAGTATCGAATTGGGTTTCTTTAACTGGCTTTGACTAGTACTGATAGATTGTTCAGAGACAGCCATACTATCTCTCCTAATTCCCTTTGACCAGTGATCAGTTACCTGTTGGAAAATTGCCAGCAAAGATTTAGGGTACAGCTTCTGAATATAACATGATTTCCCCCTATGGCTTGCCAACTTGTTATTATAGGACTCATTACATCTTCCATTCCATTAGTAGCACAGTGTTAACTGGTTCAGCTGTGCTAAAGAGGTAACATGGATTGAAAGAGATTTCAGTAAACTGAAAATTTATTAAATTCATTCCAAATGAATTCTACCTGATTAGGGTGAAAAGTGGCATCATTTTCTGTGTCCTCTAGTGCATAATATATAACAGACTACAGTATGCATCACTTCTAAAATACAGTATGTTGCCTGGCTGGTTTGGCTCAATGGTTAGGAGATTTGGCCCGCAGACCTAAGAGTCATGGGTTTGATTCCCAGTCAAGGGCATGTACCTCTGTCGTAGGTTCAATCTCTGGCCCTGGTTGCGGTCATGCAGGAGGCAACCAATCAATATGTCTCTCTCACATTGATGTTTCTCTCTCTCTCCTTCCCACCCTCTCTTCCATCCTATCTAAAAATCAATGGAAAAATATCCTTGGGTGAGGATTAAAAAATAAAATAAAATGTAGTGTATTTATTATTATGTATTTTATGGTATGCTTCTCTGTAGTGGAGTTTTAGTATAAATAAATATTTCAAAGTTCAATGTTCTACGTCAGTATCTACATTAAGTATGCTAAGAGTCATAAAAATATTTCTTAACAACTTTGACATTTAAAGTTCTCATATTGCACAACACATTTCTAAAGCTATGTCCTTTATTAAAAACAAAACAAAACAAAACAAAAAGCTCCTTTAAAAACAGTATCTAAATTTTATAATTTACTCTTTTTGGGTAATGTGTGTATTATTAAATTTTCCATTCACATTGATCTTAAATGAATATCATATGCCCACAAATATCTAATTTATGAGAAATAAATAGCATTTCATTAATGTAACTATTCATCCTGTTTCCAACATGTTGTGTACAGGCTACCACTGTCAGAAAATGTATTGCTGGTGGCCTATGTTTATCTTTCAGAACTGGTAAAAAAAAAAAAAGAGAAGTCTATTACTTTGGATTTACCTCCATGAGCAGGTTGAATTCTTAGACAAGTCTAGAGAGCTAGATCCCTATGTATTCAGATAACTTGTTCTGTTTTCTAACTTTACTTACTTTCCTATAGTGTTAGCTTTGTGAAAAAACTAACCTTTTGTCCCATTGAGTTGATTAACTTCCTTACTTACTGATCAGTGCACTCCAGAGTTAGTTTTATTTATTTATTTAAAAAAAATTTTTTTTTAAATTCTCACCTGAGGATATTTTTCTACTTATCTTCAGATAGAGAGGGAGGGAAAGGGAGAGAGAGAGAGACATTGACGTGAGAGGGACACATCAACTGGTTGCCTCCCGCATGACCTTGACCAGGTCCTGGGATGACCCACAACTGAGGTATGTGCCCTTGGCTGGAATTGAACCTGCGACTCATTGGTCCACAGGCCGACGCTCTATCGCTGAGCCAAACTGGCCAGGGCAGAGATAGTTAATTTTAGAATACCAGTGAACACTATTGTTCAGAAAAGAGTCAACATAGCAGGCTTGAGACTACTGTTTTTAGAAGGGCCTGCTTGCAAGGTTGGCTTTTGGCTAGTGTTTTGGAATTTGGTTTTTCTAACATTCCCTACCTGACATAGAACTTTTTCTAACTGAATAGGTGGGGCACTGTACCTAGATTCTGAAAATAATGCAATTTTTGCTGAACATGTGATTACCTTTCGGGAGGCTAGAATCTTTGTATGCACTAAGGTGGGGTGTCTTCTTGACCAGCTTTCAAGAAAAACCTTGAGTACCAAGTTTCTAATGGATTTCCCTGGGCAGAAACATTGCACTCATTTCTGCATTTTTTTTTTTTTTTTATTGCTGGAAAAAAGAACATGTCCAAGCATGCCCTCCCATAGAAGAGAGAGAGCATAAGGAAGTCTATGCATGGATTGTTTCCAGACTCAGCCTGTGTCTTTTCTCCTTACTTATCCTATAATGTATTCTTTTTCGTAATAAATCTTAAATGTGAGAAAAATATATTGAGTCCTGTGAGTCTTTTAAAAATATATATATATTTTTATTGTTGACATTATTACAGTTGTCTCCCATTTTCCCCCCATTTTCTTCCTCACCCAGCTCCTACCTTCCCCCACCCCTCCACACAGGCTTTCACCACACTATTGTCTATTTACATGGGCTATGCATATAAGTATATATGTTTTTTGGTTTAACTCTTCTTGTACCCCACCCCCTGAGTTATGTCAGTCTGCTCCATGCCTTGGGACTTATTTTGTTGGTCAATTCATTTTGTTTATTAGATTCCAAAAATAAGTGAGATCATGTGAAATTTGTATTTCTCTGATTGGCTTATTTCACTTAGCATAACTGTCTCCAGGTCTATCCATGCTATCTCAAAGGGTAAGAGATCTTTCTTTTTTACAGCTGCTGGTGGGAGAGAGGGCACCTCCCCTGCGCTCCAAGTGGGCAGGGGTAATCCTCCTTCCTGGCCCTACTGTCCAGTCCCTGTTCTGTTCACCAGCATGAGTTTCTCCTAGAAATAAAGTCCCCTAGATTCAATGCTGGGTGTATCCTTCAGAGCACTCCACTGAAGGCTGGCCCCGACCTCCACTCTGTGGTCCTTCCTGCTGACACAGATGAAGGCCAACTTCTCAGGCTAGACGATGGTGGAAGCTAGTGCAACTCCATCCAGGGATTTCAGCCCCAGGCTTCCGCTGCTGCAGCCAGTCCAAGGTCTCCAGAGCCAGCACCCTCCGGGTCACCTCTCTCTGTGCCAGGCACTCCCGTCTCACCCACAGATCTGCAGCCTCTTGAGTCTCTGTCTGGTCCTCAATTCAAGCAGCCCCAGAGCTGAGGAGGCTATAGCTCCCTTCCCAGCCTTAAGCACAGTTCCTATCCCCGACCTCTGACAGCAGCTTAGCTCTTGGGTGGCTGTGGTAGCTGGTGGCAGTGGTGGTGGTGGTGGTGGTGGCTGGTAAGTCCAGGGTGGGTCCTCCAATGGGGAGAATGTGAAAGAAGCCACAAAAGCAAATTCAAAGCACTGAAGCAACATCAATTTATGTAATAGAGCCCAAGGAGAGAGAAGTAAAAAGACCTGTTGCTGAGCTTGACATGTCCATGTGCTCAACAACCATGGCTGTAACAGACTCTTCTTGGGAGAAAAAGCCACAGTGTAATAAGAAACATGACTGTCAGTGACCAGATATCTATGGAAAGAGTAGAAATCTTCAGAAATTCTGTCCAGAATGTACCTTAATTTGGCATAAAATAATGCTAAAATGGTTCTAGTCTTCTCCTAAGCCTGGTAATATTTATAGGATAAGAAAAATAATTAACAGATTAAGCCGTAAAACTCAATTGAGGGAATGCAGATAATAGAGAACTAGATTAGTTAGAAGTCCAAGGAGAACATAAAATGGAAACCATATAAGAGAAGTGAAAGCTAATTATATCTATTACTTAATAGATTCCAGCCCTTTTGTATTTTAACTAGTAAATACCCATTGAAAATTCTGTGGAGAGAAGCCTTATGCAGGTAGGATGTAACCAGAAGGTGGGCCAAGGTAGGAGGAAATAAAATTCAGATTGTTTAGCTTAGAATTGAAAATTATTTGAAGAAATAATGACTAAAAAAATTCCCTAATTTGGGAAATCCAGGTCCAGGAAGCCCAGAAAGTTCCAAATAAGATGAACCCAAAGAGAGTCTCATCAAGACACATTATCATTATAATAGTAAAAAATAAGGATAAAGAGTGAATCTTAAAAGCAGCAAGAGAAAAACAACTTATTACATGCAAGGGAAATCCCATAACGATACCAGATTTTTTAGCAGAAAGTTTATAGACCAGAAAGGAATGACATGATATATTTCAAGTGCTGAAAAGAAAACATTTCCAACCAAGAATTTTCTATCTGGTAAGGTTATTCATATTTGAAGGTGTGATTAAGAGATTTCCAGATAACCAAAAGCTAATGTTCATCATCACTAAACTGGCCTAACAAAAAATGTTAAAAGGACTTTTCTAAGCTGAAAAGAAAATGCACTAATTAATAATAAGAAAACATATGAAAGTAAAAATCTCACTGGAATAGATAAATATATAGTAAAAGTAGTTTATCAATAATCTATAAAGCAAGAATGAAGGTTAAGAAATATAAGAAGTAAAATTAACTAAAATTACAATAATTAGGGGAAGCATAAAGTAAAATAAATGTAAAAGGTGTCATCAAAAAATAAAACAAGGGGGGAGTAAAATTATAAAGCTTAGAAATGTGTTTAAATTTAAGTTGCTAACAACTTAAACTAGCTTGTTATATATTTATGATGTTATATGTGAACCTCACAGGAACCACACACAAACACTATAGTAAACACAATAACACTAAACAAAGCCATCAAACCACAAAGGAAGAGAAAGAGAAGAAGAAAGAAACAAAGTAACTACAAAAGCAACTGGAAAACAAGTGACAAAGTAGCAATAAATACATACTTATCAATAACTACTTTAAATGTAAATGGACTAAATCTACCTATCAAAAAACAGTGGTTGAATGGATAAAAATACAAGACTCATCTATATGCTGCTTACAAGAGATTTATTACAGAAGTAAGGACACACACAGACTGAATATAAAAGGATGGAACAAATATTTTATGCAAATGAAAACAAAAAGCTGTATAGTTATAATCATATCAAACAAAGTAGACATTAAAACAAAGACTGTAATAAAAGACAAAGCATGGCACTACATAATGCTAAAGGGGGCAATGAAGCAATAGACTACAACATTTATAAGTATATATGCACTTAATATAGGAGTACCAAAATATTAATGGACCTAAAGGGAGAAATTGACAGCAGTACAATAATAGTAAGGGTCTATAACACTCCACTTACATCAATAGATAGATCATTGAGACCAAAATCAATAAGGGAACATCAGCCCTAAATAATATATTAGACCAGATAAATGTATACAAGGTAGGGCAAAAGTCAGTTTACAGTTGTTTTATGGAAAATAATACAACTAATAAATAATATTACAAGAATAAATTCTATTTTTTGTACTCACAACTGTAAGCCTACTTTTGCCCCACCCTGTACATGCACATACACAGCGTTTAATCCCAAATGAGTAAAATACACATTATTCTCAAGTGGACTTAGAACATTATCCAGCATAAATCACATGTTAGATCACAAAACAAGCCTCAATAAATTCAAGAAGAATGAAATTATATCAAGCATCTTTTCTGACCACAACTGTATGAAACTAGAAAACAATTATAAGAAAAAACAAAACAAAACTGGAAAACCCACAAAAACATGGCAATTAAACAACATGCTACTGAAAAACCAATGAGTCATAAAAAAAATATCAAAGAAGAAATAAAAAAACACCTTGAAACAAATGAAAACAGAAATACAGCAGACCAGAATTTATGGGATGTATCAAAAGCAGTACTATGAAGGAAGTTCAGAGTAATACAGGCCTACCTTAAGAAACAAGAAAAGTCTCAAACTACCTAACTTTACATCTATATTAACTAGAAAAAGAACAAAGGAAGCCTAAAGTTATTAAAAGGAAGGAAATAATAAATATCAGAGCAGAAATAAATAAAATAGAAGCTAAAAAGGCAATAGAAAAAAACCAACGAAACAGTTTGTTCTTTGAAAGGATAAAATAAAAAAACCTTTAGCTAGACTAACCAAGGAAAAAAAAGGGCTCAAATAAAATCAGAAATGAAAGACAAGTAGTCTGGCTGGTGTGGCTCAGTGGTTGAGCGTCAACCAAGAGGTCGCCGGTTCGATTCCTGGTCAGGACACATGCCCAGGTTGTGGGCCCGATCACCAGTGGGGGGCATGCAGGAGGTGGCCAATCGATGTTCTCTCTCATCAATGCTTCTAAAAAAAAAAGAGAGAATTAGTTACAATGGATACCACAGAAATACAAAGGATCACAAGAGACTGCTACATACAATTATACGCCAACAAATTGAAAACCTAGAAGAAATGGATGGATTACTAGAAACATACAATCTTCTTAGACTGAATCATGAAAAAAAAAAAAGGTCAATTATTAGTAAAAATATTGGATCAATAACCAAAATTACCAACAAATAAAAGTCCAGGACCAGACTGCTTCACTGATGAATGTTTCCAAACATTCAAAGAATATTAATACTTAATTCTTCTAAAAATTGCCCCCCAAATTGAAGACAAACAAAGGCTTCCAACACATTTTACAAGACCAGCATCATCCTCATACCAAACCAGACAATACACCACATAAATATAGAGCATATAATGGAGAAGACTCTGTTCAATAAATAGTGTTAGTAAAACTGGACAGCCACATGCAAAAAAAAATGAAACTAGACCACCATCTTACACCACACACAAAATTAACACAAAATGGATTAAAGACTTGAATGTAAGACCTGAAATAATAAAATTCCTAGAAGAAAACAGAGGCAACAAGCTCCTGGATGTTTTTGTGAAATTGACTCCAAATGCAAGGGAAACAAAATAAAAATAAAAGCAAAAATAAATAAAAGGGATTACATCAAACTAAAAAGTTTCTGTACAGTGAAGGAAACCTTCATTAAAACAAAAAGATAACCTAATGAATGGGAGAAGATACTTGCAAATCATACATCCAATAAGGGGTTAATAGCCAAAAATAAATAACTTGTGCAACTCAACAATAATTAAAAAAAAAAAAACTTGATTAAAAATGGGTGGAGGAATTTTTCAAAAGAAGATATACAGATGGCCAACGGGTACATGAAAAGATGTTCAACATCACTAATTATTAGGGAATTGCAAATCTAAACCACACACCTGTAGAATGGCTATTATAAAAAGATAAGATACAACAAATGTTGGCGAGGATATGGAGAAAAGAGAATCCTCATACACTGTTGGTGGGACTATAAATTGGTGCAGTCACATGGAAAACAGTATGAAGTTTCCTTGAAAAGTTAAGAATAGAGCTACCACATGATCCAGCTATTCCATTTCTGATATTTATCTGAAGAATATGAAAACACTAATTTGGAAAGATATATGCACCCCTATATTCATGCAGCATTATTTATAGCAGCCAAGATATGGAAGCAACTTACTTGCCCAATAATGAATGAATGGATAAAGAAGTTGTCATGCCCTGGCGGGTTTGGCTCAGTGGTTAAAGCGTTGGCCTGAGGACAGAAGGGTCACGGGTTCGATTCTCAGTCAAGGACACTTACCTGGGTTGCAAGTTCCATCCCCAGTCCCAGTCAGGGTCGTGTGGGAGGCAACCAATCAATGTGTCTCTCTCACACTGAGGGTGTAATGCAAAATGGAATAAGTCAGAAAGAGAAAGACAAATACCCTATTATTTCACTCATATATGAAAATAAAAAAATAGATATACAAACAAACAAAACATAAAAAAATTGAATAGATGCAGAGAATAGATCGGTGGTGACCAAAGAGTAAAAGGGTAAGGTGATTGGTGACAGGGGAGAAGGGAGTCAATTGTATAGTAATGGATAGTAATGAGACTTTTGGAAATGATTATTTTTTAGTATAAACAAATGTTGAATTATAATGTTATATACCTAAAACTTACATAATGATATTAAAAAAATGTTTTAGTGTAACATTAGCAAAAGTCAAAATAGATTGTGTGAATAATAATCTCAGTAATAATAGCCTTTTTTGAGATTCTAACAAACATCAAAATAAAGGTATTCTCGCCCTGGCTGGTTTGGCTCAGTGGTTAGAGCATCGGCCCGCGGACTGGAGAGTCCCAGGTTTGGTTCCTGCTAAAGGTACGCACCTCAGTTGCAATTTGTTCCTGGCCCCAGTTGGGGTCATGTGGGTGGCAACCACTCGATGTGTCTCTCTCACATCAATGTTTCTCTCTTCCTCCCTCTCTCCCTCACGCTCTAGCTGAAGATAAATGCAAAAATGTCCTGGGGTGAGGATAAAAAAAAAAAAAGGTATTCTCATAAAAGTTATGGCCATGAAATTACAGATGACTTCACAACAAATAGATCAGACCACTGGTTATGATTGACCTGGTAAGCTTCTGAATTGACTAGTTATATCTGTTCCTTTCATTTATTTATTTTTTTAAACTCATCTTTATTGTTGAATGTGTTACAGATGTCTTCCCTTTTTTTCCCCATTGACCCCCCTCCTCCCCAATCCCACTCCTCTCCAGCCTTCCCCACACTATCGTTGGTGTCCGCTGTTTATGCATAGAAGTTCTTTGGTTTATCTCATCCCGCCCTCCCTCCCCCCTTCCCTTTGAGTTTCATCAGTCTAATAACCAATTTGTACTTCTTAATTCCTTCATCTTTTTCACCCATCTCCCCAGCCCCCACCCATCTGGCAAGCAACAAAAAGTTCTCAGTGTCTATGAGTCTGTTTCTGTTCTGCTTGCTCATTTTGTTTGTAGATTCAATTGTTGATAGATATGTATTAATTGCCATTTTATTGTTCATATTTTTGTTCTTCTCCTTCAAGAAGACCCTTCAACATTTCATATAATACTGATTTGGTGGTGATGAACTCCTTTAGCTTTTTCTTGTCTGGGAACTCTTGATATGTCCATCAATTCTAAATGATAGTTTTACAGGATAGAGTAGTCTTGGTTGTAGGTCGTTACTTTTCATCACCTTGAATATCTCTTGACACTTCTTTCTGGCCTGAAAAGTTTCTTTTGAGAAATCAGCTGACAATTTTATGGGAGCTCCTTTGTAGGTAACAAACTGCTTTTCTCTTGCTGCTTTTAAGAGTCTCTCTTTGTATTTAACCTTTGGCATTTTGATGATGATGTGTCTTGGTGTGGACCTCTTTGGGTTCATCTTGTTTGGGACTCTCCATGCTTCCTGGACTTGGTTGTCTGTCTGTTTTCTTCACCAGTTAGGGAAGTGTTCTGTCATTATTGTTTCAAATAGGTTTTGAATTTCTTGTTCTCTCTCTTCTCCTTCTGGCACCCCTATGATGGGAATGTTGGCATGCTTGAAGTTGTCCCAGAGGCTCCTTACACTATCCTCATTTTTTTGGATTCTTCTTGCTGTTCTGATTGGGTGTTTTTTGCTTCCTTATATTCCAAATTGATGGTTTGCTTCTTAGCTTCACCTACTTTACTATCAATTCCTTGTAAATTATTCTTTATTTCAGTTAGTGCATCCTTCATTTCTGGCTGGTCCTTTTTTATGTTGCTGATGTTCTCACTAAGTTCCTTGGAGGTCTCCTTAAGTTCCTGGAAGGTCTCACTAAGTTCCGTGAATGTCTCACCAAGTTCCTTGAACAACCTTATAACCTGTGTTTTGAACTCTGCATCTGATTGATTGCTTATCTCCATTTTGTTTAATTCTTTTCCTGGAGTTTTGTTCTTTTCTTTTATTTGGGACATGTTTATTTGTCTTCTCATTTTGGCTGCCTCACTGTGTTTGTTTCTATGTATTAGCTAGAGTTGCTATGTCTCCTAGGCTTCATAGGGTGGCCTATTGTTGTAGGTGTCCTGTAGGATCCAGTGGCACAGCGTACCTGATGACTCCAGCTGGGCCCTCGAGGTGCACCCCTAGTGTGGACTGCACAGCCTTCTGTTGTAATTGAGTCTTGATTGCTGTTGGTACGTCAATGGGAGTGATTTACTCAGGCTGATCAGCTGCAAGGACTGGCTGTGCCCACTGACCTCTGACTAACTTGGAGGATCAGCTGTGTAGTGGCCCACCACACAGAGCAAGGTTTACTTCACTAGGGCTCTGGTACCCACTGAGTCCACTCATTGAGTGTGTCACTTGTGGAGGTGGTTGGGTGGTGGTGCATCGATGTGGTCTGAAGCTGTCCACTGGGTGTGCTGGCTCTGGGGCAAGGTCAGCTACTGCCTGTGTTTTATCCGGGGCCACCTGGCATAAGCTACAAAGTGATCTGCAGATGGCTGCTTCTTGTGCTGAGCTTGGAGGTGTCTAGGAAAAGCCAAATTGTGAACCAAGGTGGCTGCTTTTAGTGCCAGGACTGGGGCCACTTAACGAGAAGTATGGGGCTCGCTGAGACCAGATGCTGCTTGTTTGAGAGATTTTAGGAAACTCTGAAGCAGGATCCAAGACAGGCCAATCCTATGGTAAAGCCTTTGGAAACAGCTTAGGTGGGCCTGAAAGTTGGGTGGGGCGGGGCCTCAGGGAATCACCAGGGCCGGGCAAACAGTGTGAGCCAGGTTGCTGGAGTCCCTGATATGGCGGCTGTCTGCTGCCCCAGGGAAGGGCTCACCAAAGGAACATCAGTCTCTGCCAGCACGTCTGTCCAGGAGAAAGCCGCCTCTCCAGCCTTCATTCTGAGGCCAAACAGCTCAGTTTTTCCCTGTATGTGTCTGGCACCCCTCAAGCTGCCTCCCCTCTAAGCTTAGAGGGAGCAATCTGAGTAAGTCTGTGTGCTGGCCCTTTAAGAGAAGCTGCCTGGGGCTCCAGAAGCTGCAACCTCCCTCAGCCTCAGTTCCCACTGGTTTTTATAGCCAGAAGATGTGGGGATTCTCTTCCTGGCAATGGAACCCTGAGCTGGGTGCCTGGTGTGGGACAGGACTCCTCACTCTTCAGGGAGGACCTTCCCAGCCGAGATGTTCCTCCTGATTTTTATCTGCCACACGGGGTGTGGGCCCAATCTGTCTGCGCCTCCGCCCCTCCTACTAGTCTCGATGTGGCTGCTGCTTTAATTTTGTAGTTGTAGGACTTCCATTCAGCTTGATTTAAGGTGGTTCTGAATGATGGTTGTGTTGTAGTTTAGTTATAATTTTGATGTGGCTGTGGGAGGAGGCGAGTACCGTGTTTACCTATGCTGCCATCTTGACCGGAAATCTGTTCCTTTTATTTTGAACTCATTAAGATATGATTGAAAGTATTAGTAAAGTGCAGAAATGGGAAACTATAGTCTTCAAACATTGTGCTAGGTTTGTCTTTAAAATCCATTCAAACTCCATTTATAGAGGACAGATAACAAAGTGCACTGTAGACTTGACATGTAATTAATAACTATATCTAAAACAGTTAAAATTTATCTAAAACTGTTCTTAAGTTTATAAGAATATGCATAAGCTGGAAGAGGTAGCATTTTCTATTGTGGGAAAAGCACTGGGAATAAGGAAAAAAATATACCTGGTTATAGTTTTTCCCCACACAGCATGAAGGAATTATTTCTTTTTGACACTGACACTAACACTCTTTTGGGACATTTATTCCTGGACCATTATTGCCTTTTATTTCTGTATAGTGGTTATTTAAACATACATAATTAGTAATGTAAGCACCTTTCTACTATTTATTTATTTAAAAAAAATTTTTTCTTTATTGATTTTTAGAGAGAGAGGAAGAGAGAGGGAGAGAGAAATAGAAACATTGATGAGAGAGAACATTGATGGGCCGCCTCCCACTGGGGATCGGGCCCACAACCTGGGCATGTGCCCTGACTGGGAATTGAACTGACGACTTCTTGGTACATGGGTCGATGCTCAACCACTGAGCCACACTGGTTGCGCCCTCTCTACTATTTATATCAATGATGAAGACAAGGGTACAGAAAATACCAAATAAAAGTCAAAATACCAAAAAGTCAAGAGCCATATGGAAGACCAGGAAACTGCAGGTTTTTGCTTACTCAGGCAAACAAAAAATAAACAGCTGCAGACTGATTAAACAACTTCACAGGAGCTCTGAAAACCAGTCAAATGTAAGTAGCAATCAAGTGAATGTCCAGTCAAGGAAAATCTACATTCAAAATGGTAGGAAATTCTACAGATTTTTACTTGCCCTTTCTCAACCCCCTCTGTAATATGACATGGCACAGTTACGTAGAAATAGCCCAATTCCTAGTTCTTTCCCTTGGGATGGAAAGAGTAGACTTTAACTTGTCTGCAATATTCTGGCCTATCTGAAGACTTTCTGAGGGAATGGTTTCTGTGCTGCATGAATAGAAGCTCAGATTGGGAGCTGTGGCATAGCTTGGATCTAAGCCTAGAAACCACAGAAGGCAGGTGATGGGTGCCACAGTGCATGAAAATCACTGGGCACAGCAGATGCATAAGTACCCGAAAGCAAGAGTTTGACTATGGGCAGAGGAATACAACAGACTATCTAAGGCCCTGCGAAGAAACATGATAAAGACTCTTGGGAAATAAAACATTTAAAAGTAGATCAGAAAAACTGAACAAGAAAAAAAAAAACCAAAAACAACCCCTCCCCCCACACACACACCAATAGGCCCAGAAGGACATGTGCCTGGTTAAAGCTCTACTTCAGGCTGCTCCCAAGGTTCAGAGTCCTGCTAATCAGTGAAGGGCTTCCACACCAATCTCCCAAAACTGGGAGAAGTAGCTGTTTCTTCAAATGCCCAATTTAAACATAAAGTCACAATGCACACAAAGAAACATGGAAATTGGGCCCTTTTAAAGAAACTGAATAAATCTCTAGAAAATGTTCATAAAGAAGCACACCAATTGGACATACGTGACAAAGACTTTCAAACAACGGTCCTGAATAGGTTCAAAAGCTATAGGAAAACACACACACAAAAAGCTAAAGGAATTCAGAGGAAAAGTATATGAACGAAATGAGAATAAAATCAAAGAGATATAAATTATTAAAAAGAACCAGACAGAAAATATGGGGCTGAAAAATATAATTGAATTGAAAAATTTACTAGATGGCTCAACCAAGAGAAAGCTAAGAGAAGGTTCAAGAGAAGGCTCAATCAGGAAGAAGAATCAGTGAATTTAAACACAAGTCATTGAAATTATTGCAGCAGAGAAGAAAAAAAAAAAAAAGACTGAAAAAAAAAGTGAACAAAGCCTGGGGACTTATGGTTCACGTCATCAGACCAGTACATGCATCTTTGGAATTCCTAAAGAAGAGCTATATAAAGGGGCGGGGAGACTATTTGAAAAAAATAATGGCTAAAACCTCCCCAAATTTGAAAAAAAGACATGAATATACACGTACAATGAACTCCAAGTAGTGTAAACACACAGAGACATTTACAATCAAACTGTCAAAAGTCAGCAACAAAAAGAGAATCTTGAAAGCAGCAATAGAAATGACATGTCATGTATAAGAGATTCCCGTAAAACTATCAGTGAAATCTTCAAAAGCAACCTTCCAGGCTGAAAGGCAGTGGTTGATTATACACACACACACACACACACACACACACACACACACGCACACACGCACACACACACACATATATATATAAAGGACTAAAAGAAAAAAAAACCCTGTTAAATGAGAAAAATACCCTTCAAAAATGAAAAGATGCTCAACTCATATTACTAATCATTAGGGGAATGCAAATCAAAACCATGACATCCTATTCACATTTATTAGAATAGCTATTATTTATTTATTTAAAATCCTCACCTGAGGATATTTTTCCATTGATTTTCAGATACAGTGTGAGGGAGGGAGGGAGAGAGAGAGAGAAAGAAACATCGATGAGAGAGACACATCCATTGTTTGCCTCACGCACAACACTGACCAGGGTCAGGGGTCGAACCGCAACCTAGGTACATGTCCTTGACCAGAATCAAACCCACAACTCTTTGGTCCATAGGCCGATGCTCTAACTGTTCAGCCAAACAGGCCATAGCTATTATTTTTAAAAGTCAGAAGATAACAAGTGTCATGAAGAATGTGAAGAAATTGAAACACTTGTATATTGCTGTTGGAAATTTAAAAGAGTGAAGTCGCTGTGAAAAACAGTACGACAGTTTCTCAAAAAATTAAATGTAGAGTTACCATATGATCCAGCAGTTCCACTCCTGGGTATACACCCCAAAAAATTGAAAACAGGGACTCACAAAGATATTTGTACTCAGCAGCATTATACATAATACAAACCATAGAAACCCCTCCATTGATGGATGAATGAATAAATAAAATGTTATATACATTGAATAGAATATTCTTCAGCCTTAAAAAAGGGAGGAAATTCTGAGACATGCTATACAACATATATGAACCTTGAAGACATTATGCTAAGTGAAATAAGTCAGTTTACAAAAGGACAAATATTACATGATTCCACTTATATGAGAAACTTAGAGTCGTCAAATCAGAGGCAGAGCTTTTCAGCCAGAACCTCCATCTCCCAGTAATTCGCCAAAATGACTAACACAAAGAGAAAGAGGAGAGGCACCCATTATGTGTTCTCTGGGCCTTTTAGAAAACATAGAGTTGTTCCTTCGGCCACATACATGCGAATCTATAAGAAAGGTGATATTGTGGACATAAAGGGAATGGGCACTGTTCAAAAGGAATGCCCCACAAATGTTACCATGGCAAAACTGGAAGAGTCTACAGTGTCACCCAGCATGTGGTGGGCATTGTTGTGAACAAACAAGTTAAGGGCAAGATTCTTGCCAAGAGAATTAATGTACATATTGAGCATATTAAGCACTCTAAGAGCCGAGATAGCTTCTTGAAACGTGTGAAGGAAAATGATCAGAAAAAGAAGGAAGCCAAAGAGAAAGTTACCTGGGTTCGACTGAAGTGTCAGCCTGCTCCACCCGGAGAAGTGCACTTTGAGAGCCAATGGAAAGGAGCCTGAGCTGCTGGAACCCATTCCCTATGAATTCATGGCATGATAAGTGTAAAAAGAAGACCTCTGTACTGATAAAAAATGTTTCTCTTAATTGAGTAGAAGTGTGATGTCCCTTCCCCCCCAAAAATAATTAAAGAAAACTTGGTGTCCTAAAAAAAAAAAAAAAAAAAAAAATCAGAGGCAGACAGTAGAAAAATGGTTCCAGGGGATGAAGAGAGAGGAAAATGGGGGGTTAATAATTAATGGGTACAAAGTATCAGTAGGGAAGATGAAAGAGTGGAGATGGATGATGGTGATGGTTGTGCAACAATGTGAATGTACTCAAGCACAGAACTACACACTTAAAATAGGTTAAAATGTTAAATTTTATGTTACGTGTATTCAACCAAAAATTTTCAAGTGGAAAAAAAAAAAGTCAATTTAGAAATCATCTTTATCAATTTGGAAACTCAGCGATATAGTTATTTCAAGTTTACTTCCATACAAAGAATGACTGACACAGTGTTCATTTGCTTAACCAGTAATTCCTTCATTCATTAAATACACTGAAAATAAAATGCTAAAATATTAGAAGGTTAGATTTGTTTTATTTAACTTAAATTAGAAAGTATTCAAAAGAGGACTTTGTTTACTTCTTTGATAGATTTTTTAGGTATCAAATTAAATTTGACATGGTTTTATTTTTTCTGTGAGTTAAACTACTTTTGGAAATATGATCCAGTCCTGCATCACTGAGGTGTTAAAATGAGCCAAATAGTTTGTCTTGTCTGAATTGCTATTAAATTTTTTAAATGATTTTGATCAAGAATATGGCATGCTATTATGAGTTTACATTTATATGCTCCTGTGAGACATCCACAAAATAAGGCTTTAACGTACCATAGTTGCTATCCGAGCCAGAATCCATGATACTGGGATTTAACAATTTTTTGAGAGGTTGTTATTCCTTTGGCTTAGCTTTACAAAAATGTACCAAAAGCAGGATGTATGTGGGGGAGGGGAGACTTTTCAAGCTAAATCTATTTGCTGACATTAAAATCTGGCCAGTATGGACCTCACTTTTTAAAAAATCTCTTAGTACCAATTCTTTAGAACATTTGTGAAGACTTTTCAGTTCCCTGTTTGTTGAATCCTCAGAGGATCAATGTGGTTCTAACAATGATAGCATGCACAAGAGACAGAGTGCTGTGTTTACTGTTAAGTGGCCTTGAAACTCAAACTACAGGTTTACCTTGGCTATTTCAAACAGACAACCCACTCAAGGAATTAGTTGAGAAATATAAAATAGAAGTGGAAATCATTTTCATTAAGATGGTACATAGTATAGCAGTAAGTATGCCAGAATTCTATGAACACACCATAACCAGAAGGTGTCGCAATAATCACTAGATACCTGTATTATGGAATCATAGCCTGTTAGAGTCAGACACAAACTACTTAATACAATGTCCTTCATTGTTTACATGAGGAAACTCAAGTTCAGGGTGAGAAAATGACTTGTCCAAGGCTTTTGCAGTCAGAGGCAGAGTCCAGTCTAGACCCATAAATTCAGTTTGTTTTGTTTTTTCCTACTTCATTTCAATGATCATGCTTAATTCTTATATCCTTCAGTAATATTGCAGCTTTCCAATTCATTCATTCATTCATTCATTCATTCATTCATTCATTCATTCATTCATTCAAAGATTTACTGAGTATCTCCTTTGTGTTATATCCCATGTATGAACAAACTTGACAAAGTCCTTGCTCTCATAGAATTTACATTGTAACTTGGGGGCAGGGCATCAGAGGGTAAGAACGTGAACAGGATAATTTCAGATAATAAGTACTTCTCATCTCATCTGGAACAAAAACCAAAGAAACCACAATGGCTTGCAAAACCCTACATCATCTGGACATTATCCCAATTCCCCTATTACTTCTCTACCACCTCGTCTGAGTCTCTTTCTGGCACACTCTGCTCCAGCCTCACTGACCTCCTTGCTGCTCCTTAAACAGCCCAGATATTCAAGGCTTTTGCACTCACTGATCCTTGTGCAGTGCTCTTCCTCCTATGTCTGCATTACTCAGTCCTCACCTTCAGATCTTGACTCAAATGTCACCTCAGGGAGGTCTTTGACTAAACTCTTTGAAATTGTAACTTCATTTATACCATGGCACTACCTACTCTACTTCTTCGCTTGTTTTTCTCCCTGGCATTTGTTATTACCTGTCGCTTGTTTTTTCACTATCTCCTTCTAGAATGTAAGCTCCATGAAGATCACAGCTGCATTTCCAAGAGCCTAAAACAGGCATAAAGTAGGAAGAGACATTAGTAAAATAGGAGGGACTATGGGAGTAACCAAGGGGAGGGGCACAAAAATTCTGTTTTGGTTTTGTTGAGATTGAGGTATGCATTAGAGATTCAACTTGAGGTGTCACATAAGCAATAGGATATTTAAGTCTGGAGTTCAATAGAAATGTCAGGGCTGACCATACACAGTCTTAGTTTTATATAATATATACAGTAAAATCTCAAATAATTTAAACCTAAATATTTGAGATCCCCAACTATCAAGCATTTTTCTGTCGCTCTTCATGAAAGAGCCAAGACAATGTCTACAACTTTTAAGGGAAAGGACAAGAGATGTCAACCTCCAATGTAGCCAAGGTTTTGAAATTTTCAGGCAAAAATTTTAAAGCTGTGATTATAAAAATTCCCATGAAATAACAGCAGATACATGAGAATCAAGTGGAAAGACAGATGTTCTCAGCAGAACTTAAGTATATTTACTCATCTCAGACACATGGTGGCATCTGCTCCCTGCTTTTGGATTAGGGATTCTCAGTTCTATTCTTGCACATTAGAGTATGTGGGCATTTATTTTTAAGTATCAATATCTGCCCCACCCTTAAAGGTTTCCATTTAATTGGTGGTGTGTGATCCAGGAATTCATTTTTTAAAAAATTTCCACAGATAACTTTATTATACAGACAATGATGAGAATCAGTGTTTTAGACAGTCTCCGCTTTATTCTGTTCCTCAGTATCCTGTTTAAAATATCTTAATATATAAACTGCCTCAAGTCTGTACATAATCTATACACAACCTATTTTATGTTGCATGTATTTGGTTAGGCCTTACTTCATTGATTTTTCACCTGGTTTTTTAATTGCTAGCATTATGGAATATTTACAATGAAGCCCAGCTCTTTGTCCCAGACTTTCTATGCATTTCTAAGAAAATTGCTGCTTCTGCATTCCAGGAGGTGATAAAGGCTCACAGAGTAAAGCTAGTACTAAGCCTACCAGGTCTACACAGCCACTTTATTGCTCTAGACCTCAGAAGAGCTAACATTTTCATAAAAGGAAATTGGAGTTATTTAGTGAACATCCATTTTTCTTCTCTCCTTATCATTACCTCTATTATCAGAAAAGAGTTTATAACTTATGAATTATTCAAATTTAGTCAAGGGAGGGAGGAGCCAGACAGCTGACATTTTTTGTGACGTAAGGTGTTTGAGTCCTTGATAATAATTTAATGGTAGCCAAGGTCCACAGAGTCAATCCTAGGCAAAATATTGCAAAAAATTATGGGCCTAAGTCTCAGCAAATTTTTAGGTATCTCTAGTGTTAGTGTCCAACGAAAGACTAAGTTTAAGTACTTTGATTTGTCTTGGCAGTTTATCACCATCTCTGAAGGAAACAAGAATAGTCTTGGCAGTGTGTAGCCCTCAAAGGAAGTCATTTCAGAAACAAAATACACTATTTTTTTTAAACATTCCTCCTGGAATGAGTGGTTCCTTCCTTGCAGCATTTACATCTATTATCAATATGAGATTGAAATAATATTTTTACTATTTATATGTATAGCGATTTGCAGTTTATTTTGTAGATCTCTTACTTTAACTCAAACCAAAGGGACAGTAATAGATCATGGAAAAAACATTTATTAAGTACCAGCTATCCCCATTTTTTTTAAGGAAGAAAGTGAGAGCAGGTTACTCAAGGTCACTCCATAGCTCATAAGCTGTAGAGCTGGGATTCAAACACTGATCTTCCCACCTTCAAAGCCTAAGCTCATTCAACATGACCATAGCTCACACGCTCAAATGTTCACAGGGGCCAGGCAGGTAAATAAATGAGCAGCAGTAGGCTGAGCTAGGGGGTCTGTGGTCCACTGGAGGTGTCATGCCCCGTTTAAAGGTGGCAGCTGCTACTCGGGTCCAGTCACTGGCATGTTGGATTGTTGCCGGGTCTTCCAATTCAGGTCTTAGCATTTTTCAAAAGAAGCTGGAGATGGAAGTTTTATGTGAAAATTCCCAACTTTTAAATTTTATCAAATAATTCAAAACTTTTGTGAAATGCTTTGTGGACAAAAAACAAAAACAAAAACACAACAAAACTCCAAAAACCTGTCCATAGTCACGACACCATACTATTTCCCCTCTGCAAGTCTCAAAGCCCTAATTTACAAAAGGGAGAATGGAGGTAAATAACTGCCTGACGTTACACAGTCAAAAAATGTAGTACAGCTTTTAGAGCTCAAAAACAGGTCTTCTGACTTTGATTCTACATTCTTCCCTCCACATTTTGGTTCCATATAGTTGCCACAGCATCGCAGCATGAGGGCGACATTGGATAATGACCAAAGATAGCCTATAGTTTTGCTGTGAAAAGAACTATTAACTGATAAGGGTGTAAGGGTTCACTATTCTCTCTGCAGATGAGTTTTATGTATGCCATTAACCTAGGATATCAGCCACCCACTAGTCTTTTTTTAAAAAAAGAATATTTTATTGATTTTTAGAGAGAGGAAGGGAGAGACAAAGAGAAACATCAATATGAGAGCGAAACATCCATTAGCTGCCTCCTGCACACCCCCTACAGGGGATCAAGCCAAGGACCTGGACATGTGCCCTGACTGGGAATAGAACTGGCACCTTTCAGGAAAATGCCCAACCAACTGAGCCACATCGGCCAGGGCAGCCACCCACCAGTCTTGAAAAAGATGCAAGAATCTAATAACAAATGCAGAACCATCCAGGATACTTTTTAACAATGCAGATTCCAAGACCCTCTTCAGACTGGCTAAGTTAGCAACTCTGAGTAATAGTGCCTAGGAATCTACATTTTATTTTTTTAAATTTATTTTATTTTTTTTTGCATTTATCTTCAGATAGAGCAGGGGGTTGGAAAGAGAGAGAGAGAAGCATCGATGTGAGAGAGACACATCGACTGGTTGCCACCCACAGGACCCCAACCGAGGCCGGGACAAACTGCAACCAAGGTACGTGCCCTTAGGGAACCGGACCCAGGACTCTCTCGTCTGCAGGCTGACTCTCTAACCACTGAGCCAAAACGGCCAGGGCAGGAATCTACATTTTAAATAAGACCACCAAGTTTTAAGAACAAACATGGATTTTACAACTCAAATGAGAACTTCAGAAGTCTTGCAACAATGCCTCAATCATGTCAGTAAAATTTATATCTTGCTTTTTCAGAATGCACATCTTTCTCTTTCATCCATGCTTTTGTCTTCACTGCTGCAGATTGTGGCCTTTTCCTCTTTCATTCTTATGTCATTAAAAACCAACAACCATAAACAGACTTTTCTGATCTTTATTTATGGTTAAATTTGTGTCGGCTATTTTAGCTTTAACCACAGAAGATATACCTTGCTAGAAAAAGCAAATACAGGTAACTGCAGGAGGTAAAGTCATGAACTTGGGCATGTACTAGATTTAAGAAAACATGAATTTTTGCTGTATGTTTTCATGTTCTATCACATTGTATCATAAAATTTCACAAAAGTGCATAAATGCTCACTTCTATCTTTACATATAAAATAATTTTGTTAAATAAAAATATATTCCCGAAGAGTCCATGTGCTAAATAAATGGTACAGAAAAATGAATTCAAATGAGTACTCTTATTATCTATATAGTCTTATTTCACATGACAAAAAAAATCACGAAGTTAGTTAACTACAAATTTACTACAAATTATAGCAGTTTTAATGCACTTTTGCTTTCACTTGACCACTCTGAAATAGGCACCCTCACTGTATAGAACTGAAAGCTAGTTTCTCCAGTGAGTTTAGCTCCTCAGGCTTTTTCAGAGAGTTTTCTGTTGGAAAAAGAAAGGCATTCTTTGCACACCTGACTAAAGAAGCATCAGAGTTCAGTAGGTATAATGATGCCACGAGAGTCAGAAAGCGGTACCCTAATCCTACCTTGGTCACTTTCTACTCATGTGACCGTAGGCAAGGTATTTGACTTCATCAATATTCACTGTCCAAAAATGGAGATATCATTCTCCTTGTTTCCTTCACAGAAAAATAAAGAATCTTTGCAAATGATTGTCAACCCAAAGAAGTATTTTATAAATGTCAATTTCTAAATTCTAAATAATCAATGCTGTAGTATTAAAATGCCTAATAAATATCCATATTACTTTTTTGCTTTATCCACAGAAACTCCCAGTGACAGTATTTCCAAACAAGGATTTAAAATGTTGGCAAAGTTATCTTCAGCTCTGTCAAAGGTGTTTTCTTGAAATAACACTAGTACTTCCAAATCTTCATCACTACCTCACTGGGACGGATATTGAAACTTTTATACCTGATATAAAAATGCTTACTTCCCTTAGAAAATAAAACAATTTTTAAAGTATAACATAGTGTGCTATAAGATGATTTATATAATATTGAGTAAAAAATTCAGAGCAAAAGAAAGGAAAACAGAGGCCTGGGTAAGAGAAGGGTTTGGTAAATGTTTTGATAGGCATTTTGCTATGAGAAGATGTTGAGTATTAGTATTACCTGTGTGCCATGAGGATAGACAAAAAGTATACTTAGTACACTAGTCAGCCCTCAGTTACGATCAGAAAATGAACTTGAATTTTTTGTTGTTGTTAAATTTTTAGAGGTATTTTTACCAAAATAGCAAATTAAGATGAAACTGAAGCGGGATTCTATGACACAGCTATGAAACCAATCGGTTCACTGATACATGTGAATTTGGATGTTCAAATAAAAGTATTTATACCATATATAAGAAATCAATTTTTCCCACCTGAAGATAAAATTTCATCATTTTATAATATACCTACCAAGCAACAAGATCCATATATGGATAAAGCACCATATAGAAGTAAATCATTATTTTGTATAAAATAACAGATATGCATAAAATGATCCCTGTGACTGAAAAACCCCTTTCAGACACATACCTTTGTGGATACAATACCATCATTAAATAAATCATTGGTCAGTAAACTTATTAAATACTTTATGTAAATATTTTAATATTTATGAAAATAGATATCAAGCTCTATTTGTATTTTTTTATAATTTATTTTATTATTAATTTGTTTTTGTTACAGATGTTTTTCCTTTTTTTCCCCTTTGACACCCTCCTCCCCCTCCCCTTCTCCTCGTCCCCATCCCTGTTGTCCATGTCCATTGGTTATGCACCCATGCACATAGGCTCTGTGATTTATCTCTTTCCCCCACCTCCCCCCCTCCTCTGAGGCCGGTCATCCCGTACTCCACCTCCATGTCTCTGGGTCAATTTCGTTGTTCAGTTTGCTCAGTTCTCCTGTGTGTTGCCGGCTTCCTCCGTTGGTGGGGGGGTCGCCCGGCTCCCCCGCTCTGCCTGGGTTCCCCCGTGGTGGGGGGGTCGCCCGGCTCCCCCGCTTCGCCTGGGTTCCCCCGTGGTGGCGGGGTCACGGCACCTCCGCCCCTCCTGGGTTCCCACGTGGTGGGGGCGTCTCCTGGCTCCCCGCTCCACCTGGGTTCCCACGCAGTGGGGGGGGGGGTCGCCCAGCACCCCCGCTCCACCTGGGTTCCCCTCAAGCTCTATTTGTAAAAACAAAAAGTAAAGAGGAAAATTTAACAAGAAGGATAGCTAGTACAGTGATGAAAGAAAATTTTCAAAATCAGGTAACATGCTATTTTGTGATATGGGTCCAACCTCAGCATTTTTGCCCCTGGAATCTAAGGATCTTTTTTTTAATCCTCACCTGAGGACATTTTTGCATTTATCTTCAGATGGAGCAGGAGGGAGAGAGGGAGGAAGAGAGAGAGAGAAACATCGATGTGAGAGAGACACATCGAGTGGCTGCTACCCACGTGACCCCAACCGGGGCCGGGGACAAACTACAACTGAGGTACGTGTCCTTAGTGGGAACGGAACCGGGACTCTCTGATCCGAGGGCCAACACTCTAACCGCTGAGCTAAACCAGCCAGGGCTCTAAGGATCTTGTTTAAAAGATCCAAAAAGGTGAGCCAAACAGAAAAGAGTGTCAGTCATCATTACTATCAGCCCTAATGCTGACTCATGAATTTTAAGAAATGTGATCTCTTCTTTTATATGTAAATTTTTCCTGACAGTAGCCTGTGATAGCCACCTGAAGACTAATTGAGCAGAACTCCTATAACTAAGAATATAAAGAAAAAGCCACATTGAGACTGGTAGAAGGGGCGGAGACGCAAAACAGGTTGGTCCCATACCCACGTGAGGCAATTAAGAATCAGAAAGGGAGCAAGGGGGTCCCAGCCCCATAATGGACTCCCCGGTGCAGAGCACCAGTACTGGGAAGAGGAGTCCTCACAATATCTGGTTGTAAAAAATCAGTGGGAATTGTGTCTGGTGAGATGCAGGGCTGCTGGAGATTCAGTCATCCTCTTCAAGGGACTCCACACAGACTGACTCACAAACACTTGCCCTAAGCTCCAGAGAATGGACAGCAGCTTGACAAACACCATGAACATGCTAGGAACACATGGGGAGAAACTGAATTGTGTGCCTTCAGGGCAAAATGTGGAGGGGCAGCTCTCTCTGGGACTATTGTCTGGGCAGGAACCACTGTTCCTTCTTGATCAGTTCCTCCCCCCTCCCCCCCCAGGCGCGCGCGCGCGCACACACACACACACACACACACACACACACACACACACACAGTCAGCAGGCACCAAATCTGGCTAACATCATTCTTCCTTTTGCCCCACCCCAATGATTCTGTGAGACCCTGAGGCACCCAAAATCTTTCAGAAATTAATCAACACAAGTGGCCAGTCTGGGCCCCTGCTGCAGACTTTCCTAAATCTCTCAAAGGTCCACAAACCCCAAACAAGCAGCAGTTGGCTTCAGCATGCCCTGTAACCCTTGCTAAGCAGCCCCAGGCCTGGCACTAGTGGCAGCCAGACTGGGTTCACATAACCAATCCCAGGCACCTTTAAGCCCAGCACAAGCAGTTACCAACCACAGATCACTTTGTAGTTCCTACCAGGGGACCCCAGGACAGACACAAGCAGCAGTTGAACTTGGCCTATACCACAGTCCTGCCCAATAGATCCCAGAACCAATACACCTGGTAGCCTGCCTCAGACCACACCAGAGCACCACCTTATTAGCAACACAAATGACACACCTAGAAGGTGAACTCGGCAGGCACCAGAACTTCGATACTGTGAATCCCACTCAGTAGGGTCAGCCCCCACACAACAGCTCATCGGCTGTCTTCATGGCCAGTCTTCATAGCCAGTCAACCTAGGGGCACATAGCTTGGTATATATGAAGCACATAGCAACCACAAACCAGAAATCTATAAGAGATGTACAAGAAATAAAGAGAAAGAAATCCAAACACAACAATACAGAAAGTCATCAACATATAAGGGAGCAAGAAAATTAAAAAGGAACAGAGAAGAACTACAAAAACAATGAAAAACAATAAAATGGCAATAACTATATACCTATCAAAAATTACTTTAAATGTAAATGGATTAAATGCTCCAATCTAAAGATAAATGGAAAAGAAGGTGTGGTACATAACATGGAATATTACTTAGCCATAAAAAATCTTATCTATTTTGACAACCTAGAGGGTATTATTATGATAAGTTAAATAAGTCAGATAGAGAAAGACAAATACCATATAATTTCACTTATATGTGGAATCTGAAAAACAAAATAAGTGAACAAAACAGAAACAAACTCATAGGTACAGAGAACAAATTGATGGTTGCTAGATAGGAAAGGGGTTAGGGGAGCTGGGTGGAAAAGGTGAAAAGATTAAGAAGTACAATTTGGCAGTTATAAAATATTCATGGGAATGTAAAGTACATCTTAGGGAATATAGTCAATAATATTGTAATAACTATATATGGTGTCAGGTGGGTGCTAGACTTATTGGGGGGATCACTTCCTAAGTTATATAAATATCTAACCACTATACTGTATACCTGAAACTAATACAATATTGAATTTCAACTATAATTTAAAAATTTTAAATTTTAATTAAAAACATTTAATTTTAAATTTAATTAATTTTTTGAATTAAAATTTAAAAATGTTTTGTCCCATAGGGAAAAAACCCCCCAACAATTTTTAGGAGAACTCATTCCACCAGTGTGCATAAAATGACAGTAAGTGTTGAAAGTATCTTTACAGATGTTATCCAAAACATTATTTCCCAGCCTTATATATCACATACTTTTAAGCTGCCTTTTAATATAAGATTTTGCTGTCAAGTTTTTATCAAACCTTTCTTATCCATGTTTTCAAAATGTGATAAGAAAATGAGCAATGTTCCAGCAGCTGTAATACACTCTGTTTTTAAGGCACTCTAGTTCACATGCTTCTGTAGTTAGACTTAATATATGAGTAATGTACTCCATGAGGGTTTTTTTTTTTTTAATATTAAAGGGGATTTCTAATTTTCTCCAACTCAAATAGAGGAAGGAGCATAAAGTTCAGAATTAGTTCTTGAAGCTGTCATTATTATGAAAAAAAAAAAAAAGTGGTTTAAACTGCTGATAAATTTAAGTTCCAGGAAAGAACATGAATCCAGGAAAGGTTCTGTATTAGATGTCATGTGTTAAATGAAACTTCGTACATGTTTGGCTAACCTAGTGAAAAAAGATGCTAAAAGTTCATAGATGGAATTGAAAAAAAAAAAGTATATTACTTGATTAAAAAAACACAAAACTGTTGTAGTTGAAATTTCTAGACATAACAGACGTCGAGCTATTGATCCTGAAGAATGCCTTTAAATCCGTAAAGCATTAGTATGCTTTCTCAGGTTGTTGATTCTGCTTGTGTTGTGCTAAAACAGAAGTTGGCTAACTTTTCATGTGAAGGGCTAGATAGTAAACACCACAGGTTTGCATGGCATCTGGTCTCTGTTAAAACGATTCTGTTGTGCCTTTGTAGCACAGAAGCAGCTATCAATAATATATTAACAATTGAATGTGGCTGCAATTCAATGAAAAGTTATTCATGAACAGTGAAATTCAAACTTTATTTAATTTTCACATCACAAAATATTCTTTTGATTTTTTCATGATTAAAAAATTGTAAAACCATTCTCAGTTTTGCAGGCTGGTCAAAAATAGATGGCAGGGCAGATTTATCCCATGGGTGGTAGTTTGCTGCCCTGTACTATTTAAATTTGGGACCCATAAATTAGTTGGATATGATATGTGTATTCTGTTGTAGTGTATAAATGTTAATTATATTCAGTTCATTGCTTTTATTGATTTCCTGCCTGCTAAATCTGTCCATTTATAATAGAGGGGTATTGAGGTCTCCAATTATGATATTGAATTTATTTCTCCTTGCAGTTTTATTAGTTTTTGTTTCATGTAGTTTGTCAGTCTGTTATTGGGTCCATACATGTTAAGGATTATAATATCTTCTTGGAGAATTGGAGTGCTTTATCATTCTGTAATGTCCTTCTTTATCTTTGATATCTTTCCTTGCTTTGAAGTCTGTTGTATCTAAAATTAATACAGCTATTCTCGCTTTTTTTGATTAATGTTAGCCTTGTATATGTTTTCTATCTCTTTTCCTTAATCTATATGTCTTCATAGAAAATGGAATTTCTTATAAACAACATATAGTTGAATTTCTTTTGACTAAGTCGACAATTTGTCTTTTAGTTGGTACATTTAGACCATTGATGTTCAAAGTAATTATAAACCATAAAGGAAATTAAAGATAAATACCACTAATCTTCCCAAACTTTATAGATCATTATAAAATCATTTTAATGTCAGAACCTCTACAGTCAGCCTTCGCCACTTCGCGCTTTGACTTTCGCGGCTTCACTCTATCGCGGTTTTTTCAAATACAGTTACTGGTAAAACAAAACTAGTACAAATATTCTTATATTATAAATTAAATTGATCATATGAAGTTCTCAAAAATAACACTAAATTATCAATTTTCCAATATCACAAAGAAATATTGTGCTCTCAATTTGACGTTTCAATGCTATAGCACTTAAAAGAATGCTAGGTAATTTAAGAATGCTATTTAATATAAGTTTTCAAAAATTGGAAAGCATAGTGAAATATATTTCTCTGGGTAGATTATTTTATGATAATACATATGACAACCATAGTTTTTTGTTTTTAGTATTTTTTTAATTCTTTTTTTCTTTTTCTTTTCTTTTATTTTTTTAAAATTAATTTATTTTTGTTAGAGATGTTTCTCCTTTTTTCCCCATTGACACCCTCCTCCCCGACCCTCCACCCCTTCCCCAGCTTTGTTGTCCATGTCCATCAGTTATGCATACATCTGTATAAGTTCTGTGGTTTATCTCTTCCCTCCCCCCACTCCCTCTTCTGAGGGTTGTCAGTCTATACCCTACTTTCACATCTCTGGGTCTACCCTGTTCCTCAGACTGTTATGTTCATTATATTCCACAAATGAGTGAGATCATGTGATATTTTTCTTTCTCTGCTTGGCTTGTTTCGCTTAGGATAATACTCTTGAGGTCCCTCCATGTCGTCTCAAAGGATAAGAGATCTTTCCTTCTTACAGCTGATTGGACTCCATTGTGTATATGTACCACAGCTTTTTTATTCATTCATCCACTGGTGGGCACTTGGGCTGTTTCCAGATCTTAGCTATTGTAAATAGTGCTGCTATGAACATGGGAGTACATGTATTCTTTCTGATTGGTGTTTCAGGCTTCTTAGGGTATATTCCTAGAAGTGGGATCACTGGGTCAAATGGCAATTCCATTTTTAATTTTTTGAGGTAACACCATAGTGTTTTCCACAGTGGCTGCACCAGTCTGCATTCCCACCAACAGTGGACTAGAGTCCCCTTTTCTCCACACCCTCACCAACACTTGTTGTTTGACGATTTGTTGATGGCAGCCATTCTGACAGGTGTGAGGTGATACCTCATTGTTGTTTTAATTTGCATCTCTCTGATGATTAGTGATGTTGAGCATTTCTTCATATGTCTCTTAGCCATTTGTATGTTCTGTTTGGAGAGGTGTCTATTTAGTTCCTCTGCCCATTTTTTAATTGGGTTCTTTGTCTTCCTTTTGTTGAGTTGTATGAGCACTCTATATATTTTGGAGATTAACCCCTTATCTGATGTATCATTGGCAATTATGGTCTCCCATACAGTGGGTTCCCTTTCCGTTTTGATGGTTGTTTCTTCTGCTGTGCAGAAGCTTTTGAGTTTGATGTAGTCCCACGTGTTCATTTTTCCCTTTGTTTCTGTTGCCTTAGGTGATGTATCAGTGAAGATTCTGCTGCGTATGATGTCTGAAATTTTGTTGCCTACCTTTTCTTCTAGGATTTTTATGGATTCACGAGTCACATTTAAGTCTTTTACCCATTTCGAGTTTATTCTTGTGTATGGTGTAAGTTGATGGTCTAGTTTCATTTTTTTGCATGTAGCTGTCCAATTTTCCCAACACCATTTATTAAAGAGGCTGTCTTTACGCCATTGTATGCTCTTGCCACCTTTGTCAAATATTAATTGAGCATAATGTCTTGGGTCAATTTCCGGATTCTCTGTTCTGTTCCACTGGTCTATATGCCTGTTCTTGTGCCAGTACCAGGCTGTTTTGATTACAGTAGCTTTGTAGTATAACTTGATATCCAGTATTGTGATCCCACCTACTTTGTCCTTCTTTTTCAAGATTGCTGTGGCTATTCAGGGTCTTTTTTGGGTCCATATGAACTTTTGGAGTATTTGTTCTAGTTCTGTGAAATATGTCACTGATATTTTGATGGGGATTGCATTGAATCTATAGATTGCTTTGGGTAATATGGACATTTTAATGATGTTAATTCTTCCAATCCATGAACATGGTATATGCTTCCACTTTATTATATCTTCCTCTATTTTATTTTCAATGACCTGTAGTTTTCTGTGAAGAGATCCTTTACTTCTTTGGTTAAGTTTATTCCTAGGTATCTTAATTTTTTTGCCGTGATGGTAAATGGGATTGTTTTTTTAGTTTCTCTTTCTGTGAGTTCATCATTGGTGTATAAGAATGCCGTCGATTTCTTGACGTTAATTTTGTATCCTGCTACTTTGCCAAATTCATTTATTAAGTCTAGTAGATTTTTGATGGAGTCTTTAGGGTTTTCTATGTATAATATCATGTCATCTGCGAATAATGACAGTTTCACTTCCTCCTTTCCAATTTGGATTCCTTTTATTTTTTCTCACGTCTGATTGCTGTGGCTAAGACTTCCAGTACAATGTTAAATAAGAGTGGCGAAAGTGGGCATCCCTATCTTGTTCCTGTTCTTAAGGGAAATGATTTTAGTTTTTGTTCATTGAGTATGATGTTGGCTGTAGGTCTTTCATATATGGCCTTTATAATGTTGAGATATGATCCCTCTATTCCCAAATTGCTGAGCGTTTTTATCAGAAATGGGTGCTGAATTTTGTCGAATGCTTTTTCAGCGTCTATTGATACGATTATGTGGTTTTTATCTTTCATTTTGTTTATGTGGTGTATCACATTTATTGATTTGTGAATATTGAACAAGCCTTGCATCCCTGGGATGAATCCCACTTGGTCATGGTGAATAATTTTTTTGATGTATTGCTGGATCCGATTTGCTAGTATTTTGTTTAGGATTTTGGCATCTATATTCATCAGGGATATTGGCCTGTAGTTTTCTTTCTTTGTAGTGTCTTTTTCTGGTTTTGGAATTAGAATTATGCTGGCCTCATAAAATGAGTTTGGAAGTCTTCCTTCTTCTTGAATTTTTAGAAATAGTTTGAAGAGAATGGGTGTTAGTTCTTCTTTGAATGTTCGGTAAAACTCCCCCGTGAAGCCGTCCGGGACTGGGCTTTTGTTTGCTGGGAGAGTCTTGATTACATCTTCAATTTCCTTCATTGTTATTGGTCTGTTCAAGTTTTCTGTCTCTTCCCGGTCCAGTTTTGGGAGACTATGTGTTTCTAGAAATGTGTCCATTTCGCTTAGATTGTCGAATTTGTTGCCATATAAGTGTTCATAGTATTTGTGAACGATCCTTTGTATTTCTGTGGTGTCAGTTGTTACTTCTCCTCTTTCGTTTCTGATTTTGTGTATTTGGGTTCTCTCTCTTTGTTTCTTGGTGAGGCTAGCTAAGGGTCCATCAATCTTGTTTATCTTTTCAAAAAACCAGCTCTTTGTTTCATTGATCCTTTGAATTGTTTTTCTGGTCTCTATGTCATTTATTTCTGCTCTGATCTTTACTATTTCCTTCCTTCTACTTGCTCTGGGGTTTTCTTTTTGTTTGCTTTCTAGTTTTTTAAGTTGTGAGCTTAGAAAGTCTATTAGAAATTTTTGTTGTTTCTTGAGGTAGGCCTGTAGTGCTATGAACTTCCCTCTCAGAACTGCTTTTGCTGCATCCCATAGATTTTATGTTGTTGTGTGTTCATTTTCATTGGTTTCCAGGAAGTTTTTAATTTCTTCCTTGATCTCCTCAGTAACCCATTCATTGTTTAATAACATGCTATTTAGCCTCTATTTGTTCAAATGTCTTTGCATGTTCTTGTTGCAATTGATTTCTAGTTTCATGCCATTGTGATCTGAGAAGATGCTTGATATGATTTCAATCTTCTTGAACTTGTAGAGACTTCGTTTGTGTCCTAACATGTGGTCTATCTTTGAGAATGTCCCATGTGCGCTTGAGAAGAATGTGAATTCTGTAGTTTTGGGGTGTAATTCTCTGTAAATATCTATTAAATCCATTTGGTCTAGTGCTTCATTTAGAATCTGTTTCCTTGTTAATTTTTTTGTCTAGAGGATCTATCCAGAGATGTCAGCAGGGTGTTGAAGTCCCCAGCTGTGATTGTATTGCTGTCGATTTCTCCTTTGAAGTCCTCCAGAAGATTTTTAATGTATTTTGGTGCTCCTATATTGGGTGCATATATGTTTACCAAGATTATCTCTTCCTGTTGGATAGATCCTTTCAATATTATGTAGTGACATTCTTTGTCTCTAGTTATGGCCTTCATTTTGAAATCTAATTTATCAGATATGAGTATTGCTACCCCAGCTTTTTCCTTTCTGTTTGCTTGGAAGATTTTTTTCCATCCCTTCACTTTCAACCTATGTGAGTCTTTTGTTGTGAGGTGGGTCTCTTGTAAACAACATATATATGGGTCATGCTTTCTTATCCAATCCGCTACTCTGTGTCTTTTTATCAGAGCATTCAATCCATTTACATTTAAGGTGATTATTGATATGTACTTATTTATTACTATTTTTGTTTAGTGTGGTTCTATTTTCCTTTCTATTTCTTCTACTAATTACAGTAGTCCTTTTAACATTTCTTGCAGTGCTGGTTTGGTGCTAATGTATTCCCTTAGCCTTTTTTTTTGTCTGGGAAGCTCTTTATTTGACCTTCTATTTTGAATGATAGCCTTGCTGGGTAGAGTAGTCTTGTATTCAGATCCTTGTTTTTCATGACCTTGATTATTTCATGCCATTCCCTTCTGGCCTGTAGTGTTTCTATTGAGAAGTCAGCTGATAGCCTTATGGGGGTTCCTTTGTAGGTAACCCGTTGCTTAGCTCTTGCTGCCTTTAGGATTCTGTCTTTGTCTTTAATTTTTGGCATTTTAATTACTATGTGTCTTGGTGTGGGCCTGTTTGGGTTCTTCTTACTTGGGACTCTCTGTGCTTCCTGAACTCGAATGCCTTCTTCCTTCACCAAATTAGGGAAATTTTCTGTCACTATTTCTTCAAATATATTTTCTAACCCTTGCTCATTTTCTTCTTCTTCGAGGACTCCTATGATGTGAATATTATTACGTTTCCAGTTGTCCCACAGTTCTCTTAAGCTGTCTTCCTGTTTTTTCATTGTTTTTTTTTTCCTTTTGGTTTTCTGATTGGTTGATTTTTTCTATCCTGTCTTCTAATTCACTAATCCGGTCCTCAGCTTCTTCTACTCTGCTGTTTAGTCCTTCCAATGTGTTCTTCATTTCTGCTATGTCATTCTTCATTTCCAATTGGTTTATTTTCAATATTACTATGTCTTTGCTCATGGTGTTGATGTCCTTACACATGCTGTTGAGCTTCCTCAAGATCATGGCTCTGAATTCTAGTTCTGTTAACTTGCTTAACTCCATTTTATTTATCTTATCTTTGGTGGAGGTCTCTTGTTCTTTCATTTGGCATCTGTTTCTTTGTTTCACCATTTTGGCTATCTCAGTGGGTTTTGAAGCCTGCCAAATTTTCCCTGTGGGTGTTGGTGTTCTGCTGTTTGTGGCTCCCTCTACTGGGTTTGGATGAGCGTGGGAGGACCCATGTTATACACCACTGTCAAGTCTTACTTTCCTGGGTAGATATGCAAGCCCAGAATAGGTTAAGTTATCCTGTAGCTTTTTGCCTAGAGGCTATTAGGCGCAATTACTTAAGAGCCTTTGGTTCTCAGTTGAATGAAAACCTCCCTCAGGTGTTCAGTGTGCGAGGATTTCCCGAGGGTGGGGCAGATGCTGGTAGTTAATGAGCCTCTATTTGCATTTCAGTGGCCTACCTGGGTGTGGCTGAATCTCTGAGGGAGGGGCTGCCACCTCTCCCCAGAGCCCTGGGAAGGAGTATGATGACCACTGTCCTGAGTGGCTGCAACTCAGCAAAAGCTCTGAGTGCACTCCAAATCCTGAGTGTCCCCACACGGTTCCAGTCCAGTCCGCCCTCCCTCTGTTGGAGCCCAAGGTTAGTGGCTGTGGCTATTTTAGCTCTCTGTCCCGGCCCCCTGTGCTGTGGAGCCAGCTGGGGCTTTAACCCCGAGGGCGGTGCTCACAGCTAAGAGGGCTGCAGTCCGTGGGCTCCCAGCCCCCCTCTCATGCCTCTGCAATCCTATCAGGATCAATTCAGTGTCCCTGGTTGTATGGTCCTCGCAAACTGCTTTTCCGTTGCTTTTTTCCCGATGATTTGTCTTTATTTTAGTTGTATTTCCAGGTCAGTCCTGGGAGATGGTCTGTGTAGCTTCCATTCACTCTGCCGCCATTTTGGAATTCCTGACAACCATAGTTTTTGATGGAAAAAAATCACATTTGGAATTTTTTATTACATTTATTGAGGTGACATTGGGTAATAAGATTGTATAGGTTTCAAGTGTACATTTCTATAATACATGATCTATATATTGCATTGTGTGCCTACCACCCAAAGTCAACTACAATAAAATACCAACTTACACCTGTCAGGATGGCTATTGTTAATATTTTGAATTTTAAAGAAAAATCTTGTTCCAAAAATTCTTACTGAAATGTCAAGAAAGTTATAGCAGAGAGGTAATTTGGGGAAGATGAAAGAGGTAATTCTAAAACAATCCAGGAAATCATATTAAAGAGAAATGAGCACAGCCGGTGTGGCTCAGTGGTTGAGCGTCAACCCATGTAGCAAGAGGTTGCCTGTTTGATTCCTGGTCAGGACATGTGCCCAGGTTGTGGGCCCGATCCCCAGTGTGAGGCATGCAGGAGGTGGGCAATTGATGTTCTCTCTCATCGATATTTCCATCTCTCTCCCTCTCCCTTCCTCTCTCTCTAAAAATCAATAAAGAAAAAAATTAAAAAAAGAGAAATGATGGTTCATCTAAGGCATCCACTTTAGAGCAAAAGCAGATTAACAGCTATATTCTTATTTTTTAAGGCAGTTTGTGACAGCTGAGGGACCTATGGCAAAAAAGTCTTTGATATTTTATGGGAGATAAAGCTTAAATTTGGAGAAATGTAGAGTTCTTGGGATAAAAAAAATTCTTAGGAAGTGTTCATATCAGTTAAATTTTGTTTTTGGAAGAGTGCACTAGTTTTTTTTATCCCAATAAACAAGTAGAGATGTTATGTTTGTAGGATAAACTGCTCCCTGTGGGCACAGTGGCTTCCTTAGAGAATACTGCTACTTGTACCCAGAAAGATCTGTGGTAAGAGAGACAAGAGAGTAGACAAGAGAGACATGACTTTTCACCTCAGTATATGCAAACTACAAGTGCTATGCTGATAATCACAAAACCTGAATTAAATTATATCGTATTTTAGATTTATATTCTGATGCTCTTGAATACCATAAGGGGACTACATCAAATATTTACTAAGCTTTTACTATGTCTCTGGCACAGCAGGGAATGTACGAATAAGTAAAACAGCTTGCAGCCTTTGGCTCAATATAATATACAAGGAAGACATAGTAAGTGATAAATATCACAAACTATGTAATAAGTGGTATGGCTAATGTATGCAGAGTGTGGAAGATAGATGAAAAACAAATCTAAATGTACCAAATCACACCATTTTAAAATTACTGAACTTTCATTTCTGCAGGAATTACATAAATCAATTTGTAGAAAATTAAAATACAAAATATTTTGTAATGTAAACAGATAGCTGTACAACTAATGGAAATAACAATAAAGAACTCTGCTATATCAACATCATGGAAAAGAATCTGGAAGTCAGATATAGAAACATGTAAAGGAACATTTATAAATATGCATATATATAAGAAATCTGGAAGGTGATATGGGAAATTGAAACAGTGGTATTAGCTCTGAGTAACATTCTTTTCTTCTTTTATAAAATATTCTTGAGGTTAAAATAAGTAAAATTAAATACATTGTAGAATTCAAATATTCATTATTTATTATTTGTTTTAACATGAGTTTTTAACATTAAAAATAACTTCTTTTATATTTCAACGTCACAGATTTTCAAGCACTTTTAACCATGGAAATGCTTCAAATAATGGTAAATTTAGCAATGTTAGAAAAAGATTTATATAAAAACACATATTTACAAGCCACCTTTCTTTTACTACATTAAATGCATTTGGGTGGGGAAGTTCTGAGACATGAATTTCATTTTAATTTTCTGGCTTCCACAGAAGTGCTTAGTTTCTCTGTTGCACAATCCCTCACTATAGTAGATTATATAATCATGTGATGTGAAAAAAATTATCAGATTCTTTTACACAGTTCCAGATTTATAGTCAGGATTTTGTCAATTCTTTTTTTTTAAAAGTAGAATTAATGTTAGAAAAGGAAACAATAATTTTTAATTCTCTTACAAATATCCATTGAGCAGTCTAGATATGCTTCCTCAAATAGTCACATTTCAAACATATTTAGGAATTGCTCAATGTTATGCTTCTATGTTATGTTTTGGATAAGCTGGGAATCCACGTTTAATTATTAATAATACATATTAGGTAATAAGTGCATTTTTCTGATGAATATTATAGCACAATAATCTGTATGTTTAGCTCATTTACACAAAATAAATTAAATTATCATTGCATTTCACAGAAAGTAAGATTATTAATATTTAAACAAAATGAATTTTTTACATAAGAACAAAAGGATATTGTCTATCCTCAATGTCAATCATTTTACAGGTAAAGATCATGTTTCAAAACGCATTTCTAATGAATTCTTAATAAATAAGCAAAGGCAACACATTCCAAAAACACTGTAACAATACCCTAATCAAATGCGAGATATGTAAGCAACATATTCTCATTCAATTTTGTCAAATATTATATGAATTAAACATTGTATGATTGGAGAATAAGACTTATACAATAATTGTTTCTTTATATGATGACTTTAAAAATTTATTAATCCACTTAAAAGACATTACTGAATACTATACTGGAACTTTTTCTAATGTTAGTATTAGGAAATGATAACTGTTAAAAATGTAAGCAATTTTGCCTGGCTGGTGTGGCTCACTGGTTGAGTGTTGACCCATGCACCAAGAGGTCACCTTGTTTAATTCCTGGTCAGGGCACATGCCCAAGTTGTGGGCCCAATCCCTGGTGGGGGGCATGTAGGAGGTGGCCAGTCTATGTTCTCTCTCATTGGTGTTTCTATCTCTCTCTCCCTCTCCCTTCCTCTCTCACTAAAATCAATTTAAAAATTTAAGTGATATTATCAAGCCAGAAAGTTGATTCACATAAATGATAATATTATTTCATTATGACTAGGACTAGGAAAACAGTGAAATATGTAGAAAAATATGTATGTGTCAAAAATACAGGTGGAAGTAGAACATTTTACAAAGAATATTTACAAAGACTTTTTATAATGCTAAATATTAAACACTAAGAAAAGGTGTTAAGAAAGATTTGAAAGTTTTTCTACATAATTGACCAAGTGCCAACTACCTTCTCTCTGCCCTTACCTGCTGACATTGGACAAAATAGACAAAGAAATTTTACTTACAGAAAACCTAAACACATGATGAAACTAAACAATGGTGACAATCTCCTAAGATAACCAGAAATGAATACAAGCAATGAATGAAATGATGGCCAACTAGAAATTCCCATTTCTAAAATAGCATCATAATATTGCTTAAAGCACTGCTGGGAACTTCATTGACAACTTGATTAGAGATGAAAAGGCCCTTGCGTGAGAAAGAACCACCTTCTACCACCCAACACGTAGTTTTGTAAACACATAGAACAAATATGAAAGAAAAATAATCCAAATACAAGGAAAAATGAGTTTTGGGAGAATATTTTCTTATAGCTGGGGACCAGCCACTATATTATTACTCAGTGGTAAAGGATATAAAAGAACATGAAAAAATAGGAACTTCTTTATTTGGAGCTCCATTTGTCACCACCATGGTTTAATAGTAGTGAGATATTAGACGAAGCCAGCTTACATTTTGGTGCAATAGGAAAAAAAGATGAATTGGTTTCACAAAATTTATACTTATATTTATTCCCTATGCATATTTACATGGTAAAGAAAGAATGAACATCAACTCTTACCTCTTGTAATACACAAAATTATTCTAAATGGATGATAGATCTAAGTGTAAAATCTAAAACTATAAAATCTCTGGAAGAAAATATCAGACACATTCTTTGCCATCTAGTATAAGAAAATATTTCTTTAGAAGTAGGCAAAATATTTTAACAGATACTGCAAAAAAAAAAAAATCATGGATGGTCAATAAGCACATGATAAGATGCTCAGCAAGTAAGTAGATGAAAAATGATGGTATACCTACACAATGGTAGGCAACTCTACAATGAAAAGAAAGTGAACTGCTGATACATGCAACAACATGCATGAATCTAAAAATAATATTTCTCTGTGAAATGAAATAGACATAAAAAGTATACATTACATGATTTCACTTATATAAAATTCCAAAAAATTAAAACATACAGTGATAAGGGGCAGATCACCGACTGTCTGCAGCTGGGGGCAGATAGATAAAGGGAACTCATAGAATCATAAACTTTCAGCAGATTATTTGTACAAATTATAACAAGAATTAGATAAAACAAATGTATTAAAGGATTTTGAACAAGGATGTGCATTGTGCTATAATTTTAAATAGAAAAAATTAAACATGGTTTATTTTCAATATGAGTTTAATCCAGTTGCCTAAAACAATTCCACTAAAACCAGAACTTGTTCCTAATGTTCAAAGAAGCATTGTCATAACTATAGTTTATTAGACTGCCAAAATATCTTGGCCCAAGAGATCAGACTGCATCTTTATGTTTTTAGAATTTGGTTTTGTAAATATTTAGTGTAATTATATTGATTTTCCTTTTTAATTAATGACATTAACCATCTACTACTGTGTATTCTGTCTATCATGAAGTGCATATCCAAACACATGGTTTTTGATTAATTCATATCTAGCATTATAATCTGGTGAATAATAACACAGACTTGGGAAACAAATATAGCTGGGTGCATATTCACTCTCCGTTATCTACTAGCTCTTTTACCTTGGACAGGTTACTTACTCTCACTGTAAAATGTGATACTAAGAATTCTTATTTCAGAGAGATGTTGTGAAGAATTATTGAGACATGTAAATGATGCTCAATAATTGTTCTTATTACTTTCAATTATTACCAATTATTGATCTTGTTTAGCAATTTCATTCTACAAGAAGAGAAAACTGAGATCAAGAGAAGTTAATAGACTGACCCAAGATCCTAGATTGTTCAGTTTAAAGTCTAGCTTACAACTATTTATTCTAAATAACAGCTACTTTGCTGTACAACATGTTGAAAGACTTAAGCTGAATTCACCATTTCGTCAACTTTTTTCTAAAACGAATGAAGATACATATTTTATGGATAGTTTCCATTCAACTCAAATATATGCAAACACATAATTCAGAACAATGACTTAATGCTTCTCTGCAGACCAGAAATACTCACTCCACTATTGAGTCTTACGCAGATAGATATTCTATATGCTATAAAAATATGAGAAGGTGAAAATCTCATCTCCCCCCACTCTACATTCAAAAACTCTTCTTGCCCTACAGTGAGAAAAGTGTTTCTAGGTAATAATTTGGGAAAATTCACAGAACTCACCTTGTTTGTTTTTCTTGAAGTATCGTAGATTTATACTGCATTTTGTCCAATGTCTGAAAACAATTATTTTATATATTTTTGTTTGCCTTTAGATTTTGTTTTGCATAAGGAGAGAGGGTTAATCCAGTTCATTACTTTGTCGTGGATAGAAAGGGAAGTTACTGTCTTATTTTCATTCTGCTTATTTTTAAATTATTATTTTGTTAGCATACCATTAGATAATTTTAGTTGGAAACTTTCTACCAGGTTCTAGGCAACTGTTGTATTAAAATATTTGATGGGTTTTTCCAGTACAAGTATTTTATACACTAGGGTTTTTCCATTCAGTCATGATCAAGAGGGTTTTATATACATTCCCTCTGTGCACATGAATTCCCTCTGAGCTTGAACCACCAAGTCTAAATATACTTGACTTTAGAAAGCAATTATGAGTATATGAGTTTAGTTTTTTATCAGGTTGAAAAGTGCAGTTTAGATAAATAATTTTTTGATGTTCTAAAGCTAGTTCATCACATTCAGGAACAATTACATTTTGTGTTTTCAAGTTTCCCTTTGCTAATATGTGCCAGGCTCTGATATAATTAAATATATTTATAAAAATTTTACATCTGATCATCTTTTGTAGATGATTACACAAAGGATTCCAAATTTCACAAGCTTCATTTTTCTCTAAAATTTACAATATGGGTATTTTGTTTGTTTTAACTAAGAAATAGAAGTTTCAAAATTAGAATAATTAATCATTATCAGTATGTTTTATTTTAAATTACATATTCATTTTCTGAAATTTATATATTTCTAACTTGCTGACAGCCTATTTTAAACACTAAATAAACTATTTTACTCTCTAATGTATTTCTTTTATGTTTTTTTTAAAATTGTAAAATAAGGAAAAAGAAAACAGCTGCATTCTCCAGCTGTGACAAAGTATTTCAATAAATGAGACAAGCAGCATTAGTAATAAATAAAGCAATTTACTTTACAAAAATGACGATCTCTATTTAATATCAAAGCTGTAGCCAGTGGTAGAACCTAGCAGCTGGTATGGCTAAAGTGAATATTTACTGGGAAATTAGGTTGTCACTATATCAGCTACATTATACTGACAAGGGCATACTAAGATTCTGTAGAAATTTAAGAGCTTTCCTTTTGCATTCACTACTAAGAAACTATCTCATCTCACTTAGTCACTAATAATAGTTGAGTGACAGAATGCAGTTCATTGCTGCTACTGAAAAGCAATTAGCTTTTACTTCCCATTGTAGGCAGAGTCCAGAGTGTTTCTTTAATGACAAATAGGAAGAAATGTACTAAATCCATGAGACTGATGCAAAAAATAAAAATTATGTTACATTTCCAAAGGTTACTATGTTTCTAGAACAGCTAGGGGTTGTGGGAATACTACACGTTCCAATATGATATCAGGTAATTCATCATTTTACACACATACACACACACATACACTTCTCCTGCTTATCAGCTATCACAAGTTAGACTACTATAACAAAATTAAAATTTCCCAAAGTGTTTGCAGAACAAATTGTCTTTGCTAGCCACCACTAAATCTATAAGGATCTATGGTTAAACTGATTCTCTCTCTCTCTCTCTCTCTCTCTCTCTCTCTCTCTCTCTCTCTCTCTCTCTCTCTCTCTCTCTCCCCCTGTTGGGGGTCTGGAAGTTTAGAGAACTAAGTAGAAAAAAGACTGTAGAATTGTGTTGGCTTGTTCTCGTGGTCTTGTCTTAAAAGAAGTAAGGAGATAGCTTTACTGAGAATGAGAGACATTGGAGGAGCATGCAGACCATTGTGAGAACTTTTGCTTTTGCTTTGTGTGACATGGAGAGCCACTGAATGGTTTTGAACAACAAAATGAGATGATTTAAATACAATTTTAAAGGCTCACTCTGGTTTCTGAGTAGAGAATGGACATCAGAAATGCAAGGAAAGTCCAGTTAGGAATATAGTATAATGATCTAGCTGAGAAATGGTGGTGATACAGGTTAGTAGCAGTGGCTGTAGTAAGAAGTTGTCAGAGTTTCAGATATGTAGGGTAGTCTAGACATACTATGAAAGATGATTAGCCAATTACCAATCTCACAGTGATCAACCAGAAAAATCGAGAAACAGATAATCTAACATATCTATAGACAATGCCCCCTTCCAGTTCCCTGGGGACCCCTAAATGCCCTTTTCAGCTCTCTCAGTGGAAACAGTGCCAGGTTGAGGTATTTCAGAGATCATTTAACCAACTGCTTTACTATCAAATAAAGATTGCCAAATACCCGCTTGTTAGTGGAAGAATATTCACATCCATCTAATGACATCAAAACTTCATACTGCCTGTCAGATGTAACATCTTACTTCCAAGTATCAGATTAAGTATTGGGAACATTTTGACTGCAAATGATACCAATACACCTAAAATTAGTTCTAATAAAAGAAAATATAGTGTCTAACTTGAGAATTTGAAGAGGGAAACTGAATTCAGGCCTCTCTTTTCCAGTTGACTAGGCTTTGCTTCCTACAGTGAGGGGCTCCTTTTGTGATCTCTCCAGATGGCCTTTCCACCATTCAAACAGACAGAATGACTACAGAGGCCCCACTGTCACAGCTCTTAGTGTAGCAGGTTTAGAGGGGATCTTTCTCTCTTCCTGTTTCTTAAAATCAACATTTAAAAGTGTGTCTCATTAGCACTGTTTAGATTACATGCCTAATTCTTTGACAAACATGAAGAAAGAGAAGCCATGTTGGCCTGATCTTGGTCATTGTTCCTCTAAAACCTGGAAGTCTAGATTCTCGGGGTGCCTCACCAGGATGATGCAACTTGTAAGAAAGAGTGATTCCCCAAAGGGAGGTGTGCTATATACTCCACTCAGGTGTGGCTGGGAAGAGGAAAATTCTCTGATCTTTCTCCTACTATGTACTGTCTATCTGTTCTTCAGTGGTATAGTAAGAGATATAGTAACATTTACCACCTTGCATATTCTGCATCTTTCACTCTAACAAAGATTTCTACCCTGAAAAAGAATGCAACATTTTTCTAAGAGAAATTGATAACAGGCTCAGTATTGAAGTTTTTGTTCAAGAGACTTTACGGGTGACACCTATCAATGAGGGGGCTACAGTGGTAATGATGAAAATATATAATAAAGCCATATATGGAAAAGATCTCAAAAAGTTTAAATTCTATGGTACAAATGGAAACAAACTGCTATAGCTATTAATAGAAAGAGGAAAGGTTTTCAGATCTAAGAACTTATTTTTCATTATAATAAAACCAATTATAACATAATAGCATAAATTAAATAAAAAATAGATTTACCTAAAAAAAATATGAAAGAACTTCATGCATAATTTTAAACCTCTATTAAAGAATATAAAAGAATACCTACATAAATGCAGACATATTCCATGTGATGAAAAATATCAATATTGTAATGAGGCCATTCTTTCCAAAATTATTTAAATATAAATTTAAATAAATAAATTTAATTGATAAATTTAAGTAAATATAAACCAAAATATGAAATTATATAAAGGGTTCCTAAAATTTGTATGGGAAAATAAATGTCTACAGTAAGCAATTAAAGAGAACACACATGAAGAGAAACCAAGAAAAATGCATCCAAACAGATATTACACCACTGTAATGAAAACAATAAGAAACTGATACAGACAAATAAACCAAAAGAATCCAGAAATCAGTATGGTTTAGATAGAGGTATCATCACAAATGTGAAAATAATACAATATTCAATAAATTATTCTGGGAAATTTTACTCTGTGGAAAAAAAAAAAGATTTTATTATCACTAACTCACATCATACATGAAAATAAGCCCCAGGTGGATTAAACACCCAGCTATGACAAGCAAAATTATAAAGCCCAAGAAGATAAGGCTAATGTGATTTTATGAGAATGGAAGGATTTCTTATACAGGGCCTAAAAAACAACAAACTCTAAAGTAAATTTTTGATAAATTTTACTCCAAAATGCAATGATAAATACATGTTTATTTAGCTACTATAACTTTGATCTAAACGATTTTCAATAAAAATTAATAAAAAATTATTAAGTAATTAATAATTAAAATATAAAAATTACTATTGGGACTGCAAAACATAAATGAGACAAAATCTCTATTTTCAAGATGATGACATACGCATTAATAATATATTATGTGCATTAATAATTAGAATTCGAAGTAGAATTTGATATTTTCATTATGATTCAAATTCCTGGTCATTTTTTCCCACCTAATATATTTTAAATCACAATTTGCTATAAAAATGTTATCTTCTTATTCCAGAGAATTCAGCATAAAAGATATATTCATAATTTTTATGAGTTTTCATTTAATACTACCAATTAAACTTACTAATATGTTTGCAAAACTACTTCAAAGTATCTATTTATTTCCACTTAACTTTAAACTAACCTAAATAAGAAAATTTATAAATGTTTACAATAGCTTTTTGGCCAACAAACTAATGTGCTTTAATAACTGTTAAAACTGTATAAGCCTTCCCTTCCCCCATGACTGTATTATAAAAATTTCTACATAAGCCATATACCACATGGACCACGCCACACCAGAGAAAATTTATTTGATATGGTATAAAAGGCTTTACTCCTCTCTTTAATTAGGACTTTAATGCCAACAAACTAAATCACATTAACTACTGCATCCTGAGTTAGCCACAAAATTATTAACTGCAGTGCTTAGATTTAATTAAACATTTTGTAATCCCTTTTTCAAAAATTTATCTTTATTGGTGAAAATATTACAGATTCCCCCCCCCCTTTTCCTCCATTGACCCCCTCCACCTCTCAGGCCTTCACCACTCTATTGTGTGTCCATGGGTTTGTAATCTCTTTTAACCTGGCAAAGATGTTCACTCTTTTCACATGTCCACTTATAAGTATAGAATGGTAAATAACTAATAAATTAGAATTAAGTTTATAACTTTTATATCCAGAAAAATTAGGTGTTTTTAATATGTATTTTAGTTTATCTGGATATAACCTAAAAATGACATGAAAATCTAACCAGGTAACATTGTGGCATTTGTTCAGTTATATTCAAATATAAGCTGACAAGTACTGTGTTAAATGACCACAACTTCCCCCAAACACACAACATAATGTATCACATAAAGTGAACGTTCAATAAATATTCATTTCTTGTCCTTTCTCTTAAGTCAAAATTAACACGTACTCATTTATGGAATATTGTAATCATCTCCTAACTAGACTCCGCACTACCAGCTTCTCTTCTTTGAATAATCCCACCATAATGCTGTTTGCTTATTCTTTCAAACGCACTCTCAAATAATTTCTCCAAGGAATCATACATTCTCCACTGTCTGTAGGAAAAATCTTTACATTCATTACTTCACTTAATGTCTTTTATAATCTTGCCTACATAGTTTTTCAACTATGTTTTCCATTAATATCTTACAAAAAATTTGCATTTAAAGATCAAGATTCTACTTACTGCCACATAACTCACTTGTAATTTACTCAAATTGTTGAGTACCTACTATGTGTTAGGTACCACTTTTGTACCTTTGTTCATCTAGTGTATATTACATGGCATCCTCTGGTGATTCAATTATTAAAGGTCTGTGTCATTCATATCCCAGAACAGACTCTATCAGTATCGTGATACCTTTCTTTCTTTCTTAAAAAAAAAAAAAATGTTTTTATTGATTTTAGAGAGAAGAAGGGAGAGGGAGAGATAGAAACATTGTGGGAGAGAACCATCGATCAGCTGCCTCCTGCACGTCTCCTACTGAGGATCAAGCCTGCAACCATACTTGCATCAGTAATTTATGTTCTGTATAGTTGAGAATACTGACAACATACTTCTTTGTGGTATTATATATTTTTCATATTATTTTATGTTTTAATACTTATGGTTTAACTACGATTAATATGTATGCGTCTTGCAGAAAAAAAATCATTGGTCCCTTCAGTGCTGGGACAAAGTATGAAATATGAATAAAATAGTGTGTGTGTGTGTGTGTGTGTGTGTGTGTGTACGTATGGAGAGAGGGGGCAAAGGATAACGGTAGAAGTCTATTTGTTTTTACCCTATGAGGTGATTCTTAATTAAATAAATTGTTATATTCCTGGAGAGCCCTGGATAAAATTCCATCTAATACTTATCAAGCTATCTGGTTCTTATAGATTAAATAACCACTCCGTCACTAGGAAGTAAGCACCTTGGGCATCGATTCAGTGTCTTTTTCTCTAACACATAATATTAGGGGGACCGGAAAGTAATGTCATTTTTTTACATGAAATTCAAACAGATAAATTTTTAACACATTTTTATTTTTAATCAATGATGTAATCAACCTCGTTATCAACAATCTTTTGCCATCTAGTGTGTAAATTTTCAATGACGGATCGACAAAAAGCAATTGGTTTTTGAGCAAAATATCTGGAGATGGCATTTTGGACATCATCCAAATTGTCAAATTTTTTGCCACTTAGAAAATGTTGTAGCGATTGGAATAAATGGAAATCTGATGGCACAATATTGGGCGAGTATGGTGGGTGAGGCAATACCTCCCACCCCAATTCATTAATTTTTTTCCAGGGTTCGTCTTGTGCAGTGCGGTCTTGCATTATCGTGTTGCAGAATAACACCTTTTCTGGTGACAATCGCTGGGCACTTTTCAATTAAAGATTGATTTACTCGATCCAATTGTTCACAGTAAAGGTCTGCATTCAGTTTGTCCAGGTTTCAGCACTTCAAAATGAACGACCCCGCGAATACTCCACCAGACACACAAAAGTTCCTTTTTGGGGCGTAAACCTGGCTTAGCTGTACTTCGTGGCGATTCCTTCAGAGAGAGCCACTGCCTTTTGCGTTTTGGATTATCATAGAGGACCCATTTTTCATCTCCAGTGATCAAGCGATCAAAAAACGCTTCTGTATTGTGCCCCTGAAGCAATAAGTTGTATGTGGTGGACCGGTTAGCTTTGTTTTCTTTGGACAGATTATGTGGGACCCAAACACCTGCTCTTCTTACTTTACCAATCTGCTGCAAATGTTCTTGGATGGTCGACCAAGGTTGGTTAAGAGTGTTTGACAGTTCCTCGATTGTCTGACACGGATTTGCTTCCACTTCCACCCTTAACATGTCATTACATTAACGACATTACTTTCTGGTCCCCCAATACAATATCGGTCATGTAACAGGTGCTCAATAAACATTTGTTGGATGAGCAGCTACTTGGAGGTAGTATCAGTTAGTACTTCAGATCTTAGGTTCTGGATTTAGAGCAACCTGGGTTCATATCCCTGATCCCCCATTTGCTAGTTCTATCATTTCAGACAATTTAAAAATGTGTCTCTGTGCCTTAGATTCCTGTATTTAATATAGATATAAGTACTACCTCACTAGTCTTTTTTCAAAATTACATGAGATAATGTAATAGGATATAAACACATGGCCTGACTCATTAGGTGCTCAGTATGTAATAGACATAGCTTATCATATTTTGTAAACTATTGATGCATTGCAATCCTCTCTCATAAAGAGCTTACTGTTAATTTGAGTTGAATTTTAACAAAAAATGTTACTTTTAAGCAGTAATTACATTTCCCTTCCCTTCCCTTCCCTTCCCTTCCCTTCCCTTCCCTTCCCTTCCCTTCCCTTCCCTTCCCTTCCCTTCCCTTCCCTTCCCTTCCCTTCCCTTCCCTTCCCTTCCCTTCCCTTCCCTTCCCTTCCCTTCCCTTCCCTTCCCTTCCCTTCCCTTCCCTTCCCTTCCCTTCCCTCCTTCTTTCCCGTTTTTACTATATTACCTTGGGTGAGGTATATGGTAAGGCCAGAACAGATCAAGAGAGCGAAACCAGAAAGATTTTTATAGTTTGCTGTACTCACAGTTCCCTGGAGAGAATAGCGCACCACTCAAGGCCGCTCAGGGGAAGCACCTGGATCAGCAAGGTGCAGAGGGAGGGGGGAACTATGAGCACGTGCCTTTATTTGGGTTTTTGAGGGAAAGAAAGGGTGAAGCAGGGCAAACAGGTTTAGAATTGGCTAATTTGAATAATTTCAGCAGGCTTTGGGGCATAGATGCTCTCTCTAGCTGTCTGGTACCTGGCCCCGGGGCAGTTAGAGCAGGTGTATAGTGGCCTAGAGTGTGCGAGCCAGTATGGGAGGTGGTTAAGGGTGTGGACTTAATTGGCTGCTCTGGAAGGGGAAATGGCCAGCCTCTAGCTAGGACCTCAAAACTGGGTCAAGACAGCATTTAAAAACCTATATTACACTGTTAGCAGGAACTAAGGCTGAGGTTTTTACTAGGTAGGAGAATCTGTCATGTGCACATTGTAAATACTAAGTGCTGCAAATGCACTCTGCTAGGCCAAGGCCATTATCCTCAATTCTCTTTTAATGTGCGAAAATTTCCACCTCAGGGGTGAGCAGCAGGATTATTGTTACTTAATGTTTGCTTAGCACAGCGCATTTGGGAAATGTTTCAGACTGTCCTAGGAACCAGTGCTGAAGAAACTAGAAGTTGTAACTATGCATATTTATACATATTTATTGAACATTTTCCCTCTTAAAACAATTGGGTTTGGGTAAACCATAGATTGGCTCATAAATATTGAGCCTCTCAGTGTTTCAGCTCAGTCTGCTCCCTACTGCCCTGCTAGAATATGTGTCAGCCAGCAAAGGGGGCACGGCGGAACACGGAGAGACTCGTCTTTTGTTTCTTTGGTTTGGTTTTTGGGAAAAGGGGAAAACAAAAAGAGGTGGAGTTAGGGAGTAAAAAGTTCAAAACAATGTTTAGATTTGTAGTATTTACTGATTACAGAGAAAACATAAGTCCTTTTGCCTATTTTAAAAAAATAGATCTCTGAATGTGTCTCCTACCTCCCTATAATGAATAATAACTACATTAGTATTTCAAAGGAAATCCTGGTTATTAGATTTCTATAGTGAAGAACAATTTCAAAAGACCTGACTTTGCTTTTTAAGATTGTTTGCAGTTTGCAATCTTGACACCTTTTCATATTGCTGGCACCAAATTATTTTTATTTCAACTGGCATAGCTGGAATAAACCTCGATTCTGTTTTAAGAATACATACTATATAAACATCTAATTATATAGCCAATGCAAAAATATGGTTTATTTTTTTAACTTTATTTTTATTGTTGGTACTATTACAGATATACTCATTCCCCCACTCTCCACTTTGCTCACTTCCACCCATCCCCTGCCCCACCACCCTCTGGTGTAAATTGTCTGTGTCTATGAGTTATGCATATATATTCTCTGGCTAATCCCTTCACTTTTCACCTTCTTTCATCCAGCCCTCCTTTACCCTTCCCTCTGATTGCTGTCAATCTGTTCCATGTGTCCATGCCTCTGTTTCTATTAGTTCCTCAGTTTATTTTGTTCATTAGATTCCGCATATAAGTGAGATCATATGGTATTTGTTTTTCTTTGACTGACTTATTTCACTTAGCATAATAATCTCCAGGTCCATCTATGCTGTTGAAAAAGATTTCCTTCTTTTTTTATGGCCACATAGTATTCCATTGTGTAAATGTACCACAACTATTTGTTTACTCATCTACTGGTGGGCACTTGGGCTGTTTCTAGATCTTGGCTATTGTAGATAACCCTGCTATGAACATAGGGATGCATATATTCTTTTGAATTGATGTTTTGGGATTCTTACAATATATTCCTAGAAGTGGGATCGCTGGGTCAAAAGGCAGTTGCATTTTTATTTTTTTTGAGGTAACTCCATACTGTTTTCTACAGTGGCTGCACCAGCCTGCATTCCCACCAGCAGTGTACTAGGGTTCCCATTTCTCCACATCCTCATCAGTACTTGTTGTTTGTTGATTTATTGATGTTAGACATTCTGGCAAGTGTGGGGTGATATCTGTGGTTTTAATTTACATCTCTCTGATGATTAGTGATCTTGAGTACTTTTTCATATATCTATTGGCCATCTGTATGTCCTCTTTGGAGAAGAGGTCCTTTGCCCATTTTTAATTGGATTGTTTGTATTCCTTTTGTTGAGCTGTATGAGTCTTTTATATATTTTGGAAATTAACTCCATATCAGATGTGTCATTGGCATACAGTGGGTTCCCTTTTCATTTTGTTGATGGTTTCTTTTGCTGTGCAGAAGCTTTTTAGTTTGATGTAGTCCTATTTGTTTATTTTTTCCCCCTTTGTTTCCCTTGCCCTAGGAGATATAGTAGCAAAAATATTGCCACCAGAGATGTCTGATATTTTACTTCCTATGTTTTCTTCTAGGATTTTTATGGTTTTGTGGCTTACATTTAAGTTTTTTATCCATTTTGAGTTTATTCTTGTGTATGGTATAAGTTGGTGGCCTAGTTTCCTTTTTTTGCATGCACCTGTTCAATTTTCCCAAAACCATTTATTGAAGAGACTGTCTTTACTCCATGTTTTTTTACACAAACAGTGGTAAGAAGGAAATTCAAATATTATGAGATCTATTTTATAAGCTTCCTGTTACTAGACAGATATGTCAAGCTCATTCACATAAAAAAATGTATTTCATTTCAAAACTTAAGGTCACTAAGTAAATACTGTTACAGTGAGCAAATCATTTAGATAAAATGTATACATTTACAAATATACTTACTTAGCAAAGAAAAACTTAGAATGAGCTGCAAGAGTGGCTGTAATAATAAATATAATCTGTATGTTCACAAAGAATATTTTATTTATAATGTTTGAAACATTAAAAAAATCATGGAGTATTAAAAGAGTGCTAACAGGAGTCTTTCCTAGCTGTTACCAATGACGCCTTTGGGCAGAACAACCTCTCAGGGTTCAGTTTCCTCATCTGAAAAAGAGGGGATATATTAAATAATCTTTAAAACTTATTTTATTAAAAATTGCCATGATTTCTTTTTTATGTTATTATTATTTTTACATAAATAATGTTTAATTCATTTATTTTATTTTCAATGATTTTTTTCTAATGGAATTGTTCAAGTTCTAGTGCATGCATATAATCTATCACATAGAGAAAAATAAAGTATACTAGTATACTATTCAGAATTACAGGAGACTGAAATTGCTATTTTCACTATTTGTAGTGAGCAGAATATTTCAGCAAATTATCCATCTTTATCTTCCCCAATTGCTTCTTTCTAGGTTACATGGCTTTGACAGGTGAAGCCAAGATACTGGAAAATAATTTCAGCTCTTTCCTCTACTCTGTATCTCAGAGTGGCACACGTACATTTTTCTAATTCTTAACTTTTATCCTTTCATTCTGTTCCTCAGCTGCCCTTCCCCATGATGACTTATGTTAAAGAAATTACATTATTTAGTGATACTGCTTATTGATACCATTTATTGAGGACTTGATGTGTGACCAGAGTTGATACCATTCTAGATTATTCTTTGCTTGCTTTTCCAACGTAGTGAAATACACTGAATAATACAGAATCTTTGTTTTAGGGAGGAGTGGACACTGAACTCACCAAAACCCAAGTTTTTTTTTTTTTTTTTTGTATGAACACCACAGGGAAGCAATACAATGCAATGGGATAACTTTTTTATTCCTAAACCATATATTATGATTCCACTCATTCATCTGTTATTCTGCTGAAATACTTTTAAATGGTGTTTAACCCAGGCATCATCGCTGCTGAGAATCCTCAGATGTGTATAGTATTATAAAGCAGTCACACATTTCCTGTTTTATAGCCTTTATGGCTAAGCTCTTTTAATCGAGCCTGTATCATTTTATTCTCAATTTTTTATCATTAATTATCACCAGTTATTTTTAATTTAGAAAAAATAGGTAAAATGTATGGTATAAAATATGAATTTTATTATATCACAGAAAATTATAAACTTTGTCTTGGCATGAATTTTTCCTTTTCACATAGCTTTGTTGAAGTTTAATTGATATACAATAAACTGTACATATTTAAAGTGTACAATTGGAAAAGTTTTAATATTTGTATACATATGTGAATTTATCACCACAAGTTTTCTCATGCCTTTTCTGTAATCCCCTCTTTCATCCATTTTTGCCCTTTTCCTGTCCATGTTCAGGCCACCATTGATCTATTTTCTGTTGTCACAGTTTAGTTAGCATTTTATAGAAATTTATGTAAATGAGATTATACACTGTGTACTTTTTTTTGGTCTGAGTTCTGTCACTCAGCAAAATTATTTTGAGATTCATTTGTGTTATGGCATGTATCAATAGTTTAATTCTTTATATTGCTGAATATTATTCCATTGTAAGAATGTCACAGTTTATCTATTTACAGTACTTGTTGATGGACATTTGCATTGTTGCCAGGTTTTATCCACAACAAATAAAGCTGCCATAAACATTTCTGTTTGTCTTCATATGAACATATGCTTTCTCTTGGGTAAATATCCTGAAGGGAATGGCTAGATTGTATGGCAGATGTCTGTCAAGAAACCACAAAACTGTTTTCCAAAGGAATTGTACCATTTCACATTTCTACCAGTGGTGTATGAGAGTTCTAATTCTTCCACATCCTTACCAACAACTGGTATAATCAGTCGTTTAAATTTTAGCCATCTGAGTGGGTGTGAGGTGGTGTCTCATTGTGAGTTCAACTGGCATTTTCCTAAAAACATATGATGTTCAACATCTTTGCATGTGCTTATTTGGACTCTGCATATCTTCTCTGTTGAAGTGTCTGTTCAGACCCGCCTCCCTGATTTTTAATTGGATTGTTGGTGCTCTTATTATTGAGTTTTGAGAATATTTAATTCCTTATATATTTTGGATATTCTTACTTGTAAGACTTGTTAGGTGTGACCACAGCAGTGCTTGTCTAGGGCCCCTTTCTCCCCACTACTGAGGTAGGACCCTTCTGTGTTTTCTACCCAGTGCCCTTTGAATCATGAGGTTTCCCAGTCTGCTTGGTGGGAACAGGCACTCTTCCTGGACCCGTGTGAAAACCAGCCATGGTTACCTCTAGTTCTTTGGATAGTTCTTTTCCTGGTCTTGGGTAATTTCCTTAGGAACACATGTTCATCAGTTATTGGCTGAAACTTGAGAGGAACTCTCTGCGGGTGTCTGGAGTTCCCTTTCCATGTACTCGCCTCCTCTCTGGTGTTCTGTCCTGAGAATTCTATCTGCTTTGACCTCAACTCAGGGAGTCTGCTGGACACTTATTATTTCCCTCACCCCCACCTTGCAGCATTGTTGAAAACTCAAGACAGTAAATTGAGGCAATTTGGAGGCTCACCGTATTTGCTTCCTGTCTCTTAGGGATCACTGTCCTTTGTTTTTTGATGTCTAGTGCTTCAAAAATGATTTTTACATGTTTGTTTCTATTTCTTGCTGCTTTAGGCAGGAGGGTAAATTTGGTCACCTTTACTCTATTTTGGCCAGAACTGAAGTGATTGTTATTATTTTTCCTTTGAAGTTTGCATAAAGTCTTAGTGTGAGCTACTGATCATATTTGCTTCCTTACAATCTCACTATCATTAACATCTTGGTGTATATTCCTCCAGTTCTCTCTCTCTTTTTTTCTTAAACAGGTTTATTGAAATATGATTCACATACCATACAATTCATCCATTTACATTGTACATTTTACAGTGCTTTTTATTACAGTCTAAGATATGTGCAATCATCACCAGTCAATTTTAGAATATTTTTATCATTGCAGCAAGAAACTCCAGACTCCTTTTCTGTCACCTTTCCATCCCCCATTTTCCTCTCTTCCTCCCCCAGCCTTAAGCAACTACTAATCTACTTTCTGTCTCTATAGATATGCCTATTCTGGACATTTCATAAAGGTGGAATCATATGATACTTAATCTTTTGTGACTGACTTCTTTCACTCAGCATAATCTTTTCAAGGTTCATCCCTGTCGTAGCATGTATCAGCACTTCATTTCTTTTTATAGTCAAATAATATTCTATTATATGAATATATCAAATTTTGTTTATCCAGTCATTTGTTGATAGACATTTGTTGTTTCTACCTGTTGGCTATTGTGAATAGTGCTTCTATAAACATTCACACACATGAATTTTCTTGACTATCTGAGAGTGTCCTTTAATGCATAAAAGTTAAGTATTTATGAAATTCAATTTATCTATTTGTTATTTTATTGCTTGTGCTTTTGGTATCATATCTAAGAGACCATCGTTAAATCCAAGGATTCAACATTTACTCCTGTTTTCATGTAATAGTTTTATAATTTTAGCTCTTACATTTAGGTTTTTGATCCATACTGAGTTAATTTTTGGATGTGATCAAACTCTTCTTCTGCATGTGGCTATCCAGTTGTCCCAGAGCCATTTGTTGAAAAGACTGTTTTTCTCATTGAATAATCATGGAACCCTTGTTGAAAATCAGTTGCCCATATGTTTATTTCTGGACTCTAAATTCTATTTCATTGTTCTATATATCTATCCTTATGCTAGTACCACACTGTTCTGATTACTGTAGCTTTGTACTAAGTTTTCAAATTGAGAAGTGTGAGTCTTCTACTTTGTTCTTCGTTTTCAAGCTTGTTTTGGCTATACTGGGTCTTTTGCAATTTCATATAAATATTAGAATCAAGTTGTTAATTCCTACAAAGAAGTCAGCTGAAATTCTAATAGGGATTACATTGAATGTGTAGGTCAATTTGAGGAATATTGTCATCTTTTTTTTTTTTCCTTCTTTTTTAAAGAAGAAATACGTAATAGCCAGGTTAAAAAATTTTTTAAAAAAAAAATCCTCATCCAAGGATATTTTTCCATTTATCTTCAGATAGAGTGGGAGGGAGAGAGAGAGGGAAGGGGAGAGAGAGAGAGAGAGAGAGAAAGAGAGATCAATGTGAGAGAAACTCATCGACTAGTTGCCTCTCACATGACCCCGACCAGGGCCGGGGACCAAACTGCCACCAAGGTATATGCCCTTGGCCAGAATTGAACCCCCAACTCTTTGGTCCACAGGCTGACATTCTAACCACTCGCCAAACTGGCCAGGACAGGAATATTGTCATCTTAATGATATTAAATATTCTAATTTATGAACATGGGATGATTTCCATTCATTTAAATTTAAATTTAATTTAGTAATGTTAGTAGTTTTCAGAGTATGTTTTGCACTTCTTTTGCTAAATTTATTCCTAAGTATTTTATTGTTTTTTGATGCTAATATAAATTAAATTTATAAAATTTTATTTTTAGTTTGCTTGTTGCAAGTATATAGAAATATAATTGATTTTTGTATATTGATTTTGTATCTTGGAAACTTGCTGAACTCATTAATTAGTTTAAATAGTTTTTTTTTTTTTTGGTGGATTCCTTAGGATTTTCTATTTACATAATCATATCTTTTGAGAATAGAGATAGTTTTACTTTCTTCTTTTCCATCTGGACAAATTTTATTATTTCTTTTCTTGCCTAATTGTCTTCTCTAGAACTTCTAACTTGATACTGAATAGAAGTGGTGAAAACAGACACCCTCAGCTTATTCCTGGTCTTAGAGTGAAAGCATACAGTGTTCTACCATAAGAATTATGTTAACTATGGGTTTTTTGTAGGTGCCCTTTATCAGGTTGTAGAAGTTCTTTTCTTTTCCTACTTTGTTCTATCATGAAACTGTGTTGAATCTAATCAAATTCTTTTTCTATTTCTATTGAGATAAACCTGTGGTTTTTGTTTTTGCTCTGTCAACAGAGAGTATCTTACATTAAAATGATTTTCAGATGTTCAAGCAACCTTGCATACCTGGGATAAATTCCACTTGGTCATGGTCTATGATTCTTTTTACATGTTGCTTGTTTCAGTTTGCTAGTATTTTGTTGAGGGTATGTACATCCATATTTCCAAGATGTATTGGTCTATAGTTTCTTTCCTCATGAGGTCCTTGGTTTTGGTACCATTATGACCTCATAGAATGAGTAAGGAAGTGTTTCCTACTCTTCTAATTTTTGAAAGATTTTGTAAAAAAATTGTTATTCATTCTTCTTTAAGTGTTTAGTAGAATTCAGCAGTAAAGCCATCTGGGTCTGGGTGTTTCTTTGTGGGCAACTTTTTAAAATTATTATTAAAACTATTTGTTATAGGTCTATTCAGATTGTCTGTTTTTCTTGAGTCAGTTTAAGTAGTATATGTGACAAATTTCTAGGAATTTGTCAATTTTATCTAAGTTATCTAATTTATTGGCATACAGCTGTCCACAGTATTCTTTTATAATCTTATTGATTTCTTTAAGGTTGGGAGTAATGTCCTCTTTCATTTCTGATTCTAGTAATTTGAGTCTTCTCTCTTTTGGTCAATCTAGCTAAAAGTGTCAATTTTGTCTCTCTTTTTAAAACAAAAATAATTTCATCTAAATTTTCTTTGTTCGTGTGTGTGTGTTACATTTAACTTTTTAATCAAACTGGAATTTATTTCAGTATCTATATATGAAGAAGGAATTTCACTTTTAATTTATTTCATTATTTTTTTCTGTGTACACATTTTGTTTTATTATAACAGGCAACTTGCACATTTGAACATTTAAAATGTAATATCTTTTTTTCCTTTCCAGTGAGACAAAAAGAAAAACAGAGAACTTTTTATAATGGGAAATGTTTAAGCATTTGCAAAAGCAGAACGAATAGTACAATGAACCCCCATGGACCCATCACCCAGCTTAAATAATGATCACCACGCTGCCAGTCTTGCTTCATCTATTCTCCCCACTCCCTATTTCTTGGCTGCAATATTTTAAAGACATGTCATAAAAAGAAAGAAAAAACAGGACAAAAATTATAATGCAGAAGTAATTTCCTGATAAGATCCTTATGTTCTGCTGATTCTCCAAGTGGCAGGGTTCCAGCCATTATTGTGAGAGGGTTTTATTTATTTATTTTTAATGTTTTATTATTTTTTATATCATTATTGTTGAAAGAATTACAGATGTCCCCCCTTTTTCCACATTTGACACGTTTCTGCCCTCCGCCTGCCTTCACTGCACTGTTGTCTGTGTCCATTGGTTATGCATATATACATATAAGTTCTTTAGTTTATCTCCCCCCATCCCTTCCCTCTGAGGTTTGTCAGTCTGTTCCCTACTTCTATGTCTCTGGATCTATTTTGTTCATCAGCTTATTTTGTTCATTATATTACACATATAAGTGAGATCATGTGATACTTGTCTTTCTCTGACTGGCTTATTTCACTTAGCAAAATACTCTCCAGTTCCCTCCATGTCATCTCAAAGAGTAAGAGATCTTTCTTTTTTACAGCTACATAGTATTCCATTGTGTAAATGCACCACAGTTTTTTTATCCACTCCTCTACTGATGAACACTTGGGCAGTTTCGAGATCTAAGCTCTGCTATGAACATAGGGGTGTATATATTCTTTCTGATTGGTGTTTTAGGCATCTTAGGATGTATTCCTAGAAGTGGGATCACTGGGTCAAATGGCAGTCCCACCGTTAATTTTTTGAGGAAACACCATATTGTGGTCCATAGTGGTTGTACCAGTCTGCATTCCCACCAGCAGTGTACTAGAGTACCCTTTCCTTCACATCCGTGCCTGCACTTGTTGTTTGAGGATTTGTTGATGGTAGCCATTCTGGCAGGTGTAAGGTGATACCTCATAGTCGTTTTAATTTGCATCTCTCTGATGGTTAGTAAGTTGAGTATTTTTTCATACGTCTCTTTGCCATGTGTATGTCCTGTTCGGAGAAGTGTCTATTCAGGTCCTCTGCCCATTTTTTAATTGGATTGTTTGTATTTCTTTTGTTGAGTTGTATGAGTACTTTATATATTTTGGAGATTAATCCTTATCCAGTGTATTATTGGCAAATATGTTCTCCTATATAGTGGGTTCCCTTTTCATTTTGATTTCTTTTTGGTTTCATTTTGGTTTCTTTTGCTGTGCAGTAGCTTTTTAGTTTGAAGTAGTCCCATTTATTAATTTTTTCCTTTGTTTTTCTTGTCCTGGGCAATGTATTGGTGAAAATACTGCTATGTGTGATGTCTGAGATTTTGCTTCCAACATATTTTTCTAGTGTTTTAATGGTTTCATGAGTTACATTTAAGTCTTTTATCCATTTTGAGTTTATTCTTGTGTATGGAATAAGTTGGTGGTCTAATTTGATAATTTTGCATGTAGCTATCCAATTTTCCCAGCACCATTTATTGAAGAGACTATCTTTATTCCATTGTATTCTATTGCCTCCTTTGTCCAATATTAATTGAGCATAATTTCTTGCATCAATTTCTCTGTTCTGTTCCATTGATATTTATGTTGGTTCTTGTGCCAGTACCGACCTGTTTTGATTACAGTGGCTTTGTAGTATAACCTGATATATGGAATTGTGATTCCTCCAACGTTGTTCTTTTTTTTCAAAATCGCTGTGGTTATTCGGGGTCTTTTTTGGTTCCATATACATTTTTGGAGTATTTGCTCTAGATCTGTGAAATATGTCATTGGTATTCTAATAGGGATTGCATTGAATCAACAGATTGCTTTGGGTAGTATGGATATTTTAATGATGTTGATTCTTCAAATCCATGAACATGGTTTATACTTCTATTTTTTTTTTTTTATATCTTCCTCTTTTTCTTTTTTCAATGGCCTGTAGTTTTCTGAGAACAGATCTTTTACCTCCTTGGTAAGTTTATTCCTAGGTATCTTTATTTTTTTGTTGCAATGGTAAATGGGATTTTTTTTTTAGTTTCTCTTTTTGTGTGTTTGTTATTGTTGTATAAAAATGCCATCCTTTCTAGATGTTAATTTTGTTTCCTGCTACTTTGCTGAACTCATTTATTAAATCTAGTACATTTTTGATGGAGTGTTTAGGATTTTTTATGTACAATATTGGGTCATCTGCAAATAATGACAGTTTCACTTCCTCCTTCCTATTGGGATGCCTTTCATTTTTTCTTCTTGTCTGATAGCTGTGGAAAAGACTTCCACTACTATGTTAAATAAGAGTGGTGAAAGCAGACATCCCTGTCTTGCTCCTGTTCTTAAGGGAAATAATTTTCATTTTTGCCCATTGAGAATGATATTGGCGGTAAGTTTGTCATATGTGGCCTTTATTACGTTGAGGTATGATCCTTCTACTCCCACTTTGCTGAGCATTTTTATCAGAAGTGGGTGCTGGATTTTGTCAAATGCTTTTTCAGTGTCTATTGATATGATCATAGGATTTCTATCTTTCATTTTGTTTATGTGGTGTATTACATTTATCGATTTGCAAACATTGTACCAGCCTTGTATCCCTGGGATAAGTCCCACTTGGTCATGGTAAATAATTTTATTAATATATTGCTGGATCTGATTTGCTAATATTTTATTGAGGATTTTGCCATCTATGTTCATCAGGGATATTGGCCTATAATTTTCTTTTTTTATGGTGTCCTTTTCTGGTTTGGGGATTATGATTATGCTGGCCTTATAAAAAGAGCTTGGAATTCTTCCTTCCTCTTGAATTTTTTGGAATAGTGTGAGGAGAATAGGAGTTAGTTCTTTGAATGTTTGGTAAAACTCCCCTGTGAAGCTGTGCAGAGCAGGGCTTTTGTTTGCTGGGAGTTGATTGATAACTGCTTCAATTTCCTTAGTTGTTATTGGTCTCTTCAGGTTTTCTGATTCCTCCTGGTTGAGTTTTGGAAAACTATAATTCTAGGAATTTGTCCATTTTGCCTAGGTTTTCCAATTTGTTGGCATACCATTGTTCACAGTATTTTCTAACAATCCTTTGTATTTCTATGATGTCAGTTGTTGCTTCTCTTTCATTTCTGATTTTGTTTATTTGGGTCCTCTCTGTTTCTTGGTGAGTCTGGCTAAAGGTTCATCGATCCTGCTTATTTTTTCAAAGAAACAGTTCTTGGTTTCATTGATCTTTTATATTGTTTTTTTTTTTTTTCAGTCTCTATGTCATGTATTTTCACTGACCTTTATTTCTTTCTTGTACTTACTCTGGGTTTTTCTTTTTGTTCTCTTTCTAATTCTTTAAATTTAGGGTTAGATAGTTTATTAGAAATTTTTCTTGCTTCTTGAGGTAGGCTTTTTATACTATGAACTTCCCTCTCAGGACTGCTTTCACTGGGTCCCACAGATTTTGTGTTGTTTGTGTTCATTTTCATCAGTTCCCAGGACGTTTTTGACTTCTTGATCTCATTGGTAACCCATTCATTTTTTAGTAATGTGCTATTTAGACTCCATGTGTTTGAATGTTTCTGAGTGTTTTTATTGTAATTTATATCTAGTTTCATGCTGTTGTAATCTGAGAAGATGCTTGATATGATTTCATTCTTCTTGAACTTGTAGAGACTTAGTTTGTGTCCTAACACATGGTCAACCTTTGAGAATGTCCCATGTGCACTTGAGAAGAATGTATATTCTGCTGTTTTGGGATGAAACATTCTGTAAATATCAATTAAATCTAGTTCACCATTTAGGCTCTCTGTTTCCTTCTTAATTTTTTTGTCTAAAAGATCTATCCGGTGATATTAGTGGGGTGTTAAAGTACCCTATTATGATTGTATTGCTGTCGATCCGTCCCTTGAAATCCTCCAGAACATTTCTAATATATTTAGTGCATATATGTTTACCAGGGTTATATCCTCTTGCTGGATTGATCCTTTTTTTTTTTAAGTCCTCACCCGAGGGTATTTTTCCATTTTTGTTCAGATAGAGAGGGAGAGGGGGAGAGAGAAAGAAACATCAATAGAGAGAGGCACATTGACTGGTTGCCTCCCACATGACCCCGACCAGGGCAGGGGGTGAACCACAACCGAGGTACGTGCCCTTGACTGAAATTGAACCCGCCACTCAGTGGTCTGCAAGCCAATACTCTAACTGCTGAGCCAAACCGGCCAGGGCAGATTGATCCTTTTAATATTATGTAGTGACCTTCTTTGTTTTTTATGGTCTTCATTTTGAAGTCTGTTTTATCAGATATGAGTATTGCTACCCAAGCTGTTTTTTTGTTTTTGTTTCCCTTTGCATGAAGATATTTTTTCTATCCTTCAGTTTCATCCTGTGTGAGTCTTTTGTTCTGAGGTAGGTCTCTTGTAGACAACATATATATGGGTCATGTTTTCTTATCTAATCAGCTACCCTATGTATTTTGATTGGAGCATTTAAGCCATTTACATTTAAGGTTATTATTGATAGGTACTTATTTGTTGCCATTTTTATTGTTTATGCCTCTATTCCTCCCTCTCTCTATATATATTTCCTCTTCTTCTTACAACAGTCCCTTTAGCAATTCTTGCAGTGCTGGTTTGGTGGTAGTAAACTTCTTTAACCATTTTTATTTTTTGTTTTTGGTCTGTGAAGCTCTTTATTTCACCTTCAATTTTGAATGATAGCTTTGCTGGATAGAGTACTCTTGGGTTCAGTCCCTTGCTTTTCATTACTTTGTATACATCATGCCACTGCCTTCTGGCCTGCAGTGTTTCTAGTAAGAAATCAGCTGACAGTCTAAGGGGAGATCCCTTATAGGTAATTAACTGTCTCTTGCTGCCTTTAAGATTTTTTCTTTGTCTTTAACATTTGCCATTTTAATTATAATGTGTCTAGGTGTGGGTCTTTTTGGATCCATCTTGTTGTTGGCTCTCTGTGTTTCCTGGACTTGTGTGACTTTTTCCTTCACCAGGTTAGGGAATTTTTCTGTCATTAGTTCTTTGAACAGGTTCTGTATTTCTTTTTCAGAGTCTTCTCCTTCTGGTACCCCTATGATGCAAATGTTGTTACATTTCATATTGTCCCAAAAGTTCCCTTAAACTCTCCTCCTGCTTTTAAATTTTTTTCTATTTGCTGCTTTAATTGTTTTTTTTTTCTCTTTCTACCTTGTCTTCTAACTCACTCATTCAGTCTCTATCTTCTTCTAATCTAATATTGAATCCTTCCAAGATGTTTTTTATTTCAGCTATGTCATTCTTCATTTCCACTTGATTTTTTTTCATAGCTTCTATCTCCTTTTTCATGCTGGTATAGTTTCCAATGAGTTATTTATAATTCTCATTAAGTTGCTTGTAATTCTCATCCTTAAAACCACTACTTTGAATTCTTTATCTGGCAAACAGCTTGCCTCCATTTCATTTAGTTCATTTTCTGGTGATTTCTCCTTTCCTTTAATTTGGAGGTTGTTTCTTTGTCTTAGCATTTTAGCAGCCAGGTGAGGCATACTGATACTCATAGGCAGGTTGGTGTCTATCAGATAAGATGGCTATGCATCCCAGTCTTGGTATGTTGGCCTTGTTGTGGGACCCAGTGGAGTAGTCTCCTTGATCTTTTGAGCTGGCTGCTCTAAGAATGACCCTTGCATAGGTTATGTGGGCTCTCCTGTTGAATTTGGTTCTTGATTGCTGTTATTGGTTTGTGGGTTGGCTCAGCCCTCAGGTTGTTGACTGTGAGTCTCAACCCTGACCCTGTCATGCCAATTGTTATATAGGTACTGACAGAACAAAACAAAACCAAATCTAGCCAAATGTAAAAGAACTTGAAGTAATATCAGCATCAATAATAATAAAAGCAACAGCCTCAACAAAAAGATTAAAACACACACACACACACACACACACACACACACACATACACACACACGAAGAATACTAGAAGGCACGAGACCAAAGAATTAGAAGAGGGATAAAAAATAAAAGAATATTAAAGCAAATAAGACAGAGACCAGAAATAGAGTAAGTATAAAAAATTAAAGGTAGAGTCCGGCTGGTGTGACTCAGTGAATTGAGCATCATCCCATGGACTGAGAGGTCCCAGTTTGATTCCTGATCAGGGCACATGCCTGGGGTGTGGGCTCCCAGTAGGGAGTGTGCAGGAGGCAGCTGATCAATGTTTCTCTCTCACATTGATGGTTCTCCCTCTCTCAAATCAATAAAAACATATTTTTTAAAAGGTAGAAAATAATGCATAAAATAATAATTTTGGAAAGTAATAATGCTACCTTAAATGAAATATAGAAAAGTAAAAAATGAGAATATAAAAGAAAAAAATTGAATTAAAAATAAAAATTACAATACACACACACACACACACACACACACACAACCACAACAACAACAAAAACCTTGGATCTGCTATTTATGGAACTCACTGGATTTTGCTCCAGTGTTGTTGGATCTGGCCACTTGGTGTGTGGGTCCCTCTGGGCAGTTCTCTGGTATAGGCCAGTGTGAATCACTGTTCCTGCCTGGCCCTCCTGGCTGAAGCCCTGCAGAGTGGGATCACAGGTAATCTAGCAGGTGGGGCTTCCCTAGCTTAGAAGCTGGCTCTGCTTTGGGACTTGCCACTAGAATGTACTTGTTCTGGGCTGCTTTCCCCTTTCTCATGGTACTGGCCTCTGGGGGGTATCAGGTCCAGTCTTAATGGTTTAAACAGATTTGCATTGGGGGTGGTGTCTGTAGCTTGTAGGAAGGGCAGGCAGTGGCTTCTTCTCTTTCTAATGCCTCAGCTTTGCCTGGGTTGATGGCACCCCCTGGTCACCACCCCAAGAAGGGGAGGATAGAAAAAAAAACCCAACAAAATAAAAGTGCCCTGCTTGGCTCTTTAATCTTTCAGCAAGGCCAGCTTTCACTGGGTGGGGCTTCTGCCCAGGCTCCCACCCTTCCAGATGTCGGAATTCCCAGAGCCACCTTACCCAGCCTCTGGGGTGCTGATTTCCAGCTCAGAGCTCTTCCACAGGTTTGGGAAGGGATGCCTCCTCTTTGCTTGCGGTGAGGAGGAACATGCCTCTTTCCCTGGACACTCTGGCTAGCCCCCATCAAAGTTATTTCAGTGAATAATCAGCCCCTCAGATTCACTACTGTGTGATCTGCTCAGACCCCTCCTCAGGTCTGCTGTTCTGCTTTGTGGCTCCTCCAGTGCCCACAATCAAGGTGAGTTTTCCAGCCTGGTGTTGTAACCAAGCACTCACTTTCAACCTGGGATAGTGCTAAGTCCTCCTGGTGGGCTGAAACACTTTTGTTTCCCACTGTCCGATGCTAGGTGGGCTCCCCTTCTCTTCTCTGTTGCTCTTGTTTGCAGATCTCTGTGTGGTACTGAGTCTCCCCATTCCCAGGGGGCAGGAGCTGTGCTGCTGCATCTTCCCTCTAGCTTCCCAGTCACATTGCACAGCTGTGTGAGTTCACTCACCCACTCCGCGTGTTCTCCTGTCCCCTCTACTCGCTCCCCGCTCCCAGTATTTTCAACCAGCTATTTTCAGGTGGTTTTTCAAGATGAATGTTCTGCAGTTTGGCCTGAAGTCCAGGCCTGTGTTAGGAGCAGGTGGATAGAACTCCTTAGACTTCAGCCATCTTGCCTCTCTCCTATTTTTAAATAGTTAGCCAATTATTCCTGTACTACTTGCTGAATAATTTATCTTTCTACATTTATTTGAAATGTCATTTAATTACAGAATACATATACTGTGGATTATTTCTATTCTTTTGTGTAATTGTATCTACCAGTTCTCTTGACAGATATCACATTGCTTTTATTTCTTATATTTAGCATTTAAGAAATCTCTAATAACTAGAAGAAAAACTTCCCTCTTATTATTCCTTAAACTTCTTATTGGCTATTTCTATACATTTATACTTCAGCTAATCATTAGAATTACATTTTCACATAACCTCTGTTCCCTCTGTAATCCCCTTTCTAAATTTTCTTTGGGGATTTATTTGATCTGAAATAAATTTATATAATATACTGAGAAGAAAGACATTTTTCAATATTGAATCTACACATCATAGGAGCTGCTCTCCTACCCTTTAGCCTATTTTTAGTGTTGCTGGCCATTAGAGTCTTGAGCTTCTTGAACTGTAACCGTGAATTTATCGTTGACTCTTTCCTTATGACACTATTTCTCAACTCTTCTCTTTTGTGTTCCCTTCCTCCTCCGTTAGAGTTTCATTTCTAAAAAAATCTCTTGCCAATGTGTCTCCTTCACCTTTGAGCTTCTCATAGTTAAAACGATCGTCATTGTCTATTTCCTTATTAGAAGCCATGGTAACTACCAATTGCTTATTTCAATCAAATAGTCCTTTACTGTGTTTTAAAAATGTCTTTAATTGTCACATAGGATCTTTGTCTCACTCCTATGTCCCACCCTGAACCCACCTACTGTTATCATTCACCACTTTCCCCAATTCAAAATTTGTATTTGTCTTCTACTACTTACTGGTTTATAATTTCTACTTTAGCAAAATAAATCTATTCACATTTCTTTTTTCCCCCTATTTAATTTTTTTAATTAATTTATTTTTGTTACAGATGTTTCTCTTTTTTCCCCGCAGACACCTTCTTCCCTATCCCCATCTCCCCAGCATTGTTGTCTATGTCCATTGGTTACGCATACATGCATATAAGTTCTTTGGTTTATTCACATTTCTTTACTTTAGCAAAGCAAAACTCACTGCCATATATAATTCACCAATGAGTACCTGCAGAAGACCATACAGAGACACTGTCTTGCATTATTTATTACTTTCTCTCTTCCATAAAAAGGCATATCATCTCTATCTTCCAATCCCTGCTCAAAAAACACGTCAGACAGGAAGAATGTCTATTTTAATGCTACTCCAGTCATTCCAGAAGCTTTTTGTGATGACATTTATCTTGTCATAATTGATTGTACAGAGAAACCTTATTTTAAAAAGTATAATGTTAGGGTTAGGGTTAGGGATAGGAAAAAAAAGATAGTACAATGTACAAGCATGGATAATATATATATGATCATGATTGCTTTTATAAATTTGGATTTATTTAAATGTTAATTTATACTTTCTGGAAGCTATAAAAATTTAAACTGGAAACTATTGTTTCCAAGAGTGTAAAAAAACTCTGTGTACTTACAAATCAATAATTACAATACATAAAATGAATTGCTTCAAGGGGGTGTGTGAGGGGATGGAGGGATTGAGAAAAAAAGGAAAAAAGGAGAGAACTCATGGACATGGACAACAGTGTGGTGATTGTTGGAGGGTGGAGGGTGGAGGTGGAAGAGGGCATAGAGGGGATACTTGGTGATGAAAAAAATAAAATAAAATAAAATAAAATAAAAGACATGGAAGAATATAAACCTTAGTATGATTTAAAATGTAAAAAATTTGTCATTTAATGCTTTGGTATTATATCTTCTTCTTCTTCTTTTTTTTTAATCTTCACCTGAGGACATTTTTGCATCTATCTTCAGATAGAGGGGGAGGGAGAGAGGGAGGAAGAGAGAGAGAGAAACATCGACGTGAGACACATCGAGTGGTTGCCTCCCACATGACCCCAACAGGAGCCAGGGACAAACTGCAACTGAGGTACGTGCCCCTAACAGGAACCGAACCTGGGACTCTCTGGTCTGCGGGCCGACGCTCTAATCGCTGAGCCAAACTGGCCAGGGCTGGTATTATATCTTCTTTATAAAGCTATTCTTGGGTATTTATATTCGCCAAATAACGAATGTGGGTATAGTTTTAAAAAATCTCTCTGCAAACTTTGTCCATGAGGGATAATGGATTAAAATCATTGTGCCATTAGAAGATTTTCTGACCTAACTTCGCCCAGTGTGGACATTAACATAGAGAGTGTAAGAAGAACAGAGAGGAAGGAGCCTGCTTCATCAGAGGGAACTTCTATGGGAATCAGAGAAGACTTTCAGTAGATTTCACCTCAAGTCTTGGATGGGAAACAGAAATCAGCTAGACAGTGGAATGGAAGAGGGGAACATTCCCCAATAGCAAGATATATATGTACAGAGACCTGAGTAAAGTGGCAAATGTGAGAAATTAATACTATTCAGTACTGATAAAGCAAAGGATGAATATGAAATGATGGGAGAGAGATGGCCAGAAAGCCAAGCTGGGGCCAGAAAGCCAAGCTGGAGCCAGATCATGAAGAGCTTTATAAGCTATGCCAAGGGGTTTGGCCTTTATTCTATATGGGAATTTGCTAGCAATTTTGTTCCCATAAGTACATTATGAAGGAAAATACTCAACTTCTGCCTCTCATATAATGGCAAGGCAACCTTTAAAAAAAAACCACACTAATCTCCTCTTATGAGAAGAGTGTCAACAAATCAGGTTCATAACTGGCTTCAGTTTTTCTGAGTTCCTTAGCTTGTGTTCCTTTGTAAAGTATTTTTATCTTGTTTTCAAAGATCCAAAGTATAGAATTGTTTACTTGTTTCTGGCAGATATTTTTCTCCTTCACAGAATGTGCCTTTTGAAATGGTGTTTTCCAATTGAATTTTCAGGAGCAAGGCCCCCAGCATGAAAAGCATGAACTCTTTTCTTAGAAGCAAGTGAGTTTTCCTTCTTTCCTGATGTACACAGTTTCAGGATGTATCAATGCAGAGAGCCATTTACAATCAAAAGTTTTTTTGATCTTTGGCAAGTCCTAGATGGAAGAGGAGATTAATGTTGCATGTCATTTCCAGCATCAGATCGGAGGAAGGATTGGTAACTATGAATAATGTTTTAGTCGCAAGTTTAAGAGAAATTTATACCTTTGGCTACATCTGTGCAGGTGACAGTGATGACTGAGAAAGCACGGGGGCCTCAGGGAGGCTGGGAGGCACACTGCTTGCCCGTGCTGCAGGTGATGCAGTGGGGAAGGAGTGGGGAGTCTCCCCGAATTGCTAAAATTTATGAAACTTTTAACAGTTACTTTGTATAATGGCAGAGTTATTGCCTAAGGATTTTTTCTTTGTTTTTGGTGCTGAGTCAAGAAGACTAATATTGAAGTTATGAAGAAGTAGCTCCAACCATTGGAGAATGAGGGATAGGGAGTTAGCCTCCCGTGTCCATGCTGCTGAGGACGTGCTCTGAGTAGAGTGTGAAAGCTGCACTGCGCACCGAACCCCTGGACATTCATGACCTCCGGCCTGGGTGGCTAACTCCTACCCCACTCTGCAACTTGGAAGGAAAGGTGACAAAGACGGGAATAGAGAGAAGAGGTGAGCCTTAGAGTTGTGTGATTTTTGTGCTTCAAACAGGTATAGAATGGAGTAGGCATGAGAGATAAGTGAATAGTTTAGCTAGTTCAGGGGAGGAAATGTACACTTTGCAATGAAGGCTGTGCCTTTTGATTATTTACTCTTGACTGTTTCTTTTAATTTTTTACTTAAATCCCATTTCAAAATAGCAGCTTAACATGTCCTAAAGAAGATAAGAACAAGAGATTTTGTTTGAATTGAAATCTGGGCCAGAATTAAAAAAGGAGAATGGTGTATTTTGGGGGTCCTGGCAAGGTAATGGTAATGGTAATGGGCAGCACAGCGAGAAAGCTCTGAGGTAGTGAGGTCTCAGAAGTGAGGATGGATCACTTGTTCAGTCATCCTTTCCACCCAGAGATTCTCCCCTGGAGCTCTTCTCTGCTCAAAACTGGAAGGGAATCCTGGCCGGTTTGGCTCAGCAGTTAGAGCGTCGGCCCACAGACCAATGAGTCGTGGATTTGATTTTGGCCAAGGGCACGTACCTCGGTTGGGGTTCGTCCCGGCCCTGGTCAGGGTCATGCAGAAGGCAGCCAGTCGATGTGTCTCTCTCACATCAATGTTTCTCTCTCTCTTCCTTCCCTCCCACTCTGTCTGAAGATAAATAGAAAAATATCCTTGGGTGAGGATAAAAACAACAAACAAACAAATAAAAAAACTGGAAGGGCTTTGTATTAATATGGGAAGCTATTTCCTTAGAAAACCCTCTTTGACCTTAAATAAGTTGTAAGAGACTGTTTTGACAAGGTTCATGAAAATGGTGTTAGGAATAGGAAATTACTTGCTTTAATAACTCTGACAGTATTGGTGTTAAGTGTCTTGCCTTCTGTTTGGTGATTTGCATACAGATGGGGCCATGTGGACTCAGAAATATGTTCTTTTGTGTTTCTTCCCATTTCTACCACTACAAGAAAATGAGTCAGATATGCAGATCAAGTTGTCCTAAAAGAGCCAGTGATTTCAATTAGTTTTGAGAGAGGAGTCAGCCTAAATGCAGTATTGGGATTAGAGTTGGAAGGATATTGCTCAGCCTTAACTATTTGCATCCTGGCCTAGTGAAGCTTTTACATCGCCATAGGATTTTAGGACTGATGGAGCTTAGAAATCATATAGTCCAGGTGGATCAGGACTTCCAGTCAGTTTTCCCCACTATATTGTGCTTTCTTTCCTTTCAAAGTATAAAACACAGTGGGTTTCAGTTAAATTTAGGGAACTTATGGCAAAAGAAACTCATCCCTGCTAATTTAGAAGATTTCAGTTTTTCTGAGGATGTTGTGATCAATTTATGTGTTATTACCTGGATGCACAAATTGTTGTGCTGGACAGCTCTGAACCTTTCATGGTAGACTGGAGGACCCTTGAATCTTTGAAGCCTTTTAGAGACACATATTGCATTTACTTATTTAAAAAAATTTTTTTTCCTTTATTGATTTTAGAGAGAGAGGAAGTGAGAGGGAGAGAGAGATAGAAACATTGATGAGAGAGAACATCGATTGGCTGCCTCCTGCATGCCCCCCACTGGGGATCGGGCCCACAACCTGGGCATGTGTTCTGACCGGGAATCGAACCGGCGACCTCTTGGTGCATGGGTAGACGCTCAATCACTGAGCCACACCAGCCGGACACATCTTGGCATTTAAAACAAACAGACACACATCATACCAACGTTAACCTTTCTCAGCCTCCAACACCTCTCTGTAAAATATAGTATTAAAAATTGTCCTTTTGTCTTTTAAGAGTCTAAGTCTTTTGTTCATCATTTCACCTATCTAGAATACTCTCTGCTTCTTCACATTTTCTTCCGTGAATACTCAGCTCAAATCCCAATTCCTCAAAGTTTACTCATCTCCTTAGCTTTGTTTTGGTTACTGTTCAATTCATTTGGCATGTAGTAGTGTCGCCAGATCCTTTCAGCATTCATGGGCACGAGGCACAGTTGGAATACGCATATTCAGAAGCCCCCATGGGAGAATGGATGGTTTTTACTGGTGTGGAATTACACTTCTGGGGTTATAAAGTCTCATGTCCCTCAGTCCAGTCCTGGAAGAGGGGCAACCATGGGTTTAGAAATGTCAGAAATAAGGCCAAACTCCAGAGTGTTTACTCCACCGTGCAGCTGTGTCCAGATTAGGATTAGTCCATCCATATTCAGTCCATTAATCTATTGCATGGGTCCCACATGGCTGCAGGCCACATGGTGGGTACAGGGCATGGGAGCTCCATAAGTCAGGAGTCTGGCTTCAGCAGCAAAAGAGAGAGAGCGGAAGGGCAGCTTTCCTTTGTCTAGGAGATTACTTATTTAGGTTTTGAGTGCTTGCAGTGGCCATGCCTATTTTGGCCACTGACTTGCTCCCAGGTATGGTGGACAGGTAGGCACCTTCCACATCATTTAGACCTCACTGAGCATACGTCTAAAACTGCCTTTGTTCAGGATCTCCCCCTACTGATCAGCAGGGAAAAGAGGTGGGGTATTAGCAAATTTTCCCTTTACTCCTTTCTTGTTGAAAAATAACCAGGTTATTATGCTGGTAACATTCTTCCCTGAGAAAAATAAAACCTCTTTATAATCATATAAGGGAGAAATGGGCTAAGGTCTCTATCTTCTGTAGCTTCTTCAGGCTGTCATAGGGGCATAGATTTGCCTTTCCCAAAGCTGAGAGGTTCTCCCTGTCTGACAGAGGAAGGGGGAAGCAAAAAGAGAAAGGAGTCTTCACGTAGGGAAGAGAGATTCTGCAAAGTTCAGGTCAGTCTGGTGTTCCTGGGAGATGACATGAGCTATGTCCAGGAGGATGACATGTTGCACAAGCTGGCATCCTTATTGTAGTCTGGAAATGACAAGCTTGACCAGGTTAAAAGGCAAAATTAAAATTAAAGTCTTAGTGAGAGGTAAATACCCATGTGACAAAGGGGAAAGAAAACTTACAGTGTCCCCAATTAGGTTGGAAGACTGGCTTTCCTGGAGTCAGGTGTGTTGCACCTGTCTAAAGCCATTGTCCACCATATTTAACCCCAACTAAGCTAAGGGAGAAACTGTGGGCTTTTTCTGTCTGACCTGTTTGAGCAGAAAAGGAAAAGCAGTTTCCAGTGAGGCCGATAGACCGTCCATGTTTCATTGCCTCAATTGTAGGTCCAGACCGTTGAGTCTCATTTCAGGAGATAGTGATGAAGGTGGCTTCTAAAGTGAGGTCTATACTGTATACGCAAACAATTAGGTATACAAAGACATAGGCATATATTCTATGAAAATAGAAGCAAGCAGAACATAAAGGTTAATGTACACAGCAAATCATAAATCAGTTATGAAGACTTTGGATGCAAGGCTTTTGCAGAATTAAAGCAAGCAGTGACAATTTGACAGACTGTCTGCAGTTAAAACATCTCTGGTGATGTCATCAGGTGCTGAGGTCTATATGGCATACACAGACACAGCCTTTAAAACAAAACTTTGAAGCATTCTTATAACCAGTGTTTTGAACTCTGCATCTGATTGATTGCTTATCCCCATTTTGTTTAGTTCTTTTCCTGGAATTTTGTTCTGTTCTTTCACTTGGGACATATTTCTTTGTCTCCTCACTTTGGCTGCTTCTCTCTGTTTGTTTCTATATATTAGGTAGAGTTGTTATGTCTCCTAGGCTTCTTAGGGTGGCCTATTATAGTAAGTGTCCTGTAGGATCTAGTGGCACAGCCTCCCTGATCACCCCAGCTGGGCCCTCGAGGTGCACCCCTAGTATGGACTGTACACCTTTCTGATGTGATTGATTCTTGATTGCTGTTTGCATGTCAATGGAAGGGATTTACTCAAGCTGATCATCTGCAAGGACTGGCTGTGCCCACTCACCACTGGCCTCTAATTACCTTGGAGGATCAGCTGTGTAGGGGCCCATCACACAGAGCAAGACTTACTTCAGCAGGGTTCTGGTACCCACTGAGTCCACTCATTGAGTGTGTCACTTGTGGAGGAGGTTGGGTGGTGGTGCTTCAATGTGGTCTGAAGCTGTCCACTGGGTGTGCTGGCTCTGGGGCAAGGTCACCCAGTGCCTGTGTTCTACCTGGAACCACCAGGCAGAAGCTACAAAGTGATCTGCTGATGGCAGCTTCTTGTGCTGGGTTTGGAGGTGCCCAGGAAAAGCCAAGTTGTGAACCATGGCTGGCTGCTTGCAGTACCAGGCCTGGGGCCAAGGCTACTTACCAAGAGGTATGGGGTTCGCTGAGACCAGATGCTGCTTGTTTGAGAGATTTTAGGAAAATCTGAAGCAGAATCCAAGACAGGCCAATCCTATGGAAAAGCCATTGGAAACAGCTTGGGTGGGCCTGAAAGTTGGGTGGCACAGGGCCTCAGGGAATCACCAGGACAGGGCAAACAGTGTGAGCCAGGTTGCTGGAATCCCAGACAGTGTGGCCATCTGCCAGCCCTATGGGGGAAGGGATCACCAAAGGAACAATGGCCTCTGCCAGCACGTCTGTCTGGGATAAAGCTGCCTACTCCAGCTCTTGCTGTGATGCCAAACAACTCAGTTCTTCACTGTATGACTTTGATGCCTTTCGAGCTGCCCTCCCCTCCCCCTCCCCCCACCACTGGAGCCCACAGTGTCCGAGTCCCAGTAAGTCTGTGCCGGGGCCCTTTAAGAGAAACTGCCTGCGGCTCCAGCAGCTTCTGCCTCCCTCAGCCTCAGTTCCCGCTGGTTTTTACAGCCAGAAGTTATGGAGATTTCTCTTCCTGGCACTGGAGACTTGAGGTGGGCGCCTGGTGTGGGACAGGAACCCCTCACTCCTCAGGGTGGACCTTCCCAGCCGAGGTATCCTCCTGATTTTTATCCTCCACATATGGATGTGAGACTGGCCTGTCTGAGCCTCTGCCCCTCCTACCAGTCTTGATGTGGCTTCTTCTTTAATTTCATAGTTGTAGGACTTCCATTCAGCTCAATTTCATGTGGTTCTGAATGTTGGTTGTTTTGTAGTTTAGTTGTAATTTTAAAGTGGTTGTGTTAGGAGGCAAGTATCGCGTTTACCTATGCCGCCATCTTGACCGGAAGTCTCCAGACATTCTTGAATGGAAATGAAAAATTGTATTGTTGTTTATTTTGGGAATAGAACAAAATCTAGGTGAGGTTATCACAATGTTTTTAAGCAAGGGAAGGCTACTTTCCTCAGATAGGGGAGAGCAAACTTTTTCCACTGGCAAGAGTCTCAGAGTGAGTTGAGTCTTCCAATTTCTCAGTCTCATTCAAGTCCAAAAGTTGTCCTTAATCCCCCCCTGAGCTCCAGCATCATAACTTTCAAGAGATACTTTGAAAGATTGGATCCTGCAAATCACAAAATTAAAATTTGGTTGCTTTTCAGCAATACTGCTCTTGTGGCTAAAAAAATAAGAGATTCTTTTAGGGCTGCTGTGGAAACTTTTTAGTTTTTTGAAGTGAAAGTTTAAAGACCCAAGTCTCTCATATTCTTTCTTTAATAAGTCAGTACACTCAGAAGACTCCAGCTCTCTCACACCACTGTCCTTGCAGTGATCCTATTGACATAGTGGTCAAGTACAGCAGTCACTTGGGCCCCCAAGAAAGTCCATCACAATCATCCAGAGGTAATACTTTGAGTAAATGTAATGCTACTGCATGTCCTGGATTATTTGCCTCCCTTTTCCATTTGGCTAGGAACTCAGTACTACATTTAAGTCTGAAGACATGATCCAAACTGAATGCAAGACCGGAAACCTCCATATTGCTTGGGGAATGGTTAGAAAGGCCAGTTCTTGGACTGGGCCCAAGATAGTGAATCAGAATCTCTGGGAGTGGGGCTCAGGGGTCTGTGATTTGCAAGCCCTCCAAATTCTGAGGCATGCTAAAGTTTGAGGTGCAAGAATCACCCCTGGGTTTTCTGAGTGAGCAAAGGGAAGGGGTTGTATTTATTACAGATACTGTTATAATAATCTGGTTATTATTTAACAGGAAAGGAGCAAAGGAGAGATTAAATAATATAGACATGCCATTTATACAGCTTTGCAAGGAAGTTGCTGTTAACAATCTCCAGGTCTACTCCCTGCAGACCGCTGGGGGAAGGGACTGGACAATTGACTCATGCCTAGTAAGGTCGGGGTGACATGAGAAGATGCTTACCTGTCAGTCACATCTGGAAACAGTTAATTGGCCAGAATAGGCATGGCCACTGCAAGGGCTCAAAATATGAGATATTTAAACTCCTAAACTAAGGGAGTTCCCTCTCTTGGCTCTTGGCCTCTTGGTCTCTTGTTTTCTTGGGGCTCCTGTTGCAGGGGATGTGCTTCCCTGCATTTGCCCACAAGGCTTTTGGCCATGTGGGACCCACACAATGGACTGAGGGACTGAATCTGGCTGATGTCCTGCCAAACTCCACTCCACCATGGAATAAAAAACTCTGGACACTGGCCCTGCTTCTAGTTCTACTGAACCCACAGCCACATGTCTTCCAGGACTGGCTTAAGGGAACTGGGACTTTACAAACTGAGGGATGTAACTCTATGCCAATAAAGATCACTCATTTTCCCATGTGAGTCTTAGAAAATTCATTTTCTCAAGATATTGCAAGAACCCCACTCCCACTAGTGATGGAGAAATTTGACCCACTCAATTCTCCAGCAACATTACAACTTAGAAACTTAGAGGAAAAGACCTCATTGAGCTCATATTGAGGCTCTGAGGAGGTGCTTCTTGGTGGTATTGGGATTTCTGAATTTACAGAAGGTTCTACATGGGTTTGGGATACAGACTTCTGAAGATGAGACACTCTCTGGATGGTGGAGATATCTCTGAGATCAGAGGAGTTAATAGACTGGTTCTATAAGTTGTTGGAAAAACTGCAGACAGATTCAGCTGCTGCTCTAGGAAGGAACTATACTGCCAAGGTGAAGAAGCATGGCTGGGCTGATGTTCACAGGAACTGCAAGCCAACAAGTCTCTTTTTCATCCTCTAGACTTACATTCTCTCTTGTGTCCCATGTTGGAATTGCCTAATGTGGATCCAACCTGCAATGATGAAAAGTAGTTTGCAGAGTCCCAGCCCAGCATCACAAAACGGAGTATAGAAGGGTGGCTTTGAAATTGAGGGACAATAACTTAATAACTGGTACTTAATAAACTTAATTGTTGGTACTTCCTATCTAATTTACTTACAGGAAGAAATATAAGACATTTTTAGATATTAATAGAAAATCATTTGGAAAACATAATTTCCCACTAATATGCTTTCAGCCAATAGATTAGTGTACTAAACTTAAAAATAGTTTTTTTTTTTTTTTTAAGACTTATGTGTTAGGCCTTATGCTATGAATTCAGCATGCCTTAGGACAGAAAAGGCCCCTATCCTCAAGAGAGTACATTTTACTGGGGAGGTATTTTAGTTAATGGGTATCATGATATTGTAGCTCACTTATACTATTCATATGTGTGAAATGTGATTTAAAAAATATTATATACCTAAATAAAATGCAAAGATAATTCAGAAGTTGATAAAATACTATAACTGCTGTCTTGATTTCAACTGTTTGAAAAGATCAAAAAGGATTTCATTGTTCTTATTCATCTTAATAAATAAATGGCATAAATTTATAGATGTGAATAAATTTAATAGTGAAATATTAGGAAGATAGTAGATGGATGCTCTATAGAGCATCTCTAACTACGTGACTGCCATGTGATTGTGGGTACACAAACCACTTAAGTTCTTATATAAATTCTGTAGTGAAGAACCAAAAACAGACTTGGAAATAAAGAGCTCTGTGCTTGCTGTCTTTTCCTAAGAAAATAGGGAATTGATAAATAGTTGTATTTCTGTGGCCAGTTGCCCAGGGAGACCAGGTTGGCAGAGGGGTCACTGGGTATAGAAGGTGATTTCTTAGGCTTTGTTTATAAGTGGCTTCCAAGGGTTTGGCTTGAGTTTACAATATATGTTTATTTGAAGCCCCCAAAGACAGATGTATATGAACATTTATCTATCATCTTGTAATCAAGGGAAATGAGCTACTGATTTCTTTGCCAGAGGCAGTAGCTTCTCTCTATTAACATAAACACAAATGTATGGGACCATTCCATCTAAACCGCTTCAAAAGTTCACAGATATTTTCCCTTGACATGACTAATTCTGGTTCTCAGTTTGAGCTTAAAATAAGTTATTTTTTATATCTATTTTGATACATCAGACTTGATTTAAGAGTAAAGCCATCATGCATAATAAAAAGTAGACTTTAACCTTCGGCCACAGTAAACTATATAATGCTATTACCTTAAAATGATGAAGCACTATGATATTCAAAGCACATTTTCATGCATTATCTTGTTTTTGGTTATTAAGACATTACTACAGAGAGAAAGGGCAACCATGATCACAATCATTGTGTAGATTAAGAAACCCATTCCTCAACAGGGTAAGTGATTGCCTAAGGACACGAACTGACAAATGGTAGATTTAAAACTGGGACACAGAGCTAACTTTTTGAATAAGCTTTTTTATTTTTAAGCATTTTTCAGTGTGTTTCAAATTAAAAAAATAAGAAAAACTAAATATATTCTTTCCTCAAAGTAGGATGGAATCAAGGAAAGAACACTGAACCAGAGACCTGGATCCAATCCCAGCCCAATGACTGACTGATTTTAGACAAGCTGCTATTCTTTCAGGGCCTCAGAGTTACCATCTATCTATACAAAGAAGGTGCTGAACTAAATTAGCTCTAGTGTCTCTTTAGGACCTAACTATATATGAAATAATTGCTGTTCAACTATCTAAATTCTATCTAAGATGTTTATAAGTGTTTAATTCCCCTCCACCATCTCCTCTCTGCTTATTTCTCCAGCCCCCATACACATCTCACTGACTGAGGCGATAATTTCATACATGTAAATCGTGCAGACCTCAGAACTCCAACTACCAAACATCTCTTCCCCCTAAGCTTGCCATTATGCTCCTCCCTTATCTAAGGTTGCCTGAATTTCCCCCACATAGAGCCTCTTTTTGAGGATTCAGAGAAAGTTGACAGATATAGTGTACTAGTTTGCTAGGGCTGCTATAACAAAATCCCACAGATTAAGTAACTTAAATAACAGAAATTAGTTTTTCCATGGTTCTGGAGGCTAGAAACCCAGGATCAAGGTGTCAGAAGGTTTCTATTACTGCCTTTCTCCTTACCTTACTGATGACTGTCTTCTCACCATTCCTTATGTGGCCACCCCTTTGTGTGTTACCTGTGTTCTTATCTCCTCTTTTTATAAGGACATCAGTCATATTAGATTAGATCCCACCCTAATCATCTTATTTAACCTTAATCACCTCTTTGAAGACAGTATCTCCAACTGTAGTCACATTCTGAGGTACTAAGGATTAGGTCTTCAACATATGAATGGGTGGGGAGCAATTCAATCCATAACATACTGCCTCTAGAAAGATTTTCTTAAAACGTTCCCAGGAGTAAGGAAATAATGCCATAGGATAGATCATCAGAATGGGGAGTGGATATCATTGGGGGGAAGGTATAGAATCTGAAATGGAGAGTTGCTGATGAAGTGGACTGGGGCACCCGTAAGACACCCTTTGCTGAAAGTAGACCTTGCCCACTGCTGTCCTTGTAGAGGTAATGACTTGGATGAAAATAAACTTCACTTATTGGTGTATCTTAAAAATAATTACTCCCTTGTGTTTCTGTTTTGAAGGAGACCTGGCAGAAAAATGAAACAGCATTCTGTGTTTTCAGCCATAGAATTCACAGTTTTTCCTCATCCAAAAGATACATACTTTACCATATTTTAGTTCAGAATTACAGGCAACCTTTTAGCTGAAGATTTCTCTTGGGCAATAGAGACATTCTAAAAACTACTAAATATTTGGCTACTTTTTGCAATTACTGGATTATTGCTGTGTATTTTTTCTATGTTCAGGCTGAATGAAAGATAACGCAGTTGCCTCAAGTAGGTTTGTGCAAGTTTTCAGTGTCTCATCCTAAGCAGACATGACATTTAGGTCATGATTCACAAAATGTCTGAATTGCATTTCGCAATTAAAAGGTCTGAGCTGGTGGGAGATCACATCCACAACGAAAGGCCAATGTAGAGTAAAACAATTTTATTGCATGCACCTGGATGCAGGTGGGCTGAGCTGAAAAGGGGTCAGCCCAGAATAACAGTTGGGGTGTAGGTTATATACTTTACTTCTAGCTTTTGGCAGTTCCTGCTGACGTACTCTGCCTGGCCCATTGTCCACTTTTCAGTTGGACTGGTCTGGTATCTCATCCTGCATCTGCTGGGTGATTCATTGCCTTGCAGGTAGTCCGACAATCTGTACTCAACAGAAGGCTGAGCAAAGGTCATGCAAGCAATGCATTTTTTCAGTGTTTTTCAATGCATTTTTTAAAATGTTACTAACTCTTTTAGCTATGTATTTCAAGTTAAACATATGATAGCCACTAGCCACTTAAATTTTAAGTTAAATTAATTAAAATTAAATAAAATATAAATTTGGTTCCTCAGTTGCACTAGCCACATTTCAAGCACTCAACAGTCATGAGTGGCTACCATTGGAACAGCACAGAGAACATTCACATTATCACAGAAAGCCTATTGGACAGCATTGATCTAGATTGTTTTTTAGATAGACACCTATTGATAAATACCTTCTCATTTAAAGAGCCAAACTTGTGCTTTAAAATATTTTGTCCCTGTATCAGTTAGCAATGCCTTCAACTATAAATAATGAAACTCAGCTATGGTGGCTTAAACAAATAAGACTTTGTTATTCCTATCACAGATTCAGCCATTCAACAATGTCAGGGCCCATGTTGCCATGATGTTCTTGACCTTTCCCTCATGGTTGAAAGGTGATTGCTTTGCCTTAAATTATTACATCCATATTTAAGGTAAGAAGAAGGATAGAGGAAATATGTGGCACCTGTATCAGGAAAGAATAAAACTTCCCCAGAAGTCCCTTAGCCAACTTTGTTATGTATCTTAGCCACAAGGGTTTTCTACACCTATTCATGGATGATGGTAAGGACCAATAGATTTGGAATCATGTTTGGGAGAGCCAACCAACAAACTGTCTTCCACAGCTTTCTAGTAGAATTTATGAAAAATATTTTCTGTCATCACAAGGATTGATGTTAATAAGATCTAAAAGATTATATCCCATTATTTGTCTAAAGAGAATAAGCATTTAAGATCTGGGCTTATTCAACAATCCATATTCCCAATATTGACAAAGTAGAAAAGAGTGGCTACCTCTACTTGAATTACATATGCTGACTATGATAATGATTGTGAGCACATAAAACAGGTGTGAAATATGTCTGTTACTGGGAGGCAATGCAATGCAAAGAAGAAAGATTTTCTTTCACCTGTGGTTGTAACTGGTAAGCTGAGTAGGTTACTTATACTAAGTTTGATCATCTCTAGGATAGAGATTATTGTGAAAATCAGATGAGCCCACATGTGTGAAGTGTGTCTGGTGTAAAATAGCCACTTTATACACATAACTTCTGATTCATACTTCTTTGGATATGCTGTGCAGAGTGGTCCCAAACTGAGCTCTCAGAAATTACCACTGAGAGTCAGTCTCATAAAATCTCCAAATACAAACTGAAGTATTAACATGAAGTATTAGCATGATCATATATACTTAGACAAAAAAATGCATCTTAAGTCCTTTGTTTAAATCTAGTGATGTCCCAGAATGGCAGCCATCAACAAATCCTCAAACAACAAATGCTGGTGAGGGTGTGGAGAAAAGGGGACTCTAGCACACTGCTGGGGGGGAATGCAGACTGGTGCAGCCACTATGGAAAACAATATGGTGTTTCCTCAAAAAATTAAAAATGGAACTGCCATTTGACCTAGTAATCCCTCTTCTTGGAATATATCCTAATAAGCCTAAAATACCAATCAGGAAGAATATATGTACCCCTATGTTTATAGCAGCACTATTTACAATAGCTACAATCTGGAAGCAGCCCAAGGGCCCATCAGTAGAGGAGTGGATAAAAAAGCTGTGGTACATTTACACAATGGCATACTATGCAGCTGTAACAAAGAGATGTCTCTTACCCTTTGAGACGACATGGAGGGACCTAGAGAGTATTATGCTAAGCGAAATAAGCCAGTCAGAGAAAGACAAGTACCACATGATCTCACTTATTTGTAGAACATAATGAACAAAATAAGCTGTCGACCAAAAGAGATCCAGAATCATGGAAGTAAAGAACAGACTGACAAACCTCAGAGGAGGGGGACAGGAGGGGGAGGAATGAGATAAACCAAAGAACTTATATGCATGTATTTGTAACCAATGGACATAGACGACAATGCTTGGGGCGAGAGTGGCATAGGGAGAAGGGTGTCTGCAGGGAAAAAGGAGAAACATCTGTAACAAAAATAAATTTAAAAAACTATTACTAAAAAGGATTAAATATTCATTTTTTGC